>CM028130.1:1162552500-1164002500 GCA_016271365.2 Neoceratodus forsteri
TGTGAGGCATGTCAGACCCCATGGGCACCAGCTCAGCCCCTTCCACCTCCCGATATTTTGCTGCCCCTTCTCTGCCTACGCTACCCACCCGGTGGGAGCAGAACTACGGGGGGGGCCAACCCACCCTCACCAACCTCAGGAGAGGAGAGCTGCCTGCCGGCATGCTCAATCCTGCTTCGCCCTCTCTCCCCACGCCGGCACCCTGATGACCCTAGGTCATTCCTGAACCCGGGTCACTGGCGTAGCGCGAGGTAAGGCGCCCAGTGCCTCAACCCTCTGAGCCACTGGACTGGCCCATGGTTCAATACTTTTTAAATGGATTCAGTGACCTGGAGGAGGGAGGACATGGTGAAGCGTGATTTGTGGATGTCCGACTGGAAAGAGGAGAGGAAGGAGCCGAAGAGCCCTCACTGGTGAATTCCAAATCTCAAGTTAATAGTGGAGCAAAACTGTTTTCTAACATACTGAAGAGGCATGTGCAATGGAATAAAGCTGAACCCTAAGGCTGTTTTGCCTGAACTCAACATGCCTGGCCTAAATAGTTACTCATCAGAAGGCCCTGTTCCCAACAGTGCTGCTGGTGCAACCGCAGCTGTAGCAGCCTCAGATTACAAAGAACTGTCCCAGGGTATCACAGCTGAGATGCAACATCTAGTTTTCAATGGGGCTTCACTTCTTCCTGTTTTTATGACTGAGTGAGTTGAAGTAAAAAAAGATTAAGTGACCTGCTAAGGGTTGTACAGTGATCGAAATGCTGTAGTCGGATTAAAACAGTTGCTTCCAGCTTCCAAGTCTGTTGCTCTAACCATTTACCTACTCCAACTGAGTTATACTGTAGGTTTGAAAGAGCAAATGCCAGGCATTGAAATCAGTTTTTACATCCCTGGTCTCAGAGGTAACAGCCCAAACCATTTAGCAAAAGGGCACTGTCCTGTTAGCCAAGCTGGTAGACTGAGGTATTGTTCATTGCATGTTGTAATCTCAATTTTCTCCACCAGATGGCACTCTGTATTGTCAGACAGTTAATCCTGTGTTTAGAGGGCACCAATCATGCTCATTTTCAAATTTTTGCGGCAGCCCCCTAGCAGGAGTTTACCTCATAAGGACTTCAAAAGTCCACTCTCTGGAATTTATTTCTCAGTGTATTGCTTAGGAGAAGAGATCATAATTTCTCGGTTAGAGAAGCCGGCTGTCCATTCCCTTCCTCGGAAAGGTCCCAGAATCTAGCAGGCTACCAAGCCACGGCTTTGATTTGGTTCATGTGGCCCTCTAAAATAGAAATAAACATGATTTAAAAACTGGCCTCCTGTGCTATTATTAGAGTGTGAACTAATACATCATAAAGGGCACGGGGTAGCGCCTGCTAGATTTGGGGACCAGGAAGGGATCAGGCAATCGGCTCCTCTGACTGAAGAATTATGGTCCTTTCCCCTAAGTAATACACTGAGAAATACATTTTGAAGAATAGACTTTTTGAAGACTTTATGAGGTAAGCTGCTGATGGAGGGCTTGAGGAAAGCACAGAAACTGGTGCTCTTTAAAGGGCACCTTTCCTCACTATTGTCACCTTTCAGTTTTAACAAACAGGAGGCTCCCTTACCTGAATGGGAGTTCCTCCATACCAGTTTTAAAATGTTATGATTTGCCCACTAAGGAATGGAAGGGGTCATATTTTGACCCCAAGGGGGCTAGCTGCTCGATCCCTCCCACTTCCTGACTCGCCAATCCATCCCCGCGTTCCGACATTTTGTGATGTCACTATAGGACCAGCGCAGGGACATGCTCCATGCAAGTCTATGGCACATCATTTTAAAAGCTATTTTCACGATTTTAATCAGACTTTTGGTACAAAACAAAGCCAGTATTCAAGTCACAAGCACCTTGTGACTTGAATACTGGCTTCGAGAAATGCTGAAAATTTGGTGTACAAATACAGTAAATGGCTCAGGTTATGACTGAACATTGCAGTATTTCAATGTTCACTCATAACTTTGCTTATTTTCAATATTTTGACTCCAAACTTTCAACATAGCCATTTTCCACACATACACGGGGGTCTTTCTGTCATGCACACCTGGCGCCCCCTCACACACCGCAACGCACGCTCATAACACAGTCATTTTGGGGAATTTTTTCACCAAATTTGCAACATAGGCTTTTTGGGAGCCCACCTCATGAACAGTGACACTGTCATTTTGTTAATCAGTCCCAGAAGGTGATTCCACGCAGTGACCGCAAAATCACCTTTCGGGACCAAATAGAAACATAGAATATGACGGCAGATAAGGACCACTTGGCCCACCTGGTCTGCCCATTTCCCTACCTAACAGATAAGCTGCAGATCCTAGTTAACCAACAGCCTACTTCCTCCTACCCCCCACTAGAATTGCCTTATGTCTGTCCCATGCATTCTTGAATTCCCCCACTGTTTTTGACTCTATGACTTCCTCAGGAAGGCTGTTCCATGCATCTACAACCCTCTCTGTGAAGAAATACTTCCTCACATTACCTCTGAGCCATCCCCCCTCTATCTTCAAATTGTGCCCCCTTGTTCTTGCACATCTCCTTTTTGAAAGATGCTACCCTCTTGGACTTTGTTGATTCCCTTGAGGTATTTGAAAGTTTCTATCATGTCCCCCCTCTCCCTCCTTTCCTTGAGGCTATACATCTTAAGTTCCTTTAGTCTTTCTACATATGTCTTCTGGTGCAGACCCTGCACCATTTTGGTTGCCCTCCTCTGGACAGCCTCTACCCTGTCTATGTCTTTGCGGAGATGGGGTCTCCAGAACTGTACACAGTACTCCAGATGTGGTCTTAGCAACTGTCTGTACAGAGGGCCAACAACTTTCTATTTTCTACTGGTGATGCCTCTCCCTATGCATCCCAGTATCCCCCCAACCCTCCTTACCGCCTTCTCACATTGCTGGCCCACCTTTAGGTCATCTGATATGACTACCCCCAGGTCCTTTTCCATTTTTGTTGTTGTCAGTATCTCACCCCCATTGTGTACTCTTGCCCTGGGTTTTTGTTTCCCGGGTGCATTACTTTGCACTTCTTTGCGTTTAATCTAAGCTGCCATACATTTGACCTTTCCTCTAACCTTGCCAAGTCCCTTTTAATGACGTAACAGTGACTGAGTCCATGAGGTGAGGTCCCAAGAACCCCATGTTGAAAATTTGGGATCAAAAGTCACAAAAAAGGCCACGATATCCACCAAGTTGAAAAACCCCCATTTATGCCATTATACAGCTTACCGGCATTTCTTCAGTTCACAGTCGGCTTTGAAGAGTGCAGACGTGTTCCTGCTCCACCGAAGATCGTCAAGCCAGACTCTGGAGGAAAGTATGGGGTGAAGGGGGTGCAGGGAAGTGGGTACGCAGAGGGTGGGTGCAGGTTATGGGAGGACCCGATGGTGAGGACAGTTTTCTGTGTTTCAGGTTATAAAAAAAAATAAATGAAAAAAAACACCCGGACCGCTTTCTGTTTTTACAGGTGTAAGAGTTTTGGGGGTCATGTTAGCTACACTAGGGTGGGCTCCACTGTGGCACACAATGGTGGTGGGGCGGGGCAGGAAAATGCCAATGGAATGGGGTTAAACATGCCGACAGGCGGATTGGGCACCCTGTTGGCAAGCGTGTCTGTGTTTGGGGGGGTTGATGCCAAGGGGGATTGGGCACCCCCTCGGCAGACTGAGGACAGGGCACTGAAGCCAACAGGGATTGAACCCCTGCCGGCAAGTGTGTCTGTGTTTAGGGAGGATGATGCTGAAGGGGATTGGGCACCTCCCTCAGCAGACAAAACACAGCAAAGGGGCACATATGCCGACGGGGATTGGGCTCCCCCATTGGCAAATTAACTGGGGAGGGGGCATGCTGACAGGGGTTGGGCACCCCAAAGTTGGAAATGTTACACCAGGCAAGCCACGCCTGCAATGAGGGTGCGCCCTCATGCAGCGAAATGCGTTTCAAGTTGGTGGCCGACTTGCAGACTACTGTCATAGCCAGATTGCTCCTTCATTGGTGAAACACAGATCGAGACCTAAAGCAGTGGTGGCACTGGCCACAACACTGCTGCACCTCCACAACCTGCTTCTCCAGCAAGCTGCCACAACATGTTTCTTGCGCATGCGAGCAAGCAAACATAAGAAGGGGCAGTTTCAGATCACCAGAAGGAAAATAAACCTATGAGCCAGTCAAAAAAACATAGGATACAATGGCTAGAATATTGACTTGCAAGTCCTGTTCTGAGAGTCAATTTAGTTTTTAATCCTCTTTTACTTTCACAACTGAACAGAGCTTGATCAGTATGAATGCTGGGTCTCTTAATGAGCCGGGTCTTTTAATGAACCAAAAAGTCAAAACCATCTTTTAACAAACCCCAGAGGTGGGAGCTTCATCTGCCAGCAGTATTTCTGGGTCACCAAGCAAGCTGATGGTTACACACCAAGTCAGGCATGTGGCAGACGCTGCCAGGCCCGTGGGGTTCAAAATTCTAGTCATGGTTCAAGTGACTGGTTACCTTTTCACCAAGTCACTGTAAGAAAATACCTCTCCTTTTTAGCTGTTATTGTAGTCAGTTGCTCACTCTTTTCCGGGTAAAGTAGGCTATGGTATTTGTTATACACTGCTGCAAAAATAATTTTGGTTGGTCTGGGGAGGATATAGGACTGAGGGAGAGTTTAATAAGGGTTATACATATTTACTCAGGTTTTTCTGGAAGTCTTTCAACAGTACGGTCAGACCAAGGTGCATGAGAAAGGCAGCTAAGTAGGGAATTCTTAGAACATTGCCTTAGCTGCTTTGGTTTGCGTTACAGCTTATTACAGTGAGTTACATTATCACACTGGGGAAAAAGGTTCCCAGGGTAGGTTGGAATCATAATTTCATAGACTCCCAACAACACCAAAATTAATTTTGGTGTTCTTAATTTCATGGCAGAAGTTTTATTTTATTTTCTGTTGGTTTGCAGGAAAAATGCACTGGACATAGGCAGCTCCATTGGAGGATGCCAAGAACTGTGTGGCAGGCTAAGGTGGTTGTCCAGCAATGGTAGCCTGTGTGTTTTCCCAGTGCATGTCCTGGGAGTTCAGAAAGGGGAGGACAACAAGGTAGCAGGTCATAGGAGGAAGCAGTGTGATCACAAAAGGTAAGAACCATCTTTTAGAAAGCAACACATTCGAGAAAACATACACAGCACAAGAACACTAAATCTGCAGCTATTTGCTGCTGGTAGAGCTGGCAGTAAAAAAGACATTGGTTAATTGATCCGACCCAGATGAATTTATGTTAACTCCTGTTTTGTTCTCTGTGGCTCCCAGGTCATTATCGTGTGGCTGTTAAGAGAGACTTGGAAATAAAGGAAGGATTGGTCTTTTCAGGGGGTTCATCTGCAGAATGAGAGCCCTAATTGGCATTGTAGCAGTAGGGTACTTGCTGTTCATAGGGATAAATTTATAGCATGGGCTGGAAATTTTGCTTCATTAAGTGATTTTAAACAATTTTGTTTCCTATTATTTGGGAAGCAGCAATTTTGAGATGGGAATTTAGTTTTGTTCCAGATGTACAAAACTGTGGTAAACTCAGTGCATGTATTTTCAACAGTTACTTCTCCTTAAAGAAGGCAGCATTCTTGTTATTATGATTACCATTATTACTACTATATTATGATCCTACATTAGGCTTAACAGTTCAGGACAGTAGTATTGTGGCCCCTTCTTAACCATCTCATTAAGAGGGCACATTTCCAGATTTCAAACTTGAATCGTACAGGGTGAGTTCAACAATCAGGGCGCTGAGGATTTTTTTTTTCTTTTTTTTGGCACATTGATAGGCATTTTAACTAACAAGTGTAGGATGGTCCAGCATGTACTCAGGGTATGCCATCGCTATGGTATTACTTGGTCAACACAGTAATTCATCAAGAGGTGAATCTTAAAATGCAGTGTCACTAATGCCTGTGTTCTATACAGTATACCTTGTGGGCAATGACAGCGGAGGCCAGTACTGCAGACAGGGTTGTCTTGTTGGTTGTGTTTCTGTCTTGCAGCTTTGTGAGACACGATGTCCGGTCAGGGTCTGAATGGTGGTGCAGAGCTTGAAAGGCACTTGGTGGTTCTCATGTGGGGACAAGATACAGCTTGGTGAGAGGAGTTGCTCTAGACTCCAGATGGCTCAAACACAGCTACAGCCAGGGACTCCAGCAGGGCAAAGTCTGGACAATCCGGCACCGGCTCCTCTGGCAAAGAATGCCAGGACTAGGAAGCCCAAGAAGTAACCCGCAGTGCCAGTGACCCCTCAGCCAGGTATGCCTGATTTGGAAAATATGAACGCGGTACAGATGAGGGAATTATTAGAGAAGACATTTGGTGTCCCTTCACCAAGGCGACCACTGGGGGTGACCCGGTTCCCAAACCAGTGGGTCTGGCATCCCTGGAGCAGCCCTCCCAGGGACACTGGTACTGGTATCTCCTTTGCCAGCACCACTGACACCAATTTTACCTAATCTACCCCCATGCCAGCTCTAGTTACTCTGTGGCAAGTGCTCCCCACAACGGTCCTGCTACCACTGCCAGCAGTTCAGGGTTTGACGCAGCTGCAACCCCAAGGGCCATGTATACCCCCTATTGCAGCACCAGTATTGCCCCAAACAGATAACCTGCAACCTCCAGGTGGGCCATCACTCTGCCCCATCCCAGCAGGTCCAACTGTGCTTGAACAAAAATGTTATATGGTTTTCGCCTTTATAGCTGCACAGGATCAGAAGCAGGTGGATGTTGCACCATCACCTACAGGAACTGGAGGGGGGATCAGCTCTCAGCTGTGGGGCGGCTGCTAGTTTACCACTGCATGGGTGGTACAGCTAATACATATGGGTTTTGTGAGCATGGTCAAACCAGTGGGGTTCCTTTTGTCAGAGAATTTCCAGCAGCAAATTTTTAAGGGCGAATACACAGATGTGTTTACTATTAAACAGGCCTAGGGACCCTGATGAGAAAAAGCATAAGAAAGAAAACAATAAGGGCACTGAGAAAAAACAAAAGGTGTTGATCAGGCACATGTGGGAAAATTGGTCAGCTGGCTTCACAATCTTTGCAGGGCTACTGACGCAGGTGAATCTGGCAAAAACAACGTGGCTGTGGATGTATTTTAGTTGGATCATGTCCATGCATGCTAGTAAGCCTGGGTGGGCATGGTGTGAATATGATGAAGAACCCTGCAGGTGGAAACATAATGAGCAAGGCAGGACTTGGGGCATGCTGGATTTGTTGCAGCTGTGGGTGCAGATTTAAGTGCGGGGGTGCAACTCTTGGACAGCAGGTTTCCAGTATGGAAACCCTTGTCCCCAAAAAAGGGGGTAAAGGGTAGTGGGGGAAGGGATGATGGTGGGCACTGTTACAGTTATAGTCATGACAGTTGTAAGGTGGAGTCATGTAGGTTCAAGCATGAGTGTGTAGTCTGTAATTACCTGCATTCTTTGAACCAGTACAAATGAGGGACGACTTCTTTTTATCCTTTTCGAAAATGGTAGGGTTAGGCTTCCAACCCCAATAATGGTGGCCCGCATTGAGAACCTGCTGGTGGTTATCCTGACATGGTAGCTGCTCATTCCTTGGCAATCCTGTGGTGGTGAGTCGACAGGCTGATTTGATCGCCCAAGCTTTCATAGCCTTGGTAGAATGTAGTGACCTCATGAACACCTCTAAAGTGCCACAGACTATTGCCCCAGAAGGAGTTCCAGTTGCCTGGAGAGTGATAACAAAAGACGTTAAAGACCCTGAGGAGGATGAGCTCCCACCATTATCTGAGACTTTTGAGTAGAAATTTGCTAAGTTGTTGCTGGAGGAAAGGAAAATCGTAGAGGACTTTAAGAAACTATTCTTGCCACCTGGGGGTGTTCCTTCCCCAACACTCCCTCCCACTCCAGTACCTGTTACTGCCCCAGCTTCTGTGCCCATGCCAATGCTGGCCCATATATTTGTACCTGCCATTAGTCACGACTCCTACCGAAGGCTGAGAATCTTCTCGGGGCACCCTCCCCAACCCCCAAAGGGAGGATGACTGGGAGACCTGGATAGACTATGTTGCCCCTCTAGTACTTGAATGGCAATGCTCAGAAGCAGAGAAATGAAAGAGGTTGAGTGAGAGCCTCCAAGGTTCTGCCCTGGCTACCATCTGTGCCAAGCAGGGCAATAACCCTGAAGCAACTGCACAGAACTATTTTGATGCATTGGAAAATGTGTACGGAGACCGGATTCAGATGAGGATCTGTGGTGGAGAGTAAGAAATGTTCAGCAGTACCCAGGGGAGCCATTGTTGGTGTATGTACCTCGAATTGAAAAGCTGCTACAAGAGTGCCTCAGAAAGGGTAGTTTGCCATCAAATGAATTAGATCGAACTAGGCTGGACCAGATCCTTAAGTCTGCTCCATTTTCAGAATTGTTACTGCTTCAGTTACGCCTTACCACCCAACTGGAATTGCCCCCCCATGATGAGCTATTGAAAGAAATTCTGGGGGTTGAGCAAAGGTGACCCTGTGGGGGAATTGCACCCATATCTGCTGCTGTCATGCAAGTAACTGAGAGTGATCAGCCAAGTGAGGCTCAAGGGCAAAAGTCGGCACTTAACGAGCACTCTGAGAATGCAAAGGACTTCCTGCCCTGGGCCCAGCTTTGGAAAGACGAGCTACTAAAGAAGTCCAAGAGCTGAAGATGGGTGCCTCTGCAAGGGTTTCCCCCATGGAACAAGATTCTGGTCCCTTTCAGGATGTGACTGCCATGGGGGTGGGGGTGCACCCTCAGGCATCCGTTACCATGGTGGCCCCAAGGCTGAGGATCACCGATTGACTGGCACTCCAAAGGAACTGTTAAGACATGTTGCCCCACTCTCACCACTGCAAGCACATACTAGACCCCAATCTCTTACTACTGCTTCAGTTCTTCATACGATGTTCTCTCCCAGGATGACCCAGGAGTCTTTCATTTGTCACAACTGTGGAAAGGATGGCTATATGAAAAGAGAATGCTGGTCTCAGAAGGACTTAGAAAGAGTAGTAAACAGACTCCAAGGGGAGCTCCAAAAAGCAAATCAATGGCCAAGGGGTGCCCGAAATGACTGCAGTGAGGGTTCGAGAAACCCTAACTCAAATTTCTTTGTGGCTAAATCGCCTGTCCAGGCCTCTGCTACGGTGGGGATGGTGTGGAAGAAGGATCCCGATTCAATGGTACTGGCCCCTAATGCCCAGTGTACCATTCAAGGGGCGGTCCGCCCCCGGAAAGATGTCAAGAACAAAATACTGATGTTGGATGCGCCAGGCAATGGAAAATTGCCAGAAGGAGTATTGGTCAAGACCAGCATCTTGCCTACTCATGCCCATGCACGATGAGTGATGGTCCAGATTCACATTGTGTCAGATCAGGAGATCTGGGTGAACAGAGGGTGCACCCTTGCTACAGTACACTGCACAGGCACTTCAGTATTGCCCAGCAACAATCACCTTGGTGAGAAGGAGAGAGTGACCCCAGACTTGTTTGACTTTGGTGACTCCCCATTGCCAGCTGAATGGAAGGCTAGAATTAGCAAGAGACTTGGCCAGAGAGACCAAGTGTTTTTGTTGAAGGAATGGGATGTGGAATGTGCCCAGGGTGCGAAGCATCACATACGCCTGCATGATGAATAGCCATTTCAAGAGCGGTCCCGATTCCTAGCCCCAGCAAACACAGATGATGTGAGAAGACACCTGCAGGAAATGCTCACTGCTGGCGTGATACAAAAATCCAGGAGCCCATACACCTCTCCCATTGTGGTTGTACGTAAGAAGAATGGGTCTGTGAGGATGTGTGTTGATTATCGAACCCTGAACCGGCGGACCATCTTAGACCAATACACTATGCCTTATATACAAGATGCCCTGGACTGCTTGAATGGGAGCAAATGGTTCTCAGTGTTGGATCTTCGCACCGGATACTACCAGATCCTGATGGCCCCGGAAGACCATGAGAAAACAGTCTTCATCTGTCCATTGGGGTTCTACGAGTTTCTGAGGATGCCACAGGGGATATCGGGTGCCCCGGCCACCTTTTAGTGACTGATGGAACGTGTGGTGGGAGATATGAATTTGCTGGAATGCCTGGTGTACTTGGATGATGTCATTGTGTTTGGGAGCACCTTAGAGGAGCATGAGACCCGACTGTTTAAAGTCCTAGACTGACTGGAAGACTTCGGCCTCAAGCTGTCCATTGGCAAGTGCCAGTTTTTCCAAACCTCTGTGAAGTATGTGGGGCACATAGTATCTACAAAAGGGATAGAGACTGATCCCAGTAAGGCTGAAGCACTGACTACTTGGCCCCAGCCCCATAATCTGAAAGAACTACAACATTTCCTGGGGTTCATTGGCTACTACCACAGGTTCATAAAAGACTATTCCAAGGTGATTCACCCACTCTTGAACCTTACCCAAGGTTACCCTCCTTCCAATCGTAAATACAAAAAAGGGGCCGTTAAAGAACCAGAAAAAGCATACTTCCGCCCAGGTGAACTCTTCGGGCCCACTGGACGCCCGACTGTGAAGCAGCCTTCCATGAGATCATATACCAGCTCACCCATGCCCCCATCCTAGCCTATGCTGACCCCACCAAACCCTATGTGCTGCATATGAATGCTAGTCTGCAGGGTCTAGGAGCAGTTCTGATTCAAACACATGAGGATGGTCTGAGACCAGTAGCTTTCACCAGTAGGAGCTTGACCCCATCCGAACGAAACTACCCTGTGCATAAGTTGGAGTTCCTTGTGCTAAAATGGGCCATCATTGACCAGTTTCATGAATACCTCAATGGGGCAAAGATATTGGTGAAGACTGACAATAACCCATTGACCTATGTACAGACTTCAGCTAAGTTAGACGCCACTGGGCACTAGTGGCTTTCTGCATTATCAACATATGAATATGCTGTCGAATACAGACCGGGGCCTAAACCATACTGATGCTGATGCCCTATCACGAAGGCCCACTTCCAAGAATGATTGGGTCAGGCTGTCTGAACCTGACATTCGAGCATTGTGCCAAAAGTTTGATAGAGGTGAACAGATGTCTGCAGACACAGTGGACTGTTTAGCAGATTGCTTGGGCCCTTCTGACACCTGCATACCAGCTGCTTATTGCCACTTCTCTGCTCTAGACATTAGTGCACTACCTCAATTTGACAATGACAGCATTCAGTGGGCTCAGTCCCAAGATCCTATTATTCAGCCAGCACTTGATGCCCTGCGTGCAGGGAAAGATGTGTCTAAGTTCCATTCCACTGATTTGTGAACTGCTTTATTGTTTAAAGAAGGCCCCAGATTGAAGTTGCTCAATCAGTTGTTGTATAGAGAGAAAGTAGATCGTAGTGGCAAAGTAGACAAGCAACATTTGGTCCTGCCCACGGCCTTTAAAGATTTGGTACTGAAGTCCCTCCACAATCACATGGGGCACCTCGGTATTGACAGAACCCTTGACCTGGTATGATCTCACTTCTAGTGGCCCAAAATGGGGGCCAATGTTGAGCACCATGTAAAGACTTGTAGTCACTGCCTGCAAAGAAAAGCCCTGCCTCAGAGGGCTGCCCCCCTTGTTAATATTACTACCAGCACCCCCATGGATCTAGTCTGCATAGACTTCTTGTGTTTAGAACCTGATCAGCGGAACATTGGCAATGTGTTAGTGGTTACGGATCATTCCATATGGTATGCACAAGCTTTTCCCACCAAAGATCAAAAGGCATCTACCGTGGCCAAGGTGCTAGTGGAAAATTTCTTCATCCACTATGGTGCCCCCCCAGTAGACTCATTCTGATCAAGGCAGAGACTTTGAGAGTCAGTTAATCAAAGAAATGCTCTCTCTATGGGGTTGTGAAAGTCAAGAACCACCCCCTATCACCTGCAGGGAAACCCTCAACCAGAACATTTTAACTGCACCCTTCTAGACATGCTGGGCACCCTCCACCCAAAAGACAAGCATGAATGCAGCCAGCAGATTAGCACCTTGGTACACACATACAATTGCACAAAATATGATGCTACTGGGTTCTCCCCCTACTGCCTCATGTTCGGGAGAGAGGCCCGGCTGCCAGTTAATGTCTGTTTTGGGGTCTCTCAAGATGGTGTCCAAGCTGAAAACTACTTGCAATATGTACAAAAACTGAAAGCTCAATTGAACCATGCCTATCAACTGGCCCACACAATGGCCGCCAAGAGAAATCTAGCCAACAAAGAGGCATGATAAAAAAAAGTAAAGGCTCAAGAGCTTTGACCTGGAGACAGTGTGAGTTGTTACACAATTTAGGACTGCATGGTAAACACAAAATTGCTGATCGGTGGCACCATCTTCCCCATGTAGTAGTTGGAAAGTTGGATGATTTACCTGTGTACAAGGTGCATGAGAACAACTCCAAAGCTGTCAAGACCATGCACCGTAACCACTTGCTACCTATCAGCCAAGTCATGATTGAGGCTGAACCCCCAGAAATTGAGCCCCCTGGGCCGGTGACTCGTGCTGCTGCAAGAAAGAGACAGAGTCAACCTACCCCAGTGGTCACAGATTTAAGGTTTCCTCTGCAGCAGGCCCAGAATGATAGTGACTGTCAGTCCACTTCTGACGAAAGTGAATACGACCTTGCCTATTGCCCCTCTTACAATCTGAGTCAGCTGTTTTGAGGTAACCCCCTGATAAATTGTGGGGATGAAGCTGGGCCTTCTGGACTACCTTACCCCCCAGCTTCATGCTTGGAGCCAATGCTCCCAGAAAGTGAAGCGCAAAGTATCACGTCTGAAGATGTTGCGTCTCTGTGTATTGTGGAACTGTATGATTTGCCTGAAGAATGGGCTGAGGGTTTGAGTCTTTATGGTGACATACCAGAACTTGAAGAACACTATGAGAGTGATGACCAACCCTCTTCAGTGCCTCAAAGCTTGATTGTGCCTGAGCCTTTTCAAAATGAGTCAAGTGTTGTAGAAACAGAGCCTGCAGAGCAAGGAGCTGACAGTGCCCCAAGTTTGGACGTTCCCACCCAGGCAGAGGCACCCCTCACAAGTGATGAGAGTCCCAAGACCAGTGCTGAATGTACAGAGACTGTAGTTGTCCCCCTCAGAAAGACTGGCCGAGCTGTCAAGCTGGTAATACGCCTCAGTTATGATTCTCCCGGGAGGCCTGTGAACTTGCCTCTCCATGTACTGTAGTTCACAAAGGTGTTTATGTTTCACCAAGCTCACTGCCCAAATTGAGCTTGATGGCCCATTCCAGGTTACTTGTTCTGCCCTCTCACCATGGTGCCCCTGCCCCATCCAGCCCCAAGTTAGCTGATAGACAAGGGCCCCCTCTTGCATTGTTCAAGGTACAAGAAGTTATTACCTGATTTAGTATAGTAATGTTCAACTGACTTGTGTGAAATATGCCTAATGTATTGTCAGAATGGACAAAGTATTGGGAAATGTAGTGAATATGTATAGTAAAGTAATACGTATATGTTAACTGATGTATGGTGATACAGACTTGACGTGGACGTCAAGTTTTCTCCAGGCAGGGAAGGGTGTAACCCCCTTACAAATGGGGGTTCCCAAAAAGTCTTCCTCGAGCTTGCCTAAATGCTCACTGCCAGGCTGGTGTCCTGCGTTTTAGCAGTTTAAATGTGATTGCCAGAGAGTGCCCGTATAGCCTCTGTGTACTATCTCTTTAAGAGCTGCCTGGATTGCAGTCATAAGTAATCTGACAGGGAGCTCTGTTGAAAGATGTAACTATTTGCTGAAAATCATTTAGAGTGATAATGATAATGTAGTTTGTCTAACCTGCCTTCCTTACAGCAAGGACTGTTTTGTTTACCTCCACTGTCTTGGTCCTGGACTGCGAATTGGACCAATCATTCCTTCTAGGACCTAAAATGGAGCCGGACTATAGGAGCTGTCTGGAGTCAAAATCTGTAGGAATTGTAATTTTGGGCTTTTTGCACCTTTTTGCACCTGAAGGGGGAGCCTTTGTTGTGACTGACAGGAGGATGAGCCAACCGAACCTTTTGGATCTTGGGGAATTTCCGAGGCTGCTGCAGCTAGTTTCAGTTTTGAGCTGGGAAGTGAAGAAGTAACAGCTCAAGTGATTTTTGAGCAGCAGTTCTGTGTAGTTTTGCATGGGAGAACTGTGAAAGGACTGAGTTTTGGCCTGCCCGTCTGCCTGTTGTCCCTGAGAGGGAAAATAGAGTTTATTCAGACTGAATCCGAGTTGTGAGGACTATTTAAGCCACTGGGTTGTGACCAGACTTTAACCTGAAGAAGACCAAAGATTTGCTGAATGCGATTGGCCTGTCAGGATTTCCAACTGCTTTTGAATCCCCGGGTTGTGCAGAGACTTTGCGATCGTGTCCAGAGAGTGGTTTGCCTGGTACAGTAGAATTTCCTTACATGTAAATGTGCTGTGTATTGAAAGTGGGTCGTGATTTAGTTCCCCACTGTGTTCTGAACTGTGTTCTGCTTGCTGGAAGCTTTATCCAGCCTAATCGGACTGAATTCGCGTTCATTTCCTTTCTGCCTGGATCATGCCATGCTGGCCCTGCCAGACTACTCCACTGCACAGAGAAAGTCACTGACGAGAGACCTGCCTTGGAATCAGCCCCCTGCTCCACGCTTGAACAGAAACGATGCCTCAGCAAATCGTGTGGCCTTGCTTCTCCTGGCACTCCAGATTAACCACCTGCTGTCTTGATTTTCATCCGGCCTGTATCCAGTCTTGGGTATTGTGAGTAATCATCAGGGTAGCTCCCTGCAACAACAGCCTAATCTAAAAGTGTGTCATCTGATTGTCTTGTTGTTTTCTTTTCACGAACTGAGCTCTCCAGCTCCGGATTACAAATAGTGTGTGCTGTGCATGTTGTTTTCTTCCATCACAAGGCCCCAACCAGCTGCATCGTTCCTGGCTAGCCCACCATTCTCCATTTGGGTACCCAGAGTGTGTGACTGTTTATGGACCCTGAAGTGTATGCATAACTGTTTGATTGATACAGCCTTTAAGCAAATTAACCTGATTACACCCCTCCCTTGTTCAAGCCCCTTAAATAAATCAGATCTAACTCTTTTTTGCATTTACCCTGACTGTGGTTCCAGTTTGTGCAAGAGTACTGTACTGCTGTTATTTGCTGTGTATAACCTTGTTTTACAGGGGTTCCCCAGGGCAGGGCCGGGCCAGAGGAAAGCCCTAGTGGTAAGTGCAAACAGTATAAGTACTTGTGTGGTGTATCAGGGGTATTGCGAAACTGATTAGTGCGTATTGTTCCGCCCACTAGTAGGGAAGGGGGGGGAGTTACAGTGTCATGGAGGGCTATGTCCAGGTTAGCTTGACCACTACCAACCCTGACCTCCGGGTGGAGGCACCCATTTCAGAACTCAGGCCCCTTAACCTGCTACTAGCCAAGCAGGCAGGGGTAGTAGCCCTTGGGATAGCACCACCTAGGAGTTACATGTGCAAATCAATATATGGAAATGAAACTGATGATGGGATCACTTTTGTTTAGAAAATATGGTATTACTGTTGAAATGTGTATATATTTATAATTTGAGATAACTGTAAAAAGCTAGAGGTTACTTGGGAACAAATGCCTGAGCACTTTGCAGTTGCTGTGGTGACCTCAGGAAGTTCTCAATGTTCTAGCAGCTCCTGAAATTTACAAAGAACAGGATGCCTGCAAAGGATGGGGGTTGAAAAAGACTTATAAAAACAGCTAAGCTGAACTGCAAGGGAGATTTTTTTTTACAAGAGAGATTTTATTTTTGCTTCTGTACATAGTTATTCTGAACAGGTTTATTTTATGTTACTGCTACAAATAAACAGTTTTGTGGAATTTTACAACTGCTCCTGGGTTTTCTCTATGCTCCCTGACCTGTGCCTTGACGACAGAGTAGATCAAGGATTAAAAACAAAATAAGGTTGTTTACAACTATATAATTACAATGCATCTCAGTTTTACTAAGACAGGAGGAAGATAACGCAAATGGCAACATCAGTCAATTTTAGACAAGGTAAGCAATCATAAAATGTGGGTTTTTAACTATAAGTAGTATGATGCAAAAAAGGTTGACCATGTCCCTTAATATCCTCCAAGGAGGGTGTTTTTCTCTTGCACCAGTACCTCTATTTGCTTTTCAGGTAGCGGGCGCCTAAGGTGCTTTTCTGTCTGCTTCTTTTTGCCAGCTGTAGTATTTGTCTTTGTGTTCGGAAAGCCTTTGTTTTGCTTTTTATGGCTGCCGTCAGTGTTACCAGCTGGGAGCACCAAGGCATCCGAGTATTCCTGGCTAGGAGACTTGTGCTCTTTACTGGAAGGTGGCTTAGCAGTCTTTTCTGTCTCCTTGGGTACCAGTGATAACTCTCTCTCTCTCTCTCTCTCTCTCTCTCTCTCTCTCTGTCACAGAGGAGTGTTTTGCAGATTTTTGAAGTCTCCTTTGGTGCCAGAGATTAAGAGCCATCTGAAGCATACTTTCTACCTTCTGTAGTACTTTTCTCCATATTTTTATGCACAGGCTGTTTTACAGGAGAGCACGCTTGAGAAGCTCTTGTGAAAGCTGATGGAGACAAAGACTGACATTGAGCTGCCCTTTTTCTTCCATAAAGGTTTTTCTCCGACAGTGCAGATGAGAGCTCACAGCCCCTGAAGGCCCCCCCACCTGCTGCTACCTCCCCTGGGACTCACCTGCCTAGTGTTTTCCTACAGATCCCCCCCCCCCATGGTGGAGCCATGGATGGGAGGGCTGTCCTCTCCCCCGCCAGAGTCACTGATCCAGTCATGGCAGGGCCTCGGGATGGCATGGTCAGGAGCAGATGAGCCGAGCTTCATGGTGCCATGACCCAATTTTTCTGTTTTTTTCCTCTTTCTCCTGCTGTGGCAGTAGAGGACAGTGAATGCCACAAGGAGGTACATATGTACTGTGTCAGAGGACAGTGCATGCCATGGAAGGCACACTCATACTGTGTCAACTGCAGCCCCTCCTTATATCCTGCTCACGCTTGCAGTGCCTCCAGGCCACCACTTGGTGGAAGTCAACAGTGGAGCAACAAACCTCCCCTCTCTGGGAGATGAGAGCAGTCCCCTGGATGCTCCATCCCCCCAACTGCCCAGCCACCTGAGCCCATTCCCAATCCCGGGTCACTGGCACTGAGGATGGTAGCACTACTGCTGCTGTTCCACTGGGCCGGCTATTTAACTGTCATTTTTTTTTCTGTGTTAGGGCAGTAATGTAGAGTTCACAATTTTCAAAATCATGATTTATTTATTTATTTAGATTTTGATAACCAGGTAAGCCCACTGAGACCAGAGATCCCTTTTTCAGGGGTGACCCGGAGTTAGTTACAATGACTACATACATAGATGTAAAATACAGTGGGATTGAGTGAAATATGTGTTTAGTTACAGTAAGTGCATACATAAACATTGGGGTACAGTAGATTAGGGCCCAAATAATCAAATCAGAAGTTGTGAACCTCTGTACTTTTGCCAGCCAGTTTATTTTTCTTTTTAGGTAGTTTTTGTTGACTGGGCTAGGAGAACTAGACAAGCCTGCCTATTTTCAGCCTCATCCGGGGTTGGGTATCAATGAAAAAAACAACTGAAATTGAAACAGATTAAGCTCTTGGTGTATTTTAGTGAATGAGGGAAATTTGACCTGGAAGTTCCCCTGCTCTTTTTTGACAAACAGATTTAGTTTAGTTGCAATATTGGTCCTTGTAAGAACAGATCCAGAAGCAAATGGTTTGATACCTTTTATTGGACCAACTTAGATGTTACAAATCGAACAAAATGTTCTTTTGTAACATCTAAGTTGGTCCAATAAAAGGTATCAAACCATTTGCTTCTGGACCTGCTCTTTTTGAGAATTGCCATGGGATCTTCAACGCCCATCTGAACAAGCATCAGAAAAGGCAGATAGAACTTTGGTTTAACATCTCATCTGAAGGATGGCACACCTCATCAGTATAGCATCCCCTTAGAACTGCACTCAGGTGCCAAGATTTATGGTATGAGACGAGACCCCAGTATGGGACTGGAACCCACATCCTTCAGGCTGAGATGCAGATATGCTCTCAAATTAGTCACGTTGATTCTTGAAGTGAGAGTTAAGCTGGGTGGTGGTGGCAGTATGTCAAGGTGACTACTGAGGGATCTGAAGGGTTGTGAAAACTCGTAGCAGTGACTTAAAAATAAAATTTGCCTTGCCTTGTACATGCAGTATTTAAAGAGGAAGGCCATTTCAAAGGAGGTTCACCAGGACTCCAGGGAAGGCAAGCCAAGCTTCATTTGATGGTCAAAGTGGTGAGTCTGGGGAGGCAGTCTCCATATGCTTGTGTGTGCAGTGTGAGCATCTGCAGTGTATATAGTTGACTTCAGCTCTTGGCTGCTAGCCTGGTTGACAACTACGCCTGAAACAGACTGCTTGAGCCCTGCAGTCAGTGTTATTAACCTGTACAGAAACAGCTTCTTGCAGTGACAACAAGGGGGTTCATTATTTTAGTCAAATATGACTGAGTAGTTTGAAAAATAGGGGTCAAAAGCTGGGCATACTAGGTCAAAATGAATCCAACACACATATTTCCACAGTGCTGTAGCTGCAATTGTTAAACATTTTTTTGAAGTTCTCTTCTTCCTTTAGATATTGTTGTAGAGCAGGTGCATCACTCAGGACCCAATAACATAGAAAAGTTGGGTCATTCCTGAGCATGTTGCAGCTTTTGCCCTTTTGGTGTACATTAATGTGGTCACTAACTTCTCGTGTCTGATAATTACTGAGTCAGTTGCTAAAGATGCCTGCAGGTGGTGCTGCTGCACTACAGCTTGTGATGCTGACTGCTATTTGTTAAAGATCTTTTCTATGTTTGCTTGCCTGTGCAGCTCAAAGTGAAGGTTTCGTAGCTACTCAGGAGAGTAGTGGCTGTAGAGGTGTGTCAGTGTAGCATCCAGTGCCGCTCAGGCTGCAGGAAGCTCACCACTAACAGCCCACCAAGGAGCAGGCTGATAGTGATGCAGTTCAGCCTGGCTGATGGGCATAAACTCTGTGTTGTTAAGAGAAGGCAGCGGCAAATATCAGAGTACAGCTGCATCCTTTCGTCTACAAAATGCGGCACAGCAATCAGCTGAGCAGCATTTTAATCTGCCTGGTCCTTTTCCTCTCCCCTTCAAGCATCTGGCAGTTTCAGTAGCTGCTTCCTGCAGCTTCCCTGGATAGCTTGCCCCTGCCTACTTACTGCAGGCATTGACCCAGCTTCCTGCTCTGCCCCCCAATTCAGCTACATTAGCTGCTCTCTGCAGCTTCCCTCCCATCCCATCCACCTGATTCAGTTGCACTGGTCACACCCTGTAGCTTCCCTCCTACCTGCCCAGTTCAGTTGTATTAGCTGCTCCCCATGGCTTCCCATCTAGCTGTCTGGTTCAATTGTATTGGCTGCTCCTGGCAGCTTCCCTCCTGTCACCTGCTTGAAAACAGCTGCTGCTCCCTGCAGCTTCCTTCTCTCCCTACCCCACAGTTCCCTGGTTCAAATAGATTAACCATCCTCTGCGGCTTTCCACCCACCTGCCCATTCAAATACATCAGCTGCTTCCTACAGCTCCCCACATTTAAATACCCCACGCCATGTACAGTTTCCCACCCAGCTGCCCCATTCAATCACATTAGCCTCTCCCTACAGCTTCCCTGGAGAGCTTGCTCCTACCCCTGCCCCCCCTCACTTGCTTACTGCAGGTGTTAACCTGGGGCATTAGTGTCAGGGTCAGTGAAGGAAACAGACTGCAGTGGCTGGCTTACAAATATACATATATTTTTAAACTGGAAGTATCTTGAAATAAAAGCAAGCTGATCTCAACTTGCAGAAATCAAGTTTGGAGTTTCACTACCAGTGAGCTGGCTTTTCAGTGCTGAAATACAACAGGCTATCCCAGCTGAGTCCCTGAAAGCCTCCCCATTTGTCATCCGTAAGACTACAGGAGAAGAACAGCATGAGCCAGGCTGGGAGCGGAGGTGACCTAAACTATCAAGCACCAAGACTGTCATTTCACAGCCTGCCAGCACTAGAGGTGAGAGGATCGTGGCGGAGAATGAGGGGGAGTCACCATGATGAAGGGCTATCTAGAGTGGGACTTCTCTCCCGGGCAGCCCAGATAGGTGTCCAGTAAATAAGAGAAGAATCTGGTGCCCTGTGTGTCCTCACCCCCTCTGCATGTCACCTCACCAGCTACCAGGTTGTTCCTCCGTGGGTGATGGTGGGTGGGGAAGATCTGCACTTCCCTGATACAGCAGCACTGGGTTCAACACCTTGGGCAGTCTTGGTTGGCAGTGAGTCTTCATCTGCAAGACTACAGGAGAACAGCAGCATGACTGAGGCTAGGTCAGAAGGTGAATCAAAGTGTCATGTACTAAGACCACCATTTCCCAGCCCACCATCACTAGAGGTGAGGTGAGCATAAGATGGGCGGTAGTGGGGGAAGGAATTGCTGTGGTGCGGGGCTATCCAGAGCAGGCCTTCTCCTGCCAACAGCCAAGATAGGTATTCCAGTAAATAAGGAAAGAGGGAATTTCTCCTGTGTTCCCCCTCTTGTGTCTCACCTCACCGGCTCCTGGGTTGTTCCTCCTTGGGTGATGGCAGTTGAAGGTGATCCACGCTTTCCTGTTCTGTTCGATTCTCCCAGAGTCTCTTTTTGTTTTTTGTTTCAGGATGTTAACAGTAGAGAAGTGTTTGTATGGTGTGGTGGTGATAGCGGTGTTTATGACTGAATATTTACAAAGATGTGGGACTTCCTGCACTCTGTGGACCGGACCATGGGTAGAGTAGGGATTGCTGTAGTGATAAATGGGTCTGAACCAAGCTGTAGTCATGCAGCTGTTGGGGGAGGGATGGAAGATCATCTGCACCTGTGTCATCAGTTGTTTGGTTGACAGCAGCAGGCTGTTGGTCATTGGTGTCTTTTCTTCAGCAGTCTGTTGTTAGCTGTAATAGTGACTGGTCAGTGTCTCAGTTCAGTGAGCAAACAGGAGGGACCTCAAAATGGAGAACCGAACCACATGGTAGAAGGAGGAGGCAATGCGCAAGGCAGTATGTGTTTGGGGGGCCCAGGATGATAAATATAAAAAAATAAATAGGCAATAAAGGGCCCCTACATTTGTTAGCAATAGCTGGGGATGCTGGATGCTAAAAGGGTTGCCACTGGCCACTGGAGAGGTCAGCAGTGCACCTTAATCCACAAGGAGAATGACTACAGGAGAAATACAGGGCGGAGACAGGAGGAGGACCAAACTGTCACGTGCCAAGACTGCTGTTTTGCAGTCTGCCAGCAGTAGAGGTGAACAGAGTGTGAGCAGGGTAGAGAAGGGTCACCGTGGTATCTGGCTGTCCAGAGCAGCCCTTCTCCTGCTGGCAGCCCAAGTACTGTCCCAATACATAAGGAAAGAGGTTGCTTCTCCTGTGTCCACCCCCCCGTGTCAGGCAATCAGCTTCCAGGTTGTTCCTTCTTGGGTGATGGTGGAAGGGGTGGTCTACACTTCCCTGTTTTGTTTGGGTCTTCCAGAGCCTCCTTTTTTCATATTTTTGGGATATTGGCAGGAGAGAAGTGTGTAGGTGGGTGGTATGGTAGAAGCAGTGTTTATGAGGGGATATCTAGGATGACGTGGGCTTCCCACACTGTGTTGACCAGGCCGTGGGTGGAGGATTGGATTCCTTTAGTGGTAAACAGGTCAGAACTAGATTGTACTGCAGTATGGGGAGGGACATAGCTGTGCTTGTGTTAGTGGTTGTTTGATTGACAGAAGAAAGCCAATAGTCGCTGGTGACTTTTGTTCAATTGCCTGTTGTTAGCTGTTATTGAATGGACAGGTTGGTGTCTCAGTACACTGACCAAACCGGAGAGACTTTAAAACAGAGAACTGAATCTTATGCTAGAAGGATTGACGCAGTGGTAGTGCCACCACTCACAATGCCAGTGATCCGAGTTCCAAAGCAAGCTTGAGGCATCAGAGGGCCAGCCGAGACGAGGAGGATCGAGCATCAGGAGGACTGCTCTCCTCCTCTGTGGAGCAGGGTTTGCAGAGCCCAGTGTCTGCCTGGCTGCTAGCAGTAGCTGGGTGAAGAAACCCAGGACTGCCTAGAAAGGCAGGTGGGGCAGATGCCGACATGCGGCACTCAGGAGTATGTGGTGCATGTCATGGCATCACTCCATGCCATGCCACTCAGGGAGAAAACAAGAAAACCACTACCAGTGGCAGAATAGCACTGCGGCACCTGCAAGCCCCACACCCAACTAGCTGGGTTCGCCAGTCTGGAATACTGGATCTGGTCCCTGATGGGGACTGGTGAACCCTGTTGACTCCACTGGGGGGGGGGCAAACCCAGTTCTGGCTAGCAAGTAAGTCAAAGAGGTTGTCAGGTGATGGGGCTGGGGTGGCCGGGGCAGAATGGGGCTGTCCATTAGAGAGGGAGGAAAAACAGCGAATAAAAAAAGAAGAAACATCCAGTGCACAAGGCAGTGTGTATTGGCTGGGAGGATAGACAATATACCCAAAAAAATAGCTGGGGATGCTAAAAGGGTTGCCAGTGGGGGGATAGACAGTAGTAGCAGCAGTTGCACCTTCTCAGCACCTCTAGGTGGTGCTCAAGCATCCTCTGGGATGTTCAGTCCTCCTCTCACAGCTGGCTCCTGGTGCCAGGCTTGTTCCCAAACCCAGGGTGCTATTGTCACCAGTGGTAGCCCTACCCCTGCGCTAATAGGCTGGCAACAATTTGCTAAACTTGTCAGCGGGGGCTAGTCCATCAGCACAGTGACAGTGCTACCACTGCCGATGCCAGGGACCTGGGTTCAAGCACAAGCCGAGGCAGCCAGAGGGCTGGTGGGAAGGAGAGATTTGAATACCCCAGAGTATGCTTGCCTCATCTGTGGTGGGGTTATGGTCCATGGCTGTCACTTGAGGCCCCCTGAGGATTTTCTTGGGCACGAGAAGCAGTGGCTTGGCAGTTGTGAAGGAGCCTTCTGAACAGCTGCTGTACATTCCCATTGCATGCCCTTGTTGGGAGGGTCAGTTTGCGCCATTAGCTAAGGGAAAGGGCTGAAGCATAAGAAAAAAATGCTCAGCCCTGCAGGATGATGTGATCTGCCTGCATCCACTGGGCTCCTTCCTTCTCTGGCTGAACTCTGATCGCCGAAGGAGTCTGGAGCATCCAATGGCCCCACCACGCAAAGCAGTTGATAGGGGCTCTTTGTGGGACTAGAGCAAGGGGTAAGTCCCCGAGATGATGGGTAACAGGACTGAGGTGGATCACAGAAGGGGCAGGCTGAGCACAGCCACACAGGGAGAATTAAATAAATTAAAATAAAAGAAAACATATCAGTAGGGGGGGAGCTGCAGCACCACAGTGACAGCTCTAAACTTTGTTTAAAAGAGACAGTACGCATTCATTTTCTGTGGTCATCTGTCACGAAAAGTCAGAGCTAGGAATGGCTGAACCAGAAAAGGTTCTGAGGGTCTGATAAGCTGTAAAAGGTTCTGATAATTATCTGAATCTTCTTTCAGAACTGGTTAGTTTAAAGTACAAAACCTCCTTTAACATTCCTTGCTCGCCCATAAGGTATTGTCAGTGAGGGAAAAGGAATCCAAAAACAACTTGGAGTGGTACTACACTACATCCAGCCTCCTCTTTGGTCTTTCTACAACCACCAGCCTACCTAATAGAGAAAGACCTGTTCAATGTTAAAATCAATGGTTTAAAAATTGGATAGATAGATAGACAGATAGATAGATAGATAGATAGATATTTCATTTATAAAGCACCCAATTCCTGAGACTCTGGGTGCTGTACAATAAAACCACAATACAAACACTATTATTTAAAAGTTACAAAACACACATAATAAGATCAATATAAATACAGATTCCCTTCCATCCATCGAAACAAGCTTACGTTATAAAAGCCAGTTCGAGCAAGTATGTTTTCAGTCCCCTTTTAAAGGCTTCCACTGAGGGGACCCCCCCCCCCTAAATAATCAGGCAGGGAGTTCCACAGGGTTGGTGAGGCAACCGCAAATGCTCTATCTCCTGAGTGCCACAACCTAACCCTGGGAACCCCCAGGAGGTCCCCCTCGGCGGAACAAAGCATCCGGGCCAGACGGTAAGGGTCAAGGAGATCTTGCAGATAGGCGAGACGCCATCATGCAGGGTCTTATATAGGTAAGGAGCCTTATCTTGAAGACAATCCTCCACCTAACTAGCAACCAGTGCAGTCCGCGGAGGACTGGGATAATATGCTCACACCTCCTTACCCCAGTGAAAAGTCTCGACGCCACATTCTGCACCAGCTGCAGTCTGCAGAGGTTGCTTCCAGATACCCCAAGGTACAGGGAATTACAGTAATCCAGCCTAGAAGTTATGAAAGCATGCACCAGTGTGGGCAGGTCCTCAGGAAGGATCAGGGCTCGGATTCAGGCAATGTTCCTAAGATGACAGAAACCACTTTTGACCACGGCTGACACCTGAGCATCAAGTGTTAGGCCATCATCCAGGATCACACCCAAATCATTCACCTGTCTAGAAGAGACAAGGGGAACGCGCCCCAACATTAGGTTAGGGGACAGCCCCCATCTCCCCCCCCCCCACGATGACCCGGCTTCACCAACAGAACCTCAGTCTTGTCTGAGTTGATTCTAAGCCAGTTTTGAGTCATCCATCACAGGATTTCCTCGAGGCAGCTATTAAACATGGAGTCACTATTCCCCACATCTTCAGGGTGTGTCCCATGTTTGGGAGGCAAAAGGTTGAGAGGACTAGCAAGTGAGGCAGTGTAGCCTAGTGGTTATAGTACCAAGCTGTGAAAATGGAGATCCAGGTTTGGGTACCACCACTGCCACTTACTATGTGATCTTGATCAAGTCATTTAACCTTTCTTTTCTTAAGTTTCCCTCTCTCTCTCTCTCTCTCTTACATTCTTATTTTGTACTGAATTCCCCCAAGCTTTCCTTAACCTCCCTTCATGTCATTTAACATCTCTGTGTGTACCTAATGTCTGTTATCAAACAGTTTATGGTTTGAAAAGCACTTTGGGACACACTGTATGTGTGACAGGCACTATATAAAATCACATTTTTATCTTACTACCTAAAAATATAGAGGCACAGACTGTGGGAAGTGTACACAGCTATTTTAACACGAGCTACTACCAGCTGGAGTCATTGTAAGGAATGGTACAGGGACGCTGACTGTGGGACGGTACACGACTATTTTAACACCAGCCTCCCACAGTGGTAGCCTATGTAACTAACAGTGGGAGAGAACACACATTGCTCTAGCTTGCATCAATCCCAGGGACTCTTTCTGTGGTGCTTGAAACATTTGGCCCAAGCTGCCATAAATTGGGTAACCTGTCACAACTGTGTCCAACTTACTGAAATCAGATGCGGCTGCGGCTAAAGCCTTTGGTGCACCACCAGATTCAAAGTGTTGTGGCGCAGGGTCTGATTCAATCGCTGTGCCACCATTTGAAAATCTGGCACATTGTTTCTGAGACTAGAGAAAACTACAGCGAAAAGCTGCTGAGGTAAAACACTTTCAGTTGCAGTTTGAAACAGCTGCTGTATGCACTTGTGCTGTAATGTGTGTTTTAATTGAAATAAGATGGGTAAAATGTTCTTCTTGACTTTCTTGAACTGATCAGGAGATTGGGTTCAAAAGTTGTGCTTAACAGTTAGATGTTAAGAATGACTTCTTGAAACCACCGACAAAACAAGGTGACCATGTAATAGTTTTCAGTACTAGTAAATATCAGGACTTAGCAACAGTCCAATTTTTTTTCCATCTTGATTTTCCGCCTGCTGCATGTCCCCATCCCTTTGCCTCTGGATGGCCATTGCTCTGGCGACCATCCAGCTTCATCAGGCAGTCCTTCCAACATCAAGCTTGGTGAAGATCCCAAAAGGAGAGCCTGCATGTGCTAGCAACCTTCATTCTGATGGCATCAAGGACTTCTGAGTTTTTTCATTTTCTCTTTTGTTTCCTCCCATCACCGCCACCCCACGGCGGTGCACATGGCACTTTGGGGTCAGCTTGAGCACATGCAATTTTCTACCAATGGAGGAGCAAGCTCTCTGTCCATGGGCAGGAGTTGCTGTGGAAGCAAAATGAACCACCAGACCTTTCCCTGATGGGATGCTGTGCTGGTGGCAGCATTCCATCCAACTGGCAACCCGAGTTCCGGCCTCCTCCCAGGTTCATTCCCGAGCCCGGCTTGCTGCTGCGACAGCATGATGTTCTGCCACTGGGCCATTGGGTTGCCCCAATCCCATTTAATATCATAAGTCTAGTGAATTATTCATGAGGCCAACACATGCTGTGAGTACCTGCTGTACTGACTGTTAATCTCTTAAAAATACTTGGTACAGCTCAGAGCAGCCTGGTATACATGTGTGTAAACTTTCTTTTTCCTTTTCACAAATGCAATTAAATTTATATCTGCAATAATTCCCTTACAATAGAGAATAACAGGGCTTAACATCCTTTCTGAGGTTAATGGACAACCCTCAGCCAGGCATTAATCTCATGGCGATGTCTGGTTGTTCGGGCATTATTGCTTAAGTGTTTTGTCTCATAAAGTGATTAGGTCCTGTTATTTTCTTTGTTCCACAGCACCTTATGAAGCAGCTGCTGTGGCTACGAAGGCTTGTGCAATAAGTACACAAAGAAGTAGAAGAATTTGTGTTGATATAGTGCTTTTCACACACATTCTATCCCAAAGCACTTTACAAGCAGTGAGATGCTGGTAGTAAAGTGACTGTGAATGTGCCTGTCAGTCAAATCAAAGGTATCATTACCTAATTTTTCATCAATTCTACTCTCAGACAAACAAGGCAATACAGCAACTCTTCATTGTCCTAAACGTAAGAGTCCCCAACTCCTCCTGACAACGTGGTTATGCTCATTACCACAAAACACTGATGGGGGAAATTATGGACAGTTAACATTTCTGCAAATCAAATTCATCTCATTGATTTCTGTAGAGTGAGCTGCCTCATTCTTTTCCATTTTGTGCAGACATTTTCCTTGGGCAGAGCAGACTCTTCCCAGTATGTAGCTTCCCTATGGTCCAGAGGCCACACTGCTTAATGTTCTGCAAGATTTCTAGTGAACACTGGCCACTGGATTCTTTACCCCCTGCCTGAATGAAAATACTGTATGCACAGTCTATCATTTCTGTTTAAAAAAAAAAATTTGTTCTCCATTGCTGCTTTAAGGCTGCAGTTACCAGGAATCCGGAGGAGCTATCCAGGAGGCATCGGAACCGGCACAGGAAATTTCTGTCCAGGAAGGAGGAATTTTCTGGTGGGAGCTGGTTTGGCTGATACATCATCACTGTTCCATTTGTGCCAATATCACCTGCCAGAAGCCAGACAAATTAAGAAAACATGAGTTTGAGAGGCATGGATCATGTCCTTCAGATAAACTGGTAAATCCCTATCTCCTACACATTGCCAAGGGGTCAAACTGCTTGATCTCTTCAGCAGCTGTATTCTGTCTCTGACGTTATAGCGTAGTGACAAAACCTTATGTTAAAAATATGATTGGAAGAATTAGAAATAAATACTCACATACAAAAACAGTTTTCTGACTACTGCAAGCAAAGAATATAATGAAATGTTGCTCTCGGGCACTTTCTTTTTGCTTGTTGGTGTAAAGATTCCTAGCACCTCCATCTCTCTACTAAGCCTCTATAGTATGTGGTCGGCAAACAGAGTAGAACCAGCACCCGGCAGGCAGAAGGTAAAATAAAAAGGTGAATGCTTTATTTAAACAAAATGCACAAAGGTGTGCTTGAGCCAAGCAGTGTAAATACGTACAATCAAAGGGCAACTCTGCACTCTCTGATTGTACGTATTTACGCTGTCTGGTTTCAGTACACCTTTCTGCATTTTGTTTAACTAAAGCATTTACCTTCTTTTACCTGCTACCTGGCACCAGTTCTACTCTGTTTGCTTGCTCATTTTTATGTTGGCTCGCGCTTGCATGCCAGCCAACATATTGCATTAGTAGCAACGTATTGCATTAGTAGCAGATTTGGAGGCGTGGTCACTGTTGGGCGAATGCAGGGCACTCATCAGTAGGTGCGTCCCTCATTCCCCCAAAACCCAGCATGCAGGTGACACACCAGGAATACATAATGTGCGAGCACATCTAAGGAAAGGTCCAATGCAATAAGAACAAAGCTCGTCATATGCAGCAGCACCTCCCGATGTGCTTTCCCTGGTGAAATATTAGCATAAACATGGCTGCACACTGCCTGCCACAATGCCGACTTTGGGGGTGCCCAATCCCCCTGTTGGCATGCCCTAACCCAGTTTATGTGCTGATGGGGGAGCCCACTCCCCATCAACATAGTGCACCCAACCCATTTGTTAAGTGCCGAAGGGGGTGCCCAATCCCCTTGGCTCTTGCCCCCCCTTCGGTATGTGCTGACGGTGGGTGCCCAGTCCCCTATGGCTAGCCCCCCCAAACACTCAGGTGGCACACTGGGAGCCCACCCCAGCATGCCAAATGTCCCTGTAAAAGAAAAAAACATCCCACAATATTTTTTTTTTTTATTACCTGAAAAGGAAGAAAAAGGTCCCTTGCGGTCTGTCCAGCACCCTGCCCCAACCTGCACCCACCTTCTGGGCACCCTGCCTCCCCACACACCCCCCCCCCACCCCATACTTACCTCTGAGTCAACACGACCTTAGTGGAACAGGAACATGTCTGCACTCTTCAAAGCCGACTGCGAACTGAAGAAATGACGGTAAGCTGTATAATGGCATAAATAGGGTTTTTCAACCTTGGGGCATATCTTGGGCATTTTTTTGAAATTTTGTACCAAATTTTCAACATGGGTTATTGGGGCCCCTCCTCATGAATTCAGTCACTGTCATGGCATTATTCAGTCATGAAAGGTGATTTCGCGGTCACTGCGCGGAATCACCTTTCAGGACCAAGTAATGAAATGACAGTGCCACTGTTCACGAGGGGGCTCTCAAAAAGCCTATGTTGCAAATTTAGTGAAAAAAATCCAAAAAATGTCTGTTTTATGAGTGTGTGTTGCACTGTTCTCATGCACGCTCGTAACTTCCTGAATTTCTAATATTTTCACTCCAGATTTTCAAAATTGGCATTTTTCCACACCTCCTTATGAACAGTACAGCTTTCATTTCACATATCCTGGCCGAAATGTGATTTTGCACGTCCGGCACAGAATAACGCGGTCATTGTGCAAAATCAGTTTTTGGGACAGTTTGAGAAAATGACGGTGACACTCTTCATGAGCAAAGGTCCTAAAATACCTATGTTGAAAATCTGGTGATGAAAGTCCATAAAATTACTGTGTTACAAGCGTGCATTGAGCAGTTTCTACACACCCTTGTAACTTCGCAAATTTGCAATGTTTTCATGCCAGATTTTCAACACTGGCATTTTTTCACACCTCCTTATGAATAGTACAGCTGTCATTTTTCACAGCCTGCCCAAAATGTGTTCCCGCACCTGTGGCACACAATGGCATGGTCGCTGGGAAATCAACTTTTGGGACAAATTAACAAAATCACAGTGCCACTGTTCATGAGGGGAGGTCCCAAAATTCCTATGTTGAAAATGTGGCTAAAAAAAATCCCAAAAATAATTGGGTTACAAACGTGTGTTGTGCAGTTTCTATGCATGCTCATGACTTCACCACTTTTTCATATTTTCACTCCAGATTTTCAACGTTGCCATTTTTTACACCTCCTCATGAACAATACAGTTGTCATTTTCCACAACCTGCCCAAAATGTGTTTTTGTCCCTGTGTCACCAAATGGCATAGCCGCAGTGCAAAACCACCTTTCAGCTAACAAACTGATTATGCCGCTCTTCATGAGGCGGGGTCACAAAAAGCCTATGTTGAAAATTTGGAGTGAAAATACCAACAAACTCCTACAATGTTAGGGTTTTCAACTGTAACACCCCACCCTGTAGAGACTGCCAGGTGTCAGGGGTGCAACTTGGGATCATTGGTTGTAATGCTCACACCATTCCACCCCCACCCTACAGCCAGTGACAGGCATCGAGGTATGCCTTGGAGTGTTCGGCCCTAAAGTTCACCCCATTCTCCTATATTGCACCCATCTCGGCATATTTTCTTATGGAATGGGGTAAGTATAAGGCCCAAAGATCCCAAAGCAAACCACAACACTTGTCAGTCTCTACAGGGTAGGGTAAGGCCCATTCTCCTATACTGCACCTGTCTCAGTGTATTTCATTATGGAATGGGGTAAGTATAAGGCCCAAAGACCCCAAAGCACACCACAGCACTTGTCAGTGTCTACAGAGTAGGGTGAGATAAAATGGCATGAGCGTTATAGCTGACGTCCCAAAGGCACACCCCAGTGCCTGTCATTCTCTGCAGGGTGGGGGTTGGGGTTGGCGTCAATTCCATACTTCACTGCCATTCCTATTATGCATCTCTAACTCCTGCACTACCAATGCCAATGCCAGCGAGACAACATTCGGCATTGACAAATGCTTGTTTTTACCAGGCACAGGTATCCAAGTGGAGCTGCGGCTCTTGCTCTGGCTAGTATATGGTTACTCCACCCTTGCTGTGCATGGAAATCACCCAGTTTAAAATCATTTTGCACCTTTGAAGTGGTTGTGCTGTGCATGTTCTAAAGTGTTGCTCTCGACAAGTTTCCCATGATGTTCTCTCAGTCCCTCAATGGGACACAGCTCGGTGTGTATGATTGTCCATACACTGTTCTGTATATGCTGCCCCCCCCCACGTCAGCCAAACACAATTAGAAATCAAATATAAGTATGTTTCTAAACGAGGGAGTTGAACTTGGGGGGCCTTAGGGTTGAAAGGACTTAAAGCCATTGACAAGTCAAGGGACACTTCAAAAAGTATACAGTAACTTGTTGACACACAGAATTAGATTTTTGTCCTGTATTTAGTTTCCCCATTTCTTTTTAACTACGTACACTTTGGCTGCCAGTCTGCACCAGGTGTTACAATCCACTGCTTGTGGCATCCCAATCTAATCCTTTGGAAATGTCAGAAGCAGAGAATTGTGATGTCAGGTGTAGACAAGCTGTGAGGGCAGGTGAAGGGTAGGGGACAGTGATTTTGTTTTCATGTTAATGTGCACAGTTATGAAGAGAAAGTGAAAGCTAATGACAGAAGCTGATTTATTTATTTTTTTTAAATTGATGTTCGGTCAAAAGGTTTCTTGAGTTGTTAGGGGCTCTTTAAAGAAACTGCTTGCTAGGGCTTAGTGATGGCCCTGAAGACACACTTTGTGCTTCCATGCTGGTGACCCTAGTTTAGGAGCAGAGCTGAGCAGTCAGGGGCTTGGGAGTAGGCTAGCAAGCATAGCTCCACACAGCCATGGGCATAAGAATTGGCTACCAAGCACAGTTACGCCCAGCCAGGGGCATGTGAATCGACTACCAAGCACAGATCCACTCAGCTAGGGGTATGGGAATCAGCTACCAAGTGCAGCTCCACTGAACCAAGGGCATGGAAATGGTGAGAATGGGCAACCAAGCACAGCTACACCTAGCCAGGGGCATTGGAATGGAATACCAAGCACAGTTCAACTCAGTCAAGGGCATAGGAATAGGCTACCAAGTACAGCACCAAGGGCATGGGAATGGGCTACTAAGCACAGCTCCATGGAGCCAGAGGCATGGGAATGGGTTACTAAGTGCAGCTCTGCCCAGCCAGGGGCATGGGAATGGCAGTTCCACCCAATCAGGGTCATGGGAATGACCTACCAAGCGCAGCTCCGCCCAGCAGGGGTGAGTGAACATGCAAGCTCTGCTGACAAAGCACAACCCTTTGTGGTGGGCTGGGAAGCCTGCTCCCTCATGAAGGGGAGGAACACACATGCTAAGTGCCACTGCAGTGGTATACTAGTGTCATAAAGAGAAGGTTGATGACAGGGTCTAGAAAACCCAAGGGAAAAAAGGCACCAGCCTCCATCACAATGATGGTCCTTGGTACACTAAGGACCCCCACTTTGGAGCCAGCTTCCTATAACAAGATCTTGGGACTCATTAGTGGAGGACAGTCCTCCCCTGGAACCCTCAATAGGGAGGGGTGAAGCCATGGGTGAAGTTATGGCCAGGTTATTGGACGATGGAGTTCGGTGGTTGTTGGGAACCTTGAGGAGGGGGTGAGGTGGGAGCCAGCTGGGGGAAAAATTAAGTAATAAGACATGTAAGGGTGTGCTTTGTGTGGAGGATGATGGCACACCACGTGTGGGTTAATGCACAAAGCAGAAGGTCAAGTGCTTCCACCACCCAATAAGTGCTGTTACCATTGCACAAAGCACACCCTGGAGTGCCTTATTGTGTTTATGAAATGGATCCATTAGGATTAGTAAAGAACTAGATTTATTTAAAAAATTTTTATTACAATCAGTAAAAATTCAAAACTGTAAAAAAACAAGCATTTGTCAATGCCAAATGTTTGCTTGCTTGTATCAGCATTGGAAGTGCAGGAGTTAGACAGATGCAGAATAGAAATGGCAGTAAAGTATTGAACTTCACGCGAACCCCACCTCCACCTTGCAGAGATGGACAGGCATTGGGGCATGCCTTTGGGTCGTCATGCATAATGCTCATTCCATTTACAGTCACCCCATTCCATAAAGACATATGCTGAAGTGGGTGCAGTATAGGAGAATGGGGTGAACTCTGGGGCAGAAGAGTCCAAGGCACACCTTGATGCCTGTCACTGGCTGCAGGATGGGGGTGGAATGGCATGAGCATTACAGCCAGCAATCCAAAGGCTCACCTCTGATGCCTGTCAGTCTGTACAGGGTGGGATGTTATGGTTAGAAACCGTAACGCCCCAGGCGTTTGTTGGCATTTGCTTTACAAATTTTCAGGATGGCCTTTTTGTGACCCCCACCTCTTGAAAGCATTGGGTATCTCTGCTCATGAACAGTGGTACTGTGATTTTGGTAATCTGTCTCGAATGTTGATTTGTTACAGCAACCGCGCCATTCTGCACCAGATGTGTGAAAACACAGTTCAGGCAAGATGTGAAAAATGATAGCTGTCCTGTTCATAAGGAGGTGTGAAAAAATACCAATGTTGAAAATCTGGAGTGAAAATATTAAAAATTCTAAAAGTTACGCACGTGCGTGGAAACTGCACAATGCACACTCATAATACAGGCATTTTGTGAAGTGTTCTCACCAAATTTTCAATATAGGCATTTTGGGACCTCTGCCCTGAATGCTGATTTCCCACAGTGACCGTGCCATTGTGTGCCACGTGTGCAAAACCACATTTCGGGCAGGATATGAAATATAACAGTTGTACTGTTCATAAGGAGGTGTGAAAAAAGGGCAATGCTGAAAATCTAAAAAATTCTCAGAGTTACGAGCATGCGTAGAAACTGCACAACGCACGCTCATGACAGTCATTTTTTGGAATATTTTCACCAAATTTGCAACATAGGCTTTTTGGGAGCCCATTTCATGAACAGTGACACTGCCATTTCATTACACTTCCCGAAAGGTGATTCCATGCAGTGACCACAAAATCATCTTTTGGGACTGAATAACGACATGACAGTGATTGAATTCATGAGGAGGGGTCCCAATAAGCTAGTGTTGAAAATGTGGTGCCAAAATTCTCAAAAATGGCCGAGATATCCACCCAAGTTGATAAAAATATATTTATGCCATTATACAGCTTACTGGCATCAGTTCACAGTCGGCTTTGAAGAGTGCAGACGTGTTCCTGATCCACTGAAGATCATCGCGCCAGGCTCTGGAGGGAGGTATGGGGTGAGGGGGGTGTGGGGACGTGGTGTCCACAGAGTTGTGGGTGCGGGTTGGGGAAGAGGGCACTGGACACAACGAGGGACCATTTTCTACTTTTCAGGTAAAAAAACAGTAAAACCATTGCGGGAAGGTTATCTTTTTTTGCAGGTAGATTTGGTATACTGGGGTGGGCTCCCCGCATGCCACCTGTGTGTTTGGGAGGGGAGACTGGAGCTGATGGGGACTGGGCCCCCCGTCAGCAAAGAAAAAATGATCTGTGTTTCAGGAGGGGGGGAACATGATGCCGAGGGGGATTGGGCACCCTCGGCAAACAAATGTCTAGGGACATTATGCTGACAGGGAGCGCCCTCGTCAGCAAATGAACTGGGGAGGGTTCATGCCAACAGGGGATTGGGTACCCCATTGGTTTTCACGTAGGTCCCAAGTTTCATCAACTGGAATGTTGGTCCCTGCAGCCAAGGGGGGGGAGTCAGGGTGTCTAACAGGGGGGGATGTCAAGGTGATGAGCGGGGTGGGGGAGGACTTGGAAAATGAAAATGATCATGCTGATAACCTGGCTCTTCACATGCTATCTGAAAGAGTAACTGCTCCTGAGCCAGCTCCTCACACAGACACTCAAATAAGCAGAAACGCATGATGTTTTTTCAACAGCACACTATAAATTATTATTCAAGTGCTTCCCTTCTAGCTAACTGGGGAATACCCAAGGCTCAGGAAGATAGTTGTTTGACACATTACACACCACTCTCATCTTGTCTAGTATCTTGCTTAGCCTGTAGCCACCCACATACAGTGCACTCACAAAATTGTATCTGCACTTGAAAGCCATGGTGTGCTACTCAAGAAATTAATGTATTTGTGCCCCCCAATTCATTTTTTCCAAGAGTCCCCCCCCCACCTCAGCTGTCTACTTTTAGTACTACCAGATCGAGCCACTGATCAGCAGACCGCTGCACACCCTCCCCCCACGACATTGGATCCAAACACTGGTCAGCTTACATTAGTTCTGCCAGATTTAGAGACTCACTCTGTCTTGCTCTTCTACTACTAGTTCTGGCAGCATTTGCAATCACTCTGAAGAACTTACTGAGTGTGACAAGTACTTAATACCAGCCTTTTGTAGGAATGCCTTTCACAGGCAGCAGGCAGAGCCACATCCTGGACCACTTCTGCTAAAAACTTGTGGAAGAATGCTTCTTCCTCTTTTTAGTGGCAACTGACACCTCCTCCTCTCTATCGAGGTCCCCCACCTCATATCAACATTGGGCATTGCCGCAATTCTAAATACCGGAGTTTCGAGCATAATTCGACCTGTGGCTACTGGCATAAGCTCCGGTTTTTGAATCTACTCTGCCTGCTCAAAAGAGTAAGTTGGCACATGCACTGGAGGGCATCCGCAGCTGTCCACTGTGTCAGACCCAGGTGGCGCTCACTGACAGTGTGCAGACATGAAGAAGCCTAAGCAATTAGCAGGTCTGGCAGTCGTACAGTTGAGTGGGCTGCTTGGTGGTTTTTCAGGTCAGACCCATGAAATGCAGGTCACTTGAGAGGTATGTTTTTCTTGGGGACTCTGAGGCGGACGGCCACAGCTGCCACCATGTTAATGGAAATGTTACACCAGGTAAGATACCGCCCTGCAAAGACAGGTCGCTCCCTCATTGCAGTGGAGAATTCGTTTCAAGTTGGTGGCATGCGTGCTGAACTAGTGTCAGCAGCAGTGTGCCACCGCATTGGAGAAAGAGAGCCAAGCCTCAAAATGCAGTGGGGGCACTGGCCGTCACAGTGCCACACCTCCAAAACTCCGCTTCTCTCCTAAGCTGTCACATAATGTTTCTTGCGCATGCGCGCAAGCAAACAAAAAAAGGGGGAAAATAACAAAGTATTCCTACTGAGCCATTATAGCTTTGCTGTTTTACCAGTAGATGGCAAATGCTGCATTTTTCTGAGTACAAGTAAGTGAACTGGTGTATTGATACAGTTGTGTCTGCTTAATGAAAACTTATCAGCGAAGTCATGCATTTTTTTCCAGTGCTGTTGTGCTGGGATACAAGCACTGGGTTCCAAGCTTCTCAGTGCTGTATTTGGTGGCCGAAAATAAGTACCTTAAATACATCAGTGTCTTGGTAATAAGAAAATACTTATCATAGAAATCTAGGCCTTCTCTGTTTACTTCCATACAGCACAGATACAAGGGGAAAGCTGTGCTCAACACATACAGGAAGATTCACAGGCTCACAGGAAGTAGATTTCTTAAAGCTGTACTGTCTAACATTTCTTAAAGCTGCACTACACAAAACAATCCCTCCTGACTTAGCTAGAAAGTATGTAAGTAAATAATTCAGAAAATAGTATGAAGCTATCAAAGTTATTACTGCAATGTCCATTTTAGTTAGTAATGTCATTAGGCTATATCTCTACAAGTCCATTCTCCTTGGTGGATGTCATACATGTCCTGACCGACATAGTAGGACTTGAGGCTGTTGCTCTGAAATCTGATTAGCATCAGCCACATCTTGTCTCAATTGCTGTGGTTCCACTATCTCTTCCTGTTCTTGTTCTAGAAGAAATAATGCTGGATAACTACCCCGACTCTTGATATCCCTTTTTTGTTCTGTCTCAATTCTAGTACATAATTGTTCCGCATGTTTTTTCGCTTTCCTCTGGTTAGTCAGTCGAACGGTATAAACAACATTTCCGAACTTTTTTTCTACCACACCTTCTATCCATCTCTTCGGGCCTGCATACATCCTGACCCACACGAGATCATTGGGTTTGAAGGATCTTGTCTTAGGAAGCATTTCAGCTACTGACTTATAGCCTAGAGGGTGAAGAAGGTCCATCTGAGTTTGAATCTGACGTCCAAACAACAATTCTGCAGGGGATATTCCCATGACACAATGTGGTGTTCAATACATCGCAAGAAAGTCCAAAAGGGCTATTTGTATTGCCGTCAGTGTAGCTGGATTAGTTTTGTCCAAACTCATTTTGAAAGTCTGAACCAGGCATTCCGCTTCACCATTTGAACCTGGATGGTAGGGAGGTGAGAAAATATGGTGGATACCACGTTGCTGGCAAAATGCTTGGAATTCAACAGATGTGAACTGTGGTCCGTTATCCAAGACAATCACTAACGGAAAACCATGGGTAGCAAAGATAGATTTCAATACTTTAATGGTACTCTCACTAGTTGTCGAAGACATTTGATGAATTTCTGGCCATTTACTATAAGCATCAGTTAAGAGTAACCACATGGAATTTACATAATGTCCTGCAAAATCAATATGCAACCTTTGCCAGGGTTTTTCAGGTCATTCCCAGTGGTGAACTGGAGCTCTTGCCGGATTTCCCATCGATACAGCACAACCTTCGCATCTTTGTACAACCTGGTATATGTCTCTGTCAATGGAAGGCCACCATACGTGAAGTCTGGCCAGGGATTTCATTTTAGCAATGCCTGGATGGCCCACATGCAAAAGAGTCAGCACATTTGAGTGATAACACTGGGGTACTATGATACGCAATCCCCATAGAAGACATCCCTCAGCAATGGACAACTGCTGTCTCTTTGTATAGTAGGGTTATAGTTCAGCCGAACAAGTAGTGCCTTGCGGCCAACCCTCAAGCGTATGCTGATACACTTGTGTAACCCCCCTGCAAATGGGGGTTCCCAAAAGACTTCCAGGAGCTTGCTTGAATGCTCCAAGCCTGAATGGTGTTTGGCATTTAAGCCATTTATCAGTGAGTGTTTTAGAACCTCTAGTACTGTCTCTTTAAGAGCTGTCTGCTTGCAGACATAATTAGTTTAGTATGGGGGACTGTGTGCTTCTCTGAGTACCACCGAGCTGCTGCCAATTCACTTAATTTTTGCAGTCACTAGGAGTGCAAAGGGAACCTATCTGAAAGATGTAACTGTTTGCCAGAAATTATTTAGAGTAATAATGAAATTACAGTTTGTCTAACCTGCTTTCTTTGCAGTCAGAACTGTGTCTGCTAGTTCCCATTCTAGTTTTGAACTGCTGAACTGGACCAATCAGTGTGGGGTAAGCTAGCTCTAAAATGGTGCCTTGGACGAATCAGAACTTGGACTCATAATCTGAGCCAGCCACAAGAGGATTGTATGGGCAGTGACTCTGGAGATGTAGTTTAGACTTCAGTGCCTTTTGGACCAACAGCAGCAGTCTAGTGAGTGACAGCCAATCCAGTCAAGAACTGGGAGGAACTCAAAGGAAGTGCCCGGTTTGTCGGTTGGAGTTTCAGTTGAGCTTTGGCAGTGAAGAAGGAAGGAGCCCTGTGCTTTTCAGTGTGCAGTTTTAGTCAAAAGCGTGTAAGGCCCAGAGTTCCGGTCTGCAGCTTGTGTAACAGCTTGTTAGGACTGAATCCGTCCTGTGAAAAGAATCAAAGGATCTCTGAAGAGTAGAAACCAGGCTCACCCTGTAGAAGACTGGAGGAATTGCTGAAAATTGCACTCTGTCTGTCAGGAACTGAATCTGCTGTGTTCTCCCGGTATTGTGCAGTAATTGCGATCGGGATACAGATGCAGCCTGCCTGGTATAGTGCTTTCTTTTATATGGATGTGTGAAGAGTTTGTGTACCTCAAGTGAGCCCTGCTGACATTGAAGGACCCTATCTTATTTGGAGGTCGTGAGTACTAATTCAGGGTCGCTCCCTGTTGAATTGCCACATTAAATCCAAAATGGAATTACTGTACTGCTGACTGTTTAATTCTCCTTTTCTCTGTGTGAAAGGGCCCTACCAGCTGCCACGGTTTGGACTAGCCACTAGGGCTTGGGTACCCAGGACAGTAACTGATAGGGATAGGCCTGTGCACAGAGCCATAGGTAGATTATTAGAGTGATAAGCTAATTAACCTGATTTCCCCTGTCCTTGTTATATCCCCCTAAATAAATCAGAGCTGCTTGTTTCAGCAAGTTATACTGCCTGAGGTATTTGTCTATGTTAAAGTACTGTACTGTGATTGTTGCACTGTATCTCATTTCACAGGAGGTCCCAGTGCGGAACCAGACCTGGGGGTAAGTGTATACTGTGAAGGTAATTCTGATATATTGTGTGGGCCACTAGTGGGAAGAAAGGGGTTGCAGTGTCCCAGAGGGCTGTGACCAAGTTAGTTTAACTATTGCAAACCCTGACCTCTGGGTGGAGGCACCGCCATTGGATCCAGGCCCCTCAACCTGTTAGTGGCAAATCAGGCAGGGGTAGTAGCCCTGGGATAGCGCCATCTAGGGGTTACATCTTGGAGGCTCACCACTGGGATTGTGTGTCCTCTAGTGGCCATATTCTGAACCACTGTTAAGAAAAAATGGGTACCCGACAGAAGTGGCTGTGCACCGCTGGTGGAGTGGTGTACTGGGAGGAGATCGACCCCCAAAATGCTATGCTTATCCTGGACATCCCCTGGGTATCAATACGGACACTGTGCAGGAGTACTTTCCAAGGTGGAAGGTTTACAAAACCCTGTGGTGGTGGGTCGGCATGCTAATCTGCTCACCCACACTTTCCTGGCCCTAGTAGAGTTTAAGGATCCCATAGATAGCTCCAAAGTGCCACAGACCATTACCCCAGAGGAGCCCTCACTGCTTGGAGGTGATAACTAAGGACAGTAAAGACCGGGGAATCAGCCCCACCACTATCTGAAACTTTTGAGGAGAAATTTGCTGAATGGTTGCTGGAGAGGGAAAACTGTGGAGGACTTGAAGAAACTATTCTTGCCACCTGGGGTGTTCCTCCCCAACACCCTCTCCTGCTCCAGTGCCCGTAATGGTGGCTGAACCAATGCAGACTCCTATTTCTGCACCTGCCATTAGTCACGACTCTTACGAAGGTTTAGGATCTTCTCTGGCACCTCCCCACCCCAAGGGAGGATGACTGGGAGACCTGGATAGACTATGTTGCCCCCAAGTGCTAGAATGGCAATGCTCGAGGAGCGGCGAAGAGGGTTAGTGGAGAGCCTCCGAGGTCCTGCCCTGGCTACCATCCGCTGAAACGGGCCAGTAACCCTGAAGCGACTGCACAGGCCTATCTTGAGGCCTTGGAGAATGTGTATGGGAGCCCAGATTCTGATGAGGACCTATGGTGGAGAGTAAGAAATGCACAACAGTACCAAGGGAGTTGTTGTCTGTGTATGTCTCTCGGCTGGAAAAATTATTGCAAGAATGCCTCAGAAGGGTAGTTTGCCAGCGATTGAACTGGACGAACCAGACTGGACAGAATCCTTAAGTCTGCCCCTTCTCAGAACTGCTGTTGCTTCAATTCGCCTGGCAAATCGACTGGAATCCCCACCTCCTATGATGAGTTAATGAGAATTCGAGGAGTTGAGAAAAGGCGACCTCGGGAGGGACCTGCACCAACAGCTGTGGCTCGACCGAGTGACTGAGGTGACCCATCAAGTGAAGTTCAGGGGCAGAGGTTGACAGTCAATGAGTGCTCTGACAAGGAAAAAGATATGCCACAATGGGCGAACTGTTGAGAGATCCGGGAATTCAAAACAGTCCTTTATGAAGGCCACGCCTGCAAGTACAGGCCCTGACCTATATCCGACTGCATCTGCTATGGGGTGGGGTACCCACCCATGTATCTCCTGCTGATAACAGCTCCAAACTCAATTCCTTGACCATGGAAGTGGAGAAACTGATGAGATGTCTCCAAATGCTTATCACGCCTGCAGACAGAGATGGCACCCAGGTTTCCAGTTAGTAATACCCCGCCCTGGCTCCCAGTGTGGCGCTCGGCCAGCTCAAACTCCAGAAAGTATGTTTTGCTATAATTGTGGGAAGATGGGCACATGAAAGGAATGCCAGTCCCCAAAGACACTGACAAAATTGCATATAGGCTACAAGGAGAGCTCGGAGAAGAAATCAGTGGTTAAGAGGTGCACGACATGATCCCAGTGAGGGCACCAAAAATGCTAATTCACGTCCTTTGTGGCAAGGTCAGTTGCCCAGGCCCCACTACCGCCTCTCAGACTGGTCCAGAATAGTGGGTCCCTCCATGGAGACCACTGTAAAGGTGAATGGAGTGTCTACAAGGCTGCATTAGACAGTGGCTCCCAAGTGACAATTATGTTCAAGGATTGGTATCAGAAGCATTTGTCGACGCATCCCTTATAACCATTAGAAGGACTGCATGTATGGGGTTAAGTGAGAAGGCCTACCCCTATTCGGTATATCCGATATCTGTCTTTCCCCACCTCCGCGGCTGGAGTGGCCGAACAAGCAGAGACCCTAGCCTTAGTGTGTCCCCCACTGGACTGTATGATGGTGTCCCTTTGTTGATTGGAACAAATGCTCATATGTTCGGAAGGCTGGCAGAGTTGTGTTATGAAAACAGGGGTCAAAACTAGTAGAGCTTTAAGAGTTCAGCTTTAATTCAGAAGGCCTATGAGGCACAGAGAGATGCTGAAAAATAGAACCAGAGGAACCGATCGAATTGTATGGAAGAAGGATCCTGAGTCTCTGATCCTGGCCAAATGCCCAGTGTACCTTACAGGGAGGTCCGTATCAGAAAGGATGTTAAGAATAAAATATTAATGTTGGATGCACCAGGCGATGGAAATTGCCAGAGGGACTGCTGGTCAAGCCTAGTATTTTGCCCGCTAGAGCCATGCCTTATGCCAGAAGGTAATGGTCCAAGTTCATAATGTGTCTGAAGAGACATTCGGTAAACAGAGGTTGCATCCTGGCTAATGTGCATTGTGCAGACACTGCAGTGCTACCCAGCAGCAAGAGTTCAAGGAAGAATGACAGAGTAGCACTACAACTTGTTTGATTTGCACTCCCGCTGCCAGCTGAATGGAAAGTGAGGATCAGTGAGAAGCTTGCCCAGAGAGACCAGGTGTTTTCTTTAAAGGAATGGGATGTAGGATGCGTGCAAGGAGCTGAGCACAATATCCGCTGCATGACTAAAGACCATTTCTGGTAGAGGTCTCGCCCTGGCACTGCTGACATAGATGATGTGAGACGGCATCTGCAAGAGATGTTAGCTGCTGGTGTAATACAAGAATCCAGAAGCCCTTATGCTTCCCCATTGTGGTAGTGAGGAAAAAGAATGGAACAGTAAGGATGTGTGTGGATTATACCTTAAACCGGCGGACTATCCTGATCAGTACACAATGCCCGCATTCAGGATGCTTTGGACTGCCTAAGCGGAACAAGTGGTTCTCTGTGCTGGATCTCGCAGTGGGTACTACCAGATCCCGATGGCCCCAGAGGACCGTGGAGAAGACGGCCTTTATCTGTCCGCTGGCTTCTATGAATTCATGAGGATGCCTCAAGGGATTTCAGGTGCCCCAGCCACTTTTCAACGATTGATGGGCTGCAGTGGGGACATGAACTTACTAGAGTGCCTGGTATACCTAGATGATGTTATTGTGTTTGGCAGCTCACTGGAGGAACATGAGAGCAGATTATTTAAGGTATTGGACACTGGAGGACTTTGGCCTTAAACTGTCCATTGATAAGTGTCAATTCTTTCAAACATCAGTAAAGTATGTGGACACATAGTATCCACCGAGGAATAGAGACCGACCCAAGTAAAGTTGAGGCCTTGACCACCTGGCCACAGCCCAAAAATCTAAAAGAACTGCAAAGATTCCTGGGATTCTGTGGTTATTATCGTAGCTTCATCAAGGACTATTCAAGAGTGATCCGCCCTTTACTTAACCTTACTCAAGGGTATCCCCAACCCACAAAAATACCAAAAGTCAGCGTCCTCAAGACTGAAAGAGTGTATTTTCATCAGTGAAGTATTTGGGGCCCGCTGGACTCCTGATTGTGAGACTGCTTTTCATGAGATCATATATCAACTTACCCATGCTCCAGTGCTGGCCTATGCCGATCCAAGAAAACCTTCGTCCTGCACACTGATACTAGCTTGCAAGGGTTGGGGGCTGTGTTGTACCAAGAGCACGAGAATGGCCTGAGACCAGTGGCCTTTGCCAGTGAAGCCTGACCCCATCCGAAAGAACTATCCTGTACATAAGTTAGAGTTCCTAGCTTTGAAGTGGGCTATTGTTGACCAATTCCATGAGTACTTGTATGGGGCTAAAATACTAGTAAAACGACAATAATCCTTTGACCTATGTGCAGACCTCAGCTAAGTTGGATGCCACCTGGCCATAGGTGGCTTTCTGCATTATCTACATATGACTATGCTCCTGATACTACCGAGCAGGTCTGAACCACATAGATGCTGATGCTCTCTCCGGAGCCTGTTCCCCAGAATGATTGGGTCAGATTGGCAGAACCTGACATTCGGGCACTCTGCGGAAGTTTGACAGGGAGGAACAAATGTCCACGGACTCAGTGGACTGCATGGTGGATTGCTTGGGAGCCTCTGAGAATTGCATACCTGCTGCTTTGCCACTTTTCTGCAATAGACATTGGTGCACTGCCTCAGCTGGACAATGACAGTATTGACAGTGGCTCAATCCGCGATCCCATGATCAAAGCAGCTTTAGAAGCCCTCTATGCAGGAAAAGATGTGTCCAAATTACGCCCACTGATTTGAGAACTGCACTGTTATACAAAGAAGGTCCTAAGTTGAAACTGATCAATAACTGTTATACAGAGAAACAGTAGACAGAGGGGACAAGTAGACAAACAACAACTAGTGCTGCCCACTGCCTTCGAGACTCAGTACTGAGGTCCTTGCACAACCACATGGGGCACCTTGGTATAGACAGAACACTTGACTTGGTGAGATCCAGATTCTATTGGCCTAAGATGGGGGCTGATGTGGAGCAACACATTCGAACTTGTAGTCGCTGCTTACAGAGGAAAGCTTTGCCCAGAGGGCTGCCCCTTGTTAACATCACCACCAGTGCACCCATGGAGCTGGTCTGTATTGATTTTCTGAGTTTGGAGTCAGATCAAAGAAATATCAGTAATGTGCTGGTGGTCACTGACCATTTCACGAGATATGCCCAAGCTTTCCCACCAAAGACCAGAAAGCATCCACTGTGGCCAAAGTACTTGTAGAAAACTTTTTGTTCACTATGGGCTCCACAAAGAATCCATTCTGATCAAGGGAGAGACTTTGAGAGTCGTCTGATCAAAGAGATGCTTTCTCTGTGGGAGTCGAAAGTCCAGAACCACTCCTTACCACCCCCAGGGGACCCACAGCCTGAACGTTTCAACACACTTTGCTAGATATGCTAGGCACCCTGCACCCAAGACAAGCCTAGATGGAGCCAACAAATTAGCACCCTGGTACATGCTTATAACTGCACCAAAAGTGATGCCACTAGATTCTCCCCGATGATGTTTGGAAGAAAGCTCGACTACCAGTAGATGTGTGTTTGGGGTCTCTCTGATGGGGTTCAAGCTGACAACTATTTACAGTATGTGCAAAAGTTAAAGGCCCAGCTAACTCATGCGTACCAACTGGCTCAAACCATGGCTGCCAAAAGAAATCTGGCCAACAAAGAAAGGTATGATAAAAGGTGAAAGCACAGGAACTCCAGGAGGGAGATCGGTATTGCTAAGAAATCTGGGACTGCATGGCAAGCACAAGATTGCTGATAGATGGCACCATCTCCCTCACATTGTAGTGGCAAACTAGATGATCTGCCAGTGTACAAAGTAAGGCCTGAGAATAATTAAAAGATGTAAAAACAATGCATAGAAATCATTTACTGCCCATTGGACAAATCTTAATTGAGTCTGAGCCCTAGAAGATGCCCCTCTGGACCAGTGACTAGAGCTGCTGCTAAGAAAAGATCAAGAAAGTCTGCACTACAGAAGCAAAGTTAAAGTGTTCCCTCCACAAGTCCCAGTTGAGCATGACTGTCAGTCCATATCGGAAGAAAGTGAGTGACTTTGAATACTATCCTTCTTACGAACTGAGTCAATTGTTTCGGGCAATCCCTAGTCAATACTGGAGACAAAGCTGGGCCTTCTGGACTGTCTAAGCCCCAGCTTCATCCCTGGAGCCAATGCTCCCAGAAAGTGAAGTGCAAAGCATCAGATCAGATGAAATGGAATCATTGTGCATGGTTGAACTGTTTGAGCTTTCAGGGAGAAAATGATAGATTAGGGCAGACTGGTGATACACCGAACAAGAAGAGTATTTTGAGTGCCCTGACAGTCCACTGCCAGTGTCCGAAAGCTCCCATCGAGAGCCAAATGTTGTGGACTCAGAAACTGTAACTCCTGGAGCTGAAAGTGCCCCAAGTTCTAGCCTCTCTACCCCATGGAGACTCCCCTGACAAGTGAGGACAATGCTGAAAATGAGGCTCAGAGTGCAGAGACTATAACAGTTCCCCTAGAAAGACTGGTCGAGCTGTAAAGCCTGTGGTGCACCTCAGTTATGATTCACTTGGGAGGCCTGTGGACTTGCCTCTCAATGTTGTCCATAAAGGAGTGTATGTGTCCCAGGCTCATTGCCCAAACTGAGCATCAGTGCTAACTCAAGTTACTTGTGTTGCCCTCTAAGTATGGTGCCCTTGCCCCATCCAGCCCCAAAGGTAACTGATAGGGAAGGCCCCTCTCTTCAGGTTTCATGTACAAGAGGTAATAACTTGAGTTATGGTACAATGTGTATGTAATACTGTGTAAAGAGGACGTACTGCAATGTTTCAGAAATGTGTTCTTGGTAAAATGATATATTGACTGATGATTACATATGCGAGCCTAATGCAAATGTATATGGTTGCAGTTGAAACTTATGGGGTACTTGCTTGTCTAGGACATCAAGCTTTCCCAGGCCAGGAAGGGTGTAACCCCCCTGCAAATGGGGGTTCCCAAAAGACTTCCAGGAGCTTGCTTGAATGCTCCAAGCCTGAATGGTGTTTGGCATTTAAGCCTTTTATCAGTGAGTGTTTTTAGAACCTCTAGTACTGTCTCTTTAAGAGCTGTCTGCTTGCAGACATAATTAGTTTGTATGGGGGACTGTGTGCTTCTCTGAGTACCACTCGAGCTGCTGCCAATTCACTTAATTTTGCAGTCACTAGGAGTGCAAAGGAACCTATCTGAAAGATGTAACTGTTTGCCAGAAATTATTTAGAGTAATAATGAAATTACAGTTTGTCTAACCTGCTTTCTTTGCAGTCAGAACTGTGTCTGCTAGTTCCCCATTCTAGTTTTGAACTGCTGAACTGGACCAATCAGTGTGGGTAAGCTAGCTCTAAAATGGTGCCTTGGACGAATCAGAACTTGGACTCATAATCTGAGCCAGCCACAAGAGGATTGTATGGGCAGTGACTCTGGGAGATGTAGTTTAGACTTCAGTGCCTTTTTGGACCAACAGCAGCAGTCTATTGTGAGTGACAGCCAATCCAGTCAAGAACTGGGAGGAACTCAAAGGAAGTGCTCGGTTTTGTCGGTTGGAGTTTCAGTTGAGCTTTGGCAGTGAAGAAGGAAGGAGCCCTGTGCTTTTTCAGTGTGCAGTTTTAGTCAAAAAACGTGTGTAAGGCCCAGAGTTCCGGTCTGCAGCTTGTGTAACAGCTTGTTAGGACTGAATCAGTCCTGTGAAAAGAATCAAAGGATCTCTGAAGAGTAGAAACCAGGCTCACCCTGTAGAAGACTGGAGGAATTGCTGAAAATTGCACTCTGTCTGTCAGGAACTGAATCTGCTGTGTGTTCTCCGGGTATTGTGCAGTAATTGCGATCGGGATACAGATGCAGCCTGCCTGGTATAGTGCTTTCTTTTATATGGATGTGTGAAGAGGTTTGTGTACCTCAAGTGAGCCCTGCTGACATTGAAGGACCCTATCTTATTTGGAGGTCGTGAGTACTAATTCAGAGTCGCTCCTGTTGAATTGCCACATTAAATCCAAATGGAATTACTGTACTGCTGACTGTTTAATTCTCCTTTTCTCTGTGTGAAAGGGCCCTACCAGCTGCCACGGTTTGGACTAGCCACTAGGGCTTGGGTACCCAGGGACAGTAACTGATAGGGATAGCCTGTGCACAGAGCCATAATAGATTATTAGAGTGATAAGCTAATTAACCTGATTTCCCCTGTCCTTGTTATATCCCTAAATAAATCAGAGCTGCTTGTTTCAGCAAAGTTATACTGCCTGAGGTATTTGTCTATGTTAAAGTACTGTACTGTGATTGTTGCACTGTATCTCATTTACAGGAGGTCCCAGTGCGGAACCAGACCTGGGGGTAAGTGTATACTGTGAAGGTAATTCTGATATATTGTGTGGCCACTAGTGGAAGAAAGAGGTTGCAGTGTCCCAGAGGGCTGTGACCAAGTTAGTTTAACTATTGCAAACCCTGACCTCTGGGTGGAGGCACCCGCCATTGGATCCAGGCCCCTCAACCTGTTAGTGGCAAATCAGGCAGGGGTAGTAGCCCCTGGGATAGCGCCATCTAGGGGTTACACTTGTTTCAAAATTACATCTTGAGTAGTCACTTTTGCAATGTCCTTGGCTAGTACTGGAAGCTGCTCTAACTGTTGTAGCTCCATTGCACACACAACAGTACAGTCCTTCATATCTTTGAATTGCACTGGAAAACTGTCTGGCCCCACCTGGCATACTAATGGCTTCTCTTTAAGTCCCACATCGAAGTCTATTTCTCTGGATATTGGTAACCTCGACAAAGCATCCGCATTTCCATGCTGGTCCGTTAGTTGGTATGTAACCTCAAAATTACAGGCAGACAAATAAATGCTCATCATTGAAGTCTGCAACAGCTGTCTCTGGAATTCCTTTTTCTGGACCAAAAATTGTCACTAGTGACTTGTGATCCGTCTTCAGGTGAAACTTGTGACCTAGCAAGTATTGGTGAAATTTCTGGACTCTAAACACAATCACTAATGCCTCTCTTTGAATCTGGGCACAATTTTGTTCAGCTGCAGTGAGTTTGCATGAAGCCACATGGGCTATTGGCTTCTCCACTCCTTATGTTAAGCACCATCGGCTTGCCCCTGTGTTTTTGTATCGGGAGTCAGTGCATGGCAAGTTTTGAAATGCCCACATCACAGACTCCCGATACAGCAATTTCTTGTAGCATCTACTTCAACTGTACTCGTCAATTGCTGTAACAGTGGCACTTGTAACAATCATGTGTCAGTGCTGAGTATTTGCTTGCTGGTATTACCATTGGAACTGCATGACTTAGACAAATGCAGACTAGGAATGGCAGTAAAGTACTGAAGTGACGGCAATCCCACCCCTACCCTGCAGAGATGGGCAGGCATTGGGGTATTCCTTTTGATCGTCAACCAAAATGCTCATGGCATTTCACCTCACCCTATCCTGCAGACACTTACAAGTGTTGAGGTGTGCATTGGGGTGTTCAGTTTTACAGTCACCCCATTCCATAAGGAGATACACTGTAATGGGTGCAGTATAGGAGAATGGGGTGAACTCAGGGGGAGAAGAGTCCAAGGCACACCTCTATGCCTGTCACTGGCTGCAGGGTGGGGACAGGGGTGGAATGGCATGAGCATTACAGCCAGAAATCAAAAGGTACACCCCGATGCCTGTCAATCTGTACAGGGTGGAATGTTATGGTTAGAAACCCTAATGCCCCAGGTATTTGCTGGTATTTGCACTACAAATTTTCAACATGGCCTTTTTGTGACACCCCACCTTGTAAAAGCATTCTGGACCACTACTCATGAACAGTGGCACTGTGATTTTGTTAATATGTCCTGAACATTGATTTCCCACAGTGACCATGCCATTCTGCGCCACATGTGCAAAAACACAGTTTGGGCAGGATGTGAAAAATGACAGCTGTACCATTCATAGGGAGGTGTGAAGAGATGGCAATGTTGAAAATGTGGAGTGAAAATATTAAAAGTTCTCAGACTTTGGAGTGTACGTGGGAACTGCGCAATGCACCTTCATAACACAGTCATTTCGTGGACTTCTTTCATCAAATTTTCAACATAGGCATTTTGTGAGCTCTGCTCATGAACACTGTCACTATGATTTTCTTAATCTGTCCCAAACATTGATTTCCCACAGCGACAGGCGCCATTGTGCGCCAGATGTGCGAAAACACATTTTGGGCAGGATGTGAAAAATGACAGCTGTACTGTTCATAAGGAGGTGTGCAAAATTGACAATGTTGAACATTTTTAGTGAAAATATTACAAATTTTTAAACTTACGCGTGAGCGTGGAAACTGCACAATGCACGCTCATAACATAGTAATTTTATGGGCTTTCGTCACCAAATTTTCAACATAGGCATTTTAGGACCTCTGCTCATGAACAGTGTTGCTGTCATTTTCTTAATCTCTCCCGAACACTGATTTCCCACAGTGACCGCACTATTCTGCACCAGAAGTGCGAAAACACATTTCGTGCAGGATGTGAAAAATGACAGCTGTACTGTTCATAAGGAGGTGTGAAAAAATGCCAATGTTGAAAATATGGAGTGAAAATATTAGAAATTTGTGAAGTTACGAGTGTGCATGAAAACTGCTCAACGCACGCTCGTAAGACAGTCATTTCTTGGAATTTTTTCACCACATTTGCAATATAGGCTTTTTGAGAGCCCATCTCATGAACAGTGTCACTGTCATTTTGTTAATCGGTCCCAAAAGATGATTGCACGCATTGACCATGAAATCACCTTTCGGGACCGAATAACGAAATGACAGTGACTGAATTCATGAGGTGGGGGTCCCAAGAACCCCATGTTGAAAATTTGGTGCAAAAATTCACAAAAATGGCTGAGATATCCACTTAAGCTGAAAAAAAAAATATTTATGCCATTATACAGCTTACCAGCAATTCTTCAGTTTGCGGTCGGCTTTGAAGAGTGCAGACATGTTCCCAGTCCACCAAAGATCGTCACGCCGGGCTCCAGAGGGTGGCTAAGGGATGGGGGAGGGGGCACCAGAGACAGTGAGGGACCGTTTTCTGGTTTTACAGGGCAGAAAAAAAATATGACAACACGGGAGGCTTTTGGCACGCTGGGGTGGGCTCCCAGCGTGCCACCTGGGTATTTGTTGGATGGGGGCTGGAGCTAATGGGGGACTGGGCACCTTCATTGGCCATTCAGTGTGCTTGGGGGGGGCGCATGAGCAGAGGGGATTGAGCACCCCCCTCGGCACACAACAGGGAGGGCAATAACGAGGGAGCCAGAAGGACAGCAGCAGAGGGAGGAAGTGGGAGGGATTTCGAGCAGCGAGGGAAAATGCTGATATCAATATGCTAAATATACACGTTACCACTGCTGATTGCAGCAGTGGTTTTCTTTCAAGTGAAGACTGCTGCAGCCAAACTGTTGTCATAGACAGCTCGGCATCCATTGGTGTGGTAGGGTCACGCCTGCCACACTGAGCACTGCACTGGTTAGAAGGGTCACAGACCTCCAGAAAGTCGTAATGTGACAAGACGTTCCTAGCCTATGAGCGCAGGCGAACGCAAAAAAGGATTCCAGTTTTAAGTTGAAGAGCACGTGCAACATTCATTAGTTGGCGTGGGAGTCTGTTTTCATATTACATGCTCAAAGGAAAAGATTATCTATCAGATAATCCCCTTGAAGGTTCCATTCTGCCCAGACAATGGGATCTTATCAGGTCTGGATTGTAATACACCGAAGATAGTTTGGAGTGCAATATTGTGTTTATCTTACAAAAGAGCACACACAAGTCTTTTGGAAGTTGCCAAGCTACAAATAAGTTAGAGTTGGTTGGTTAAGAAAAAGCTAACATTTATTTGTATTACTTTCTTTTTTTTTTTTTTTTTGGCCTGGGGGTGGAAAGTGTCAGTGACAAACAGGATTATTATACTAAATTGGCGTGTTAAGAAGCACACCTGAGCGTAACTCTCAGTCATCCTAAATTTGGAAGGTGGAATGTCATTCATTTTATCCCTCATAAGCCCTCTGTCCCAAATGGTACACTGCAGCACAAATTCATATCATTCATTATTGCTCAAAGTCACAAATACTTTACTGAACAAAGAGAACACGTATTTTCATTGTGTTCTGAGTTTCTTCCTCCATACCATGATAATGTGCCCATTTTGTCTCTTTTTCCAACATGGTGCCCACATTTGTTTGATGAAAGGCTGAGAGGTATTTATTCACCCTTACATGGAGGGAGTATAGCAATCATCTTGAATATGGTCTTGCATCATGAAAGTTTGCAATTCTGTTTAATTCAGGCAATGTGACCTCATCAGGAGTCTGACTCAAACAGACGAGGCATACTGATGAGTCCTGTTAGGACAAAACACGTGTCTATGTCTTCTGTTGGCACCCTTTGCAAACTGTGTGAGAGGCCTTTCGGCACCATGCATTTCTGCTTAAAGTTGAACCAGCATAATATTCTGTGGTGATTTGCATATGTAGCCCATGATGCTTTGCATTGCTGGGGCATGTGTGATTTTGTATTCTTTGAAACTTGGCTTCCCAGCCAAATGCCATTTGGGGTAACCATTGCCTCAGTGCTTGCACACAGAGGTTCTTTGTCTTTTAAACTGACTAATACAGTATGCTGAAATGTCACACTGGAGAAGATCACACATCAGATAAGATCACAGTTCTGTCGCCGTCCCGACACTGTGATCATATCAGCGTTTCACCATAATCACAGTGAGTGTAACAGTCAGTGTAGAGAAGATATCATAGCAGATAAGACTGCAAATTTGCCCCCATTCTGATGGTATGATTTCATTGCAGATTGATCCAGTAATAGACTGCTTTTTGTTATGGCTTGTGTAAACATAGCTGTGCAGAGCTGGTATTGGGGATTGACAGCTCACTTGCAGGGATGCCCAGCTGACATCAGAAGCAGTAATTGGTACGCCAACATTTATTCAGATACCAACACAGCAAGAACACTATCAAACCCACAGGCCCTCTACTATTTAGCTGGAAAACAGGCCTATTAACAAAAGGGCAGCTATACATTAGGCTAGCTAAGATGAGCGCAGGTGTTTTTAATTTACATTTTTGTGGTATTGTAATTTTCTGTTTTTCCTCCCAACATAGCTGACACCAGCCATTTCAGCCTGCTCCTGCCCAGCACTATCCCACCAGTCTCAATCTACCCTCATGACCTTCCTATCCAGACCATCGACACCAAAGCCACAGAGCTTAGCGGGGCGCCCAGGTCAGCGGGAAAACATGTCTGTGGAAGGCAAACATAAACGTGTCCATTGAAAGCATGGAAAGAGAGGTGTGTAAGCAGAATTGGGATGCTAGCATTGGCCAAGAAAGACATGCCATTATTAGGACCAGACAGGGAATATTTCTGTTTTGCAAACCCTTCCTCATAACGTTACACTTCACTTGCATCACCTTGTGGGAGGGAGCTGGATCGCATGGTCAACCACGATTCCAAGGCTCACCACAAGAGACCTGCAGAGTGAATGTCATCAACATTCCCACCCTAGGGCCTGTGCATGCTGCTGCTGCCTTGCCCAGATGTCTGCCAGAACGGAGTGAGGGAGTCAGAATAGAGGATCGATCCCGGGTCACTTTGTGCTGTAGTACAGTGCACTACCAGCCAGCACCACTGGACTGATTCAGCACAGTTGTAAAATCAATTAAAACAGTGTTCTGTTCTACTGACTCATTGATTGTTACACGATAAGAGTTTCCAGTGTTAAAAGTGAAGGCAACAGCAAGACTTTTCATTTTTTTGGTAACCGGGTGAGGCCAACTAGGTACAATGCCTGTTTTCAGAGGTGACCTGGGAGCACTAAGGAGGTTAAGTGACTTACTCAGGGTCACACAATATGAAAGCGGAGGCTGTGGGAATCAAACCCAGGTCTGCTGGATGTACCAAGCTCATTCACAGCTTGTTACTCTAATCTCAAGTCTATCCTGCCTGCTGAATATACAGAATTTGGCTGCAGAATTTTCAAAAGTGCTCCATTCTCAGCCAAGGGGGACTTTACAATCTAATTCTAACATGCACATACTCATCAAGCCCCCCACCCCAACAAGCAGGATCCATCAAGGCAGACTGGGAGGAGATAAGATCCAGGGAATTCTGCTGCAAGGGTGCCCCCCCCCCCAATGCTGGCACTAACAAGTCCAAGAGATATGGATGTTTATGGTCTGCATGCTCATGCACAACCTTTGACCTGTTCCGCTCTTCCTGAACTCCTAGTATAGACTTTCAGAAGCCCTCACCATAGCCCAATGAAACTCCATTGCTGTATTTGCGACTCTGATATTTTTGTGGTGCTTTGGATAGCCAAAATGTTAGATTTGCATAAGCTGTCCCAACCCATTCACAGCTGTCTTTCAGACAGTTGTTCCTAAAAATGGCTGTAAAGTGGTAAGATACAATGACAAGATGGTAGTTTTCTCATAGTCAGCCATATGTTGTGGAAAACTTGCACCAGCAAAAAAGTCACCAGTTTTGTTCTGAAGTAGGGCTGCTTGTCAAAATCAAGGTGGGGGGGGGTGCAGAATGTCCAGCCCCTAGATACAGCAAAATTGTTCACTCCAAGCTCACTTCTTTCTCCAGATTGTAGTTCACTACTATCAAAATCTTCTTCAGTGAGTAATCTCCTCCTCCTTCCAACCTCATCAACGAAATGTGCCAAATAATGCCTTCGACCAGAGGTCCTCTAGACCTTGGTTGCACCTGCATTAAAAACAAGGTTTGGAACAAAAAAAAACAAAAGTTGTGATTGGCAGCCAATGCTGGAAAGCCTGTGGCCTTGCCTCGTGCCTCCGAACACATCAGAGGAGTACCTAGATCTCCTAATTAATTCACACATTCCTATACGTTGTTGCCCAGGCAAAGGAAAAATGCACAAATTAGTAAAAAAAAAGGAAAAAAAACTCCAGTCAAAAGCTACCCCCATTGGCTGTTTTGCACTAAACCACATTTGTTTAATTTCATTTCCTAGCTCTGCTATAGCTTCATATAATTCCTTGCTCTGCAACCTAGCACAGCTCATGCTCCCAGCCACCATCTCAGGCTCTAAAGGGTGTGTCTTCAGCTCAGCATATGTGCTACAACCCCTTCGATTAGTTGGTATTGCACATTGGCACACAGTGAGCAGTTGAACCACATTTTAGAGCCCGAAATGATGACGGGGCATAAAAACTGTGCCAAGAGGTGGCCCGGTGGTGCTGAGGGTTGATGTGCTGGATGCCACACTTCATGCCACACTGGCAACCCAGGTTCGGGAACAAACCTGGGTCATTGGAGGTCAGCTGGGGGGGAGGTGGATCAAGCAGACAAAAGCAGCTCTCTTCTCCTGGAGAGGGTCCCTGATGCTCCTGATGCACAGCCACCACTAGGTTGTGTTCCGGTAGTGATCCAGGATGGAATGCAACATGTAAGGGAGGGTGTCGTGGGTCCACAGCATGTGCATGCCTCCACATGCATATGCATGGCCGCGACTGGGGACAGGGAGAAAAAAAGGTGGAAAATGTGCCGACTGGCACAATGATGCCAGTTCCCCACAGGCTCTGCACCTGGTCAGCTGGGCACCTCTATGCCATTGAGGTAGGTCCCAGTGGACATCGGGATGACTGGGCTGGGAGGCCAGTAGAAGGGGGCCGGTCAGCACTGGGTGGAAAAAATGTAAATAAAAAAAAGCTGTGCCAGGTTATGGTCAAAACACATGTGCCTTTATTACAAAAGGTGGGGGACCAGGGTCTCTGAGGAAGTTGCTGTAAAAACATTTGGAGAGTTTGCAAGGCACTGGCAACTGTGCTGCAATCTCCACCTTTTATGATAAAGGCACTTGTGTTTTGACAAAAAGCACTCTAGTTTCCTCAATCTGCTTGGGATATGCACAGAGTGTCTTACATTGTTTTGGCACATTGGAGCTGTTTGCTCTGAATTTGGGGCACAACAAATCTGCAGCTGTGCAAGTCCCTTTGTCTTGGTACTAGCTATTGGAGCAGAGAATAATGAAGTGCTAGGTAAAAACAATTAATGGAAAATCCTCAGCCTCCTCACCTGAACTGTAAGATAAGTCGATCTGACTCCCTTCTTTACACATTGACTAGGTCAGGACACGACTCAGCCATCTCACCTGAACTGAACGATAAGGCCACCTGACTACCTACTATGAACTGACCAGGTCAGGACACAGCTCAGCTATCTCGACTGAGTACTAAGGCCATCTGACTACCTGCTATGAACTCACCAGGTCAGGACTACCTCAACTGAACTGGGTGATAAGGCTGTCTGGTGCTATGCTTTCCACTGGCCAGTTCAGGACACAGCTCCGTCTCACACCTGAAGTGAGTCATTAATGTCATCTGAAGCCATGTTTTACAATGACAAGATCAGGACACGGCTCAGTCTCCTCACCTGGATTGCATGATAAGGCAGTATGAAGCATCTAACCCCAGACAGGTGCCAGACACCTCTCCTCCCAGCGGTAAAACCTGAATCTACTCTTTATCCATTAGGTTCAGTTTTCTAAGTGATAAAATCAACCTCTGTTATTTACTTAAAAATCTCACGAAAACCCAAGCTGGCAGCAGCCTCCAGCAAGAAAAAAAATGCTGTAAAACAGGGGGAAGGGGTGGCAGTCATGAGCGAAACAGTTTGTGCAGGACACTCAAGCTGCTGCCTGAATGGGAAAGCATGCGGTTTCTAGTGAATTCTGCCTCAGGAGTGCATAGTTTTGCTGCCGAGATGAGCAAGTGCTGACTCATAAGTTCAGACCTCCAACCACAAGAGTTCTAACCACAATCACTCTGCACGCAAGGGGGGCTGGCTTCATCCAACAGTTTATACAACAACTCAATCAGCTCTTCTAGGAACCGGCTCAGCAAACAGCCTTACTTGGGCAGCACTTGTCATACGGACAAATTTTATATCTCATTGAGAATCAGCTTGGATATGACCCCCCCCCCAATCTATATCTTTTCATAATTTCACTTACTGAGAGCAGGACTCAGCAATCCACAGTCATTAAAATTACACTACACCCTAGTGAAGATGTCCTGAGGAATAGGCTTTTTTCCCCACTCCAAAATTCTGATATTCCCTTCCAGTGGCACTTCATAGCAACCCCTTTCCATCTGCTCTTGAGGTGTGAACTGAAAAAGTAGTTACTTGCCTCTAGTGTCTGTACTTGCACTCAAGGCTCATATGATGTTCCTCATTTGTACCATGTGTGAATAATTCAAGCTGTGTTATTTTGAACCTAGTTACATAGAATGGAAACATAGGATTTGTCGACAAAAAAGGACTGCATGGCCAATCCAGTCTGCTCAGATGGTCCTTGCCTAGTCTGTCTCCATAGAACCTAACTGGTGCCCGGCAACCCTCCCTTCTCCCTTCCTATTTATTAATAATACAGTATTAATGTTCCTCTGTGTCTATCCCATGCATGCTTGAAGCCCCTTAAAGTTTTGGCTCCGCCACTCCCACTGGCAGTGTTCCAGGCTTCCATCACACTTTCAGTGATGCAGTACTTCTTCGCATCCCTCTGACCCCCCCCAGCTTCATTGCATGCCCTCTGGTCCTGGTGCTTTTTCTCATTTGAAAGAAACTCCCCTCCTGCACCCTGTTCACCCTTGTGAGGTACTTGTAGGTCTCTATCATGTCCCCTCTGTCTAAGGGAGTGCACACTGAAATCCCTTAGTCTCCCATTCTTGGGCTTTTGATGCAACCCCTGCACCTTTTTAGTGGCCCTCCTCTGGACTGCCTCCACCTTGTCTATGTCCTTTCTGAGATGTGGCCTCCAGAACTGGACAGAATTCTACAGGTGGGGACTGTCCTGGAGTTGTACTGTATGTAATTCTGTATACGTGAGTTTTATCACTGTTAGTTGTATGGCTGTTAACTTGTACTCTTCCCGGGTCATGCCTGAAAATAGACATTGTGGCCAGGATATTGCGACTGCGCCAGGCAGTGGCGCAAGCCTGGGCACAGCACAACTGTGATGCACCGGGGCCAGGTCCAGGTGATATTCAGTGGTGCTGAGCCATGGCGCAGTCCCGTTGAATATGGCATGGTCAGCACACAAACTGCGCATGGTGCAGTGGCACTGCACTGGCACAAGACACAGATGAGGAGCACAAGGATGTGCCAGTGTAAGTGCAGTTGTGCTAGGCACATCACCCATGATATTCAACAGGGGGCATGCAAATGAGGCCACAATATATGTAAGGCACAAATGGGGCCATTTGCATGTCATTGTGGCCCCATTTGCATGACTTGCGCAGGGCAGGCTGGCGACTTGCGCCTGGCACCCTGCACAGCATTACGTGTGCTGTGGGGATACCGGGGCATCCCCTGCCCCGTAGCCATGATTGAGCGGTATATGTTAATAAAGTAATCCCTGGTAGTCTAGTGTCCCCTCCAGTCCCTGATGAGTATGAAACATGACCATCCCTGGTGGTCTAGTGGTTTCTCCTCCCACCCAAGTCCCCGATAAAGGACAATATGACATCCCTAGTGGTCTAGTGGAACCCCGCCCATTGCCATGATCGCGGTAAATCCCATAGTGAAATGCCCTGGTGATCAATGGCACCCCCCACCACCCATCACACAGAACCCCTTGCCACACGCTCCCTCCCCATCATCGTGGCGGCTGCATCCGCCCGCACATTGCCTGGCAGCCACGAATTACAGGTACAGTATGGGCTGTAAGCCCATTGGTCCCTAGTGTGGATCATCGGACTTGTAGGCATATTGTATATAGACAGTCCCAAATATGTGAATGACTCCATTTACATATTTGGGACTGTCTAGTACAGTATGCCCTGCAAGTCCATTGGTCCACAAGGGGCCAGTGGGCTTACAGCCCATACTGTACCTGTCATTCGGGCAGGTGGCAGGCATGCGGGTGGATGCAGCTGCCCATCAATGATGGGGGAGCGGGTGGCCAAGGGGTTTGTGTGGGTGGGTAGGGGCTGCCACTGGATCACCAGGGCATTTCAATATGGGATTTTACCGCGATCGTGGCAATGGGTGGGGGGGGGTTCCACTAGACCACCAGGGATGTCATATTGTCCTTTATTGGGGAATCGGGGACTCGGGTTGGAGGAGGGACCACTAGACCCCCAGGGATGATCATGTTTCATAATCATCGGGGACTCGGGGACTGGGGGGACCACTAGACTACCAGAGTTATCTTTATTAACATATACCGCGCAATCACGCCAATGGGTGGAGGTGGGTTCCACTAGATCACCAGGGTTTTGAGTGCTTGCGGACGGTGTTCTGGGCGGGCGGGTGGCGACCCACGGTTGGGCTGCTGTGTTGCACCCTGCAATACAGCAGCCCTCCTGTGGGTGGCCAGGATTTGCTCCTACTCTGCACAGGCTCAACTTTGAGCCCCCTTGTCAGCGCAATGCAGGGTGCACCAGCATGTGTGCCGCATCCCCGAGCTGAATATCGGGATGTGCCGATATGCATGGGCACGCCCCCTGCATCTGCACCGCATACATTATCATTGCGTCCCGGTGCATCGGGATTTGCACTGCACCAGGCAGCCTTCTCAGTATCCCATCGGGGGCGCAATGCGGGCGCAACCCCCTTTGAATATCCGGGCCTGTTTTCTCCTGATGTGCCTTGCATGCACTAGCTAACCCCAGTCTCTGAACCCCACACTAATCCAAAGAGATGTTGACTAATATTAATATTATACAGTGGCCTACTTTGATGCTGTATTTCCACTTTTGTTACACATTCTCACCCTGTAAAAATGATGTTTTGGAGACATTTTTTTAAGATTCTCTCTAGCCTTCCACCTTTTTTCTTTTCTAACACCTCCCACCACCCTGGCTGTCCTCCATGAGGGTTTCCCTAACTTCAGGGATTACCTGAGCCGTCCTCCTGTATTGTTTCTATTTTCATCAAGCTTTTTCTCATCACTGGTTCTGACGGCAACACCACCTCCCAGCCCTTTCGCAGATGTTTTCAAAGACTTAACTGTTAACCATCACTTTCCCTGGACTATATTATTGCGGGTTGCCTGCTGATTCGGTCATGTGAAAGCCTGCGAGGGGTGCCGGCATGACCAGACCAGGCATTTTCCTCCATCTTGATTTTCTCCCCAGGAGTGCAGTGACCCACACGTGTGCAATGGAACCCATGTATACCAGGCAGGCAGTGGTAACCCCTCCCTCTTCTGTGCTCCCATCTGGTCTCCACTAGGTGGCAGGCAAGAAATGGGAACAGTGATCCCTCCTCAAGGAAAGAGAGCAGCCATTGGGATGCTCAGTCCTTCGTCCCCTGACAGCCCCCCAGTGGCCTGTACACATTCACAAATGCAGGTCACTGGCATCACAAGTGGTAGTACTATTACTGTGCTGGCAGGCTGGCTCTGCCCTCCTGGTTTTTCCATAGATAACAAGTGTCCACCGTGGGCTCTCTGGCTGAGCATCCTGGAGTGAACATGTATCTGTCAGAAGGATCAAAGGGGGGCATTTCCAAGGGCAGAGCAGAGGATGCTTGCACATACCAAGGGTGTGCATGCATATGTAGCCATCACATCTGTCCATGAGTATTACCACAAAACACTGCGGAGTGCTAATCAAGGTGCCAGCATTGCCCCATCCCCTGGGACAGAAAGGAGCAGCCACAGGCTGGCAGACATTGCAGAAGTTCGCTATCTGACTTTAGCCTCTTCCTCCCCACCGTCCTTACTGGAGCTTCAGCTCAGGACATGAGCTAGAGTCTCCCACATTGGCCCATTGCCAGCATTTGTCATGGGGGGACTCTAAGTGGTGAGCCTGGGGTCATCCCCCAGAGCATTTAAAAATTTTAGGCATTTAAATATGCAGTTGTTTGCATCTTGAAAGAGTAGATTTACCTCCATTTGTTTTGCAAGCAACATTTTAAAACATCAACAAGACTCTGAATCGGGAACTGCTTACCTCATTGCTTATCCAACCCAAACCAATTAGGAATGTGGTCCCCTGATTTTCGTTTACATAGTATAAAGCAGGTTCTGCACTGAATGGTGTATACAAAATGTAGTGGCCACATTCTTTCTCCCAGAGTAGAATAAACATTGTTTTTCCCCAGCATGTCCCCTAACAAGTAATTGGCGACCTTTTAATAGTAACGAACATGATGATGGTGCACCCCAGAAACAGGAGCCTAGAAGCAGTCATGTGGAGAAAGGGGATAGAAGAATTGCAGACAATTACCTACACAAATAAAACACTCTGCAGTCAAGCAAGACCCAGTAGGATGCGGACAGTAATAAAAAAAAATCATTTTTGGCAAACTGTGTGTGTGTGTGTGTGTAAAGGGGGGGGGGGTTCATGAACCCCACCTGGCAATAAGCATATTCAAAGCAAGTGCAGCAGTCAGAAGGCTCAGAGTCAATAAAATGCAAGGCTCAGATGGCCTTCACCCAAGGGTACTTATGGAAGTGGCCTCAGAACTGGCGGAATCCATAACCCAGCTATGTAATCACTCACTGGAGCCTGGAGTAGTGCCAGAGGATAGGAAGTCTGCCGACATAATCCCACTCCACAATGGAGAGACAGCGAAGACTCAGCCAACTACAGGCCAATCAGTCTTACCTCTATTATATGTAAGCTGATGGAAACCATAGTTAAGGAAAGTGGCCTACTCAGAAGACAACGGGCTACAGGATGGCTAGCAGAATGGTTTGTATCAGGGGAGGTCATGCCAAACCAACCTGATACTGTTTTTCAACTGTTTCACTAGGGTGATAGATAGATGGCTGTTGCTCAATTTGCTCTACTTAATGTCAGCAAAGCCTTCAGTTTGATGCTACACAGGAGGCTGCTAAAAAAGCATGAAGACTTGGGAGTAAAGAAGCCTTTATCCTGGTGGGTGAAGAACTAGCTAGGGGGGAGGAAATGGAGTTTAGTAGTAAACACGGCCAAATCAGAGGATGGGAGGGTCACAAGTGAGGTACCACAGGGATCACTCCTGGGACCTGTCTGATTTAATATGTTCACTAGGGACATAGGGGAGGGTACACAGGGCAATATGTGTCTCTTTACTGTTTACACAAAGCTATGCAGCAGGATAGGCAGTGAAGAAGAGGTAAGGGAGTTTCAGAATGGCTTCGTGAAGTTGGAAAAATGGTCAAAAATCTGTCAGTTGAGATTTAACACCAAGAAGTACAAAGTGATGCACTTAGGGAAATGGAACCCACGCACAGAGCACTGGAATGGAGGGGTTATGCTGACTACTACTGGAGAAGAGCAGACAGTGCAATAAGGCATACAGTAAGGCATCAAAGAGGCTGGGGTGTATTGGGAGGGGTTTTGATAGCTGGAGAAGTAAAGCGATAATGCCCCTCCACAGTTCATTGGTGAGGCCTCACCTGGAATGCCGTATCCAGTTTTGGAGCCCTCACCTGAGAAAGGACAGGGACAGGCCAGTCAGTGCAGAGAAGGTTCACCTAAATGACCCAAGGCCAGCAAGGCAAATCCGCTGAGGAACCGCTGGTGGCCCTAAATATGTATTCACTGGAGGCCAGACTTGGTGGGGGGGGGGGGACAAGATAGAAACATATACATTTCTGAGGGGTGTAAACAGGGTGAATACTGAAGACCTGTTCATTATAAATAAGGATGCAGTCACAAGTGGGCATAATTGGATGTTCGTGGGGAATAAATTCTGGAGGGATGTGAAGAAATTCTACTTCAGTGAGAGGATGGTGGAGCTGTGGAACAGATCATCAGTGGAAGTGGTGGGGCAGGTTCCCTAAATGGGTTCAAACGTGGCTGGGACATAGCAAGAGAATGCATATTCTCGTGGAGGCGTACCAGGGGTAGGGTTGTTGGTAGGGGAGTAGAGGGGGACAAACCCCCCAGGATACTAGGTCAAGGGGTGAGGTTATAAGTATAATATGGGCAGACTAGCTTGATCATCGGCTTCTTCTGACAGATTCTATGTTTCTATTAGGGCACACTTGGAGACTAATTTTATGAATGAAGACAGACATAAAGATTTATCTACTGTAGTCTTGGAAAATGTCAGTGTGTTAAAAACATGCCATGTCTGTGTAACCCCTAGGTGGCTACTACCCCTGCCTGCTTGGCTAGTTGCAGGTTAAGGGGCCTATGTTCTGATACAGGTGCCCCCGGAGGTCAGGATTGGTAGTGGTCAAGCTGACCTGGGCACAGCCCTCCGGGACACTGTAACCCCCTTTTTCTCCATCTAGTGGCCTCAACAGTACACAACAATCACTTTCACAATGACCCCTATTCATCAGGCAATTACCCACACTGTTTGCACTTACCACCAGGGCTGGTTCCTCTAGCTTGACCCTGGGGACTCCCTGTAAAACAAGGTTAAGCACAGCAAATAACAACAGTACAATACTCTTGGCGCAAACTGGAACCAGTGTCAGGTTAAATGCAAACAAAGTTAAATCTGACTTATTCAGGGGACTTGAACAAGGGAGGGGAGTAATCAGGTTGATTTGCTTAAAAGCTATATTAATCAGACAGTTATGCATACAGTTCAGAGTCCCTACACAGTCACACACTCTGAGTACCCAGGTAGGAAAACGGTGGGCTAGCCAGGAACGTTGCAGCTGGTTTGGGCCCTGTGATGGAAGAAAGTAACATTCACAACACACAGTATTTGTAATCTGGAACCAGAGGGCTCAGTTTGTGAAAGAAAAGGCAACAAGACAATCAAATGACAACGCTTTTAAATTTAGCTGTTGTTGCAGGGAGCTACCCTGATGTTTACTCACAATACTCAATACTGGACACAGGCAGGACGAAATCAAGACTGCAGGCTGTTGAGCTGGAGTGCCCAGAAAAGCAGGGCCCACACGAATCACTGATGCATCATTCCTGTTCAAGGCATTGAGCAGGGGGTTGATCCCCAGGCCGGTCTCTCGTCGATGACTTTCTCTGCATAGCAGGTATTCTGGCTGGGCCAGTGTAGCAGGGCTCAGGCAAATGGGAATGGATACGAATTCAGTCCATGGAGCTGGATATAGCCTCCAGCAAGCAAAACACAGTTCAGACACACAGTGGGGAATCAAATCATGACCCACTATAAGCACACAGCGCAGTCACATGTAAGGAAATTACACTGTACCAGGCAAATGGCTCTCCGGTCGCAATTACAGAGTCTCTGCACAATCCGGGAGTTCAGAGGTAGCTGGAACTCCTGACAGGCCGATCACATTCAGCAAATCTTCGGTCTTCTTCAGGTTAAAACCTGGTCACAATTCAGTGGCTTAATTCGCTCTCCAAGTTTAGATTCAGTCCAAAAAAAGCACAAGTTCCCTCTCAAGAACAGCAGACAGGCATGCAGCCCAAACTCAGGCCTTTCCACAGTTCTCCTGAGTGAATCCACTAAGGATTGCTGCTCAAATTATCTCGAGCTGTTACTTCTTCACTTCCCAACTCAGATCTAACTGAAACTGCAAGCAGTGTGGGACTTTCCCCAGGATCCAAAAGGTTTGGTTGGCTGATCTGTCTGTCAGTCACAACAAGGGCTCCCCCTCCAGGTTATTTTAGGTGCCAAAAGCCCCAAACTACAATTCCTACAAGTTTTGGCCCCACCAAGTCCCTATAGGCAGGCTCCATTTTAGAGTCCCAAATGTACTGATTGACCCATTCTGCAGTCCAGGACCAAGATGATGGAAACAAACGGAACTGTCCATGCTGCAAAGAAGGCAGGTTAGAACAAACTGCAATATTATTACTACTCTAACAAATGCTCAGCAAACAAGCACATCTTCTAACAGAGCTCCCTCTCAGATTAATTATGACTGCAATCCAGGCAGCTCTGAAAGAGACAGTACACAGAGGCTATACAGGTGCTCTTTGGCAATCACATTTAAACTGCTAAAACACAGGACACAAGCCTGGTAGTGAGCATTTAGGCAAGCTCAAAGAAGGCTTTTCGGGAACCTTCATTTGTAGGGGAGTTACACCTGAACTTCCACTTTCATTAATGTACATTGTTATTGATTTTTTTAGTAAATAGATACCTGTAGTTTGAAATCATTATTGGAGCCAGCATGTCTGTGCACGGGTAGTACTACCACTTGTGACGCCAGTGACCCGGGTTCTGGAACAAGCCTGAGTCATTGGGAGACCAGCCTGGAAGGATGGTTGAGTGTCCCAGGGGATGTTCACCTTCTCGGGGGAGGGAGGGCTCCTGGTCTATGCCACAGTACTGCCACCTGTGTGACCATGGGTGGTGATACAGTCTGGAGCCAGTATCAAGGGAGGGGGATGTCTCCATTCTGATGCAACCTGTATCAGGCACAATCTCTGTGACATCCATGGGATGGGAATGAAAAAGGAAAATACTCTCTGACTATGCAGCATGCTGTCCGCAACCTGCTGCAGGTCCTGCACCACTGACCGGGCTCTCGCTTTCTCACCAACACTCAACTCTGTCCGAAGGTAAGGGGTGGCCCACAGCAGCTCTTCCTATGGGGGGGGGGGTATTTATGGGGAACAAAGAGCATCAGGTAAGTCCCAGGGAAAGTGGGAGATGGTGATGGGCAGAGTGGCGGACCAAAGTGAGCTGGTCGGGGAGCCAAGGGGGCAAAAAGTACACTAAATAAAAAAAAAAGGAAATCATCATAGGTTTCACAGTGCAACCCCAACTAACCTGATTGCTCCATTGATGGGGTTGGTATGGCCCAAGGTACTCCCATGTCTAAGGGTAAAATAATGGGAAAGCTCCCAAGGGGCCTCTTGTAAACAATCATTGTTAACCAGTTCACCTTTCTATTTTCCCCAGGAGGTGCTGGGACAGGAACACCTCTGGCTAAGGGAAATACATACTCTGACACAGGAACTTCAAGTCAATTGACTCTCCTTCACTGAGGCAGATGGTAATTTAAAGCACACAATTCATGCTGGGCACGGAGACCAAACTCAGTCAACTTCTGCTCGATTAATTAGAGTACTCTGGCAGTTTCACTGGAAACTGTCAAGATCTCAAAACAATAAATGCACAGTCAAAAGCCATGCGGTCAAAACAGCGTGCAGGGTTTGGAGTTTATTTATATTACTACGGTTTTTGACTGCATGCTTTTAGGGTGTCCACGCAGTGCACTTTTTGACCGTACAGGTTTTGACTGCACGTTTATCTGGTGGACCCGGCAGTTCCCTGTACTGGCCTGGTCCCACTACCGCAACTGTGGCCTGACCTGTGACATTGTCCTGGATACTCCCAATCCATGTTCCAGGGTGCATATTTGTGCCCTGGGAATACCTTTTCCATATTAGCTACTTTGGTCTGGGAATCCCTGTTCCTCGAATTTATACCTGTGGACCTTAGAAACTGCACCTTTCTCTCCATTTAGATACAACAGGTGTGCCAGAAGGGGCACCCAAAGTGAACAGGTTTAATTTATTCTCCTGCCTTCAGCCTACCAGATTATCATCCATGTCTATGCCCTGGTGCTCGGGAACTTCCAGTGCCCCCCTACACAAGACTGTGCCCGCATCGGCCAGAGCTCCACTTGCCACGGCACCTTGTAGCCCACCTCCCAGGGACAACCCAGAATATTTGGCAAAAATGCCCAGCTGACATTCTTGGGGTCCCACCCCACATTCTCAAAGATACTCTCCTACCTGTGCCCAAGCATGCAACGTCAGTGCTTACACCATTTTATCATCCAGCTCCTTGAACGGCCTGACTGCGTAGTTAAAGATGTCATCCCCCATAATCCAAAACACTCCCAATTCCACTGCAGGGGAATTTTCATTAGGCCGAAAAGCCATTAGGCAGCACTCCTTGAGAGGGTACCCACTGGGACTCCCTCACCCTACCCAGGATTCCTCTAACTGTAATACTACAAGGGCCACTGGGTTCAACTCCGACCTCCAGTCCCTAGGTCAAGGAATGTCTGAGAGCCCAAGATCCATTGTGATGTTCACCAGGCCTGCAGATGTACCGTTTGATGCCCCAGCTAAGCAGGGTGTCAAGATCTTGTGCCACCCCCCTGGAGTGAGGGTACCAAGGCGTTCTCATACCCAGGTGAGAGCCCAAAACAGGAACTGTGCAAGCCCTGCCCTGAGTCTTCAGCCAGCTGCATGGCAGGCCACAATGAGTGCCCACCCATCCAGAAGCATTAGCATATGAGAACCCTGGCACCCATCAACAATGCTGGCATGCCTGCAAAGCCCAGCACACTGCAGTAGGTCACTGCATGGGCCTCTCACTTACACCTGTGGGCACATGCCAGGCAAAGGCACCTGGGACATGACAGCATCCTACCTCTTCTGCTTCTGAGCTGACTAGCCTTTGGGCCCTCTCGCCCTGTTTCTTGCCAAGCTTGTAACGACCTGGGGCCCCCCTCACTGATCACAGGGGCTCTTTTTATATTGCCTATTTTTCTGCTACACCCACTATTCCCAAGAGGGTGATACACAGCCACCTTATCCCTGTGTTTGACATGACTAGTAACAATCCTGCCCCAACTCTCAGGACGCAGGAGGGGGGTAGTTTCAACAGTTTATAACTTTCATGTGAAAGGTTACAGTCAACTTGGCACAAGCGATCAGCACTGTTTTTAGAACCTGAAAAGAACAAGCACAGAGAACGACAGTAGTATAAGCCACAGAGCTACTTTTAAGCCATTTAGCATTGCACAGCTACATTCAGTAAATGAACAACAGGCTGAACCTGCGGTGATGTGGCATCGTTGAGATGCTGAAATCGAATAACGCATCGTTAATACAGTACATACATCTTTTTAAAATGGGAACGCCGGGTTGGCAGAGTAGTGTAGCAACAGTGTCTCTGATCGCTATGCTGACAACTCAGCTTCAGAAATGGGCTTAAATCACTCAGGGGCCAGCCGGGAGGGAGGGAGGGAGGCACAAGCTTCCTGTAGACAGCTCTCCTCCTTCAGGGAGGGGGACACTGTGTCATGCTGTTTGCCTGCCACATGGCAGAAGCTGGGTGGTAGCACAAGCAGACAGACAGCAAGGGGAGGGTGGCTGCTGGGTGCGGATAGCACACATGTGCCACCGTGTACGTCATTCTATGCCAGCCACCCTTTGGGTGAAAATCAGATACCCCCCCAGCTGGAAGGATGACACTGGCACCCTCGCATGCCCCACACTCACCCATAGCACCCACTAACCAGATATTGGTCCAGGGTAAGTGGTCAAGGTAAGTCTCAGAAAGTGGGTACCAGCAGAAAGGGGCAGGATGGGCAACACAAGGTAACAAATAAAAGGAGTAAAAAAAGTGTTTTTGGTTTTTTATGGAGTACAAAAGATAAATTGAAACTGTAACTGTTTGTTGCTACTGAAATATAGTAACATACATAGCAATTTAAGGTCAGCAGGGACTCTAGATCCATCTTGTCCACCACCCTCACCCTGTTTCACAATCAGAGATGAAAAATGTATGTTGTGTAAACACATACCCATTTATAGGCATTCACTACCCATTCTACTACTCAGAGTACGCAGCAGTTCCCTTGGCAAGCAAAAACTTTGTCCAAACATACCTTAAAGGTCTGTACTGTCTTCATGCGCACTGTCTCTGCTGGTAAACTATTCCATAGGTTCACCATCCTCAGGGAGAAAAAGCGCCTCCTAATGTTACATAGAAACATATAATTTGATGGCAGATAAGGACCGCTTGGCCCACCTAGTCTGCCCATTTTCCCTACCTGTTTCATATACCGCAGATCCTAAATGATCTGCAGCTTAACCTCTCTTTCCCATCGCTAGAGTTCTTTTATGTCTGTCCCATGCATTTTTTAATTCCCCTACCATTTTCGCCCCTACAGCCTCTGCCGGGAAGATGTTCCATAGATCCACCACCCTTTCCATGAAAAAATACTTTCTCACATTACCCCTAGGTCACCCCCATCCCCATTTTCATATCATGGCCCCTTGTTCTTGAACTTTTTTTTTTTTGAAAGATGCTACCCTCTTGTACCTTATTTACACCCTTGAGCTTCAGGACAGGTCCCCATTGTTCTGAAAATAAGCACTACTGATCACAAAGTTGATCTGTTTGCTGCAATAAAGGGGTGAGATTATTGCAATGTTTTATTTTCTGGACTTCCAAATTCCTTCATTAATAAATTACAGCAGGTAATGAATTTGTCCACACAACAAATTTCTAAAATCCCTATCGGAGATCATATCTCACCTTCGGTGAAATATGATCTCCCGTAGGGATTAATTAGTTGTGTGAATCAATTAATTTCCTGTTGTAATTTAGTAATAGAGGAATTTAAAAGTCCTGTTCCTCAAAATTGTCACTGGCTCTGTCACTTAACTGTAAGTAACTTGAAGGTCAAGTAGGTAGCTTATAAATGCTTCTATGGTCAAGACCCACAGTACCTTTCAGACCTTTTCACAAAGTATGCTCCAGGTCCTCTCAGGTCCCAGTCAGTCTTTTGGCAGGTCCTATATGTAATATGAAAACTATAATTTGTAGAGCTTTCTCCGTTTGAGCCTCTATTCTTTTGAAAGCTCTAGACCATTAAACAGGCATCCTCCCATGACGTGTTTAGAAAACAACTTAAAACTTTTTTTTTTTTTGGCAAGTCCTTAGCGGGAACATGATATATTTTAATGTTTTAGTGTGTCACCTTTTTGCAGTTTTGTTGGTTTTAGCAGAAAGTGTTCGGAATGTTAATACCTTGTACTCTCTGTTTTTATATGATGTACTTTGTACACTGCTCTGAGCCCTTCCTGAAAAGGGCCCATTAGAAATAATGTTGATTGGGTGGGATTGGAATAAAAGATGTCAATATAAAGTATCCAATTTTGTTAGTAGTAAAACCGCTAATTCTTTTATTTGCAGCTATTTTCTCATATGTTTCTGATCCAGCTTTCAGTCAGGGAAGTGCGTCTTTCTGCCTTCAGTTAGATATCTCTTTGTGCTTCAGCTTCTGCACAAAACTATTTAAATGCCTAGCTACTTCAATGATTTACAAAATTTCAAGGCCATGTCCACCATAAGAAAACAACAGTCTGTGCATTATTGACATATTATGGTTATGTGCGTTGAAATCCAGCTTTACAAAGCAGTGTGCATTTCAGTACCTAATACCTTATTTTATGCTTCCCTATAAAGTGATGCAGTGCACGCACATTTTTCTTCAGTCAGATCTTTACGCGTAACAGTGAACGTGGCCTTAATCAGTTTTCTAAAGAAGCTTACAATACACTGGCTGAAATAATGACAAATGCAAGACTGCAAAGTAGGGATGCTGGAGCATTGGAAAAGACAGATGTCTGGACACTTGGAGCTGTAAGTAAAGAGGGTGGAAATTTAAAGGAGACTTAAAGGTTAAGGAGCTTAAAAGGTGCTTTCAAATGAAGCCCCACCTCCATGGTTAATCATTTTTTCCAATAGGGCTTTAAGAAATCTAAAGGTTGCACTGCTTAACCTTGATACAAAATGGCCATCAAGGTACAACTAAGTAAGTAATAAGACATGATACAGCGTTGCCACAACCACAAGCCCAGAGGCATAGTAAGGTACAAGGGCAAGGCCCCAGGACAAGTGTCTTCAGCCCCTGAAAATGTAGTTGTGGCAGAACAATCAACACTGGCCACTTTGTTATTGCACTTATAAAATGGGTTTTATTAAAAATGTGAGAAAATTTAAAATAAAAACTGAAAAATGTTAATGCACAAAAACATGAACACAGCTGGGACAGACTAAAGGGCTTAACAGTTACTCAGGGGTATCAGTAAGGCAGGGAGTGGGGGGGTGAGAGTGAAAACACTGTGCAAACAAGAGGTCACAGGGTACAGTAAGGTAAAACTGGGCAGACAGGCTGGATCTGTGCCCTTTTTCTGGTGACATTGTCCATGTTTCTATGTTTTAAAAATCAGTAGTTTGGTGTGAAATAGTCCCACCGCAAATGGGCTGTCACTAAAGGATACTATCCTGAGTTGTACTGTGTGAGCCATTATAGTGTGTGTGCTTTTTTTGTGTGAGCTGTCTCTTTATGTCACTTCCCCTCCATCTGTTTTTGTTCAACTTTTTTTTTTCTTTAAACCAAAACAAAAACTTCATATTATTTTACTTTGTGGGTTTGAATTGGAAATACGTAATTGGCCTCAGGTGTTTTGGTTCAATGACTGAGTGCATCAGCAAGTTAGCAGTGTATGTGAAGCACAGAAGTTGATGGCAGAAGGACCATCTAGATCCATCTAGACTGCCCATTTGTTTTAGACATATTTTGACACTCTAGTTGCCCTTTGTATCAGGGCTCCCTTGTGTCTATCTCATGCATTCTTGAATCCCCCCCTCCCCCCAGTGTTGACTCCCACAACCTTTTGGGGCAGGCTGTTCCAAGCACCCACCACTCTTTCTGTGAAGAAAAACTTCCTGATGTTGGTAGAGAACCTCCCTCCTTGCAGCTTGAGTTCATGTGCCCTGGTCCTGGAGCACTTCTTCAATCAATCAATCAATCAAATCTTTATTTATTCAGGCAAACATCATTGAGCAAGCCTCATTTACAAGATGGACCTGATAAGGTCAAGGTTCAATAGTTGATACACAACAGATACATCATACACTTTATAAGACAGTTATACATACAGAGGAAAATAAAGTTTATAACACAGTGATGTACAGTGAATTCACATGATAAAACTCGGTTACAGGAAAGTTAAGCTAATATTTACAGTATATACAGTACATACATATCCTAATGGGGGCCATGGCAGACACAACATAATGAATACTAGGATGGTGAAGGTAATATTGGGTGCCATAAGATGGGGTGCCTGTCTGGAAGGAATATGCCATATATGGTTTGGAAGTGAGATTTGTGAGGTGACAATTTAGCTCTAGCGGTAGCAACTGCATTTCTCTGTGAAGAAGACTGTACAATTCTGTTTAAAGGATGCAAATGGAATGATAATGGACAGTTTAAGGATTTTTGTAGGGTGTTCCATGCTATAGCTAGAGAATAGCTGATTGCTGCCCTCCTAGCCTGGTGTTGAATTTGGGCACTTGAGCAGGATGATGTTGTTGTTGCTTCTTAGGGCATAGGAGCTAGGAATGGTCTGGGTGAAGCAGTCCAGGATATAGTTTGGAAGTTTTTTTGATAAAGCTCTGTAAATCCATAGTGCTGCATTTCTGCTCCTTCTGATATGAAGGGAAACCCATCCAACTGCATCATAAAGAGAGCAATGATGGGTATTATATGGCAGATCTGTAATGAACCTTATTGCTCTATGATATAAGGTATCCAACTTGTGAAGGTAGGAGATGGGGCAGTGACTATAAAGGAAGTCTGCATAGTCAACAACTGATAAAAAAATGGCCTGGACTAACCTCATCTTTGAGTCTCTGTTAAGGAAGGGTTTTAATCTATAGAGAAGGCCAAGCCTTTGGCGAAGCTTTTTTAACAGTTCTTCTAAATGATGAGTGAAGTCGAGTCTGCTGTCAATCCACACGCCTAGATATATGCCTTCTTGAAGAGAAAAAATTCCTGTGCCTGTACCTTGTTAATGCCTTTTATGTACTTTAATGTTTCCATCATGTCCCCTTTCTCTCTCCTCTGTTTCAGGGAGTACATATTCAGTTTCCTAAGTCTTTCCTCATAGGACATGTACTGTAGACCCTGAATCATTTTTGTCACCTTTCTCTGTACTGTTTCCATCCGGTCAATCTCCTTTCTGAGGTGAGGCCTCCAGAATTGGACTCCGTATTCCAGGTGAGACCTGACCAGCGATCTTTACAGTGGTGGTACCATGCCACTGTGAAAGTGAAACTGGGATTAGGGATTACAACATCTAGGAGCTGCACACTGGTATTTTTACTAACAGCACAACAATGGTACCAGGGCTTTTTGATACCCATTGATTGTGCTGTCTCAGTCCAATGGGTAGGAACAAGTTTCAGCCAATCAGGATGTAGGGATCTTAGTAACCATTTTATAACTTTTAATATACCTACTGTTCAGTATGTTACAAAGTGGCACAAATTACACAAAAAGGGCTGGTACTAGTCCTGGAGGGTCAGGTGGCTATCGACAAAACCAGACCTATGAAGGATCAGGCCATCCCTTGAAAGGGCTATTTAGGATCATGGGTATCTTTTGTATATTTCACTAAAGCCCTGTTTACATGGCCACTCTTCTCTGCACCGCAGTCCATCTAGGTGCTCCCTAAAACCTCCTGCGACAGTTGCTGCTCAGTTTACAGAGCCCCTCTAAGCACTGATGCAAAATGCGCTGGGGAGGGGCCACGAATCTGGGGAGAAAGACACTGGGAGGCGCAAGGGGATACTGGGAGGTCAGTTGTGCATCAGAGAGAGCAGTGCAGCCTGTCCACATGGCTGCTTACACCGCGCAATCCAAAATGTGTCCTCAGGTTAGCTGCAGCTTGGGGAGAGGATCGGGAACCAACTTACCGTAATCAGGTAAGTGTCCACATGGCTGCATTTGCACCACAACAACCCGAGCGCTCAGAATGCTGTGGTGCACATGTGAACTTGTAAACAGACCTATAGACTCAGATGGGAGAGAAATCTTGTCTTAGAGTGTTGGCACAGCTGGTAGGCTCTAAGCACTCTCTTCCTGCTATACCCTGCACCTAACTGGTTTACAGAAGTGTGGTCAGGCAGAGGAAAGGAGGTTTATCACTCATTGAATACCAAGTCTGATACACCACATACCAATTAGAATGCAAGCTTTAGAATGGATAAGAGTCTGTTCACAGCAAGCAACAAGGTAATAAAAATTGGAACGGAGACTGGGGGGGAGCAACTCATTTAACCTGTGTGACTCAACCACCAATCCTGCATTTCTTTGTACCAAATATAATTGGGTTGAAGGGCATTAAACTGCCCCTCCAGCCTAGAGAGCACTTCAAAATCTGAGGGAAAACAGCAATCAGGTCAACAGTACAGGTGTGGTGATATCTCTGCTATATGAACATTAATCCCTCACTCCTTCAATAGTGATCAGTGGATTAGCTGTCTCTTTCATCTCCAGTTCAATGATAAGTAGTGGTCTCCAGTCTTCCAGTCTCCTCTCTAGCCATCTCTCTCCATCAGTGGCAGACAGTAGTCTTCAATACTCCAGCCTTCTCCCTTTATCAAAGGTGTGCTGTGATCTTCTATACTCGAGCTTTCTCTTACCATCAATGGTGCGCAGTGGTCTGTGATATTTCTGCTATCACTCCTCAGACAATAATAGTCAGTGATCTCCAACACTCCAATCTTCTCTCCTCACCAATAGTGGTCAGTGGTCTTCCATACTTTAGCCTTCTCTTCCCATCAGTGGCTGTCATTGGCCTCCAATAGTTCAGTCTTCTCTTCCCTAATCAATGGTGGACAGTAGCCGGTAATACTCTAGCCATCTGTCCACCATCAGTGATGGTCAATGATCTCTGTTACTCCAGACTTCCTTCTTCCCATCAGTGGTGGGTAGTGGGTCTCCCATATTACAGTGTTCTATCCCCACACTGATGTTGGATTATGGTCTCCCATATTCCAGCCTTCTCTCCCCATTAGTTGTGGACAGTGGTATCCCATGCTCAAGCCTTCCCAGTTCCAGAAAGTGTGGACAGTTGAATCTGATACTCCAGCTGTCACATGCCTATCAACAGTGGACAATGGCCTCTGATTCTTCAGTTGTCTCTCCACCATTAGTGGTCAAGGACATCTAATACACCAGCCTTCTCTTCCTAAGATACTGTAAATGGTGAACAGTGTTCCCCATACAATAGCCTTCTATTTCCCCGCCAGTGGTGGCCAGAGGTCTCTAATATCTTAGCCTTCTTCCATCCAGTTGTGGTCAGTAGTCTCAAATATTTTGGCCTTCTCTCTAATCCATGGTGAGCAGTGGTTTCCTATACTCCAGTTTTCTGTCTCACCCCCAGTGGACAGTGATCTGCAACACTTCACATCTCCCTCCAATAATGGATAGCAGTCTCCAATACTGTAGCCTTTTCTCTCATCTATGGTAGACAGTGGGCTCCTATACTCCAGCCATCTCTCTAATACTGGACAGCTGTCTCCTATACTATAGCCTTCTCTCTCATCTACAGTGGTCTTCTGTACTCCAGTCATATTTCCCCCACTCCATAGTGGACAGTGGTCTCCTGTATGCTAGCCTTCTCTCCAGCCAAGTTATGTGAAACACTGATCTCCTTTAATCTAGGCTTTTCGAGTATCCATGGTGGACAGTGGTCTCCTGTACTGCAGCCTTCTCTTGACCTTAAGTATTGGTGGTCAGTGTTTTACTATGTACCGCAGAAATTAAAACCCAAACCATAGGGTCACCCCAGTTGCCCAGCAGTAGTAAATCAGTTGTAAAAACCAGCATCTGCCCATGTGTACCAACTGGACCAGCCAGATTATAATTCTGAATATTTCAGTTGTAGCTTGTTATCTTTATCTTTAAGCAGAGACTGTCGTGTTTCCATGACCTATATCGTATAATCAATCTAACACAGTAAAATGATCAAGTTCCAACATGTCTAATGATTTGCTGTAATTGGGTGTTTGAAGCAAGGGCAATAGGAGGATAGCAGAGAGGTAGGAAGAAATAGGCAACAGCCATCTGGTCCAAGTACTGTGAAAACAAGATGGGACTTGTTCTTGCTAACTAGCGTACAATGCAAGTGGCATCTGTGCCAAGGCAACCAAAGAGAGCCAACAGTAGCTGGACAGCAGAAACAGTGTGAAACATAAAAAACAAACTTTTGATTTGGGGACACAGGTTTCTATCAAAGATGAGAACTGGAACCAATTATTGTCACTTGGAGCTGGGTGCTCAGAACAGTCATAGCAGCAGGACCTGGGAAAACATGGGGGTTGGTCCCCAGGTACTCCAATCCCAGGCTGTTCCAGCAAGTCCAGTCCCAGCCTCTCCATACTACAATAGTCCCAGTCTCTCCTCACTATTCCAGTCTCAAGTACTGTACAATCTTTTCAGTTATTTGAGTCCTAGCCCCTCTCAGCTGGAGTTATAGCAAGCAGTAATGAACCAGCAGTTCCTGTGGTAGAGATTGTAACTACACAAGTCCCAGCCTCTTTAAGTTACTCCAGTCAGAACCTTTTCCAGTTACTACTGTCCCAGCTGCCCCCAGGTACCCAGTTATCAGCTTCTCCTGTCTACTCCAGTCTGAGACCCTCCCAGCTACTCCAGTCCATATACAGAATGTATTTTTTAAATGTTTGGCCAGGAAGGCACCCTGAGCATCCAAGTCCACTTGCTTCCAGGTGTGTCAGAGGGACATCAGAATAGTATCTACCTACAGGTGGAATAGAAATGTTAGATTAGCAGGCAGTGGAATACATGGATGCAAAATAAACAGTACTGCAGCAAAGGGTACAAAGCACATTTTACGATGGGTTGCAGAGGATACATCAACAAATTTTTATGGTGGGCCAACCCAGTAGCGTGGTGGACTGAGGTGCTGGTCACCTTACCACCTGCAAGACTGGCAATACGGGTTTTAAAATGGACCAGAGTCGCTTGGAGGCTGGCAGGGTGAAGGAGAATTGAGGGTCTCGAGGATAACTCTCCTCCCTTGGGGAATGGGATACTGTGCCCTGCTCCTTGACTGCTAGCTAGCACAGGCCAGGTAGCAGTAACAGCGGGAACAGCAGACATAGGGAGGGTGTCTTCCGACATGGCACGCAAGTGCACCACTGTGCACATGCATGCATATGCACCATTGCACACAGATGCCCTGGGAAGAAAACTGGCAGGAGGAAAATGTCCCAGACTGCTCAGCAACCCCCCCTCCCCGGCACAGCATGACCCTATGTTGCAGGCCGCCCACCAAATAATGGCTCTGTGTAAGTGGTGGATGACTGGTAAGTCTACAAGATGAGTCGTGATGGGACTGGGGGGGGTGCCACTAAGAGTAGGGGACAAAAGAAGCAAGAAACTGTATATGGGAAAGAAAATCTCTTATTGCAGCTGAGTTGAACAGGATACCTGAAAAGAATATAATATATGGTTACAAAAAGACAAGGTACTGCATCAGCATGGGAGCTGGAAACAAAACAAAAAGGTAATATAAAATGCACGCTGAAAACGGAAAATAGAGTTAGAGTACACGTATTGACCATAGGTCTTCATCAGGAATTCTCTAAAAGGAAAAAGCAAAGTAACTTTGCTTTTTTCCTTTTCAGATAATTCCGAAAGGAGACCTACGGTTAAAATGTTGATTCTAACTCTACTGTCTCATTTCAGTGTGCATTCATTACCTTTTTGTTTAGTATATGGTTACCCATTGTTGTGTATAGATTTTCATACTAACTAAAAAGCTATTGTGCCATAGTTCAAAGGTAATAGAATGCTGCTTGACCACAGTTTTTTTTTTAATTAAAATGGAAAATCATGCCACCTGTCATTTTACAGTTATCCCCCAAACAGACAGACACACACACACACACACATTGTTTCACATAGAATGACACTTGGGGCACTGTGTTTTGCGAGAGCCCAAGCCCAAGAGCGAAGTTTAAAGGGTGTGTATACAAGCATCCAACACTGAGGGTGTGGACCTGAAAAGGAACTGACCCTTATTATCAGTGCCAGGATCCATGGTAGAGTCCAGGTAAAGTCTGACTGGTCATTATTCAAATTAGAACCTCAACAGTAATATCTGACAACAACCACAAAAGCATTAAAAAATAGAAAATAAAGTATTTTTTCTTATCTGAGTGTGTTGGCCAGTTCCTGACTCCATTCTGTGTGCCCATCTGCTGACTATAGATTATCCACTTGCGTTCCTTACTCTCTGTGTGGGCCAGGTATGACTCCACTATTCTGCCCCAGTAATTATTCATATATCCCCAGCCTGTCCCAACCGATGGTAACCTGTGCCCAATATATGGCACACCCCTGAATTCTCATCTTACTTGCTAATACCCACACTTCCCCAGTATGTACACCCCATCCCCTTCATCTGCCACCAACCACCCAGCCCCAGTATGCAAACCCCTGCTCCCTCATCCACTGCTAACCACCCTGCCCCAATGAATACCCTTCTCTGATTGGTTTATATCCACCATGTCCCAGAATGAATACTCTGTGACCCGGTGCCCTTCCCCCTTCATCTGGTGATACCCAACCGGGGCGGATTCACACAGTGTTCTGACGTATTCCAGAATACTGTCCGGCACATTCCAGATAGCCATTTTGGATTTACATTTAAAATTCCTGTCAGAACTACCAGAAAATGGCTACCGGGAAAGCAGGTATATCAGGAGCATGGCATATGAAGCAGAGGAAAATAAGTGCATTTTTTGAGCAGTAAGTCCCTCAAAGTCAAATGAACTGTTTTAGTTATTGTTCAGGCAAGTTAAATTGGGCTGTCAGTGTTATTCCACAGCGCCGCTAGCTGCTCAGAGGATGTACAGTGGAGCATAGTGACCGGCCATCTGTGTGAACTTTGAGAGTCGGGGCTGCTCCTACCTCAAGTGTGTTTTTTAATTATTTTCTTTCCCACCAAACATGTTGTAAAATGAAGTGCTCATTACCTTGAACTCAAGAATAAAAAACAAAATTTTACAACTTTATTTCTGGACTGCTGCAATCGATTGTGTTCTGATGTTACAATAGACTGCCAATTCAGGACACCAGGCATGGGGAAGAGAAAAATAAAAAAAGCATCGTTAAGGGTCTGTCCGTGATTTAATAATTTTTACCCTAATCCTTTAGTGATGACTCGGTGGGCTGCTGCCAAATAGTAGAAACGGTTGCCGCTGGCGGTTGAAGTTTGGTAGGGGAAATCTGTGGACTCGTTTGGCTGCATGGCCGGATTAAGAGGGCACAGTGAACAGTTCAGTTTAATTTATTTTCTTCCTATTCTCATCTGGCTCAGGATATTTTTGTAGCTACTGCTGCTTGTGCTAGTTGACTGGGGAGGGGGTTAGTAGAACCGAAGCGCTACATCACTGTGTTCATCCGCTCAGACTACCCTGAGGAAATCACAGTTTAGCAGCATGATTTTCTGACAGGGTGGGAGAAAAATGGCTTAATGGTGAGATGAGCCATATAGCTTATTTAAAGGAAGCGCTGATGCAGATATGTTGTTGAGGAGTGAGGAAAATGGTCTGTCATACATTTTGACAAGTTTGCCCATTTTACACAATTTAAATAATTCTGTCACAGAGCTCTGGTTATGTGTTTCTCTCCTAAGTGGTCTGCAGCACGTGGCTTTGATGACATAGCTAACCTTGTGACAGCTCGGATTGGAATTTTACACTAGGCTGCAGCCTGCACAACTGTGATACAGTACTTTAGTAATGGTGAATTTCGGCACTAAAGGGCAATATTTTCTGTGCCTCATTGCGCCTGTTGTTTTGTAAATGTTTCAGCAGTGATAGAATAAAGGATTTTAAATGAGAGAAACAGCTGTCCGCTGACTCGTAGAGTGTGGCGTTTGTTTTGTTTTTTTGCTTTCCCACCCAAATGCGACAGCACTCTCAGTGTGTAACACTGACAGTAAAAACTCTGTACAAAATACACCTTCCCTGATCCAGCAATGTTAGACTTGCCCATTGACTTGGATAGTGCCTTACCACCTCAAAGCATGGAGATCTTGCTATGAGCCTTCCAGCTGCAATATCCCGTATACCTGCATTTGCAGACAGTGTGCTGTTGTTTCTGAATGATTTGTATTTTCTTGTGTGTGAGCTACTCATCCTTTGAAACCAGTCAAGTACTGGAAAAGACAGCTTGGGACTGAAAAGGATCATAGGTGTGGTGGCTCACTTTTAAATCAACATGTCAGGAGTCACACATCGGGGATTGAAAATACTACTTTTCAAACAATGCTGCAGCTGTGGACTGGACAGGTCAGCACTTCTCACAGACAGCTTTGGTTAGAATCTTTTGGGCAGTTTACTCCGTTCACTTTTTTAAAAGCTCTTGAGTCAAAATTCATTTATTGGGGACTTCCGGTGACTTCAGAGATCTAATGCCAGCATAGACCCAGAGCTCCGTCTCCCTCCTGACTACAGTCTGCTTACATCATCCACTTAGAGGGATGTCTTCACCAGCAAAATTCAAAAGAAGCAAAGCAGGAAAACTTTCAATGACTCTGATGCAAAAGTTAAAAGAAATGATGAGAGAAGAAAGCAGATACGACCCACAAGAGAAAGACGCAACGGACGGCCTGCAGTGCTCAGAGGCCTCTGCTGATGAAATCCCATCCAGTCTTAAGGAAGTCATATTACAGACAGCTTGCACAGTGGCCAAGATTGACCAAACCTTAAATGACTTCAGAACAGATCTTGCCAAGGTCGACCATAAAATGGAGCAACTTGGACTATGTGCCAATCAGTTAGTGGAACAGTCGGACCGTCAAGACCGCCTCCTGAATTACTTATTGGCCAGAGATCGTGAGCTCACCCGCAAACTAGACGATCTTGAGGGAAGAAATAGAAGGCAGAATATCAGGCTTTACGGAATCCCGGAGGGGTCCGAGGATAAGCACCAGAACGTGGTTCAGTTTTTGCAAAAAATACTGAGGCAGATCCTCCAGATACCCCAGGAGATGGATTTGTCGATGGATTGAGCTCACAGGGCTTTGGCCCCCCGCCCTAAAAACCCAGACGCAAGACCCCGCTCCATAATCGCAAAACTCACCAGCTATCAAGTAAAGGAAGAAATCCTGACGGCAGCCTGGAAGCAGGGAGCACTGAAATATGAAGGCCACAGGATATACATAGACAATGACCACACAACCATTGTTCAAGAAGCCGGGAAGCTAATTTGGCCTGTCATGCGGCAAATACAGGCCCGTAACATGAAGGCTCAGATCCTCTATCCCGCACGACTTAAAATTATTACGGAAAGGGGTCCAAAAGTCTTCCAAGACCTGCTGTCTGCTACCCCATTTCTGAAATCATTGGGGATAACCGTGCCACCGTTGATGAAAGAAAAACTGGAAAGGGACCTCCTTACCTCAGCCTGGTCGACTGTCCGGAAGAGCCCCATGCGACAGGGTGCTACCCAAGGATCTCAACGCACGAACTTGCGAGCAGACATCTCCTCATTGATTGTCCAGCTGGGTGATCCTGCGAAGCTGAATAAAAGAGCAGCTCACCTTCAAACGGAAGAAGAGGAATCTATGTCGGGTGAGGCGCCTGAGACCGCGGACGAGACATGATTCTGCAGAGGGATGAGCGAAGGTGTTCCTGTTTAGCTCATTCCGCGTCAATACGCAGACTGGCTTCTGACACATGGCTGAGACTCTCTCAAACATAATAATTGGTATCCTCTTTGGGGCTTTTTCCTTTCTTGTACGACGACCCTCATTGAAGCTTTCCCTCACACACGGCGGATGAGGAGGAGGTCACCGACGATCCTTTGATCTGATGAGGGACGCATACAGGCCTGATGATTTTTGGCACAGGAGTTCACGTAGATGAGCGCCGTTACCTTACGGTCAATTATACCTTCCGGGAGTCTTCAGAAGGGACAGCTCAGTTGCTAGACTGGTTAAAAGCAACCCAGGCCAAGCTAAGTAGACACTGAGACCCATAGATCTTTCTGAAATACTGCTTGGGGGGATGAACCACACTTACTGAGTCACGATCATTGGGGCGCTTCTATACAGCGGTTTAGTTATTTAAGGCCGGAGTTGTGGTGACTCGCGCCCCATGAGAGGTATATGCCGATAAGAGTTGAGTGATGGTGTGTGGGGGGGGTTATCTTATTTTATTTTATCATTTTCTCTTTCTATGGGATCGCCCACCCCGCCATGGTTAGCAGGAGTGTTTATATAAATAACCCCACCTATTTGCCTGTCACTGTTCCTTTAAAAACTGTCAAAGGGATGATTTATTTGTACCAATATGGATGCTCCAGAACCCCGGGGGTAGGCGGACTAAAGTCGAAGTATGCCATTCTCTGAATCCAGGGAAACCCTATTGGGGCCCCCGGGAAGAGGGATTTGCCCTCCACACTCACGGAGTCCCCTCTTAAACTGCGCTTGCTCTATGGCTGATGTATCACCGACAGCCTTCCCCAGGAAGTCGATCGACACCTTATTTAAGAAGGGTTTGTCGGGCCTTAACGGGTCCACCCGCCCCATTCTTTCTCATGTCCGGGCCCGTAATTGAGGAGAGCCCCGAGGACATGACCCCGGTTCCTGACCAGGACCTTGTTCCCTTGTTGAATAGTTCTAAGTTACAGTTGTTGTTTAAGTTATGCAGGTTTTTACATTTTTTGGTAAGGATAGAAATGTTAAGTGCATGGAGACAAAGTGTTCTTCCTCAAGTTAGTAAGCAGAGTCTTAGTATCTGTATCAATGATTTGTCATAATGTAAAAGTACTCTCCCATAATGTTAATGAATGCTCCAGTCCGATCAAGAGAAAACAGATTCAGAAATATATTACTAGGCAGAATTGTGAGGTAAACTTTTTACAAGAAACTCACTTGTCTACCTCAGAGGCCGTAAAGTTGAAAACTAAGTTGCACCCACAGGTGTTTTTTTCGTCCCTGGAGTCTGGCCGCAGGAGAGGGGTGGCCATCTTGCTCTCGGCGTCCTTCCCGTTTGAGCTGGAGGACACTGTGATGGACAGTGGAGCAAGGTATATCATGCTGGTGGGAAGAGTGCAGGATTCGCCGGTAACCCTGGTCAATGTTTATGCTCCCCCGGGCTCCTCCACGGCATTCTATGCCTCTCTTGTCCAGATGGTGACCGAAAGATCCAGGGGTCTCCTAATTATGGGGGGGACTGGAATTTGATTTGGGATAGAAGTCTTGACACCACCTCAGATACTCGGAACCCAGACCAACACACGGCACAGGCAGTCAAGCGCATCATGGGCCAGATGGGGCTAGTAGATGTCTGGCGAGAAAGGTACCCCAGAGCGAAAGAATACACGTGTTATTCACACAGATTTAAGGTATATTCTCGGTTCGATATGTTTTTTACCTTTAAAGACAGTGTCCCCGCCTTGCCCTCAATGTGGGTTGGTGTTTCCACCTTATCAGATCATAGCCCAATATTTTTAGAAGTAGCTATCTCCCTGCCCAGAAAGACAACACATTGGAGACTGAATACGTCCCTACTCCAGAACAAGGAGGTGGTAGAAAAAATAAAACAGCACATAACAAGCACCCTAGCTGAAAATTCTACACCAGGAATAACTTCACAAATTATTTGGGATACCTTAAAGACCACAGTCAGGGGGCAACTAATAAGTATAGCCTCCCGGAAAAAGAGAGATAGGTTATTGAAGCAACAAAATCTACATAAAAGACTAGGAGACCTGGAATCCCTCCAGAAAGTAACATGGGAGAAACAAAGAGTTCCGAGCTCAAATCTCTGAGAGCAGAAATTCAAAAACTTCAGAGGAAGAGATTGAGAGAAATCTTTTACCTCAAACAAAACTATTATGAGGAGGACCCAGGGTGCCAAACTTCTGGCAGCCAGACTTAGGCAATTTAAAGCCAGAGCTGCAATAACCAAAATAATTTCTCCAATTCAGACGCCTAACTCACAAGATTGAACAGGTCGCAGAGGCCTTGCCCTTATTACCTTAAACTTTACCCCCCAGGAGTCAGTACCAGCCCAAGAAACTATAGAATATCTTAAAGCCCTGTCCCTCCCTACCCTTCCTCAGGGAAAAAGTAAATCCTTAATTAAGCCGATTACACATTCGGAAATTCTAAAAACTATAAAGGCCTTAAAAGGAGGGAAATGCCTTGGGCCGGATGGCTTTGGGGCAGAATTTTACAAAACTTTTGCCACAGAAATAATCCCGATACTGAGGGACGTGTTTTCGGAGGTCTGGCAAGAGGCGAATCCGGTCCCCCCTTCCTGGCAGTTTGCTACGATCTCATTGATACCAAAAGAGAATAAGGACCCAGCTAAATGTGAATCTTATCGGCCGGTTTCACTTCTAAACTCGGACTATAAGATCCTCACCTCGATCCTTGCATCTAGGCTGAACCCTATACTGCCAGAATTAATTAACCCAGATCAATCAGAATTTGTCCCAGGCCGACAGGCCCCAGACAGTGTTAGAACAGCCATCAATATAATAGATGCTGTCCACCACTCCCGTCTCCCTGCCTGTCTGATGAGTTTGGATGCTGAAAAAGCTTTCGATAAAGTCTCCTGGCCATTTCTGTTTTTGGTCTTAGAACAAATGGACTTCCATGAACATTTTTGACTGTATTAAGTCGGTTATACTCTGGTCCTCAAGCCTCACGTCCAGAGTAAACAGAGGACTTTCTAAAGGTTTAGTTTAAATAGAGGCACCCATGAAATCCTGTCCCCTCTGCTGTTTGCCATTTACATAGAGCCACTGGCTGAGGCGGTACATACTGCTCCAGGGATACGGGGCATTGAGATAGGGGGGCAGCAACGGAAGATATCGTTATATGCTGATGATGTTCTTCTCTGCTTGTCCCAGCCTGAGACCTCGATCCCTGAAACATGGTCAATTCTATCCGAATTTGGTAAACACTCTGGGTATACCTTAAACAAAGTCAAAACAGAAGTCTTGTCTCTCTATTATACACCCTCCCAAAGAGCCATGGAGTTCCTGCCGTTGAACTGGTCAGCTACTAAGATGTCATACCCTGGCGTCTGGCTGAATAAACACAACTCTCAGCTCTTTGGGGCTAACTATGCCCCTCTTTTTAACCGAGTTAAAAGAGACCTAGATAGGTGGTCACTAATAAACTTTTCATTATACTCGAGAATAGAAACTATAGTTATGAATATTCTGCCCAGATACTTATACTTGTTTCAGTGCCTCCCAACTTACATCCCTTAAACGCAATTCCTTGCCTGGCAAAAAACAATCACGAAGTTTATCTGGAACAATAGGAAGCCTAGAGTAAATGCCCATCTACTCCACCTGAGCAGGGCGAATGGAGGCAGAGCTCTCCCAGACCTTGAGGACTATTATCTAGCGGCACAAATCAAAAGGGCCCTGCTGTGGTCCACTTCCACCTATAGTTCCAACTGGAAGGAAATGGAAGGGGCGGAGGAAGAGGAACGAGGACCCCCACTAGGGGTGCGTACCATTCAGACGTGGACATCTGAGAATTTCCCTCCCCCTACTTAACCTCTGTGAGGAACACTCTAAGGGCAACACATAGAGCCTGGCGGAAATATAGGATAAAAGCTTTCCTCTGGCCCCTTTACAGACCCTCATGGGATGTCACTTTTGCTCCGTCCCGACTTGACCATACTTTTAGAGCATGGGAAAGAATAGGTCTAATCTTTGTAAAACAATTCATGTCTGGGGAGGAGATCATGGACTTCATAACTCTTAAGAATAACTTTGGTTTACGTAATGCGGATCATTACCGCTACCTACAAGTCAGAGATTGTATCTACCGTTGTAGTAGCAACCCTCAAACAGAAAAGACGGCCCCCTTTGTGGAGAGCCTTTATACAATATTGTCTTCACAGAAAACCTCGGGCCTCATCTCTGTATTATACAGAGCCCTCATGGGCCTAAAGAAAGACTATTTAGCAAAAATTAAGTGCAGATGGAGAGAGGAGGGGGAAACTGGGCCTAGAGTAATTAACTGGGAAACAGTATTCAAATTAGCATCTAAAACTACCCGCTCTCCCTTCTGGCAGGAGTATAGCTGGAAAGTGAGAATACGCTTTTTCCTCTCTCCTCTCTCATGCGCCGGAGGAGCCCAGACAAGGACTCCTCCTGCTGGAGAATGTGTGGGGAGTTGGAGGCGAACTACCTCCATGTCCTGTGGCTGTGCCCACGGCTGGATCCCTTCTGGAGGGACATCTCTCAGGTGCTCACTAGGATTTTTGGGCTTGTTGTCCCTCTGGAGTGGCCCTGCCTCATACTGGGGGAGCCCCCCCCAAGGCCTGTCTGGAGTAGACTCATTATATCTTTGGTCCCTCCTCTTGGCAGCAGCCCACAAATCTATCACTAAAAAGTGGTTGAGACGATACTCCTACCATGGACACATGGATTCAGATTGTCCAGGAATCGCAGAAATGGAAGAGCTAACGTTTAAGATAAATCATAGATTAACACTGTATGTCCGGATGGACTAGATGGGTGCTTTGGCGGGACACAATCGCTGTCTAGTGTCCGCCCTGGCTCCCTAGAAATCTCGCCTCGGGGTGGGATCTTGGACTGGGCACAGCAGTGGAGGGGTTGGTTGTTGGGGAGGTCCCTTTACTAGAGAGATGGGAGGGGTGCCATGGGGGTTTTATTGGTACCGGCCTGGAGACTTACATCCATTAGACCTGGTTTTTACATAAAAAGGAATGTATCAAAAGGGGAATGTGAAGACTATGTGCATTATACGGCTATCCTGTATTATTATATAGAACCTGTCTGGCATATTTGTATTAATTGTACCTGCTGGTTGTTAATAAACTTAAATTAAAAAAAAAATATATTCATTTATTACCTACATCACTACTGTGTGAGTTAAAAATAAAAATCCACATTAGTCCAGGAAATACAATCCTGCTAGTGCAGTCACTCAATTTGCAGTTTTGAAGTACAAAAATGTTTTGCTATTCAGCTCACATAGACCATCAACACACCTGGACAGGATATCAGGTCCAGGTGTGTAGCTGGTTTATGAGAGTTGAGTGGCAAAACATTTTGTACTTTAAAACTGCAAACTGAGTGAATGTACTGGCAGGACTGTATTTCCTGGACTAATAAGGATGTTTTTTTTTAATTCACACAGTGCTGCTGTAGGTAATAATAATTACTTTTTCACAGAACTGGACTGACTCAAGAGTTTTTAAAGAAGTGAACGGGATAAGCTACCTAAAAAGTTTTAATCAAAGCTGTCTGTAAGAAATGCTGACCTTCACAGTTGCAGTGTTGTTTTAAAAGTTTGGGAATATAATTGTTGGGGGGCAAGAAAGGAATATGCCCAGCAGGTTTTATGTAGAGCCAGGGAAAGAATCTGCAATTAGTGCTAAATTATTCCTGGCATAATATACCGGGGCATTTATTCTCTTGCCTCTAATTTCTTTCAGAGCTCAATAGAACTTTAATCAGGTTTGATTGTGACACACTGGTGCAAAGTTGTGAATGAAGCTAACTGGATTAACTCCTGGGAGCACAGTGTTGAGGTGCTAGTGTAAATATATAATGTGTGAACGGGGCTGTACAGCAAGTTACCTAACCCGTTGAGCTGCCTGCAATGATTAGAATTTGATGAAAACAACGGCGTCTCCATTTATGTACAGTAGCAACACTTACTTTTTTTTGCAATATTGTGCATTCATGGCCCCCTCTGACTTATCTGAAACATTGATGTCATTGGCTGCCCAGCTCCTCCAGTCTTCAACAGTGAATGCAACCTAGTCTTCAAAACAGTCGATGTTCAGCCTTTATTGATCCTGCATGCCTGTGCTATCCTTAGTACATTGGCATGTTTGCTGCATACATTATTTGGCTACAGTCTCTAATTAAGATATGGACTAGAACCTGAATTTACATTCTTGTTCATAATATGTAATTTGCTGCTAGGTTAACCCAATGTTCTGCAGATCAGCACAACTAAATACAACTCACATATGGTCTACGTGTGTCAATTCGTTCGGTGTGCAGTGTTTGTTGTTATCAAGTTAGTGAGCTTCTGCAATAGCAAGGTTTTTCATATGCAGCTAATACCATTTTCTTTGCTGTCAAAGCCAAAGTGGAACCCTTATAGCCTGACACAGTTGAATGTCTTCCACACACAATAATCTCTGCAAGCAGAGCATCCCTTGTTGTTCTATGTAACTTTGCTGTAAAACTGAACATACATGCGATATTTCTTACATAACCATTCTTTTACAACTCATCAAAACCATCTCATAGACAAAACGTCACAAATTGACCATATACACTTTTTTGCATGGACTGTACCATACCTTTACAATAAATGCACTGAAATCCTAGAAGCCATTTTTTTAAGGGCAAGAAAGTACTGTAGTTTCTAATTAAAAAAGACATGAGTATTCAAGGTCTGTACTATTATAAAGTTCCTAAATTTGAGGGCAACAGAGGGCATTGTATTGCCATCAAGCAATGAGCAAGCTGCTTGCCCACTTGTTAAAGGCTCCTATGGGAGCTTCACAAAACGAAAATAAATGCTGATGCGGTATTAGTCATTGATATCAAGGATTTATCTTTCTGTAGAATCAATCAGTGGCTAAAATAGAGCATTGATCTGTGTGGTTTGACTATATAGGATAGTGTATGGCCTCCAATATAAAACAAGGCAATTCTTCACTTAGTGTTTCCTATGATGGCTGATGACCTTGAGAGTGAAACCTCAGAGGTCCCTCTGCCGTCATAGAAAACATGAGGGGTAAGAATTGTTGTGTATGGAAGGCCATACACTGTTCTACATAGTGTATAATGCCCCAAGACAGGATCACTTACATTTTTTAGCCAGCGTCTGCTACCGGAGACCTGTACACCTGGTCTCTGCAGCCCACCAGCCAACTTGCACACATGACTCGCCAACCGCCCCCTGTCCAATGAACGTCACTGGTGGGGGCTGTTGCACTGTGACGTCCTCACTAATGCAGAATGAAAAGTCATTCTGCACTAGTGAGGACATCACTACTGAAGCAGAATGACTTTTTGTGCTGTATAGATTTCTATACACAACCGTGTTCCACCGTACACTATATTGTATTTTTTTTAAATGTACTGTATATCAGATTCCTCTCATCAGAATCGCCACATAAGATGCAGTACTTTAATATGTGGAGTCCCAGAAGCAGAAGCTTTCATTAGTTAGAGGAATGGTGTCAAACACCTTGCTGAAATCTAGATAGGCCACATTCACAACCCCTCCCCCTCAACTGATCCACTTCCCTGGTCACCCAGACAAAGAAATCTATGAGATTTATTTGACATGTTGCCTCGGAGCTTTTGCTCTGCTGCTTTCAAGGTGCTCCACTATCATTCCCTTTAGTAGTGATTCCATAATTTTTTCCCATCACTGAGGTCAGGCTGACAGGTATATATAGTTCTCAGCCACCTCTCTGCTCCTACTTTGGTGGAGCGGGACTACATCTACCCCTCTCCAGTCCTCTGGAACCACTCCTGTATCCAGTGGCCTGTTGAACAGGGCAGCCAGTGGTGCTGCCTGCACCTCCATTAACTCCCTCTACATGCTAGGGTGTAACCCGTCTGGTCCCACCGCCTTGCCCACCCTCAGTTTCATGAATTCCTTTATGACATTATCCTCTGTAAATGGACTTGTGTCCACATCTCTTCCTAGCTGGTTTCTTAGGTGTGTTCCCTCTCCTTCCTCTTCCTCTGTGAAAACTGAACAGAATATTTGTTCAGTATTGATGCTTTTTCCTGGTCTCCTTCCATGCTCTCTTCTTCCTCCCGTTTTAGCCTCACAAAACCCCCTCACTGTTTTTTCCTCCTTTCACTAATGTACCTAAAGAAGGTTTTATCCCCCTTCTTAATTTATTTTGTTATTTGTAACCTCTGTTCGGGCTTCTACACTCCTGACCGCCTTCTCTGCCTCCCTTTGCTTCTCTACATACACTGCCCTGTCCTCTTCTTACTGTGTTTCTTTGTAATTTCTAAAAGCCAACTTTTTTGGCCTTGCTTTCCCTGGCATTTCTTCTGAGAATCACAGTTGTTTTATTTTCCTCTTGCCCTTGTAGCAGAAGACATGTCACAAAATATTGCATGACAAAAGGGATTACCTGTCATTGAATTACACAGTACCTTGAGTGAGAAACAGAACCAAAATGATGTTCGGTATGCAGGGAAAGCCCTATGAGGAGAGGTGTAGGAAATTGGATCTGTACCCATTGGAGACTAGATGGGAGAATAGGGCATGATAGAAAACTTTTAAGTACGTGAATGGGATTAATAAGGTTAGGAAGGGGAGTTTATTTACAAGGAAAGATGATACCAAAAACTCGAGTTCATAGTCTAATATTGGTGGGAGGAAGATTTAAGGGCAATGTGTGGGGTGTTACTTCACAGACAGGGTGGTGGAGACATTGAACAAACTGCCTGAGGAGGTAGTGGGGGCTGAAATGGTAGAGGGATTCAAGAGGGCATGAGACAGACATAAGGAGTTGGCCAGTCGGAGGGGGTGGGGAGGGTCAGTATCAAAGGTCATGAGTAGTTGGAGGGAGAGGCAGACTGGATGGGCCTGAGAGGTCCTTTTCTGCTGTCAGATTTCTATAATTCTATGAATTCTGCATAGTACTGTATTGCATCCTGTCTGGCGCCAATGTATATTATATGCATTCCACCTGCATGTATTACAGTTCATCTGTGAAGTTTTTTCTTAATGTACCAATGACTGTTTTAAAAAGGCTTACACAATAAAATAGATTTTTGATGGTTTTTTGTATGCCTCTTTACTTTTTTTCTTGAAACATCAAATGAATCCAATCTTTTTTATTTTAAACAGGGTTATTTTCTTAGCTGAACACATTGGAATAAGTGTGCTTTTGGTTCTTAGAATGATCATCTCAGGTACTCTGAGTATACTCATGGAAAAAAAATTTTGGCCAGGGGCCCCCACCACGGGGGGCACATCCCCCCAAACCCCCCTCTTGGAGATTTTTAGGAATACTGTCAACATCTTAGCCTGAATCCGTCTCTGCCAACCCTGTCAACCCAGTCCCAATATTAATAGCACTGCCCCCTCCCATTTGTGGTACCTACCCTGTTCCAGAATGAATATTCTTACCCCCAGCTTTCATCTGCTAAAGCTCATCTTGTCCTAGAATAAATACCCTGTTCCCTCCTGCCATCTACTGATAGCTACCCACCCTGCCAAGAATAAAATGAATATTGCCTCCCATCTGCTGATTCCCAACCACCCTGCCCCAAAAGAAATCCCCTGTGTCCGTCGTACCTCCATCTTCTCTCACCAGGGTACTCTGCAAACATACTCCCCCTATCTGCCATAGCCCCACCTCGTATCTCTCCCCCCTGTTATTGCCTCACTCCCCTCCCATTGTAAACCCAACACCCCTCTTGTACTCCCTTCCCTCACTCTCCTGGCCTACACTGGTCCCCCCTTCCACCGAATCCCCTTCTCCCCCATCTTCATGGCCACACCTCTCACTCCACACCCCTGTTTTTCCCTATGCCTTGTACTGACAAAGCCTTCTCCGGCTGTTCCACCCCCCAGCAAGCTCTCTTGTCATCCTGGCTTTATTCTGCACTTACCCTGGAAAGGCTCATGATGAAAACCTGCATATGTTATGAAAATAGCTTTCTCCTTGTAGACACTGATTCCAAATCCATTTATGCTGCATCCTGGGTGTCCAGGACTAAGTACTGGCCGGTGGAACTCTTGTATTAAAGTGAACCCTGCGTTCAAATGTAATGTATCTTATCTTGCCATGCAATTGTACCTTTCCATGCTAACTATGTAACATTTGTTAACCTATGTTCTGTCTGTCTGTCTTATGTTATATGTATGACCTGAAACCTTTGTAAATGAGTCTCTGACTGACTCAAAGGTATTACTCCCAATCTGAAATAAATAAAAATAAATGAATATCCTCTCTCCATCCCCTCCCATATGCTGATACCCACCAAGACCCGGAAATAAACATCCCATCCCCCTCCCATCTGCTGATAACCAACACAATCCCATAAATAAATAAATGAATACACCCTCCCCTCCCATCTTCTGATACCTACCCTGCCACACACATCAGATGATGCCCCATTGCCTGCTGTTGCCGTCATCAAGCCCGTGACCACTGAGCGAGGCTGAACAAACTACCTGCCAGCACAGTATTCGAGAGGGCTTTCTGTACTAAGTGTGCTGCTGCTAGGCTGCTTCCATGTTCACTCTCTCGCGCTTCAAGCACATGCACTTGAATCCCTGCATGAGAGAGCATGCAGCCGGGGGGAGAAGAAAATACAACAAAAAAAATAAAACCCCTTTTTTGTGTGTGTGTGTCTGTGTTTCTGTGTGTCTATGTGTGTGTCATTGTGAGATCCAGTGGACAAGATAGGCAGATGGGATAGGGTATTGATTTTTCTTTTTTGGTAAATAGTGTGTTAAAGCATTGTGGGGCAGACCCGGCACACCACCAGCCAGAGTTCAGATCTACCAGGTCCGACGGACATTGTGAGATACTAGGGGTCTAATTTTGTTGGAGTGGTTCTCCCATTCCCTAGTAAAACTCCAGTTTTACACACTGCCTCATGTCTTGTTTTATATAATTACTGGCTAGCATTTTCTTACCTTCAAAATACGACCCAGGAATTATAGAAAACAGTATGACCCACTGGCCAGTGGTTCCGGTAGCATGGTCAGGTTGAAGCATGGTTAAATTAACCTTTCACTTTTTTTTTTTTTTTCCTTTTTGGGGGATTCCCCCGAAGTAGACAAAAAGGAACTGAACAGCAACTATACGTATGAACAAACTTGTCAAAACATTTACTCTGAGTCTGTTTATTGTGAGCCAATCGAAGTGTGTGAATGAGGGACGCAATGTGCACATGCATGGAACGAGGGAAACCCGGGGCACGTTTGCCATTATAAACAGCTAGCTAGAATGGTGAATTATAATCAAGTTTCCCTATGGGAGAAAAGGCTCCCTAAAACCTATCCTCACCCATGTAGGCTTTTAGCAAGTGGGTTTCTGTATTTCTAAAATTAATAACAAAACTTAAACTGAAGATTTCTTCTGAAGAAAAAAGCAACTTTTTTTATTTTATGTTTTAAACCATATATTATACAAAGTAACACATGGGCAACCATGCACATCTTGGCTGTGTTACCATATTGGGGTTCTGATGACATCAGGGATCTTGACAGCACAGCTATGACATCATTAGAACTTATCTGTGGAAACACAGCCTTGTTGTACATGATATTACTGACCATGCATTTATTCTCTATATCAGTGTTCTGATTGTACAGGTGAAGATGCAGGCAGAAAACCATCCCACATAGTAACTGGGGACCACTGGTGAGGAGAGGGAGGTTCCAGATACAGCACAGTAGGCTGAAGCAGAGAAGGGGCAGTAAGACAAGGGGAAGGGGGTGAAAGAGGGGAAGGGGTGAGAAAGGGATGGAGCAAAGCACTATAATAAAATAAGTTCACAGAGTATGGCTTTTAGAGATGGGAAGAAGCATAGTAGAGGAAGGCATGGAGAAAGGACCGCAAATGGAGGAGGTGGTAGGAGAAAGCCAGCCAAGGTTTTGAGGAAGGGAGAGAGAGAGAGAGAGAATGGAGGTGAGCACTATGGACAGCATAAGATGGAGGAGAAAGAATTTAGGAGGATGTTAAAGGGGACAGACAGCACTTAGAGCTCCCAGCTCCCCTTCCTGGCCTCTACCTCCTCCCTAAATCTATCCCATCCAGCCTCAAACCCATTTATCATCCCTACCCCCACAACCTCCTTGGGCAGCTAATTCCATTTTTCCACCACTCTCTCAGTGAAGAAAAACGTCCTGATGTGCCTCTTAAACCATCCTCCTCCCAGTTTCCAATCATTCACACATCGCTAACTAGGCAAACTGCTTGACCTGCAGTGTAACAATATGGGACACCGACCTCTGTTTCTAAAAAGGATGTTATCTGCTTTAAGAGCAGTCTAGCCATTTACTAAAGGGCTCTTAACCAACACCTCTGTTCCATGAATAGCCACACCTTTGCACAGGAATGATGGGTAGCAGAGCTGTAGCCCTTGCCTGTGTCAACAACAGATTTCCACTGAAACATTGTAAATGATGACTGGCACCCCCCACACCCCGACTCACCACACTTAAATTTTAAAATACTTGAGGTTCTGTTGCATATTACTTGGGCTGATAGCCTGTCTCAGTCTTGGTGTCCTGATAGTCAGCTGAGGCTGGTCTTGGTTACTTCAGTTGAACAAGTGAGGTTCACTGATTTACCTCTAGCAATGTTATGGTGAACTGGACAGTGGGCACTCAAGGGTCCATCCCATAGCACCCGCACACATGACTTGAGGGCTTTCAGTGTCAACTCTCCAGTTCCCAATCTCCCACTCCTCTTGAGATGCACTCCAACACCCACTGCTTCGCTCTCACTCTCATGGCACAATGGCACAAAGACACTGCTCAACAACTACATCAACAGCTTCATATAATCCTCATCCCTGTCACTCATTCACTGTCCAGCACTGTCAATCAGTCTTTCACCCAGTTGGCAGACTTGTCCTTACCACAGGATTGACTGATTACCCTTTGTGCTCTGCATGCCAGGTGACTGCTGACTGCACAACAGTTAGATTCAGCACCTGCTGAAAAGTAAGCCTATGTTATTTGTCCATACTCAGGCCCTCCTGACTGGTGTTCATGTCCTCAGCACAACTGGCAGAAACCCTACTTGCTGATCAGTGGGCTCTTGATCTTGTTTTCTTCCAGCATGTTTGCTGTGCTGTGCTTCCTTGCACACAGCCAAATTCACCTACAGTAATAAAACAAGTACTACTCCTAGGACATATACTATTATGCATCTCAGGAACCACTTGAAGACCTGCAATCTCTTGACTCTGATACGATCAGGCTTTAGGCCATTACATAGCACTGTCTCCACTCTTGCCAAAGTCACTAATGACTGGCAGAGGGCCCTGGATGCCAGAAACTATGTATGTGCCTTACTTCTTGACCTGAGTAAGGCCTTTGACACTGTGGATCATGCAGTGCTTCTGACCATGCTTAGAAATATGAACATACGAACATACGAAATTTGCCAGCAGATAAAGGCCTAGAGGTCTATCAAGTATGCTCAAATGTGCAGCTAGCACCCCTTATTCTGCAGCTGCCCCTCCCTTCCACCCTTCCCCTTCATTGACTCTCCCCCTTGTCCTGTCCCATCCCCTTTTGAAGCAGTCCACAGTCCTACTGGATACCACTTCTGCAGGTAACGCATTCCACCCAGCCACCACCCTCTCTGTAAAAAAGTGTCTCCTCATCTCCCTCCTGAACCTTCCTCCCTCCAGTCTCATATCATGGCCCCTGGTGTCCCTCCCCTCCTTTACTTTGAACAGCCCCTCTGTACCTGTCTTGTTTATTCCTATCATGTACTTAAAGGTTTCAATCATGTCCCCCCGTCCCTCCTGTCCTCCAGCGAGTACATGTTCAACTCCCTCAGCCTCCTCTCGTATGATAAGTCCCCCAGCCCCTTGTTCATCTTTGTTGCCCTGCGCTGCACCCCTCCAGTAACTTAATGTCCTGTACTGTAAATGTAGGTAAATGTAGGACTGGATTCCAGGGCTGTAAAATGGTTCACCAGCTAACTAGACACTATCAGCAGGTTAAAGCTGAAGAAGATTTTTCTCCCCTAAAAGCTCTCCGGAGAGGCATGCTCCATCCTGGAGCCTTTGCTTTTCGCACTCTACATTAACAATATTGATGCTGGCATCAGATCAGCTAACATTTACCTATTTGCAGACAATACGGTTCTCTACATTGCTAGACCGTCTCCTGAACTCGTCAGCAAGGACCTCCAAGCAGACTTCAATCATTTGCAGGTCAACCTCCTGAACCAAAAACTATTATTAAATGCCAAAAAAAACAAGGCGATGCTTTTCTCCCCTGTGGTCAATGCACCAAATCCATTTACTTTTGGTCCAGTTCCTCATATTACTGTGCTCCTAGGTGAATCCTTAGAATTCATGGCAAAATTACAATACCTGGGGCTGTGGATTGACTATAAGCTTTCCTTTGCCGATCACACTGACAAACTTTTGAAAAAAATCAAAGACGAGTGCTTTTTCTACTGGCTCAAGAGCCTACTTACACAGGACGCAAAACCAGGCTAGTACAAACCACATTTATTCCCCTCTTGGATTATGTAGACTTCAGTTATGGTCATGGTCCCAGCTCTGCCTTATCTAAACTCTACACCCTCTATCACCAGGCTATAAGATTTATCACTGGAGCGCCGTATTCCACCCACCATTGCACCCTCTACTCCATGGTTGCATGGACTTATTCAGAAGACAGAAAAACGCAGCAGTCTGGATCCTTAGAGCCCTCTCAAAGAAACTTCCTCAATATATTACAGAGTGCCAGCCGATGTGTACTGTAGGTAGTTACGTTTTGGGAAGTCTTTCATATACCTTACACCTTATTCCCAAGGTTAATTCCCATTTTGTTCGATCCTTTATAAATTACTTGCCCCCATCACTGTGGAATAAACTACAAAAAACTTTGAAATTAGTAATCCGTATAAAACTGCCTGCCTTCAAAATGCTATTTGCACGCTCCTTTAAAAAGACCTGCAATTGCTTCTCCCAATTGTTGCTTAATCCTTAAGGATTGAGACACCAACCTTGTGCGCCCCACTAGCTGCCCTTATCAACTCTTCTCCTTGCCTGTCTTGTAACCCCTACTCCCCACTTCTTGCCCAGCCTTGTAACCCTCCCTTACTCCTCCTTCTCCTCCTCCTCCTCCTAGAATCCTGCTTCTTTATTTGATCCCCCTTTGCATTAATCAATGATGTATATTGCACTGTACATCTATGTAAATATTGTATATAACTGCTGTATGTAACCTCAACCATTTTTGCCATCATTCCTGTATATACTGAACATTTGCTGATTCCTTTTCTCTCAAATTCTTTTGTACCCTTCTGCGCTGTTCCATGCTATGTATTTTTGCATTATACTTTATATGTTACTTTGCCCAGGTCCACCTTGCAAATGAGTTCTACTCAATGGTGTCTCGCCTGGTAAAATAAAGATTGATTGATTGATTACCAAATTCACTGAACAATCCTCAGTTAATTCTCCCTGATAAAGGTCTACCTCTCTGTACCTCAGCTACGCAGCTAGCCCAGTCTACAGTCTCTGAGTACGAAGGGCACACTGCACTATACTGCACAGTGCAGCACAGTCTGTACTGAATGCTGCTTCCGCTGAGATTGAATTGTAAATCCCAAGGGGTTAAACTGGCACAGATTCTCACAGTTACCTCAATGTCAGTTTCTTCCTTCTGCTCCAGTCTGAGCCTCTCAGGGCTTTCTAGTCTCACCTTCTCCTTGCTGTTTCACAGATACATAGATGGTAAGACTGGATAAGGAATTTCATACATCTAGTTTACCCTGTTTTTCTACTTGATTTAGCTAGTTCTCCCTTCTAGTAACACTTTAGTCATGTTTACACTGCTACTCTGGTTAAAGCCACAGTCCGCTCTGGAGCTGCGCCGATCTCTCACACCGATCTGGTATCACGTCAACATGGCGTCAAGTCAGCGCAGATGCAAGCTGAGCTGGAGATGGGTCATGCATCTGGGATAGTCAGTTGCTTGGCAACATCGCAGTGACACACCATGAACCCCAGAACTGACTGCTGCCATTCCTTCTCTGCCTGCTACAAGCTCCCTGGTCCCCAACTCGCTGCATAGATCCCCTTGCATTACCTCGTGAGGAGGAAGATTATGGTTTCACAAGTCCATATTGGAAAAACTGCATTTTAAAAGTTCAACAAAAGGTAGTCAAGCTATGGCATAGAATTAATTATATGAGCTACAGTACCCATTTTTAATTTTTTGGGTGCTGGCTTCTGTGTTTTGGGGATAAAGCTTCATGGGAGGGCAGAGTGAGATGGTGGGAGTGTCCATCTCATGTCAGAACAAGTGGTGCAGCCTCTCTACATGGCCACATGCACTGCTCATTCCAAAACACATCTCCAATTCTGCTGTGACTGCTAGAGAGCTACAAGGACTGACTAACTGTGATCGGGTAAGTGTGCATACAGCCACATTTGAACTGTAGCAACCTACAGTCCTGGCCGTCCTCGCCACTCAACCGACGAGGGGTTGTTAGAAGTTCTCAGGGTGCGGTTGAAAACATCTGGGGCCCGGGCTTTTATCTTTGGTGTCCCATCCCTGTAGAACTCTCTACCTTGTCAGATTAGAGAGTGTCAGAGCGTGGAGAGCTTTAAAACAGGCTTAAAAACATATTTGTTTGAGCAGGCATTTAGTATTTAGTATTTCATACAGGATCCTGGGATAATTTTAATTGAAGCATTTAAATTATTCTGTAAAACTTTTAAATTGAACTGTTTGTTTCATGATGTTTTTAAGTATGTACAGTGCTTTGATTTTTAGAATTGCGCTAAATAAATAAAGTATTAAAGTATTTAAGAGCTCTGGTTCCTGCGGCGCAAATACAGCTGTGTAAACTTGCCTTTTGTAATTCTGATTTTGCCTGATGATTATGTAACCCCCCTGCAAATGGGGGTTCCCAAAAGACTTCCAGGAGCTTGCTTGAATGCTCCAAGCCTGAATGGTGTTTGGCGTTTAAGCCATTTATCAGTGAGTGTTTTTAGAACCTCTGGTACTGTCTCTTTAAGAGCTGTCTGCTTGCAGACATAATTAGTTTGTATGGGGGACTGTGTGTTTCTTTGATTGAGTACCACTGAGCTGCTGCCAATTCACTCCATTTTGCAGTCACTAGGAGTGCAAAGGAACCTATCTGAAAGATGTAACTGTTTGCCAGAAATAATTTAGAGTAATAATGAAAATACAGTTTGTCTAACCTGCTTTCTTTGCAGTCAGAACTGTGTTTGCCTAGTTCCCCATTCTAGTTTTGAACTGCTGAACTGGACCAATCAGTGTGGGTAAGCTAGCTCTAAAATGGTGCCTTGACCGAATCAGAACTTGGACTCATAATCTGAGCCAGCCACAAGAGGATTGTATGGGCAGTGACTCTGGGAGATGTAGTTTAGACTGCGCCTTTTGGACCAACAGCAGCAGTCTATTGTGAGTGACAGCCAATCCAGTCAAGAACTGGGAGGAACTCAAAGGAAGTGCCCGGTTTTGTCTGTTGGAGTTTCAGTTTAGATCTGGCAGTGAAGGGAAAAGAAACCCTGTGCTCCTTCAGTGCACAGTTTCAGTCAAAAAACGTGTGTAAGGCCCAGAGTTCCGGTCTGCAGCTTGTGTAACTGCTTGTTAGGACTGAATCCGTCCTGTGAAAAGAATCAAAGGATCTCTGAAGAGTAGAAACCAGGCTCACCCTGTAGAAGACTGGAGAAATTGTTGAATTGCACTTCGGTCTGTCAGGAACTGAATCTGCTGTGTGTTCTCCCGGGTATTGTGCAGTAATTGCGATCGGGATAGAGAAGCAGCCTGCCTGGTATAGTACTTTCTTTTTTTACCATATAAATGTGTGAAGAGTCTCGTGGAGCTCAAGAGTAGCCCTGCTGACGTTGAAGGACCCTATCTTGTTTAGAGGTCGTGAGTACTAATTCAGGGTCGCTCCCTGTTGAATTGCCACATTAAATCCAAATGGAATCACTGTACTGCTGACTGTTTAAACTAATTTTTCTTTTCACTGTGTGAAAGGGCCCCTACCAGCTGCCACGGTTTGACTAGCCACAGGACTTGGGTACCCAGGGACAGTAACTGGTAGGATAGGCCTGTGCACAGAGCCATAGGTAGATAGTAAAGTGATAAGCTAATTAACCTGATTTCCCCTGTCCTTGTTATATCCCCTAAATAAATCAGAGCTGCTTGTTTCAGCAAAGTTATACTGTCTGAGGTATTTGTCTATGTTAAAGTACTGTACTGTGATTGTTGCACTGTATCTTATTTCACAGGAGGTCCCAGTGCCGGAACTAGTCCTGGGGGTAAGTGTATACTGTGAAGGTAATTCTGATATATTGTGTGGGCCACTAGTGGGAAGAAAGGGGGGTTGCAGTGTCCCAGAGGGCTGTGACCAAGTAAGTTTAACTATTGCAAACCCTGACCTCTGGGTGGAGGCACCCGCCATTGGATCCAGGCCCCTCAACTTGTTAGTGGCAAATCAGGCAGGGGTAGTAGCCCCTGGGATAGCGCCATCTAGGGGTTACAATTAGCTTTCTGTGTTTATACCAGTATATCCTTAAGTCTGATGTAGAGCCAGCATTCACCACTTCCAGGGGCAGTCTGTTCCACATTGCCAACTACTTTCTCAGCAAAGAAAAATGTTCTTATATCCTTTCTGAATTTTTCTCCTGCCAGTTTTAGGTTATGACCCCAGAGGGGGATCTTCAAAGGTATGGATGCAGGATTCATGTCAATAGTCCGATGCATGCTGCATCCAGGCAAATGCATCGGGATGCTTGTGGCATATTTTCAAACATAATCCTTCATTTGCAAAACTTGTTGCATTTTACAGCAAAAAAAGATGCATGCGTCAATTTAGATGCATGCATCATTTTTGGAGTGCATTTGCAGTGACTTGCACTCAGAAGGTAGACCAGGCAACTACAAGTGTGGGCAGATGTCACCTGGCCACAACCAAAAAATGGACACAGCCCTTTGAAAATGCCACACCTGGTGTTTGTTTAACCTTTTAGTCAGAATAACTAGTTGACATCTGCCCTATTATGTCCCCTACATATGTATATGTTTCTATCATGTTCTTTTTCTCCATACTCTCCTCCAGTAAGTACATGTTAAGGTCTGCTAGCCTCTCCTGGTAGTTCTGTTTTTCTGCCCTGTACCACTTTAGTCACCCTTTGCTCTATTCTTTCAGGTTTATCTTTAGCCTTTTTTAGATGTGGGCTCCGAAACTGTACGCTGTACTCTGGATGCAATTTAACCAGTGGCACGATTACTTGTTTAACCGACCCCTCCCCCAAATTAAAATTGGGGCTACTACTGTTCCTCGTTCCTGCTCTAGCATGTAAAGAGTTAACAGTTTTCAGTCAAAAAAGACAGTGAAAATAAATGTTGCTTGGTGGTGTACTGTTTGCAGAGAGCTCAGCATTCCATAATTTGTAGGTTGCGAGTACGTTCAGTCACTTCACTAATAGTCTAACATTGCTTGTAAAGCACTTTGGGATACACTGTGTATGAAAAGCACTATATAAATGCTGATTCTTTTTCTTCTTCTTCTACTATGCATCCAGTCCTTTTCTCTGCAAGGCTCCATGCTGTCTGAAGCACCTTCCCTTTGCAGGTATAACTATAGTTAGCCAGGCAGAGGAGTACTGAATTCCAGTTTCAGTTCAGTGCTTTAGTCAGAGGAGTTCTAATTGAGTTGTTGGAGTTATAGCAAACAGCACCTCTGGAGGAAATTTGTCTGGGTACCTGCTGAAGGGGCATGTGGGTTCAGGAATAATGGCATGGTCCGTGGTCTGACTGGCACTGGTTGTCTCCAGTGTGGGTCTCCAGAGGCTCAGGTCTGGACCAGGGTCCAAGATTGGGAACAGTGGGGGCCTACTGGTGGTCTGTCCTCAAGGAGAGCTGCCCGATGACTTTTGCAACATCATTCCTGTGTTCCAAGAAAGAAAAAAGGACCAGAGATATGTTCTGGTGGAAGTTCGAGGTCTGCATGAACTGTAAAAGGAATGAAGGGTTTCTGAAAGAGTCAGCACAGTTGACAGGAGCAGATGATTGTATAGGTAAGCCCCACTATATTCACCCAGGGAGGGTATACCCTCTATTGTTGAAATCCTCTGAGGCACTGAGTAATGCTGGGCCTCACAAGGCCAGCTACACCCAGGGTCCCGTGTCCCCAGCTTGCAGCTGTGAGGGGAACAGTATTCTGAGCATGTATTGTTGCCAGCTATCTGGTGTCTCTGGGCACCTAGTAATGCTAAATGTGTGGTATCACTAGGCATCCCTTTCCCTATGCCACTGTCTTATCTATGCCAAGCATTTGTACCACCTAGAGTTACTGCTCCTTTGCTCAGTGGGTTCAGTGATCAAGTGTCCTGGGGCACCCTCCGTTAATATCACCCAGGTGGAGGCACTGTGCTATCTGTAAATATGTTTTCCCTGTACCCGTTAAGAAATTTACAAGAACCCAATCCAGCCCCTGCCCCCCCCCCAGTGTAAAGGAGCATGTTGATCCTGAGGGGCCCATGGTGTGTCCACCAACAGATAGCCCAACACCACTACCACATTTGTGCTTGTGGGCAAGGGCACTCATGACCAGACTAACAGTTGCACCCGTTCAGTGTGGCTTGTGAGTCTTCTTCTGATACATCCCAGTGCCTGTTAGCTCTTCCATTTGCTTTTTCAAGCTGACTGGAGCTTTTCAGGTTACTGTTTATCATTATGCCCAGATCTCTTTCCTCATGTACGGATTCCACCTCAGCTCCTTATATGCCTTATTCGAAGATTCCCCTCACCAATATGTATCACTTTACATTTCTGGCATTACATTTTAGCTACCAGCCACCTGACCGCTATTTGAGACTCTCTCACATCCTTCTTTATGTTTTTTATTCCTTCTTCTGAGTCTGTCCTCCAGCAGAGCTTTGTGTCATCTGCAAACAGACACACCTTGATGCATAGTCCATTCCCTATATCACTAAGGAGCTTACTGAACAAGGCTGGTCTCACCACTGACCCCTGTGGGGATCCCACTTGTCCTCTTTCTTACGTCTGAGAGTTCACCATTCAGTGACACTATCTATTGTGTTTGATAGTCATTGACCTACTCATCTTGTAAATTTCTTTCCAGTCCCATTTGCCTTACTTTCCTGATAAGCTTCCTGTGTGACACTAAGTCAAAGGCCTAACTAAAGTCAAGCTATAAGATATCTACTGCCTAATTTTTTTGTCTACCATCTGTGTCACTATGTTGAAGAAGTCTATCAGGTTAGTTTGACATGATCTTCATCACTTTTTAATCAATGATGGTTCTTGTCTGCAAATTCATTGTCTTCCAATAGTCCATTATCCTTTCTTTAATGATGGTATCCTTTCGCTTCCCTGCTAGTCTTCTCCCATGAGTAGCTGCAAATCAACAGTGCAGGGTCAGTACCTGGAAAGGGGTGGCCAGCCCCAAACACACAAAAGAAACTCCAAATTTCCTGCATGCAGTTGGCAGATAGGCACAAAGCCAAACAGACTACAGAAACAAAGTGCCAGTGCTGATTTATTGACAATGTGCACAAATGCTCGAGCTGCAGCCAAAATCCATTAATTGACTGGGAATTGGTTTTGTCAGCAGCTCGAGCATCTGTGTACACTACCAATAAATCACCATTGGCACTTACAATTCCAGGCATCTCTGTTTCCTACAATTAAGAAATAAGAGAAGACTAGGGCTATTTTAAAGTTCTATTAATTACTCCCTAGGGATGTAATGTGGCATGAGGCATAGTCGCGTGCTACTTGATTCTAGCAGGTGATTAACTGAAAATTGGCATAACCCCTGGGAGTATCATATTTAAATGTTATAAAAATAGGTATTTTAAAAAGAGTTGCACCCTGTTAATGATTTGATTAGACTTCACATATATGTTCACTTAAGATTAACATGGGCCTGGTAGAATGTTTCCAGCCAAGCAGGAAGCTCTGTTTCACCAACCCATTTTATGGCTACATAGCATAGCTATGCATGACATAATGCTGTAATAATGAGAAGGTGGAAGAGGAATCAGATTGCCTCATTAGTATGCGTCACATCCCTCCACACCTTCTGTTTCTTTTCTGTTGCCAGCTCTACCTCTCCGTCTTCTCCAGCTGTTCTCAGCATCTCCAACCCATTCAAAGTGTTCCAGCCATCAATCTACCCTACCAACAATTTATGTGGCCAACTTTCCTGTGGTTTGAGCACCCCCATGACACAATGCAGTAAAAAGAAAAAAAATAGAATGAAGCAAAACATACTCTGCTCCTTCCTTGTGAGTCTCTCTACTTACTACATTGCATCAAGGGAGTGCTCAAAGCACAGGAAAGTTGGCCACATAAATTGTCAGTAGGGTAGATTTATGCATGGACTCTCCACCATCTCTAGATTTCCCTAACATCTCCCAACCCATTCAAAGTAGTCCGGATGACAATCTACCCTACCAATAATTTATGTGGCCAACTTCCTCTGATTTGAGCACTAACATAACATAATTAAGTGAGAAGTGAAAATGAGAAGGAGGAAGAGGAACTGATGCTTACTACTTTCCACATCCACAGTGGAATTGGATCACCTCATTAATATGCATCATATTCATCCACTCCTTCTGTTTCTTTTCTGTTGCTAACTCTTTCTCTTTACCATTTCCAGCTGTTCCTAGCATCCTCCTACACCTATACAGAATAGTCCAGATGTCAATCTACCCTATCATCAATTACTGTGGGCCAACGTTCCTGTAGTTTGAGTACTTCCTTGATGCAATGCAGTAAAGAGAGACTAGCATTTGTCAATACCGAATGTTTGCCATTGGTATTGCCACTGCACCAGGTCTTGCTTGTACACATTGTTACTATATATTTACCCAGGATAGAGCAGATGAGATGCAATGTCTCCTTTTCAGTGGTGTCCTGCTTTTACACATTGTTAGATTGTAATTACCCAGGATAGGGCAGCTGAGAGGCAGTATCTACTTTTAAGTGGGCTCCCACATTTTGACCCCAAATGTCCAACAGTCTTTTTATGACCTGACATTATGATCAAGAAAGGTGGAATTAAAATCCCATCTGAAAGGTGATTTTGCTGTGTGACTATGGAAACAAGTTTTGGAGGGGGGTTTGAAAAATTACACCTGCCGTGTTCAGGAGGTGAGGTAACACATGGGATATTTTGAACATTGGGGCCAAAATCTGAAAAAAATAAAGTTTTGAGTAAATGTTGGAACAATTTGTTTCCTCATATCTTAGTTGGTTTTTCACATTTTTACCCCATATTTTCAACATCATCTTTTTATGACTACTCCAACTGAGCATGACAGAGTCATTTATAAAACAATGGCTGAAACTTCATTTTGAACCACAAGTGTTAAAGCACATTTTGGGTAGGATCTGAGAAATGACAGCTGTCACATTCATTAGGTGGTGTGAAAAAAATGGCTATGTTGAAAAGCTGGGTTGAAAATATTGAAAATTACCATAGTTACGCGCGAAAATTGAAAAATTGCAATGTAAACTCATAATGTGTTTTCTTATATTTTTACCACAAATTTTCAGCATAGTCTTCTTATGACCCCACATAGCCTTCTTATGAGCCCACCTCATGAACAAGGGTGGGGAAAAAAATGTTCAAATCTTTCCCAAAAGGCAATTTACCCCAAATCTTCAACATAGCCTTCTTATGACCCCACCTTATTAACAAGGGTGGAGAAAATGTTCAACTCCTGCCTGAAAGGTGATTTCATGCAGTGACCACAGAATCACCTTTTGGGACACTAATTTCACTGCCATTGGTCATGAAGTGAAGTCCCAAAAAAGGCATGCTGAAAGTTTGGAGCAAAAATATTGAAAAATGACCAAGTAGCCGGCGCTGAGGGCTAAGGTGCTGGTTGCTGCATTTCACGTCACGCCAGTGACCCAGGTTCAGGAGCGAGCTTGGGTTACTGGTGGTCAGCAGGGGAGGGAGAGGATGGAGCATCTGATAGACAGCTCTCCTCTCCTCTCCCGGGGAGGGTTGGGGTACAGAGACCGGTGTAGCCTGACACCTAGCGGAGGCTAGGTGTTGACACGTACAGCCTGTTAGATTGGGGTGGTAGGCGGGGCAGCTGGCGGGCATGCTACATGCAGAAGCGAGCACAGTACACCCCTGTCAGCATTGCATGCCCTGCCCCTGAGGCAGAACACGGAAAAAGGAGTGCCCCAGTCATTGCGGCTTGATGGCTGTCCGAGTTGTACCCATGCCAGCTCCAGAGGGGACCACCAAGTGCGGATCCAGTTCAGTGGGGGAGTTGGTTGACCCCCACCACCCTGCAATGGGGGGTTAAGCTGTGGGGTAATTGGGTGGTTGCCCTCACTGGAGACTGGTGCAGGTCGGACCGCAGCCGGAAGGAAGGGATGCAGTGACATCAAAGCTGATCAGGGAGCCCCAGGGGAGAAAGAAATACTAAAAAAAATGAAGAAAAAAAGAAAAGAAAAATGACCAAGTTATTCCACTAAGTTCAAAACCCCATTGAAACACATTGAGCCACATTGCTGATTTCCTCAGTTTGTGGTCCAGCCTTGAAGGGTGAAGACATGTCTGTGATCCAGAGAGGATTACAGCGTTGGACTCCTGGTGGGTAAGTAAGGGCTTGGGGAGGTGGGAGTGGGTGGGTGCTAAGTGGGAGGGAGGTGGGGAGGCACTAATGGCAGCAGCAGCAACATACATCAATGGACAGTTTTCTTTGTTACAGGGTATACAGTGGGAGAAAAAATGATGAGGGATGGTTTTCTTTATTTCAAATGGCAACACTGAGGGGTTGGGCATCCCTACTGTAGTATTGGTGTCATGTTTGTGGGGGGAATAGGTTGGTGGTGGGTGCTGAGTGGGAGGGTTAGGTGGGGGGACAGTAAAGGTGGCAGCAGAAGCAGATATTGATGGATGTTTTTCTTTTTTACAGGGTATATATAAAAAAGCTACTAGGGTTGGTTTTCTTTATTTCAGGTGGCAACACTGGATTGAGCACCCCCCAGTGTCAGTGTTATTTTTGGGTGGGTTGGTGAGTGCTGAATGGGAGGGTCAAGTGGGGGGGGATAGTAGAAGCAGCAGCAGCAATAGACATTGATGGATGGTTTTCTTTTTTGCAGGGTGTAATTCAACCACAGCAGGCTGATCATGACAGATCAGCTGTGCTTTCTGGGTGGCACAGATCAAAGGAAAGAGCTGACCTGTGATTGGATCGGCTCTTTCCTTTGAACTACATGAAGTTTCTGCCCAGCAAGCCATAACAGTACCATAATCAGCCTGGCTGATGATTGGTGTCACACTAACAAGCCCCTTGCAGACCACTCTGCATTGGACTGACAGTGTAACACCCCTCAAAAGGCACTCTCCAAACCAAATATTTGCTGTGTGTGCAAGCACAGTGAACAAAAAATGAGAAGGAGGAAGCAGAATCTATTGTCCCGTTCCTTAAAGGAAAACTACACCCAAAACCTGAAAAAATATATGTTGTGCAGAGTGTTTTAATTTGTATGTGAAGTTCTAGTGTTCCTTCCCTCTGACTGGTATTAGGAGTTTTTCACAAATTAGCCTGCTAGCTTTATGCTAGTTTTACGACCCCTGGGGTTCTCCATACCTGATAGTGTAATTGTATTTCTGGTTCCCACAGTGCATCTTGTCTCACTTGACTGTGATGTAAGAGAGACCTAACATTCAGCACACACATGTCAAACAAACTAAATATCTTGGAAGCTTTACAAGCTGCACAAAAATTACCAGCAGCAAAGTTTTTCAGGACAGTAAAACCCTTAGGATGAGAGTGGTCACCAAGCTGAATTCTACAGATTTTAAAATATAGCCATCTCTGTTGTTGTGAACTGATTGTAACGCAATGCTTTCTGCTGGATTTATGGGCTCTTCAACATCACCATTACATGAAACAAGGTGCACTGTAGGACAAAGAAGTGCAATAAAACTATTTGATATGGTGATCTCCAGGGGTCGTAAAACTACCCTAAAGCTAGCAGGCTAATTTAGGAAAAACTCCTAATACCAGTCAGAGGGAAGGAAACACTAGAACTTCACATACAAATTAAAACACTCTGCACAACATATATTTTTTTCAAGTTTTGGGTGTAGTTTTCCTTTAATAAAGCATACCCCTTCTTTTTTGCCTCTGTTTGCTATCCTTAGTGTATGTTTTCTCACTTTTATATCTGCAGAAAGCCTTGTTATTACTTTTAACTCCCTCTGCAATCATTCATTCTGTGCCTGCTTTAACCCTTTTTATGGTGTCCTTGCTAATGGCCAGCTACTCCACCTACTGTATGTAGTCTTTTATTTTTTTTTTGCCATCTCAGCACCAGGTCTCAGCCCAGTCATGTCCCCTGTCGCCCCTCGTTCTCATATTAGCTGTTCTCCCGGTGCCCTCTGGCTTACCCCCCAGGGTGGGGGCAGGGCCGCGGCACCAGCCAAGGTGCTACGGACACAGTTCAGATTAGTGGGAGCCAGCCTGAGAGTGATGGAGGGGCGACAAGGCGGCATCATAGATGTGCTGAGGCAGATTTTTTTCTGATGTTGCTCCCTCTGGTGCCGGGTGCGTGCAATGACGCCAGCCGAGGAAGAACTCGCATGATCCCGTGCGCGCTCTCCTCGAAGCATTTGCACTCGGCTCCCCCCACACTCACGCATGTCACCTTGCTCCACAGCCTCCGCCAGAGGGCACTCAGGTGCCGATGCAGCAGTTCCCCCCTCCCCAGGGAAGGAGAGCAGTCCATCGGACACTCAATCCTTCCCCGCCGCTGCCAACCCCCGACGCCCCATGCCTGTTCCCGAACACAGGTCGCTGGCATGGTGTGAGGTGTGGCATCCAGTGCCTCAACCCTCAGTGCCACCGGGCTGGCTTACCGTATGTAGTCTTAAAACACAGCAAGAAGTAAATCCACTCACCAAAGACAAAATACACTGCACTCAGAAAGATGTACTTTTTCCTCCCTTATTAGAGATCAGTCCACAAATACATTTGCCAAATGACAGTGAAAATCATCCTTTACTTTGATGGTAAAGAATTAGTGCAGGCATCACTGGGAAAGCAGAGCACCTAGTAAACAAAGAGTGTTTGGGCTCTGTATTCCCTGGACTGTGCTACCTGCTCTAATCCTTTACCTTCAAATGGCTATTTTAAGGCTTCGGACTTACAAGTCAACGCCTTAGGTATAAAAGGCTCCAAAATGCCTGCAATTGTGCCACCAGACAGGCCAAAGCCAATTACCTTACCTCAAATTTCCCCAAAAACTTAACTTTCCTTCTGAATTTTTGAAAGTTGTCCACTCCTTCTTCACTCCCTCCTAGTCACCCATCCCTCTTCCTCTCCCTCTCTTTTGATGGCTGTATCATCTCCAGTCCCCTGGAGGTAGTCTCTACCTTTACTCACTTTGTCTCTACCTGCGCCTGTTTTCTTCTCTCTCCTCCTACCCTCCCTCCCCCACTCCTCCCCCCTTTATCCTAGTACAAGCTTTCTGTTTTAGTCCTACCTCCATCCATGCTACCCTCTCCTCAAACCCCCTAAAGAGTCATAGCCCTGATAGGCTTGATTCCAGACTCCTACATCTATCAACTCCAGCTGCTGCTTCCCCCTCAACTGACCTCTTCAATCTCTCTGCCCATCTGGGCACAGTTCCTTCAGTATGGCAGGTTGCTAAAGTCATCCCCCTCCACAAAGAGATTGACCCTCCCTTCCCAGGGAACTACCGCCCTATCACCTTCCTCCCTTCCCGTGCTAAGCTTCAAGAATGTCTAATTCTTTCTCAACTCTCTAATTTCCTTGACTGTCTTCCTTAGTATCTTAGTACATGGTTAGATAGTAAGCTTGACTTCTCTACCCATGTTGATGCCATCTACTCCAAGCTCTGCCCCAAACTCAGTGTCTTGTACTGCAATATAGACTGCTTGTCTCCTCAGGCCTGCTGGAAGCATGTTACCAAAATGGTGCTCCTAGTCTTTAACTATGCAGATGTGGTCTACAGCACCACCCACTTCCTCTTCCTTGCCAGACTGGACACCCTCTGCGGTGCCTTTTGTCACTTTCCTACCACCACCACCACTCCTTGTACTCACCGCTGCTCCCTCTACTCCTACCTTTCCATCCTCCCCTTGTCCCTACATCTCCAGTCCCACTGCACCTCCATCATCTCCAGATTCTGGTTTGGGTTCCAGCCCTCTTACCTGTCCTCATTCCTGTCTCTCATTCCCTCTGCCTTATACTCATACTGTGTTTGTGAGGAGTTCCCTGAGCTAAGTGTTATTTGCAATATTTTCATATTAAAATATTCTTCTTTCATGTCAGTTGTGCTGATTGTGAAAGAGGACATTGTTTTCCCCAAGAAGGTGTAAAATGTATTTGCTAGATGTTGGTTGGGAGTCAGGATAGTCATCACATTTCTTTTGTGATTGGTTAAATATGATGTAGTTCTTTTTATTACTGTATTTTTAACTATTTCGGTGAGTGTCTTTTGTGGTGTCTGATCTTGGGGACCTAGATGTCATTTCTAGTCGTTTTGGCTGCTTTGATAGCTGGGTTTTTGTTTTGTCTTAGTGGTTGGGATTCGGTGATTAGATGGGTAGAGAGGGTGGTGCAGGGGGAGGCTGGGCAGGAGGGGGATGATCCAGTGCCTTCCTGGTGCATCAGGCATCAGGAATTTAAACAGAATAGGGAGGATGACGGAGGGGGAGCTGGGGTTGCTGATACACCTGGGTACCAATGATCTGGTGAATCAGTCGACAAAGAGGTGAAGCAGAACTTCCGTAGATGGGGGACAGACTGGTGGTGCACTCAGCCTCCCTGACCTTTTCCGAAGTTCTCCCTGTGTGACTCAGGGAGGGGAAACAGGATGGGATAAGGAGTGATGTAATTGAGGAGTTTAATGGGTGGCTTAATAACCACATGGGCCTCGGGCCTAGAAAGTGCTTTGTCATTCCTGAAACTTATTTTCTAGGCTGACCTAATTACGTAAAACTATCAGTACACTGCTGTGGAATTCTCAGTAACTGTGACAGTTGGGGAAATAACAAAAAAAAGGTTCAACTAACAACATGAATGACTTGTCTGTCAGCCAACTTAACCATTTTGATAGGCCAAACTCAGTTGTTTGGCGTGAGAACCAATTTAACAGTGATGAAGATGTATTTATTCTTAATTTAAAGATTTATTTTAGTCTTGTGCTTTTTTATTATTTTGGTGCCATTTTATGTAAGCAATAAGACACAATGGGGTGTGCATTAGACAGTTCTAATGCATGGCTAGGGGGACGTAGTGAGGCACGAGGCCATAGGCCGAGTGCATCCAGTACCCTAGCCGTGCATTACAGCTGTCTAATGCACATCCCAGGAGTGGCTTATTGCACTTATAAAATGGGCCTGTGTATTCTAAATGGGGGTTCTAGTTGTAGCTGTGCATTAGATACATCTAATGCATGGCTAACAACCAATCAGATTGCTTGAAATCATTTGCCCATTTTATAAAAACACAATAACACATTTCAGGGCTTGCAGTTATTAGGTAATTGCCACTAATGCTCCACGCCTCCAACTTGTGGAGTGGGGGGCATGTGATACTCACCCAATAACTGCACGCCCTGTCATGTGTTATTGCTTACTTTTGGCTCTTCAGTCACTTTCTCGTGTTCAGGTGACTGGCCATATGAAATAAGTAAGGGATATGCCATGCCACCTACAGAAATATCTGTGGTATTTCTCCTGAGTGTACTTTGACCTTATGGCATGACAAGTAGTGTGTTTTGAATGCCGAGTGGTAATTCAGGATGACCAAGTGGTCATTTCAGTCTGACACACTGACACTATTGAATGCATCAGTGCGCCATCTTGCAAGTTGAGGATGCGCAGTTCTGGGCACTCACTGGTAGAGCAAGCAGGGGCAGCCTTTTGTTGTGCAGACCAGGGGAGACTGCTTGGCGGGATGACTGAAGGAGATTGCCAGTTGACATTCAGAGGTCAGTGGAGGGGAGACAGAGGGAGGTGTTCCATACTGGAAGGGATTCTGTGGGAAAGTCGTTATAGACGCTGACTTGTGGATTGTTTTAAAAATGGAAAAAATGTTTCACAAATCTTTTACTTTGATTTTTAATTGTTTTTAAATGGACACTGAGAAAGTGAAAGTACTGTTTGGGAGTCAGGAGAGAAATGAAACTGAAAGTTCTATATTTGGAAGTCTGGTGCTCATGCTGATGGCAGGGGCCAATAAGAAACTACTGTGAGGATATTCTTCCTCATGTGGACCTACAGTGAGAACATTTCAATATTCTCTTTGTAGGTCCAGAGGTCACAAAAATATCAATGATGTTTGTCAGAAAAAATCCTCACAAGTGCTGGATAAATAGGGAATATGGTATTTGTGTGGGTGTGTCTTATGGTTTTTATCTTTGTGAGAGTTCTGAGTCCTGTTGACCCCTCACGAGTGGTGTAGCCACGAGTAAAGGGGTCAAGAGATCACAGATCTCGAATGAAGATAAAAAAGTGTATGACACACTCACCCATACTAGAGGCCTGCGGGGCACAGGACCCAAAGCAGCATGGATTTACAGCAGGAAGGTCATGTCAGACAAATCTAATAGATTTCTTTGACTGGGTGACCAAAGTAATAGACCAGTGAGGGGCAGTGGATATGGCCTACCTAGATGTAACCCCCCTGCAAATGGGGGTTCCCAAAAGACTTCCAGGAGCTTGCTTGAATGCTCCAAGCCTGAATGGTGTTTGGCGTTTAAGCCATTTATCAGTGAGTGTTTTTAGAACCTCTGGTACTGTCTCTTTAAGAGCTGTCTGCTTGCAGACATAATTAGTTTGTATGGGGGACTGTGTGTTTCTTTGATTGAGTACCACTCGAGCTGCTGCCAATTCACTCCATTTTGCAGTCACTAGGAGTGCAAAGGAACCTATCTGAAAGATGTAACTGTTTGCCAGAAACCATTTAGAGTAATAATGAAATTACAGTTTGTCTAACCTGCTTTCTTTGCAGTCAGAACTGTGTCTGCCTAGTTCCCCATTCTGGTTTTGAACTGCTGAACTGGACCAATCAGTGTGGGGTAAGCTAGCTCTAAAATGGTGCCTTGGACGAATCAGAACTTGGACTCATAATCTGAGCCAGCCACAAGAGGATTGTATGGGCAGTGACTCTGGGAGATGTAGTTTAGACTTTGCGCCTTTTGGACCAACAGGAGCAGTCTATTGTGAGTGACAGCCAATCCAGTCAAGAACTGGGAGGAACTCAAAGGAAGTGCCCGGTTTTGTCTGTTGGAGTTTCAGTTGAGCTCTGGCAGTGAAGAAGGAAGGAGCCCTGTGCTTTTTCAGTGTGCAGTTTTAGTCGGAAACGTGTGTAAGGCCCAGAGTTCCAGTCTGCAGCTTGTGTAACTGCTTGTTAGGGACTGAATCCAGTCCTGTGAAGAGAATCAAAGGATATCTGAAGAGTAGAAACCAGGCTCACCCTGTAGAAGACTGGAGAAATTGCTGAATTGCACTCGGTCTGTCAGGAACTGAATCTGCTGTGTGTTCTCCGGTATTGTGCAGTAATTGCGATCGGGATAGAGAAGCAGCCTGCCTGGTATAGTACTTTCTGTTTTACCATATAAATGTGTGAAGAGGCTTGTGTACCTCAAGTGAATCCTGCTGCCATTAAAGGACTTTTGCCTGTTACTGTTCACCATACAAATGAGTGAGGAGGCTTGGTTAGCTCAAGTGAATCCTGCTGCCATTAAAGGACTTTTGCCTGTTGCAGTTTGCCATATAAATGTGTGAGGAGTATCGTGGAGCTCAAGAGTAGCCCTGCTGACATTGAAGGACCCTATCTTGTTTGGAGGTCGTGAGTACTAATTCAGGTGCTCCTGTTGAATTGCCACATTGAATCAAATGGAATCACTGTACTGCTGACTGTTTAAACTAATTTTTCTTTTCTCTGTGGGAAAGGGCCCTACCAGCTGCCACGGTTTGGACTAGCCACTAGGGCTTGGGTACCCAGGGACAGTAACTGGTAGGGATAGGCCTGTGCACAGAGCCATAGGTAGATGAGTAAAGTGATAAGCTAATTAACCTGATTTCCCCTGTCCTTGTTATATTCCCCTAAATAAATCAGAGCTGCTTGTTTCAGCAAAGTTATACTGCCTGAGGGTATTTGTCTATGTTAAGTATTGTACTGTGATTGTTGCACTGTATCTTATTTTACAGGAGGTCCCAGTGCCTGAACCAGCCCTGGGGTAAGTGTATACTGTGAAGGTAATTCTGATATATTGTGTGGGCCACTAGTGGGAAGAAAGGGGTTGCAGTGTCCCAGAGGGCTGTGACCAAGTAAGTTTAACTATTGCAAACCCTGACCTCTGGGTGGAGGCACCCGCCATTGGATCCAGGCCCCTCAACCTGTTAGTGGCAAATCAGGCAGGGTAGTAGCCCCTGGGATAGCGCCATCTAGGGTTACATCTTGGAGGCTCACCGCTGGGATTGTGTGTCCTCTAGTGGCCATATTCATGAACCACTGTTAAGAAAAAAATGGGTACCCCGACAGAAGTGGCTGTGCACGGCTGGTGGAGTGGTGTACTGGGGAGGAGATTGACCCCAAAATGCTATGCTTATCCTGGACATCCCCTGGGTATCAATCGGACACTGTACAGGAGTACTTTCCAAGGTGGAAGGTTTACAAAACCCTGTGGTGGTGGGCGGCATGCTAATCTGCTCACCCACACTTTCCTGGCCCTAGTAGAGTTTAAGGATCCCATAGATAGCTTCAAAGTGCCACAGACCATTACCCCAGAGGGAGCCCTCACTGCCTGGAGAGTGATAACTAAGTACAGTAAAGACCCGGGGGGGAATGAGCCCCCACCACTGTCTGAAACTTTTGAGGAGAAATTTGCTAAATGGTTGCTGGGGGAAAGGAAAACTGTGGAGGACTTGAAGAAACTATTCTTGCCACCCGGGGGTGTTCCTCCCCCAACACCCTCTCCCGCTCCAGTACCCGTAATGGTGGCTGAACCAATGCAGACTCCTATTTCTGCACCTGCCATTAGTCACGACTCTTACCGAAGGTTGAGGATCTTCTCTGGCACCCTCCCCACCCCAAGGGAGGATGACTGGGAGACCTGGATAGACTATGTTGCCCCCCAAGTGCTAGAATGGCAATGCTCGGAAGCCGAAAAGCGAAAGAGGGTTAGTGAGAGCCTCCGAGGTCCTGCCCTGGCTACCATCTGTACTAAACGGGCCAGTAACCCTGAAGTGACTGCACAGGCCTATCTTGAGGCCTTGGAGAATGTGTATGGGAGCCCAGATTCTGATGAGGATCTATGGTGGAGAGTAAGAAATGCACAACAGTACCAAGGGGAGTTGTTGTCTGTGTATGTAACTCGGCTGGAAAAATTGTTGCAAGAATGCCTCAGAAAGGGTAGTTTGCCAGCGATTGAACTGGACCGAACCAGGCTGGACAGGATCCTTAAGTCTGCCCCCTTCTCAGAACTGCTGTTGCTTCAGTTACGCCTGGCAAATCGACTGGAATCCCCACCCTCCTATGATGAGTTAATGAGAGAAATTCGAGGAGTTGAGAAAAGGCGACCTCGGAGGGACCTGCACCAATAGCTGCGGCTACGACCCGAGTGACTGAGGTGACCCATCAAGTGAAGTTCAGGGCAGAGGTTGACAGTCAATGAGTGCTCTGACAAGGAAAAGATATGCCACAATGGGGCGAACTGTTGAGAGAGATCGAGAATTCAAAAACAGTCCCTTTATGAAGGCCACGCCTGCAAGTATGGGCCCTGACCTATATCCGACTGCATCTGCTATGGGGGTGGGGGTACCCACCCATGTATCTCCTGCTGATAACAGCTCCAAACTCAATTCCTTGACCATGGAAGTGGAGAAACTGACGAGATGTCTCCAAATGCTTATCACGCCACAGACAGAGATGGCAACAAGGTTTCCAGTTAGTAGTACCCTCGCCCTGGCTCCCAGTGTGGCGCCTCGGCCAGCTCAAACTCCAGAAAGTATGTTTTGCTATAATTGCGGGAAGGATGGGCACATGAAGAGGGAATGCCGGTCCCCAAAAGACTCTGACAAAGTTGCATATAGGCTACAAGGAAAGCTTCGGAGAACAAATCAGTGGTTAAGAGGTGCACAAAATTATCCCAGTGAGGGCACCAAAAATGCTAACTCACGTCTTTTTGTGGCAAGGTCAGTTGCCCAGGCCCCCAGTACCGCCTCTCCAGACTGGTCCAGAATAGTGGGTCCCTCCATGGAGACCACTGTAAAGGTGAATGGAGTGTCTACAGAGCTGTATGAACAGTGGCTCCCAAGTGACAATTATGTTCCAAGATTGGTATAAAGCATTTGTCAGACGTACCCTTACAACCATTAGAAGGACTGCATGTATGAGGGTTAAGTGAGAAAGCCTACCCTATTCCGGTACATCTGAATTTGGCTATCTTTCCCCACCTCCGTGGCTGGAGTGGCGAACAAGTAGAGACCCTAGCCTTAGTGTCCCCCCACTGGACTGTATGATGGTGTCCCTTTGTTGATTGGAACAAATGCTCATATGTTAGAAGGCTAGCACAGTTATGTTATGAAAAACAGGGGTCAAAGACTAGTAGAGCTTTAAGAGTTCCGGCTTTAATTAAGAAGGCCTATGAGGCACAGAGAGATGCTGAAAAATAGAACCAGAGGAACGGTCGGAATTGTATGGAAGAAGGATCCTAAGTCTCTGATCCTGGTGCCAAATGCCCAGTGTACCTTACAGGGAGAGGTCCGTATCAGAAAGGATGTTAAGAATAAAATATTAATGTTGGATGCACCAGGAGATGGAAAATTGCCAGAGGGACTGCTGGTCAAGCCTAGTATTTTGCCCGCTAGAGCCCATGCTTATGCCAGAAGGGTAATGGTCCAAGTTCATAATGTGTCTGAAAGAGACATTCGAGTAAATAGAGGTTGCATCCTGGCTAATGTGCATTGTGCAGACACTGCAGTGCTACCCAGCAGCAAGAGTTCAAGGAAGAATGACAGAGTAATGCCTGACTTGTTTGATTTCGCGACTCCCATTGCCAGCTGAATGGAAAGTGAGGATCAGTGAGAAGCTTGTCCAGAGAGACCAGGTGTTTTCTTTAAAGGAATGGGACATAGGATGCGTGCAAGGCTGAGCACAATATCTGGCTGCATGACGAAAGACCATTTGGTGAGAGATCTCGACGCCTGGCACCTGCTGTGCATAGATGATGGAGACGGCATCTGCAAGAGATGTTAGCTGCTGGTGTAATACAAGAATCCAGAAGCCCTTATCCTTCCCCATTGTGGTAGTGAGGAAAAAGAATGGGACAGTAAGGATGTGTGTGGATTATCGCACCTTAAACCGGCCGGACTATCCCTGATCAGTACACAATGCCCGCATTCAGGATGCTTTGGACTGCCTAAGCGGGAGCAAGTGGTTCTCTGTGTTGGATCTCGCAGTGGGTACTACCAGATCCCGATGCCCCAGAGGACTGTGAGAAGACAGCCTTTATCTGTCCGCTTGGCTTCTATGAATTCATGAGGATGCCTCAAGGGATTTCAGGTGCCCCAGCCACTTTTCAACGATTGATGGGCGTGCAGTGGGGACATGAACTTACTAGAGTGCCTGGTATACCTGAGATGATGTTATTGTGTTTGGCAGCTCACTGGAGAAACATGAGAGCAGATTATTTAAGGTATTGGACCGACTGGAGGACTTTGGCCTTAAACTGTCCATTGATAAGTGTCAATTCTTTCAAACATCAGTAAGTATGTGGGACACATAGTATCCACCGAGGAATAGAGACACGCCCAAGTAAAGTTGAGGCCTTGACCACCTGGCCACAGCCCAAAATCTAAAGAACTGCAAAGATTCCTGGGATTCTGTGGTTATTATCGCGTTTCATCAAGGACTATTCAAGAGTGATCCGCCCTTTACTTAACCTTACTAAGGGTATCCCCAACCCACAAAAAATACCAAAAGTCAGCGTCCCTCAAGACTTAAAGAGTGTATTTTCATCCGAGTGAAGTATTTTGGGGCCGGCTGGACTCCTGATTGTGAGACTGCTTTTCATGAGATCATATATCAACTTACCCATGCTCCAGTGCTGGCCTATGCTGATCCAAGAAAACCTTACGTCCTGCACACTGATGCTAGCTTGCAAGGGTTGGGGGCTGTGTTGTACCAAGAGCACGAGAATGGCCCGAGACCAGTGGCGTTTGCCAGTAGAAGCCTGACCCCATCCGAAAAGAACTATCCTATACATAAGTTAGAGTTCCTAGCTTTGAAGTGGGCTATTGTTGACCAATTCCATGAGTACTTGTATGGGGCTAAAATACTAGTAAAAACTGACAATAATCCTTTGACTATATGTGCAGACCTCAGCTAAGTTGGATGCCACTGGCCACAGGTGACTTTCTGCATTATCTACATATGACTATGCTCTCCGAATACCGAGCAGGTCTGAACCACATAGATGCTGATGCTGTCTCCCGGAGGCCTGTTCCCCAGAATGATTGGGTCCGATTGGCAGAACCTGACATTCGGCACTCTGCAGAAGTTTGACAGGGAGGAACAAATGTCCTCGGGCGCAGTGGACTGCATGGTGGATTGCTTGGGACCCTCTGAGGAATTGCATACCTGCTGCTTTGTGCCACTTTTTCTGCAATAGACATTGGTGCACTGCTCAGCTGGACAATGACAGTATCGGCGGGCTCAATCCCGCGATCCTATGATCAAATCAGCTTTAGAAGCCCTCTATGCAGGAAAAGATGTGTCCAAATTACGCTCCACTGATTTGAGAACTGCACTGTTATACAAAGAAGGTCCTAAGTTGAAACTGATCAATAAACTGTTATACAGAGAAACAGTAGACAGAGGGGACAAGTAGACAAACAACAACTGGTGCTGCCACTGCCTTTCGAGACTCAATATTGAGGTCCTTGCACAACCATAGGGTACCTTGGTATTGACAGAACACTTGACTTGGTGAGATCCAGATTCTATTGGCCTAAGATGGGGGCTGATGTGGGACAACACATTCGAACTTGTAGTCGCTGCTTACAGAGAGCTTTGCCCCAGAGGGCTGCCCCTTGTTAACATAACCACCAGTGCACCCATGGAGCTGGTCTGTATTGATTTTCTGAGGTTGGAGTCAGATCAAAGAAATATCAGTAATGTGCTGGTGGTCACTGACCATTTCACGAGATATGCCCAAGTTTTCCCCACCAAAGACCAGAAAGCAGCCACTGTAGCCAAAGTACTTGTAGAAAACCTTTTTGTTCACTATGGGGCTCCACAAAGAATCCATTCTGATCAAGGGAGAGACTTTGAGAGTCGTCTGATCAAAGAGATGCTTTCTCTTTGGGGAGTGAGAAAGTCCAGAACCACTCCTTACCACCCCCAAGGGGACCCTCAGCCTGAACGTTTCAACCGCACTTTGCTAGATATGCTAGGCACCCTACACCCAAAGGACAAGACTAGATGGAGCCAACAAATTAGCACCCTGGTACATGCTATAACTGCACCAAAAGTGATGCCACTGGGTTCTCCCCTACCGCCTGATGTTTGGAAGAGAAGCTTGACTACCGGTAGATGTGTGTTTGGGGTCTCTCTGATGGGGTTCAAGCTGACAACTATTTACAGTATGTGCAAAGTTAAGGCCCAGCTAACTCATGCATACCAACTGGCTCAAACCATGGCTGCCAAAGAAATCTGGCCAACAAAGAAAGGTATGATAAAAGGTGAAAGCACAGGAACTCCAGGAGGAGATCGGTATTGCTAAAAATCTGGGACTGCATGGCAAGCACAAGATTGCTGACAGATGGCACCATCTCCCTCACATTGTAGTGGGCAAACTAGATGATCTGCCAGTGTACAAAGTAAGGCCTGAGAATAATTCAAAAGATGTAAAAACAATGCATAGAAATCATTTACTGCCCATTGGACAAATCTTAATTGAGTCTGAGCCCCTAGAAGATGCCCCTCTGGACCAGTGACTAGAGCTGCTGCTAAGAAAATATCAAGAAAGTCTGCACCTACAGAAGCCAAAGTTAAATTGTTCCCTCCACAAGTCCCAGTTGAGCATGACTGTCAGTCCATATCGGAAGAAAGTGAGAGTGACTTTGAATACTATCCTTCTTACCAACTGAGTCAATTGTTTGAGGCAATCCCTAGTCAATACTGGAGATGAAGCTGGGCCTTCTGGACTGTCAAGCCCCAGCTCGTCCCTGGAGCCAATGCTCCCAGAAGTGAAGTGCAAAGCATCAGATCAGATGAAATGGAATCATTGTGCATGGTTGAACTGTTTGATCTTTCAGGGAGAAAATGATGGATTGGGTCAGACTGGTGATACACCAGAACAAGAAGAGTATTTTGAGTGCCCTGACAGTCCACTGCCAGTGTCCAAGCTCTCCATGCGAGCCAAATGTTGTGGACTCAGAAACTGTAACTCCTGGAGCTGAAAGTGCCCCAAGTTCTAGCCTTTCTACCCCCATGGAGACTCTCCTGACAAGTGAGGACAATGCTGAAAATGAGGCTCAGAGTGCAGAGACTGTAACAGTTCCCCCCTAGAAAGACTGGTCAAGCTGTAAAGCCTGTGGTGCACCTCAGTTATGATTCCCTGGGCCGGCCAGTGGATCTGCCTCTCAATGTTGTCCATAAAGGAGTGTATGTGTCCCCGGCTCATTGCCCAAACTGAGCATCAGTGCTAACTCAAGTTACTTGTGTTGCCCTCTAAGTATGGTGCCCTTGCCCCATCCAGCCCCAAGGTAACTGATAGGAAGGGCCCCTCTCTTCAGGTTTCATGTACAAGAGGTAATAACTTGAGTTATGTACTGATGTGTATGTAATACTGTGTAAAGAGTGACGTACTGCAATGTTTCAGAAATGTGTTCTTGGTAAAATTATATATTGACTGATGATTACATGTGTGAGCCTAATGCAAATGTATATGGTTGCAGTTAAAACCTATGGGGTACTTGCTTGACGCGACATCAAGCTTTCCCAGGCCAGGAAGGTGTAACCCCCTGCAAATGTGGGTTCCCAAAAAGACTTCCAGGAGCTTGCTTGAATGCTCCAAGCCTGAATGGTGTTTGGCGTTTAAGCCATTTATCAGTGAGTGTTTTTAGAACCTCTGGTACTGTCTCTTTAAGAGCTGTCTGCTTGCAGACATAATTAGTTGTATGGGGACTGTGTGTTTCTTTGATTGAGTACCACTCGAGCTGCTGCCAATTCACTCCATTTTGCAGTCACTAGAGTGCAAAGGAACCTATCTGAAAGATGTAACTGTTTGCCAGAAACCATTTAGAGTAATAATGAAATTACAGTTTGTCTAACCTGCTTTCTTTGCAGTCAGAACTGTGTCTGCCTAGTTCCCATTCTGGTTTTGAACTGCTGAACTGGACCAATCAGTGTGGGGTAAGCTAGCTCTAAAATGGTGCCTTGGACAAATCAGAACTTGGACTCATAATCTGAGCCAGCCACAAGAGATTGTATGGGCAGTGACTCTGGGAGATGTAGTTTAGACTTTGGCCTTTTGGACCAACAGGAGCAGTCTATTGTGGTGACAGCCAATCCAGTCAAGAATTGGGAGGAACTCAAAGGAAGTGCCAGTTTTGTCTGTTGGAGTTTCAGTTGAGCTCTGGCAGTGAAGAAGGAAGGAGCCCTGTGCTTTTTCAGTGTGCAGTTTTAGTCGGAAGCGTGTGTAAGGCCCAGAGTTCTGGTCTGCAGCTTGTGTAACTGCTTGTTAGGACTGAATCCGTCCTGTGAAGAGAATCAAAGGATATCTGAAGAGTAGAAACCAGGCTCACCCTGTAGAAGACTGGAGAAATTGCTGAATTGCACTCGGTCTGTCAGGAACTGAATCTGCTGTTAGTTCTCCGGGTATTGTGCAGTAATTGCGATCGGATAGAGAAGCAGCCTGCCTGGTATAGTACTTTCTGTTTTACCATATAAATGTGTGAAGAGGCTTGTGTACCTCAAGTGAATCCTGCTGCCATTAAAGGACTTTTGCCTGTTACTGTTCACCATACAAATGTGTGAGAGGCTTGGTTAGCTCAAGTGAATCCTGCTGCCATTAAAGGACTTTTGCCTGTTGCAGTTTGCCATATAAATGTGTGAGGAGTCTCGTGGAGCTCAAGAGTAGCCCTGCTGACATTGAAGGACCCTATCTTGTTTGGAGGTCGTGAGTACTAATTCAGGGTCGCTCCTGTTGAATTGCCACATTGAATCCAAATGGAATCACTGTACTGCTGACTGTTTAAACTAATTTTTCTTTTCTCTGTGGGAAAGGGCCCCTACCAGCTGCCACGGTTTGGACTAGCCACTAAGGCTAGGGCTTGGGTACCCAGGGACAGTAACTGGTAGGGATAGGCCTGTGCACAGAGCCATAGGTAGATGAGTAAAGTGATAAGCTAATTAACCTGATTTCCCCCTGTCCTTGTTATATTCCCCCTAAATAAATCAGAGCTGCTTGTTTCAGCAAAGTTATACTGCCTGAGGTATTTGTCTATGTTAAAGTATTGTACTGTGATTGTTGCACTGTATCTTATTTTACAGGAGGTCCCAGTGCCTGACCCAGCCCTGGGGGTAAGTGTATACTGTGAAGGTAATTCTGATATATTGTGTGGGCCACTAGTGGGAAGAAAGGGGGGTTGCAGTGTCCCAGAGGGCTGTGACCAAGTAAGTTTAACTATTGCAAACCCTGACCTCTGGGTGGAGGCACCCGCCATTGGATCCAGGCCCCTCAACCTGTTAGTGGCAAATCAGGCAGGGGTAGTAGCCCCTGGGATAGCGCCATCTAGGGGTTACATAGACTTTAGCAAGGCATTTGGCACAGTCCTGCACAAAAGATTAATAATCAAGTTAGCCAGCCTGGGAGTGGGTCCCAGGGTGGTAGCCTGGGTAGCAAACTGGCTGCACAACAGGACACAGAAGGTAATAGTGAATGGAACACATTCTGAAGAAAGGGGGGTTACTAGTGGAGTACCTCAGGGCTCAGTACTGGGTCCAGTCATCTTTAACATCTTTATAGGTGACATTGCAGAGGGTCTAGAGGGAAAGGTATGCCTCTTTGCAGATGACACAAAGATCTGCAACAGAGTTGATACACAAGGGGGGGTAGAAAGGATGAGAAGGGACTTGGCAAGGTTGGGAATGGTCAGACATATAGCAACTTAGAAGTCAGCATAAAGGAAGTGCAAAAGTAATACACCTGGGAAACAAAACCCAGGAGAAAGATACACAATAGCGGGAGGTACTAACAACAACAAAATGGAAAGGGACCTGGGGTGGTCATATCAGATCATCTAAAGGTTGGTAAGCAATGTGAGAAGTCAGTAAGGAGAGCCAGGGGGATACTGGGATGCATAGGAAGGGGCATCACAAGTAGAAAAAGGGAAGTGATTATCCCTCTGTACAGACAGTTGGTGGGACCCCATCTGGAGTACTGTGTGCAGTTTTGGAGAACTCATCTACGAAAGGACGTAGACAGGATGGAAGCAGTCCAGAGGAGGGCAACTAAAATGGTGCAGGGTCTGCATCAGAAACCATATGAAGAGAGACTGAGAGAGCTTAATGTGTATACCCTTGATGAAAGGAGGGACAGGGGGACATGATAGAAACGTTCAAGTACCTCAAGGGAATCAACAAAGTCCAGGAGGGTAGCATCTTTCAGAAAAGAGATGTGTAAGAACAAGGGGGCACAATTTAAAGATAGAGGGGGGATGGCGCAGGGGTGATGTGAGGAAATTTTTTTCATGGAGAGAATGGTGGATGCATGGAGCCGCCTTCTTGAGGAGGTTGTTGGGTCTAAAACAGTGGGGGAATTCAAACATGCATGGGACAGACATAAGGCAATTGTAGTGGGGGGTGGCAGGAAGTAGGCTGTTGGTTAACTAGAATCTGCAGCTTATCCAGTAGGTAGGACAACGGGCAGACTGGGTGGGCCAAGTGGTCCTTATCTGCCATCAAAGTCTATGTTTCTATGTCCAGTTTATACAACTAGCTTATTGCCTAAAGGAACCAGATCAGCGATTTAGTTACTAGATTTTTTAAATTTGTCTCTGTGATGTTCTCTGTTACTTACATGTGCATCTCCACCATTCGACAGACACTCCATTGGATTCCGTAAGCTGATTGAGTCTCTGCTGTTATGGTACTGGAACAGTTTCTCTGTGATTAGGACAAACCGGAATGTGGAGATAGCTGAAGTGACAAAATCCATTCATAAGATAAGAATTGTTATCTTATGGGTTGGGTTCATCATCAGCTGGGATAGCGTTTTTATCTTGGTCCTTTTGGCAGCACGCTCATTGTATAAATACATATATCACACATTGTTTAAAAATGATAAACTCTGTGCCATGTTGTACTTGTGAACATGCTTGGTAACGTGGTTCAGCTACTGGCGGCAGATCACTTTAAAAAGTATTTCTTGTGATATTTCAATAAAATATTTCATATTTGAAAATCCAGGGCACAGTGAATACTTTTGGAACAAAATGCTGGCAACAGGAAGCATCAGCAGATATACAATAGAAAATCTAAAAAAAAACTGATGGTGTCCATATTTTGCCCTGAACCTATACTGAAGTTTGTAAGTTATGTATTTAAATTGTTATTTGGCTCAGATATATCTTGTTTGCACCTTTGTTCCACTCCTTCATCCCTACTCTTAACAACTGGAGTGACGTTGTGTTTGCATATGATACTGCACTGTTTCTCCCTTGTACCCCCTCTCCCCCCTCCCCCGATGCCTCTGGAAATTAGCTATTTCTCAGTAGGCCTTTCCTGGTAAAACTCTTTCAATAAATAAATACACTAGATAGTTTTCACTGTCAGTTGATAAATGTGCAGTACTTGTGGACTGATCTCCAATAAAAGAGGAGGAAGCAAATCTTTCTGAGTTCAGTGTATTTTGTCTTTAGAGAGTACATTTACTTTTTGTTGTGCTTCGGGACTACATTTGGGTGCTAGCCCTTCCAGTATGTGCAATGGCCCCCATCACCAAACGTGACCTCCTTTGTTTGTTGTTTTATTTCTTTGTACGTGGCCCTGGTTTCATCACTTTGGTCCTTCTTATGTTCCCTAAATACCTATTCTTGTCATTTAGTGACAGTTTTACCATGGTATAAAACAATAGCGGTTTTGAAAGCCTTTTGTCTTTTTTTGATGCGTACCTCCACCCCAAACTCACCCCACATCCTTATTCACAGTCTCTCCCAACGGTAGTCAATGTAGGCAATGATGGAGTGCTGGCTATATAGGCTCTCACAGATATTCCAGTCGGAGCATCTCCCAGCAGGAGTCACTGTAGATAATAGTAAAATAGCACTGGAGGCAGTATGGCGCAGTGGTTTAAGGCTCTGAGCTGCAAATCTGTAGACTTGGGTTTGAATCCCACAGCCCCACTTGCATACTGTGTGACCCTGAGCAAGTCACTTAAATTCCTTGTGCTCCCAGGTTGCACCTGTAAATAAGCTTTCAGCTCAGTGTGTCTCACCTGGTTAAATAACTGGGAAAAAAAAGGCACTGGTTGTGCAGGAGCTCAGAGCTACTCCAGTCTCAAACCTTATAGAAACATAGAATTTGATGGCAGATAAGGACCTCTTAGCCCACCTAGTCTGCCCATTTTCCTACCTAACAGATAAGCTGCAGATCCTAGTTAACCAACAGCTTACTTCCTCCTACCCTCCACTAGGACTGCCTTATGTCTGTCCCATGCATTCTTGAATTCCCCCCACTGTTCTTGACTCCACAACCTCCTCAGGGAGGCTGTTCCATGCATCCACAAACCTCTCCTTGAAAAAATACTTCCTCACATTACCTCTGAGCCGTCCCCCTCTATCTTCAGATTGTGCCCCCTTGTTCTTGCACATCTCTTTTTCTGAAAGATGCTACCCTCTTGGACTTTGTTGATTCCCTTGAGGTACTTGAAAGTTTCTATCATGTCCCCCTCTATCCCTTCTTTCCTCAAGGGTATACATATTAAGTTCCTTCAGTCTTTCTTCGTATGTCTTCTGGTGCAGACCCTGCACCATTTTGGTTGCCTTCCTCGGGACAGCCTCCACTCTGTCTATGTCTTTGCGGAGATGGGGTCTCCAGAACTGCACACAATACTCCAGATGGGGTCTCACCAACTGTCTGTACAGAGGGTAACAACTTCCTGTTTTCTACTATTGATGCCTCTACCTATGCATCCCAGTATCCCCCCAGCCTTCCTTACTGCCTTCTCACATTGCTTGCCCACCTTTAGGTCATCTGATATAATTATCCCAGGTCCCTTTCCATTTTTCCTGTTGTCAGTATCTCACCCCACGTTGTGTACTCTTCCCCTGGGTTTTTGTTTCCCATGTGCATTACCTTGCACTTCTTTGCATTGAATCTGAGCTGCTGTACATTTGACCATTCCTACAACCTTGCCAAGTCCCTTCTCACCCTTTCCACTCCATCTTGTGTATCAACCCTGTTGCAGATCTTTGTGTCATCTGCAAAGAGACATACTTTTCCTTCCAGTTCCTCTGCAATGTCACTTATAAAGACATTAAAAAGAACTGGTCCCAGTACTGAACCCTGCAGTACCCCGCTAGTAACCCCCTTTCTTCACTGTGTACTCCATTTACTACTACCCTTTGCGTCCTGTTGTCTAGCCAATTTTTTATCCAGACTACCACATTGGGGCCCACTCCAAGGCTGGCTAACTTGTGTATTAATCTTTTGTGTGCGACTGTATCAAATGTCTTGCTACAATCTAGGAATTCCATGTCCACAGCCCCTCCCAGGTCTACTACTTTGGTCACCCAGTCAAAGAAATCTATAGATTCGTCTGACACGACCTTCCCATCTTGAATCCATGCTGCCTTGGGTCCTGTGCCCCACTGGCCTCTAGGTACTCAACAATTATTTCCTTCAGAAGTGATTCCATCATTTTCCCTACCACTGAGGTCAAACTAACTGGTCTATAGTTTCCTGCCTCTGTCCTACTCCCACTTTTGTGAAGTGGAATCACATTTGCCCTCCTCCAGTCCTCAGGTTCCAACCCATCCTCCCATGATTTGTTAAAGAGAGTAGTCAGCAGTGTCACTAGTTCTACCCTTAATTCTTTTAGAATTCTTGGGTGAATCCCATCAGGCCCCATTGCTTTGTCCACCTTCAATTTTATTAGTTCTTTCAGAACCCTTTCTTCTGTAAATGGACTGGTATCGACCCCGTCTTCAGAGTGTTTCTCTTGTTTGGTTTAGGTACCACCCCTTCCTCTTCCTTTGTGAATACTGAGCAGAAATATTCGTTCAGTATCCTGCTTTTCACTGTCCCCACTACCCATTCCCTCCCTTTATTAAGCCTCAGTATCCCTCCTTTGGTCTTTCTTCGCTCCCTAATGTACCTAAAAAAAGGTCTTATCCCCCTTCTTAACAGAATTGGCTATCTTTTTCTTGGTTTGGGCCTTTGCTATTCTGACTGCCTTCCCAGCCTCTTTCTGCTTTAACTGATAAAAGTTCTCTGTCCTTCTCCTTCTGTGTTTCCTTATATTTCCTGAATGCTATCCTTTTCTCCTTAACCTTCCCTGCCACCTATTTTGAGAACTATAGCATTTTTTTTCCTTCGTTGTGTTTTATTGATTTGCTTTACACAAAGGCTTGTTGCCTCTGTGATGGCTGTTTTGATTACTCCCTATTGTTCCTCCACCCCTCCTTCTTGCCTGTTTGCTAGTGCTTTTCTAAGGCACTCTCTCATTTTCCCAAAGTCAGCTTTTCTAAAGTCCAATACTCTTGCTTTTGCGTGGCTTGATTGTATGGCTGTGTTTATCGTGAACCACACTGTTTGGTGGTCGCTTGTTCCCAGATGGCTACCCACCTCTAAATCTGAGATTCTTTCTCCATCTCCATTTGAGAGTACCAGGTCTAAGATTGCTCCCTCCCGAGTGGGTTCCAATACTAGCTGTCTGAGGCATGCCCCCTGTAGGGCATCAAGGATGACCCTGCTCTTGGATGTACCTGCAGCAAAGGTGCTCCAGTTAACATCTGGCTTATTCAGGTCCCCCATCAACAATATCTACCCTATTTCTGCCATTCTAAGGAAGCCTTATATCATTTCCTTGTCCATTCCCTCCCACTGAGATGGGGGTCTGTATACAACCACCGTGCAGATTCTGGTGCTATTTCCTGTCTCCAGGGTGACCCGGAGTGCCTCATCTGCTCCCTGTTTACTCCGTAATTCTGTTGCTTTGATCCCTTCCTTTACATAGAGAGCTACTTCTCCTCCTCTTTTACCCTCCCTGTTCTCCTGTAGATTGTATATCCTGGTATGTTGACATCCCAGTCATGGTTCTCTGTGTACCATGTTTTTGTGACTCCACAATATCCAGGCAACCCTCTTCCATCAAGGCCACTAGTTCAGGGGCTTGTTACAGACTATGGGCATTGGTACTCATCACCCTCCACTTTTTGATAGCCTTACCCCTTTTAGCCCCATTCCTGTCCTTACTGCCTTTGCCTTTTTTTACATTTACCTCTGTCCTGCTCCCTAATAACTTCTCTACCTTGGTGTTTACCTCACTAATTACCATGTTTTGTAGGGGGAGGCTGGGATTTCCTTGCTTCTTTTCAGTGCCTCCCCCTTGGCTAGTTTAAATGCTTGCCAATGAAGCAGATGAAGCAAATTTTGCAGATTTCAATTTAGGTAGTGGTGTAAGAGCACAGGTGGGGTGAAATATGTAGGTGAATAAAGAGCATCGGGGTAAAAGGCTGCCATCCGAAATTCCACACTGCCGCCTGCACAATGGTACTTATCTTTTCTTTTCTTTAAGTCTCTTAAGATCAGCTACAGCAACTGAGCTCCCTGACATCACAGTGGAAGTAATTACAGTCTGAGGATCCAGCAGGCAAGTGAAAGATATAAAGAAGCCAAGTTCTACAGTTGTGCAGGGCATTTCAAGATCAGCAAATACAGCTCTCCGCCACAGTTCCTATTGCATAAACATACATGTTTACAACTTTATGCTAAAAGCAGCCATGCAGCACAGTCTGCATTCCTTTCCGCTGGCTACATGCTCTCTGCTAACCCCAGTCTAAGATGTGTCTACTGGCTAGACCCAGTTCCTATCCACTTTGTAGCCCAATCCCCCACCACAGGGTAGTACTACCTGTTTTGCCAAGGATGGGTCTGCCTCATCTCTGCTAACCCTCTTCCTTCCTTCAAACATAACCAATATGGTATATTCTTGAATGCATGTTGGGGGAAAAAAGTTACATTTCTACCATTATACCTTTTTTGAACTCTGCCAAAATGAAAAATATTTTAATTTGATTATGTTTGCTTACAGTTTCCTTTGCAGATAATTTCTGAAGAATGCCTAATTGACTACCCATGGTCTCTAATTTTATTTCCAATTCTCAGCACACATTTCAGATAATGCTTTAGTTCCATCTGCAGTCTGCAAACAAATGCAGTGCCCTCTTTCTTGCCCCATAGCATGTTTTTGTTCTTTCCTGTTTTCCTCCACATGAGGAACTTCCACTTTGCAGCCAAGCATGTTAGGAGAAGTGCAGTAGTAGTAGCTGTGCACTGCTCACATGACATATGCCTAGCAGTATCATCTCCAGGTTGGCAACATTCATGGTAGCTCAGTGTTCATCTTATTCTCGTCCATAGCAGACATGCACAGCTGCCTTTGTTTTCTTCTTTCTTTTTTTTTTTTTACATAAATTTAGATTATCTTTTGTAAACATTACAAAGATATTAAGAAGAGTAAGGAAATATATATACAATATAGTGATATGTTACAGCACAAGTTGAAAAATCTATGCATTTTTTTGGTTCCATATAATCTTAACCATCTATATTATTTAAGTGGATGTGATATACAGTAAGCATTTTGAATCATAAACACATACAATAACACTATGGGATATGTTAGTCATCTCTTAAAGGACAAATAAACAAGGAATTAGGGGGGTGAATGAAACTGGAAACGCTCCTGTGGGTGTGTAGAATAAGGGCTACTGATATACATGATGTCAGTATTTACCTGAGCATCAGCAATTTGTCATGGTTTCATCACTAATGAAAAGGTCCCCCGAATGTAAACAAAAACGGCGATTGTCTCTGATTCCGAGCCGCAGCTCGGCTCACAAAATGGAGTGGACGTGCATATGCGATGATATCATCATAGCGACTCCACTCCACTTCTTCTGTTGAAACCTATGGGCACTGTTTTTAAATGTTTTACATTGGCTCTGTATGTGGTTCTCGGCGTATGTATCGATACTTAGCTTGTGCATCAGCGTCTGATGCACAAGCTAAGTATCGATACATATGATGAGAACCGCGTACAGAGTCAATATAAAACATTTAAAACAGTGCCCACAGGTTTCAACATAAGAAGTGGAGCGGAGTCGCTATGATGACATCATCGCGTATGCACGTCCACTCCATTTTGTGAGCCGAGCTGCGGCTCGGAATCAGAGACAATCACCGTTTTTGTTTACATTCGGGGGCCCTTTTCATTAGTGACGAAACCATGACAAATTGCTGATGCTCAGGTAAATACTGACATCATGTAAACCAGTAGCCCTTATTCTACACACCCACAGGAGCATTTCCAGTTTCATTCACCCCCCCTAATTCCTTGTTTATTTGTCCTTTAACCAAGAAAAGAATGGATCCCAAGCTGCATCATACTTATGTAGAGTCTTAGCATTTCTATGATTAATGTATTCATTGACAGCGGTTTTGGACAAAGTTCTAATCCACTCATCTATTGCTGGTGCAGTATTGTCCTTCCAATGACTAAGGATTAATCACTTAAAGCTTAAGGAAGCCACCATTAACCATCTTTTTCAAACAAGGACACTGAAGTTATTAAGTTAGAGTCTCCCATTATAAAAATTCCAGGGTCGAAAGGAAAGTTATCCTGAAGAATCCGCTTACATACTTCCCAAATCAATTCCCAAGCAGGGGCAAGTCTGGGGCAGCTCCACGTCATGTGCAAGATGTTAGCACCCACAGATCCACATCTCCAACAATTACTATTTGTGGAAAGGCCCAATCTATGCATTTTATCTGGCGTATAATACCAGTTATGCGATACCTTGAATTGAACCAGCCGGCCCTGTAAATCTAACCTAGACTTATATGCTTCTCGCCACATAAGCTCCCAAGAAGCATTAGAAATAGAATAACCTAAGTTCTTCTCCCATGTGTCTTTAGTTACGGTTGTTAAATCTAGCCCTGTTTAGGCATCTAATTGATATAGTTTTCCAGCCCCTGTTTTCTTCTTTCAATGAGGAATTTATTGTCACCAAACAATGATGGTCTGACAGCACTGGAGGTTGAATCTGTTTATCCATAAAATAAGTCCTGTGAGGACTAGGGTATTGCCAGCTTCCTCACATAGTGATGAACTTGGTACTCTTAAAACAAAGGGTCTGACAGCACATTAGACAGATAATCTCTGTTTCACCGTGGTGCCAAGTATATTGCTGGATTTTCTACTTTGTTCTACAGAAGTAGTGTAGTTGTAAACCAGAACCCTTTGCCATGCCCACCCACTTGTAGATATGCCCTAATTTGTTACTCACACCCCTTGGATACCCCATTCTGTACTTCAGAAACTGCATGAAAAGATTATAAAAATACAGCAGTACTTATTATACACTTTTAATATTATTTTTAATTTAAACAGAGTGCAGCATTCCTTTTATAACATCAGCAGGGGTGGAGACTAGACAGTAGAAGTAACCAATATCAATAGTCAGCATCCAGAATGCCACACTCCACCTGCTGGACTTACTAAAGAAAATGTTCTGCTGCGTCGTAGGCTTGAAAACCTAGACAATACTTCCCATGCCACACACCTATGCATCTTAGGACTGCCATAGGGTACTGAAGCAGAAAAGCCAAAACAACTGGTTTCTACCCTGTTCTGGGAAGCTTTGCAAGTGGAAGACCAATTCAAATTCTTAAAATGTACCATATCAGTCCACGAGGTGGGAGAAGCCAAGCCATCACTAACGAAGCCCCTTCATGTACTCTGCTTGAGGTTGTAGGAATGGTGCTGGACAGAGACATCATCCTCATGCAGGCTAAGAGGCATGGTCCGGTGGACTGGCGAGGTAATAAGATCCATTTTTTCCCAGACCTGAGCTATGCGACCACGCTGAGAAAAAAATGCTTTGATGGGGTTCAAGCCTGATTGCGCCAATTGGGGGTGCACCACGTCATGCTCATGCCAGCTAGCCTGCTCATAGCTTATGGAGAAAAAAATCTACCAGTTCTCAGATGTCAGGAAAGTGGGGAAAATGGTGGATCACATTGAAAAAGAATTTCGGTCCAAAGGAGAAGATCCTGAACAAGAACCTGGAGACAGTGAGTAAATGGTTGGGGGATGATAGAGCCCAGGTTCAACTTCAATCAGTAGTGTGACTTTTATCCCTGTTCTTCCTGGCCATCGGCTTTCCTTGGGACATGTACTGTACTGTTTAATATATATGGTTACATTTTCATTAGTTGGTCTTATTACATATAGGAATCAGCTATGGGTTGGAGGAGACGAGGGATAGTTTCAAAATAGCTGTTCTTTTTTTCTCTTTTATGGCGCAGTGCTATTTGTTAGTTGGGGTTCCTTCTGCTTCATGTAGAGGCAAGTTTGATGCCTTCTAAGATGTTGAAGATGCATACTGCACACATTCTTAAGTGCTGATTGCTGTACTAGAGTTCCTTTTTCTAACAGTTAGACTCTGGAAATGAAGAAATGTTTGCTTCATAAATTTAACATAACTAATGCAAGTGTGTGTTTATTGAAGAAAGGTGGTTCATTTTAGTATCCATTGCAGCTAGTTGTACATGGAACGTTGCATTAATATCGATGATGGCTATTCTTAAGATTCTGCGTAAGGGGATGTTATACCTTTCCTCATAAGGTGCACAATTTTATTTGAGAACAGATTTGTTGGTAATCCCTGCTCATGGCAGTAATGACTGTTTCTACTTTTAATGTTGGTACACTTGGTTATATATTTAGTAACCCCCTGGTGATGTAACATGGAGTGGGGGCACAACAAATCCTTACTGTAGAAAGGATGTTTAGTAATGTCTTGTCTGCGTGCCTTCCCACAGGGGAGCAGTACTGTGTATTGTATACAGTAAATAATAACATAAAGTTAAAAAAAAAAGATATAAGATAGCAATGTGAATTTAGAAAGGGAATGTTCTACCCAACTAAACTCTCCACATCAGTCGCCTCCTATGGTTCGCCCTCTGTGACAGGGTTTTTCAGGATGTTGGAGTGGCCCCTCTGACAACTCAGTCAGTATCCATTGACTGGCGTGGGCTGGCTCAGGGCTGCCCAGCTGTACGGACCATCCAACATACTAATGGAGGCCAGGGTTCTCACTCACCTGTATGTTGCCTCCCTCCTCCCACATGGTGTGAGCTTAGCCCTCTGGTGGCCTTGCACATGTACAGCATGCCCCTGCACTGGAGCAAGCTCCCTGGTCCTCCACAGGAGTTGCTGTAGTGCTGGAGCGCAGTGCCAACCTCCCCCACCCCCAAAGCTGAGGCACGTTGTAGTCAGCCAGTACCTCAGCCCTGGCATGTCTCCAACACTAGTGACCTGAGTCCACTCTTGAACCCAGGAATCCTGCACAACAGAGTGACATGCTACCACTGGGCTATCTGGCAGCCGTCCTTGTCTGATTTTTAAGGAGAAGGAGGGAGTACATGAAACTGCAGTAGCAGCCTCTAGGCACTGGGAACACAAATCATTGTGACAAAGAAATAGCATGACTTACAGTAAGTACTGTAGAACCTAAATGTGGGCAGTAGTGCTACTGCTTCTCCGGGTAGGCAGCCTTTAACAGAGTGTGTTTGTGTTCACGAGGGCAATATAGCAAATACTACTTTAAGGCACAAACAGGAAGTAAAATGGCAGGCACTGAGTATGCTCTGTTAGGCATCAAGGCACAGGCAGACAGCCACGTTGGTCATGTCTGTTGCTACATTACCTGATCAAGAAGGAGGGACAGAGAAAATACAGATTGCATATGAAAAGGGAGAACCTATTCTTGCTTAATATCTCAATCTCTTTGGTACCACTGCTTTAAGCAGTAAGGCATGCCAAGGTGTATGTTGTTTTGGGATAACTTCACATCTCATGTATGTTGTGAGGCACTGGCCTCAGGCCAAGTGCCTTCAACCACCCAAGAAGAGACATTATCCCAGCAACACACACCTTGCTGCAATTATAAAATGAATCCATTTATGTGTTTACAGTTGTAAGTAGGCTGTTTTGTGGGCACTAGTTTCACCTTTGTGGTTGTGCTGGGTTAACATCACAAGTTAAACTGGCTCTTCACCAACTAGCTTTCGGCATGTTTCTGTTCATTTTATAATCTGATATACTACGTGTACTTCCCCTTTCAAGATTTGATGGCTTAGTTTTGAAATTATATCACTATCTAGGTGCTGTCAAAGGGAGATTTTAATCACTGCAGTAAGTATTGTCACTTTCTGGCCTAGCTACGCAAGGATGGTAAAGGTTCCATGAGATTTTCCTGTCAAGGAGTTGTCCTGTCAGGACACCTGTGGTGACCCACGTAATGCGCTTAGTTTTCTGCCACGTAAGTCCCTTTTCATATAGATTTACTATTCTAACACCACGCTGCCATGGATCACCACTCAAGTGAAATTCTGTAAAATGAAAAGTGAGGGGATGTTGTCTTGATTCAAACCCACAACCCCTTGTTTATCTGGCTGTAGACCTTGCCACTACACCACAAAGCCGACACAGTAATGAAGCTCAGCCCTTTGGCTGTAGAGGTTAAAACCATGCTAGAAGGTTCCTGACAGGACAATTTCCTGACAGGGCAATCTTATTTCTGAGAGGAAAACATTGTTCCTGACAGGAGAATTTCCTGATGGAAAGATCTCATTCCTGCGAGGAGACTTTCCTGACAGGAAAATTTTGTCGCACCTTTACCATCCTACCGGTGATACCCTTCCCTATACATCCCAGTATCCCACTAACCTCCCAACTGCTTTGTTGCAGTGCCTGTCTACCTTTAGGTCACCTATCATGATCACCCTCAGGTCTCTTTCCTGCTTGGTGGTCATCAGTACCACATCTCCCATTATGTACTCTGCCCCTGGGTATCTGTGTCCCAACTGCATTATTTTGCATTTTTTCCCATTGAAACCCAGCTGCCATACCCTTGACCACTCCTCCAGTTTTCTCAGATCTCTGCTCATCTGCAGTCTCTCTTTCCTCTTGCTTTTGCTCACTTGCCACTCACTTACTTACCCCCAGCTAGATGAGGTCAGCAGCACTTGAGTTCTGTGTCAGCCACCCAGCACAATGGAGCTACCCTGCTACCACATTCGGTGAAGTCCAGAGGGGGTATGGCCACCCACAGAAGGCTCTACTGTTGGGGGGGGAAGGCCAGGGCAGATATGGGGAGCTTCCTGGGCCTGAATCCCTGTCAACCCAGAGTGGGTTTCCTGCCAGGCTGATCAGGGCCAAGGCAGGAGAGCTTGGGACAGTAAACACTTATTCAAAAAAAAGAAAAGAAGTTTGTGTGCTCCATGCCCTCCTTCCCTCTCAGAGAACCAAGTGGTTCACCTCTGTGATAAGCACTTCCCCCTACTGGTTTCAGGGAGGGAAGCCTGAGTTAAGTCATTAACCTGGGTTACAAAAATGCTAGAAAAGAGTGATTTCTAAAATGGGTAGGAAAATCCCTGCCTCCTGATTGTCCAGGACCCATGCATGGAGACAGGACTACCAATGGATAATCTATTTATGTTTTATTTTTAAAATGTTTCTCGCAAGCCAATTTTATAAGTACAGCAAGACACTCCAGGGTATTGGTAGTACTGTGGCAACTGCACTTCCAGGGGCTAAAGCAGTCAGCCTGTGGCCTTATGTCTTACTACACCCTGGGCATGCAGTCATCACAGTGCTACCAACACCCTGTCATGTCTTAATGCTTATGCCACCATGCCACTGAGCAATCCCCATAATACTAAGCCTCTGGTTCCCATTATGCACTGACAGGACCAGGTTCACATTTCATTAAGCTGTCTTACTTTGGGACCAGTGGGGGCTGAGTGCATCTCAAAAGTGAGCCATTTTACTGGAGGAGTACTTAAGCACTCTCTGTCAACTGCCTATGGAGCAGAATTGGCACTCAGTTACTCACCAAGCTGGAGATAATGAAGTGGCCATAACTGACCCAGTGACTGGGGTGGGGGATGGGAGAAAGACCCCAAAAAACAAAAGAATGAGCTCCATGCAAATGGCCTTTTCTTGCTCCAACTTATAATCATGTTCTGTAGAAATTAGAAACCATAGATAAAGTTTGATAACATTTGAAAACCATGGTGCATCGTTCCACTCCCTCTCCAGTTTCTGACTGATAGTCAGATGTTTAATTGGAAAATTCAGGGATGGTCTCTGGCTACCAGAAACACTGAGTTACAGGAGATCACTACTAGACATGGACATGGTTTAACTTTATGGAAACCAGAATTTAGCCCCTTACCTGATGCTGACTTTTCCTCCTTGGTCCTGAGGGGTGTCGGATTCAAGGCCCAGTGAAGCTGCCTCCTGAACTCTTCTCTGTCCTCCGTGTGGATCAGATCAAACACATTATGATTGATCAAATCAGACTGGAATTTCAAAAACAAAGGCTGAAGTAATCATTAGCTAAGGCTAGAAGACAGTTATAAAGTTATACGTGTGCCATTTGGTGCAGTCAGGCAAGTGGTAGTAGAAGCTGAGCCAGTATACAAACTCTGTCTTAAGGAGGTGTGTGCCTGAACCCCATCACAGTCAAGCAGACAAAACGCCTGTTACCAACTGGCTGCTGTCGTTATGGCAAAGTATGTCTTCTCTGCATGGTCCACCTATGGCAAACCTTATCACTGCACAGAACAGTGAGGGGAAAGACAGCAGAGGTACTCAGTCTCATAGTATTATACTTACACTAACATGATACAGTAAGTTATGTTTTAACTTGAACAGTGTGGGCTATAAGCACTGTGTCAGTGTGGATGGAGTGGGTTACCAACACTGCATTGCTGTTATGACTGGTTTAGGTATATCACCACTTTAGCTTCATGGTTGATATAGGTTATCAGACCCTGTTAGCATGGCTAGTATGGGTTATCAGTACTGCATAGGTGTACTGGGCATGTGTTAGAAACATTGTATTGGCTGGTTGGTATGTTACTGTATATCAGCAATATATCTGAATGGTTAATATTGGTTAACCAGCATTTCCATCAACATGATTGACTGTGGGTTATTAATACTTAGGGCTTAAAGAGGTTGTCAGGAATGCATCCTCCTGGGTCAGCAGTGTATTAGCATGCAATTAGCAATGTAGCAGTGTGACCAACACGGGCTGAAAATACTATACCAAAGTGATTGGTTTGGGATAGATGTAGGATATTTAATAGTATTACATCACCATGGTTGCTGTGAATTAGCAGCACTAATTCAGCATGGGTGGAATGGGTTACCTGCATTGAGATGGCATTTCTAGTATGTTATCATTAGCATGCATTGACATAGATACCTACATCATTGCCACAGGTTATCAAGACTACATTGATATAGCTGGAATGGTTATCATACTGAGTTTGTGTGGGCTGTAAACACTGCATCAACATGGCTTGCATTGTTTATTAACAATTCCTTGTCATGAGTTATCAGCCCTGCTTTGTTGTGGGTTATCAGCACTGTTGGCAGGTTAATGTGGATTATAAGTGATGTATTGGTGAGACAGGTTTAAGTTACCAGCAGTTCATTAGAATAGACTATCAGAACGATGCTAGTGCGACTTGATTTTGCTGTCAGCATTGATACTAAGGAAGTCTTTCCCAAGAACCTCGGTTTGAGCAAAAATCAGTCAGGCCAAGCATTTGCAGGGACCAGCCAAAGATGGATCTGGGTTTGGGTAAAAATCAACCAGACCAAGCATTTGCAAAGGTAAGCTAAATGGAAAATTACAGGTATTGCTAACTGCAAGGCAGCTACAGGAAATTTAGCTAACCACACATACCAATGTTAGTAGATACTAACCACAAGTAGCAACTCTATCATGCTTTCCAGCTTTTGACAACCAAAAAGTATTTGTTTACCTTTTGAACTTTTACAAGTTCCTACTACCTCCACCTTTTAGCAACCAAAAAATACCTGTTTACCTTTGATCTTTTGCAGGTTTCAACTTGCCTCCATTTTTTAGCCTAAAAAATTGTTAACAGCCATAAAATTGCTACTTACATCTTTATCCAGACCAATTTTTATCTGGGTCAGTACTAATAAATGGTTCGACAACCATGTGATTCCCGTTACGTTTTTTCCATACTACCTTTTATTTGGGTCAGTACCACTTTTTAGATGTTTCAACAATTTAAAAACACTGGGCTTTTGACAGTCGCGAGAACAGTATTATCAAATTCATGGGAAGACAGTTGTTGGTTGCTAATCTTACAGGTTATTGACTGCAGGGTGTCGGCAAGATCACAGATGGGTAAGAACATATTTGGCTCTTTTTTCATAGATTGACAACCTCTCATGCAACCATTTTAGTGGCCGAGACTACAGGTCATTCATGCTACGGGGTTGGGGGGGTAACTGCTTTATAATATGACAGCAAATATTATCATGCAGCTTAGTTAGGTTAGTTTTGGGTAACTGCTTTATAGCATGAATGCAAATATTACCATGCAGCTTAGTTAGGTTAGTTTTGGGTAACTGTTTTATAATATGAATGCAAATATTACCATGCAACTTAGTTAGGTTAGTTTTGAGTTACTGCTTTATAACATGAATGCAAATATTACCACGCAGCTTAGTTAGGTTAGTTTTGGGTAACTGTTTTATAATAGGAATGCAAATATTACCACGCAGCTTAGTTAGGTTAGTTTTGGGTAACTGTGTTATAATATGAATGCAAATATTACCACGCAGCTTAGTTAGGTTAGTTTTGGGTAACTTTTATAATATGAATGCAAATATTTCCATGCAGCTTAGTTAGGTTAGTTTTTGGTACTGCTTTATAATATGAATGCTAATATTACCACGCAGCTTAGTTAGGTTAGTTTTGGGTTACTTTTATAATATGAATACAGATATTACCACGCAGCTTAGTTAGGTTAGTTTTGGGTAACTGCTTTATAATATGAATGCAAATATTACCACACAGCTTAGTTAGGTTAGTTTTGGGTAACTGTTTTATAATATGAATGCAAATATTACCACACAGCTTAGTTAGGTTTGTTTTGGGTAACTGCTTTATAATATGAATGCAGATATTACCACGCAGCTTAGTTAGGTAACTGCTTTATAATATTAATGCAAACGTTACCACACAGCTTAGTTAGGTTAGTTTTGGGTAACTGCTTTATAATATGAATGCTAACATTGTTATGCAGCTTAATTAAGTTAGCTTGTTTTGTAGCTTAGATTAGAAGTCAGGGCTATAGGTCATAAGACTGATGGGCTTAGGAAATAGTAACTCTGGGATACTGCTTTTGCTGAATTGAGAAATAATAGTTTTTGTCATGTATTTTTGGTAAATATTTCTGATATGAGGTCTTGAGTACCTATTCTTATCTATTTCAGTGCTAGAACATTAACCTTCCAATAACCTTCTTTCTTGTGACCAGCATTTATTCTAACCTTATGCTATCCAGACCTTATGCATAACTGTTCTCAGCATGTAAATAACTGTTCTAAGTTCCTAATCATTCTTCTTTCACATTTCCTCTTGATGCCTTCCAGTCATTCCCCTCATCTCTGTATGCCCCCCCCTTCCCATTATATATCCTGAGCTCCCTTGCTCACTTTAAAATGCTTTGATGAGGTCCCTGGGCTGATGCCATCCATTGCCTTGTTGATTATTAGATAGTAGGCTGAGTCTGTTCTCATTTTCCTGTAAAGGGTCGTTTCATAAGACCCCACCCCCTTCAATATGACCCTTTGAATTCCAAGTTTTAATCAGATACGCACCTTGGCATACATTGTACAATGCCACATGTATTGGAACATCTCTAGTTATATACTGTTGTAAAGTTTTGTATAATTCCTTGTTTTGTTTATTCTGCACCTCATACTTTTCCAATATGTATTGTTCGTCTGACATGGAACATATGAAATCAGCTTGTTCTCAAAGGTGTTATCAGAAATTTCAATAAATAAAATAAATAAATAAATAGAACACACATCAGTAATAAAAGCCACTTGAACTATGCCAGTATGCTCCAGGTGTCTTCTATGCCTACAAAATATAAAGCAGAGTACTCCTACTGGGCAGTACAGCCTAGAGGTTAGAGTAACGAGCTGTGAATGAGTTTGGTACATCCGTCAGACCTGGGTTTGTTTCCCACAACCTCCACTTGCATACTGTGTGACTCTGAGCAAGTCACTTAACCCCCCAGTGCTCCCAGATCACCCCTGTAAACAGGCAGTTGTGCCTAGTGGGCCTACCTGGTTACCAAAGACTAAAATAAAAAAAAATATTATATCATTCAAATCCATCAGAGCATGATTAGGGTTTCAGCACCATGTTGACATGGTTGATGTGGGTTATCAACACTGTCTAGACTAGCTGTCAGCATTTTGCTTGTGTAATTCATAAAAGTTATCAGCAAAATGAGGCTGTGGCTGCTATGAGTTATCAGCACTATAGCAGTATGATTGGTGTGCATTATCAGCACAGCACTGGTGAGACGGGCATGCATTATTACCACTGCTTTGGTATCATTAAGCAGCACTATGTTGCTAGTATTAGTGTGAGTTATCAGGTCTGAATTGATGTGACTTACCTGATGAAAGCCCAGGTAATCTTGGACAGTGCTCGAGGTGTAGAACACAGTGCCATCCACAGTTACAACCAATACAAATCCATTCAGGGCCTGCGGAAAGAAGGAGAGGAAAGAAAGCAGTCTCACCAAAGTGTTACAGACATCAAAGGTTTACATTAAGCCATCTGGGGAAAACAACTGCCCCCCCAAACCTTTTAGTCTCCAGCTTCTCCCTGGCAGCCTGACACACAAATCTGGTGAGGCAGGAACAGGGACTGTGGCTATCTGTGGGATTTCAGGCTTGCCTTCTCTAGCAGAGCTCCTAAATTACTATGGTGGCAGATATGGAACTTGCTCCTGAGTTTATATAACAAATTTGGCTGACATCTGCAACTAATTTGGTTAACCTAAGTGGCAGATGTTTCCTAGACATGGAAACATAGTGAGTGATGGTAGAAAAAAAGCCTACGGGCTCATCCAATCTGCCTACCACTACCAATTACTTGTGAAATGGCTGTACTAACCATCTTCCTCCCTTTTTCCATCTCTCGTTAAACCCATCCTGTACATATCAGGCTCTTGTACCAGTCCTATCCATGTCTGAATCCACTCACTGTTTCAGTACAGACCACCTCTTCTGGAAGCCTGTTCCACTTGTCTGTCACTCCTTTTGTGAAAAAGTACTTGCGGACATCCCTCTTAAACCTGCCCCAGCCAGCTATAATGCAGTCCCACTTGTGTTTGTACATAGGCTGTACGACTGACTGCATTTTACCTTCTTAACACCATGGAGATACTGTATTTGTATATTTCTATCATGTCCCTCTCACCCTCCTTGTCTCCAGAGCGTGCATGTTAAGGTCCCTCAGTCCTTCCTCTTATGAGTTCTCCCCCACTCGCTGGACCATTTTGATTACCCTACTGTACACAGCCTCCACTGTCACAGTTCTTTCACAGGTCTGGTTTCCAAAACCTAATAGTACTCCAGATAAGGGTGAACCAGGGACCTATACAGGGGAAGGTTCTCCTCCCTGCTTCTACTACTGATCCCCCTTCACTTTTTAAAAAAAACTTTATTTTTATTCACTTTAAGGGGAAAAAAACCTAATGACATTGGGACAACAGAGACATAGGGGTGACTTACTCCATATGTTTTTTTCCTTCTAATTACTCTGACCAGGTTATAAACCCAGCAACTTATCTGGAATGGATATCATTAACTGCAGGTACTGTGGAACACTTTTCAGAAGGACGGTCTTACAGGATTTAGGACACTGTTCTACATGCTGGGCCATTGGAGATCTTAGGGTTCAGCTCCGGGCAGCATGAGCAGAGATTGCACGCCTCAAATTTCATATTAAATAAAATAAAAATAAAGCAAAAATTCAAGAGGAAATACATTATAAGAACCACCCGCTATTTCCCCAACATCCAACAGAAGAACCTCGACCGCAGAGGGTAGTTTGTCCAGGAGATTGGCAGGTGGTTAGGAGGGGCAAATCGGGTGCCCCATCACTCTGTGCTCTCCAACATATGACCTCCAAAAAACATATAAACACTATTAACAGGTATCTGCCTCTATCTCCGAAATCAAACAAAGGGGCAGAGGACACTGCAGAGCAGGACACTGCAGCACAGGAGCTAACACAGCAAAACTCACCCAAATCAGGAACCAAAACAAAAAAAGCAAAAAGGAAATCCAAAAAACTTCTGATCATAGGAGACTCCATGATTTGGGGAGTTGATACCCATCTCCAGCCAGGGGTAATGGTCAGATGTCTCCCAGGTACATCAGCATGGAGAGACACTGACCGCGTTGCTAAAATTGTTCACAAAGCAGGAGAAAACATTGACGTCCTGGTACACATAGGGACTAATGATCTCACCAGCCGGTCAGTTGTGGAGACCAAGGAACACCTGACCAGGCTGGGTGACAAACTATCATCCATTTCGTCCGACATCTCCTTCTCTGAGATCCTGCCAGTCTGGGAGAAGGGGGCAGATGGACAGAAGGTCAGAGAAGGGGAGATAGGGGAGCTAAACATGTTGCTCAAGGGCTGGTGCAGAAAAAAGGACACAGATTTGTAGGGAACTGGCAACAGTTCTGGGAGCGAAAGTTCTTTAAATTTGATGGACTGCATCTGACTAAGAAGGGAGTCAGTGCATTGGGGCAGAAGTTTGATGTCTTTGCAGAATATTTAAACTAGCAAATGGGGAGAGGGGTGCAGCACCCCATACGTCGAATGGGAAGAACACCCCTCCCCCCCTCAGTTAGTGGTCAAACAGGGATTCAGCATGTTTGCAGTTCATTTGCATCACCAGGTAAGAAAAAAGGTCCATCTCCCCATACGATGCACAGGAGAAATGCCAAACCTCACCCGGCAACTAACACATCGAAATCTGGCCAATGGAAAATCATGTACACAAATGCTCGCAGCCTGGGAAATAAGATCCCAGACCTGTAGGCAATAATGTCAGAGGCTAAACTGGACATAGTAGCAATAAGTGAGATGTGGTTTACCAGTAACCACACTTGGGAGACATCAGTATCTGGCTATCTACTGTTCAGAAGAGACTGAGGTGCAAAAAGTGGGGGTGGAGTGGCCCTGTATGTCAATGAATATATCAAAGCTACAGAAATTCAGAATACACATGAAGAGCCAGAAGAACTGTGGGTCACTCTGGAAACAGTAAATAGGACAGCCATAAGAACTGGGGTTGTCTACAGGCCCCCAGTCCAGGGGGAGGACATAGACACATTACTGTTAGAAGATATACAAAACATAACAGCTAAAGGGGAGGTTCTGATAATGGGAGACTTCAACAAGCCGGATACAGATTGGTCAATACCAGCAGGAACATCTGCCAGAACTAAACACATGGTGGATTCCCTGCAGGGGGAGGGCATCAAGCAACTGGTACAACTACCCACAATAGACAGGACTATCCTAGATCTAGTACTGACTAACAAGGAAGGGATCACAGATCTCCAGGTAGAAAGTCACCTGGGAGCCAGTGACCATCACATGGTATGGTTCAATTTGGCCACTACATCTAAATCATCCCATTCCAAGGCAAAAATATGGGACTTCAGAGGAGCTGACTTTGATAAGATGGCCAACAGAGTTAAGCTAGCCCTGGCAAAAAGAAACACAGGGGAGAGGATACAGGCAAAGTGGGCAAGCATTAAGGATGCAATACTTGAAGAAGAAGAAAAATCAGCATTTATATAGTGCTTTTCATACATCCAAAGCACTTTACAAGCAATGCTAGACTGGTAGTGAAGTGACTGAATGTGTGGTGGTGGCCATATCGCACATCATCACCCACACACAGTCTGGATAATTGCATGAACCGGTTAATGGGGAGGGGAATGTTGGCCAGGACACCAGAAATGTTCCCTACTCTTTTTGCGAAGAGTGCCCTGGGTTCTTTTACTTCCACCTGGACACCCACCAGGATGGGCAGAAGGGACCTCGGTTTAACGTCTCATCCGAAGGACGGCACACCCCAGCAGCACAGCACCCCCCCAATACTGCACTCGGATGCCAGTAATTTTTAGGTGCAAGTCCAATCCTGGAGTGGGACGAGAACCCACGACCTTCTGGTCCACAGGCAGATGTGCTACCAACTGAGCCATGCTGACACCTGAAGCAACATCCCATTGTGTTAGACAGAAAAGGAAGTGCAAAAGAAGAAGGAAACCACTTTGGTTCTCAAATACAGTAGCAGGAAAGTTCAGAGCCAAAAGGCTGGCCTTCAGAAAATATAAGGGAACACAGCGGGATGAAGATAGGGAGGCACACCAAACTGCCCTAAGGGAAGCAGGGAAGGCAGTAAGGCAGGCAAAGCCCCAAACTGAGGAAACACTAGCACGAACAGTAAAAAAAGGTGACAAGACTTTCTATAGATACATTAGTGAAAGGACAAAGTCCAGAGGAGGTATTGCTAAGCTCAAAGGAGAAAAGGGGGCATGTGAGGTGGAGGACCCTGTAAAAGCATCTATCCTAAATAGATACTTTTGCTCAGTAGTTACTGAAGAGAAGGTAGGGCAGGGCCCACAGCTCAGCACCATGGACACAGGGGGGAGGGAGTTGAGCACTACTGCCTTCACAAAAGAAAGGGTCCTACAAGAGCTTGCTAAGCTCAGGGTGGACAAGGCAAAGGGACCTGATGGCATACATCCCAGGGTACTTAAGGAGCTAAGGGTGGAACTAGCAGAGCCATTAGCAGAACTGTTTAGTGAGTCTCTGAGCACAGGAGAGGTCCCAGAAGACTGGAGAAGGGCTCATGTGATCCCGCTCCACAAGAGTGGTAGCAGGGAGGAGGCAGTGAACTACAGACCAGTCAGTCTTACCTCAGTAGTGGGCAAGATTATGGAGGCACTCCTTAAGGATAGGATAGTGCAACACCTGGAATCCATAGGGGCACAGGATCCAAGACAGCATGGGTTTACAAAAGGAAGGTCCTGCTCAAACTAATCTCATAGATTTCTTTGACTGGGTAACCAGAGTGGTGGACCAAGGGGAGCTGTTGATGTTGCTCTACCTTGACTTCAGCTAAACCTTCGACACTGTTCCACATAGAAGATTGATAAATAAGCTGGGTAGGCTCGTGGCCGTAGGAAGTTGGTCAACTGGGTGGCAAACTGGTTGATGGGCAGGAAACAGAAGTGGTGGTAAATGGTATACAGTCAGAAGAGATGCAAGTCACAAGTGGGGTGCCTCAGGGATCAGTCCTGGGGCCAGTCCTCTTCAATATCTTCATTAGTAACATTGCAGATGGACTAGAGGGTAAGGCTTGTTTGTTTGCAGATGACACCAAGATCTGCAACAGAGTAGATGATCCAGATGGGGTGGGCAGAATGAGAAGAGATCTGGATAAACTAGCAAAATGGTCAGAAGAGTGGCAACTGGGATTTTAATGCAAAGAACTGCAAGATCATGCACATAGGGAAGAGAAACCCTGAAGCCACTTATAGGCTGGGGAGGGGAGTTGCTGGCAGTCACAAAGGAAGAAAGAGACTTGGGCATCATCATCACCAATGACCTGAAATCATCCAAGCAGACCTCTAAAGCAGTAGGTAAGTCTAGGGGGATGTTAGGGTGTATTAGTAGGGGTATCACAAGTCGTAAGAGGAAGGTAATAATTCCTCTTTATAAGACACTGGTTAGGCCCCATCTGGAGTACTGCGTGCAGTACTGGAGGCCACACCTTCACAAGGACATTACCCAAATTGAGGGAGTCCAGAGAAGGACAACCAAAATGGTGCAGGGACTGCATCAGAAGACATATGAGGACAGATTAACGGAGCTCAATATGTATACCCTTGAGCAAAGGAGGGAGAGAGGTGATATGATCGAAACATTCAAACACCTTAAGGGCATTAACAAGGTGAAAGAATCTAACATGTTTAAATATAAGATAAATAGCAGGATAAGAGGACACAGCATGAGGCTAGAGGGAGGCCGATTAAGGGGGAATGTGAGGAAATTCTTTTTCACAGAAAGGGTGGTGGATGCATGGAACGGCCTACCTCAGGAAGTGGTGGCTATAAGTACAGTGCAGGGCTTCAAACAGGCATGGGATAGGCATAAGGGAGCAATACAGATGAGTATGAATAGATAGGCCACTGACAGAGCAAAGGCTGATGGCACATTTATAAGGTAGAAAAAGAAATTTGCAGACTGGATGGGCCTTGCGGTCCTTATCTGCCATCAACTTCTATGTTTCTATGTTTATGTTTCTATGTTTCTTAAAATGAATGCACAAAAGGTTACAAATGTTTTGTTCAAAGTACATGAATTGAAGGCTTATTCTGAATGAAAAGAAAACTCAGTGGATGCTCTTCAAAAAGTGAAACAACAAAAAGGATATCACAAGGCTGATCCAAGCTGCCTCTGGAGCGAACATTAGTAGGGTATATATTTACAAACATATGGGTTTAACGCTTGATAGTCACTTAACATTTGAGTCTCATATCGCAAATATTTCCACCAAATGTGACTTGGTTACTTGGTAGATGTAGACAGAAGAAGGCAGAGCCCATCATGTCTGTCTTCCACACTTTGTGGACTTACAGTGTATTTTTTTTTTTTCAGAATCCCAGATATTTGTCAGTTTGGCATTTATATTGTCAGAACTCCTTTATTTCAACTATATGTTGTGGGAGTTTATTCCATAAATAAGGGCCACTAATGGTGAAAACGTTTTGTCTCTTAAATGTATTCATTCTTTGGATCTCCAGTTGTCTGTTATGAGATCAAAGATTTATAGGTCTAACTTGTAGGACAAAGCCATATATGGTGAAAAGATTGTTCCAATGTCATTAGGTTTAATTGTTTTATTCTGTCATCGTACGATTTATTTTCAAGGCACTAACTAATTTGGTGGCTCATCTTTGCACCCTTTCAATAAGACTGATGTCTTGTTTCTGAATAGGAGACCAGAACTGTGATACATAATCAACCTGAGGTCTTATGTGCGACTTGTATAAGCACATTAATGTATGCTCATCCCTGGTTATGAATAATTTTTTTTATAATATTAACAAATTTATCAGCAGTTTTAGTGATGTGTTTTATATGACTGTGCATGTTGAGTGAATTATCAATCCAAATACCCAGATCTTTTTTATTTTCTAGTGTAGGTAATGTGTGATTCAGTATTCTATAAGATTTTAGAGGATTGTGACATTAAAGTAATTATTAGGATTTTTTTTTTCTGAAATCAATCATTATTCAGTTTTTCATTACCCGTATTGGATCATGGTGATTTTGTTTACAAAAATGCAGTAGAGGCAGTAATCGACACTTTAGATTCATTGTACAATAGTGCATTGAGATTTATAACAAAGTTACCTTATAACATTCATAGGTGTACATTGCATAGAACAGTTGGTTGGACATCTTTGCCTGATCGCAGGGACTATCACTGGTATATATTTATGTATAAGTTTATTTTACTGGACTTACCTTCTTTTTTATTAAATAAATTACAGCCTAAAACATGCTCAAAATACTCTTTAAGATCTGCATTCTGGATTTAATTTCAGATTCTGAGAAGCAGATCAAAATATGGAGAAAAATCATTGTCAGTGGCAGTCCCCCACTCTTGGGAAATAATGAAAAAAAAATTGGGAATACAGGTATTATTACCTTTGGGGCATTTTAGAACTTCTTTAGCCAGCTTATCCACAAACACTGCAACTGTTTTGGATAAATAACTCTGTATATAATTGTGATCACATACACACAGCTGACAAATTTTAATATTTGTACTTGTGTGTTTATAGTGGTATTTTGTACATATTGTACTACTGTCTTGTTGTAGTGTTGGACACAGTTGTAAATGAGAAATAACTTTCTCAATTTGCTATCTAATAAAATTGAATTGATGATGATGGTGATGACATTATGCATAACAAGAGAAATATTATATTAGGGATACATATTTCCTCACCCAGTGTTACAGCACAGTAGGGGAAAACGTATTTGTGACAGAAGAGTAAACTTTCTAAGAGCAGCCACAGGCAGCATGACCATGGGCAACAGGCAAAATATACAAAATATCAAGTCCGTTAGATAAATCCCTTTTATAACTGGTGATAAATAAATTGGTGTAGTCTGTGAACCTAAATTAGCAGAAGTTGAGAAAACATTGCTTGCATCTTTAAAAGTGACAGACTTTGCAAGAAGCTCCCCCCAGACTTTCATTATCTTAAAAAATGCAGGCAATAAACACAGTCTAATAAGAAATCATTGACTGTATGTATATGGGTTACCCACAAAGGCTAGTAAAAATTTTTAGTCCAAGCTGCCAGTGTGTATGTATAAAGTTAAGTACACAACTACCATAAAACAGCAAAGTGGTTGCTACATCTTACCAGTACAATTACTTTTAACTATGTGGGTAGCAACAGAGCATAGCCCAGATAAATATAGGTGGCTACACATTATAGCCATAGTCTGTATGAGTATGTAATGCTTATACTATGTATACCATTCACTTTGTGCCATGTAATTCTGCTCCTCTATAAGGCTGTTGATCTCTTTATGTACGGCAATATATCTGCTTTCCCTGCTCCATTGTTTTTAACTCATTTTGATTTGTTATCTCCCGGGTCGTGTCTGAAAACAGGCAATTCTGTCTAGTGCACTTACCCGGTTACCAAACGCAAATAAATAAATAAACATTATTTTAGCACTCGAAACCAAAGGGGGTTTACTATGCTGCGTGTAATGCTTTGTGTTGGCACACCATTCGTATTTTCGCTTCCTCTAACACCGTGCTATCAGCCATCCTGTGAGTGGGAATAAAAACCTGCACTCACATTCACGACCACATGGTCACTGCCATCTTAAAAAAGATGCTGAAAGGGATTAATGAAGAAATGCACTGATATAAGAAATTGGCAGATTTAGGCACATGACATAGTAGGGCTGAGCTGTGTGTTACTTAAAACATCAACATTTGATCTAAATAATTATGCATGGAGAAATAGGAAATGAGGCATATTGCAGGTGATAATAATGCAATAAAAGTAACCAATTAACTGTCCAGATGAAGTCAAGTGCCTTTCTCTTCTTCCTCATGCTTCGACTCTGCTGACCCTCTAGCAAAGCCCGCATAAAATGCTTCCAGCTTATGGCCTGAATCAACTGGGGATCCATAGATGAAACTTTTGCCAGCATATGCAATTTTAAGTCTGGTTGGTAGTTTTAGGAAAGTGTTATGCTGAGTTCCCTAAGTCCAGTCTGCTCCGCGTCAAAACTATGTCTGTTTCTCCTTTGACAGGTGGCATAACTTAAGACAGCACAACAGTGGACAAAGTAATGTTGTAAAGTTGTAATGCCCCAGCACCCAGCACTTCAGCACTTACAGTCTTTGCACCCCTAGCACCTTACCTGTTATATTCCCTCGACAAGGCCCCCTGGCTGCACTGTCACCCGCCTTTGCTCACCTTCCCCCCGTATCTCCACTCCTGCCCCTGCCCCAACCACCTCCTGTACTCCCCCTTACCCCCTGCACCTCCCTACCCAATCTCCTACCCTCACTTCCCTCCCACCCACCCCCTTTCCCTTGTCTTGCTCATAGCTCATGTCTTTGTACTGGTTATTACATGTCTGTAAAGTCAATGACTATATGTTCGTAACTAAAAATGATGACTGTTGCACATGCTGACGTGAAACCTTTGTAAAAGAGCCTCGGCTTAAAGGTATTGTAATCCTAGATGAAATAAATAAATAAATAAATCTCTCACTGTTTTAGGTTTTTGTAGAATGCGGTCCCAAATGTGCACGCCCATTGTTCAACAAGCACAGTTCTTGAGAGTTCGGGATTATTGGATCATTATTGAAGCATTCATACAACAGGCCGAATAAGTCAAGAGTCAGCATCAATGTTCAAAAGTTCTATTAGGAGCCCCTGCATATAAGTTAGCAAATGCAACCTTCAAGTCCCTCAGAAATGTCTTAAAAATGGAGACTGGATGAGGGGGAGATGTTTTTGAGATGCTATAGGTGGGCTTGCGATGTTTTATTTTCTTTAACATCCCTGTCACTGCTGTTTGTGATTTATTAAAAGAGCGGGTTACATTTTTCTGCTCTGTGTCCAGCAGTTCAATTTTTGTTTCGACTACTGTTGCTTGTAAATTGAAAGCATCTACGCTCTTATCTAGTTGATAGACAGCCTCCAGCACAGCCTTAACTGTAGCTTCCAGATCCTTGCTTCCTTCTGGAGTCTGCCTGCTCTTGCTAGTGCTTGCCATCAAGGCCCCCATTTTTCCCTTTCCCGCTATCTTTCTGTTGGTGTGTTTTGGGTCTTTCCATGGCTTTAAATTGATGATTTTCTTTTTTTGAAATTACTCTTTATTCTCCTCTCAGCCTGCCTCCTCCGACCCTTCAGTGAGGACCCCTGGACATCCCACTGCCCGGAACCCTGCCCACACAGACCACAGATCCCCATGGAGCCGCGGATTACCCCCCGGGTGGGGACGAGACAGGGGGTTCTAACCCCGTAACTTACGTTTCATCGGTCTCATGGTCTGCTGGGCGGGCACGGGCACATCATGGGCACGTCCAAAGTCCTCCCATCTTCCGGCGAGGCAGGCTCGTTCCGCGTTTTCTCCCTCCCCGAGCAGCCAACGACCTCCCCTGACATCATGACGTGCACGTCGATGTCCGTGCTGCTCAACAGCCAGCCATCCCCTGGTGGGGCTTGCAGTTCCCCGAGCCTCCGCTCGGGGTCGTGCAAGTGCCAGGCATCGGCCGAATCCCTTCCCGGAGCAGGCAAGCTGTCGTTGGACGCTCAAGCCTGTCTCCCCCCGGCCGACCCACCGACGACCCGAGTCCGCTCCCGAACCCGGGTCGCCGGCATGGAACGAGGTGTGGCGTCCAGCGCCTCAACCCACAGCGCCACCGGGCCGGCGAAAATTGATGATTTTCTGACTGCAGTTGCAAAGGTAAGAAACTATCAAATGTGAGTTAAATTATGTGATTTATTCAAGAAAAAAATTTATACAGTTGTAACCCCCTCCTAAAATGGGGTCTACATTTGGCACTCTCCGGAACACTGCTGCCATGTTCCCCTGTACCACTCCTTCACCCTGATCCATATCCGGACTGCAGCTGCAGGACCCAGGGCAGACTGGACAGTGCCATTTGTTCTGTGGGCTTGTTCAGTGCCCTGTCACCATAGCCAGTGTGCCACCATCTCTCTTTGCTCAACCGACCCCTGGACTGCCTAAAAGGTCAGGGAGCCCACAGCAAGGAGGCTACTCAGTTTCAAGGAGGTCTCAAAGCTGCACAAAAGTGAAAAACCACTCCTCAACTGGAAGCACAAATGTTGGGGTACACTCAACAGCACTTCCCTGCCACCAATTCATCTTATAGTCAAATCAGATGGCAGCATGGACTGGGAGGTATTGATCTGGATGGTCAAAAGCTTCACAAAGGGACAGAAACATGTTAAAATAGATGATAAAGTTAAAGACTACAAAAGCAGGCATGTTTGTAGTTTTTCGGTTCTACCCTTGGAATGGGCCGGCTGTTGTGCGCCCCATCATCAGGGCGCCAATCCTGTAAGTCATTGATTATTTTCCCCACAAACTAGTGAGGGGCTGTGCTTCACAACCCCCTTACTTAGGATTATAACCCCGGGGTGGACCGGGGAGGGGGGAACGACTTACAGGGTTCGGTGCAGTAATGAAAGGCGCACAATGGCCTGTGTTCAAAGGGTGTGTAGTGTATTTTTACTAGCCCCATGACTACTGAAAAGCAGATCTTACCTCGAGAGCGCTCTTGCAGTAGGTAATAACCATTAGGACTAGAGTCATCAGGTGCTAGGACCACATAGAAAACTTTAGCTAGCAGTGTCTGGCAGGGGACTGCCCACCCAACGTCACGTGATGGACATCAGCATGACACTATATAGTGTGCAGTCCCCATGCAGCCCTCCAGTTCTTTCCTACCATCAACCTGTGCACGTCGGACCTTGTGAAGAATGCTGCTTCAGTTGACCGCCATTTTTGGATGAGTATTACTCCAATTTTATTTATTTCTCAAAAATTGTGTGAAAGTATTACCTTTTTTGTGCATGTCTTCTCCAATGCCTTCCAAGTCGTATAAGAACAAGTGTGATTCCTGCGGCACTCAGCTCCCTCACAAGGATGGCCATTCTCCCTGCCTCTTCTGCTTGGGCCCAGAGCACAAGACTGAGGACTGTGAGGCCTGTCAGAAATTTAACCAGGGCACACAGAAACTCCACCAACAGACCCTGGAAGCCCGTGTTCTCAAACTAAAGATGACTTCCATGGAGAAGGAGCTGCAGGAGCTGCAAGGATCATCCTCCTCACTGGGGGGTTCTTCCAACTCCCACAAGAAGAAGAAGGACAAGGAGAAGCACCAGGATCGTGATTGGTCTCCGCCCGCAACCTTCTTCGGGGGCCGTGGGCGATGAGTGACCTCCCTTGGGTGTGGGTACCACTCCACTGGACAAGTCTGCCACTCCTTGCGAGGGGCAGCCTTCGTCCCCCCACCTGAGCAGGTTACAGCTTAGGTGGGCACCTCTGATGTGTTGGAGAGCTCCGCCACCTTTAGGCCCCTCAAAACCTCAGGCTCTAAGTCTGGTGGTGCGTCCAGTAAGTCGGTCCTCAGCTCCTTTGATGAACATCTGGCCCTGGCTGATAAGTTGGACGCCATCTCCTCTGACATCCACACAGCCACTGCACTTTAGTCAGGCCCCAATAACAGGCCTGACATTGATCCTCAGGAGCAACGTAGGCTGTCACTTTAGCAGCAGCCCACACCAGAAAGTTTGCCCTCTGGGGAACCTCCTTCACTACCTCCACCGGTGGTACCTTCTGGCTCCCCTACACACTCAGAGCCGGAGGAGGAGGTAGGTCCACCAACAAACACCTGTTGCTGGAGATGGAATGCCTGATGCCGGACCTCCCCTGGGAGCTCCCCCATCTGGGCCGCCTCCGCCGCCCCAGACTCCAGTGGGACCCTTGACCCCTTCGGGGCCGATGCTGGAACCTCCTCTGATCATTCTGACACCAGACCTGATGTTGCCGAGCCCTTCTAACCCTCCATCTGTGCCCCTGTCAGGTCCCTCAGCCCCTCCTTCAGGGCCTACACCTGGCCTATCAACATCAGGACCCCCGACAGGGCCTTCAGCTCCTCTGTCGGGTCCCATGCTGGGTTATTCACCATCAGGGCTTCCAGTAGGTCCATCGGCTCTGCCATTGGGCCCTTCACTGGGCTTTCTGATGCCAGACTTTCCTGTATCGCACTACCTTTCACCAGGGTATTTGCCACCAGGGTATCGCACACCGGGGATCCCCATGCTGGGGTTCCCGACACCGAGCTATTCGCCCTGTAGGACATCGGGCTATCACTACCCGATGACGGGCTACCTGATGTCAGGTTTCCCTTTACAGGGTTAAATGCCAGTCTATCAGCTCCCACCTCCTCCTCCACCACCTCAGCCTCAGGTGGACTTTAGGGAGGCTTTAGAGTCCTAGTGGTCCACCACCAATACACAGCTGGTCTTGGAACTGAACCGGCAGCAAGCAGCTGCAGACTCTATGCCGGCCTGCCAGGATCCTACACTGAGGTCCCTCTCACCAGTAGAGTCTTGCCCCTCTTCCTCGGTACTGACCTCACATCCTACCATGGCAGCAGGTGCTGGTAGGGATCAGACGGTCTCCCTTCAGGAGATTCCACTCCATCGGGCGTTGTCTTCGGATGAGAGTCTGTCATCAGGCTCAAATTCAGACTCCAATGACTCCTCTGCTTCGGGATTTGAGACCCCCACTCCAGAGGATCCCAAACCTAAAGAATCTCCCAAGTCTCCACCGGAGGACCCCTCCTTCACAGAGGTCCTCCGACAGATTTAAGAGGCAAATGGTTGGAAGATGGAGGACCAGGACCCCCAATGCAAGAGGTTGTCAGAACACCTGGACATGCCCGAGCTGTCCCCTTTGCTCATCCCTTCGTGGATTGGACCACATGAGGATCTGGCTTCCACTGTCTGGCAGCAACCCTCATCGATGGCTGCAGTCACCAAAAAAGCTGATAGACTGTATTGGACCCCAGAAGGTAAAGACCACTTCTGTTCTCACCCCAAAGCAGACTTGGTGGCCATTAATGCAGCCCACGACAGGAAGGCTAAGCCTAAACACATGAGCACTTCTCCTCCAGATAAGGAGTAATGGCAAATAGAGCAGTTTGGATGCAAGGTGTATTCCTCCTCCACTCTGGCTCTTAGAACACTGAATTACCTGGCGCACGTGGTCGTGTTCCAGAAATCCATTTTGGGACAGTTGAAATTGGAATTTGAGGCATTGCTCGATTCAGAGGCTAAAACCAAAATCGCTCAGACAGTCAGAACTGCAGAAATCTCCTGCCGTCACTCTCTATGAGTGACTTATGACATGGTAGATGCCTCTACCTGGAGTGCCGCTGTGGCCATTAGCATGCACAGGTACTCCTGGCTGCGGGTATCTGGTCTGGCCCCTGGTATCCAGTCAGCTATCCAAGATGCCCCCTTTAGAGGTCCTTTCCTTTTCGGTGGTGATGTCAAGGACATAATCACAGGGCTCAAGGACACTGGCAAGGTGCTGCGATCTGTGCAGTCCATGTAGCGCTCCAACACTAAGCCAAAATGGCCTTTTCATCGCCAGCAATGGCATCAGAATAGGCAACAGCCAGCCCGATGTCAGAACAAACGTCGGGCCCAGTTGACAGGACCCACCCCCTCCAGCTAAGTCCCAAAAGGCTGCCAGGGCAATGCTCCCCCCCTTCCCTACTTCCTGACTTGTGGCAGAGCCCTCAGCCTCCTCCACCAGCTCAAGAGGAACCAGTAGGGAGCAGATTCACCAACCACCGGGTCGGGTGGGAGGCGATAACGACAGACTCATAGGTCCTTCAGCTGGTTGCTCAAGGTCACACCATTGAATTTGTAGAGAGCTCTCCAAGGAACTCTCCAGGTATCTCTTACTACCCAAAAGGCCACATTCTGCTCATCAGGGAAGAGCTTCAGGCTCTTCTGACAAAATAAGCCATATAGCCTGTTCCTCAGGCCCAGGAAGGAAAGGGGTTTTACTCTTACTTCTTTCTGGTCCCCAAAAAGACAGGGGACCTTCGTCCAATCCTGGACCTCGGCACGCTAAACCTATACGTAGAGTACAAGAGGTTTCACATGTTGACCCTACTGGATCGCCTGCCCCTTTTACAGCAGGGCCATTGGCTTTGCACCCTGGATATGCAGGATGCTTACCTGCATATCCCTATTTCCCCCGCCCATCGCCGCTTCCTGCATTTTGCTTTCCAGGGGGAGCACTTCCAGTTTAAGGCACTCCCCTTTGGTCTTTCTTTGGCACCCAGGGTTTTCACCAAGTGCCTAGCGGTGGTGGCAGTGGCTTTACGCTGCCAGGGGATTTACGTTTTCCCATACCTCGATGACTGGCTCCTGTCCACTCCTTTGAGAAATGGCCTGGTGGCCTCACTACATACTACCCTGATTCTATTCAGACAAGTCAGGGTCATGGTAAACTACCCCAAATCCCACCTTGCTCCTTTCCAATGCCTCCAATTTAATGCGGCAGTGTTGGATACAGTTCAGGGTCAGGCTTTCCTCCTTTTGGACGGGGCAGAAACCCTGCGTCAGCAGGTCATTCAAGTGACAACCAGCCAATGGACCTCAGCCCGCTCAGATCTATGCCTTCTAGGACTGAAGGCAGCAGCTATCCCCACTGTCCCCCTGGCCAGGCTCCACATGCGAATTACACAGTGGACCCTCAGGGTCCAGTGGGACCAGAAAACTAACAACCTGGATCACAAGATTCTAGTGTCCAGTCCCATGTGTCAGGACCTCCTCTGGTGGCAGGATTTATCCAACCTCACTAGAGGGGTTCCTTTTCAGATGCCACTGCCGATTCAGACCCTGATCATGGATGCCTCCGATCAGGGCTGGGTCGCTCATTTCGGCGATCACAGGACACCAGGATCCTGGTCCCAGCAGGAGATATCTCTACACATCAATGTGCAAGACATGTGGGCTGTACTTCACAGTCTGCAAGCCTTTCAGCCTCTTCTCCTCCCAGGACCTCTTTTGGTACAGACCAACAACATGTGCATAGTCTGGTACCTGAACAAACAGGGAGGCATGCGATCGTATCCACTGTGCACAGAAGTAATGCGCATGTGGCAATGGGTGGTACAGCACAACCTGCAGCTCATGGCAGTGCATGTCCCAGAAGTTCAAAATGTCCTGGTAGACACTCTCAGCCACACTCAGGCAAGGGCACATGAGTGGGAACTGAGGCAGTCAGTAGCCAAAGATCTCTTTGATTGGTGGGGATGCTCAGATCTTGATCTGTTCGCCTCCCCATCCAACACAAAACTACCCAGTTTCTGCTCATTTGTTCCCGGTTGTGGTGTTTTCTGGTGAGACACACTGTCTCTCTGTTGGACAGGGAGGTTCTTGTATACCTGCCCTCCCTTTCATCTATTATAGAGGGTACTTCTGAAACTGCAACAAGAAGGGGCCCGCATGATCCTTATAGCCCCTTATTGGCCACGCCAAGTGTGGTTCCCTCTGCTCCAGCAGTTGAGAGTGGACTCTCCGGTTCCCCTTCCTCTCTGCCAGAACCTGCTGACTCAATACAAGGGCATGCTGGTCCATCCAGGCCTCACGTCCCTTCACCTTCATACGTGGCACCTGCTGACCTAGCAGTTGCACGTTTTTGGGTCTCATACAGAGTTGCGTAAGTTTTCACGGAGGCCAGAAAGCCATCCAAAAGGACTACTTATGCTATGAAATGGAAGAGATTCTCCATTTGGGCATCTGCCAAGGGTTGGGACCCTTTTTCTTGCCCTGTACCCCAGGTCATGGAATACCTGCCCTCTCTGACCTTGGCCTTAGTTACTCTACTCTGAAGGTACATTTGTCTGCCATTTCTGCCTACCACACTCCGGTGGATGGCGAAACTTTGGCTCAGTTGGAGGTCTCCAAAACCTTTCTGAAAGGGATTCTCCATCTGAAACCCCCAATCAGGAATCCTGTTCCTCCATGGAACTTGAATTTTATCCTTCAGAAACTCACTTTACCTCCCTTTGAACCATCCACAAGCTGCAATCTGCACTATCTGTCATGGAAAGCACTCTTGTTAGTTGCTGTTACTTCTGCTCGAAGGATTTCTGAGCTTCAGGCCCTGATGTGTAAGGAGCCTTATTTGATTTTCCACAGAGACTGGGTGGCTCTGCGTATAAATCCTAAGTTTCTACCAAAGGTTGTTTCTGAGTTTACTTTAAATCAGACCATACACTTGCCAGTGTATTACCCTGAGCATTCTAATCAAGGGGAGGCCATTCTGCACACACTTGATGTACACAGAATTTTATGTTATTACACGAACTGGACAAAGTCAGTCCACAAAATGGATCAGCTTTTCATTTCCTTTGCACCCAAAAGAGAGGGTGTAGCAGTTTCCAAACGATGTTTATCCAAATGGCTGGCAAACTGCATTGTGTTCTGTTATCAGAAATATAACAAGCCCCTTCCAGGGGAAGTTAAGGGGCATTCAACCAGAGGCATTGCTGCATCTACTGCTTGTTTCAGGAATGTTTCTGCTGCTGACATTTGTGCAGCAGCCACTTGGAGCTCTGTCCACATCTTTACCAAACACTACAGTCTGGACATTGCCTCTAGGCGCAGGAGGGGCTTTGGACTAGCTGTCCTATAGGGCCTCCTGTCCTAATTCTGTACTTACTGCAGACTTTTCCTGACTCCCATGCTTTAGCCTTTGTCTGAATTACACTGCTTGGGACTCAGTCCTAATGGTTATTACCTACTGAAAGAGCCCTCTCGAAGTAAGATAGTATAGTTACGTAAGAAATTACCATAACAGTAGATCTTCGAGAGCAGCTCCTGCAGTGGGTACTGCTTTCCCTCCCACCTTCCCTCTGCTTCTGTGGCTATTTTTCTCTTTCTAGCCTTCCTTTGGCTCCAGGAACCTACTCCTTTCTCCTGTCATACCTTCTTAGGTCTCCAGTGGGAGAACTGGAGGGTGGGCATGGCGACCGCCCACTATATAGTGTCACGCTGATGTCTGTCATGTGACATTGAGTGGGCAGTGCCCCACCAGACACTGCTAGCTAAAGTTTTCTGTGTGGCCCTGGTGCCTGACGGCTCTAGTCCTAATGGTTATTACCTACTGCAAGAACCTCTCTCGAAGATCTACTGTTATGGAAGTTCTTACATAACTGTACTGTCAGAGGACACACAGCCTGGCTGGGAATGTTGGGTGTTCCTGTGTTTAGTTTTGCAGATTCAGCCAGCAGCAGACTAGCTCAGGTTTTAGTACATTCTGTCCCTGCGAAACTGACATCAATTTTGAGGCTAGCACAGCTCTGCAAAATAGCTAAATTGCAAGCTGGCTCAGGACTTGTATGCATGCTTTTCTCCAGGAACTAACACCCACTGAGACCCAGGGGGTTAGCATAGTGAATAATTCATGAGATGCTAGCCACTGAAATTTTGATCCCTGGATTTCTGCACAAGGGAGAAACATATGCAATGGAGATTTGTCTGGAAGACACAAGGAGAAAGACCTGTGAGTAAAGTCAGCAGTCAGCCACCAGGCTGGAAGAAAGATGTTTAAAGAATCTTTGCAAAAAAATGTCTGTTTCTTCCAGAAACTGTACCAAAGTTCCTGCCCTGGGCTTTGTGAGCTATCAGGACTTGTCCTGACAAAGGGTCTAAGTCGCCTGAGGCCCTGAGTGATTGCCTTCTCCTTGGGAGGTGGGTGAATTCAAGGCCCTTATGAGGTGAAGAGGACATTGGAGACCAGCATGGCCCATACTCCTCACCACACGGAACTATGTTGGGTCCGCTGTACCTGTACCATCACCTGCATCTGCAGCCCTGAGGGAGACATTCCAATAGAGTCTGCAGAGTCTGCTGAGGTCACGAGTGTGACAGGGTTCAATATGATCCTGTCCCAGTTGTTATGGAGAAAGAGTTTAAATGCAAGGGTCTGTTCTATTCTCTGTCTGGTTACGAAACCAAATTTTCTCATGAGGCCAAGGACTTGATCACTTTGACGGTCTTGCAATTCTCCACCTCTCACTATATCTCTGCCTTCCCTTGCTATTTCTGTCTTTTCTTTCCCCCTTGCATATCTACAGTTATAAAAATATATGTGAATCTTTATGTGGCTATGTCACTAAAACCAGGATCCCTTTGTTTAAAACTGTATACAGTTTTACTGTTTAAATGATTGCAAAAAAGCTTTTTGGAACCCAAAGGGTTAACTTGAAATGCAGTTTTTAAGCCTCTTGCAGGGATGAAAAAAAGATGTCAGTTCTGGGTCACAATGTTCTTTTTGCTGCACCTGCTGAAACTGACAAGAACACTGTGTGAGAAGCAGAATGTTCTCTTAACGAGCTCCTGCAAAGACTTGTTATAAAAAGAGCTGCAATGTTGTTGTTTTTTTTTACTTTTTATTTATAGTATTTCATACAATATGCACAAAACACATCATTTCTGAACAGGTATAGCTTACATTTTCAAATCATTATACATTACTAAGAATGAAGACTACTTGTTTCTATAGTACAGCTTCGAGGGGGTGTAGACAAACATGTTGTATTCTAAAGTTATAATAAAGTAATTAGCACTATAATGCAGCCAATGCCCCCGATTGAAAATCCAGGGTTAATAAATAATCATTTCTGTAACCGACCCAATACAGGTCATTTTTAAAATTCTAACATTTCATGAAAGAAACATCCCTCTTTCCAGAACTCTAAAAGCCCTCTCTAAGCTAAACTGGTGCTATGCCATTCCAACCCAGGCCTTTAAGAGACTTATCTAACTGTAGAGTTTATAAACACTGAGTTCTCCCCCAATATTAAACAGACATACCAATGTCATATAGGCCTAGAGTCCAGCTCTTGCCCGCATCTCCAGTACAATCACATGAGGAGGCTCTCACAAAGAACCCAGGTCTCTCAAAAATCCTAGCCTGTAAAGAAACACATCTGTTGAAGAAAAATATCAGCACCCAAACATTGTTACCCCACTGTTATAACCGATCAATATTCTATCTCCTGATCTCCAAAAAACAGGTGGAGGAGTCAAGAGAAAATGTCAGAACCAGCACCATCATGAGACACCTAAAAATAAACAGAACATATCACATGCATATATAGTTATCAGAATCTAACAAGCCTGATATCAAGCAATACAGCCAGTTAGAGAGAAATCAGTTAATTGCAACATAAAGCCCCATACTGTTAAGTGAAATTTCAAAGAACAGCAGACGTTCCTCTATTCATATATATTAATATACATACAGGCAGTTCACTTTAGTGTCCCAAAATACAGTAAATAGCAAACCCGGTCTGTCAGGAAAGTTCAGGAGTATGACAACTATATCGCTCAGTCGTCATCCACCTCTTCCTTCTCGTTCATCTGATTTTTTGGGGCCTGTTTTGTGGCAATCCTCTCCATGCAGATTCCTGCCTCATTAGGATCCATAAATCAATACTGTTTGCAGCCCTCTGAAAAGCATAATCAAGCTGGAAAAGCCATCGAGTATGTTATGCCCAGGTCTCTGAGTCTATGTTTGACCCCATCTAAGGCCTTGCATCTTTTCCTGGTGGCGTATGAGAGATCTGGGAAGAAGAGCACATGATACTCATCCAAAAAGACTAGGCCCCTGTTCTGAATGGCCCCCAATATGAAGCCCCACTCCGTCACCGAGGTAAGAGTTACCAAGACAGTACAGGGATTATCTGTGTTAGTGTTAGGCCTTCTAGGTGAGATTCAATAGGCCCTAGTGATTTTAAAGTCATTAGTCCCAGACAGTTCAGAAAGCCACCGCCTGAGGTATTGCATTAGGCTTTCACCTTCTGTCCTTTCAGGGAGACCCAGGATCCAAACATTAGCTGCCCATACTGTATTTTTCAGCTGTTCCACATGGCTCCAAAGCACAGCTTGCTCCTTAAGTGAGGCAGTAGTGGTGGCTAGGGTCTTCCCTGCTGTCGCAGCTGCGCTTTTAGTTATCGCCCACATTGCATCCAGTCAGGTCTCCACAGCAAGAAAACGTTGTTAGAAGACATCTAGTTTTTGGTCGATTTGCTGCACAGTTTTTGTAAGTGTATTGACGGATTGCTGCAGTGATGATAATGAAGCCGCATCATGCTCCACACTCATAGAATGGAGAGAGCCGTCCACATGATCTGGTGGTTTGGCGGTGGGAGTGCATGGTTGGAAGAAATCTTGCTTATTTGGTTTAGTTTGACCCATTTCAAAGTACATTTTATATCCACAGGTGCAGCGGGTGATTCTCTGAGTGATGAACTGGCTCTCCAGTCAATTTGAGTAGAAAATTAAGTTATTTTATATCATTAATAGGACTTCTATCAGGAGCTCCAGAAAAATGCTGCTGCTGGCTGGGCCACTAGCTCCGCCCCCCAGAGCTGCAATGTTTTACAAGACAGAGACAGAGACAGACTGAGATTTGAAATTGCGAAGGAAAAGGACTCTGCTTTCTATGTTTGTACTGCCATTGTAAATAGTTATACTGAACAACTTTTATTTTTTATTTTACTGTTATTAAAAATAAAATGCTACTTGCGAATTTTACAACTGCTCCTGGTTTTCCTATGCTTCCTGACCTGTGCCTGATGACAGTGAGCGCTGGGTCAATACCCCTCCAATTCTTCAGTGAGTCAGGAACAGATAGCAGTAACTGCCAGGCATTTCTGTACAATTATTATTCAAAGCCCATTTATAGAACTGCAACAGACAGGAGTAACTAGCTTTTGTGTTGAATAATTTGTTTGGGATACCCCACCACCAGCCTGCGATCTGTACTGCACTGTGGTCTAGCATCAGGCCTGCAACTGCCCACTGTGTGCACACAATTAATGGACTGCATTGGGAGTTCCCAAGGGACATTGGGGTACTGGTGCAGCAGTAGAGGAAACAGTAAATACTATATGGGTACTCACCAGAGAGTGGTGGGATTTGGGGAGTGATCTCAGAACTGTTTCACTGCAATTAATCCATTCCATTCCCCCATCCAGAGCCTGTTCCTGCCCACCCCCTGTGGAGGGCTTGTGGGATAACAGATGGATCAGACACAGAACTTCAGGCTTAACACACAATCTCTGTGTGATGTTTATTTAAAACACGGGATAACCTTAAGCAATGGCATATCCCCTTCTTCAATACATCAGTTTGCAGCAACAGACTATGCATGTCCTTCCTCTGCACTTAGTCAGCACCCACTGATCTAGCTCTTTAGTGAAAATGATTTCATCCCTATGCTGGTCTTGTGTGTTTGGGTGATGGAGAGCTCAAAAAAGAACAAAAAAAAAAACAAGCTAAAGACAAAGAACCTCAGTGAAGAAGCACTGAAGCAAGGGTTACCTCAAAGGGAATTGGCAATAAAAGCAAGTTTCAAAGAAACACATCACACATACTCCCATAATGCAAAGCATCATGGGATGTATATGGAAATCACCATGACATTTTAGGCTGGTTCAGCTTAAAGTAGGAATGCATAGTGCCAAAGGGCCTCTCAAACAATCTGTAATTTATTTGCATTTAAATAACACAATGGTGATTTTCTGGTATCTCCACCCCGGTAACTTAATTTTTATAATGCAGTCCCCTAACAAGTTTTTACCTTTATCAAAAACACCTAGTGCCATGGTATTTTCAACATTTACAGGTTTCATATACATAAGGCATCTACATCAAGGTATGTTATGACATAGTGCTATAAATCCCACAACGAGGAACACAGCCTGTTGTTTTACATCAGCTCGTAGGTCACCACAATAACCTCCCAGTACAAGCACCTGAGAGGGAAAAGGAAAATTAAAGAGGACACTATAGCATAGTCAAGAAAGGGGAAGGGGTTCCCATAAGTGGCCAACCTTATGGACTAGAAATTGTAAAGGATAGATTAGGCTAAGAAATAGAAGAACTGTTGCAACAGATTTAAGAAAAGGTCAGTCCTCAAGAGTAGCAGGATGTTCCTGTCACCCCCCCCTCCAATAAATATCCCTAGTTTTTAAACATATGGTTGTGTTTGCATGCATAGAGTATACGTTGGGGGTAGTACCCTGGCAGCCATGTGTCAAAAGAATCTTCATAGGTGGAGGCACCACACCACTACTTATTTATTTCTAAAGTTTCATCAGGAAAGACACACTGAGCCACTAACTACTTGTTTCCAGATGCATCCTGGAGGAGGGGGAAATGGAGAATGCTAAACAGTAAAACTATTCAAAATACAAAAATTAGGAGTTATATACAATACTACAGTACTCCAAAGAAGCATAATCATAAATATTAGCGGCAAATTAATAAATAGATACAAACAGTAAATAACATATTGATTAAGTAAGGCAGGGAAATTTCTATTATAGGTGTAGAAGGGGAATGGGTGGAACAGCATGATCAGGGCAAAACTAGTAAAGTGAAGGAAGACAAGAGGAAAAGGGTTATGGATAGTTGCAGGTAGGAGAAGAAAAGTCAGGAAGAAGAGACTTTAAGGAGGAAGGAGAAGAGGCAGAACCCTTTTTTCAATTTTAAAATTTTTATTTTTGAAAAACAAAATTACAGAAAGTATTTTGGCCATCAAATAGTTAAAACACTGAGTCTTCATATAGTCAGAATGAAAGTACAAACGTGTCACTATTGTTTCATAAAAGAGAAGGTATAATTTACTTAACATACATAAGACTGCAGTAAGAAGTATTTATAATAGAAGCTAAATCTAAACAGAAGAGGGGCATGTTTGCATTTAAAACAGCATTCAGAGGTTTAATCTAAGAAATGGATTCTGTGTTTCATAATACAGTATACTTCTATTTTATCAGACAACAAATAACACATTCTTTCATTATTTGCTAATATTGCCATATATCAAACCATTCAGTAAGGGTCAGAGGCCTCAGAGCTTTCCATTTAGCAAGAAGCAAGCATTTTAAAACTAAAGCAGCTGCAAGAACCCAATTCACTTTTAGTTTTGGAAGGTTTGAAAGGTGAGAGGAGAGGCCTAATATGAAAGTCAGGGGTAAAAACACAATTGGTGCCTTGACTACATCCATGCACAGCTTAGGGATTTCTACCCATATATTTACAATCCAAGGGCAATCCCAGAGCATGTGTAAGAGATTTGCATGTGGCATTCCATATCTCCAGCAATTGCTCCCTATATGGTAACCCATTTCTTCTAGCCTAAGTGGTGAATAATAATAATAATAATGTAGGATTTTGAACTGAATACTTCTACCTTGCACCTCTCTGCAAGAGTGGTAAGCATTAGACCACGAGATTATCCAGTCATCTGCAGATATATTCAAATCAATGTATTTTTCCCACTTAAACCTCAAGGATTCAACCACAACCCAGTGCCGATCATTATTAGCCAAGTATTTGTAAATCCATGAGACTCCCCTCCTAAGATTTGCTAATTTTGCAACTGTAGTAATTTCAGTGTAGGGCCCAGTAGTGTATCCAATAAAAACTTCTTGATCTGCAAGTAAATTACAAAACTGTGGTCTTTAAGCTTGAGTTTAGTCTTGAGATCCTCAAAGGACATAATGATACCCATCTCATTCCATTACTGGTTTTGTAATACCTCTCAATGCTTGAGTACATTTGGATTCCCCAAAGTGCTTCTAATTGAGTCTGTGGTTGAACAATATTGAGCTTATATTGCAGCTTCTTAATTGCCTTAAGGGAGCCATTAATACACAGGTTAGATCTTTGGATGTTTGGCAAGGGTTTGAATAAAAAATCTGATAGTTTATTTGGGCTTACTAGATTTTGTTCAGCCTCTAGCCAGGAGGGGATTTCTTCATTATTAGTAACGGACAGATAGAGCACAGCTTATTTAAACAACAAGGCGATCTAATAATTCTCCCACCATGAGAGTCCAAAATCCCCTAGAGACTATGGTGCTCTGAGTTTTGAGAGTGCAATTCTGGGAGGTTTATTGTCCACAAGAAAGTCTTAACAATGCCTGACAAAAAAGTAAACCTCGGCCTTCCCAAAAGCGATAGGGGTATTTTGAAATAGATAAAAAAGTTTAGGTGCTACCATCATTTTGATAGAGGTCACCTTGTCCTAAAGAGACATGTTTAAACCTTTCCACCTAGCGAAATCCATCTTTATTTCTTTAATTAAGGGGGTCAAGATTACATTCTGTGAAAATATTAATGTTTGGGGGTATATTTAGCCTCAAGTATGTTATCCCTGTTTCTTTTCAGAAGGAGTCATCTATAAAATCACGTCCTAGTTGAGAACTCCTTTCATCCCTTATACACATTGCCTGAGTCTTAGACCAGTTGACCATAGAAACATAGAAACATAGAATTTGACGGCAGATAAGGACCGCTTAGCCCACCCAGTCTGCCATTTCCCTACCTGATGGATAAGCTGCAGGTCCTAGTTAACCAGCAGCCTACTTCTTCCTACCCCCACCCCCTAGAATTGCCTTATGACTGTCCCATGCATGCTTGAATTCCACCACTGTTTTTGACTCCTCAACCTCCTCTGGAAGGTCGTTCCATACATCCACAACCTCTCTGTGAAAAAAACTACCTTAAATTACCTCTGAGCCGCCTCTTCTATCTTCTTCAAATTGTGCCCCTTGTTCTTGCACACCTCTTTTTGAAAGATGCTACCCTCTTGGACTTTGTTGATTCCCTTGAGGTACTTGAAAGTTTCTATCATGTCTCCCTCTCCCTCCTTTCCTCAAGGCTATACATATTAAGCTCCTTAAGTCTCTCTTCATATGTCTTCCAGTGCAGACCCTGCACCATTTTAGTTGCCCTCCTCTGGACAGCTTCCATCCTGTCTATGTCTTTATGGGGATTGGGTCTCCAGAACTGCATGCAGTACTCCAGATGGGGTCTCACTAGCTGTCTGTACAGAGGGATAATAACTTCCTGTTTTCTACTGGTGATGCCTCTTCCTATGCATCCCAGTATCCCCACAGCCCTCCTTGCTGCCCTCTCACATTGCTTGCCCACCTTTAGGTCATCTGATATGACTACCCCCAGGTCCCTTTCCATTTTTGTTGTTGTTAGTAGCTCACCCCCCACTGTGTACTCTTCCCCTGGGTTTTTGTTTCCCAGGTGCATTGCCTTGCACTTCTTAGCATTGAATCTAAGCTGCCATACATTTGACCATTCCTCTAACCTTGCCAAGTCCCTTCTCATCCTTTCCACTCCACCTTGTGCATCAACTCTGTTGCAGATCTTTGTGTCATCTGCAAAGAGACACTTCTTTCCTTCCAGTCCCTCTGCAGTATACTTATAAAGACATTGAAGAGGACCGGTCTAATACTGAACCCTGCGGTACCCTACTACTAACCCCTTTTTTCAGAGTGGACTCCATTTACTATTACTCTGTGACCTATTCTCCAGCCAATTCTTTACCCAGGCTGTCATCTTGGGACCCACTCCCAGGCTGGCTAACTTGCATATTAATCTTTTGTGTGGGACTGTGTCAAATGCCTTGCTAACGTCAGTAGGCCATGTCCACAGCCCCTCCTGATCAACTACTTTGGTCACCCAGTCAAAGAAATCTATCAGATTTGTCTGGCATGACCTTCCTGCTGTGAATCCATTCTGCCTTGGGTCCTGTGCCCCTCTGGCCTCTAGATACTCGACAATTCTTTCCTTCAGAAGTGATTCCATCATTTTCCCTACCACTGAGGTTAAACTAACAGGTCTATAGTTTCCTGCTTTTGCCTTGCTCCCACTTTTGTGAAGGGGAATCACATCGTCCTCGGTACCACCCCATCCTCCCATGATCTGTTAAAGAGGGTAGTCAGTGGTGTCACTAGTTCTACCCTTAGTTCTTTAGAATTCTGGGATGAATCCCATCAGGCCCCATTGCTTTGTCCACCTTCAGCTTTAAGGTTCTTTCAGAACCCTTTCTTCTGTAAATGGGCTGGTATCAACTTCTGTATCCAGAGTGTTTCTACTGTTTGTTTAGGTACCTCCCCTCTTCCTTTGTAAATACTGAGCAAAAATATTTGTTTAGTATCTCTGCCTTTCACAGTCACCCTCTGCCCACCCTCCCTTCCCTTTATTAAGCCTCACTATCCCTCCCTTGGTCTTCCTTACTCCCTGATGTACCTATAAAGGTTTTATCCCCTTCTTAACTGAGTTGGCTATCTTTTCCTCGGTTTGGACCTTTGCTGTTCTGACTGCCTTCCAGCTTCCTTTTGCTTTAACTGATACAGTTCTCTGTCCTGTTCCTTCTGTGATTCCTTGTACTTCCTGAATGCTTTCTTTTCTCTTGAACCTTCACTGCCCTTCCTTTGAGAACCATAGTGGTTTCTTACCTCGCTTCGCTTTATTTGCTTTATACAAAGGTTTGCTACCTCTGTGATGGCAGTTTTATTATTCCCATTGTTCTTCCACCCTCCTTCCTGCCCATTTGCTAGTGCATTCCTTAGGCACTCACCCATTTTGACAAAGTCAGCCCTCCTAAAATCCAGTACCTTTGTCTTTGTATGGCTTGACTCTATTGCTGTGTTTATTGTGAACCATACTGTTCGATGGTCGCTAGTTCCCAGATGGCTACCCACTTCTACATCTGTGATCCTCTCTTCATCTCCATTTGAGAGAACCAGGTCTAAGATTGTTCCCTCTCGAGTGGGCTCCAATACTAGTTGTCTAAGGCATGCCCCCTGTAGGGCATCTAGAATAACCCCACTCTTAGAAGTGGCTGCTGCAACTGCACTCCAGTTAACATCTGGCATATTCAGATCACCCATCAGCAATATCTCCCCTTTTTCTGCCATACTGAGTATACTTTCTATCATTTCCTTGTCCATTTCCTCCCCCTGAGAAGGGGGTCTGTATACAACCCCTGTGCGGATTGTGGTGCCATTGCTGGTCTCCAAATTTACCCACAGTGCTTCTTCTCCTCCCTGTTTAGCCTTTTGTTCTGTTGCTTTGATTCCTTCCCTTATGTAAAACTACTCTCCTCCTCTTTTACCCTCCCTGTCCCTCCTGTAGATAGTGTATCCTGGTATGTTTACATCCCAGTCATGGTTTATGTGTACCATGTTTCTGTGACTGCCACAATATCCAGATGTTCCTCCTCCATCAAGGCCACTAATTCAGGAAGCTTGTTACTCAGACTATGGGCATTGGTACTCATTGCTCTCCATTTTTGATGGCTTTACTTTCTGTTGCAGCATCCCCACTGACCTTTCTACCTCGGTCTTTTTCCCATTTAGTACCCTGTTTGTAGGGAGAGGTTGGGATTTTTCTGCTGCTTATCAGTGCCTCCCCTTGACTAGTTTAAAAGCTGCCAATGAAGCATTTAAACTGATTGCTCAAAGACTTGTTCCCTTCCTGGACAGATGCAGACCATCCTGCCAGTATAGGCTGGTGTCCTCCAGGTGGAACCCCAGTCCCCAATGAAGCCAAACCCTGTGCTCCACACCATTTTTTCAACCACTCATTAAACTGCGATGGTGTAAAGTACCCTTGCCTCACTCATGCCATTTACAGGCAGCACCTCTGAGGGAAGGATACTGTGTGTGCTACTTGTCTTAGGCCTCTCCCCAGTTCTACAAAGTCCTTCTGCACTGCTCTAAGCTCATGTTGAGCCAAGTCATTTGTCCCTAGGTGGACAATGACATCCAGCTCAGACTCCTGTGCAGGTGTTCTCGTGATCCTGAGGATGCGCTTCCTGTCCCTACAAGCCATGGCACCAGGCAGGCACTTTACTTCAGTTTTTCCTGCTCCCCCCAGTTCTATCCCCCTAATAATTGAGTCCCCCACCAGGAGCTGCTTCCTTTCCTTGTGGCATCCTCTGCCTCCTTCCTGTGGGCCTCCCTTGTGACAGGTGTCCTCAGCCTCCTTAATCTCCTCCGTGGGTGCATCCATAGGGGAGCTGTGCTCCCCCAGAATGGTGTATGGATTGTGGAGTGGAACAACTGACTGGGTGTGCCTCTGTTCCACCCTCCTCACCCTCCCTGAGCCCACTGTGGTCCAACTACTGTGCTTTCGTTGCAACCTCTGAGGTAGTGGTGGTGGCTCTGGTGCTCCCTGGATGGAGGGGTTCCCTTTCTACCATCCAGTCTGGCCTAGGGGAAGGTTTTCTTACTGCTGTCCAGTGTGGCCTGAAGACGGGCAACTTCCTCCCTCAGGGCAGAGAGTTGTCTGCAAATGAGGGCAGCATCTCAGCCTCAGAAAGACTCCCGGAAGACTGCTGCCCACAGCCATTACATTGCACTACTCCCACATGATTATGTACTTTTTTGTGTGTGTGTGTGTGTGCTTGTGTGAGTGATTGGTTTGTTATATAGAAATATATATATATTATACAATGTGTGTCGTATATTTTCAGTGCTGTGTGCTAGAGAGGATATGACATTGATATGCACCTTGCACTCTTGAGGAAATGATGTCAGAACCTCAGGTATAAAGGAACTATTTCAGGGGTGGGTGGGGTGAGGGGTGGGAAGAGTTGGGCCTAAACTGTGCCCTCACAAAACAATCAGCTAAGAGCTCCTGACCCACCGCTGCGATGAGTGCCTTCCTGTCTGCAAGATACTATACACAACAATTTGACAGAGAAAATCCCCTGCTAATCAAACAGAGAAAAATCCAGACATCCAAGTCAGACACAGGTAAACCTCCCCAGCCACAAAACAGCCTGGTGGTTTGTGCTCTGAAAGCAGTCAGCCCCACTAACCCTGATATCTAAGAGAACTGTTTGAGGACCTGTTTGAGTGTCCCTATTGAGTCGCTGGGTTGTGTCATTGTGAACAGTAAATCATCCGCGTAGGCAACAGTTTTGTTAGTCGTCTTCCCTATCTTGAGGCCTTTTATTCATAAGTCTGCTTGTATTACTCTGGTGAGAGGTTCTAAGGCCAAATTAAATAGGTAAGAGGATAACGGGTAACCCTGTCTTGTTCCTCTATATAAACTGAATAACTGGACATACAGCCATTCGTAATTACTGCAGCAGTGGGCTTACTATATAGAATGTTAACCCAATCAGTAAAGTAATCCCCTAGATTATACTGTGTAAGCATGTTGCAAAAATAAGACCATTCTAAGAAATCGAAGACCTTGAAAAAATCAATGGAAAGAACAGTTATTTTTTTTTTTAGTTGCCCAAGCTGTATAGATCACATCAATAAAGCGCCTAATGTTGCCCATCCCTGATCTGCCTGGGATAAACCCTACCTGCTCTCACCCTTCTAGTCTGTGTACCAAACCTCTAAGATGTAATGAAAGAGCCTTGGCCAGGATTTAATAGTCTGCAGAGATACAGGTCTATAGCTTTCACAGGACTAGGGGTCTTTATCTTGTTTGAGTATTAAAGTAGTAAATGCACTATTTAGGGAATTAGGCAACCATTTTTTCCATAAAGGCCTCAACTGACATTTTATGTAGGTATGGTGAGATGATTGGGCTAATTATTTTATATAGCTTGCCAGGGAGCCCCAGGGTTTTGTTATTTGGCAAGTCCTGAAACACTCTGGTGATTTCTTCTGTGGTGACCGTGATAGGTCTATTCAAAATCATTTTTTTGGAATCATTTAGGGAGGGAGAAGAGGCAGAATGAATTGAAAGGGGGAGGGAGGACCAAAGTTTAGCAAAGCGATATGAATAAAGCAGATTGACCAACAGTATGTTTTCTAGAAGGAATAAGGAGCGAATGGGAAATACTGCTGCAGAGAGGGTAGGAGGAGGAAGAAGAGGGAGAGGATAGAAGGGATTTAAGATAGGAGGGAAAGGATCCAAACTAGAATTTGGATATAAATGAGACACAATGGAAAAGGCGCCTCTACTACCAACTAAACCCAGGCACCATTCACCCAAAGGCCTTATAGACTGTGCCCAGCTATTAACGGACAAGTAAATCTCGTACCTTGCCAGTGAGGGTTGTTACACAATTAAAAGGCTAACTGGTGCAGAGCTATGAAGAAAGCGTTCATGCATGTCGACTGTTGGCTCCACCCAATCCCCTGTTCTATGCGCACCAGCATCCTGTTTGTCCTACCCTCTACCATGTTGCACTGTGCCACTGATTCCGGGCCTTCTGATGATTGGCAGAGATACCATGTGATGTCACTGATGACATCAGCTACTCGTTGTGGGGGTGTGCTTGAAAACTAATATTGAGGTAAGGAGAACCTAGAATTATTAAAAGCCATTACTTTTTATTTACAAAAAAAATCTCACAAATGGTGAACACTTCAGCAACACAGAAGTTCTGTGAGCAGGATGCATGTTCAGAGAATCATTCTGCAGTCATGGAGCTCAAAGGGCCATGATTCAGAGTCAAAGATGAGGGGAAGCAGGTTCTTTGAAACACATGCATTACTCTCACGGCATATTTAGCCTTCTCCTGATTCTGACCCTGAGCCCCCTCTTGATCCCACTTTTCCAAGTTTGTGGTGCACAGTGCTTTGTTATATAAGTGGTCTGACTGCTATCAGTAACTTAAAACAAAATCCCATATTACTTAAAGGGGAACAGTCAGCACTAAGAACCCCACATTTCTGAGTGAGATTGGTTCAATTTTGCTGTTTGTGTGCAATTAGTTAGTTAGCTATTTAGTTAGTTTTTTTTACTTACTGTTTACTGTAATGTATTAGATTGTATCTGGCTGACCCAGCTGACTCCTACCCTGATATTTACAGTAACCAGCAATCCCAGAATCCCCTGCAGCTAACATAACAGCTGGACTACTGCAGCAGTGTTACAGTTTTTATAAGCTCCTATCTTGTGTTTGCTGGTTCCACTGTCACCCTGGGGCTACATACAGTCAGGAAGACTGCACTTTGCCCTAGAAGAGCAGCAGGACCAGCAAACAGCTGAGTAAAGCTTATAAAAGCTCTAGCATTCTCTGCAGGCTACTGAATCTCCAGTGGCTGTAGCCCAGCTCTGACATAAGCTGCAGGGAATTTGGGGATTTCTGGTTATGGCAGATGTCAGCTCAGAGTTAGCAGGACCATCTGGATATAATCTACTATACAGCCATAAACAAACAGTAATTGTTTTTCTCAGAATGTGTAAATTGGGATCAACACTGCACTTGGTTGTGGGGCTCTTAGTGCTGACAGTCACCCCGTTTACCCGGATGAATGTTTGGTTCATTTGTGGCTCTTAGTGCTGACAGTCACCCCGTTTACCCGGATGAATGTTTGGTTCATTTGTGGCTGTTAGTGTTGACAGTCACCCCTTTTACCCGGATGAATGTTTGGTTCATTTGCTAACATTAATGCCTCAAGCCCAGGCCATCGGGGCAAATTTCACATCAAGGAACTTGGGAACAGACCCAGTGCCGACACTGCACAGCAGTGGATGGGGAAGGGGGTTCAGGACCAACTTTAGAGTTTTGGGGCCCCCGAAACATAAGTCATGGGACTCTTATCCATCCCAGCTTGGTCCCATCTTTTACTCTGTTCCATAGCATATTTTATTTTCAATACAACTAATTACCTATTTGTTTTTTTAGAGAGAGGTGGCAATATTAATCCTTAGGGCCCCTCTGCCCATCCAATACGTCTGCTCATCGGGCTTTGATGGACTGATCCACATCTTACTCCCTGTCTTGGGGCAGATGGGTAAACATAAGGGGTTCTGCTGGTGTTCTGTGTCTGGAACAGGTTTGGCAAGATGATATGGTGAATGGTCAGGATAAGCAGGGGCAGGAGCTGCCCGATGAGGTAAAGAGCTACAATGAGGAACATCAGAGGAGAAGGGACCCACTAAGCACTGACCCAGTGGCATGGACAAGACTAGGTAGCTGTCTTCTACACCCCCCCAATAATTTGCAACCATTCCTGTCATCCTGAACTCAGTATCGTCTTGTTGCACACAGCAAATTGTCCTCCTTCTGCCCTTTATTTCATTGTATATTTACTTACATGGAAGTGCTGCCTTTGCACAATTGTTCATTTTTTGCTGGTGTTGATTTACATATCACTCTCTATTTTTGTAGCTTGTAGCTGGTATTTGTTGTCCTCTCCCCTTCCCCTCCATCCATTACGCATCTGGAAACAAGTTGTTACCAGCTCAGTATGGCTTTCCTGGTAAAACATTTGAAATAAATTAAAAATAAATAAATAAATTAGGGTAAGGGACAGGAAAAAGTGTAATTTGAAGAAAAACAAAGTAGGGGATGGCTGGTGCCATAGTGGTGAGTGGTAGAGGACCAGATGGTACACAAGCAACTGAGATTCACACGCCAGAGTTTAGTGCTCTGCTACAAGGTTCGCTTCAAGCATCAGGCACAGGCAGCACGTGAAGTCACAATAGCCTGGGTGGGTGGGTGGAGATAGTTGCTGATCGGAGCACTATCTTGAAGTCAGGGCCTGGTGATCCTTGGGAATGCAAGGGACCTAACATGGAAAGGCCACCTCAAGTGTCAGATGACACCTATCTAGTCTTGTCCATGCCACTGGGTCTGTGCTCAGCAGGGCATTTCACCTCAAATGTCCTAGGCCACACCCTGACCAAAGACAGCACTTTTCTCCTTTACTGAACATCGCACTTCATATGTGGCAGAGTGGGCCCCCCATCAGGGATAGAAACATGAGCCAGGAGGCAGTATGGAATGCTCAAAGACTCAGAGAGAGTAAGGAACCCAGACTAGAGTACCATGTTGGGAGACAGTGCACTGACAGGGCCCAAAAGAGTGACATGGGGAAGCCACTGAGAAGGAGAAATATAAAGAATAGGGATTACTCTGTGTCCTGCACCAATATTCCTTCAGTCAGCAAAACAGATTTTAATACAGCTGCCCATGGCAGCATGGTATGTTGCAGTGTTCAGAAGGCTGCTTTCTTTTTCCTGCAAATTGGCCCCTTACTTCCAGTATCTAACTGGTCGTAAAGTGCTTTGAGATTATTTTGGTATGGAAGAAGACACTATATATAATAATCAAGACCAATTCTAGAAATCTCCACCCAGATCACTTTATTAGGCCCTTCTGAAACACCTCACGAAAAGCCACAAGGAAGCCCCTCTCTGTAGACCTGTGTTATTAGTGGCATAGCAGAGTCTCACTCAATCATCGGAATAAAAAGCCTAGGGTGCTGTTTGAACATGCTGTGTTGTTTAGAACTTTAAAAAAAGTTCAGTGGGTTTGAGTGATGGCTTCTTTTACAGCTGCTGGAGAAGCTATTCTTAGATACATCTTCCCCCCCCAACCCCCGAGGCAACGGTTCACACACAATACAGATAGGAAAAAGGAGAATCCAATAGAACTTTCCCTGACTGCACATGTCTGAAGACAGGATAAATACTCTAAATGTCTGAAAGGTGTTTCAGTTATTTTTAAAAGCACTAAAAATAGGTGAGATTCATATGATACCTGTTAACCCTCCGAGCACCAACAACAGAAATACGTGAAACTCTACTGAGCAGCCTAAAGGGTTCTGGTCTTTCAGTATGCATTGGATGATCATCTTCAGCAGGGCCAGGGTAATACACAAATCAAGACAAAGCAATCTTTTTTTAATGGTGCTACTTGCTAGTTTAATACTGTTAGTAAAGTCATTATTCGTAGTACTAAAAAACAGAATTAAAAGTTACTTTGTAGTACAGTATTCAATAAACTCACATTGCACTAATGTCTGCTTTCTGTGTGCAGTTGTTCTACTTCAAAAGCATTCTTCCTAGAAACACATTTTGTCCCACTAAATACGAAGTAAAAAACTTAGGGCAACTGTGGAGAGCAAAATGTTGAGTGTGACTGGCAAACAAATCACGCTCGACATTACTAGTGTTCTACTAGGGGACTGGGAAGAACTTGAGGAGTTACAACTGGGACACAAGAAATCTGCTTTCTTATCTGTTTCGGACACCAAACTGGGAATACTTAGGAACTGGAAATCAGAGAAGCCCCTCACTATAGTTGCCTGGATTTACACATTTAAAAGCAATATTTTATTGGAAAGTCTAGTCTACAGATTTAGAGAGAGGGAGCATGTGTATGAGGGAATATGGGCTCCTTTAAAAATTATTACACCAGTGCAGGGAGGGGAGTAGTAGACACAGAGGATAGATAGCAAACCATCATTCATGCCTTAAAGGAATTTCATTTAATAGGGGAAGAAACACTACCAACCAAAAGAGATCCCCATGTGTCTTTATTAAAACTCCATCCAAGATCAATGCTGAAATAAGACTGAGTATACATCTGTTACGTATTGTCATATGATTGTCAGTTAAATGTTGTCAAGTAGGTCGATCACAGCAGAGGCTGGGTATAGGAAGCAAAATGTTGTGAAAACCTGAAAACAAAACTATCATTATTGCAGGGAAAGTAAACCCAAATGCAGACGTAAGCCCAACATTAAAAGAGATTCTGTAACACTGTACCCACATGGAAACTAATCAATTTACTGTAAAATAGGAAATCTGAGTGGTTATTTATGTTACATGTCAGATATTGTTTGCATTACCTTATTGTAAATATATTTTACTGTCTTTAATATTTACAGGCTAGAACAATGCTGGAACCAAACCGACACTAAATGTAAAAGTATCAGAAATGTTCAGTAAGCTATACATATAAAATTAAATAAATGTGAAAGGTTGTATGATGTATTGTATCATTGTCTTTTATGAAATGTAATAAAATACATTTGAAAAAAAACTTAAAGCAGCAGTACTACCTAACCAGGAAGTGATCCGTTAGGACCATTGTAGCGCCACAAACAATATGGCGGCTGCTATCTAATACTACTGCTGTCAATGCAGCAGGTGGCAGAAATGTAAACAAACACGAAGGATAACTGAGCAAGTTATGGGGTGATAGTACATTGCCAGCGGGTAAGAGTACCAGGTACATGCTCAGCAGAGCAGAAAGACTAAACTACTGAAAAAGCGTAGATATTTTTTGCATAGTACTGCTGCTTTAACCTGCTGCACTGCTCAGAATTAGCTGAGTAACACTGTAGCACAGTAGTCAATAAAACTGACATTGTATTACCCAGGTTCATCTTGCAAATGAGCTTCTGCTCAATGATGACCGCCTGGTTAAATAAAGACTTGATTGACTGATTGATTGGTATTAATCCTTTTTGCTTTCTGCGTGCAACTAGTTTTACTGTAAACCCCCCTGCATGGGAGATTTACCTTTAAGTCTCCCTGTACTAGCACATCAAAGGCACCAGCCACCAGTGACAGTTGATGCTTCAGTGCTCTTGACTGAATCAGGAATCTGATGATCACCGCCTCTACTGAACCAGACATGTACACACACACACACACACACAACTGATTTGGGGCCCAAGGCATGCTTGGTGTAAATAAAGACACATTGGTAAAACTGATTATGGACTACAAATCAGAAGCCATCTTTGTCACCTCTGACCCTATCTGGGATGGAGGCACAGTCAGAGGGTAAGTGGTTGACCAATCACATTCAGAAGCTTGAAGAGAGTGCCACAATAACTTGTGGACTTGTAGAGGAATTCATTAATTCAGGTACCTTTGCAGCAACCAATAGCCTGTTGAGATGCAGCCTCCAGACCTGCTACAACTAAGTAATAATTCTAATAGCCAATCAGGAGCTGCTATTCCCCAGTGAGCAACAAGAACTGATCCAGAACTAATTCATTGTGCAGTTAAGGAAAATCTGCATGACACCCAAAAGGGACGGGTCCATTTGTGTGGTGTTGAGAAAGAAAACCTAAAATTGTGCTATGCAGAGACAGACCACCTGTCTGCCAGAAAGTGAATGAAAGAGTAAGAAGCAGAATTACTGCTGAGAGAAGGAGGTAACTGCATGCTAGCTCAGTGCAAACTAAAGCTGACGGCTGCAATTAATCTTTGAGAGACTTTGCTGCACTGCAGTCAGAGACCACTGATCTGTGATTACAGCAAGGCTAGGACGTCAGCCAGCCAGTATCACAGCCCAGTGTTGGTTACCTCAACACACTAGGGACAGAATGCCAGGGCACTGTGCGTCAGTCAGATAGGATCAGGATTGGGTTTTGCAGGCTGAGGTGCCCTGCGTGTGTAAAATGATCATCTGCTGAATGCAAAGGTCAGAGGTGAGCTGACTGGAACCAGAGAAACAGTCGTTTGCTCCAGCACTGAAGGCCTTGGGAAAGAACAGAAAGAGTGAAAGCAGCCTGAGAAGGATTCACTGCAACTGCATCAAGGGAAAGCCCCTGTGCTGGGAGAACCATGAGTCAATGAGGGCTTACTCTGTACCTGCATCACTCTGGATCATAGTTGTTTGGAAAACATTTAAGGGACTAATGGGCTATCCAGTCAGAATCTGCAAGTGCCCCTTGTGGGTTTAAGAGCATTAGGGTTGGGTTTAAGTTGCAACAAAGCATTGCTGTTCAATTTGTATAAGTGCATTAATGCCAGCCAACCATGTGCAACATTACTGGGCCTGTACCACTTCCACGGCAGGGTACCCTGTGAAACACCTGGAACTCCTTAGTGATATTTAAGGCTTATACATGCATGGTTGTGTTGGGGGGGGGGGTGCTATTGTTACTGGGCTGATCCTGGAAGAGCACTTGAAGCACAGCCCCATATTACCAATATTTGCCCATCCATAGGAGGGCACTGAAGAACAGTTGTGTGTATTGAGACTGGGCCTGGACTGGAACTGAAGAAGCAGCCAGAAGTGTACAATACTTAAGTGATAATGATAAAGAAACTGGTAATTTCTGAGGGATTAATGACTGGTTGGGGGGGATTGGTGAGCCAAGTGCCACCTCCCTCCAGCTTGTCATTAACCAAGGAAATGACTGGCTTCAAGGCTTATATTGCAGTTCTAAGTCGAAGTGCAATGCAACTTTCGATTTTACACTTTTTTACTTTCCCGTTGCTTAGCTGTGTGGCACGAGCCATGTAACACAAGTATGTCTTACATTTAAGACATTGCATGTTGCACAGTGTCAATTGGTAGTCAGGTCAGTCATTTCTGACACATTAGTGACTGATCCAGCAGCCAATCAGGAGTCTTGTTAGGTTAATGAATATTTAATTAGACTTATAGTGCCTCATATTGCAAAATCACCCCTTTTCGTTTTAGGGCCTGAGATACTGACTCTGTTATTTTGTTTGCAATCACTGTCTGAGCACTTCTTATTTTTGAGTATAAGTTGCATGCTTTTTTGGGACAGTGATTGCACTGAGTTGGCTCACGGGTGGGTTGATCCTGTGGGGAGGTGAGTAAGTACTACATTCCTGGCCCCATTAGTTGAGTGGTGGCTTTCATCTGTATCAAAGGTAGCTTAAAGATGCACAGTAATGTTTTGAAATCTCCCCCACAGGATTCAATAAAGTGCGCCCCCATGCTCTCCATGGTAGGACGTCACAAAACATGTGAGCACAGGGCCGTGGTTGGCAGACCAAGAAGTGGAAAGGATTGGCTGGCCAGCAGTTTAGCCAGAGTTACAATTCCTTCCCTTCCTTACAGGACAGTATTAATGTAATCCCTATGTTGGAGAGCTTACCTGTTTGCCCCCTTAGGCTGCCCGTTGCTCCCATTTTCTCCCAATGTGTCCCCACATCCTGGCCAGTTCTTAGTGCCCTGGATCCTCCCTCTGGCCCCTGCAGAATTTTTCAACACAGAATCAGGACAGGAGGAGCTAAATCATGGAGCCACCAGTTGGTTCTGCACTGTGGGTGCTGTCTGGCACTTCCCGCATGCACATAGTGCATCTGTGTTTTTGGCCATTCTTGTGGCCGAATGAGTGGCTCTCCAGTGGTCCCAGTCCCTCCTTTAGGCTAAATGAGGACCAGAGGCAGTGCAGGAGGATCCGCAGATGTGTGTTTTTAGATGCGCCAATAGCGTACCAGCATTTGGGAGCAGCCTCATGAATATTAATGAGGCTGATCAATTATGGATGATCGGAGCCTGTCTGGTGTCTGGGGCAAGCTAAATTGGTGATAGTGACAGGCAGAGACTTGTTTAAAATGTTAAATGTGGCCCGTGTTTGAGAGGGCACAGGGATGGATATCAGTCCATGGGGTTTGTTTAAATAAAAAAATATGTTTACACAAGCTGCATCAGGACAGGGAAAGTGAAGGGTAGCTGAGTATGAATGGAGAGCTTGCCTGTTGCCTGGGGACTCTGATTCTTGGCACAGCGACAGGCAGGGAGATGAATAAAGGTTATAAACTGTGATGGTATAATAAAGGAAAGGGGCTGCTGCAATTCTTTGGGGCACTGGGGAAACCAAAAATGTTTATTCTGTCTGCAGGGACACTTTGAAGAGGGACACCATAAGGACTGCAGTTAAACTGTTTACTTCAGCAGCCATGATTGCATCCATGTGGCCACAGTTCAACCAATTGGAGTGCTAGGAGGACTGTGGGACTGTTGAAAGGACTTTGGGGGAAAAACTGGGGCAAGTTTAGGAGCCTTTTTCCACAGTCAATCAGGCATCGAGGAAGTCTCATACATATTAATTTTGTAAAAGGACAGTGAATTCAGTCAATGAGGGGCTGCCAGAGAGCTCCTAAAAGAGAGACTTTTGGTTTCTGGGTCAGTTTGGCGGGAGCCCCTCCAGAGGAACAAGGGCTCCAGACCCTATTCAGAAGATGGTGCTGCAAGGCTGGGAAAGAGCCTGCACGGGGACTGCCAGCAATTTGTCCCCCAGGGCCTGGTCAGGCCTGTCCCCAATGTTAGAAGAGAGTGAAAGAAGATTGCTTCTGCAGCGCTGCAGAGAGAGAGAGAGATGCAGGGTCCTGCTACAGGCTGCTGTGATAAGAAGCTACACCACCATGATGTGAAAGTGTTCAGAGAAAAGGTTGATTGCAATTGTAAAATGGATTATGGAAAATGGACTGGTTTTGTGTCGAAGAGGTTGAAGAGAGAGCTTCTTCTGCATTCATCTGCACCTGCACGGTGAGAAAAAGATCTGTTCTACCTCAGAGGGACTGAGAGAAGCCCTATATCTGAGAGAGGGAGAGATTTGCTGGAGCTGTGTGTGAGCCAGAGCAAGAATGACTGCTGTTTTTTTGAATTAGAAACTGTGAAAGCAAAGAGATGGGCATGTGCTCTAGACTCCAGGGACCTGCGGCTGCTGTTGAAATCCAAGGGAAGAAAAAAACTTGTTATGAAGTTGGAGCTCAGACACTGCTGCTTCAAGGCCTGAGAAGCAGGAAAGTTTAGGAAACTGCTCTGGCTGCACCTCAGAGCTGGTGTTCTGATGAGAGGAGAGAGAGCTCTGGAGATTTCCAGCCTAATTCAGAGCCAGGTGGGGAATTTGCCAACCCCCACTGAGTGGGGTCTGCTGACTACAGGGGGCCACTGGCACATGCTGGGGTAGCTAGGGTACCCATGACCTGGAGGGAGCCGGGCTGTGGAGCCACTCCCAGGTCTGTAGCTGGGTGGGCCTTGTGAGGGAGCTCTGCAATGGGCCTGAACAGGCTGAAGGGGACAAGCTGCAAAACCTTCAATCAAGCAGAAGATCCAAGCTGCAGCATCCTTGCCCCTTTCTCAAGTCTGTCAAACAATTTATTTCAATGTTCTGCTGTTCCACCAACCCCAGAGTTTCAGTCACAGTGCTACCAGAGACTGATTCACAGAACCATGAGTAAATGCAGGAATTGCCCTGCACCTAGGAGATGTATATAGTTCTGCTCTCAAGTTATGCCCAACGACGTAGAAAGTAACTTTAAAGCTAAAGAAATCAAGAGAAATGTAAAAGTAATTTTATTTTACATCAAGTGCACCAACGCTGGCCAACCAACTGCACCGCAGGCCTGCAACTAGAGAGCTGGGTACCCAGGGACAGAGTGTTGGGGGTTATCTGAACTGGTACCAGTTGGGGTCTGTGAAAACATAAAAAACCTGCAGCAGTTAGCTAGTTAGAGAATTGGTGGCTGCAATACCTAAAATGTGGTTTGGGCTGAGAAAAGGGGGAAATGATGGTTTTGAAAATGTGGGTTGTTTCAAAAGTGCCAGTCACTAAATGCCATTGAAAATTGTTTTGCTTAACCTCTAATCCATTCTCCCCCTTCCTAACCCTCCCCATGTAAATAAATATGGTGTTCCTAGTTTGGAAAACCTCTGACTTGAGAACCTAATTTTAGTGAGCATATTATCAGCTGAAGTTAAAGATGCCAGGTGTTGAATTTGGGGGATTTGGGTTCTGGTGAGTCCATGAGTGTGGGTGACTGTATGGGAAAGTGGGTTGGTACAGCATACCAGGGGGTTGTACTGGTAATGACCTAACCCACTAAATTTGTACTCTGAGTGGAAACACCACTATTTTTGTTTTCATCCTTGGAAAAGGACCCCCGGTAACAGCTTAATAGGAACCCAGGCTCCTTAATCTGGTTAGCAGCCGCCCAGGCAGGGGTAGTAGCCCTCTTATAGATGGTGCCAGGGCTACACTAAAATTTATAATTTTGCCCCAGAAGGACTATCATAATGGCAGGGTAAGGGCTATGAAGAAATCCACATTTTAATAGAGAAATCCAAGTCCATACAAATGATACCATCACCAGGAAACAGCTACACCTCAGCACTTCACCTTTACAGGCTTTCTTTTTGATTTTTTCATACAATTTAATCGAGTTCTCACATGTTCATTTGTTTGGTGTGCTCCTATGCTTTAGAACGGACTGTGAGTTGGGGTTGCCAGCCTCTTAAGAGCACCCACTGCCATTTCCTTTGGCACAACTGAGGTCTTGGAACTAGTATAAGGGCTTTGAAGCCCAGTATACAGTCTGACAAATTTCCTTTGAAGATGCAATGTTATTCTATGGGAATTTTCATTTTTTTATGTTTTTATATGTCTATTTCCATTTGTTATTTCATAGGGACTTAGTCTTGTAGTAGTCATAGAGACTTTCTTTTTATATATATAGATTGTCCCAAAACTCCAAAGATTGATGGAATTAAAGCTTGTTAAATCTGCAATGTCATCCAATGGGAATTATTTTTTTATTTTTTAAAATGGGGAGGGTATTGTGTGTCAGTCTTGTAGTACTCATTGAGACTCTTTTTCTTTTTGATATATAGCTTGTCTCAACTCCAAATATTGATGGAGTTATGGCTTTTTAAAGTTGCAGTTTTATCCTATGGGAATTTAATTTTTTTAATTATATTTTTTTTTATATGACCCTTGAATTATTTACATGGTTTTATGTGTTAGTCTTGTAGCACTCATTGAGACTTTTGATATAAAGATTGTGCCTTAACTCCAAATATTGACAGACTTATAGTTTGTTAAAGTTGAAATGTGGAAAAAACCTACAGTAAGTCCAACAACTTCTTTCGTATGAATCAATCCTCTTTCGAGAGAGTCTCATGATCTCACAAAGAGGATTGGTTCATATGAAGGAAGAATGTGGGAAGAAACTAAGTCCAACTTCCTTTTTCATATGACTCAATCCTCTTTCATGAGATTTTCATGCTGTCACCAAAGAGGACTGGTTCACGTGAAAGAAGAATGTGAACAAAACTAAGTCCAACTTCTTCTTTCTTATGAATCAGTCTTTAAGAAGATTGGTTTGATATGAAAGAAGAATGTGAAAAAAAGGAAGTCCGTCTTTATCTTTCATATGAATCAGTCTTCTTTCGTGAGATTTTCATGATCTCATGAAAGAGAATTGGTTCTGATGAAAGAAGAATGTGAAAAAAACTAAGTCCAATTTCTTTCGTATGAAGCTAATTTTCTTTTGTATGGCCTTCTTCCTCTTTCATGAGCCATAAGAAAGAAGAAAATCATCTCATGAAAGAAGATTTTTGCAATGTTTTGAAAACACATTTCTGGCTTTTTTTTTTTTTAAAAAACTAACTCTAGATTCCAGCTAATGGAGGCTGCATAGCATAGTGGCCAAGGGCACTGAGCTGAAAACCTGGAGACCTGGGTCTGAATACCATCAGCCCCCACCTACATAGTGTGTGACCCTGAGCAAGTCACTTCATGTTTTTGTGCACCCCAGTCACACCTGGAAACAAACTCAAGCTTAGTGGCCTTTCCTGGTTAAACTATTTCCTCTTTCCCTAATGGGGTCCCGTTTAGCAAGATACACATGATGGTGCCTCTGCAGGATATCATTTTAATGGGTTTTGAAATATTTTTTTTAAAGGAAACAAGATGGCTGCCATATGAAAGAAGAATTTTGTCTCACAAAAGAGGATTACCTTCTCATGAACTTCTTTCATGTGGTCAAATTCATCTTTTGTATGAAACAGCTATCCAAAAGACCATACTGAGCATGCACAGAACCAAAATTTCAAATACTTATAACTCTGGAGTCTATTCATATTTTTTCACTAAACTAATGAAAGGCACCATTCTGAGGCAAACCCTTTCTACCCTGAACATTTCAGACCAAAATTCGAAACTGTCTGGGTGCTAGGCGATGACAAAACAAGAGTAAAAAAGACCAATTTTTGTTCTACTTTTTTGACTATCCAGATCCCAGAATCTGCACATCTGAACAGAATGAAATTTAACACATCAAGTGACCTTGCCCCCATACCATGCATGCATATTTTCATGCAAATCTGTCTAACAGGGCAAAGCTATTAAACATTAACATTAAACAGCTTACTCAACCCTAACTATAGTGGTACTACTATGCTACTATAATATACACAGCATCACTAAGAATCACAATGAAATTAGGAGCAATAGGCTCATGTTTTAGCTCCTTTTTGACTAAATGAAATAATTCATAATTCCTCCCTTATTAATAAAATTATCTATGTTTCTTTTAAAGGTTTCTTTATTGTTACTTATGATCACACTTTCTGGCAGTCTATTCCACAGGTTTGTTGCTCTAATAGTATAAAAGTTTTTTCTTATGGTGGATTTATACTTTTTAGATTTAACCTGCATGGGGGTGTCCTCTTACATCAAATCTGTCCTGTTTATACTGTATATTTAAATCAGTTATTAATTCCTGGTCATTCATTAGATCAAAGTAAAACAACATGTCACTCCTCATTCTTCATAGTTCCAAGCTGTGAAGTCCTAGAGAGTCCAGCCACTCTTTATACATTTATGTTTCAAATTTTTTATTAATTTTGTGAACCATCATTGTACTCTCTCTATTCTATTTATATCCCCTTTCTTATCTGGGTTCCAGTACAGGTTACATTTGCAGTAACATACAGTACATATCCAGTATCAGGTACACAAAATTACAAAAAGGACCCCTGGGACAGCAAAATTCACCTATGACCCAATCATCTTAACTCTAGCATGCATGGAAGGAATGCTATGCCATGAGGTCCAACAGACCCACCTAGGGCCATGTCTTTCCCCTGGTCAGTCCCTTCCCCCTCTGGATTTTGGTAGTTCCACAACCTTTGTCAAGAATCATGCCCACCCAGGGTTGCACTCCTCCACTGCCAGTTGTGGCTGCCCTGCATGCCCCAAACCATGTGACAGTTCTGTTTCCTGAGATGCGTACCTGCCCAGGGTCATGCATCCAGCCCAAGCATCTCCCAGCTCCAGCTGACCCCAATCATCATCCCGGACACCTCTTTTTGTGGGTCTTACATGGATTTCCACCCCATGCAAGCATTTTTAAACATCACTGGTGTTCTTGACAGTTAACTGTGACAAGAGCAAGGTGGCAGTCACCTTGCTCTGGCCTATGCTAAAAGGGGAGGGTGGGTGGAAATGCCACCTTGGCTGTGCTGTCTCAAAGAGGGTAGCTTCTCCAAGCCACCTCTTTTTATTCTATCCCAGGGTACCCCCCCAGGTGTGTCTGCAGCCTGGTCCCCTCAGTTACACTCCATGCCTGACTGAGCCATCCAGGAATGGCCAGAAGACCAGATGCTCCATTTGTTGGGACACCATGGGCAAACTTCCCCCCGATAGGAGGCTAGGGGGTCCTTATCAAACAGTGTCTCACTTGCAGAAGCATTTGAAGTGTTGGGTATTACACTTGACATACCATGAAACATCTCATCTTCCTCCAGTACATCAATGTCTGGTCTCTCATTGCTCACAAGAGGTAAGTCCCCTTTGATAAATGCAGTGGCACTCTTCTCTGTAACAGAAAAAGCTTTTCTGTTGGCAGCAGATTTGATTTTATTTTCTCTTTGTGGTTTGCTAATTGCAATCAGCTCCAGGGCAGTACTCTTGGCTATCAAAGTTTTGCATGTAGCCAATACCAGTGGAAAAAGGCACAAATTTCTTGTACAGTCTTGCCTTTTGGGTCATTTCATGAAAGAGACTGTAGCTGAATTGATAGGTTGAAGCTGTTTCTGCTATTTTCAGGAGGATTTAGTAAGTCTGAAGTAGCTGAGGGAGGGCAGGTTGGGTGGAGAACTCTGTCTCCTACTCTTGGGCTGTATACAATGGTTCATACAATGGCGTGAGGAGCTAAAAAAGGCAATGAGCCCATAAATGCTCCTTTCCAATCACCCATAATGAGTTGGTATGTTTCCATCATTAATATATGCATCTAGCCGGTTTCTGAACTGCTGTTTATTTTCACTAATAGTATTATTTAATGGGAACCTAGACAATGCGCATAGTCTAGGTAAAAAGCTCCCCAAAATGGTGGCCTTGATGGAAGAGGGATGCCTGGATATTGTGGCAGTCACAGAAACATGGTACACAGAGAAGCATGACAGGGATGTCAACATACCAGGGTACACAATCTACAAGAGGGACAGGGAGGGAAGAGGAGGAAGAGTACCTCTCTATGTAAGGGAAGGGATCAAAGCAACAGAACTAAAGGATAAACAGGGAGGAGAGGAGGCACTGTAGGTCACCCTGGAGACTGGAAATGGCACCACAATTTGCACAGGGGTTGTATATAGACCCCCGTCTCGGGGGAGGAAATGGACAAGGAAATGATAGCGGGGCATCCTTGGGATGACAGAGAAAGGGGAGATATTGCTGATGGGGGATCTGAATATGCCACATGTTAACTGGAGCACCTTTGCTGCAGCCACATCCAAGAGCAGGGCCATTCTTGATGTCCTACAGGAGGCATGCCACAAACAGCTAGTTTTGGAACCCACTCGGTAGGGAACAATCTTAGACCTGGTACTCTCAAATGGAGACGGAGAGAGGATCTCTAATCTTGAAGTGGGTAGCCATCTGGGAACAAGCAACCACCAAACAGTGTGGTTCACGATAAACTTAGCTGTAGAGTCAAGCCACACAAATGTTAAGGTACTGGACTTCAGGAGGGCTGACTTTGTCAAAATGGAAGAGTGCCTCAGAAAAGCACTAGCAAACAGGCAAGATGGTGGCGTGGAGCAACAATGGGGAAACATCAAAACCGCCATCACAGAGGCAACAAGTCTTTGTGTGAAGCAAATAAAGAAATCAAAATGAAAGAGAAAACCACTATGGTTCTCAAAAGAAGTGGCGGGGAAGGTTAAGGAGAAAAAGATAGCATTCAGGAAGTAAAAGGAAACACAGAAGGAGCAGGACAGAGAACTGTAGCAGTTAAAGCAGAAGGAAGCGGGGAAGGCAGTCAGAATAGCAAAGGCCCAAACCAAGGAAAAGATAGCCAACTCAGTTAAGAAGGGGGATAAAATCTTTTATAGGTACATTAGGGAGTAAAGAAAGACTAAAGCAGGGATACTGAGGCTGAATAAAGAGGAAGATGGTTGGGCAGAGAGCAACAGTGAAAAAGCAGGTATACTGAATGAATACTTCTGATCAGTATTCACAATGGAAAAGCAGGGAGAGATACCTAATCCAGTCAATAGAAGCACTCTGGCTAGGGGGGTTGATATTAGTCCTTTCACAGAAGGAAGGGTTCTGAAAGAACTCATAAAACCGAAGGTGGCTAAAGCAATGGGGCCTGATGGGATTCACCCCAAAATTCTAAAACTAGAACTAGTAACACCACTGACTATCCTTTTTAATAAATCATGGGAGGATGGTGTGGTACCTGAGGACTGGAAGAGGGCGGATGTGATTCTTCTTCACAAAAGTGGGAGCAAGACAGAGGCAGGAAACTACAGACCTTTCAGTTTGATCTCAGTGGTAGAGAAAATGATGGAATCACTTCTGAAGGAAAGAATTGTTGAGTACCTAGAGGCCAGTGGGGCACAGGACCCAAGGCAGCATGGATTCACAGCAGGAAGACAAATCTAATTGATTTCTTTGACTGAGTGACCAAAGTAGTAGTAGACCAGGGAGGGGCTGTGGACATGGCCTACCTAGAATATAGCAAGGCATTTGACACAGTCCCACACAAAAGATTAATAAACAAATTAGCCAGCCTGGGAGTGGGTCCCAGGGTGGTAGCCTGGGTAAAACACTGGCTGGACAACAAGACACAGTGGGTAATATAAATGGAGTCCACAGTGAAGAAATACAGGTTACTCACCTGTAACAGGAGTTCTAGGAATGGTATATGTTGTTCATCCACACTGTCTGGCAAGTATCCTTGCCACTTTAAATCTTGCCGGAAGGTCTTCAAGCTGGCTCCTCCCACCCACCCGGGTGGTAAAACTCTGGCTCCTCCCATGGCAGATCTGGCCAGCTGGAAGCTCAGGTTGTGCATCGAAGCTGGGAGGTGGTGGAATGTGGGATGAACAACATATACCATTCCTAGAACTCCTGTTACAGGTGAGTAACCTGTATTTCTAGGGACATGGATATGTTGTTCATCCACACTGTCTGGCAGACTCCTAGCAGTTCTCCGGGAGGAGGGAGGCAAGGCGCACACCCCTCTACTTAGGGAATAGAGACTGGAGAACCGAGGCCCCAAAACCAGCATCCCGGCGTGACTCAAGGTCGATGTGGTAATGGGTGATGAAGGTGTGTGCTGACTTCCAGGTAGCAGCCCTGCATATTTCCTGGATAGGGATGTCCCTGGAAGCAGCCACCGATGCAGCAGTATGGCAGGTAGAATGAGCTCTTATCCCTCTGGGAGGCTCCATGCCCACCAACTTATAGCAGAGACTATGCAGGAGGTGACCCACCTGCCTATCGTCCACTTGGCTGCAGGTCTGCCAGGTGCGGCTTCAGCGAGGGTGACAAACAGCTGGTGAACCTCTCCCGAATTTCAGCCATGCTGCTCCTTATAGTAGCTGGCCCTTCTAGGGTCCAGAGTATGGAGCCTATATTCGCCTCCGAGGTGTGATTGGGGTAGAACACCGCAGAGTCAACACTAGTTAAGGTGAAACTCACACCACCTTCAGAAGGAATTTCGGTGGGGCGCAGGACAACCTGTCCCTGTGGAAGACCAGGTAAGGAGACTCAATGCAAAGCGCCTGGAGCTCTCCCATCCTTCTGGCTGACAGGATAGCCACCAAGAAGGCGGTCTTCCACGACAGGTGAGAGTTCACACCTGTGCACTGGTTCGAATGGCTTGCCCATGAGCTTTGCCAGTACCAGCAGTAGATCCCACGGAGGTGGAGGTTCTCGCACCGGAAGGGAAATGTGATCAAGGCCTTTGAAAAAGCGCCAGACCACCTTCTCCTGCGCCACCGACTGCTTCCCGGCCCACGCCCGGTAAGCAGAGATGGCTGCCAGGTGCACCTTAAGGGTCGTCGACCTAAGCCCTTGCTGAGAAAGGGACCAAAGGTAGTCCAATATGCTCGCCAAGGAACAGGAGGAAGGGTCCAGGCCCTTGTCCTGGCACCAAATGGAAAATCTCTTCCATTTGAAGGTGTAGCATTTTCTGGTCGACTCCTTATGGGACGCCTCAACTACGTTGAGGACCTCGTCGGAAAGACCCAAGGCCTGGAACTCTAGCCGCTCAGGAACCAGGCCGTCAGGTGCAGGGATTGAAGGTCCGGATGGAATACCTTCCCCTGATTGACTGAGAGCAGGTCTGGGCGAGCTGGAAGCTGCCTCGGGAGCCTGGAGCTGAGGCTGAGGAGATCTGGGTACCAGTACTGGCGGGGCCAGTCTGGGGCTATCAGAATCACCTGCCTTGTCCCTCCTTGCTTTGAGAAGCACCTTGTGCATCAAGGGAATGGGGAAAAGGAGAAGAGGCCCGGGGTCCACGGCCCCGAAGGCATCCCCTGCAGCGATCCCCTGCTGAGGGAGCAGGCATGGAACAGCCTCAGCTTCGCATTCTCCCTGGAGGCAAACAGGTCCACCTGAGGTGTGCCCCAATAGGAGAATAGATCTTGTACTACCTCCGGCAGGAGAGACCACTCGAGGGACGCAGCCCCTATCTGGCTTAGGGCATCGGCCAGGGTGTTGGAGGCTCCTGCCACATGAATGGCTAGGAGATCCGCCTCCAGGCTGCGCACGAGTGACCAGATGCGGAGAGCTTCCTTGCATAGAAGCAGGTGAGACCTGGCGGTTTATATAGTACATGGTCATGGTGTTGTCCATCTGGACCCGGACCACTAGACCCCGAAGAAATGGAGCAAAGGCGGTGAGAGCTAGGCGGACCGCTCAGAGCTCCAGCAGGTTGATGTGGCATCGGGACTCCCTCGGAGACCAGAGGCCATGCGCTCGGTGTTCCCCCAGATGGGCACCCCAACCCATCAGAGAGGCATCGGTCAATAGAGAGACCGTCGGCTCGGGCGGACAAACGGGATGCCCTCCTGCAGATGAACTGGAACGGTCCACCGCTGGAGAGCTTTCCACATCTCCTGGGTCACCGTCACTAGCTGGTCCAATGGATCGCAGCATTGGGACCACTGGCTGGCCAGCCCCACTGAAGGGGCGATGTTCCAGCGGGCCCAATGGACCACGCTGGTACAGGCTGCCATGAGACCCAGGAGGCACAGGAAGTCCTGGGCAGGGCGCAATTGCCCAACCAGAAAGGATTGGGCAAAGGAGGAAAGAACCTCGACCCTGTCCGCGGAGCCGTGCCCTGGCTCGAAGAGAGTCAAGCTCTGCCCTGATGAAAAGAATCACCTGCTTCGGCTCGAGTTCCGACTTGGCCTCATTGATGAGGAGGCCGACCTGAGAAGCAAACCTGGAGGGCCAGATCTCTGGACTGCTCCACCTCCTGTCTGGAGGGCTGCTATCAGCCAATCGTCCAGGTAAGGGTAAACCCGTACCCCTCAGTGCCGCAGGAATGCTGTCACCACTGCCATGCATTTGGTGAAGACCCTGGGAGCTGGAGATAAGCTGAAGGGCATGGCTTGGAACTCGAAAAGGGATCCCTCCACTCGAAAGCGAAGGAACCTCTGATGTGACGGACGGATAGGGACATGAAAGAACGCATCCTGCAGGTCCAGAGAGCAGAACCACACGCCGTGTTCCAAGAATGGTGTTATCTGAGCCAGAGTGACCATCCTGAAGGTTCGAGACCTTAGGAACTTGTTTAGGTCGTGTAGGTCGAGAATGGGGCGCCAGCCCCGTCCGTTTCGGAACCAGGAAGTACCTGGACACGAACCCCGGGTTTGAGGGGGTCCGCCACCTCTCTTATCACCTCCTTCTCGAGGAGGAGAGCGATGTCGGCTCAGCGAGCTGACAGCGAGGCTTCGGACCCCAAGGCCTCCGAGGTGCGATGGCTTTGAAGGGTGGGGCCTGCTCGAACTCCAGAGGCAGGCCCTTTCCCACCACCTCCAACACCCACCGGTCTGTGGTGATAACGGACCAGGCGGAAAGAAAGTGGCGGAGCCGCCCCCCCACAGGGGGCACCTGTGGTGAGGCGACGGGGTTGGGGGCGACACCCCTCAACCCGTCACTGGGCAGGCTTGGAGGAAGGACCGGCTGAGGGACCTCCAGGGCCTTTACCTCCCTGCTTCCTGGAGGAGGAAGCCACGGGCTTGGGTTTGGGACGCCAAGCGCGAGCCTGCTGGCCCTGATGCTGCTGGGCCGGACGTGCCGCGGGCGCAGACAGACGAAAGGGCTTGGATTGCGGTCTGTGGCCCTTGTCCCTCTGAGCAGATGAGATCGAGTCCAAAGTGGCACTGGACTTTTGGATCCTCTAGAGGTGGCTTTCCACTCCAGGGCTGAAGAGGTAGGTCCCCAGGAAGGGGACATCCGCCAATTTGTGCTGGGTATCCGCTGTGAAGGTGGATATCATCAGCCATGCCCGATGGCACATAGCCACTGCAGCCGCGACTGACCTGGCACATGAGTCTCCAATGTCCAGAGCAGTCTGAAGTTGCTGCTTGGCCACCGCCCTGCCCTGGTCCTGCACCTGCCTAACCGTGGTCTGCAGGTCAGCCGGGAGATGAGGGACTACCTTGTCCAGGGAGCCCAACAGGGCATGGGAGAAATGTGCCATAAGCACGGCCGAGCTGGCCTGATGAAGGCCAAGGGAGGACGCAGCGTAGACTTTTCGCCCGGCATAGTCCAATTTCTTGGACTCCTTGTCGGGAGGTTTGTCCACGTCCCTAGCGTTTCCGGCACGCCGGAAAACGCTGTCGGTAACTAACCCCTCGGCTGAGGGATGTTCCGAGAAACCGGACAGGGAACCGGTAGGGACCGCATACTTCCTGGCCATCCTGGCTGAAGGCGCAGGGCAGGAAGCAAGGTGCTGCCAGAGCTCCAAGGCCGGGCCCACAATGGCCTCAGCCACAGGAAAGGCCTCCGTAGGGGAATCCCCTCAGTCCAATATCTCCGTGAGGGGATACTTGGCCCGCTTGGATACGGGCTCGAGCTGCATCCCGGTGGACTCCAAGATGAGCCTGAGCAAACCCAGGAAGGACGAAGGGCTGTCGTCCAGCGACTGACCTCCAGAGGACTCCAAGTCCACTCGCCTGGAGAAAAGGGAGGAATCGTCATCGGACTCAGAAGAGTCCGCAAAGAGCTGCCTCGGGCCTGAGCCACCCTCCACCTGCCGAGGGCAATCGGGAGTGAGGGAACGACAGCCTATGGGGCAGACCCTGAGCCGACCGAGGGTTCTTGGTCGGAGCCCCAAACAGCGGCTGTGGAGGCGGAGGTTCCACCGGAATCGGTGGAGCAGCTGGTTTTGGCCAAACAACTGGTCTGGGAACAGGCTCCTCGGGTAAGACGAGGGGTTGTTTCGGCCGCTCCGGTGACAGCCACTTAATGGCTGGGGAAGGCAACGGCGTCGGTTTGTTCCCGGTCAGAAAGAGCTGTTGCCACATGAGGTCCTCGTATTGTCGATGTAACTTACGTCGAAGCCTCCCCTCATCCGAGGAGGAGGACGATGACGAGCGGTGGCACCGCTTACCACGGTGCCGAGACCGAGACCCCCTATGACGGTGGGATCGGCTGGACCGCGAAGAAGTCCGAGACCGAGACCGAGAACCTCGGCCTTTCCGAGGACGGTGCGGGGAGGGGACGAGTGGAACCGGCTCCTCCCTCGGCTCGGAGGGTTCATCCGAGGGCTCCGGAACCAGAGGCACTGGCAAGCCCGCGGGATCCTCAACTCCCACCGGGGGAACCGGTGAGAGAGGATTTTCAGCTTCGCCAGTTGACAACCCGTCAACAGGTCGAGAAGATCTCGACTACTTGCGTCGACGGAGTCTCGGTCAACTGACCTGACGAGGACACATGAGACCAGTGGCCGAAGCCGAACGATCGACCGAAATCGATGGCCGACAACTCGGGGAGAGGGACCTTTCCCGCTCCCAAGAGCGTCGATGGAGGGACTTACCCTTGTCTTTCTTCTTGGACTGAGAAGAAGGTCCAGCAGATGTTGGTCCCTCTCCTCTAGTGGAGAGGGACAGACAAAGCTCCTTAAAGGAAGCTGTGTAAGAGGAACCCAGGGAGAGTGGGATAAATGCCATGGTCGAGGAAGATGCGGCCCGCGCTGCCTCCTCTTTGAGGGCGATCATCTGCTCTAGCTGATCCACCGAGCCCGCCGCCGCAGAAACCGCCGACCAGGCCTCTTTTGACTTCACTGGAGGAAAACGTTTCTCAGGGCGCCCCAGTTGTAAATGGGCAGCACGGTCCTCGAGGACGTAGGCTGAGAAGGAAGAGCACAGGTCGCAAGCCCGCGGGTTGTGCTCAAGGCCTAAACAGTAGACACACGGAGTGCGGGGATCCGTTCGAGACATCTTTCGCCCGCAAGGGCACCTCCAAAACCAGGAGTCGATTCGGTCCATCGTCGAGTCATGAGGGATAGAAGATCAAGTCTATAATGCAAAACTTTTAAATTGGAAAACCAAGAATTAGGAACCAGTCTTATACACAGAGCGTTAAGGAGGGAACCTGAGCTTCCAAGCGGTAAGGAAGATCTGGCGTCATGGGGCGGAGCCGAGAGTTTTACCACCCGGGTGGGTGGGAGGAGCCAGCTTGAAGACCTTCTGGCAAGATTTAAAGCAGCAAGGATACCTGCCAGACAGTGTGGATGAACAATATATCCATGTCCCTAGAAAGGGGGTTACTAGTGGAGTACAGCAGGGTTCAGTACTGGGGCCAGTCCTTTTTGATGTCTTTGTAGGTGACATTGCAGAGGGAATGGATGAGAAAGTATGTCTCTTTGCAGATGACACAAAGATCTGCAACAGGGTTGATATTCAAGGTGGGGTGGAAAGGATGAAAAGGGACTTGGCAAAGTTGGAGGAATGGTCAAATGTATGGTGTCACAAACTCGCTCAGCCGGTCAACTCTCTACTCCCAAAGTGCCAACCTCCGAGCGTATGATTTGTGTACAGTATAACAGACAATGTAACCCTCTTGTCTGTTTTGTGGGTTCAAGTCACCTTAGTCTCAAGCTCTGAAGGGATTCAAACTGATAACCCGTTGTTAGCATACCCAATTATCAGGCTCAGATAATTCTGTCTTCAGGGGGCCAGATATCTTTGCCTACGGGCACCCAACCAGGTCTTTCAAATGAACCCTTAGAATTCTATGCAAGATTTTAGAGAATTCAATCCATTTTCCCAGTTTGGTATACAATAAGCCCATACACAGTGTTACTTATAACCTTTAAAAGCTCCACTTTAAATAAAAAGAAATGTCAAGGCACTCCAGACAGTTTCCATAGTAAAAAAATCTCTTTACTTTAAAATATCAAAACAGAACAATAAATACAGAACAAATATCCCAAACACATTGGGCCAGATATTCAAACTGCGCTATTTTGTGGAGCAAGCCCTTGCACTGCACATTATAGTTGCGCTCTGGTGTGTCCAGAGTGATATTCAAAGGAGTTGCGCCTTTGAGCAACTCCTTTGAATATCACCCCCTGGCCACAGCCACTGTGCATGGCACAGAGGAACTTGTGCCACCGCAAGTTGTCAGAGTGGAGCATTCAACTTGCGGTGGCACAAGTCCCATTGTGCCATGCGCAAAATCCTGATATTCAAAAGGTGACATGCAAATGGGGCCATAATTCATGCAAGGCGGAGGGGGAGACATTTGCATCTGATTATGGACCCATTTGCATGCCATTAGCATGCAGGTGCGCCGATCCCCGAGGACTTGCGCCTGGCACTCTGCCAGGCAGCAGCCGTCGGGGACCGATGCCCCCTGCAGCCCGATTGTGGGCAAAACAGTGTAGAATCCCCACCACCACCCCCCACTTGCCCGATCACGGGCATAGTTTAATCCCCCACACAGCCCGAGTCGCGGGTAGCAATGTAGCTCCCCCTCACCCGAGCATATCGCTGGTGGTCCAGTGGACTGTAGATCCCAATCACGGGATGGTATTCAGTAAACACCCCCCCAAACATATCCCTAGTGGTCCAGTGGAACATAGATCCCGAATACATTCATTCACAAAACTGGACTGTCTTGTACGGTATGGGCTGCACACCCATTGGCTCTTGCTCTGCACCAATGGGCGTGCAGCCCTAAACAGATCAGTTGGCGGCGGCGGGCGGCAGACTGGTGGGATGCTGCCGCCCGCTGGCTGCCGGGGAGGCGGGTGGTGGGACCGGGTGGGTGGGTGACCAGGGATGTGTTCGGGGTTACTTAATACCATCCTGCTGGACTCACGGTCCACTGGACCACCAGGGATACGTTGGGTGGGGTTCTTAATACCATCCTTGATCGGGATGGGGGTGTTCTTAATACCATCCCGCGATCGGGATTCGGTCCACTGGACCTGGAGGATATGTTCGGGGTGTTTACTTATCATCCTGCGATCGATTTACGGTCCACTGGACCACCAGGGATACGCTCGGGGAGCTACATTGCTGCCCGCGATCGCCAGTGGGGGGTGGTGGTGGGATTTACACTGTTTTGCCCACGATCGGGCTGCAGGGGCACAGGAGTGGGTAGGTGGCCAGCCACAGGTGGCAGCTGCTGTGTTGCACCCTGCAATGCAGCAGCTCACCTGATGGCTCGTTTCACCTTTTTTGTTGGCTCAAGTTGTGCAGGGCGCAGGTTGGGGGTTGCGCCTGCACAACTCTGCACAGCTCGGCTGAATATCGGGCTTTGCAGTTTATGCATGGTTCCTCTCCCTCCAGTTCAGCATGCATTCATTTGCATTGCGCTGTTGCTCAGCCTGTTCTCAGCCTGTTTTCAGTGGCGCAACTGCCTCCTGCTGAATATCGCAGAATGGCGCAAGTTCGGACTTGCACAGGCGCAACCCTATTGCACATGGCGCAACCCTTTTGAATATCTGGCCCATACAATCTTAAAAACAAAACAGGTTTTTAAAGGTACAAACTAAGCTCTCTTATCCACATAATACTTCTCTCCTACAGTGCTGATGTTGTCCTTCTTCTCTCAGTCAAAAATACTGTCTTGTGTGTCTATAAGGCTTGCTCAGTTGGATAAAAAAGTTCTGAGCTGGCCTCCTCTCTGAGATCATTAAACTCTGCCTTGGTGTATTAAAAGTTACATGTTACTACACAGGATGCCCTAACAAGATTTAGAAAAAATGATAAGTGACATACTCAGTTTTCTCTCCTCAGGGCAACTGGTCAGAACTGGTTTGTGCTCTGCTACACATACGTCTCAAAAGTTTCTTTGATCTAAGTCACTGTATTCAAAGCAAAAGTGTATTTGCCTCTTTAATCCCATCTGGACCTTGGAATCTACACCTCAAAGGTCTCTCTGATGTAATTCAAGGGTTCCTCGGGAAATGTATATTGGACCTTCCAAATTCGTCTGGTCCTCCCTGGCTCAGACATCAACCCTCTTCAATGTCCATTCTGGCCTCTCTCTGACACCCCTTCCCACAAGTCCTTCCTGGCAACTATGCAAGTCAAAGGATCTCCCTGAGGGCATTATAAAGATACTTTCGTTTCTGTCTTCAAAGAAATTTGAACAAAGGAATTGCATTTTAAATAAGCTGCAGACTCAAACCACCTCCTGTCCTTTGAACTATCTCTGGGGGGTCTTGATGTGTCAGGTCAGCAAGACTGTTTCCTCAAACTGACCTTCCCATCACATATTTTATATGTAATAAAAAATTAATACAGCACTCGAGCACTTAGAGCTGGCTGTCTACGTCACACTCCTCCTCACCTAGACTGAATTTGGGGGATCCATCCTCTACATGGGATGAGCTTCCCAAATCAGTTCACTCCTCATAGACCCGTGACAGTCCATTTGAGTTCTTATTCTTGGCTCTGGCCCTATGTATGATTTTCAGATTATACCCTTGTAAAGCAAGACTCCATCTGAGCAGTCTGCCATTGTTTTTCCCCATCTGCGGCAACCAAACCAGGGGGTTGTGGTCAGTCTGCACCACAAAAGGCTGCCCATACAAGTATGGCTCCAATTTCTTTAGGGCCTACACTAGGGCAAGACACTCCTTTTCCACCGTGGAGTATGCTTGTTCCCTGTGGAGCAACTTTCGGCTCAGGTAGGCTATGGGGTGGTCCCTCCCTTCGCTGGATGTCTGGCTCAATACTGTCCCAATACCCATGTCTGAGGCATCCGTCTGAACTACAAAAGTTTTGCTATAGTCTGGACTTGTCAAAACAGGAGCACTGCACAGTGCCTCCTTCAGTTTGGTAAAGGCTTTCTCACAGGCTGGACCCCCAGGTAATTTTCTTGGGCATCCGTTTCTTTGTCAGGTCAGATAGGGGAGCAGCCAGGGCACTATAATTTGGTACAAATGTTTGATAGTACGCTGCTGTCCCGAGAAAACTCCTGACCTGCTTCTGAGTTTCTGGTCTGGGCCATGCCTGTATTACTTCTATTTTTATCTGGTTAGGATGGAGCTGTCCCTGGCCTACCACACGCCTGAGGTATGTCACTTCTCCCATGACCATCTGGCACTTATTGGCTTTGACAGTGAACCTGGCCCTCTGTATTCTGCCCAGCACTTCTCTAAGGTGTGACAGGTGTTCCTCCCAGCTGGTACTGAAGATGGCAATGTCATCCAGATATGCCATAGCGTACTCCTCAGCACCATTTAACACCTGGTTCACCAACCTTTGGAAAGTGGCCAGGGCATTCTTCATTCCAAAAGGCATTACTCTGAACTCAAATAAGCCTATCGAGGGATGAAGGCCAACCTCTCCCTAGCTCTGTCCATCAACTCTACCTGCCAATACCCCTTTGTCAGGTCAGTGGTGGTAAGGTAGGTCACCCCCTCAACTTATATAGGAGTTTGTCCGTCCGGGGCATCAGGTGGGTGTCTGACTTTGTGACTGCATTCAGTCCACGATAGTCTACACAGAGACGAGTTGAGCCATCTGGCTTGGGTACAAGGACTACGGGTGAGGCCCAGGGACTGTGAGATCTCTGGATTACCCCTAAATCCAGCATCTCCTCCACTTCCCTCCTAATGTCCTTTTGGACAGCCTCTGACACCTGATATGCTGTCTGCCGTATGGGCATCTGTGTCCCTATCACCACATCGTGTGTTGCTAAGGGGGTTAGTCCAGGCTTGGCGCTAAGCAAGGGGGCAAAGTCTGCTAAAACCTCCCTCACTTTCTGGATCTGGTCTGGGGTCAGCTGGGGAGACAATTTTACTGCCTCCACAGAGGACTCCCACTTACTCTCTTCCAGCAAGTCCAGAAGGGGGTCTCCGTCTGTCCCCTCCCCATGACTACACACTGTGAACACCATGTCAGCCCTATTTGCATATGGCTTCATCATGTTGACATGGTACATCCTTTCTGTCTGTCTACGGTCAGGTAACTCCACAATGTAGTTTACGTCATTTACCATCCTAACCACTTTGTACGGTCCTGCCTACTCAGCTTGCAGCTTGTCTTTCCAGACTGGAATAAGAACCATGACTTCCTGACCTACCATGTACAAGTGAGCTCTGGCTCTACGGTCATACCATACCTTTTATTTCTGTTAGGCAGCTGCCAGGTTGCTCTGGGCTGTCCTCATAAGCTCCTTCAGCCTTTCCCTAAACCTTAGGATGTAATCCACAATGGGAGTTCCCTGGGTGGCATGCTGGCCTTCCCAGTCCTCCCAGATCAAGTCTAGGGGCCCACGTGCCTGGCGTCCATACAAGAGTTCAAAGGGGGAAAATCCTGTCGACTCTTGGGGCACCTCCCTGTATGTGAACAACAGGTGGGGAAGATATTTCTCCCAGTTCTTCCCATGCTGTTCAGCAAACACCTGGAGCATTGACTATAGGGTACCATTGAAGCGTTCCACAAGCCCATTGGCTTGTGGGTGATAACGGTGTTGTGCATCTCTGCACCACCCCACACTTCTTCCATAGACATTTCATTAGGTCTGACATGAAGGAACCCCCTCGATTGGTGATTACCTCCTGCGGAAACCCAACATGGGAGAAAATCCCAAGCAAGGCATCTGTCACTTTGTCTGTCCTCAGTGAGGATAGGGCAACTGCCTCTGGGTACCTGGTGGCATAATCCAGCACAGTCAGGATGAATCTCTTCCCTGAGGAGCTGGGGGTATTTAAAGGCCCCACAATATCCATTCCCACCCTCTGGAATGGCTTCTCCACTATGGGCAAGGGGATCAAAGCAGCTTGGATTTTCTTGCCCACCTTCCCTATTTCTTGGCACTGGTGACAAGACCTGTAATTCTCCTTCACCTGCTAGGTGAAGTTAGGTCAGTAGAAATTCTGGGTCAACTGCTGCATTGTGTGCATGATTCCCAGATGACCAGACAAGGGAATATCATGGGCAACCTTGAGCAACTGCTCACGATATCACTGGGGAACGACGAGATGCCTGCCTAGCATCCCTCCCTCTGTCTGTACTGCCTGTGTATACATAAGTCCATTTTCCCAATAAACCTTATGTCTACCGTCACCTCCCTGTGCACCGTCTGAGTCTGCCCAAGCCCTCAGCTTCTCTAAACTAGGGTCATTTCTTTGAGCAGCTGTGAACCCCTCACACCTTCCCAAGGCATGGGACAGGTCCCCTTCAGTTGCTAAACTAGGGTCCCTAGCACTAGCAACATGGCCCTTATGATCGCTGTCAATACCAACTCTCTTACATGAGGTCACCCCTCCCTCTTCAGAATAACCTTCTGTAGCTATGTGGTTATTTGCTACTGGGGACATTTCTACCCTCTTTTTATCAGTCTCCCCCTCTGGAGACACAGGCTGGGGAACCAGCCTCTCAGCATCTTCCCCGATGGCTTCTGGGGGGCTCAGGGAACTACAATTTTCCCTGGCCACTGGGCTACAGGTAACTGCACATACCACCCCCTGCTGGAGATTGTTACTCAGGATCACATCCACTGCTAATGTGTTGGCTACAGCCACCTGTTGCACAGTTCCCCCTGTTTCACCCCAGTCCGGGAGAACACTGGCCAGTGGCAATGTTTTCTCTTCACCAGTAAACCCTTGTATAGTTACATATTTATTTGGGATAAGCTGACCAAACTGTACCAGATCCCCCTTTACCAATATCAGGGATGCCCCGTGTCCCTTAACCCCTGTGTCTGTATGTAATTTACCATGACTGGGTGCATGTGTTCCCTCATGTTCACTGGCATGCTTCCAGGGACACATAAGCAACCCAATTCCTTTCTGGTACTACTTTGCGTATTATTGTTTGCCCTTCTTGGACACTGTCTGGCAATGTGCCCAGTTTATTTACATAACCAAAAAACATTTCTTGCTTCAGATAAATCTTTTCTTGGAAACCTGGGGCTAACTTGTTTCAGTGGAGGCAGTGAAGGTTTTAGCTGCTCTGAAGGCACACTTTTCCCTTTCTGTGCTGCCACACTCACCCCATTCACTCTCAGAGCAGGTCTGCTCTTGGCATAGTGATCCAAGAGTTCAGCAGTGTCTTGCACTGTTTTTGGATCTCGGTCCTCTAGCCAGGTTTTTAACACTGCTGGGCATGCCCAATAAAACTGTTCTAATAAAATCACATTTTCAATTTTATCAACAGTGTTTGCCTCAATTCCTTCCCACCAACGTTTTAAAAACTGACATTGTTTCATGGCTAGCTCCTCATAGCTTATATCAGGGCTTCTCCTGAGCTTAAGGAATTTAGCTCTGCATGATTCAGCAGTTAATTCAAACTTTTTTAGTACAGCAGCTTTTAACTTCCTGTAATCATCACTGTCTTTATTGTCCATTTGACCCAATGCATCTGGAGCTTTTCCGGTAAGTAGAGGGGATAGCTGGAAGCTCCAGGACACTCTAGAAATTTTAGCCTGAATACAAACTTTTTCAAAAGAATTTAAAAAGGCACCCATGTCCTCCCCATCCTTAAACTCAGCTATTAATTTAGAGTTCAATCTGTAACCCAGTCCTGCAGTCCCAGTTAAACCCAAGCCACTTACCTTCCCTAGTGCCGTTGGTTGGAGTCGAAGCTTCTCCAGTTTGTGTTGCCACTGGTGATCCTCTCTCCTCTCCTCTCCTTGGCAGCTCTGCATTCTCACTGTCTCTTCTCCTCTGGCTCTTGCTGGCACTCACGTTCCTCACAGTCTGCCTCCCTCTGTTGTCGCTCTGCCTCACGATCCGCCTCTTTCTGTTGTTGCTCTGCCTCCAGTTCCATCCTTCGCAACTCAATTTGCAGTTTGAGTACCTCTGGATTCAGGATACTGGTGACCATCCCCTACTCCTGTGGCCCTTCACTGACAGTGGCCCTGCTGTCTGCCTCATCTGCTCAAGACCCCTCACTGGCCACTAGTTCTGCCACACTCAAGGTCTGGTCCCTTTCAGTCATGGTTGGTGACTCGCTGCTCTGGGTATCCGCTACCATCAGGGCCTCTATGAGGTTCTGTTTACTGGCTTTCACCCCAAACTGGACTCCCCTGTCCCCGCACAACTGCTTTAAGAAATCTACAGTGTGTCTGCTGTAGTTGGAAGCCATTTTCTTCTTCCCTCACTACTAATACTATTCTGACTGGCACTTCAAAAAAAACACTTAAATGGGTAGGAACTTAACTGCAAGTCAAGGGACATAGTTCTGTTTCCTTTTGAATAAAACACTGCCTTTCTTTTTTTCCAAGTGAGCTAAATGGTTTCAAACTAACACACTGAACAATGAAGCTTATACCACCAAACTTTTTATGCCACCGCTGCCAACCGATCTGTCACAAACTCGTTCAGCCGGTCAGCCCCCTACTCCCAAAGTGCCAACCTCTGAGAGTATGATTTCTGTACAGTGTTCAAGTCACCCTAGTCTCAAGCTCTGAAGGGATTCAAACTGATAACCTCTTGTTAGTGTACCCAATTATCAGGCTCAGATAATTCTGTCTTGGGGGGCATATATCTTTGCCTATGGGCAACCAACCAGGTCTTTCAAATGAACCCTTAGAATTATATGCAAGACTTTAGAGAACTCAATCCATTTTCCCAGTCTGGTATACAAGACGCCCATATACAGTGTTACTTATAACCTTTAAAAGCTCCACTTAAAATAAAAAGAAATGTCAAGGCACTCCAGACAGTTTCTGTAGTAAAAATATCTCTTTACTTTAAAATACCAAAACAGAACAATAAATACAGAACAAATATCTCAAACACATACAATCTTAAAAACAAAACAGGTTTTTAAAGGTACAAACTAAGCTCTCTTATACACATAATACTTCTCTCCTACAGTGCTGATGTTGTCCTTCTTCTCTCAGTCAGAATATCATCTTGAGTATCTCTAAGGCTTGCTCAGTTGGCTAAAAAAGTTCTGAGACGGCCTCCTCTTTGAGATCATTAAACTCCACCTTGGTGTATTAAAAGTTACTGTATATGTTACGACACAGGATGTCCCAACAAGATTTTAAAAAAATGATAAGTGACATACTCAATTTCCTCTCCTCAGGGTAACTGGTCAGAACTGGTTTGTGCTCTGCTACACATACATCTCAAAAGTTTCTTTGATCTAAGTCACTGTATTCAAAGCAAAAGTGTATTTGCCTCTTTAATCCCATCTGGACCTTGGAATCTACACCACAAAAGTCTCTCTGATGTAATTCAAGGGTTCCCCGGGAAAAGTATATTGGACCTTCCAAATTCGTCTGGTCCTCCCTGGCTCAGACATCAAACCTCTTCAATGTCCATTCTGGCCTCTCTCCGACACTCGTCCCCACAAGTCCTTCCTGGCAACTATGCAAGTCAAAGGATCTCCCTGAAGGCATTATAAAGTTGATACTTTGGTTTCTGCCTTCAAAGAAAATTGAACAAAGGAATTGCATTTTAAATAGCTGCAGACTCAAACCACCTCCTGTCCTTTGAACTATCTCTGGGGGGTCTTGATGTGTCAGGTCAGCAAGACTGTTTCCTCAAACTGACATTCCCATCACATATTTTATAAGTAATAAAAAAAATTAATACAGCACTCAAGCACTCACAGCTAGCTGTCTACATCACATATGGCAGCTTAGATTCAATGCAAGGAACTGCAAAGTGATGCACCTGGGAAACAAAAACCCAGGGGAAGAGTATACAATGGGGGGTGAGATACTGACAACAACAAAAATGAAAAGGGACCTGGGGATAGTCATATCAGATGACCTAAAGGTGGGCCAGTAATGTAAGAAGGCAGTAAGGAGGGTTGGGGGATACTGGGAAGCATAGGGAGAGGCATCATCAGTAGAAAACAGGAAGTTGTTGGCCCTCTGTACAGACAGTTGGTAAGACCACATCTGGAGTACTGTGTACAGTTCTGGAGACCCCATCTCCACAAAGACATAGACAGAGTGGAGGCTGTTCAGAGGAGGGCACCAAAATGGTGTAGGGTCTGCACCAGAAGACATATGAAGAAAGACTAAAGGAGCTTAAGATGTATAGCCTCGAGGAAAGGAGGGAGAGGGGGGACAAGATAGAAACTTTCAAATACCTCAAGAGAATCAACAAAGTCCAAGAGGGTAGCATTTTTCAGAAAAAGAGATGTGTAAGAACAGTGGGGCACAATTTGAAGATGGAGGGGGGGGATGGCTCAGAGGTAAGGTGAGGAAGTATTTCTTCACAGAGAGGGTTGTAGATGCATGGAATGGCCTTCCTGAGGAGGTTGTAGAGTCAAAAACAATGGGAGAATTCAAGAATGCATGGGACAGGCATAAGGCAATTCTAGTGGGGGGTAGGAGGAAGTAGACTGTTGGTTAACTAGGATCTGCAGCTTATCCATTAGGTAGGGAAATGGGCAGACTAGGTGGGCCAAGTGGTCCTTATCTGCCGTCAAATTCTATGAGCTTGTTCCTGGGATTTATCACTCTCTGGGTGTAAAACCCCTTTCTCCTAGTCGTGTGAGGACCATGAGGCCTAAGCTGTAGGGGATGGCCTCTAGTACTTAATCTATCATTTTTAAATTCAAAGCCCATTTCACTTAGTAGATGTTCATCCTGCATAACATCAAAACATAACAGTAAGTCTCCTCAAATCCTTCTTGTTTCGAGAGACATTAGACCCAAATGTTTTAACCTTTCTTGGTATGATAAATGCTTACTATCATACACCAGTTTAGATATTTTACACAGAAATATAGAATCTGTCAGCAGATAAGGACCACAGCCCACCTAGTCTACCCACTTCCCTACTCACTGCTGCAGCCCTTGATCCTATTTGATCTGCGACTCTCCTGCTCTGCACATCTCCAGGGTACCCTCATGTCTATCCATGCACTCTTGAACTCCCAAATAGTTTTCATACCCACCACTTCTGCTGGAAGGCAGTTTCATGGCTCCACTACCCTTTCAATGAAAATGTACTTCCTAACATTACCCCTGAGCCTTCCACCCTTCAGCCTCATATCATGCCTCTTGTTCTTGTGCAGAGTTTTCTATGACATATGCTTTCCACCTGTATTCTGTTTATTCCCCTATGGTACTTGAAAGTCTCTATCATACAGTATCTCCCCTCTCCCTTCTTTCCTCCAGTGAATAGATATTAACATCCTTTAGTCTTTCCTCATAGGGCTTCTGGTACAGTCCATGTGTCATCTTTGTTGCACTTTTCTGTACCGCCTCTATTTTGTCAATGTCCTTCTGGAGATGTGGTCTCCAGAACTGGACACAGTACTCCATCTGAGGCCTCACCAGTGATCTGTACAGTGGCATCACCACTTTTTTCCTCCTGCTTGTTATGCCCCTCCTTATGCACCCCAACATCCTGTTTGCTCTCTCTACTGCTTTTTCACATTGTTTGGTCACCTTCAGGTCTTCAGATATGATAACCTCCAGGTCTCTCACCTGACTTGTGGCCAGAATTTCCCCAACCATCATGTACTCCTCCCTTGGATTCCTGTGACCCAGGTGCACAATATTGCACTTTTTAGCATTGAAACTCAACTGCCAGACACCCGACCACCCCTCTAATAGGTTTAGGTCCTTTCTCACACATTCCACCTCCTCCAATGTGTCCACTCTGTTGCAGATCTTGGTTTCATCTTCAAAGAGGCATACTACTCCCTCCAGATGCTCTGCAGTGTTGCTAATGAAGACATTGAATAGGACTGGCCCCTGCACCAACCCCTGTGGCACCCTGCTGGTCACCTCCCTCTCCTCAGATTTGATGCCATTTACCACCACCCTCTGAGTCCTGTCCCTTAGCCAGTTCCCAACCCACTTTACCACCATAGGATCCATCCCCAGGCTGCCCAAATTATTTAGCAATCTCCTGTGTGGGATGGTATTGAAAGCCTTGCTGAAATCCAGGTAGGCTACATTCACCGCCCCTCCCTGATCTACCACCTTTGTTATGCAGTGCCCTCTCATCAATTAGCTTCACAGGGGCCTCATTCTATTAGGCTGCCCTGTTTTCCCTCTCTGCTATGTGTCTGATACCCTATCTTCCCACTGCCTTTCTCTATGTCCCTCCATCCTCTCCTCACTTGTAAACTATAAGTTACAAACTGTATATGCTGCACTGTCAGTGCCTATATTTATACTTGCTTTACATGTCTGATTCATCCAAGTACTGATTTCGTATATTGTAACTGCCTGTACCGGTGTCTACTTTTGTATGAAGTGTTGTCTACTGTAAGCAAACATGTCCTCTGTGTCGAAGGCCATCTTGAAAATGAGCTTGCTCAATGATGTAACTGCCTGGTTAAATAAAGATTGATTGATTGATTGATTGCAGTCAAAGAAATCTATAAGATTCGTCTGACAGGACCTTCCCGCTGAGAATCCATGCTGCCTTGGATCCTGTGCCCCGCTATTCTCCAGCAACTTCACAATCCTCTCCTTAAGTAAGGACTCCATCAGTTTCCCCACTACTGAGGTCAGGCTTACAGGTCTGTAATTGCCTGCCTCCTCTCTGCTTCCACTCTTGTGGAGAGGGACCACATCTGCCCTCCTCCAGTCCTCAGGTACCTCCTCTGTCTCTAGTGATGCATTGACAAGGGCAGCCAGTAGTTCTACCAGCACTTCCCTGAGTTCCTTTAGTACTGTGGGGTGAATCCCATCTGGCCCCATTTCCTCATCTGCTTTTATTTTCCCAAGTTCTTCTAGGACTCTTTCGACCGTGAATGGGCTGGTGTCTAACTCTCTCCCATGAATACCTAGCTTACTGAGTCTTGGTCCTTCACTCTCCCCTTCAATGGTGACTACTAAGCAAAAGGACTTGTTCAGTTTCTCATCCTTTTCTAGATCATCCTCCATCCTTTCTCCTTCTTCCTTGTTCAGCCTAATGATTCCATTTCTGGTCTTTTTCCTCTCGCTAATGTATCTGAAGAAGGTCTTGTCGCCTTTCTTAATAGCCTGGGCTATACCTTCATCTGTCTGTGCTTTAGCCCATCTAATTATTTTCCCAGATTCCCTCTGCTTCTCCAGATATTGTTCTCCGTCCTCATCCTTTTGTGTTTTTTTGTATCTTCTGAAGGCTCTTTTCTTTTCACTTACTTTCTCCGACACTACCTTTGAAAGCCATAATAGCCTTTTCTTTCTTTTACTCTTCCTATGCATTTTGACACAATTACCTGTTACTTCTGTTATGACCCACTTGAGTCTAGACCGCTGTTTTTCCACATCTCCACCTGTACCTTCCGCTACTGCTTTCCTTTAGACCTTCCCTAGTTTGTTAAATGTCCCTTTAATTATAGGTTCCCAGACTGCACTACCATAGTCCAATAGTAGTCTAATGTAGTTCCTACATAAGGGCATTATTATCTCTTTACTTCTACTTTAAATTTTTCCTTAATTGTGTACAGTACCCTGTTTGCCGTTACAATCTGGCTTCACAATGTGAATTTCAGGTTAGCTTATTGTTAAATATTACTCCAAGATCCCTTTCTTGTTCAGATACTCTCAACGGTATCCTGTCTAGCAGATAAGTGACTCTATTTGACTGATTGCTGAGATGTAAACACATTTGTCTTTATTAAAAGACATCCCTTGTTCATGTGCCCACTTTAGAATATTATTCAAATCATTTTGTAAATCAGCCTGTCCTTTCACTGTTTGTACAATTCCTACCAGTTTCAATTCCTACGAGTATTTTGTGACCCAGTTTATAACTTGCGATTCTATGTCTGAGATGAATATCTGAAATAAAATTGACCTCAGGGCCATCTTGTTCCACCCCCTCTTCCTTGTAGACAGAATCCACACAACCCTGCTCTAAAGTACCGATCACTGGTGGGGCTCAGTTTTTAAAGTGCCAGTAACTGGTGGGGCTCAGTTTTAAAGTACCAGTCACAAATGAAACTCAGTTTTAAAAGGGAACAGTCATCACTTAGAGCCTCCACACAAGTGTGAGGCTAGTCCCACTTTGCACTTTCTGTGCAAAAACATTTTTTTTTACTTACTGTTTACTGTAGTACAGTAGGTTGTTTCAGGCTTATTTTGCTGTCTTGAAGGCTGACATTTGCTTTAACCAGAAATCCCAGAATCCCCTGCAGCTGACATCAGATGAGAGCTGCAGCAGTTGAAGATTAGTAGCCTGTGAATATAGCGAGTATTTAATAGCAAGTGAAAAAGGGTGAAGTGAAAATAGCAAGTGTTGAATGGGCTATGTGCTTTCTATAGCACATCCTTAGGCTAGCACTCTGAAGCACTTTTTTAGTGAATTGTGTGGTGGGGAGAAGTAATAGCATAGAGCATATGGGGAGTTGTTTAGGCAGCCAGTTTTGAGCTGGCTGTCTGGTATAGTGGTTAGAGCCACCATCTGTGTGGCTGACAGACCTGGGTTTGGAACTGGCTGCTGGAGACTATGTGTTTTTTTTTTTTTACTGTGTGCCTTACATGAGTTTTTTTTATTTTATGTGCATCTCCCATTTCTTCCACCCTCCCGACTGTGTTTCCTCTCACCCCTAGGTTGCCCTCCCCAACGTTCTCCACCAGGCAACTTCAGTCCCCTAGTGAGTAGACCCCCCTTCCGAGTTTTCCCCATTCCTCAGTGTCACACCATCCCGGAGTAAGTTATATTAAATGGCCTCTGCAAACGGGGCCCCCACAGAAAAAGCAGATGTAGCAGTGATGCTCTGTAACAGCGCTGTTCTGTAGCACACTATAGTGCTATGCACTGTATTGCTTTTCATTGTTTTGGAGTGGCTGTCTTTGTTAGGTTCCATTAATATTTCACCATTATGACATGGAACCTTGGAGATTTAATAGCCTGCAGTGCATGTTAGAGTTTTATAAGCTTTGATCTTTTTTGTTTGCTCCTCCTGCTGTCCTCCCTGGGCTAAATACAGTAAAAAAAGGACTGTACTCCCCAGGAGAACATTGGGGAAGACATCTAACCGGAGTTTATAAAAACTCTAATGTGTTGTTGAATCTCCCATTGCTGCAGCCTCCTCTGATGTAAGCTGCAGGGGATTTTGGGATTTCTGGTTAAAGCAAATGTCAGCTTGGAAGCCAGCAAAGTCAGCTTGAAACAATCTACAGTACTACAGTAAATAGTAAGGAAAAAATGTTTTGCACACAAAGTGCAAATTGGGGAGGGTGGAGCCAGCATCCAGTGGAGTAAGATAAATTTCACAGAGTTCCTGCAGGAACAGAGAAATAGTGACAGAAGTAGCAATTTTTACTGCAGCAACTGGAGAGTGCACACCCTAACCATCCTCGGAGTGTCCTCAAGATTCAGTGGATACTGAATTTGCAATGAGAAACCAAAGAAAGGTACACAAAACACTGTCTCTCAAAACCTTCCAACTGTGTAACTCTCAGCAGAAGGGAGAAAAGGTCTCAGCCTTGGGGATGCCTGACAATTGCACTTCAGCAGCATTGGAAGTCCTACAGAGCACAGTGGCTAATCTGTGCAAATCCATCAGCACGATGGTCAAAAAAATGAACACAATCACAGATCGGCTCACCCCAGTGGAACAGCAGGTGGCAGCGATTAAAACTGAAACCAGTACCACTTCCCAGACAGCCATTCGCGTGCTTGCAACTCACACAACAGTAGTGGGAGAAAATTAAATCCTCTGGTTGCATCTTAAACAGACAGAAAATCAGCTTCAAGAATGCAATTTGCAGATTCTGCGACTACCTGAGGAGAGCAAAGGCTTGGACATCATTACCTTCATGGAAACATGGCTTCACAAAGAACTTGGGCTGGCTGCTAAATTACATTTGGAGAAAGTTTACAGGATCAAATCTCATTAAGCAGCTGCAATATGAATCATCCCACCTTGAGCCATCCTTGTTACCTTCCTTACCACAAGAGACAGAGACTTAATACAAGTGGCCAAACAAACACCCATAATGATGGCGAAACAAAACAGCCTAATACAGTATTTCAGGACTGGTCCTACTTGACCTGACAACACCATGCACAGTCTTCAATGGCACTGAAAGGGAAATGAGATCATTGTAGATCCTGTTTGCTTTGCTACCACTAGCCCAACTACACGTAACTGTGGCTAATGGGCATTACTTATTTAGCGACCTGAATGATGCCGCAAACCTGCTGCAGAATTTGAAGGCAGATCAGACCGCTGCTGCCTCTGAATAAAATCGCCCCCCACACCAAAAACCTCTTCGAGGCGGACAGTGACGCTTGAAAATGTCCCATATAAAATTCTGTTTATATTCCTTACCATTTAATGTCCACTTGTTCTTGATATGTTTTGCCATTCCTTAATGTGAACTTTTGCGGGAGGAGGGCCTGAAGCAAGTACAGTGCAGTTACCATCAGGGAGTCAGCACAGAAAGTAAGTTTTCTCTCTTTTGTCCCTGTTTTTTTTTTTTTTTACTGTGTTTAACATAAACCTCTGTTTGGTACAGATTTGACACAGGAGACCAGGAAGCAGGAGAAATGAGGGGTCTAAATAATGTTAATGGCCATTCAGCGCTCTTCTAAACTGGGACTGTGTTACGCTGCACCCCAACTGAAAGGCCAGAAATACTGCTTTGTACATGTGGGTTACTTTTTGCCTATAAGCCATGGAGCTTCTGTACGGGGAAGGCTTTCTCGTTAAAAGAGACAGAGCAGGCAGGAAGGGAGGAGGAGTGGCACTGTATGTGAATAATGACATAAGGGCCACAGAGATCCCTGAGGAACAAAATGGGGGAGAGATACTGTGGGTTAAGCTGGAAAGGAAAATGGGGACAGCCATCAGCACAGGTGTGGTCTATAGACCACCAGCCCAGGAGGAAGAAACAGATAGGGAGCTGATGCTAGCCATCCAAGGATGGCAGACAAGGTGAGGTAGTACTGGTTGGAGGTCAATATTCCAGATGTGGACTGGAGCATCCCAGCAGCAGCATCAACTAGGAGCAGATTTATCCTGGACTCCCTTCAGGTGCCTTCCTCAAGCAACTGGTCATGGAACCAACTCGGCAGAAGGCAATACTGGACCTTGTGCTCATAAACAGGGACAGTGTGATGGGGTAACAGTGGGGAGCACCTGGGGAACAGTGACCACCAGTCATTGTGGTTTGAAATCACAGAAAGAGCAGAACCAAACCACACAAAACACGTATCCTGGATTTTAGGGGGGCAGACTTTGGGAAAATGGGGAGATACTTGGAAGAGGCATTAAGGGAATGGTACAGGAATCAGGGGTTGAGGAACAGTGGACAGTATTTAAAATGGGGATTACAAGAACAACAGAATTATGCATTAAGCAGGTTAGCAAAAGGAAAAGGAAGAGGAGACCATTATGGTTTTCCAAAGAAGTAGCAAAGAAAGTGAAAGCCAAAAAGATTGCATTCAGGCAATACAAAAAGACACAGGCAGAAAGGGATAGGGAGAAGTACCAGGAGAAGCAAAGGGAGGCAGGGAGGACAGTAAAAAAGCCAAAGCTCAGACAGAAGAACACGTTGCAAAATCAATGGGTAGAGGGGACAAAACCTTTTACTGGTACATAAGTGAAAAAAGAAAGACAAAGGGAGGGATAGTGAGACTGAAGGGGGAGGATGGGGCCACGTGGAGGATGACAACAGTAAAGCTGACATATTGAACAGGTATTTCTGCTCAGTCTTTACTGAGGAAGAGGAGGGTAATGGGTCTGAAGGGAGTACAAGGGGTGAGAATGGTGCAGAAATGGACACAAGTCCTTTACGAGAAAGGGTCCTGAAGGAACTGGAAGTAATAAGAGTTGATAATGCTAAGGGACAGATGGGTGCACCTCCCAGGTCCTTAAAGAACTAAGAGAGGTGGTGGCTGAACCTCTGGCTATCCTGTTTAGCCAATCACTGGAAACAGGGAGGTACCCACAGACTGAGGACAGCAGATGTAGTCCCCTATACGAAAGTGGGAACAAAGAGGAAGCAGGGAACTACAGACCAGTCAGCCTCACCTCGGTAGTGGGAAGATCATGGAAGCACTACTGAAGGAGAGATTGGTGGAACATCTGGTTGTCAATGGACTACAGGACCCAAGGCAGCATGGTTTCACCTGGGGAGGTCATGTCAGACCAACCTCGTTGAATCTTTGACTGGGTGACTAGGAGGCGGATCAGGGAGGGCAGTGGACATGGCCTATCTGGACTTCAGCAAGGCCTTTGACACTGTGCCACATAGAAGACTATTACACAAACTGGGGAATATGGGTGTGGGCAGGACAGTAGTGTGGTGGGTAGGTAACTGGCTGGGTGGCAGGACACAGAGGGTGGTGGTAAATGGCTGTCACTCCACAGAGGGAAGAGTGACCAGTGGGGTACCACAGGGATCAGTGCTGGGACCGGTCCTATTCAACATCTTCATCAGTGACATTGCACAGGACCTAGAAGGCAGAATTTCACTGTTCGCTGATGATACAAAGCTCTGTAACACAATAGACACACCAGAGGGTGTAGACAGAATGAGAAGGGACCTGCAGAAACTTGAAGAATGGTCAGGAGTTTGGCAGTTGAAATTCAATGCAAAGAAGTGCAAGATAATGCACATGGGGCACAAAAACCTTGGCACAATATATCAGTTGGGGGGTGAGGATATAGCATGCACCAAGCAGGAAAGGGATCTTGGGGTTATCATCTCTGATGACCTCAAGGTAGGGAAACAGTGTGACAAGGCAGCAGGTAAAGCAAATAGGATGCTGGGATGTATAGGCAGGGCATCACCAGCAGGAAAAGGAGGTCATAATTCCTCATACAAGACACTAGTGGAGGCCCCACCTGAAGTACAGTGTACAGTTCTGGAGACCATACCTACATAAGGACATAGATAGGATAGAGAAGGTTCAGAGGAGGGCAACAAAGATGGTGCATGGATTGCATCACAAGTCCTATGAAGACAGGTTGAAGGAACTGAACATGTACTCCCTGGAGGAGAGGAGGGAGAGAGGGGATATGATAGAGACATATAAGTATCTCACAGGGAGGAACAGGGTGCAGGAATACACTATTTTTAGCGAAAAAGATGTTCCAGGACTAGAGGGCATGGGATGAAGTTGGAGGGAGGATGATTCAGAGGAAACATGAGGAAGAATTTCTTCACAGAACAGGTGGTGGACAAGTGGAACATCCTGCCAGAGGATGTGGTGGGGGCTGAAACAATCACGGGATTTAAGAATGCATGGGATAGACATAAAAGAATTCTGGAGGTCAGGGGTTAGGGGTAACAGACTTCTAGGAAAACATAAACTGAACTTACAAGCTCAAATGGGCAGACTGGGTGGGCCATAGGCCCTTATCTGCTGACACTGTCTATGTATCTATGTAAAAATTGATCTGTTCTGCACTATGCCTTTCACGCTATCAGGGCCACATCATGGTTTAATTACTAAAGGGATTCTTCCAAGTACTAGTTAACAATTAGGAAGGATAAAAGCTAGTAGTGTTACTCTCCCTCACGATTTGTTTATCTATAGACAATGGCATGCAATGTTCTCGAATCAGACCATTTGGTCTGCATAATTGTGAATTGCCCTAGCTGCAGTGTAGTCATTTTGCTTCCAAGCAGGAGCTATTGATGGCAGGAACAGCTAAAGTTTTTTTCATATAAATTTTTTTTTACTTTTTTCGAGTTTTCTCCCTCCCAGGGCCACGATGTACACATGCGTGCCTGCGTAGAGGCACACGCCCATGCCAGAATCCGGTGACCCCTTCTGCTCTGCCCCAGACTTGCGTTGCTGCCCCTGCTGCCTAAGCATCCCACCAGACCTCCACCCAGTGAGAGCGGGACTACGGAGGAGCAGGCGTCCACCCCTGGAGGGGAGAGCCGCAACTTGTGGCTCAATCCCACTCTAATCCACCACCCCCGAACCGGCTCCCTGGTGACCCGAGTTCGTTCCCAAACCCAAGTCACCGGCATGGCATGAGGTAAGGCACCCAGCGCCTCAGCCCTCAGCACCACTGGGCCAGCCTAAAGTTTTTTTTAATCTCTCCTCTCTCAGCTGGTGTATTGACACTTCTAAGTGTGCTCTGTGCAGCCCCAACCCTGTCATGCCGGAAATCTCCCAGGACTTACCTGTCTCCCGGAGTGGTATCCTGAGGTATCCCCTCTGCACCGTGGAGGTCTGCTGGCTGGGCCAGGTCATTTGGAAATGCTATAGTTGGGACCCCAGGAGTGAGCTCAGATCAGTGCGGATCAGTGTCTGTAGGCTGCACTAGGCCATCATGGTGCTTGGCTGCATTTTTCATGTTTCTTCTCTCCCTCTTCCCAAGGACAATGGTTTAGACAGACATGTTTAATGCAAGGTGTGAGCACCTGTCCAGCCAATCAGCAGTCCCCTAACCCCCTACAATACTCTGCCTGCACCACAACCCATGGTCACCCAGGTGGCAGTCATGCAGCAACAGTGGTCTCCCTTCCCTCCCTGGAGGAGGACAGTGTCCTAATGAACACTCAGTCCTTCTCTCCTGGCTGGCCCTCTGACTATCTAGAATTGTTCCCAAACCTGTATCCTTGGAATCACATGTGGTAGTGCTAACCTTGCACTGGCAGGCTGGTTCAGCTAAAGGTGTTTGTTGAATATGGGGTATATCTCATACTTCACAGTAAGTCAGTCTCGAGATGCATATGAATAATATCTTCTGTCACACTTGAACCCTTGCTTTGCTGGCAGAATGGTTTTATGTTCTTACGTAAAATCAAGGTTAGCCTCTATTCTTGTAACTAGTATATGTATTGCTGATTGCACGCCTACTGTATTAATGAAGATGAATATTGATATTGTTGTACAACACCTGCAAGTTAAATACTTTTGCATTGTTCTTTGCAAAATTGAATAAACACAAAGTTAAAAAAGTGCAAATTGGGACTAGCCCCACACTTGGGTGTGGGGATCTTACTGCAGACTGTTCCCTTTTAAAGTTATCAATCAGTGGTGGGGCTCAGTTTTAAACTACAAGTCACTGGTAGGACTCCATTTTAAAGTACCAGTCACTGGTGGAGCTCCATTTTAAAGTTCCAGTCACTGGTGGGGCTCAGTTTTAAAGTAACAGTCACTGGTGGGCCTCAGTTTTATGGGAACGTAACCTTCAAGGACCATTTTAGGGGGGAAAGGGAAATTGTTTAACTAGGAGAGGCATACTAAGCCGAAGATTGTTTCCAGGTGTGACCTGGGAGCACAAGGAAGTTAAGAGATTTGCTTAGGGTCACACAGTATGCAAGTGGAGACTGTGGGATTCAAACCTAGGTCTCCAGATTTGCAGCTCAGAGCCTTAAATCACTGTGCTATACTGCCTCCTAGTTCTTTATTTTTTATTTTTTGGAATTTTTTTATCCCCCTACATCGTGCAGCCCCCGACCCTTCGGGACCGCCAAGGAGTCATCCTCCTGCCTCACTCGCCCAACCTGGACTTACCTCTCCATCCTCATGGAGCTGTGGCTCCCCGCCCCCAAGCAGGGCCGAGGTGGGGCAGGCAAACACCTTGATACTAAAAGGTTCGTCAGCCCAGATGTAGTCAGGCAGGCGAGGGCACACATGGGAGGCATGCTCCGGGTGCTCCTTCTTCCTGGCATTGGCAGGTGTTTTCTAATTTTCTTGTGGAGGAGTGGCACATAACCCTACACCAAGGCATCACTGCTGGCGTCATCACTCCCCCTTCTCTTGACGTCAGCTCTGCACTTGCTGTGCCATTAGCTTCCGCCAGAGGCCAGTCAAGCGCCGAGCGCGGACCCCCCTCCCTCCTGGGAGAGGAGAGCTGTCCTGCAGATGCTCAGTCCTCTCTCTCCTCTGCTGACCCAGGCTCATTCCTGAACCCAGGTCACTGGCGTGGTGCGAGATGTGGTGTGCAGTGCTTCAACCCTCAGTGCCATTGGGCCGGCCCTCCTAGTTATTTTAGTTAGAAGGAATGCTTTCCCCAATTTTGATGTTTGACAAAATCTATGATAAAGCAGCACTAGGAACCTAGAGCTCAACAAGACTTTGCTAGAAGTGAAAGACAGCTTCTTTGATCCAGTACTGGAATGAGGGATACTGACTGAAGGACTTACTTCAAGCCATTCTCTGGCAGCAAGAGCAGTTAAACTGAATCAGCAATATCTCCGACGCATGGCCCTCCAGGAGATGAGAAATATACACTAACGCAAACTAACAACAGACCATGAATGACAGATTTTCACTTCCTCCCTATTAATATACCACAGAGCTTGCACCTCAGTCTCAGAGATAAAAAAAAAATCAGTCCCATACAGAAAATAAAGCAAATGGGTCTCAAACAGAATATTACAAAATGGCTAGGCAGTTGGCTTATGGGTAGAACTCAAAGTGAGAGGCCTGAATAGCAAACCCTCAGAGATTAAGAGAGTCTCTAGTGGTGTCCCACAGGGATAAGTGCATAGCTCAGTTTTGTTTCACATGTTTATCAATGATATAGGGACGTCAACTCTAATGCACATGCCCAGAATCATGGCTCCAATTGTTATATGGGTAAGTTCTTGAAAAGGGGTTACCAAAGTGTGACATGAGGGTCAATTTTTTAAATTCACACACTGTGACTGGAGAGTCAAAAAGGAACCAGATTATGAGATAACTCCCTAGCAAGGATCTGAGAAAAATCACCTTCAGTGCTGCACGTGTAACGGTGGACACCAAAAGTTTCACATGCAACAGTGGACACAACAGGTGTTTAACTTTAAAAAGAAAAATGTTGCTTTTCTTTTTACTTTATTTTACTATGCATTTCAAGACACTATGACCCAAGAGTGAAAAAGGGACTATGTTATAGGATAACTCCATATCATACTTGAGAGAAAAGCACCTTCAGTGTTGCATGTCCAGCGGGGACACCAAACATTGTACGTGCAACAGCGGACACAACATGTGTTTAATGTGATAAAAAATGTTTACTTTTCTTTTTACTTTATTTTACTAAGCATTTCAAAACACTATGACCCAAGAGTGAAAAAGGGACTATGTTGTGGGATAACTTCATATCAGACTTGACAGAAAAGCACCTTCAGTGCTGCACGTGCAGTGGGGACAGCGAATGTTGCACATGCAACAGTGGACACCACACAACTGTTTAAGTTAAAAGAAAACATTGCCTGCACCCCTCTCTCACCAATATCCTGCAGTACTTTTAAGACCCCAATCCCAAAAGAAAATCATCCATTTAAAAAACTGGATGCTTTTGCTGAAAATTTGGAATCATGTAAAAAATGCAATTTCCCTTGGACACCACAGCTGCAAGCACCATGCAAAACTTTGAGTGAACCAGAAAGTTTATATGCATTGAAAAACTAGGATAAAAATATTTTCATTAACAAAAGACAACACCAGAGGCAGTTTTCCACATAAATTCACTGAAGTGCAACTAAAATAAAGTCTGCATAGAAGCAGCGGAATGTACTGTGGTTTTGCACGTCACATTTTGCTAGGGAAAATCTGTGACATTTTGGAACTGGACATGGAATAAAAATAAAATGAGTGCACCTAGGTTTCTTAAACTATGAAATGTATCTGTACTTGTGGCTACCTTTTAAATATACTTGTCAAGACTGCAGTGGCTACTGTTAATTTTTTTTAAATCAACATACAACGTATTTGGCAAGTTGGTACCCCCATTTCATGAAACTATCCATATACAAAATAAAACGAGTTACAGCACTCGGTTTTGTATTGGAATGTCTTGTGCAAATCTCTAGCACGAACCATAAAAGATACAGCTATTTTCACATATATGTCCAGAAATAAGTAACTCTTTCATGAACGAGTCTCCCTTTGGCTCCATGCCATTCTGGCTCGGAGACATCAAGCCCGTCCCCAACATTTTGGTCAGGGTGACTGAAATATCTTTTTTACAAGAATAAGAAATATCTTGCACTACTGTGCAAATCTACTACCATATATGTATTTACAGTGATAAATCAATCAATCAGTCATTTTATTTAACCAGGCATAAACACCATTGAGCAAGCTCATTTTCAAGGTGGTCCTGGGCATTAATACAATACAGTACACTTCATAAGATTACAATTATGGTTAAAACTTGCTGCAGACACCTGAATTACAGGCAGCTTAAAATTGCCCCAAAAGGTTGACAATGTGCCTTTAAGAGCAAGGTCAGCCTGTTCACTAATGATGCAAAATGGTATGGTAAGATGAACTCAGCAGAAGGAGTGGATGAGGAGGGATACAGAAAGGCATGGATGGTGACTGGACACCTGGCAGCTAAAATTACATGCCAAGAAATGCATAGTAATGCATATAGACAAAAAGTTGAACTACACCATTTATGGGATAACAGTGTAATTATCAATGTCATTCATTTGTTATTTATTAACAATTTGCTGTATGGTTCGTATAATCTGTTATTTTGGTTTTGTATAATTGTCTATTGTTATAATATTTGTTGAATTGTTTTATCTGGTCACCCATGAAAACTGGCTTTAAACTTATGATTTTTCCAGATTTCAAATGCACAAACCAAACCAAACCAAAGGCGGAAGCCACTAAAGAGAAAAGAGACTTGGAAGTCCTAATACAATGCAGCCATCTGGCTAGTGTGGAAAAAGCTTGCGATAAGGCAAATAGGATACTAGGCAGATGTTCTGAAACCATAGTTTGTATGTCCGTATAGTGAGACACTTATTTTACCACTGTACTGGTCACTTATCAGGATGCACCAGTAGTACAATGTGCAGTTCTGGAACCCCCATCTAAAGAGGGGCAGGGATAAGTTAAAGAGGATATGGCATAGGATGATGAAGATGATGCAGGGACTTAGCTACTGAGAAAGGATGAAGAACCTCAACATATACTCACTAGAGGGCAGAAACGGAAGCATGAATAAGATGTACAAATAAAAGGATTCCGCAGGGTGACTACAATTAAGATTTTGAAATTACAGGGTTAGGCAAACATTAAGGGTCACAACCTGAGATGTCTGGGGTTTGTTTCAAAAGGACATGAGGAAGTTCTTTACTGGGAGGGTGGTGGTAGACAGATGGAAAGATACCAGAGGAGGTAGTGAATGTGGACTTTTTCAAGTACTAATGGGACTGATACTGTGGGGCCATCAGAAGCAAAAGTGATCCCCCAGTTGACTAAGTCAGTCAGAGAACTTGTCAGACTAGATACAAATTCAGTACTGTGCAGACAAGATGGATGAAAACCATCATCTGTCCTCAACTTTGTATATGTCTATGTATCATTAGGACTGTAGTGTTATAGAACACAGTCCCCCAGGCTGAGCTGTACTGTAACTCAAAACTCTGGAAAGGGGATAAGACAAGTCAAATCATCAACCCCTCACAAAATGCAGCCTTCAAAGTTTCCAATGTCAATGGATCAAGAAACCCTATATCTTTTGCATTATCAGCGGCAGTCAATGAATAATTGGAGCTGCTGGACTCTTCCATTATAGAGTCATACCTCCAGGGTAATGCCCTTAGATTCTGCTGGTGCAGACTGTCATCATCAGGCTAAAGCCCCCAGATTTGCCTGCTATAGACTGATGAAACTCCTGAAGTGGAGTGAAGTGCTGGGGTGGGTAGTCACTGTGTTTTGGTGAGTAATATCTGGCAACAAGTTTGTATTTACCCACTAATGCACTGTATTTGCACTAAAAAATGTTTATGATCTGTGGTTCAGTGAAATTATTCTCCGGAATGTCCACTGATGAGCACGAAGGAACTGAATAAAAAGAAAACACATTATCTACACTTAACCCCTCCCTCAAATGGTGGGGCCCTAGATGACCTGCCCAGGCTGTGTGGCACCATCTGTTTGTTGCTCTCTCTAACCCCCGGGACTGCAGTCTGTGGGGGGACCAGAGGAGCATCCTCCTTAATGCAATTTGCCTGGCTGTCTGACTACTGTACATAGTGGTTTGGAAAAGAACCAGTGTACGACATGAGATTGCCAGTGTGGGGAAGGAAGGAGTAATCTAAATCTCACAAAAAGCATGCCAGCACGCCAAAGGCTACATCAACGGACATTCCATTGACGGTTACACACCAATCAGATTATTGCCCTTGCCAAGAGAAAGCCTAAGCGTCACACCAATTTACAACAATCAGAATGCTGCCCTTGCCCAGAAAAAGTCCAAAGGCAGATCCTGAATGAGGCACTTGGCCAAGAACTCTCACAAACCCAGGGCTCCTGCCGCTGGCCAAAGCTACAGAGGAAAGCCTTCCTAGGGATTCTTCTGCCACTAATCAGGAGGTGACTTTGAGGGTTCTACAACCTGTGCAGTACAGGGACCGAACTGTGTTTGCTGATTGTGTCTGAATGACACCTTGTTGGAAAAAGACTCTGTTCCTGTTTTCCTGTGAAAGGAGGTATAAGCGTGGTGATCCAGCAATTGTGTCACAGCTGCCAGTTGCATTATAGCATAACACAGTGTGGCTCGGTGAAAGGCTGCATCAAGACTGCTGACAGTTGCGGAGACAGCCAGTCAATGCTACTGTTAGGCATTGGCTACCATACCACACTAGGGTCCAGAAGCCTAGACGTGTGTGTGTGTGTGTGTGTGTGTGTGTGTGTGTGTGTGTGTGTGTGTGTGATGTGGCCCCTGGTCCCTGGACTGCTCTGTCCTGCAGAAGAGAGGGACAGATGAGTCAGAGAGGTCAATTTGACTGCCAGTGCAAAAGCCTGATCTACATCCCAAGGCACCTGAGATCTGCATCATCAAACTCACCCCTGCCCCACCCCTACCCCCCATCTGCACAACTGATCAGCTACCAGAGAGACTCTTCACCTGCAGAGGAGGAGGAGAAGAAGGAGCCCAAGTTGACAGGGGAGCTGGAAACCCTAGAACCATGAGAAATCTCAGGGCTTGCCCTGCAACAGGGATTTTATGCAAAGTTTGCTACCAAAGCTACAGCTTTGGCCGTTAGGCCAGGATCTACAAATCCTTTGAGATTTCCCATTTTAGCACTTTGATGGTCCATGAGACTGTTTAGTTTAGTATTCAATTTATTATTTAGTAAGAGAGGGATGTTCTGAAAGATATAAACTATTTTGGGGGCTATACTCATCTTGATAGAATTTATTTTCCCCCAAAGTGAAAGATTAGGGTGACTCCACATGTTTAGGTCTGATTCTATATCTTGAAGTAATGGAAAAAAATGTATATTCATTAAAGTTTCTAATTTATGGGTAATCTGTATGCCCAGGTAGGTTATGTGGTCTTGAACCCAATTCGAATCAAACATTTCTTTTAAGTTTTGTAGGACAAAAGGTGAAGTGTTAGGACACAATACCCGTGTCTTATCCCAGTTCACTTGAAGAGCAGAAATGGACTCAAAATGAGATAGTAAACTATTTAAAGCAAAATAGTACTGGACAGGTCTAGTGAGGGTCAAGAGGCAGTCCTCTGCAAAAGCGAAATGTTTATGCATGTGGGAACTAGTTTTAACTCCAAATATGCCAGGGTGCTCTGCAATTGCACTAATTAGTGGTTCTTTTGCTAGTATATATACAAGGGTTCCTATGGGACTCTAAACCTCCTAGACTGAGTGTCAAGAAGCTAAAGGCCCCACATGAAGCAGAGGTATGGCTCTCCCACATTGAGGAATACATCAGTGGGCTTTTATCTTCAAACAAGTATCACTACATTTACAGAATAATATAAGTTGCACAAACTAAGTGATTTAATACATTTTTTTTTATTAAATTTTTCTATGCCCCAGAGCCTGGCAGGCAGCTGTGGCCCTCCCTTGGAAGGACTCATCCTCCGGCCCTGTATGTCTCTGCTCAGCCAACCCCTGGTAGTTCCCCCATGGTGGAGCCAAAGAGGAGAGTGCCGGCTCCCCCCCGGGCACAGATCCAGAATCCGGGGGTGGTACAGGGACATGGGGCCATCATGGAGCCCGCCTGCTCCCTTTTCCTCTTTTCTCCCATCCCCCCTCCCCTACCAACATAAGGATGTTGACATGTGTCTCCTGATCCATACTGCCTTCCAGCTACCACCAGAGGGAAATCAACAAGCGGGACAACCCCCCCCTCCGAGAAAAGAGAGCAGTCCTCCGGACGCTCGATCTTCTCCCACCCCTGCCGACCCCTGGTAGCCTGGGTTCATTCCTGAACCCGGGTCGCTGGCATGACGTGAAGTGTAGCAACCAGCACCTCAACCTCCAGCACCAACGGGCCAGCCCAAGTTAATACATTTTAATGGACCAACAGAGATTTACAACAAATCCTTAAGCTTTAGGAACTACATGGCCCTTCTCAAAAGGAAAATGGCAGTTATCTTACAGCTTTTCTTTAAAATACCGAGTACTAACACATTTTACACATGACTGCCACAAATCAGTGAAGTAATTATATAAGAAGAACAACAAGAGATAAAAAAAACAATCTGTAAAGGTCTAGCTCGGTGTAGGTCAAACATCACAGAAGAAATGTTCTATAGAAAGAGAGGCTAGAGACAGAGTGTGTGTGTGTGTGTGTGTGCCTGGACACTTAAATTACTAATTCTGCATGTGTGGATCTAAAGGCCATGTAATCAGCACCCACCAGTTAAAATCAACATTTAGATAGTTATATACATTAAATAGAACCATTATATATATATATATATATAAGCATTTAGCAACATGTTAACAAACAGCTGTTCATGTGTTGTACCTGAAACAAGAAACATCAGGAGTACTTTAATGATTAGCTTTCTCTAAAATACCCAGTGCTAACACATTTTACACATGAATGCCACAAATCAGTGAAGTAATTATATAAGAAGCCAACTAGAGATAAGAAAACAATCTATAAAAAAGTTTAGTTCTGTGTAGGTCAAATGTCACAGGAGGAATGCTCTGTAGTAGTGGGTCTTTATTTTCTGCTGCCATACTAACTAAAGAGAAGCTATTGATTGTGTGCGTGTGTGTGTGTGTGTGTGTGTGTGTGTGTGTGTGTGTGTGTCCGTCTGTCTGTGATACTTAAATTAGTAATTCTGCATGCGTGAATCTAACAGCCATGTAATTATCACCCACCAGTTAAAATCAAAATTATAAATACACAGTTAAATAGATTAAATAGAACCATTCTATATATAAGCATTAAGCAACATGTAAAACAAATATCTGTCCATGTGTTGTACTTGAAACAAGAAAGAGCAGTAGCACTTTAAGCAGTGTAATTGGACATGAAACTGGTGTCTACAGTCATGCCATCCTGTACCATATTCAAAAGAAAAATCAGTCTGACCTCAAATGCTCGTGTTGTATTTTTTTTAAATGACCTTTGAGAACCAGGACAGACAGGTCAAAGGTGGAGTGATCAGACGGAGAGAAATGTTGTCCCACAGGTTTTTCTGTCTTCATTTTAATATCGTGTCTGTGTAAGTTCATACAGGTTCAAATAGGTTGCCTAGTCTCCCCAACATAACCTGTTTGTGGACATTTCTTGCACTGAATGTGATAACCACCGTTCTGAGATGCACATATATAATGCCCCTGTATGTTGAAGTGCATGTTTTGATGGGTATTGACAAACTGTGAAGTGGAAATGTGCCCATATGTCTTACATCCAGAATGATTGCAGGGTCTCATGCCACCTAATGTTCTGTTGTTTATGTCAGGAATAAGTTCACTTCTGACAATCAGGTTAGATAGATTAGTTGGTTGTTTGAAAGACAGTAGAGGTAGCTCTTGGAAGATAAATTTCAAGGTGTCACCCTCACTGAATATTTGTTGGAGATCCTTAATAATTATACGTAGTGGCTCCAAATCAAGGTTGCATGTGACAACCAAGGGAATTCCGGTGAGGAGAGTCTTTTGTATAGTGGTAGTAGTTTTCATGGTACCTGCATAACATATTCCACCATGTCAATTTCTCTAGAGGAATGCCCCTGCCTAATAAATGTTTTTTTCAGTGTGGCCAGGTGTTTATCCCTGTCCTCCTCACTTGAACAGATAAAGTGGTATCAAAGCGCTTGACTGTACATTACAGGTTTTTTAGTACACCTAATGCAGGGTTTCTCAAATGGCGAGGCCAGCCTCCCAGGGGAGGCCCCAAACTGTTCCAGGGGAGGCTCAAGCAAGCCTTAAAATGTATTGTATTTAAATGTCAATTTTGGCTGCTTTGTGTGAAAGGATGCAGCAAACTGAAAGCGAATAATGGCATGCAAATTTATGTACAAAATGGTTACCAGGAAAACATGCTCAACGAACACTCGTTTCCTGGTATGACATGGGGGGGGGGAAGCTAAATGGAAGAAATACAATTCTTGGAAACTGTGCAAAACAAAATGCAAAATAATGCAAATGAATAGGAACAAGATAACAACTGATCCATTACACTGGCTGTAGAAAAGCACAAATACAAAGCCTAAGCAGAGCGATACTAGGAGCAAGGCCAGGAGGGAGCAAAATGGTCCCTGAGAAGGTGTTTAAGAGCAGGGTAAAACTGACAAAGAAAACACTCTGACTCATGGAGGTATTGCAACAAGGGGTAAATAGGGCCAAAACTCAGAAGTGTGGAGTGATTAGGCTGACCTGGGGAGGGGGTTATAGAGAGGGAGAATAATAGCATCAATAAAATGAGAATAAACTCAACTACTCACATGCATTTCATTGTATTCTTTCTGTAATGTGCAAAGTATGATAGCTGTTCTAACTATGGGGAGGCCCAAAATTATTTCTATATTAGGGGGAGGCGCAAGATCTTTTCCAAGGCTTGTGGGAGGCTCACTATTACAAAGTGGGAGAACTCCTGACCTAGGGTGATTGCTGTTTCTATGCAATTATCTTTGTCTGTCTGTTGGTTTCCTGTAAAGACAGGTCTGTAAGGCTCCATCTTTGATAGTAACTGTGGTGTCCAGAAAATTAACACTGGTGTCAGAGTGCTCCTGGGGAAGTTTAATAGATGGGTGGAGGTTGCTAATATCCTGATGGAATTCTTTATGTGTGCAGGTACCCTCTTTCATCAATATAACAGAAATAAGCAAGTGGTGTGTGTGTGTACATTGTTTTAGGAAATCCTCTTCCAAATTCACCATGAAAAGGCTGGCATACTGTGGAGCCATCCTGGTGCCTGTTGCTGTTCCCACAGTTTGAACATAATGTTTGCCATTAAAACTGAAGTAATTGTGAGTCAGAATAAATTCAATAAGTCTCGCAATGAATTTTGGGTGGATGTCATAGTGCTATCCTTGGTAGGTATTCAAGACAGGCCAAAATGCCATCAGTATGTAATCCCTAGGTGGCACTATCCCAATGGCTACTACCCCTGCCTGCCTGCTTGGCTAGTAGCAGGTTAAGGGGCCTGAGTTCTGAAACAGGTGCCTCCACCCGGAGGTCAGGGTTGGTAGTGGTCAAGCTAACCTGGGCACAGCCCTCCAGGACACTGTAACTCCCCTCTTTCCCCTCTAGTGGCCTGAACACTGTACAATAATCACTTTAACAATACCCTGGTACACCACACAAGTACCCACACTGTTTGCACTTACCAACAGGGCTGGTTCCTCTGGCTCGACCCTGGGGACCCCCTGTAAAACAAGGTTATGCACAGCAAATAGCAACAGTACAGTACTTTGAGCACAAACTGGAACCACAGTCAGATTACATGCAGAAAAAGTTAGCTCTGATTTATTCAGAGGACTTGAACAAGGAAGGGGCAAATATCAGGTTAATTAGCTTAAAGGTTATATAAATCAAGCAGTTATGCATGCACTTTGAGTCCCCCCACACATTCACACCTCTGGGTACCCAGGTGGAGAAGAGATGGGCTAGCCAGGACTGGTGCCCAGGGTTGCAGCTGGTTGGGGCCCTGTGATGGAAAACACAACATGCACAGTACACAGTATTTGTAATCCGGAGCCAGAGGACTCAGTTCGAAAAGGAAACGAAACAACAAAAGACAATCAGATGACACACTCATATTAAGCTGTTGTTGCAGGGAGCTACCCTGGTGTTTACTCACGATACCCAAGACTGGGCACAGGCTGGATGAAAATCGAGACTGCAGGTGGTTAATCTGGAATGCCAGGAGAAGAAGGCCCCACACGAGTCACAGAGGCGTCATTCCTGTTCAAGCGTGGAGCAGGGGGCTGATCCCCAGGCAGGTCTCTCATCGATGGCTTCTCTGTGCAGTGGGTAGTCTGGCTGGGCCAGTCTGGCAAGGCCCAGACTGCATGGAGACAAATTTGGATGCAGTCCGTTTGGGGCAGGATACAGCTTCCAGCAAGCAGAACACAGTTTACACAGTGGGGAACTAACTCACGACCCACTAGCAGCAAATAACACATTTACATGTAAGGGAATTCTACTGTACTAGGCAAAGCGCTCCCCGGTCACAATCGCAAAGTCTCTGCATACACCGGGAGCTTAGGGGTAGCTGGAACTCCTGACAGGCTGATCGCATTCAGCAAAATCTTCGGTCTTCTTCAGGTTGAGCCTGACCCACTTCAGTAGCTTACTTTAGTCACACAAACTTGGATTTAGTCCAAAATAATTATTTTCTTTCCCTCTCAGGAGCAGCAGGCAGACATGCAAGCCAAAAACTCAGCCTTTTCACAGTTCTCCCATGCAAATCCACTCAGGATTGCTGCTCAAAATCACTTCAGCTCCTCTCATTTCACTTCCTAGCTCAGAACTAACTGAAAATTGCAAGCAGTGTGGGATTTCCCCAAGATCCAAAAGGTTTGGTTGGCTGATTTGGCTGTCAGTCAAAGCAAGAGCTCCCCCTTCAGTTGCAAAAAAGGTGCAAAATGTTAAAAACTACAATTCCTACAGATTTTGACTTCAGACTGCTCCTGTACATTTTAGGTCCCACCAGAACTGATTGGTCCAATCTGCAGTCCAGGACCAAGATAGTGGAGACAAACAAAACAGTCCTTGCTGCAAAGAAAGCATGTTAGACAAATTACATTATCGTTATCACTCAAAATGATTTTCAGCAAATAGTTACCTCTTTCAACAGAGCTCCCTCTCAGATTACTTATGCTACAATCAGGCAGCTCTTAAAGAGACAGCACACAGAGGCCACACAGGTTCTGGCAATCACATTTAAACTGTTAAAATGCAGGACACCAGCCTGGTAGTGAGCATTTAGGCAAGCTCAAGGAAGACTTTTTGGGAAATCCCATTTGTAGGGGGGTTACAAGTATATGGAATATTAGTGTATAGGGAGGTTACATCCATCGTGGCTAATATGGTATTAGATGGTAAGTCCCGCCTAAAGACAGAAAGTTTATGCAGGAAGTATATAGTGTCCTGCATAAAATTGTCCATTTCCATGACAAGTGGTTTCAAAATGGTTTCTATAAATACATACATACAGTACATAGTTGCCAGCAGATTAGGCCTAGTGGTCTATCTTGTCTGCCCAACGCGGCTCACTGGTGATGCACAGTAGTTGCTCCACCTCCCCCCATTAGTTCACCCCTCCTACCCACTTCCCCACCCTTCGCTCCTCTGGTGATCACCATAACCCCTCCCCATACCGTGCCCCTGTGCCTGTCCCAACCCTTCTTGAAATCTCCTACAGTTCCCAATTTTATCAGATCATCCAGCAGTGCATTCCGGGATGCCACCACCCTCTCCGTGAAATAATGCCCCGCCGCCTCCCCTCTGTATCGCTCCCTCCTAACTATGCTAACTGACTATGGCCTCTTGTAGTCCCCTCCTCCCTCAACTTAAGCAGGCCCTCCATGTTCCCTCTATTAGACCCCTTCAGATATTTGAAGGTCTCTATCATATCCCCGCCATCCCGTCTGTCCTCCAGAGAGTCCAGTTCTTGAAGTCTATCCTCATATGACAACCCCTCCAGACCACTAATCATCCTTGTCACCCTTCTCTGGACTCTGTCCAGCAGTGTGATGTCTTTTTTCAGGCGGGGTGCCAGAACTGCCACAGTACTCCAGATTCGGCCTCACCAGTGAGGTGTTCAGGGGAAGAATAACCTCCCTTTTCCTTGATGTTATCTCCCTGGCAATACACACAAGCATTTTGTTTGCCTTAGCTGCTGCTCTCCTACACTGCTGTGAGTAGTTCCCTTTAGCATCAGTTATCACCCCCAGATCCTTCCCCATCGTCACGACAGTCAACTGTACTCCCCCAAGTGGTAGGTATACCCAGGGTTCCTATTACCAAGGTGCAGAACATTACATTTGTGTGCATTAAACCCCAACTGCCACATTTGAGCCCAGTTTTCCAGTCTCTCCAAGTCATCCTGTAGTGCCCTCATTCCCTAATCACTGTCCACCACTGCTCCCAATTTAGTATCATCAGTGAATAAACTCATTTTACTACCAACTCCCCCCAATGTCCACAATGAACACATTAAAAAGGATAGGTCCCAAAACTGAACCTTGTGAGATCCCGCTAATGACCTCTCTGGGTGTTGAGACTTCGCCCCCTACCACCACCCTCTGCTCTTTATTCCTAAGCCAATTTGCTACCTACCTCACCAACTTGTCTCCCACACCCAGTTCCCTCAATTTCCAAATCAGCCTACCATGCAGGACCAAATCAAAAAACCTTGCTGAAGTCCAGGTACAGGACATCAACTGGCTTTCTGACATCCAGGGACCATGTCACCCAGTTGAAAAATTCAACCAGGTTTGTTTTACATGATTTCCTCTGCACAAACCCATGTTGGTTTTCATCGTGGAAACCATTTACCTACAGAAACTACACCATCCAGTCTTTCAACACGGCCTCCATCATTTTCCTTACTATGGATGTCAGGTTGATCGGTCTGTAGTTCCCCGGATCATCCTGAGGCCCACTCTTGTGGAGGGGCACAACATGGGCCAACCTCCAGCCTAGAGGGACCCATCCTGATTGGAGGGAGGAATTTAATAGTTCCATCATTGGAGCCGCAAGGACATCTGCCAGATCCTTCAGAACCCTCAGATGGATGCCGTCGGGCCCCAGAGCTTTATCCGCCCTCAAGAACTTGACAGCCTCCCTCACCCTCCCTACTTGGATCTCCACACCTGTGAGAGCCCCCCTCATGCCCCCTTCCCTGCTCCCTCCCTGAAGCAATGGCCCATCCCTTTCCCTAGTGAAGACCGAGCTGAAATAATCATTTAACACCAGCTTGCTCCATCCCCCCTTCCTCAGCGTTGTTATCTGCCCTCCTCCTTCCTCCGCTCCCTAACATGGCTACGGAATTCCTTCTCCCCATTTATGATCCCTCTTGCTAATCTAAGCTCCTTATCTGCCTTGACCTTTCCAACCCTTCTGCTAACCTCTCTGGAAATCCTATGATACTCCTCAAGGTCTGCCTCACTATGGAAGCATTTGTGCCTTCTAAAGGCCAACCTCTTATTTCTCACAACCTCCTGGACTTCCCTTGTCTACCAGCAAGGTTTTCTGCTCTGGCCATCTTGTTATGTGACCTGGCTCAGGTTTTTTAATTTTTTTTTTATCACTACTTTGTTTATACTCCTTCACTGCAGAGTGGGTGGTGAGTCGTCCAGCCACCGGCACCCAGACCAGGTCTGGCCAGCGACACGCTCTTCCCACAACAGGCCAGCATTCAGATTCCCCCTTACCATGGGGACCTGGAACCTGATACCTGAGAGGAGCACCTCTCATGTCCGGGGGTGCAGGGCACGGCCATCAACTGCCACGATCACCCTGCAATTTCCGCCATTTTTCTCCCCTTGGAGTCTACCGTGCAATGGTGTCAGTGCACTGATGTGCTGATGCCCGCTGCTCTCCAGCCCTCAATTATGCATGCTATCTGTAATGCTTCTGGCCTCCGCCAGTTGCCGCTGCAGAGCGATGTAGTTCCCCCACCCACCCCAGAGGAAGGAGTGCAGTCGTGGGATGCTCAATCCTCCCTCTCCCCTGCCAACCCCTGGCAGTCCAAGTCCGTTCCCAAACCTGGGTCGCCTGTGTGGCATGAGGTGTGGCGTCCAGTGCCTCAACTCTCAGCTCCACTGGGTTGGCCTGGCTCAGGTTTTTGTGGCCTCCAAGATGCCCTCTTCAGGATTCCCCACTGCCCCTCCTTGTCCATCCCGGTCCCGATTTTACTTAAATGCTCCCTGAATATACCTGCCATCACTATGAAATTTGCCCTCCTGAAGTCCACTACTGTGGTCTTCATTTGATTCCTTTCCTTTCCTTTCCCAAGTCCACGGTAAAACACACCATGGAGTGGTCACTACCAGCCAATGGGGCTTCCGCCGACAGATCCCTGACCTACTCCCCATTGGGTAGGACCAGGTCCAGGATGTTCCCCTCCCTAGTTGGATTTTAAATCAGCTGAGTCAGGAATTCATCCTGGAGTGCGTCGAGCACTCTTTGCTGATGAAGATGCCATGTAACTCCAGTCCATCCCTAGCATGTAGAAGTCCCCTTGTATCACATTCCCACCATCCCTCCTGCAATTCTTTCTCAAGTTGTCAATCAATTCCCCATCCATGTGATCCGACTGCATTGGTGGCCTGTAGACCACTCCCAGATTAACACTCTTCCTATCACTATTCTATAACTGCCTCCACGTTATCTTCCCCCACCTCTTCTCTGCTGTACACTATCCCATCCCTGACAAACAGTGCAACCCCTCCCCCACCCACCTCTACCCTATCCTTTGTAAGTGTGGTATATCCAGGAACTTTCATGTCCCAGTCATCATACTGGGTGGCCCAAGTCTCTGTGACTGCAGCCACATCCCCCCACCAACAATGCCTGCAACACCGGCATCTTCTTTCCCAGACTCTCAGCATTAATCAGAACAACCTTCCATTCCCTCCCAGACTTTTCCCTATTCCTTCCACCCCCCTCACTCATGGCCTTCCCTCCTCCAGGTTTGATCCTCAGTTCCTGTACCCCTCCAGAATAGGGGAAGAGCCTATGCCCTCCCGTCTTGCTCAAGAGCCCTGAACCCTCCTGCTCCCCCCCCCATCTAGTTTAAATTCCGCCATCTAAGATATATAATCCCCTAGCTTGTTCTTAAGGACCTTCTTCCCCTCTTTACACAAGTGTAGCCTGTCCCTAGCAAAAAGTTCTTTACTCTGCCATGTAGTCCCCCAGTCACCCACCAGCCCATATCCCAGCATATCCCATAGTCGGACACCATTCCCTCAACCAGTTGTTGATTTCTCTAATCTTCTGTTTTCTTTCCAGAGTTCTCTTCGGCACCAGCAAGATTTCTGAAAATGAGACTGTGCAGTTCTCAGCTACACATAATCTCACCACTTCCCTATACCTGGCCCACACCTCTTGCACATTGTTCTCCTCCACATCGTTTGTGCCAATATGTACCACAATGTGGGGCACTCCACCGTGCTTTCTTACCAACAAGTGCACAAGGTACCCTACCCTAAACAGCATAATTCCCGGCATACATTCCACACTTATAGAGCCCCCATGTGTTTTCCCCAGCTGATTCCTCTAATGATGGAGTCCCCTATTACCAGGACCTTCTTCATCCCCCACTCCATGCCCTGCCTACTTTTTCCCTCTGCCTTCTCCATGCATGTCAGCTTCACTTCTCCTCCCCCAAGCACACTCTTCCTGTTTTCCCTCCCCATTACCAGGACCACTCCCCTTCCCGGAGAGTGATCTGCAACCCAGGCCTAATAATATACTTCCCTCTCCCTACTAGTTCCCCTAGATCTGAGTTCCCAATCCCTCCAACCTAAGCTGTTTTGTCCTAAATCCCTCTGACCTTAGCTGCATTGTCATGGGGCCTGCTCACCCTCTGACTTTCCTCTCCCTCTCTCACTTGCCCCCCCCCGCACCATCATCCATCTTTGTCCCCACATGCTCCCCTATGTCACTTCCTTTTTGTATAGGTGCACCATCAACCCTCTCTCTCCATTTTCCCCAATGTCCATTCCTTTTTGCATAGGTGTACACCTGATTTATTTCTTGTAACTTTTGTAGTGGTGCATACCTTTTCTTCACTACAGTACCTCCTATACTGCCACTGCCTCTTACACCCCTATCCCTGCCAAGGCTGACCTTACCAGCCCCCTTAGCACCATTCCTACCTTTCCTCATTCGTTTCCTGTCCACTTTCTTCAACCCTTGTTTGCCCCACACCCATCTAGATCACACTGAGTGGCATGACCCTCCCCTCCCCATTTACTACCCTCCTCCTGCTTATGCCTGTATTGTACTTTTACTGGTCTACTACCTTCCTCAATTTCTCCTCCTTCCCTCCTCCCATCTGAGCTTACAAATCTTTCCTGCTAAGTTGCCAGATCCCTACCACGACTTGCTCTATGCCCCACTTCCATGATTAAGTGATCTACCATCCTCCTTAATTCCCAAATCTCACTTTCCAGGTGAAACACCCTTACACATGTAGGGCATGCTCCTAAGCTCCAGAGTGTGTCCATGTGCACAGCTGTACCACATCCACTACATCGCACTATCCTGCTAGGTCCCCCACCTGCTCTGCCTCTGTGTTTTCTCCCCATGCCCTCCCCCCCACCTTCATGCCCACTCCTTCCCCCATCGTTCCCCTATCCTAGCCCCTCCAACCACCCCCTCCTCCCATTCTCCTACCATTCTGGTTAATCCACATCCCCCAAATAAACTTAAATCATGTCTCTATAGAAATGTAAGTACTGTAGCAAAATATAAACAGCCTACCCCTTACACCACATTTTGTTTGCTATAAAAAGCAGTTTCCCCATAGCATTTTTCCAATTTCCCTATCACAGCTTTTACAGACTGTGCTACTTCTATGCCCAGTTCAACCGCAGGTCAGTATAGACTATTACAGTCAGGCCTTCCCCATGTACAGTATCCTTATGTTTACTGCTGTACCTAGATCCCCCCTAATTCAGTGCATACCATTATAGGCAGTCCCTACCCACAATAGACAGACTCAGCTACTGCTATACCCAGTTCACCTTAATTCAGTACCACCATTTCAGCCAGACCTTACCCAAAATATAACTTGAAAGTGATAGGAAACATTAGACAAGTAGCAAGTCCCTTTGATATAAAAAAGTCACTTTAGAAATGCTCACGAGAAAGAAGCCAGAGATTTCCTCAGTCAGTATTATTATTATTGACTTCAAATGACTGAACTAATAACATATCGTTGTGGCATAAATCCTTAGTAAAATAGTCAGATAGTTATGTATCCAGATAGTTATGATGGGGGTGGAGTTACATAGAGAATAATGGATAGCCAAGTGTGCGTTATGAATATTTATTTCACACCCGGGGGGGGTGATGACCCATAAACCTCGAGAATGAAGCTCGAGAGGCTTATGTGGTCATCACACACAAAGGGTGTGAAAAAAATATTGCTAGGCACACACCTGCCTATCTGTTATGTTTTTATGTTGATTGCGCGAATGCGCATGAAACATGTGGCGGCAGGTTTCTCCACAAGCAGGTTGTGGAGGCGCGGCACTGTTGTGGCCAATGCCCCCACAGCCTGTAAAGACTTGTCCCACTTCCCCCAATGCCATGCCATGCTGCTGCTGACACTAGTTCAGCCAGCGTGCCACCAACTTGTAAAAAATTAGCCGCTGCAATCAGGAGCCACCTCGTCATTGCAGCGTCAGCCATTTGCTGCAATGAGGGAGCGACCCGTCATTGCAGGGCGGAACCCTGAAACAGTGATATTGTTTATGAACATGGCGGCGGCTTGCCACCATGTTCACAAACAAAATTAAACCCCCTGCCCCACCGGGGGGGTGCCAAATCCCCCTCAGCAGCATGTGCCCCACACTTTTATGTTACCGACAAGGAGCCCACTCCCATCGGGTGATAAAACCCCTCCCCACTTCAGTTGTTTGCCGACAGGGTGCCCAATCCCCGTCAGCATAATGTCACCCCCACTCTTTTGTTGTCTGTCGGCAGAGAGGTGCCCAATCCCGTAGGCACAATGTAACACCCCCACTTTGTAGTGTGCCGCCAGGGGTACTCAATCCCCATCGGCTACATCTGCCCCCCAAGAAAAACAAGACACTGTTGGCATGCTGGGAGCCTGCCACTGCATGCCACATGCCCCTGTGAATGAAAAAATGGTCCTGCAATGTCTTTTTTTAATTTTTACCCTGTAAAACAGGAAACTGTCCCTCAGTGGTCTCCCTGCCCCCCTCCCAGAACACGTGCCACCCACTGCACACCCTGCCTCCCCACACTCCCCCTCACCCTATACTTACCTCCAGAGCTTGGCATGATGATCTTTGGTGGACTGGGAACATGTCTGCACTCTTCAAAGCCGACTGCGAACTGAGGAAATGCCGGTAAGCTGTAAAATGGAATAAATAGGGTTTTTCCAACTTTGATGCATATCTCAGTCATTTTTTGGAATTTTGGCACCAAATTATCAACATGGGGTTTTTGGGATCCCTCCTCATGAATTCTGGCACTGTCATGGCATTAAACAGCCCCGAAAGGTGATTTCACGGTCACTGCGCGGAATCACCTTTTGGGGCCAATTAACAAAATGACAGTGCCAGTGTTCATGAGGTGGTCTCTCAAAAAGCCTATGTTGCAAATTTGGTGGGAAAAATCCAAAAAATGACTGTTTTACAAGCGTGCATTGCGCGGTTGCTACACATGCTCGTAACTTTGCAAATTTCCAATACGTTCACACCAGATTTTCAACATTGGCATTTTTTAAGACCTCCTTGTGAACAGTATAGCTGTCATTTTCCACATCCTGGCCAAAATGTGTTTTCGCACTTCCGGTGCAGAATAGCGCAGCTGGTGTGGGAAATCAGTGTTCTGTGCAGGTTAAGAAACTGACAGAGGCACTGTTCATGAGCAGAGGTCCTAAAATGCCTATGTTGAAAATCTGGTGACGATACTTCATAAAATGACTGTGTTACGAGCATGAGTTGCGCAGTTTGTATGCTTGCTCGTAACTTCACGAATTAATAATATTTTCACTCCAGATTTTCAACATTGCCATTCTTCTGCACCTCCTTATGAACAGTACAGCTGTCATTTTTCACATACTGGTCAAATGTGTTTCGCCCTTCCGCGCATAACGCGCTGGCTGCTGTGGGAAATCAGTGTTCGGACATATTAAGAAAATCACACTGACACTGTTCATGAGCAGAGGTCCTAAAATGCCTACGTTAAAAATTTTGTGATGAAACTCCATAAAATGACTGTGTTACGAGCGTGTGTTGTGCAGGTGCCATGCACCCTTGTAAGTTTGCAAATTAGTAATATTTTCACGCCAGATTTTCAACAGTGGCATTTGTTCACACCTCCTTATGAACAGTACAGCTGACATTTTTTACATCCTGGCTGAAATGTGTCTCTGGGCTTCCAGTGCAGAATACTACAGTCACTGTAGGAAATCAGTGTTTGGAACAGATTAGGATCGAGCTCAACTGAGCTCTGTCTGGACTGCTGCAGATGTCTTTGTGGGCAGGAAAAGGTGACAATGCAGGCAGGAGGCCAGTATAAAAGGGCAGCCTGCAGCGCCGGGAGACACAGAATGAGCGAGTGAGGGAGGGGGATTGAGTGAGCTCAACGGAGCTCTGTTGGGACTGTTGTGGATTTGTTTGTGGGCAGGAAAAGGCAGCAATGCATGCATGGCCTGAGTACAAAAGGGCAGCCTGCAGCGGTGGGACAAACAGAATGAGCGGGCAAGAGAGGGGGACTGAGCGAGCTCAACGGAGCTCTATCGTCACTGCTGCAGATTTCTTTGTGGGCAGATAAGGGTGGCTATGCTGGCAGGTGCCCAGTACAGAAGGGCAGCCTGCAGCACTGGCAGAAATGGAATGAGCAAGTGAGACAGGAGTGAGTGAGGCCAACGGAGCTGTGTCAGGACTGCTGCAGATTTCTTTGTGGGCAGACAAAAATGCAAACAGAGGCAGGAGCCCAGTACAAAAAGGCAGCCTGCAGCGCCAGGAGAAACAGAATGAGCGAGTGAGACAGGGGGAGTGAGCAACCTCAACAGAGCCCTGTCAAAACAGCTGCAGATTTCTTTGTGGGCAGGAAAAGGTGGCAATGCAGGCAGGAGCCTAGTACAAAAGGGCAGCCTGCAGCGCCGGGACAAACAGAATGAGCAAGTGAGAGAGGGGGAGTGAGCGAGCTCAACAGAGGTGTATCGTGACTGCTGCAGATTTCTTTGTGGCCAGGAAAAGGTGGCAATGCAGGCAGGAGCCCAGTACAAAAGGTCAACCTACAGTGCCGGCAGAAATGGATTGAGCGACTGAGAGAGGGGGGGAGTTAGCAAGCTCAACAGAGCTCTCTCGGGACTGATGCAGATGTGTTTGTGGACAGAAGAAGCCACCAACGCAGGCAGAAACCCAGTACAAAAGGGCAGCCTGCAGCAGTGGGAGACACAGAATGAGTGAGTGAGGGAAGGGGAGTGATTGAGCTCAACAGAGCTCAGTTGGGACTGCTGCAGATTTCTTTGTGGGCAGAAAAAGGCAGCAATGCACGTAAGGGCCAGTACAATAGGGCAACTTGCAGTGTTGGGAGAAACAGAACGAATGAGTGAGAGAGAGGGGGAGTGAGTGAGCGAGCTCAATGGAGCTCTATCATGACTGCTGCAGATTGCTTTGTTTGCAGAAAAAAGGGGCAACGCAGGCAGGCGCCCCATACAAAAGGCCAGCCTGCAGCACCAGCAGAAACAGAATGAGCAAGAGAGGGGGATTGAGGTAGCTCAATGGACCTGTGTCAGGACTGCTGCACATTTCTTTATGGGCAGAAAAAGCCACCAACAAAGGTGGGAGCCCAGTACAAAAGGGCAGCCTGCAGCACCAGCAGAAACAGAATGAGCGACTGAGAGAGGGCGAGTGACCCACCTCAACATAGCTCTGTCAGGACAGCTGCGGATTGCTTTGTGTGCAGAAAAGGCAGCAATGCAGTCAGGAGCCCCATACAAAGGTGCAGCCCGCAGCACTGGGAGAAACAGAATGAGCGAGTGACACAGGGCCACGGAGTGAGCTCAACAGACCAATGCAATCAACATTCGGCACTGACAAATGCTTGTTATAATTACTGGTGCAGAGTCTTATCCAGTGCTTTAGATATACAGATAAAAACACTGTTTTAAAGCAGAATTACATTTATTGAGAATTCATTCAACACAACAGGATTTAGTGAACTGGAGTTAAGATAAACAACTGACAACACTTGCAGAGACTAAGATTTTTTTTTTTTAAAAATATGAACTGTGAAATGTTTAAATACCAGAATGTCCGAGTACCATTGCAGAAATGCTATTCAGATCGTTGTTGAAGTCTGGTCGAGATTGGGAGATAGGTAAATGGAAAAACAGGCAAAAATAGTATAACTGAAGAACTAGTTTAAAATGAAAGATACTGTGTGGACGGATGAATCTGTACTGAAGCTCGGCAGTGCTCAGGAGTGGCACTTTGTGGGAGAAAAGCTTTAAGTTAGCGCTCGATCTGTCTCGCGCATGTGAGACCGGCTCGAGGATAGTGACAGTGACTTTTAGGTGCTAAAATGCCATACTAACCCAATTTCGGGTTATTACGGTGTTTGATGAGTGACTGAATTCAGGTTGATAAAGGGGGTCGCCAGTAATTATAATATAATAAAGGATGAGAAATCGGCCACTGAATTTGCCAACCCCCCCCCATCATAACTATCTGAATACATAACTGATTATTTTACTAAGTATTTATGCCACAAAGGCACGTAACTGGTTCAGTCGTTTGAAGTCAATAATAATTATTTAATACATTTGCTAGTCTTTTCTGCTTTGCTGCAGTTAAATGTCTCATTACTCATAGTAAAGTAATCGCTTATGTTTTTATTTAATTTTCCAGATTAGGTGCAACTGGTTGTGATGGATCCCCACTAGAAGGACTTTGCTTTGGGTTGATCCTTACCTTCAGGAAGCATCAAGCCACTTGGCAGGTCTGAGCCAGTGAAAGAAAATGAAAAATGTATTCATTCATGAACATGTAGTATTTGAGACATATAATAATGTTAAATATCTTTGCTTTCAGTATTTCTCCTTTTTCTGTGGGGCTTTGATGGTGTTTATAAAGTAATTTAATGTGTGGCATTGTTTAAATTTTTCACTCATGTGCACTATGTACTTGTCTGTGATGATGTTGTTTATGATGTCATGAAGTATCTGCTATTTAAACTTGTCACTTACCAGTTAATCCCGCTCCCTGATGAAGGTCCTCTAACCAAAGCACTGGGGTGTTATTCGGTCATGTGGTTTGTGCAGTTTTCACAATAAAAGTTTTTTCATTTTGCATTTTAATGCCTTGGAACGTTTATTTTATTTGATCCTTTAGTGTGCACTGGTTCCTTATTTGTGGTAGTAACCTCAACATTCATGGTAACCCAGTTACACACAAGAGTTATCTCTGTGGAATCATTTGAGAGCAAATATCTTGTTCGTCAGTAGACATATACCATCAGAGTAAAGCCCAAAATGTTTCTGTTGCAGATTATCATCATCAGGGTAATGACCCCAGATTTCCTCTGGTGCAGGTGACACCTTTGGGGTAAAGTCTTCAATGTTTTCTAGTGCTGACTGGCATAATTGGAGTGAAGCCCCAAATGTCCTCTGGTGCACACTGGAACCATCTTAGTAAAGCTGAGGAGGTAGCGTGGTTTAGTGGTTAGAGCACCAGACTGGGAAACAGGAGATGACAGGTTCAAACCCAACTAGAGACAAATATTCACTGTGTGACCTTGGGCAAGTCAATTAACTTTTCAGTGCTTCCCCCCCAATTGTTTAACCTGGTGAGACACACTAAGCTGAAAGCTTGTTTACAGGTGCAACCTGGGAGCACAGGGAAGTTAAGTGACTTGCTCAGGGTCACACAGTATGCAAGTGGGGGCTGTGGGATTCAAACCCAGGTCTCCAGATTTGCAGCTCAGAGCCTTAAACCACTGTGCTATACTGCCTCCCTTTCAGTGCTCCAGTCTACCCAGCTGTGGAAATGGATGTAAGCAGGACCCCATTGGAAACAAGAATGTTATATCTCAGCTGTGCTATCCTGCATAAATAAAAGACAAAATATAAATGTATAAAATAAAGCTTCTAAATTCCTTTTGTGTAGACAGGCTTAATCAAATTAAATCCCCTCTCCTCTGATTCCTGCAGTGCAAACTTTCATAAACTGGGTATAGCTTCCAGAATGTGTTGATTTTGACTGGCACCTTTGGGGTAAAGCCTCTAAATTCCCATGATGCAGACAGTCGTTATGGGGTGAACCCCAGATTTATATAGTGCTGACTGGAATCATTGGGTTAACATCCCTGATACCTCTAGTGAAGACTAGCACCACTGGGGTAAAGCTTCATATAGAGTACCTCTCATATATACTGGTGTCATTGGAGTAAAGTCGACAATTTCCTCTAGTGCAGAACAAACACTGGGAACCATGCAGTTGTGGAACTAGCTGGCGCAAGCTAAATACACAAATAGTCACAAAAGCACCAGGTAGCTGCACCCGGCGAGTCAAAAGGATATCCCGATTACGGTGAAATAAACAGTTTCTGGAGACAGGAAAATGAAGCAAAGTGCAGTTTTTTTTTTCAATTCAAATTTTATTAACACATTTTCACATTAAGAGGCAGTTAGTATAAAAGAATACAGCATCTTATTATGTTATAACTGCCTCCCCCCTTCCCCCCCCACAGCAGTAACATATCAGTATGTCACATAAGCTCAAATCCATTATACAGGAATATACAAGGCTGTTTGCTCTAAAGCATTGCTAAGTCTGAGCAGCTAAAATTAGAGAATGAAGGGGATCCCATATTTGAGCATAAACAGATAATTTGTTGTGAAGGCTAGCAATTGCCTTTTCCGTACGCAGGTTAGCAAGGATTTCATTCACCCATTCTTGTAATGTCGGAGTAGACTTGTCTTTCCAATGACGTAAAATAAGCTTCTTAATTGATAGAGCTATCATAGAAAAATGAAACCTTCTCTCTTTAACCCTAATAGAAGACATGTCCCCAAGGAGACAAACGTCAGACGTGAAGTGCTCCTGCAAACCCAATATAGGGTCCAGGGAGGCTTTAACAGAGTCCCACAAAAGGGAGATTTTGGGACAGGACCAAAATATGTGAAGGAGTGTTCCCTCCTCCTGAGAACATCTAACACATGTGTTTGAGTCCAACAGACCCCACTTCTTTAACTTAACCGGAGTATAATACATGTTATGCAAGACATGATATTGCATAAGACGCAACCTATCTTGGGAGACAAATTTATGGCAGGACCTCCACAAGGCCTGCCAATTAGGTGAATATTGAGGAAGTAAGGAACTCCAGAATCTCGTTGGTCCAAAAGTGTCCCCATATTTTTTATGAAACAAAACCTGATATAATTTGGATACAATACCTGAAGACCCAAGTAAGGAAGAAAATTCTGGGATCAGGGCCCCAACCGTCTGATTGGGAGGGGTACTACCAATCACTATTGGGAGTAGGTGTCTTATCTGTACTACTTTAAAATGTGAAAATGTCAGGATACTAAATTTCCGAATAAAATCACCTACCGACAGCCATTGCCCCTCTTCATCCACAAAAGAAAGTACTATCCCATCGCCCAATTGGGGCAACCAAGTGTGGGGAATCTGCTGCTTATTCATAGTGAAAAATGGGGAGTTCCAGATGGATTGGGCCAGATCTAACTAAGGAGTATATCGCAAGAAAGAGTAAAGTTGCGCATATACTTTTAAAGAAGTGGCAACTGTGAGACATTCTTTGGCAACCTGCACCTGGGACATTTTTACATAAAACAAAGTTATGGGATCCAGGTTCATAGACCGAATTGAGTCCAATCAAAGTGCAGTTTTTAATGCAAAGCCTAGTTGAAAGCAACTGCACCATACCCTGGTACTTCAGCTCTAATACATATTATGTTAAACTAAGTGGCATCCAAAAACTAGCATTCTAACTGTGGAAACAAAAGTTTTGAAAACCCTAACTAAGACTCTGGACAAGCGCACTAGCGCAGGGCATTCAGCATCACTGTGTCCTGAGTCTCAGGTTTTTCAAAACCCTTGTTAACAGAGTTTGAATGCTCATTTTGTGATGCCACTTAGTTTAATATGACCAGGCTCATTACTACTTTTAGCCTATATCATAAATCTCACTTTGGTTGTTACAATACATAAGTCATGTTTTCATAGCCATTTATACTAGACACTTGTTTTCACCATTCAGGGAAGTACACAGCATCAGATCAGACAGCAACCAGGTATACATACAGTGTATGACTTATTAAAATCAATTATTACTTACTGAATGAGGCACATAGAGACAGATAGGGTAATATGCAGTACAGTGCAGTATAGTGTACAAACCCATACTGCACTGTACTAAAAATAAAGAACTACTGCATTGAAAATGCATTTAAAAATGCATTGTGCTGGCCCGGTGGCTCTGAGGGTTGAGGCACTGGACTCCACACCTCGCTCCATGCTGGCGACCTGGGTTTGGGAATGGACTCGGGTCACCGGTGAGTCGGCCGGGGGGGAGAAGGATGGAGTGCACAATGGCTTGCTCTCCTTCCTGGGGTGGGTTGGGAAGCTTTCCCTGCCACTCTACCACTGCCTCCTGGGGAACTCGGGGGATGTTGGTGCAGTCAGGGGATGCGGCAATGCAGGGTTGATGCTGGCAGAGGACTGGGGCAGACACACGTCTCAGTGTGCGCCTGACCCCTTGCTCCTTGTTGCACACCAGCATCAGGGAATAGAACACGGAAACAAACTTTCACGTCTCCTAGGTGATGACTTCTCGAGCAGCAAGTGCACCACCCACCGACAAACAGGGCAGACTCCACTGTGCAAGCCCTCTCCTTGGAAACACACAGAAGGAGGGTAGGGGGGACCTCTCCTCACCCCGCCCGGGGGGCAATCCGGGCCATCAAGAACCACAGGAGTTGAGCTGTACACTCTAGGGGCAGACCTTGAGTCGGGAGGGCTGACGTGTGTGTGGTGCATTGTAGGGGTCCGATTGAGTGGAGAGTTGGGGGCAAGTAGAGGTGAGGATAAAAAGAAAAGTAAAAAAAAAATGCATTGCACCAACACTGGGAAGGAGCTGAAGGGAATATATGTAATGGCTGAATGTGTATCACATGTGAGTCAGTGGTTGGTTGAAACTACGTTTATATTTTCAGCAGCTAGAATTGACACTGAATTGTCAGCAAACAAAAAATGAAAGAGCAGTAAATTGGAGGAACAGTTTAATGTGACATGTACTGTACCTGCCAGTTTGTATTTTATATTTGTTAAGGATTTTTCAGGTTTGTGCTTCTCATGCAATATATCCTTTATGTTGCTTACTGTATTAACTTTCATCCAATAAACATTGGTTGGAGCATGACGGAGACAACCATCCACACTGCTACATGTGGTTAGATCTGTTCTGGAGTGGGACAGGGAGCTGCGTAGAAAACCAAAGAAAAACAGAATATAAAGATGCCCAGATTTCAGTGGCACAGACTGGCTCCAGCAGGGGTAAAACCCTCATACTACTCAACTACAGAATCACACCGGCGGGGGGCCATAGACTTCCTTTTGGTAGAATAAACGCATAACTAAAATGAAATTCAGTGAAGAAAAGTGTGTTGTTATGCACTTGTGGAGTGGGAAGTAACAGGAACCTAAACAATTAATAGTACCCTAAGGCAATCACTAGTAAAAAAAATGGATACTTCACAGTTAGGGTTACCAAAAGCCTGGAATAAATTCCCACAGCACGTAGTAGATTCAAACAGCTTTGACATCTTCAAATCCAGATTGGATAGTTATCTCAAGTGGACACTAAACAAGGGATAATTCACCCACACTGCGTGGGAGACATTCATGATGGGCAACTGTCTGCGTATGTCTACACCAAACCGAGTAAACCTTATTAATTCAATGGCCATAGATTGCAAGCAGTGGACTCGGAGAGAGATCTAGGAATTATAATAAGTCGAGACCTTAAAGAGCTAGTGGAGCCAAAAGAGGCAGACAGGAAAATAATACAAATTTTTAGTAGTAGTCAGTTGTAACTTTTTATTTCTGAAGTATTTTTTTTCCTTTTGCTCATCAGAAAGTTTTCTATGTGATACTATCGTGCTAGATGCGTGGAACATCTCTTAGCTTGGCAGCTGACATACAGTATCTGGCTGTATTGCCCCACACTACATCATCATCAACACTGTGATCTCACTGACAGTGACATCACAGGTGAATGACCTGGCAGTCACTCACTTGCTGTTCCTAAGCAGCAGTGATGTCACAGTCAGTGAGGTCACAATGCTGATGATGTAGTGGGAGACAGTAGAGCTAGATATGTCAGTTGCCAGACAGAGTGCTGTTCCACACATCACACCTACTAATGTCAGGTAAATAATCTTCTAATTAAACAAAGGGACAACAAAAAGTACCTCAGATATAAAAGGTAAGGGTTGGCTGCTTTTAAAATCTGATATTAGTTTTAAGCAGTATGCTAGCTCTTTAGGATGGGGAAGAAATATAGGACAATAGCAGGGAAGGCCAATAGGTTAATCCACTGCATTAGTAAAGACATTCATAAACAAGCATTTGTCAATGCCGGACGTTCTCTTGCAGGTATTTGCAGTGGTGTTTGGCACGTATGGTGCTTTACCCTAATGCCCTGTGCGATTGCTGGTATTTGCACAATAAATTTTCAGCATGACCTTTTTGTTACCCCCACCTCATAAAAGCTTCTGAGACCTCTGCTTATGAACAGTCCCACTGTTATTTTGTTAATCTGTCCTGAGCGTTGATTTCCCACAGCGACCACAATTGCTGTCACATGTGCAAAACATAGTTCGGCAGGTTGTGAAAAATGACAGCTGTAGTATCTATAGGAGGTGAAGGATGGCAATGTTGAACATCTGGAGTGAAAATACAACAATTTCTAACTTACGAGCGACATGGAAACTGCACAATGAACACTCATGACACAGTCATTTTGTGGACTTTGTCACCAAATTTTCAACATAGGCATTGTGGGACCTCTGCTCATGAACAGTGTCACTGTGATTTTCATAATCTGTCCTGAGCATTGATTTTCACTGTGACCACACCATTGTGCGCTGGATGTGCAAAACACATTTCAGCCAGGATGTGAAAAATGTCAGCTGTACTGTTCATAAGGAGGTGTGAAAAAATGCCAGTGTTGAAAATCTGGAGTGAAAATATTTCAAATTCTGGAAGTTATGCGTTGCGTGGAAACTGCGCAACGCACGTCAGAATATTATGTCATTTTTGATATTTTTTCACTAAATTTGCAAATATAGATCGAGCCCGCTTCATTAACAGTGACACTGTTGTTTAGTTAATCAATCCCAAAAGGTGATTTTGTGCAGTGACCATGAAATCATCTTTGGGAATGAATAACTACATGACAGTAACTGAATTCATGAGGTGGTGTCCCAAGAACCCCTGTTGAAAATGTGGTGCCAAAATTTGCAAAATGCCCGAGATAGCCACCTAAGTTGGAAAAAAACATTTATGCCATTATACAGCTTACGTCATTTCTTCAGTTTGTGTTCTGCTTTCAAGAGTGCAGACGTGTTCCCACTCCACTGAAGATCATTGCGCCAGGCTCCGGAGGTAAGTATGGGGCGAGGGGGAGGTGGGGTATGCAGAGGATGGGTGTGAGTTTGGGGAGGTTGCACAAGACACAGCTAGGGACAGTTTTCTGTTTTCACAGATTTTAAAAAAACAAAAGATGTTGCGGGACAGTTTTCCCATTTACAGGGACAATGGGCATGCTGGGGTGGGCTCCCAGCATGTCACCTGGGTGTTTGTTGGGGCCTGGAGACATGGGGACTGGGCACGCCTGTCTGCACATACAATGTGTTTGGTGGGGGAATAACAAGGAGCAGGGTAGAGCAGCAGAGGGAGGAAGTGGGAGGATTTATTAGCAGCCAGAGGGAAAAGGGCGACGCCAATATGCTAAATACACACTACGTTACCACTGCTAATTGCAGTGGTGCTTTTCTTTAACTGAAGACCACTGCAGCCAAACTGCTGTCATAGACAGCTCATGCATCCATTGGTGCAGTAGGGTTGAACACGTTACACTGAGCACTGCATTGGACAGGAGGGTCACACACCTTCAAAAAGTCGTATTGTCCCAAAACGTTCCTTGCACATGCATGCAAGCGAATGCAAAAATAAACAAGCATTTGTCAATGCCGAATGTTGCTTGCTTCTATGTGCTGTTTAGGTATTTGGAAGTCATTGGAGTGCAAATATTGAAAATTCGCGAACTTACGAGCATGTGTAGGAACTGCGAAACGCACGCTCGCAAAACAGTCATTTTTAGGAATTTTTTCACCAAATTTTCAACATAGCCATTTTAAGACCTCTGCTCATGAACAGTGTCACTGTGATTTTCTTAATGTGTCCCATACATTGAGTTCGCACACCGACTGTGCCATTGTGCACTACATGGGCGGAAACACGTTTTGGGCAAGATGTGAAAAATGACAGCTGCACTGCTCATAAGGAGGTGTGGTAAAATGGCAATGTTGAAAATCTGGAGTGAAAATATTGAAAATTCGCAAACTTATGAGCGTGCATAGGAACTGTGCAATGCACACTCGTAAAACAGTCATTTTTAGGAATTTTTTCACCAAATTTTCAACACAGATATTTTAAGACCTCTGCTCATGAACAGTGTCACTGTGATTTTCTTAATTTGTCCCATACATTGTGTTTGCACACCGACTGCGCCATTGTGCACTACATGGGCGGAAACATGTTTTGGGCAGGATGTGAAAAATGACAGCTATACTGCTCATGAGGAGGTGTAGTAAAATGGCAATGTTGAAAATCTGGAGTGAAAATATTTAAAGTTCGCAAACTTACTAGCATGCGTAGGAACTGCGCAACGCACACTCGTAAAACAGTCATTTGTAGGAATTTTTTCACCAAATTTTCAACACAGCCATTTTAAGACCTCTGCTCATGATCAGTGTCACTGTGATTTTCTTAATGTGTCCCATACATTGAGTTTGCACACCGACTGCGCCATTGTGCGCTACATGGGTGGAAACACATTTTGGGCTGGATGTGAAAAATGACAGCTGTACTGCTCAGGTGGAGGTGGTAAAATGGCAATGTTGAAAATCTGGAGTGGAAATATTGAAAATTCAGAAACCCACGAGCGTGCGTGGGAACTGCACAACGTACGCTCGAAAAACAGTCATTTTTAGGAATCTTTTCACCAAATTTTCAACATTGCCATTTTAAAACCTCTGCTATTGAACAGTGTCACTGTGATTTTCTTAATGTGTCCCATACATTGATTTCGCACACCGACTGTGCCATTGTGCACTACATGGGCGGAAACACGTTTTGGGCAGGTTGTGAAAAATGACAGCTGTACTGCTCATAAGGAGGTGTGGTAAAATGGCAATGTTGAAAATCTGGAGGAAAATACTGAAATTAAAGAACTTACGAGCGCGCATGAGGAACCGCACAATGCACGCCGAGAAACAGTTATTTTAGAATTTTTCACCAAATTTTCAACATAGCCATTTTAAGATCTCTGCTCATGAACAGTGACACTGTGATTTTCTTAATGTGTCCCATACACTGAGTTCGCACACCGACTGTGCCATTGTGCGCTACATGGGCGGAAACACGTTTTGGGCAAGATGTGAAAAATGACAGCTTCACTGCTCATAAGGAGGTGTGGTAAAATGGCAATGTTGAAAATCTGGAGTGAAAATATTGAAAATTCACAAACTTACGAGCGTGCATAGGAACTGTGCAATGCACACTCGTAACACAGTCATTTTTAGGAATTTTTTCACCAAATTTTCAACACAGCCATTTTAAGACCTCTGTTCATGATCAGTGTCACTGTGATTTTCTTAATGTGTCCCATACATTGTGTTCGCACACCGACTGTGCCATTGTGCGCTACATGGGCGGAAACATGTTTCGGGCAGGATGTGAAAAATGACAGCTGTACTGCTCATGAGGAGGTGTAGTAAAATGGCAATGTTGAAAATCTGGAGTGAAAATATTTAAAATTCGAACTTACGAGCGCATGAGGAACTCGCGCAACGCATACTCGTGAAACAGTCATTTTAGGTTTTTCATCAATTTCAACATAGCCATTTTAAGACCTCTGCTCATGATCAGTGTCACTGTGATTTTCTTAATGTGTCCCATACATTGAGTTCAAGAAACCGACTGCGCCATTGTGCGCTACATGGGCCGAAACACGTTTTGGGCAGGATGTGAAAAATGACAGCTGTACTGCTCATGTGGAGGTGTGGTAAAATGCCAATGTTGAAAATCTGGAGTGAAAATATTGAAAATTTGCAAACTTACGAGCGTGCATAGGAACTGCACAATGCACGCTCGTAAAACAGTTATTTTTAAGAATTTTTTCACCAAATTTTCAAAATAGCCATTTTAAGACCTCTGCTAATGAACAGTGTCACTGTGATTTTCTTAATGTGTTCCATACATTGATTGTGCACACTGACTGCACCATTGTGCGCTACATGGGTGGAAACACGTTTTGGGTGAGATGTGAAAAATGACAGCTGTACTATTCATAAGACGGTGTGGTAAAATGGCAATGTTGAAAATCTGGAGTGAAAATATTGCAAATTGCATGAACTTTCAGAGCCTGCGCGTAGGAACTGGCAACGACGTCAGAACAGTCAGTTTTTAGGATTCCACCAAATTTTCAAAAATAGGCTTTTGAGAGCTCACCTTATGAATGCTGGCAGTGCTGGCCTGCTAGTCAGGTCCGAAAGGTGATTTCGCGCAGTGACTGCAAAATCACCCTTCAGGCCCGAATAACGCCATGACAGTGACATCATTCATGCGAGAAGGGTCCCAAAACCCCATGTTGAAAATTTGGTGCAAAATTCCAAAATGCCTGAGATATGCAACAAAGTTGAAAACCCCATCTAGCCCATTATACAGCTTATCGGCATTTCCTCAGTTCACGGGTCGGCTTTGAAGACGCAGACGCTGTTCCCCGGTCCAGCGATGATCATCGCGCCGAGTCTGGAGGTGGGTATGGGGTGAGGGGGTATGGGGAGGCAGGGCACAGTGGGTGGGTGCGGGTTGTGGAGGGGTTCAGGAGAAGCGCCATGGAACCGCTTTTATTTCTAGGAAAAAAGACGATGCGGACATTTGCCACGCTGGGGTGGGCTCCCAGCGTTGCACCAAAGCTTTTTGGGGGGGCCTTTGGGGGGACGTGGAGCCGACAGGGGATTGGGCACCCCCGTTGTCAGAGGAAGCAGGACGATGGCCACGCTGGGGTGGGCTCCCAGCGTGGCACCAAAGCTTTGGGTGGGGGGGCGTGAGGCCTACCAGCGCTGTGTATGATAGCTGTGTTTTTCTTTGAAGCGAAGACCACCACTGTCGTACACAGCTCCCACACCCATTGGTGCAGGACCACCATGCCTGCTCAATGGAGCAGTCTATTGAACAGGAGAGGCACACCTCCAAAGTGTGCTACTCTCCCAAAACGTTCCTTGCGCATGCGCACAAACAAACGTAATAAATTAGAAAATACTGTAATGCCACTATATAAATCCAATGTTAGACCACTATCTGATTATGGTTCTCCTTTTTGGAGCCCACGGCACCTGTGATGTTGCCTATATTCATGTTCCTGAAGACATGGTTGGTGAAATGGGCCAGAGCAGATGCAGTACAATGATGTTTCCGGAAGCCATGTTGCTGTGAGCAAAGCAGGTTGTATTTATTTATGTGTTCAGAGAGTTGGTAATGGACAACCTTTTCAAGGAGTTTGCTCAAATGAGGAGTGACAGAGACAGGCCTGTAGTTGTTAGGGGACAGGGGGGATTTCCTGACTTGAAAATGGGGGCAACTTTGTTTTTTTTTTTCATATGGCAGGCATGGCAGAAGCGACCAAGGTGAGGTTAAGATAGTGGTCAGGGGTCTGGAGATGCAGGGGTCGATGAGTTTGAGGAAAACAGGGGTATAGTCCATCGCTACCTGGACTGCCCTATTAGGGAGGGTCATCAGAAGTTTGAAGGTTTCTTTAGAGGAGATAGTTCTAAAATGGAAGGGAGGGTTGGGAGTGCCATGTAGCGGAGAGTGTTCCGGGCATGAGTGACAGCAGTGGGGTCTGTTATGAGGCTTGTGGTGGGGTTTATTTATTTATTTATTTATTTTTATTTAAACATTTGGTAACCGAGAAAGGCATGCTGAGCCGAGGCTCGATTCCAGGTGCAACCCGGGGGGGAAAGGAGCAGTGGAAATACAAACAATAAATGCAGACAGTTAGTTAACAGAACAATAGCAGCTAATTACAATCAATATAATACAACAGTGAGAGCAAGAAACATGACACGTGATGAACATCTAGAAGTGAACTATACAATAGTAAGTGCTCTCTATAATGAATCATTAATAAGTGCTGGGGAGGAATTGTAGGAAGATAAAGTCAGTAGAAATTGTGGGTTTAGCTCAGTTGTGGCAGCGACATAAAGGTGGAGGAAGGAGATGTAGCTGTTGCTTGCAGCTAGAGTGAGAAGGTGAATTTCTGATAGTAGGGGTAAGTTTGTTCCACAAGTAGGGAAGCTGGTAGGAGAAAGCAGCTTTGCCCACTGTGGAAGAGGGTTGGGCAGGGTGAAAGATCTTTCATTTTTGTGCCTGAGTTCATAGGGGGATAGGGAGTCTGAGGATAGGCAGTCCTCAAGATAGGAGGGGAGCAAGTTAAACCAGCATTTAGATATAAGGTTGAGGGTGTGTATATAGCACCTGTGAGATAAGGGGCTTAGTCCGAGGAGGGAGTAAAGATCACAGTGGTGGGTGCATAGGGAGAAGTTTGTAGTGAAGTGGCAATGAGTTTAGAAGGGCATCCAACCTGGCAAGGGAGGTTACGGTGCAGAGGGTTGAGGTGAATGACAGGGTGGTGGATCCATGGATTTATCATGGAGCCTGTGGTGGATCAGAACCAGTGGGGAGTTCTTAGGTTGTTCCTCTGTAGTTTTTGAATGTAAGTCGCTTTCAGGAATTTGGTGCTTTGCTTACATTGATTGCACAGCTTTCTGTAGTCATTCCAAAGGGTGGGGGAGGGGGAGACTTTGTAGGCAGCCCATCTTTTGTCTGTCTCTTTCATTAGAGAGAGAGAGTAGCTCTTTTGTGAGACAGTGAATGCTTCTACCTCTCACTCAGCGGGTGGTTAGGGGGAAGTGCCTATCCTCAATATGGGGGAGGGCATCCGTGAAAAATCCAACAGTTGTGGCAACATCTGTAAAGAACATGGATATACTGTAGGTAACATCACAAGTGCCATTTTCGTAGACCTGACTAAGGCCTTCAACCTGGTTGATCACAACTTACTCCAAGCCAAACTTTTGAACCTCGGTTGCTCGGTAGGTACATCTATGTGGTTTCAGAGCTACCTCTTGGGGTGATCCCAAACAGTCAGCGCCGGGGCCGCCACCTCCACGGCCATGGCAGTTTCCACTGGGGTTCACCATGGCTCCATCCTGGGTCCTCTATTATTTTCTCTTTTCATCAATTCCCTACTTGCAGACAGCCTCTCATGTTAGGCCTTACTATATGCAGATGACTTAGCATTATTTCACAGCGACAAATCCTTGACTAGTCTATCCACCATCCTCACCCAAAACTACAGGGCAGCTCACAAATGGTTCCTGATAAATAGACTCCTAGTAAACACAAATAAAACTAAAGCCATGCACCTGGGGTCTAAACTCAATTTATTAAAATTATCCAAAACTAAATCCACCCTAACTATCCTATCACCCGATGGCCCCCCTCTGCAGAACGTACCCTGTTTTAACTACCTGGGTGTTACTCTTGACCCGTCCCTAACATTTACCATGCACATCAATACCATTGTGCAGCACATCAACCAGAAACTGGGGGCAGGCTTTCGACTCAAGCACTGTCTGATCCCTGAGGCATGTCTTGCCGCAGCCCAAGGCAACCTCCTCCCCCTATTAGACTACTGCATCCCAATATATTCACATACCTCCTCTCTTCTGCGTACAAGACTCAGTACTGCCCACAACAGCATCGGTAAGTTTGTGCATATGGCACCCTACTCCACACACCATTGCACCTTGTACCAATCCGTGGGCTGGTTCCATCTACAAGCCAGACATAACTACGCCCTTGGATGCATCATCGACAATGCCGTTAGAAGTGGTATCCTGTCCCCTTACTCCTCCCTGCTGAAGCACAAAATCACTTCCTGCTGCCTCCGGCAATCCACAGTCCCACCACTGGAAGTTCACAGGATTTCCACTTGTTTGGGTAGCAATGTCTTGTCCTTTGCCACTCCCACACTATGGAACAAACTACCTGTCTCCCTCCACTCTCTAGACTTGCACCTTACCTTCAAATCACACTTTAAAGCTTGGCTTCTGGCTAAATTCAGTTCTTATTGCTCAGCAGGGTGACCCTACAGATGAGAGTTCTTTTCCTTCCATGCCTAAGACAAAACTGTCCCGTTATACCATGCTGAACATTCTTATGGCTGCCTGCCTGTACATCATGTATATTGCACTTGCACTATATTTGTATTCTATTGCATTTCAATGTATTCTTGCACTTTAATTGTATTCAACTGTTTTCAATGCATTCAATGTATTCTAGTTTGTCCTATTTTCCTGCATCATTCTCGGCTGCTATAATTGTATTGTCTGTATTGGCCATGTGCCATCTTTATGGCCCAGGTCATGCCTGAAAATGGTCAATTGGATCAGTGCACCTACTCAGTAAACACATAAATAAACAGTATAAGAAGGATGTGCAGCAGATGTGGCAAAAAGGGTGCAGCACAAAATAACTAGGCTAATTCCACATCTACAAGGTATGAAATATGGTGACAGACTAAATTGTCTGGGACTCCATTCACTGGAAAGGTAGAGACTGACAGGGATTTGCATCTTTTATTTAAGATTCTGAAAGATCAGGCTCTTATGCAGGAACTAGGCTTGCACTTTAAATCAAATACACACAATTTGAGAGGCCATATGCATCAGTTCGAACAGTGTACCTTGAGCAAAATAGTAGACGGGCCAGCCCAGTGGTCCTGAAGGCTGAGGCGCTGGATGCCACACCTTGCACCACACTGGCAACCCAGGATTGGAAGTGACCTCGGGTTGCCGGGGGTCTGCAGGGGAGGGAGAGGATCAAGCATCCGACGGACTGGTCTCCTCTTCCTCAGAGGGTTGCCATCCTGCTCCTTGGCTGCCCCCTAATGGAGGCCAAAGGGCAGTGCTGGAGTCAGGGAGGCAGAGAAGCTTGGGTACATGGCATGTGCATGCCTCCACATTTATTTTATTTTATTTATTTAGTTTTTGTTGACTGGGTAAGTGCACTAGACAAATCCTGCCTATTTTCAGGCACGACCCGGGGGAGGGGGATACAGATGAATGCCAACTGATCTTGAACCAGATTAAGCTGTTGGTGGTATTTTTAGTGAATGAGGAAAATTTGGCCAGGACACGGGGGAAATTCCCCTACTCTTTTCGATAAGTGCCATGGGATCTTTAACATCCACCTGAACTACCACCAATCCAGGCAGATGGGACCTCGGTTTAACGTCTCATCCGAAAGACGGCACCTCAGAAGTGCAGCACCCCTCTCATGCTGCACTACAGTGTCAGTACTGGGATATTAACCCAAGTGCCAGATGTGGGAACTGAACCCACAGCCCTCTGATCTCCCGGCCTCAGAGGCGAGTGTGCTACCTACTGAGCCACTGACACTGGTAATGCCACGCGCATGCTCCCACCACGAGGGGTAGGGGGTCAGGGCAGAAAACCGAAAATGGTGTCGACTGGCAGGATGACACTGGTCCACCACAGACTCCACACCCAGCTAGCTGGGCACTCCATGCCATCAAGGTAAGTCCTGGTGGATGCCGGGGTGATGGGTCTGGAGGGGCCGGTGGAAGGGGGCCAGTTGGCACAGGAGGAGGAAAAACTACATATAAAAAAAAAATTTGCAGAGTTGCATGCTTTACATAAAGAGTGATGGGAATATGGGATGTCCTCCCCAAGTATCTAGTCACAGTAGCTATAGTAGGGAGTGTTCAGAAAGATGCTGGACAGTCACGTGTCTCAAGTTAAGCTGTTTGGCTATGAGCACTGAGAAGTGGGTGATAAAGTATATGGACAAAGGCCTCATTTTGGCCTAAACTCCAGTATAGCATTCAGTATAGAATATTGAAGAATAGATACTCTGAGACATTTGCAGTCTAGTTCACCATCAGCTCCCAGAACCCATCCATAGGATGGCACCAGCCGTGGTAAAGCCCTATGATGCCCCCATTTTAGAATGTTTACAATAGTATTAAAGCCCCAAACTCTCCCAGCGTAGACTTAACATCAGCAGAGGCAAAGCCCTCAAGGCTCCTGCAATGCAAAATGGTGATGGCAGTGGTGAAGTCCCCAGACTCCCCATTACACAATGGTTCTTGCAGGGGTAAAGCCCCAGACTCCCCCAATATGGCTTGCAACTGGTAGACGTAAAGTCCAACACTTGTGTAAACTGCCATCTGCAATGGGACTGTACAATATAAGCAAGTTGCCATCCAAGCCAAGGAGTGATGTCTGTAAGGAACAGTTTTTATTCAACATGGATATTAAATAAGGAGTTGAATTACCTGCAGCAGTAACTCTCCCTCTGGTATGCACATCCCTGGGCTTGGTGTTCCCTGCTGGGTTTTGGGGGTGTTGTAGCCATTGGCAGTTAGAGGTAAAGGTTTTGGGCCAGGTATTTTTTGCTTCTGAGCAGCAACTGAATGAAAAAAGAAAAGTGAGAGAGCCAAATGTTATTATTTATCAGTTTGCATCACAACTCTTGACACAGCAAAGAATTTACCATAAAGCAATGTATTTCAGAATGATTTCCATTTTGCATTTTATTTTCCCAGCATAACCCAGCAGAGATATACAGTAATATCTCCTTTCCTGTGGGGGTCCTGTTTTTTCCCCAGTTCCACAGCTGAGTGGACTGCAACACTAGGAGGTTAGGTGACTTGCCCGTGGTTGTATGGTGAGCATTTGACTTTAATGGGATTTTAACCGTGATCCACTGGTTCCCAAGCTGGTGCTCTAACCATTAGATCACACTGCCTCCTGGTTTAGGAAGCTCAGACCAATTCAGAAACATCATGTCCAGAACTAGTGTCAAACCTCACTCACTCACTAGTAATTGTCTATTTAAGTCAGATTTGAAGCTTTGCTCACTGTTGAAAACCCACTGTATCCCACTGTACATAGGTCTGTGCTACCTACCAAAAACCCTAGCTTATCAGGTCAAACACGTGGCTGGGTCCTGTACCACAAATCCTGTCTACTGAAATCTATGACTGTGTCCTCCATCAAAAACCAGTCTATTTAAGCTTATGGCTTTGCTATCTGTTGAAAACCCTGACCATTTAAATCAGTGCATGATAGGATTGCATGGAGAACATGTGCCCACTGATCTCAGAGAATAGTGTGGCATGTAGGTTCGGTGCTACCCCGTCGATCCCAGACCATGGTTTAACATAGATGAATACTGTATGTGCCCTACTCCAGTTGTAGAATGGTTGTCAAATTAGGGGCCAGTGCCTATAGCTGTGTGGTAAATTGTCCTGTAAGTGTTTAAAGATTCGATTGTTGCCAAACAACTCCTTTTGCCACCACATGAATAAAAGGATCTTGGTTTACACTGATATAAGGTCATCTGAGGTGTCAGGAGTTACTGTAAGTACATAATAAGATCAGTAGGTTTGCATTACAGAGGAGTGTGATAACCCATTGACGTAAGCTTCCTGTTGCCTTAGGCTGCTTTTCCCAAGATATAAGATTAAGAGGCCATATTTCTAGATGGTACATGATTTTAAAGTTGCACTGGACAGGTTTCTTTTTTACCTGACTTGCATGTTATTAAACATGCGATTTTGTCTATGGTTCAAGTTCACTGAATGCTTTAACACACCAGTGGCCAAAAATGCAGAATAATTCTAGACAAAAAGCATTCTATCATACAGCCCCTGCTCTTTTTTTTGGTAAAGATCATCCGCTGATATTAGTTCACCAGATCTAGGTTTTAAAAAGTATGTGAGAAATCATATGATGACTAGTCAATAATTATTGGTGATTATAGGCAACTGTAAGATTCTGTATAATTATTTCAAGTTGAATTTTATGGAAAAACACTGTACCTCCCATCCCAGGCAGGAGTAACAAGAGTCATGCATTGTTTTGTTTTAAAGGAAAACTGCATTTAACCTGCAATCCTGTGTTTTTCTGAAGAAGCAGTGTTTCAAATATTAGGTTATATATTGTTATTGTTCCGTCTCAACTACCTTCCAGTGGATGATTCTGAGTTACACACTATGGGTAAGGACCACGTTAGAACCTTATGATACAGTTTATGTCCTTGAAAACCTCCTAGATTACTGGAGCAGTACATCACTTGTTTTACTGTAGTACTCTGTGACTGAAACAGACTTTCAAAATGGGTTGGAAATGTCCTACTTCCTGATTTGCTAAACAATTTCTGGAACCCATATCTTAATTATCCCCAACTGCACAGGTTGGAAAAAGTTCAGCAGTGTGATTTGGAATCTGGGCAACTCACAGAATTCATGAGCCACTTCACTCTTTCCCAGCTGCCATTAGAAACATGGCTGACACCTTTACTCATATATAGAAATCTTCAGCTAGGCCATAAAAACAAAACTTTCTTAAATTAAACAAAATAAATAATTAAATGTTCTTTTCACTCATGATCTTCTCCTTACACATGTGAACACATTTAAAAAATCAAGTACTTTTCAGAGTTTCCTTTTTTCGGTGTTTCTTTGATGACCGAAATATCCCCCTTCTACCCCTACTAGTTTGCCAAACAACTCTTTGTTACTTACCCCAGCCACAAATTAAAGCAGTAGTGAAATGAAAAGTTTTCTTCCAAAAAGCTACAGTAGTTTCCGCTACAGTTAGTAAAAATATAAACATACCTGTCAAAACTACTTTTCTAGATACCTCATACACTGCACATTGTATCTCTTTCATTTTTTTAGTCCTAACCTGTGCCAGGTCTACAATGCTGTTTCAATGCCAAATGTGACAGCCATCTTTCTTGTCTTGGGGGAAAAAAATAAATAAATCAAAATATTTATAAAATACTCAAATGTTGGTGGAACTAGAAAATGTTACCACCAAATAAAACTGGAAGATACCTGGAATCTTTTATGTTGAAAAAAATATAGGGTCAGATAGGGATACCAAGCCTGAGCTGCTGGCCTTGCTTTTTGAGCTCAATAAACACTTTTTGCACTGGATCCTGTAGTGCTGTAATTGTTTTCTGGTCAAATGTTTTGCCCAGTTTTGTTGCACTGTTGCTTTAAACTGTGGCTCTGGCTCCACTTGAGATCTCTGGGGTATGCCAGCTGAATTCTGCAGCATTTTAAATTTATTTAGTCCATGTTACCATTCTATTTGTGTGTGGAGGGTGAAGGAGTAAGCATTCTACTAGTGGAATACTGCAGAGTTTTGAATGCTGTAGTCCATGGTAAGCAAACACACCACATACTGAACGTGTAGAAAAACAGATGACTGATGGGTGGAAATCATCTGTGGAGGAACTATTTTACATTTTTTGACAAATTTTTTTTGTCTTTTTAAATTTTTAGAGTGTTTGTTATTTAAAGAGCTAATGTACTGCCTAAAACTAATATTAGTTTTTAAAAGCAGTCAGCTGTTAATTTTTGTATCTAAGGTAGTGTTTCTTTTCCCTTTGGTTAATTAGAAGATTGTTTACCTGATGTTAGTGGGTGTGCTGTGTGGAACAGCACTCTGCCTGGCAGCTGACATATCTAGCTCTGTTACACCATTACACCATCAGCATTGTGACCTCACTGACTGTGACATCACTGCTGCTTAGGAACTCAGCCACTCAGTAGCTACCAAGTCAGTCATCTGCGATATCATTGTCAATGAGATCACAGTGCTGATGATGTAATGAGCAAACTAGAGATAGATATGTCAGCTACCAGGCTAAGAGCTATTCCACATATCCAATGTAATATCATCACATAAAAAACGTTTTAACGAGCAAAAAGAGAAAAAAAAATACTCCAGAAAAAGAAGTTAAAACTACTTCTTAAAATTTTTATTATTTTCCTATTTGTTTTGGTTACACTAGCTCTTTAAATGTGCCATTTGATCCATTTTATTAGCCATACTTCCAGGGGCTGAAGGCACTCGACCTGTGGCTTCATGCCTTACTACATGCCCGTAGTCACATGGTGTAACCATCACCACTTGTGCCTGTCATCTAATTTCTTACATATTCTAACTCATACAGTTCTAGAAGTGGCACATACTGTACCACTGGTGTGTAAATCATAAACACTCATGTGACAGGAAAGACTGAAGAACAAAATGAGAATCAGTATATAATAACCGGGATGACCTTTTTCCCATAGGGAAACCATGGTGTAATTCGCCATTATAAAGGAGCATTTATAACGGCGAACACATGCCCGGTTTCCCTCGCACTGTGCAGGCGCCCCAGCCTCTGAAGCTGTTTCTTCTAACTACTGTCCGCGTCGTCTTTCCTCTCTGGACCGCCGCACAAACTCTGTGGTAAGTGCTGGCAGGCAGACAGTAATAGAAATGAGGGAAATTCCCTCAAAATGTTGGCTCCAACTAAACTATAATTAAAAAAAAAAAACTTCACAAAAGCGAGTGACCTACCGACCGATAGAGCGCGCACTCACACCAAAGCAGACTGCTTTTTCTTATTTATATACTTGCTGTGGGGAAAAAAATCCCAGCAATTACATAAAATAAAATATGGATCCTGGGTGTGTAACTGCTTATTAACACACACTCTCGAGTTAGATGCTACAATAAACCCCAGAGTATGTAGCATCAAACTCCTCGGGCGTGTGTAATCCTGCTACACACCCAGACCCATACTTTATTCTATTTTTAACACGCATTTGTCATTGTTGAAGTTCGTTGTTGGAACTGCTGTTGATATGCATTGATTGGCAGGACTACAGTTCCCAGCAGAAAGAACAACTTGTGCCACCAAGTTTACATTCCCGTTGAAATACAGTGAAGTGCATACCTGTTTCCTCAATTCGTGATCTGGCTTTGAAAAGTGAAGATGTTTCTGCAGTTCAGAGAAGATGAGGGCACTGGAGCCCCACCATGGGTTGGTGGGGGACGTTATGGTTAGAAACCCTAATGCCCCAGGCATTTGTTGGTATTTGCACTACAAATTTTCAACATGCACAGTCCACTCAGAATCTATGTGATCAGCCGTTAACCGGGTGCAGAGAGAAAGTAGCTAACCTTCTTAATGAAACAAAATCCAAATCACACTCTGCACTCCATGCGTAATCATTACCCAGCGAGTTGTTGTGTTGCGATAAATTTCTTTTTATTGTGGTTGTTATTTTGCTGCATTCAACATTTCATTCAAAGCTTGAGCCTTTTCAGCATTTCAGCATTACACCACAACTTCTCTCAGTGTCTCCAAAACTGAACTGACCCTGGCGCTTCGACCAGAGTGTGGTCTTCCTCAGGGGGTAATTAGTGTTCAGTTACACCCTCCTTCAATAGCCAACTTAATCATGAACACCTGGTAGCCCACCAGGGTTCATTTAAACCCACAACATTTTTTTGGAATTATAAGTGGCTCTGGAAGGATTTGAACCTTTTATCCTAATAATTCATTTTTTGAACTTTTTAAGATTTTTTTATTCTTTTCATCATTTAAATATCAAAAATAATTAACAAAAAATGACAATAAAGTTAATATGCAACATAAAGCTCTATTTCTGGCTCTATTTTACTGGTAATTTTCTGTCTTTCATTTTAACTTTTTTACTTTTCTGCCAGTAACAATTAATGAGCTAAAATATATTTTTCTCTAGTATTAGTGAGATCCAATCACTTTGTTATGGTCTCAATTTTTCTTTAGAGGACTTCTTGGAAGCTTCCAATACCCTGTTCCTACAAAAGCTATTATTCACCACGTTTCTTTATTTTGGTTCAAGATACTTTCTCTATTTTTCAACATGGCCTTTTGTGACCTCCACCTCATGAAAGAATTTGGGACCACTACTCATGAACAGTGGCACTGTGATTTTGTTAATCTGTCCCGAATGTTGATTTCTCACAGCGACTGTGCCATTCTGCACCAGATGTGCGAAAACACAGTTTGGGCAGGATGTGAAAAATTACAGCTGTACCATTCATAGGAAGGTGTGAAGAGATGGCAGTGCTGAACATCTGGAGTGAAAATATTAAAAATGCTCGAACATGCAGTATGAGAGTACGTGGAAACTGCACAACGCATGCTCGTAACAGTCATTTAGTGGAATAATTTCACCAAAATTTCAACATAGGCATTTTGTGACCTCTGCTAATGAACACTGTCACTATGATTTTCTTAATCTGTCTTGAACGCTAATTTCCCACAGCGACTGCCCCATTGTGCACCAGATGTGCGAAAACACATTTCATACAGGATTTGAAAAATGACAGCTGTACTGTTCATAAGGAGGAGTGCAAAACTGACAATGCTGAAAATCTTGAGTGAAAATATTACAAATTCTTTATGTTATGAGTATGTGTGGAAACTGCACAATGCACGCTCATAACATAGTCATTTTATGGACTTTCGTTACAAAATTTCAACATAGGCATTTTGGGACCTCCTATCATGAGCAGTGTCACTGTGATTTTCTTAATCTGTCCCAAACACTGATTTACCACAGCAATTGCGTTATTCTGCACCGGAAGTGCAAAAACACATTTCAGCCAGGATGTGAAAAACGACCACTGTTCTGTTCATGAGGAGGTGTAAAGAAATTGCAATGTTGAAAATCTGAAGTGAAAATCTTACATATTCGCAACATTACAAGTGTGCGTGGAAACTGCGCCACACATGCTTGTAACACAGTAATTTTTTTGGAATTTTTTTACCAAATTTGCAACATAGGCTTTTTGGGAGTGAACAGTGACACTGTTATTTCATTAATTGGTCCTGAAATGTGATTCCACGCAGTGATCGCAAAATCACCTTTCGGGACCGAATAACCAGATAACAGTCACTGAATTCATTAGGTGGGGTCCCAAGAACCCCATGTTGAAAATTTGGTGCCAAATTTTGCACAAATGGCTGAGATGTGCACCAAAGTTGAAAAAAAAAACATTTATGCCATTATACAGCTTACCGGCATTTCTTCATATCGAGGTCGGCTTTGAAGAGTTCAGATGTGTTACCGCTCCACCGAAGAGTGTCGCACTGGCTCCAGAGGTAAGTACGAGTGAGGGGGGTGTGGGAGGTGGGTGCACAGAGGATGGTTGGGGAAAGGGGCACAGCAGACTCAGAGGACCATTTTCGTTCACAGGTAAAATAAAAACATAAATCCAACATGGAAGGTTTTCTTTTTATAGGGACTTTACCACACTGGAGTGGGCTCCCAGCATGCCACTGGGTGTGTTTTGTTGGAGGTTGTAGCCAATGGGATTGGGCAACCCATCGGCACATACCAAGTATTTGGGGACAAAAGTCAGAGGGATTGGGTAACCCCTTGACACACAACAAATTGGGGGCTTTATGCTGACAGGAGTGGGCTCCTCCATTGGCAAATGAACTGGGAGGGGGCATGTCAACAGGGGGATTGGGCATCCCCGACGGTTTGTTTATTTGAAACAGCGAGGGGGTATGCCGACAGCCTGAGCTCAGCGCATTCACACTGCTGTAAGCTACAGCAGTGTGGATGTGCAACCAGGAATTTAACAATGCAGGAATGCAACATCAAAGGACTGAGTCGCACCACTATTGGTGTGGCTCTGTCCTTGGAAAAGTTGGCCAGCTCCGCCCCAACAGCTGAAAAGGAGTCATCACCAGCCTGCCGACTTATTCGCCTGCCGCTGACCTGCCCCTTGAAACAGCTCTCCATTGGGCACACCCCTGTATAGTACCTCTTATAGCAATGAGTTCATCTGCACCTCGTGCCATGACGAACTCAAAAACTGGTGTCTATAGGAGAAAAACTGACCAACTGGGCCAATTCAGTTTTCCTGTAAGTGTTTTTTCCAAAGACGGAACAAATTAACTTTGGTCCTTGAATTTCTGTTCTGATGAATGGGAAGGATAAGTAGCTCTTTGCAAAATCCATGTCACTGTGTCACTGATTAGTTTGTTCCACCATGCCCTCTTTCCAGTTTGAAGTTTGCATCCCTTAAGAACAGGCCAGCCAGGAGCGTGTAACGCTGGCATTCAGTTGCTAGGTTTCTGTGTTTACAAACACAAGGTATCATGTCTCCTTCTTAATTAAGAAGCAATCTGCAAAGAGGAGAGACTAGCTCTAGCATGCTGACTCATTTCTTTATATGGGCAGCTTCATTAAGCCTGTGTAGTTTCTTTGTAGTTCTGTGTAGTGCCTTAAATACTAACATGTAACAATCTATCAAAGTTTTGGACAGTAGTTCTCTCACTTTTCATTTCATTTCATTTCTTTATGTGTTAACCAGGTAAGAGCACTGGGTAAATAAATACCCTTTTTCAGGCCCAACCCAAACAAACAGCAACAGAGACATAACATGTCCACATACAATATAAACACCGATCAGCAAGTAACAAATGACACTTAATCAAACACTAACAACTACATTTGCAAACATCCTTACAAGACAAATATTCTTTCAACCTAGATTTAAACACATGCAACGACATATTAGTTCATAAACTGCGGGGAAGGTTATTCCAAAAAACTGGAGCAGCAATGGAAAAAGAACAAGAACCCTTTTTAGATTTACAAAAAGGCAATAGAAGAAGAGTACTAGTTGAAGACCTCAGACTCAATCCAGAAGTACGAACCACAGTAAGATCCTGCAAGGGATAGTAATGATTACTATAAATAGCTTTAAAAATTTGACAACCTGGAAAATAAGCAAATTTACTATTTGGAGACAGCCACTCCAATCAAGAATACAATAAGCAATGATGTAAGTGAGAGGAGGGGGCCAAAACAAATCAGAAGATATTATGATAGGTTACTTTCAAAATGCTACTTTCTTTGGTCCCAAGATTACAATAGAGACTTGTGTTATAATCTGAATGAGGCAATAATGAACCAATAGCAATCGAATGCTGAGTTGACAATGGAAAATACTTTTGTAACTTGTACAATATGCCAAGATTGTTATTAATTGTACGACTGACATGAGTTACTTGGGGCTATAAAGTCAAGCTTGTATCCAGAAAGAAACCTAAATATCTAAATTCTAACACCTGTTTAATACAACTACCATTTATATCATGTATCTGTAAATTTGGATAATTCCCAAGCATGGAAGATGTACCAAAAAGCATTGATTTGGTTTTTCTTACATTCAGAACCATAGCATTCTGTACAAACCATCGGCAAATGTTCTGAAACTCCAGCTCCAGTAAGGCAGCAAGATGATCTTCGTCATTAGATTGATAGTAAATAATCAAATCATCTGCATATAAAAGTGTATCACATGAGCTACATAATGATGGAAGTCGGTTAACAAACAGGGAGAACAACAGGGGACCCAAAATGGACCCCTGAGGTACTACACTCTTTAAGCTGACAAGCATTAGATAAAACTGAGTTTATGGAAACCACCTGAGTGCTTTTCTCTCCCCAAACTAACCCTCATCTCCACTGCTCAAAATAAACAACCAACTCATTGCCAACCATCCTACAGTAGCGGCAGAATTCAATTTCTACTTTACTTCCTGCGCCTTCATCATGTTAGCCTTCCTCCCACCCCACCCTACTACCTATTCCCTCTCTCATGATTCCTCCCAACACCACCAATTAGTAAAGAGTTTTGCCTTTTCACCCATCTCTCCCAATGATACCTTAAAGGCACTACTCTCTATCAACCCAGCTTAGGACAGCTCCCCCAATGGCCTTGATCCTAAGCTGCTCTACCTCTCTGCTCCTTCTATTTCCCTCCCTCTCACTGATTTCTTCAACCTGTCTTTCCACACTGTGATCATCCCTGAAGCCTGGAATCATGCTACAGTTCTCCCCATACCAAAGGGAAGTGATCTCTCATCTCCTGGGAATTATCGCCCCATCTCGCTTCTACCCACCCTGGCTAAACTTCAGGAATGCCTTCTCTCCCAGCTCTCCTCCTTTCTTGATGACTCCTCCTCCTTCTTCACTCCCTTCCAATCTGGTTTTCAGAAGAATCACTCCACAACCACTTCCCTACTTAGACTCACTGACTCTATCCAATTGAGGCTAAGAGCCTGTGTGGCTGGCTGTTTGTGTTTGTCTCTTGTCAGTAGTTTAGTTTTTGTGGATTTTCATGTGTTTCTGCTTGGAGGAACTAGACCATTCTTGGACATAACATCTATGAACATTTCCTGGACTAAGAAGCTGCAAAACATCAACACCAGGTATTGGCATTCTCATCATAAATCAACTTATTTGGAAGCCATCAAAGCCAAAAGTAAGGTCATTAAATCTGTTATACAAGCACTGAGTTGCGGAGTGCTGCATTGAATTCATATTTCCGTCTGACTTGTTCTTAAAAGATGTGTACTTGTCTTTGAGGTCTATTCAAAACCACTTTGGACAACAAAGGGAAGAGACTAACAAAGGATTTTTACATCCTGCATATGCCCCAGGCCAATGTTCATCACCTTCAGGAATTTAACCCCTTCAGGAATTTATCACATTCTGGTCTTTGAGCTACATAACAGTTTTCTGGTCACAGGTAGTTCACCATTTCCTGTGGATTTGATTACTTTTCATCAATCACGTGGCACCTCTGAGAACATGGCTTTATATATTGTGCTCTGCAATATCACGGGGCAAACGCAGACCAGCAAGGCCAAGCGGACTAGATGCCCTACAACAAAACTAGTCTGCAAAATTATTAAAGCGTACCTTCTTAGGATACTACTTATGCTACTTCTGATATCTGGAAATGTTCATCTTAACCTGGGGCCTACCGGCCTAGCACCCCATGCCACAGAAAGGTGGGAGAGGTCCCTCACATTAGCCTCAATCAATGTCTGCAGCCTCTTTAACAAACTTGCCATCTTGCAAATCTGGGTCCAGCAACATAGCCCTGATGTACTCTCTGTTGTCGAAACATGGCTTAACCCCAAGATACCAGATGCTGCAGTCACCATCCCTGGATACTCTATATTCAGGCAGAACAGGGTTTCCAAACGAGCTGGGAGCTGTGCCATCTACCTGAGGAATTCCTATCTGGGTCAAGTCTTCCCGTTCTCAAACCCTAAACCACTCTCGCAGTTTCTCGCTATTAAAGTTATACTCGGGGCGCACAACAAGGAGCTCACTATTGCCTCTGTGTACCTACCCCCTAAAGATCAGCACAATGGATTTATGAGCATATTGGAAAGCCTACAGGGATTACACCATAACCCTGAAGTCATAGTACTAGGTGACTTCAACATAAATTGGCTATTGCTGGAGGCCAGAAACTACAAAGATGCTGTCATGTCACAGAACCTCACCCAGCTTGTTACCACCCCCACCAGATGCAACTATAGGACAGGGTCATGAACACTTCTGGACTGGATCCTAACTAATCACCCTGAATGAATCTCAAAAGTCTCAGTGCTCCCTGATGGGATCAGTGACCACTCACCAGTCACGTGTACCTGGACAAACAAATTCATTAAGCCCCCTCCTAAAATAATCCACACCAGAGTGTTAAAGCAGGGGTATCTTGAGCTACTAAAGACACACCTAAGCCACCTGGACTGGACACCAATCGACTCTGCCATTGATATAAACCAAGCCTTAGACCTTTTCATCAGCCACTTCACTGCAGCCTGCAATATCTTTGCACCTCTCAAAAAGCTGAAGGTCAGGGGCAGAGCTAACCCTGGATAACCCCGATCTAATCACTTTACTCAAACATAGGGATCATCTCTGGCACTGTGCCCATGCAACATCAAACCTGGGGATATTCATAAATATAAAGCTGCCAGAAATAGGTGCAGGCAGTTAGGAGAGCCAAAAGCAAATACTTCAAGGAAGCTCTCTCAACTCCTGGGGTGATGGAAAAATTTTGGAGTAACTTGAAAGACCTTACAGGCAAGGACCCTAAGTCACCACCCACCATGCTCAACATAAATGGAACACCAACAACTGACCTGTACACCATCACCAACACCTTTAACAATGCGTTCTCCAACTTGGATAGTGTCCTCCCTTCTAATTTCTTTGATGCCCCCTCTGGTAGTAACCCTCCTGCAACTACTCCTCTTCTACACCCTGCCCCACAATTCTACTTCAAGGAGATCCCAGTGCATGAAGCCAGAACCTATATTCGGAAGGCCATTCACAATGCAGGCTATAGTGGTGACTCCCTTGACCTGAAGTTGTTAGCACTTGTCCTTGAAGAAGTCCTTGAACCCTTGACTAAGGTCCTCAACCTATCACTAAGGATGTCCCAGTTCCCATCTCACTGGAAACAGGCGACCATCACACCTGTACACAAAAGTGGAGACAAATCACTGCACTCCAACTACAGACCTATCTCCATCCTTCCTCCATTGTCTAAGTCCCTGGAGCGCATTGCCTCAGACCAATTAGTGAAGTACCTGGAAAAATACGACATCCAGTGTCCTGAGCAACATGGTTTCCGAAAAGGGCACAGTACGACCACTGCACTATTAGAATTCACGGGCTTCATCTATACCACACTTGATCAAGGAAACTGTGTAGGGGCAGTATTCATCAGCCTTACGAAAGCCTTTGATACTGTGAACCACCCACTCCTCCTCAAGCAATTATCAAACATTGGGCTCTCCAATGAAGCACTGCTCTGGTTTTCAAGCTACCTTGGGGAGAGGGTCCAGCAGGTTAGGATTGCCGGTGTTACCTCAGAAGAAAATCCAGTCCTTTCAGGGGTCCCACAGGGGTCCATCCTGGGGCCACTACTCTTCAGCCTCTTCCTCAACAACCTTTCCAGTGTCTGCCACCAGAAATTACTGCTCTACGCCAATGATGCAGTCATGTTCACCAACCACCAAAATGCAGAGCTCCTCGAGAAAGAATTACAGCTTGAATTCATGAGCGTTGAAGAGTGGTTCAAGTCACACAAACTGGTCATGAACTACAGCAAAACAAAGGTTATGACCTTCTACAACGCCAGGAGCAAGTACAAATCCCATGATCTCACCATCCTAAACCAAACAGGGACCTTACTTGAACACGTTCCTGATTTTAAATACTTAGGTGTCACATTGGACAGCTCACTGTCCTACCATCGGCACACAGATTCTGTCGCCAAAGCCACCAACATCCGTATAGGCCTGCTTTACAGGCACAAACACTGCATGACTCCTGACACTCTCCTGTTGGCTATCAACAGCTCTGTAACCTCCATCATCAATTACAGGCTAGCAATTTATGGCTCTGCCTCCGCCTCTGCCCTCCGCAAAATTACAGTTGCACTCAACAAAGCATGCAGGCTGCTAACTGGGGCTGATCGACTTACACACACTTGTAACCTGTACACTCGGGCAGGATGGCTACCTCTCATCAGCCGGATACAGTATCAAACCTGTCTCTTAGCCAAAAAAAGTCCTCCTCGAGGTCATGCCCCCGGGCATTGAAAAGCTACTCATTGACCACCACAGCACCCAGAGAACTAGAAGTTCACAACAACTAACCTTCATTGTCCCCAGATTCTGGACTACCATGGGCCAGAGGACCTTTGCCCACAGAGCACCACAGTGGTACAGTACTCTCAACAAAGAAACTCTTACTGCTGCTGCTCTTGGCCCTTTTAAGAGACAACTCCAACTTCATCTCATTTCAACTAGTCGTTGAGACTGCCTCGTCTAATCAGGGGCCCACCATTCACTGCCCTCCACTTCAGTCTTGACAGTTATCTCTCCCGCCTTGCCCTTCTACCTGCCTACCCCCTCCTCTCCCTCCCCTTTAGAGCTCTTACCCTCACCCTCTACCCTCTGACAATGGCCTTCCTGCCTGCATACCCCCTTCCCTCTCACCTGCAGTGCTTATTTCCAAGATTGTCGTTGGCTGGTATGTCATGCTACCTAATCATTTGGCACATTTTAAATTACTGGAATTTCCTAAGCCTCAGTCTCTTACTTCTTGTTATTGTGTAACTATGTATTATTATGTTGACCTTTTCATGTATGTATACCCCCCATTCCTTCGACGTGGAACCTTTGTAAACGAGCAGTTCCTGCTCAAAGGTATTTGTAATCCTAGATTTCAATAAAATAAAATAAAATCCATTCAGCCATGGATAGAGGTCATATCACTTCTGCTATCTTTGTCGACGTTGCCAAAGCTTTTGACACAGTCTCCCACTCCCTACTTCTCAAAACTCTCTCATCAGCTGGCTTGTCTCTGTCTGCCTGCAGCTGGTTCAGAGCCTACCTGGTAGGTAGAACGCAATCTGCTAAAATAGCTGACTGTATGCCCCTCCACTACTCATCTCTACTGGTGTGCTTCAAGGCTCCATACTTGGCCCACTATTATTCTCAATTTTTCTAAATGACCTACTGTCAGTATGCTCCTCATCCTCCATCCATATGTATGCAGACAACACGGTCTTGTTCACCTCTGGCCAACGTCCCTCTGATGTGACTTCCAGACTACAGCTTAACTTCAGTAGTGTTCAGTGCTGGCTAAGTTTGCATTATTTCTTCCTCAATGCCAAGAAGACTGTCTCCATGTCCTTTGGCACTAGGCAGAGACTCTCTAGGCTGCCCTTCCTTCCCTCCTTCCACACCCGTGATGGGACAACACTAGAGAACACCACCTTTTTCAAATACCTGGGAGTCTGGCTTGACCAACACTTTAACTTTTCTGGACATATTGACGCCATCCTGAAAAAACTGCACCCCAAACTCAACACCCTTTACAGGAACCATAGTTCTTTACCACTACCGGTTAGGCGTGATCTTGTTCAGAAAATGATACTCCCTATTTTTGACTATTCTACATAGTCTACAGTGCTGTTCCTAAGTCTTCCCTTAACAGGTTGGATACTCTCTTCAATGCCTTCTGTCGCTTTGCACTTGACTCTCCCTCCCACACACATCACTGTACCATGTATCATCCTCTAGCTTTCCCCTCCCTTGAGTTTAGGTGTCTCTCTCATTGTGCCAAGTTCACCTCTAAATTCTGATTTGGGACTCTCCCCTCTTACCTCTCCTCCTTACTCTCTGCTCTATCTCCTCCCTCCCTCCCTCCTACCACCCTGTCAGATCTACTGCCCACACTCTAGCTATTCCTCTTCACTCTACCTCCATAGGTCAGGAAGCTTTCTCCTACTACTTTCCAAAGCTTTGGAACTAACTGCCACCTCTTATCAGACCTTCCTCTTCCCCATTTTCAATTTCCTTAGCCCTCTATAATTTCTATTCCCCTAACTGCACTTGTTCTTACCACCCCTTCAGCACTCCCCACCCTGGTGCATTATCCTTCAGTCCTACTTTACTTCAATTCTCCTAACTGTGCTTGCTCTTAGCCCCCCTTCACAACCCTCCCAACCCTTGTGCACTATCCCTTACTCCTCTATCCCTGACTTATCTCCAGTCTCCTAACCAAATCCTTCCTCTGATTACTTCCTCACATGCTACCTCCTATTATACCCCCTCCTCCCACCCCCTACCACAACCTACTGTGCCATTTCGACACTCTTCTACCATCCACAACCTACTGTGTTATTTCAACACTCTACAGCTGCCCTTCTCCCCCACAACCCCCTCTTCTCCCCAACTGATGCTCTCCCCTTTTTTCATTCCTAGTTTACCCCTATTTTCTCCAGTCTCCCTAATCCTTATCCCTCTTCTCCCCTCTGGTCACCCACCACACTCCACTTCTCCTCCCTGCCCCCTTCTCTCCCCTCCTTTTCTGCCTGATCCTGTCCCCCTTGTAGGGTTCTCTGTCATCCTGAAGGGGTACAGATCTTGGCTCCCTCTCTTCTAACCCTCTCCCTTTCCTCCCACTTTCTAATCCTGACCCCCCCACAGAGTTTTCTGCATCCTGAAGGGGTATAGAGTCTCTCTCTCTCTTTTTCCTCTCCCTTCCCCCACTTTCAAATCCATTGCCCACCAACCCCTTCTTCCTCATCCTCTCTCTCTCCTCCTCCTCCTCCTCCTGTTCCCCTGCCCTCTCTGTTTCTCTCCCCACCCTTTCTGCCTGATCCTAACCCCTTTGTAGGGTTCTCAGCAACCTGAATGGATATAGATCTTGACTGTCCCTCTCTCTCCCTCTTACATCCCCCACCCTCTACCCCTCACCCATCCATTTCCCCACTTGTCTTATAACTGCCCTCCCTTGGGCATACAATAGCACTTCAAATATTGTGCTCATAAAAACATAAAAAGTTGTCTTTCACCCGATATCAGATTAAAAATTGTGAATTCTATGATATTACCATTAATAGACTATGGTGATATGGTGTATAAGTGAGCTGCTGATGCAGTCTGGGGAAGATTAGATGTAATCTTTAATAGATATACACGTTTTGTGTTGGATGCACCATGGAATACGCCTCATTGCATTCTTTACAAAGCTCTAAACTGGACATCTTTGACAGAACGACATAATTTGCATGTGCAACACTTGACCCATCACTGTTACTCTAAAAAGGCACCAGGTCGAGTGACAGAACTGCTGGAAGAGCAGAAAGTTAAGGAAGGGTTGTACCCCGCAGGAGAAGCAAAATTTAGGGTACCCTGTATGAGAACAGCGAGGGGGCAACATTGTTGTGTATATGAAGGGCCAAAGTTATGGAATTCCTTGCTGGGACACTTGAGGCCATGTGTTAATAAAGTGTCCTGGAATGTTTTGAAAACATGGCTTGGAAATCTTGCAGTTTTTCCAAAAAGCTGTTGTGCACAAGCAATACGTTTATATTGTGTCTTTTTTCTATGCTACCTGTTCTGTATGATTCTATTTATATGTGTGTTAATTGTATTTTTAGTATGTAACTGATATTGCTTGTAATGTAGGACCCCCTTGTAAATTAGCTATGGCTAAACTGGGTTATCCTGTTTCTGATGTCAGAAATAAAACATTTTACTTATTTATTTACTTTTATGTATAAAATATTTGGCCAGGTGAATCTTTCTTTGATTTTCACAAGTACAGAGTTATGTCCCAAGGTAGAGGACATCTTTTTATGTCTATACTAACAGTAACCCCACCCCACTCTTGCCAACATCTATGCAGGTGCTTGTAGGCCAGAGAGCTGGAGCTCATGTTTTTGTTTTCCACAAGGTCATGAAACAGTTAGTCTTTTCCAGTTATCATGCAAACAAGCTTACATGCTTACTAGTGATGACAGGATCTTATAACCAGGAATTAAACATTTTACAGATGTTGGTTTTCACAATAGGCAGCCAAATGGCTTACAAAATGACAGTCTTCCCCAGGGCAATGCCACGTGCTAAGTAACCACGGCAGAATCCCACTTAACGTTGGTCTCCCCCCTCATATAAGAAAAGTCTGCAGCCATTAAATATTGATTGATTGATTTGTGTATTTGTTTGTTTTTGCTTGTTTGTTAACCGGGTAAGTACCCTGATCCGAGGAACCTTTTCATGCACAAATCAGGCCTAGATTGAAAAAAATATAAGAGTAATAACAGCAAAAAGATACAGGGTTTAAAAACAGAGCTGGAATGCAGTTGCAAAATAACTGGATGTACAGACAAAACAAATAAATATGATAACATTACAAAAAAGTAGTATAGAACTGATAAAGATTAAGTATGAGCATGAGGTTTCTGTAGTTTAGCACAGTATAATGGTAGCAAAAGTGTTAGCATAGCAACATTTATACCATCAAACAAAGTAGGGCAAAGCCCCATTTTTTTAAAAACGTTGTTAATTTTATGTGAATGAACTTACATAGTACAATACTTGTTTCAGAGTATAGCAGAGGTACAGTATGGACTGCCATTGTAGTAAAATTCATCTCTTCACTCCCTTGTTATAGTACTGGAGGGGCAAAGTCCCATTTAGTAGGCACAAACACTTATCAATCGCTAATACTGTATTTGATGGCATCAGTAGGTTGCTTTACAAAGGCCCAAGCTGTGCTCCTACTGTAAGAGGTAGGCTGCTATTTACACCCCACATCTGTAGACGCTGGCATGGCCCACCACCCTGAAACAGCATTTCACTGCTGGCACAGGTACAAAATGGAAACAGCATGACTTATACTCTTTATTTTCCCTATCAGAGACCAGGGATGACTGCTGAGGCTAGGTTGGTGAGGGATATGGAGGAACAGATCTGTGTGCTGGGGGTTGGTGGATCTGTGTGACTAGGAAGGGTAGAAATGAACCTGTTTGCTGGGGTGGAGACTGTCCCCAGCATGTGGGACAGCTGCCATGGATGGCCTCCAGGTCTATCAACTGATCAGCTGTTTTGGTATGTCAGGGGTCAGAATGTGTGCACAAGTGACCAGTCCATTGGCTTACAAGAAGTCCTAACCTCTGACCACAGTTCTAATCCATCTGTTCATTTGCATATTGCCCAGCACTGCCCATGTCGCAAAAGGGGGCCCTGTTCCTGCATATCAACCCAGGGCTTCCAGTATGGCCCTCATGGGCCCCTGCACAGTATAGGGTACTAAAACATGTTTGATTTGCACCCAGGCCCAACGGTGCGAATATCGGTGGTCCATACACTACGATGCATTTATTTATTTGTTTGGGGGGGGCTTGAGCAGCATGTATCATTTTCAAGGGTTACGCAGGTCAATGTATGTAAAAACATTACATTTTAGGCAAAGAGGTTATACACATCAGTTGATTGATACAGCACACTACAGTATGATTTACAGCAAACATGATTTCAGCTACATGATTCATAATATTTTTCTTATGACAATGGTACTGAAAATGACCAGCCTGGGTTATCTTCTTCACAAACACACCGATTTTACAAATTATGCCCCTAGCAAGTAACCCAAAAAGGATTTTTTTTTTGGGGGGGGGCATGTATTTATTAAGCTTTACTATGAGAAAATGGACAACTGGGGTTATTCATCCCAAACCAAACATGAGGGTGCAAAACGATGTTAAGATCAATTAGATGGAGGTAGAGACTGCCAGGTATAGCAATCCCATATACATAGTTTTCCATGTATAACAGTGAGCACTTATCCCTCACCCTAGCTGCAGTAAATCAAAGCACCACTAGTTTTCAAACACTCTGACACAACCCCCCCAGTAAAACCAACTCTCCAGCGAAAATTTAATTAATAGAGCTGCAAATACTAATCGCAAAACTACTGTCTGCTAAAGATACTTCTAAAAACCAGAAAAACAGTGAGTTATTTCTAAAATCCTGTACCTTTCTGTCTGCTTTTTCTCTCACTATGTCACGCTCTTCTGTGTCATTGCTGAAAAACTCGAAAACAGTGAAACCTGAAAATACCATGCTGAATACAGTTTTTTAAACCCCAGTGCACCAGCACGTATAGTAAATATATCATGGATGGGGTATGCATCTCAATTTTTGTTTTCTTGTTTTTTTACAGACACTCGGTGTGTAAGGACTGTATAAACCACTCTCCACCAGGAGTGTGTAAAAAAAAAGTTGTTATACTGTACATCACCAACCATATATTATTCTATATATAATTAGGTCATCATGGCTGTATCTTGCAAACCTTAATTAGTATAAAGGTATGCCTATGCATTTTAATCACAATTACATACCTTGTCTCAGGTCATAAGCAACAATGTAATAACCAATCTGAAGTTAGAACTCCCATATTTAGTTTTGCTGTGATGACTAATATTCCAGAAACCTCATGACAAACAAGTTACGTCTGTACCAAGTTTGATCACGTTTGGATATTTATTTATTTAATTTTTATTTATTTGAAAGTTTGTCACCGGGAGAGGCACACTAAGCTGTGGTTTGTTTCCAGGTGTGACCCAGGGGCAAGGGAAGGGGAATAAGTGTACAGATGTAGCCTGACTTACAGAACCAGATTATGCTGTTGGTGGTATTTTTAATGAATGGGGGGAATTTGGCCAGGACACTGGGGAAATTCCCCTACTCTTATCCGGATTTTTCCAGAGTTATTAAGCCATTTTAACAGTAATAATCTGCAAGTATTTTTTGCTTGCTTAAAATATTACCTTTGGCAGAGTCGATGTCAAGTATTATTACAACAGGAAATGACTTATGAAGAGTGTAGTAAAATATGTGGGAGGGTAATGCAGGAAGTATTTAGAAAAGAATGTGAAAAACATCCCAAACCTAAGGTCACAATGTGGTGGAAGGGATTTGCCCTTTTCAAATAATATGCTTTGCTGGAGAAGGGAACTGGATAAGAGTATGATACAAAGATCGGAGTGCAGTAATACAAAGGTTGATGTGGGGATGTGGGATATTATGCTCTGGTGGGTTTTTCTTTGGGAGGGTGAGGAATTTGTAGTATTTACTTTTAATTGGTTTTGTAGATATGTCATGCTGTGTTCTATGTTTGTTGTGGTTATTGAATAAAAACTCCCTTACTCTTATCGAGATGTGCCATGGGATCTTTAATGTCCACCTGAACCACCACCAGAACAGGCAGACAGGACCTTGGTTTAACGTCTCATTCGAAAGACGGCACCTCAGAAGTGCAACACCCCTCTCTTTTTTTTTTTTTTTTGTGGACTTTCCTTATCTCTACCCCCACGGAACTCTCTCACGAAGACCCCACTCACCTCATCCACTCTACCACCTGCCTGATAGTTGCCCCACCAGGAAATCAGGGACAGACATTCGCCACCTACCTCAATCTGACAACCCCCGCTCAGTGCACTGGACCCAAGGCAAGGCAGGGGATCGAGAGAGTTGGCGAGACGAGTCCTGTGTTGGGTGTGTGGTGGCAGGCACTAAAGGTGGCTGTCGCCTATCCATGGGACCATTGCTTTTCTGCTGCTGTGTAGTTCCCTGGAGTATGGCCATGCAATGATGCCCAGCATGCAACAGGCATGCACCTGCTGCTACTCCCAACCCTGGAAGAGCATGCCACAAGGTGCGCTGCCCCCAGTCACCACCAGGAGTCACCAGCACCGCGGCAAGCATACCCAACCACCCCCAGCAAAGGAGAGCAGTCCTCCAGATGCTCAATCCTTTCCTGCCCCCGCTGACCCCTGATAGCCCAATTCGCCCCTGAACCTGGGTCGCCGGCGTAGCACAAGGTGTGGCATCCAGTGCTGCAATCCTCAGAGCCACCGGACCAGCCACAGCACCCCCCTCTTGATGCAATACAATGTCAGTATTGGGATTCATCCCACATTCCCGGTGTGGGGCTAGAACCCACCAACTTCCAATCTTCCGGCCTCAAAGATGAGTATGCTACCTGTTGAGCCACTGACACTGCCAACTAACTAGGTTAACTAGGTCTCAGGATATAGCCAAAAATGTAATGACATACCACAACCAAGAATCCACACAGAAGTACTACAAGTCAACACAGCTGTCTGGAGGAATGTCCTGAACTATTTTAACATGGTTCCAGTCCATCACCCCAACCAATGTAAGTTTTAAGTATTGGATCAGTTTTGTCCCTAATCAACTGCCAGTGAATCTGGTGTGCCTCTGGTTCAGTTATGTCCCTGGTGCTGTTCACAGTTTACATGTTGCCCATAGCAGGGAACACCACTGTAGAGTCCTTATGGAGTTAAATGGGCCACCCTTCAAGGACATTTGCAATTTGTCATGCTTAGCCTGGTCTACAAACTCTTCAAACTCAACTGCCCTCCTAGCCTTGTCCCAGCCTTGACCAGGCTAGGCTCCCTCCAGAAATCTGAGGTCCATAACCGGTGAGCCTCTAATAATCCCTTGAATGAAAACGGACTCTGGACTGGGATCCTTCACTTACTTAGCCTCATCTCTGTGGAACTCCTTCCTTGCTTGAATCAAAGCTTGCCAGTTCCCTGGCACCTCTAAGTTAACTTTCAAGGAACACCTCCTAGCCCCACCCAACTGCAGAAACCCTGCCTATGTAATGAGTGCATGACCATCTATAGATTACCTAGAAACTCTTGTTCCCTTGCACTACCTACAGTGTCTAGTGCTAAACTGTCTATTTACTGTAGATCTGTTGAAACTGTAGTTTTCTTGTACTACCAATCTGCACATTGACCAGCTTGTTAAAACTGTAGTATCTCTCGTATCACTTTGCACTAGTTGTTTTTGCACATTATACCTTAATGTTTATACCCAGTTGTGTATCCAGCTGTGCAACTAATGTTCTATGATGTTTGAATCCAAAATTTACTGTTCTCCGAAACTTTCCTAGTCGCCCCAAAGAAAAAATTGCTCACCATAATAATGTTTCTTCCAAAGGGAAACCTCACTATGCTTAATAACTGCAATCATTCCCTTGGAATGAGCTGCCCCAGAGTTTTAAAATGTTATGCTAATTAGAGAATTTAGAATGAAATTCAATGTTATGATAATTAGAGAATTTAGAATGAAATTCAGACCCTGCTGTGTGGCCACCCTCACATCTGCATTCTAACATCAGATTTATTTCTAAAGCTAGGGTGAACAGTGACCACTAAAACTAGGTAAATGGCTACCAAAAAATAAACCATAAAAGGAGACTTGTAAAAAAAATGTGTGAAACTGTTTTACATGGCAGAACAATTTTAAAAGGCTATGCCTGATTAAATAGCTGAGATCACTGAGTATCAGTTGTAAAGGTGCTGTAACAAGCAATGCTCAAACAGAAATAACTGATTCTTGTATGAGTCTTTTTTCCAGTTCTGGAAGGAGAGGTAGGGATTAGGGATTGTTAAGCATAGTGAGGGATCCCTTTGGAAGAAACAATATTGCTATGGTGAGTCAGTTTTTTTCTTCAGACACCAGAAATCCCTTACTTATGCTTAACAACTGCAGACTGCATAGCAGCACCTTGGGAGGCTGGGTACAGAACCTATTTAGGGAAAAAGTTCTGCAAGACAACAGTGCCAAAGCTGGCATCCCTTCTGGATTGTATGTCAAGGCAGTAATTGTTTGTGAAAGTATCTACTGTTTTCCAGGTAGCTTCTTTACAGTTTCCCTTAGGGAGACAACTCTTACTGCTGCCACAGAGGCAGAGGTGTCCCTTGTGGAACGAGCCCGAAGGCCTTCAGGCAGCAGCTTGCCAGCTTTGTCATAACAGAACTGTATGCAGAAAACAATCCAACAAGAGATGGTTCTCTTGTATGCTGGTTTACCTTTCCCCACTTTGCCATAGGTGATGAATAACTGAGTATTAGTGGACATTACATCCTTTGTGTGGTCCAGGTAGTAGCTGAGAGCTCTCTTAACATCCAGACTATGGAGCGTTTGTTCTCCTGAGTTGGATTTTGCTGTAAAGAATGCTGGAAATGTAATAGACTAATTCAGAATAAATTCAGACACCACTATAGAGAGGAATTTTCTGTTAGTTCTTAAGACTACCTTGTCCTTGGGGAAGATGATATAGTTAGAATCTATGCAGCAGAGGGATTGCAGTTCACTAACCCTCCTGGTAGATGTCAGTGCCACCAGGATAACTACTTTCCAGGTGACATACTTCAGAGCAGCAGTTGCCATAGGCTCGAAAGGAGCCTCCATCAGCTGCGCAATGCACAGATTCAGGTCCCAAAGGGGAACAGGATCCCTTACTGGGGGGTACACGTGATTAAGGCTTTTAAAACACCTTCTGAAAATGAGTTGTGAGGCCACTGACCTGTCCTTGCAAGCAGAGGTGTAAGCTGACACTGCTGCCAAATGAACCTTCAGGGTTGAAGACCAGAAGGCCAAGGACTGGAGGTGGACTAGGTAGTCCAGGATTGTGACTAGACTTGATCTCAATGGGTTGAGCTGTCTAGGGGACACCAAAAGGAAACTTTTCCACTTTGAGGTGTAAGTTTTTCTTGTTGCTGGTTTCCTGGAAACCTTCAGCTTTTCCATAACCCTGTCTAATAGTTTCAGTCCAGAGAACTCTAGGGGCCCAATTCTCGAAACTCAGCATAAGCTGAACCATCGCCAATGCACCACGGAACCTGCACCCAGTTCTCTATCCAGCAGGGTCCTGGCTGCAAAGTCCTGTGTATTGCGGCAGCCATAGCAGTGTGCCAAACAGAGGGTACACCTAAACAGGTTGCTGCAAGCCATGGGCAGCCATGCGGCAATGTTTCTGAGCAGCCCCTGGTGGTCTAGCAGACTGCCCCCCCCAGCCCCAATCTCCCATTATAATTATAAAAATATCCCTGGTGGTCTAGTGGACCATCCCAGCCCCAATCCCTGATCCCCCCGTTAATGTAATTGTTAATATGTCTGGTGGACTGCCCCAGCCCCGATCCCCCGTCAATATAGTTGTTAACATCCCTGGTAGTCTAGTGGACCACCACAGCCCGATCCCCCTTTAATATCATTTTTAAAATCCCTCGTGGTCTAGTGGACCACACCAGCCCTGATCCCCCATTAATACAATTTTTAATATCCCTGGTGGTCTAATGGACCACCCTGCCCCGATCCCCCATTAATACAAATCCCAATATTCCTAGTGGTCTAGTGGATCCCCCACTCAGCAGGTGCCCAACCACCCTGCTCCCCCATCTCGTAACCCAGCCAGTGACTGGCACATTCCATCACTCACCACCATGGCCAGCCAATGTCTGAGCTCTGAATGAGTGCGTACTGTCTATAGTATGCACTCAGTGAGTGATAGTCAATCACTGAGCATGTACTGTATACAATAAGCGCTCATTCAGTGCTCAGTCACTGGCTTGCCATGGTGGTGAGTGGTGGGTTGTGCCAGTCATTGGCTGTTGCGGGACGGGGTGATGGGTGGTTGGACACTACAGGGTGGGGGTGGGATCTAATTAGGCCACCAGGAATATATAAAAAATTATAATAACTGGGGATCAGTCTGGGTTGGTCCACTAGACCACCAGGGATATTTTTATAATTATAACAGGGGATCGGGGCTTGGGGGGACTGCTAGACTACCAGTGATGTAATTAGGTACAATTACAAAGGTACTGGGGCTAGGGGGGGAAAGCACATTGGTGCACCCTCCCAGCCCTTGGCTGGTCTAACAGTACTTAGACCTTTGCCCTCTGGGAGGGTTTTGAGAAAAGCAAATTAGGGGCTATGGCAGCCTGCATCTGCTGCAAGTCCCGTAGCATCATGCTGTAGCCCATTTTGTGGCGCAAGGCTGGTGCAAGCCCCCTCTGGTACATGCAGCCTGCATTTGATGCAGACTGTTTTTGAGAAATAACTCAAGGTGCATTTTTTGATGCAAGGTGACACTTGCGTCATGTATGTTTGATGCAGGCACCTTGCGTTAATCTAAGGGCTTTGAGAATCGGGCCCTAGCTCTTCAAGAACCGTGCTTTGAGACGCAGAGTTCTGGGATCTGAGAAAGTTATCCTGCCTTGGGACAATGTCAGCAGATTGTACCTGAAGGGCAGGTTGATATACTCTCTGTTGGACAGGGACAGTAGTATGGAGTACCAAATCTGCCTGGCCCAATCTGGAGCTATGAGAATCACTGTTACTAACTCCCTTATCAATTTTAGTAGCAGTCTCAGCAAAAATGGGAAAGGTGGGAAGGCATATAGAAACTGCCCTGACCAGTTGAGGGCTACAACATCCTCTGGGACTGTATCCACCAATGGAAGTCTGTAACTAAACAGTGGGAATTGACTGTTCTCCTAAGATGCAAACAGGACTATTTCTGGAGTATCCCACCTTCTGAACATGTTGCCAGTACCTGCTGGTTCAGGATCAATTCATGATTTCCCTGGCCGATTCTGGTCAGGGAATCTGCCAGTACATTGTCTTTCCCTGACAAGTGGACTGCTGAAAGCTGAACCCCCAGGGAGTATGCTAGGTTCCAGATCTTCATTGCTTCTGTACACAGAATTGAAGATCTTGTTCCTTGTTTGTTTATGTAATATATAATTGTGGCATGTCTTTCCTGATCAATCAATCAAATCAATCAAAATCTTTATTTATCCAGGCAAACATCACTGAGCAGAGTTCTTTTACAAGATGTACCTGGTTAGAACAGGGTCAGGTAACATCCATCATAAAAACATATAAATACATGTAAATAAGTATATAAACACAAACACAATGGTGCAGTAATAGGGGAGTCAAATGATAAAAGGAAGACAAGGCAAGCCATTACAGAGCAGGATTCAAATACAATGGGGCAGGTCCACCATTGAACCATGCAACTGTATATAAACCATGTTCTCTGTATAGAAGTACCAGTTAGTTCATTTACCGGGGCAGTCACTAGTACTAGCCACGAAAATGGCTTGGAGAACCACCAACTAATGGCAGATGGGGTACCAGGAGGGGTATGTAATATGTAAGCGAAAGATAAACATTGTGAGAAGTGAAGTCCCAAGGATAGGTCGGTAGAACTGATGTGGCAGTAGGTGGTGTGAGAGGGAAGGGAGTTAGGACTTTATAGTACGATTCGTGTAGATTGTGGATGAGTGCAGTATAGAGTTGTGAAAAAAGGCTGGAGAAAGCGAGAAGATAGACCAGTATCAAAGGAAGGACAGAGGCATCAAGGTGTTACATGAAAGCATGATGACAGACCAGGGCCAAGGAAGAGACAAGCACTAGAAGTAATTAGTTCATGGTTAAATGGCACAGGTTAGCACGATGACAATTCATGGTCATGGGAAACAACTGCACTGATCATTTCTGAGTCGTGAATATAAGAGCTTGAAAGATGAGATGCCGATGGGTGACCTCAGTTTCAGGTTTCTTTTGCAATTTATTTCACAAGGAGGACAGTGTAAAGCTTATAGCAGCCCTGCCAAAGTGAGAGTTAACTTTGGGAACCATCAGTAGGAGAGATTTGCAACTTCTCAGGGCGTAATTACCTATTGGTTTTATAGGAAGACAGTCTGTAATGTGTTGGGGCAGTTTTTTGGAGATGGCTCTCAGGGTCCATAAGGCTGCATTTTTATCATGCCTGAATTGAAGAGAACTCCACCCCACTGATTGATATAGGAAGCAGTGGTGAATGGAATAAGGCAGGCCTGTGATAAACCTCAAAGCTCTATGATATAATGTGTCAAGTTTGGTGAAGTAGGAAATGGGACAGTGACTGTAGAGGATGTCAGCATAATCTATCAAGGATAGAAAGGTTGATTGTACCAGCTGTAGTTTGGCATCTCTAGTTAAGAAGCGGGCTATCCTAAAGAACAGGCCAAGTCTCTGTCGTAATTTTTTGAGTAATTCTTCAACGTGCTCTGTAAAGGAAAGCCTATGGTCCAGCCATACTCCCAGGTATTTGAATTTAGGGACAAATTCCAACTTCTCACCAAGAATTGTAGTAATCTGTGGCACAGGATCTGATAGGGCTGAATTTACGATTTGGGCAGAGGGAGAAAAGAGCATTGCTTTTGTTTTCTTGACGTTAAGTAATAGTTTTTACGTTCGCTTGCGTGCATGCGCAAGGAACGTCTTGGGAGAATGGGACACTTTGGAGGTGTGCCCCTCCCCTGCAATCCCCTGCTCCATTGAGCAGGCATGGCAGTCCTGCACCAATCCGACGCGGTGCTGTGTATGACAGCGATGATCTTCTCTTCAAAGAAAACCACCACTGTCATACACAGCACCGTGTCACGCCGCCCCCCCCAAATCTTTGCTGCCATGCTGGGAGCCCACCCAGCCGCGTGGTAAACGCCCCGCTCGTTCGGCCGACGGGGTGCCCAACTCGCTGGCTCCACAGCCCCCAGCCATCCTTCTGCCACGCTGGGAGCCCACCCCAGCGTGGCAAACGCCCCGTGTCGCCAATTGTAAAACCCCTGTAAATTAAAAACTGCCCCACGCAGTCTCCCCCCCTCCCACAACCTGCACCCACCCACTGCGCACCCTGCCTCCCCACACCCCCCTCACCCCATACTTACCTCCGGAGCTCGGCGCAACGATCATCGGTGGACCGGGAACACGTCTGCACTCTTCAAAGCCGACCGCGAACTGAGGAAATGCCGGTAAGCTGTATAATGGGCTAGATAGGGGTTTCAACTTTATTGCATATCTCAGGCATTTTTTGGAATTTTTGCACCAAATTTTCAACATGGGGTTTTTGGGACCCCTTCTCATGAATGATGTCACTGTCATGGCGTTATTCGGGCCTGAAGGTGATTTCATGAAATCGCATGAGCTGACTCGCATGACGACGAGCATCATCATGAAGTCCCCATGTTAAGCCCAGTGCATCAAATATTTATTTCCCTAGCGTCTTCGCAGTTCCCTACATGAGCCATGAGATTCTTGAATTTTCAATATTTTTTCCTCCCAGATTTTCATCATTGCCATTTTACCACACATCCTTATGAGCAGTACAGCTGTCATTTTCACATCCTGCCCAAATGTGTTTCCGCCCATGTAGTGCACAATGGCGCAGTCAGTGTGGAAATCAATGTATGGGACACATTAAGAAAATCACAGTGCCACTGTTCATTAGCAGAGGTCTTAAAATGGCTGTGTTGAAAATTTGGTGAAAAAATTCCTAAAATGATTGTTTTATGGCGTGCATTGCGCAGTTCCTACGCACGTCAGAAGTTTGCAAATTTTCAATATTTTCATTCCAGATTTTCAACATTGCCATTTTACCACACCTCCTTGAGCAGTACAGCTGTCATTTTCATCCTGCCAAAGCGTGTTTCCGCCCATATAGCGCTGTGCATTTTGATTGGTGTCTTGAAATCAATGTATGGGACACATTAAGTAAATCACAGTGTCACTGTTCATGAGCAGAGCTCTTAAAATGGCTATGTGGAAAATTTGGTGAAAAATTCCTAAAATGACTGTTTTTACAAGCGTAGTTGCGCAGTTCCTTGCAGCTCCTTAAGTTCGCGATTTTTCAATATTTGCACTCCAAATACCTAAACGGCACATAGAAGCAAGAAACATTCGGCATTGACAAATGCTTGTACTTCTTTGTCACTGATTTTTTAAGCCATGTCCAAGTGCCAAATACCACTGCAAATACCTGCAAGCGAACGTTCGGCATTGACAAATGCTTGTTTGTTTAGGAGTTGGTGTTGCAGCAGGTTGAACTCAGATTGAAGGTCATTACATGCAGATTGTAATGATGGGCGGCTTACATAAAGAACTGTGTCATCTGCAAACAGATGAATGTTGGTCTTAGTTATGCTTTCATCAATATTGTTGATGTATATTGCAAATAAGATCGGTCTTAAGATAGAACCCTGGGGAACACCTCTTAGGAGAGGTTTTAGAGTTGAGAGATCTCCTTCCACTTTCACATACTGGAAATGATCAGAAAGGTAGTTGTTGAACCACTGTAAAGATAATGGGTCAGCACCTAGTGAGGTCAGGGAAGAGAGTAGCAGAGAACGGTCAACAGTGTCGAAGGCCTTGCTCAGGTCCAACAATACGGCGCAGGTATAATTCCTGTTGTTAGCTCTCTTTGCCAGTCATTAGTCACTTTGGCAAGTGCTGTGATAGTGCTATGTTTAGCTCTAAACCCTGATTGGACTGGATTAAGCAGGTTATTAGCTTCTAGATACTGCCCCAGCTGGTTACTTACGACTTTTTCCAGTAATTTTGACAAGAAATTGGTCTGTAATTATTTAGATCACAGGGATTTCCGGAACTGAACAGGGGTATGATGTGCGCTGTTTACCATATTGAAGGAATGGATCCTTGAGTTAATGATAGGTTAAATAAATGGGTTTTGGGCATGGCTAACGCATGGATGGCCACCTTCAAGAATTATGGGTCGAGGGTATCCGCACCAGCACTTTTTTTACATCCAGTTTTAGTAATGAGTCTTCAACTTGTTTAAGAGTAGTAGGGGCCTAAGGAGAAGACTGAATCAGTGACCTGGGATCTGCACCTTGATTATCCACCTGAGAGCATATCAAATTCGCAGGGGAATTGTCAAAGGCTAAACCTGCAGTTGCAAAGTGATTATTGAAGGCATCCAGAACTTCCAGTCTGTCACTAATGGTGTTATTGTTTAAGGAGATTTCATCAGGTAGTGAGCCACTGGACGTGTGACCAGACAAGTCCTTGACGGTTTTCCAAAATTTTGTAGGATTTTTGTTTTAGGTCTGATCTGGACAGACTGACCTCTGATGTGAGGGGAAAAGGCCTGCATTACCAGGTACACTGCCCTGAGCTTGAGGAGATTTATGTGCTCCATTCCCAAGTCTCCTGTGCACACCACGTACCACTTACTGTGAGATCCTCCACGTGGGTGCCCCAGCCCAGGAGGGAGGCATCTGTTGTGAGTGGCTGAAGGCAGGGAACTCCCTCTCTGAGGTTGTCCTTCTCCTTCCACCATTTAAGTGCCCTTAGTAGAGACTTTGTGATAGGCACCAGTTTTGAAAGTGGATCCCACCTCTGGGACCAGTGGGTCCTTAAGTGGTATTGGATATTTCTCATTTTAAACCTTGCACCTGGTACCACTGTGGTTGAAGATGCCAAGTGCCCCAGTCTCTAGCACATCTGGGCTGACCTGCCTTAAAGGATTCTGCAGTTGCAATCAGATTTGTTATCCTTGCCTGAGGAAGAAATGCCTTCCCTTGCAGGGTGTCTAGCTCTGCACCTATAACATCCAAAACCTGTATTGGCTCTGTTTGTGACTTTTGAACCTTTATGAGGAAGCCCAGGTCCTCCAAGGTGCCCTGTGTCAGAATGAGGGAGGACATAGTCTCCTGGTGAATTTTCCTAAGACTAGCTGGTCATCGAGATAGGGAAAGACCACTCTGTCTCCCCAAATGTACTGCCACTATGACTAGGCACTTTGTGAACGCCCAGGGTGCTGATGATAGGCTGAAGGGAAGTGCTCTGAACTGGTAGTGGCAGTTTCCTATTCTGAACCTGAGGTACATTCTGTGACTGGGCTTACTGTTATGTGAAAATAGGCACATTTCAGAGCCAGTGATCCCAGCCAGCCTCCTTTCTGCAGAGACAGAATCACCAAGCCCAATGATACCATCTTGCATTTTGCTTTCTGTGTTTATTCAGATATCTCAGACCTAAAACAAGCATTTGACAAAGCCGAATGTTTGCTTGCTGGTATTAGCATTAGAAATGCAGGAGTTAAGAGAGATGCAGAATAGGAATGGCAGTGAAGTATTAAACTTCACGTCAACCCCACCTTCACCCTGCAGAGACAGACAAGCACTGGGGGTATGCGTTTGGGTTGTCGCCCATAATGTTCATGCCATTTCACTTCACCCTATCTAGCAGACACCAACACGTGTTGAGGTGTGCCTTGGGGTGTTTGGCTTTACAGTCACCCCACTCCATAAGGACATATGCTGAAATGGGTGCAGTATAGGAGAATGGGGTGAACTCTGGGGCTGAAGATTCCAAGGCACACGTCGATACCTGTCACTGGCTGCAGGGTGGTGGGGTGGAGGTGGAATGGCATGAGCATTACAAGCGGCAATCCAAAAGCACACCCCGGGTAGCACCCATGTAGAGCGCTGATTATTGAGCGCTGTACATTTGAGCGACTCAACAATAGCGCTCTACAAGACAGCTAGTGGTGCAAAACCTTGCTATATCCTGTATAGCGAGTACAGCAAGGAGCTGTACTTACTACTGCAGGAAATAGCATCCTTTGTAGCCAATTCCTACCAAGTTGCTTGCATAGCGTAGTGGTATACACCACTGCTTGCGATGCAAGCAGACCAGGGTTTGGGTCCGGCTACAGGCAGGAATATATATATTTTTTCAGAATCCGGTAACTTGCCCCATGGTCCGCACCCCCCTTGGAGTTGGTTATTTAAGTTTGGGGGGTGCAGAGGGCTTGCCTCTGCCAGGGGGGGCATGGGGGCACAGCCCCCCCGCATAAAAAAAGATTTCTGTGTGATTTAGTTTTTTAGCGAACGTCGCTATTTGCAACAGTCACTACAATAACTGTTGCCCTTTTGACTATGGGCTCAAGTTTGTTCGCTCTATGTGATAAGGGGTTTTTCAGACCTGCCTTTATCACATTAAACCCACACCCCCGATGCCTGTTAGTCTGTACAGTGTGGGACGTTATGGCTAGAAACCCTAATGCCCTGGGCGTTTGTTGGTATTTCCACTACAAATTTGCAGCATGGCCATAATGTGACCCTCACCTCATGAAAGCATTTGGGACCTCTTCTCATTAACAGTGGCACTGTGATTTTGTCAATGTGTTCCGAACTTTGAGTTTCCACAGCGACCGTGCCATTGTGCACCAGATGTATGAAAACACAGATCGGTCTAGATGTGAAGAATGACAGCTGTACCATTCATAGGGACCTGTGAAGAGATGGCAATGTTGAAAATCTGTAGTGAAAATATTAAAAATGCTCAAACTCCCTAGCAAACATGGAAACTGCGCAATGCGTGCACTTAACACAGTCATTTAGTGGAATTATTTCACTAAGTTTTCGACATAGGCTTTCTGTGACCTCTGCTCATGAAGACTGTCACTATGATTTTCTTAATCTGTCCCAAACATTGATTTCCCACAGCAACCACGCTATTCCACGCCAGATGTGTAAACGCATATTTGGGGCATGACGTGAAAAATGACAGCTGTACTGTTCATAAGAAGGTCTGAAAAAATGGCAATGTTGAAAATCTGGAGTGAAAATACTACAAATTTGCAGAGTTACAAGGGTGTGTGAAAACTGCACAACATACGCTTGTAACACGGTCATTTTATGGACATTTGTCACCAAATTTTCAACACAGGCATTTTAGGACCTCTGCTCACGAACAGAGTCAGTGTGATTTTACATACGAACATATGAATCTGCCAGCAGAACACACCAATCAGTCTATGTTAGTCTGCCCGAGTGTGCAGCTAGCACCCTAGATTGCAGCTGCCCCAGCCTCCTCCCCCCTCAGTTCCTCCCCTGATTGTCCCAGCCCCTGCCCCTCCAACTCTTTCTCTTGCTTTATCCCACTCCTTCTTAAAGTTATTGACTGTCCTACATGTTACCACCCGCTCTGGCAGTGTATTCCAACTAGACACCACCCTCTCAGAGAAGTAGTGCCTCCTCATTTCCCTCTTGAAATGTCCCCATCCAACCTTAGTTCATGCCCCCTCGTCTCTCTTCCGCTCCTCAGTTTAAACACCCCCTCAGGTATTTAAATGCTTCAATCATATCCCCCCTATCCCTCCTCTCCTCCAGTGTGTACATGTTCAGGTCCTTCACCCTAACTTCATATTCCTTTCCTTCCATCCCATTTAACATTTTTGTTGCACTCCTTTGCACCTCATCCAGTAACTTTATACCTCTCTCCTCAGGTATGGCTTCCAGTATTGTACGCAGTACTCTAGGTGCGGTCTGACCAATGATCTGTAGAAAGGTAGGATCACATCCCTGTGTCTGGTTGAGAACCCCCTTGCAATGCACTGCACCACAGCATCCTGCTTGCCTTTGCTGTTGCCCTCCTGCACTGGGCCGAGTTGTTCATGCTCCTAGTTACCAACACCCCTAGGTCCTTCTCCTCTTCCTCTGTGATCCCCAACCAATAGTCCCTCTTCTGGTTCTTAGCCCCGAAGTGCATCACCTTACACTTCCTTACGTTGAATCCTAGCTGCCACTCCACCGACCATGTCTCTAGATTGGTCAGGTCCCCCTGCAGTTTTTCCCATCCATCCTTTTCGTCCACCACCACCCCAATTTGGTATCATATGTGAACAGACTAACCCTGCTTCCCACTCCATGTGCTATATGGGAGAAAAAGAGCCCAAGAAGCACCGGGCCCAGCACTGACCCCTTCGGCACCCCGCTTGTCACTGCTCTGGGTGTCGAGAGCTCCCCCAACACCACCACTCTCTGCACCCTCCCCTGTAACCAGTTCTCTATCCATTTAGTCAGCTTTTTTCCCACCCCCACTGCCATCAGCTTCCTCCCAGTCTCCCATGAGGCACTGTATCGAAGGCCTTACTGAAGTCCAAGTACAGGACATGTACCACATGGCCCTTGTCCAAATTCCTTGTCACCCAGTCATAATACTCTATTAGGTTGGTTTGACAAGACTTCCCTGAGACGAACCCATGTTGCCGCCTATCTTGGAGGCCATTACTCTCTAGGAATGCCACCAGCCTCTCCTTCAGTATCACCTCCATAAGCTTACCCATTATGGACGTGAGAGTTACTGGCCGATAATTTTCTGGCTTCTCCCTAGGCCCACTCTTGTGTATGGGCACCACATGGGCCACCCTCCAGTCCTGGAGCACACACCCCGTTTTCAGGGAGGTGTTGAACAGATCTGCCAGCAGCTCAGCCAACAGCTCCATCTCCCTCAGCACCCTGGGGTGGATGCCATCGGGACTTGGTGCCTTGTCCACCCTTACTGCCCTCAGCTCCTCTAGCACCCTACTCCCTGTGATCACTTTGTCCATCACCTACTCCCCCCTTTCCCCACCTCCCAGCCCATACTGGTAGTGGACCATCCCTCTCCTTAGCGAAAACGGAGCAGAAGTACTCATTTAGAATTTCCACTTGCTCCTCCCCCTTTTCCACCCAATCCCCTCCTGTTTTATCCTCACAATATGTTCCTTGCACTTCCTCTTTTCCCTAACATACCTAAAAAAGTCCTTTTCCCCTCCCTTTATGCTCTGTGCAGACCTCAATTGCCTGGAGGCCTTAGCTTTTTTCACCCTCCTGGCAACCTTCCTTGACCAATTCCCGAAAGCCTCCTTATTCTCTCCCTTCGCTGTTCTCCTGTACTTCCGGTATGTAGCCATCTTTGCCCTTACCCCTTGCAGCACTTCCATGTTCAGCCAGCATGGTTTCTTGACTCTGCTCTTCTTCCTCCTGGCCCTGGTGCAGGCTACTGTGGCCTCTGTTAGCCCAGTTTTTATGACTCCTCACTTTTGTTCTGCATCCATCCCCGGCCTGTATCCTGGAGTCTCTCTTGCAGTTTTGCTTCCACCCTCCCAAAGTCCACCCTAATAAAGTCCACCACCTTAGTACCCGTGCCTCCTGTCTCCCTGCCCAATGCAACAAAGAGCCACACTGTTTGGTGGTCGCTACCTGCTAGTGGGTCCTCCACCCTTACCTCCCTCACTCACTGCCTCCCCATTTGCAAGTACTAGGTCTAGAGTGCTACCAAGCCTTGTAGGCCCACTTACCAATTGTGTCAGAAGGCCGTCCTGGAATGCATCAAGCAGCACCTGCTCCCTGGTACTGCTAGTGGCCGGGGTGCTCCAGTCAACCCATAGTAGGTTAAAATCCCCCACTATCACCACACCCCTCCTTCTACACACACCCCTTATCTGCTCTGCCACTGCTCCATCCAGGTCCCCGGATTGGGCTGGTGGTCTGTACACCACTTCTAGCCTCAGCTTTCTGCCCTTGGAGTCCAGGAGCTGCACCCAAAGCACCTCTGTCCTCTCCTCTTCTCCCTCGTCCCTTATGCATTTAATCTCTTCCCTCACACAGAGTGCAACCCCCCCCTTCCAACCACCCGATCCCTCCTGTATATCCTGTATTCCGGGATTGCCAAGTCCCAATCATGGTACTCTGTGGCCCAAGTCTCTGTCAGTGCAGCAATGTCCACCTTCCCCTCTGAAAGGAGTGACTGAAGCTCTGCAACTTTGTTTACCAGGCTTCTTGCGTTGAGAAATACCACCTTCCACCCGTTCCCTTCCTTCTCCTCACTCTTCTCTTTCTTGGCCTGTGTCCCTCCTCCAGGTAGTCTGCACCCTTTCTCTTCCTTATTCTTACCGGGTGGTGGTGTCTTCTGTATTACACTCATACCACTCTTCACTCCCCTTCCCAGGGTTACTATGCCTCACCTTTACCTATATCCAGGGTTACTATGCCTCACCTTTACCTATATCTAGTGGGGTGAGCTCATTAGGCTCCCCTGTCTGGACCTTTCTACCAACCTCAGTCTTTTGGCCACTCCCCCACCACTAGTTTAAATCCACCTTAGTAGAGATATACCCCTCTAACCTTGCCTTTAATACTCCCTTCCCCTTATTGCTCAAGTGTAGCCTGCCCCTGCATACAAGTCACTATTCCCCCAGACCCGACCCCAGTTAGTCACTAACCCATAATTTCTGGTGTGGCACCAATCCCTTAGCCACTCGTTGAACTCCTCAATCCTACCCTTCCTCACCATGCTTGCACATGGTACTGGGAGTACCTCCAAGAATGCCACCGACTTCCCCAACCCCTCACACTGCCTGCCCAACTACTCGAACCTCCCCCTCACTACTTCCATAGTCTCCCCCGCCAAGTCATTTGTACCCACATGCAACACTAAATGAGGTTTCTTCCTCCCCCTGCTGCACACTTGAGCAGTGCCTGCCCTGCCTGTCCTGCAGTCAACCTGGGGATAGCTTCAACCCAAATATGGCTGTGCCTTCCCCCTCTGCCCCGTCTCACCCCTTTCAGTATAGAATCCCCCAGGATGAGTACCCCCCCATCCCTTTCCCCTTTCCTTCTAATGCCCCTTCAACCACCCCAGTATTCATTCTTCTGTGCCCCTTACCCCCACCAGCTGCACCCTCTGTGACTTCTGTGTCTGTACCCCCTACTTCCGCCTCACCCCTTTTCTCTGCCTTATTCCTCCCATCCCTCTTGAACCCCTTCCCAGCCTGATTACTTCCTACTGGGCTTCCCATATCGACCTCCCCTCCTCCCCTGCTGATTTCAAACCCCTCTCCTATCCCCACTGTTGTCAATTTACAGCCCCCATTCCCTTCTACCCCGATAGGGATGCCCTTCCCATTCTTCCCCCTTCCTGTAGCCTTCTCTCCTCCAGTCACCACCCCCTCCTTCCTTACTAGCCCCCTTCGACCCTTTCGTCCTCGCTGTCTTTTCCCCTACGTGTTGCCATTCCTCTCATGCCCCACTTGTCCTCCTCCCCTTCAGTATGTTCCTGTTCCTCCTCTCTCTCTCCCATAGCATAGGCTTGAATCTATTCCTAGTTCCTATATCCGTTCCTGAACACTGCACTGACCATATAAGCGTACACATTATATAATATATACATATATATATATATTTATATATAACATAACAATAACTGGAAGGAGAGAGAGAGAGAGAAAGACAAGATAAAAAGATTTAAAAAAAAAACCTTACACAGGATTAACAGAAAGATAGACAGACAAGTGGGGAGTAGTGCAATGTACTGGATGTGGGGCAGCAGTCTTCCGGGAGTCTTTCTGGAGGCTCAGATATTGCCCTATTTGCAGGCAACTCTCTGCACTGAGGGAGGAGATTGTCCATCTTCAGACCATACTGGACAGTAGTAAAGGAACCTCTCCCACCCAGGGAGCACTAGGGCCACCACCACTGTCTCAGAGAGTGCCAAGAAAGTGCAGCAGGTGGACCACAGTGGGCTCAGGGAGGGTGAGGGTGGTGGAACAGAGACACACCTAGTCAGTTGTACCACTCCACAATCCATACACCATTCTGGGGGAGCATAGCTCCCCTATGGATGCACCCGTAGAGGAGACTAAGGAGGCCGAGGACAACTATCACAAGGGAGGTCCACAGGACGGAGGCAGAGGACACCACAGGGAAAGGAAGCAGCTCCTGGTGGGGGACTCAATTATTAGGGGAATAGAACCAGGGAGAGCAGGGAAAACTGAAGTAAGGTGCCTGCCTGGTGCCATGGCTTGGAGGTACAGGGAGCGCATCCTGAGGATCACGAGAACAGCTGCACGGGAGACTGAGCTGGACGTCATTGTCCACCTAGGGACGAATGACTTAGCTCATCATGAGATTAGTGCAGTGCAGGATGACTTTGTAGAGCTGGGGAGGGGCCTAAGACAAGTAGCACACAGTATTCTTCTCAGAGGTGCTGCCTGTCTATGGCATGGGTGAGGCAAGGGTACTTTGCACCATGCGATTCAATGAATGGTTGAAAAAAATGATATGGAGCACAGGGGTTTGACTTCATTGGGGACTGGGGTTCCACCTGGAGGGATACCAGCCTATACTGGCAGGATGGTCTGCATCTGTCCAGGAAGGGAACAAGTCTTTTGGGCACTCGGTTTAAATGCTTCATTGGCAAGCTTTTAAACTAGTCAAGGGGGGAGGCACTGATAAGCAGCAGGAAATTCCCAGCCTCCCCCTACAAAACAGGGTACTAAATGAGGAAAAAACCAAGGTAGAGAGGTCAGTGGGGGATGCTGCTACAAGAGGTAAAGCCATCAAAAAATGGAGAGCAATGAGTACCAATGCCCGTAGTCTGAGTAACAAGCTTCCTGAATTAGTGGCCTTGATGGAGGAGGAACATCTGGATATCGTGGCAGTCACAGAAACATGGTACACACAGAACCATGACTGGGATGTAAACATACCAGGATACACTATCTACAGGAGGGACAGGAAGGGTAAAAGAGGAGGAGGAGGAGTAGCTCTCACATAAGGAAGAAATCAAAGCAACAGAACAAAAGGGTAAACAGGGAGGAGAAGAAGCACTGTGGTCAATTTGGAGACAGGCAATGGCACCACAATCCGCACAGGAGTTGTATATACAGACCCCCTCTCAGGGGAGGAAATGGACAAGGAAATTATAGAAGTATACTTAGAATGGCAGAAAAGGGAGATATTGCTGATGGGGATCTGAATATGCCAGATGTTAACTGGAGTGCAGTTGCAGCAGCCACTTCTAAGAGTGGGGTTATTCTAGATGCCCTACAGTGGGCATGCCTTAGACAACTAGTATTGGAACCCACTTGAGAGGGAGCAATCTTAGACCTGGTACTCTCAAATGGAGATGGAGAGAAGATCACAGATGTAGAAGTGGGTAGCCATCTGGGAACTAGCGACCATCGAACAGTATGGTTCACGACAAACACAGCAGTAGAGTCAAGCCATACAAAGGCAAAAGTACTGGACTTTAGGAGGGCTGACTTTTCCAAAATGGGTGAGTGCCTAAGGAATGCACTAGCAAATGGGCAGGAAGGAGGGGTGGAAGATCAATGGGGAATAATCAAAACTGCCATCACAGGAGCAAATAAACAAAACAAAACAATGTAAGAAATCACTATGGTTCTCAAAGGAGGTGGCAGGAAGGTTCGAGAGAAAATAAAGCATTCAGGAAGTACAAGGAATCACAGAAGGAGCAGGACAGAGAATTGTATCAGTTAAAGCAAAAGGAAGCTGGGAAGGCAGTCAGAACAGCAAAGGCCCAAACCGAGGAAAAGATAGCCAACTCAGTTAAGAAGGGGGATAAAACCATTTATAGGTACATCAGGGAGCGAAGGAAGACCAAGGGAGGGATAGTGAGGCTTAATAAAGGGGAAGGGGGCAGGCAGAGGGTGACTGTAAAAAGGCAGAGATGCTAAACAAATATTTTTGCTCAGTATTCACAAATGTAGAGGGGGAGGTACCTAAACCAAACAATAAAAGCACTCTGGATACAGAAGTTGATACCAGCCCATTTACAGAAGAAAGGGTTCTGAAAGAACTCTTAAAACTGAAGGTGGACAAAGCAATGGGGCCTGATGGAATTCATCCCAGAATTCTAAAAGAACTAAGGGTAGAACTAGTGACACCACTGACTACGCTCTTTAACAAATCATGGGAGGATGGGGTGGTACCTGAGGACTGGAGGAGGGTAAATGTGATTCCACTTCACAAAAGTGGGAGCCGGGCAGAAGCAGGAAACTACAGACCTGTTAGTTGAACCTCAGTGATAGGGAAAATGATGGAATCACTTCTAAAGGAAAGACTTGTTGAGTACCTAGAGGCCAGAGGGCACAGGACCCAAGGCAGCATGAATTCACAATGGGAAGGTCATGTCAGACGAATCTAATAGATTTTTTTGACCGGGTGACCAAAGTAGTAGATCATGGAGGGGCTGTGGACATGGCCTACCTAGATTTTAGCAAGGCATTTTACACAGTCCCGCACAAAAGATTAATATACAAGTTAGTCAGCCTGGGAGTGGGTCCCAAGATGGTAACCTGGGTAAAGAACTGGCTGGAGAACAGGACACAGAGGGTAATAGTAAATGGAGTCCACTCTGAAGAAAGGGGGGTTACTAGTGGGTTAACACAGGGTTCAGTATTAGGACTGATCCTCTTCAATGTCTTTATAAGTGACATTGCAGAGGGACTGGAAGGAAAAGTATGTCTCTTTGCAGACGACACAAAGATCTGCAACAGAGTTGATACACAAGGTGGGGTGGAAAGGATGAGAAGGGACTTGGCAAGGTTGGAGGAATGATCAAATGTATGGCAGCTTAGATTCAGTGCTAAGAAGTGCAAGGTAATGCACCTGGGAAACAAAACCCAGGGAAGAGTACACAATGGGGTGAGATACTAACAACAAAATGGAAAGGGACCTGGGGTAGTCATATCAGATGACCTAAAGGTGGGCAAGCAATGTGAGAGGTCAGTAAGGGGGGCTGGGGGGATACTGGGATGCATAGGGAGAGGCATCACCAGTGGAAAACAGGAAGTTGTTATCCCTCTGTACAGACAGCTGGTGAGACCCCATCTGGAGTACTGCATGCAGTTCTGGAGACCCAATCTCCGCAAAGACATAGACAGGATGGAGGCAGTCCAGAGGAGAGCAACTAAAATGGTGCAGGGTCTGCACCGAATACATATGAAGAGAGACTTAAGGAGCTTAATATGTATAGCCTCGAGGAGAGGAGGGGGGACATGATAGAAACTTTCAAGTACCTCAAGGGAATCAACAAAGTCCAAAAGGGTAGCATATTTCAGAAAAAGAGGTGTGCAAGAACAAGGGGGCACAATTTGAAGATGGGGGGGCGGCTCAGAGGTAATGTAAGGAAGTATTTTTTCACAGAGAGGGTTGTGGATGTATGGAACGGCCTTCTGGAGGAGGTTATGGAGTCAAAAACAGTAGGGGAATTCAGAATGCATGGGACAGATATAAGATAATTCTGGTGGGGGTAGGAAGAAGTAGGCTGTTGGTTAACTAGGATCTGCAGCTTATCCATTAAGTAGGGAAATGGGCAGAGTGGGTGGGCCAAGCGGTCCTTATCTGCCCTCAAATTCTATGTTTCTAATTGATACCCCTCCTACATCTCTTCCCCCTATCGGTTCCCCCTCTCCTACTTGTTCCCCTCCGTGCCACCCCTGGTCCCTCCCTACTCACAGCCATTTGCTCTCTCCCCTGGTACTCCTCGTGGGCTCTTCCTCCCCATCAGGAGCCCCCCCCCGCCTCAGGCACCCCCCTCCTTTCTCCTCTTTTTTCTGCTAGTGCCTCTGATACTGGGGTCAGTTTCAGTCCCCAGTTGTTCTTCCTCCGTTCCCCTTGCCATCCCCTATCCCCCCCCAGTCAGGATGCCTACCATACTCATCTGCCCTACCACTTAGACTCCTCCCTAACCTCCACAGTTCCTCCCTCAAACTAGCCAGTCATCTACAGACCATACACCCCCCCATCCTCCAAGCCCAGTCCAGGATCATGACGGACCCACACCCTGTACACCCCACCACCCTTCCAAAGATGCCACCCCCCCATTGACATGTGGCACCTGCCCCATTTTGGCCCCAATCTTATGTTATGGGCTCTTACTCTCAGTTTCTGTACCCTACTTCAACTGTTAGGCCCCTATTTACTCAAATTCCTGGTCACCCCCCCCCCACTAGTCCTCCTAGTGCCCCCTTGCCGACCGGGTTAATTCAGTCTCAAATCTCATCCGTTAGATACTGTATTACTGTAGCAATCCTACAGCCTCCTTGTCTGTTTTTCACCCCTCAGCTACTATACCTTTAGTTCTCAGCTCTCATATAGTTTCACTTAGCCCAGTTAGAAATCATATTGCACTCCAAGTATTACTCAGCTCTGTTAGAGAAAGAAACAGAACAAATAAATATGTATTATTACAGCAATCCTAACAGTATAGCTCAGTATTTAGCTCAGTTAGAGAAAGAAACAGAACAACTAAATCTGTATTAGTACAGCAATCCTAAAAGTATCCAACCATTGCTTTGTCTCCACCCCAGAGACCCTGCTGTAATACAGGACCACAGAGAACACTGGGCGGGAGGGTGGGCAACTCTAAAGTCCCGGCAGAGCTCCGTTGGGCTTGCTCACTTCCCCTCTCTCACTCACTTGTTCTGTTTTTCCCAGCGCTGCAGGCTGCCCTTTTGTACTGGGTTCCCACCTGCGCTGGCGCCTTTTTCTCGCCACAAAATAATCCGCAGCAGTCCCGACAGAGCTTCGTTGAGCTCGCTCACTACCCCTCTCTCCCGCGCTCATTCTGTTTCACCCAGCGCTGTAGGCTGCCCTTTTGTACTGGGCTCCTGCCATCATTGGCACATTTTTCTGCCCACAAAGAAATCTGTAGCAGTCCCAACAGAGCTCAGCTGAGCTTCCTCACTCCCCCTCTCTGATTTGCTCGATCTTAATCTGTCCCAAACACTGATTTTCCACAGCGTCCGCACTGTTCTGCGCTGGATGTGCGAAAACACGTTGGCCAGGATGTGAAAAATGACAGCAGTACTGTTCATAAGGAGGTGTGAAAAAATGCCAGTGTTGAAAATCTGGCATGAAAATATTGCAAATTTGCGAAGTTACAAGGGTGTGTGGAAACTGAGCAACGCACACTTGTAACACAGTCATTTTATGGACTTTCGTCACCAAATTTTCAACATAGGCATTTTAGGACCTCTGCTCATGAACAGTGTCACTGTCATTTTCTTAATCTGTCCTGAAAACTGATTTCCCACAGCAACCGCAATATTCTGCGCCGGAAGTGCGAATACACATTTTGGCCAGGATGTATAAAATGACAGCTGTACTGTTCATAAGGAGGTGTGGAAAAATGTCAATGTTGAAAATCTGGAGTGAAAATATTACAAATTCATGAAGTTATGAGCGTGCGTGGAAACTGTGCAACGCACGCTCGAAAAACAGTAACTTTTTGGATTTTTTTCACCAAATTTGCAACACAGGCTTTTTGATAGCCCACGTCATGAACAGTGACACTGTCATTTTGTTAATCGGTCCTGAAAGGTGATTCCACACAGTGACCGTGAAATCATCTTTCAGGACTGAATAACGCCATGACAGTGGCTAAATTCATGAGGAGGGGTCCCAGTAACCCCATGTTGAAAATTTGGTGCCAAAATTCCCAAAAATGCCTGAGATATGCACCAAAGTTGTAAACACCCTATTTATGCCATTATACAGCTTACCGACATTTCTTCAGTTTGCGGTCGGCTTTGAAGAGTGCAGACATGTTACTAGTCCACCGAAAATCGTCGCGCTGGGCTTCGGAGGTAAGTTCAGAGGGCGAGGGGTGTGTGGGAGGCACAGGTGCAGAGAGTGGGCGGGTTGGGGAAGGGCTACAGACTCAACGTAGGCTCGTTTTCTGTTTTACAGGGTTAAAAAAAACGCATTGTGGCACTGTTTTTTTTTTGTTATTTTTTTAGGGACATTTGGCACACTGGGGTGGGCTCCAGCATGCCACCTGAGTGTTTTGGGGGGCTGTAGCCGACGGGGGATTGGGCACCCCCGTCGGCACATACCTAGTGGGAGGCAAGTGCCAAGGGGGATTGGGCACCCCCCCGGCAGACAACAAATTGGGGGGGGGACATTATGCCAATAGGGAGTGGGCTCCCCCATCAGCAAATTGAACTGGGAAGGGGGAACTGAAACTAACAGGGATTGGGTGCCCCATCGGCAAAGAAAGACTGTTGGGGGGGCGCATGATGCCGAGGGGGATTGGGCATCCCCTCGGCATACAACAGAAACTTGGGGGTGGGGACATTATGCCAACGGGGACTAGGCTCCCCATCAGCAAATGAACTGGGTTGGGGCATGCGGATGGCAAGGTACCACCCTGCAATGACGGGTCACTCCCTCATTGCAGCGGAATGGCTGGCGCTGCAATGATGAGGTGCCCCCCTGATTGCAGTGATGAAAACATTTCAAGGTGGTGGCATGCTGGCTGAATCAGTGTCAGCAACAGCGTGCCACCGCATTGGGGAAAGCGGACCAAGCCTCAAAAGGCACTGGGGCCATTGGCCTCCAGAGTGCCACACCTCCAAAATCCCGCTTCTCTCCTAAGCTGTGCCGAAATGTTTCTTGCGCATACGCAAGCAAACATAATGAGTCACCACTCCCATTTCTCTTGTGGGTCAGGAAGTATCTTGAGTAAAGTCCCTTTCCCCATTGTGAGGGAGGTACTTTTTCTACTGCATTTGTCTGCAGCAACTTTTTCACCTCCAGTTCCAAGAGGATTATTTCTGCTGAGGTCTGAGGTTGGAACCCTTTGAGGTTTTGCAGTCTTGGGAATTTTTTGAACTGCGGGGACAAACCTTGACTCACTATTTCCAGGACCCACTTGTCTGTGGTTATTTTTATCCATTCCTGACAACAGTGGGTCAGCCTTCCTCCCACTGGCAATGGATGGGTGACTTGTGCAGGTTTGTCAAGGGTTTCCCTTAGCCTGAGCTTTGGGGGCTGGCTGAGCAGCTGCATGCCTGGTGCCCCTTCTACACATACCTCTGAAGTAGAACTTTGAGGGTTGTAGTCATAGGAGATGTAAGCACATGGAATGTATCCCCTACCTCCCGTTCCATAAGGCCTATTGGAAGTGGATGCCTTTCCTTCTCAGTATTGCTCTTGTAGGTGGTCTTTTATTCATCCACCGTTTTCATGTAAGCCTCAGTCTTGTTACTAAACGGTGAATTTCCTTCACAAGGAAAATCCATTGCCTTGGTTTGAGTGTCCTGGGATACATTGGTAGTTCTAAGCCAGGCAAACCTTCTTAACTCATTATTACCTGGGTGGCCATTTTGTGTCAGGTTAAGCAATGGATAGTTTGGACTTCATACGAAGCTATTAGAAGTAATGAGGACACTGCGTGTGCCATGACCCTGGATGCAATGTCATTAGTGTCCACTGCCATATGGAACTGGTACTTTGCTGCTTCTATGGCTGCCTTGCTGAGCTAGCCATATCCTGTGGCAAGTCACCAGCAGCCTTTTCACTCATTGCCAAAATGGAGTTCCAAAGGGCCTTTTGGTACTGAGCTGCATAGGCCAAGTATGCTGCCTGCCTTAATAGCAAGAAAGCTGAAGTATAAGCTTTTTTGCCCATATTATCCAGCTTCCTGGAATCTTTCTCAGGAAGCTGGGAGGAAAGGGGCACTTTGGCCTTGTCACAGGTGGTAGTCTGGACCATACCCTCATGATCAGGGTGGGAATACAGATATTCACCACCCTGTTTGTCAACCTGATTCTTTTTCTCGATTTTCTTATTTATGCCAGCAGATGAATTAGGTGCTGTCACTGATGTGATTTTACAAGTGGCCTTCTTGAGGGATTTGTGGATTTGCAGTAGCAACCTCTTAGTTGGAGTCAAACCTATCTTACACAGGAATTTCACCTCATCCTCATCCATCTCTTGTGAGGTAATGTTGAGGGTGTTAACCATACATCTCACAAAAGTATAGTGAGTGGTCTAGTCATCCGACGGTCAAGGAAGGGAGCCAAACTCTTGTTCAGGACAATCATCTGGCTCTATGGGTTCTCCCTCCTTCTCATAGTACATTTTGGCCTCCTCCTCCTCCTCCACAGGCATTGGGAAAGGAACTGTTGCCTGGGGGGGGGGGGGAGAACAGATATATCCTAGAATCCCTGGAGGAATTGCTATATCTTAGTCATGTCCTCTATTGAGGGCATTTTATTTGTGTCCACTGGCGACTTCTTTCCTTCTTCAAGAGGAGGGACAGTGACATGTTTATTCTTTTTGGGGTTTTTTTCTTGGCAGGCACCATCTCCAGTGTCTGCTCTAAAGCACTTTCATTTTTGTTGGATTCAGGGTTCCCCTATTCAGACATCCTGATTTCTGAACCATCTTTGGCAGCTTTTTCTTTCTTATCTGTCCTCTTTGACAGGGGCTGTTGCTTATTCTGATGGGCAGGACCCTCATCTGAGCCTTTAGGTGATGTGGAGTCAGATTGAGAAGCCATAATGTATTCTAATTTTTTGGCCCTTTTCTTTTGTGTTTTAGGGCAAAACTTGATACAAAGTTCACAACTGGCAAAATTGTAATTTAGGCTCAGGCACGTCAAACACAACTCATGGCAGTCTACCTTAACCAGGAGATGAAAACAATTTGTGCAATTTTTAAAAGTCTGTAGGTCCCATCTTCTTCTTGGGTCTGTCAGTCATGCCAAGCACTGACAAACCTGTGAAGACTTTCTGGTTCCCAAAATAACAATTTTCAATGGTAAAAGACACTTGTTTTTTTTTTTTTTTTCTTTAATAATGGCTTGAAATACAGAAATGTGGTTTAGTTCCGTTAAAAGCAGAACCACAAAAGAAACAGCAACAAATGGCGTTAAAACTGAATTTTGAAGCCAATTAACATTTTGGTCCCCAAAAAAGGAACCAAGAATAAAATAGTGAAAATACCACAAAGCAGTACAATTTAAACCACAAAATAAAATTTTAAAGAATATGAAGCCATTTCCTAGTGGTGGGAACTGCATTGCAAAACGGCTTCTCTGGTTCCTGGTAAATGATATAGAACTGGAGAAAATCACAAAAAAAAAAAAAAATACACCCTAATACAGAGTTATCAATAAAGTAACTAACAAGTAAAACTATATAACAATAATAAAATAATAAACCCTGATTGGCTCAGAAGTGAAGAGAAGACTTTGGGACGACTGCTTTCCTCAGGAGGAGAAATAAATATGATATTAAAATGCAGGTGTGAGTGCAACTACACAGCAGAGTTTGAATTTGATTCTAAGTTCTCTAACTAGTATAACATTCTAAAGCTCCAGGGTAGCTCATTCCAGTGGAATGATTATAGTTGTTCAGCATAAGTGAGGGATTCCTGGGTTTGAAAATGTGACTTTTACTCCAGTGGGCCTACCAGGTCGCCATAAAATAATCAATCAATCATTAAATAAACAAATATGGAGATCAAAGTTACAGAGTGATGTTTCACTGGAATGTAGATGACACCCAGCTGTGTCTTTTGTTTGCCACTGACCACATATGTGCTGGGTAGATGTCTGGCAGAAATTAAGGCTAAATGGCCATTAACTGGCTGAAGCTAAATAGATTCTTTTAGATTATTTTAAGCCAACTCCTGTTTTCTTTCTGTTCATTATAGCATTTACAATCTTCCCCTATCCAACTGCCCTGTTATTTACCCCTCTCCTGTACCATCCAACTCTGCCTTAATCCTCCATTACATTCCTCATCCATTTCCCACCCACCCCCACCTTCACCATATCTTCCCACTCCAAAACCCCATGGAATTTCCCCCTTCCAGCAAACCAATGACAAGACCCTATGGCTGCTCCTGTTTTCTCCACCTGTTCTCCCTTATACCTTCCTCACCTACTCAGCACTCTCTCAACACCCAACCTCTGTTGCTACCAATTTCTCTCTCCATAGTAAACTACCTTTCCATTTATTTTGTTCACCCCTCGCAACGTACTTAATACTTCACTTTATCTTTTTTATGGAAATTTGAGTATATAAGAAAGCACACATCTAATACAATAGAAGACTATCCTCCATGTAAGGTATAAAATATCACTTAACAAAATACAGTATTTAGGGTAAACATATTGGAGAAGCCTTATACACATGTATTGATAATAAAACATAAACCTAGACAGGATGTAAGTGGACAGCAGAAGGGTTACAATCAATAGGGTATTATAGGATCAGAAATAGCAACCATGTATGAAATACATGCTAGGGCAGGCTATGGCAAGGCATTCAGTAAATTGCAAAAAGTGATAAATGTGGTAATATGAATAACGTTCAGTAATGGAGAGGTGAAGATAAGAGAAAAGTGTGCAAGGAAAGAAAGAAGAGAGAAAAAAACAAGGAAGAAGGGAAGGAGAGAAGGAAAAAACAGGGAAGAAGGGAAAAAAGAGGAGAAATCTGTGCATAAAAGTTTCAAGAAACCCTAATCTAAGAGCAAAATAAGAAGGAGGGCTAAATATCCCTAAGAATTAGGGTCTAGAAGAACTAGGTTCATGTACTTGAAGTAATCCTGCCAACATCTGTCATATACAGTGAGTCGGTTATGAGTAACATGAAATAATTGGTCTAGGGAGGCATACTGAGAGAAGCTTTGAAGGACATCTGAAAGAGAAGGCACCAGAGTTGATTTCCATTTCATAAGAATCAGATGTTTGACCAGAAGAGAAAGTAGTTTAGCCATCTAAAATGTGCATGTGAGAGGAGAGAGCTATTGGGGATAAGGATGCCTAGAAGGAATAGCTTGGGGTCAAAAGGTATTTTTTGTCCTGTTACTCTGGAGGCAAGTAAACAGACTTTATGCCAGAGCTTATTAATGGGAGCGCAGGACCACAAGATATGAAGTAGATCCCCATTGGCCAAATTGCAGTGCCAGCAATTATTATTATTTATTAGGCCCATTCGTTGAAGCACAGAGGGGGTTCTATACCAAAGATGTAGGATTTTAGTTTGTATTAAAGAACTATGGGCATCTTTAAAGGTATTATGTGCAATACGCCAACAATTACTCCATTGTGCATCTGAAATATTGTAGTTAAGAAGAGTACTCCATTTATTTTTGGCCTGTATAGACTGATCAGGTAGATTATCAATATTGTCTTTGTAAATGGAGCTATTTAATTTTACTGATAAATTAGTCTAGTGCAAGATGTACAGGTTTAGAAGAGTATGCCTATACACATAACTAGAGAGAGAATTATAAGCTGCCCGAATTTGTAAAAACTTTCAGAAGTCCTGTTTAGGAAGTTTCCATGTGACCTGCAAGTCTGAGAATGTTGTGAGAGTAAGTGAATTCTGGTCCAAGATATCTCTGAGAAAGAAAATGTCTTTGTTCCTCCATGTATGACAGAAAATTGGGTTATCTACTAGAGTGAGCAGTGAATTGCCCCATAAGGGGGCATAAAACCAGGGTGTTGGATTGGATTTCCGGAATTTGTGGGTTAGTTTCCAATAAAGAACATAGGATGATACAGTTGGGTGAGATTTCAGTTTAGAGGAAATGGGATCAAAAATGAAGGAGGTGGGAACTCCTCCCGGCCACAATGCAGATTCCATTGCAACCCATAGTGGTGAGTGAAGGGACAGTTTCTGAAACCATTTAATGGTTTGGGCCATTCGGAAAGCTCAGAGGTAGCCTATGAACCAGGGGAGTCCGAATCTCCCTTTTTTCCAATGTGATCAAAGTTTGCTGCGGTTAAATCTCAGTGGTTTCCCATCCCAGATAAACTTACCTATTAATTTATCAATTTTAGCAAAAAAGGAGGTTGGTAAGACTAAAGGAATATTGGCAAAGAGGTAAAGAATCGTGGGAAAAATGGACATCTTAATGGCTGCAATTTTCCCCATGAAAGAGAGATTGAGAAGTTTCCATCTGTCCAGAATTGTTTTGATGTTATCAAATAAGGAGGTTAAAGTTAATGTGCAACGTACTTAATACTTAATGTGATTAAATTTTGTAGCTTTAGTTACAAAACAGTTGAAAATAATTTCTGTCTCCAATGTAGTTTTGTAACCACTATCTGTACTGATTTGCTGTCTTTGTGTTGTTTGCCGTTGACATGGAACCTTTGTAAATGAGCTTATAGCTCAACAGTATTAATCAGAGAATTGAATGAATAAATATTTATTTATATAACATTGTTGTCCAGGAAAGGCACACTAAGGCAAAGCTCATTTCCAGGTGCGACGCAAATGGAACGGAATTCAGATGACAGGGAGCTGCTCCTGGTGGGCCCATTTCACCTAGTTTCATTGGAAGTGATAACCTCAGGCTACCAACCCAAAATGAGATATTACTTAAGGTTAAATGGGACTGTTTACATCATAGGAGTTGTTCTGCACAGCAGACTGACCCAAGAAGCAAAGTTTTCTGCTATAGTCTAGATCAGCTTTTATCATTTAAATAACATTGCCAGATGTGTCACTTCCCGGAAAAGGGAGCTCTCTGGCCCAGGAATTTGTCATTGCACAGCTTAACTAAAGTTATGTGCAAGCCAGCACACCCCTGTGTGGCTTTAAGAAGACTAGTCTGGCTAAAAAGACTTTCCCCCTGGCCCTTTTAATTCTGGTGGTGGGGTTCTGGGGGGAGCAAAAACAAAGGTGGACAGCACTGCTGCAGGAGGGAGGAAGGAAGAAGAGAAAAAAAGAGGCAAGACTGTTTTTTGCCTGGGAACAGCTGAAACGATCAGCAGGGAGCCTGGGAAGGCTATAAATAGCCCCAGAAGCCCACCAAAAACTCAGTCCCCAGGAAGAAGCCCCAGATTGTGTTGGCTGGTCGAGACTCCTGCAGGCACTGAGCTACAGTCCTGGAACTGAAGACTCAAAAGAGAAACTGGAAATCTTTGCAAAGCGCCCAAGTGGATTGCTGCTAGGTCGGGCAGTGTTTTTCTAAACTGTTTGCTACAAGAAACTAACTTGTTGGCTACAGAAGCTAAACTGCTTGCTATAAAAGCTGGCTAAGTCCACCAAATGGTGGTGAAGATTCTGGATAAGACATTTGAAGGTCTGGAGCTCGTCTTTAGTTCAGAGGACCTCACTTTTGGATTTACAAAAGACTCTTGCCTAACTGCTGTTTGAAGATATTACACCCCAGGGTGTGTTGCCTGAGACCCTAGTGAAATCAGGGCCTCCATTGAACTGTCCTTGCCAGAGTGATGGAGCTGCAGTTCATCTTTAGCTGAGAAGATCCTTCCCTAGCTGCCACGTGTCAAGTGCTCCAGAGGGTTCTGCTGGAGTGGAAAGAAGCCAAGGACGTCTTTCTCACCTGCACACTGTCAGATAAGTACAATTTCGCCACCAGGGGGATTTCAAATGGTTGCTGTTGAAATGGTTGCTGTTCCAAGTGACTTTGCCTTGTGTTAGTTCTTCATCTAGGGCCCCCAACGTTGACCAACCCATGGCACTGCAGGCCTGCCACCATAGTGGCGTACCCCAAAAGACACTGGGACAGGTCTGGTACCAGACGGGTGGGAGCACTGGAGGAAGTTGCATTTGGTGTTACTAATGGTGTTACAAGTATGATCTCTGAGTTGGAGAGTATTGTATAAGTGTCTAACCTCATTCTCTTGCAGCCAAAGTTGCCAGTCCCACTCCCTTCAGTAATAAATACTTGCAGTGCTTATGGTAATTACTGTCTCCACAACTGTTTTTGAGCACTGTGTATTGTTGGAAATTGTCTGGAGGGGCTCGGGAGGTGGAAATATTGTTTCTGGAGAATGGGGGAAGGTCATTGGTTATTTTGCCTAAGTTCCTAGGTGGAGGCAGCACACCACTGAAAGTTTAGTAATTACAGTCCTGTCGCACAAGGACCCAGGCTGGCCCCTTCGAGCTATCACGAGAGCCCCGGCGTCAGCATTCAGGACCAGCCAGCAACACACCCTACAAATACATGCTATGAAGGCCTGCGTGCAATTCAGGTACATCACTTGCAGTTCAGAATATTGTGATCTGGCTCCTGACTATCACCCAGAGGTTGGACCACATTTCTCCAGTGCTGCATACACTGCAGTGGCTGCCTGTTAAGTGGTAAACAGATTTCAAGGTTTTACCTTTTTTTTTGTTTAATTCACTTGTTACCCACACCCTAAGCTGCAGCTCAGTCCCAGGCCTGTCCTGCTCTAGCATCTGCCCCAGATCTATGGAGGGCCCTTCAGCTGCAACCCCTGGGTCCCATGCCATACACTCCAGTACCCCCCAACTCAGAGCAAGGCCTACTAAAGCCAGGATCTAGAGGGCACTAGTGTTGCTCAGATAGTACCCTACCAGGTCAGACACATAGAAACATAGACTTTAATGGCAGATAAGGACCACTTGGCCCACCCAGTCTGCCCATTTCCCTACCTATTGGATAAGCTGCAGATTCTAGTTAACCAACAGCCTACTTCCTGCAACCCCCCGCTATACTTGCCTTATGTCTGTCCCATGCATGTTTGAATTCCCCCACTGTTTTAGACCCCACAACCTCTCCAGGAAGGCGGTTCCATGCGTCCACCACTCTCTCCATGAAAAAGAATTTCCTCACATTACCCCTGAGCCATCCCCCCCTCTAACTTACAATTGAATACCTTCATTTTGGTCATATATCTGTAACCCCCCTACAAATGGGGGTTCCCGTAAAGTCTTCCTTGAGCTTGCCTAAATGCTCACTGCTAGGCTGGTGTCCTGCGTTTTTTGCATTTTAAATGTGATTGCCAGAGAGTGCCTGTATAGCCTCTGTGTACTGTCTCTTTAACAACTGCTTGGCTTGCAGTCATAATTAATCTGAGAGGGAGCTCTGTTAGAAGATGTACTTGTTTGCTGATCATTTGTTAGAGTAGTAATAATATTGCAGTTTGTTCTAACCTGCCTTCTTTGCAGCATGGATAGTTCTGTTTGTTTCCATCATCTTGGTCCTGGACTACAGAATGGGCCAATCAGTACATTTGGGACTGTAAAATGGGGCCTGCCTACAGGGGCTTGGTGGGGCCAAAACTTGTAGGAATTGTAGTCTTCGGCTTTTGGCACCTAAAATAACCTGGAGGGGGAGCCGTTGTTGTGACTGACAGACAGATCAGCCAACCGTACCTTTTGGATCTTGGGAAAAGTCCCACACTGCTTGCAGTTTCAGTTAGATCTGAGTTGGGAAGTGAAGAAGTAACAGCTCGAGATAGTTCAAGCAGCAATCCATAGTGGATTCGTGCGGGAGAACTGTGGAAAGGCCTGAGTTTGGCCTGCATGCCTGCCTGCCTGCTGTTCCTGAGAAGGAACGTGTGCTTTTTTCAGACTTAATCCGAACTTGGAGAACAAATTAAGCCACCGAATTGTGACTAGGCTTTAATCTGAAGAACATCGAAGATTTGCTGAATGCGATCGGCCTCTCAGGACTTCCAGCTACCTCTGAACTCCTGGATTGTGCAGAGAGACTGTAATTGCGACCGTAGAGCCATTTGCCTGGTACAGTAGAATTTCCTTACATGTGAATGTGCTGTGTGCTTATCGTGGGTCGTGATTAGGTTCCCCACTGTGTGTCTGAACTGTGTTTTGCTTGCTAGGCTGTATCCAGCTCCATGGACTGAATCCGTATCCATTTCGGTTTGCCTGGGCCCTGCTACACTGCCCCAGCCAGAATACCTGCTAGGCAGAGAAAGTCATCGATGAGAGCCCGGTCTGGGGATCAGCCCCCTGCTCAACGCCTTGGACAGGAATGACACCTTGGTGATTTGTGCGGGCCTTGCTTCTCCGGGCACTCCAGCTCAACAGCCTGCAGTCTCGATTTCATCCTGCCTGTGTCCAGTATTGGGTATCATGAGTAAACATCAGGGTAGCTCCCTGTAACAACAGCTAAATCTAAAATTGTTGTCATCTGATTGTCTTGTTGCCTTTTCTTTCACAAACTGAGCCCTCCGGCTCTGGATTACAAATAATGTGTGTTGTGCATGTTACTTTCTTCCATCACAGGGCCCCAACCAGCTGCAACGTTCCTGGCTAGCCCACCGTTTTCCTACCTGGGTACCCAGAGTGTGAAACTGTGTAGGGACTCTGAACTGCATGCATAACTGTCTGATTAATATAGCTTTTAAGCAAATCAACCTGATTACGCCCCTCCCTTGTTCAAGTCCCCTGAATAAATCAGATTTAACTTTGTTTGCATTTAACTTGACTGTGGTTCCAGTTTGTGCCAAGAGTATTGTACTGTTGCTATTTGATGTGCTTAACCTTGTTTTACAGGGGGTCCCCAGGGTCAAGCTAGAGGAACCAGCCTTGGTGGTAAGTGCAAACAGTGTGGGTAATTGCCTGGTGAATAAGGGTAATTGTGAAAGTAATTATTGTATATTGTACAGGCCACTAGAAGGGAAAGAGGGGGGTTACAGTGTCCTGGAAGGCTGTGCCCAGGTTAGCTTGACCACTAACAACCCTGACCTCTGGTTGGAGGCACCCATTTCATTACCCAGGCCCCTTAACCTGCTACTAGCCAAGCAGGCAGGGGTAGTAGCCTTTGGGATAGCACCATCTAGGGGTTACATATCGAATAGCCTCGGATAGCATAGACATTCGACCAAGGATCCAGCCTCCTAGGAACAACTGTAAGTATCCGAGGTATCCAATGGATTTGATTTGAATTCGATATATCTACCCATCGGATCCAGGGATTCAACCATCAGATCCAACTATCCAAGATTGGATCCAATGGTCAGTTTCTAGGCTGGATACCAGTACTATCCAACAGAGGATAGTCAGATCCACAAAAGCACTATCTGAGCAACACTAGTGGGCACAGTAGGATGGGAGTCCTCTGAGGTGGGTGTCTTGAACTGGTGAGCATGGGAACTTGACAGTGCCATCCTGCTTTGCCTGCCCTAAGCCATTGTTCTGCAATTTCCACTCCACTCACCTGCTATGATGTGCTTGAGTCCACTGGCATTGGCCTGTGGGGGAGGAGCCAATATTAAGTGGTGACTAATGATGTCTAGTCATCCCTCTGGCTACAGGAGGCACATACACAGTAAGGCAGGTCTCTCCCTTCCCTTGGAGTCCAAATGCACTGACAGCCCAGCCTAGGTTCCTCTAACCTGGGGCAAGGAAGTCAGATTTGCAACTTAAACTCAGGTCTCCTGATTAGGAATGTGATGTGCTCTGCTGGTGGTACCAGTCTACAAGGCCTTGAAGAGAGGCCTTTAGTACCTTCAGAACCTCTTAGTTCTTCTTTCAACTGATGGCATTTTGTTTAGATGAGCACAGCAGGCTGTTTGTCCCCGATCGTGTTTGAAATCAGCTGAAGACCTCACCTTTTCTGTGGCTGATCCCAGTTGAGGAAAGTAATCCAGTCAAGATCTACCTAGCTCTCCAGCCATCTTAAAATCTAAGCTGAAGAGCAGACTGTTCAAGCAGGTCATTTTAGATTATTTGAAAAACTGCTTCTCGTTTTATGGAATATATTATATAATGTTCTGTATTTTATTTGATATGTATTTAATATTTCATGTTTTTACTGTTAAGCACCATGAACTTTGTGGAAAGATGGGATATGAACAAAATTCTTCATATCATCATGACAGTTTGGGATGTTCCACCTGTGATTTACCTAGTCTGGGCCATACCTCCACTACTTTTATTCAAGCCTGAGCGGTTCCCTCGGTGCTTTATCGAAGCCTGGGTTGTTCCTAGAATGTTTTACCTGAGTCTGAGCTGTTCAACTATACTTTTATCCAGGTATGGGAGCACTATTCCCCCTGTACTTCATACCAGTGTGGGCCACTCCCACTGTACTTTATACTAGTCTGGGACTATCCCACTGTACTTTACACTAGTCTGGGCCATTCTCACTGTACTTTATACTAGTCTGGGCCATCCCCACTGTACGTTATACAAGTCTGGGCCATTCCCACTGTATTTTATACTAGTCTGGGCCATTCCCACTGTACTTTGTACTAGTCTGAGCCATTCCCACTGTACTTTATACTGGTCTGGGCCATCCCCACTGTATGTTATACAAGTGTGGGCCATTACCACTGTATTTTATACTAGTCTGGGCCATTCCCACTGTACTTTGTACTAGTCTGGGCCATCCCACTCTACTTTATACAAGTCTGGGCCATCCCCACTGTACTTTATACTAGTCTGGGCCATTCCCACTGTACGTTATACAAGTCTGGGCCATTCCCACTGTACTTTATACAAGTCTGGGCCATTCCCACTGTACTTTATATAAGTCTGGGCCATTCCCACTGTACTTTATATAGGTCTGTGCCATTCCCACTGTACTTTATACTAGTCTGGGCCATTCCCACTGTACTTATACAAGTCTGGGCCATTCCCACTGTACTTTATACTAGTCTGGGCCATTCCCACTGTACTTTATACAAGTCTGGGCCATTCCCACTGTACTTTATACTAGTCTGGGCCATTCCCACTGTACTTTATACAAGTCTGGGCCATTCCCACTGTACTTTATACTAGTCTGGGCCATCCCCACTGTACTTTATACTAGTCTGGGCCATTACCACTGTACTTTATAGTAGTCTAGGCCATTCCCACTGTACTTTATACTAGTCTGGGCCACTCCCACTGTACTTTATACTAGTCTGGGCCATTACCACTGTACTTTATACTAGTCTGGGCCATCCCCACTGTACTTTATACTAGTCTGGGCCATTACCACTGTACTTTATAGTAGTCTAGGCCATTCCCACTGTACTTTATACTAGTCTGGGCCACTCCCACTGTACTTTATACTAGTCTGGGCCATTACCACTGTACTTTATACTAGTCTGGGCCATCCCCACTGTACTTTATACTAGTCTGGGCCACTCCCACTGTACCTTATACTAGTCTGGGCCACTCCCACTGTACTTTATACAAGTCTGGGCCATTCCCACTGTACCTTATACTAGTCTGGGCCATTACCACTGTATCTTATACAAGTCTGGGCCATTCCCACTGTACTTTGTACTAATCTGGGCCATTCCCACTGTACTTTATACTAGTCTGGGCCACTCCCACTGTACTTTATACTAATCTGGGCCATTCCCACTGTACTTTATACTAGTCTGGGCCATTCCCGCTGTACTTTATACCAGTCTGGACCATTCCCACTATAGTTTATACCAGTCTGGGCCTACCCTGCTGTACTTTATGCCAGTCTGGGCCTATCCTGATGCACTTTATACCAGTTTGGGCCATTCCCACTGTACTTTATACCAGTCTGGGCCTATCCTGCTGTACATTATACTAGTCTGGGCCTATCCCACTGTACTTTATACCAGCCTGGGCCATTCCCACTGTACTTTATACCAGTCTGGGCCTATCCTGCTGTACATTATACCAGTCTGGGCCTATTCTGCTGTAATTTATACCAGTCTGGACCTATCCTGCTATACTTTGTACCAGTCTGGGCCTATCCTACTGTACTTTATACTAGTCTGGGCCTATCCTACTGTACTTTATACCAGTCTGGACCTATCCCACTGTACGTCATACCAGTCTGGGCCTATCCTGCTGTACTTTATACCAGTCTGGGCCTATCCCACTGTACTTCATACCAGCTTTGACCTATCCCACTGTACTTTATACCAGTCTGTGCCATTCCCGCTGTACTTTATACCAGTCTGGGCCTATCCTACTGTACTTTATACCAGTCTGGACCTATCCCACTGTACGTCATACCAGTCTGGGCCTATCCTGCTGTACTTTATACCAGTCTGGGCCTATCCCACTGTACTTCATACCAGCTTGGACCTATCCCACTGTACTTTATACCAGTCTGTGCCATTCCCGCTGTACTTTATACCAGTCTGGGCCTATCCTACTGTACTTTATACCAGTCTGGACCTATCCCACTGTACTTCATACCAGTCTGGGCATATCCCGCTGTACTTTATACCAGTCTGGGCTTATCCCGCTGTACTTTATACCAGTCTGGACCTATCCCACTGGGCATTATACCAGTCTGGGCCCATCCCACTGTACATTATACCAGTCTAGGCCTGTATTGCTGTACTTTGTGCCAGTCTGGGCCTGTCCCACTGTACGTTATACCAGTTTGGGCCTATCCCACTGTACTTTATACCAGTTTGGTCCTATCCCACTGTACTTTATACCAGTCTGGGCCTATCAGTGTTGGACCCTCAAGAAGGACACTGAAAGACATCTCAATGCCTTTGAATTCTGGTGTTACAAGAACATGCTGAAAATTAGCTGGATGAAAAAAGTATGAAACAGTGAGGTTTACAGAGGATGGCGCTGGCCAGAGTACAGCTTGCCACTACTGTAGCCCAGAAGAAAATTCAGTTTTGTGGGCATGTCATATGACAATCTTGGAGGGACTCCCTACTGCCACTGATACTACAGGGTAAGATAGAAGGAAAACTATCCAGAGGAAGGAGGAGAACAAGTAACATGGACAACATGGTGGAGTGAACTGGAGCACAATGAAAAGTGGAGTCACTGAACATGGCATGGGACTGAGAGAAGTGGAATGCGGTGATCAGCAACCTCCTGTTCGGAGATGTCACCTAACAAATGAACAGGCATATTCCACTGTACATGATATCAGTGCAGGCCTATTCCACTGTACTTTATACCAGTCTGAGACTACCCCACTGTATTTAATACCAGTCTGGGCTATTCCCCCCTCTACATTATCCTAATCTAGGTAATTTCTCCTGTGCTTTCTCAGTTTGGGCCACTGCCCCAGTGCTTTATCTCATTCTAGTTCACTGTCCCAGTGCTTTTATCCCAGTTTAGATCAATTCCATAATGCTATATGCCAGTCCAGGCTCTCCCTCCAGTGCTTTATGTCACAACATGGAATGCACCCCTTTCTCTCTTCCAAGGGCTGAGCTATTAGCCAACTTATTTATCACAGCCTGGGCTGTTTATTTCTCCTGAACTTTGTGCCAGTCTGGGCTGTTTCCATGTGTGCTTTTTCCCAGCCTGGCCAATTCCTGTATTTCTTTATCTCATGCTACATTGTCATGCATGTTTGTTGTTTGGCGCCAGCTGTCTGTCATAGCTGCAGGCCTTTCAGCACACTGATCTAAAAATAATTTTACAGTTACAACCTCCCCTTTCCCAACTAGTGAGTGAGTGAATACACGACTGAAAAAAGGAAGCTAGGCAAAATTCACTTAAAGCAGCAGTGCAATGAAACATGTTTTTCCCCAAAAAGCTAGTTTCTGCTACAATTAAGAAAAAATACTAGTGTACCTGTCAGACATACTTGTCTAGGTACCTCCTCTGTTGTGCACCACGAGTCCTTTTTCATCCTAACCCTTCCTAGGTCTACAATGTTATTTCTATGGAAAATGTGACAGCCATCTTTTTTTCTTGAGAAAAAACTCAATTAAAACACATAAAATACTAAAATTTTGGTGGAACTAGAAAAATGCTACAACCAAATAAAACTGGGAGATGCTTGGAATATTTTATCGTGAAAACAGGTAGGGTCAAATTTTTGCCCAATTTCATTACACTGCTTTAACTTTAATTCCAACATCTCCGTAGCAACTGGGAGTGAAATCAAGTAGAGATGAGTAGATAAGTGCACACTAACCATCAGATAATCAACAATGTTTTCCTATCTACTCCTATCCATTCACTGACCAGAAAAACATTGTTAGATACTGACTATCCACTGTAAACAGAAAAAATTCTGAGCAGGCTATTGAGAAGGCAGTTACTATATGACTATATATATAGATATATATATATATGTATAGTTTTTCTTTAAATCAGTTTTTTTTCCCTCCCCTAAGCTGAGTACTAGTATCTTCTTCTTTGGACTTGCCAGGACTGTAGCCTGCTCACAAAAACACCTCATCTGGGCCCCCTACTTCATCCACTCCTGAACCCCACTCAGACGTTCTCTCACTCCCATCACTGAACCGTCATGTTACTCCTTCATCTGGCCTTGCCATGATTTTTTTCTGAGTGAGCTCTATGGTGGGCCCACATTACCCAAGCATATAATTCCATCCTAGACCAAGACCACACCACTGAACTCCTCCCATAGGGGCACCAGTCTAACATGGAAGGACTGCTGTGAACAAAGGACAGGGCTAGACTAGAGCCAGCTGGGCAATAGCCAGTCATTTTCTGGCATCACCTGTATTTGTTTTTCATTCTTTGGTAACCAGGTAAAGCCCACTAGGCACAAGTGTCTGTTTCCAGGGGCAACCCGGAAGCACTGAGGAGGTTAAGTGCCTTGCTCAGAGTCACATAATATGTAAGTTGAGGTTCTGGGACTCAAATCCAGGTCTGCTGGATGTGCCAAGCTCAATCACAGCTTGTTACTTTAACCTCTAGGCTACACTGCCAGCCCAGTATTGCTGTACACTACTTCCCTGAACCTAACTCTGATAATGTACAGGTGAGATTTTTAGGTGGGAGAATTGTGATTACTAGGTGGTGGAACTGTCCTGTAGAATATATTTTTATTTAGGTAGTTTTTATTGACCAGATAAGCATGCTAGACAATTAATAGATACAACCCAGGAGGTTAGAATAGGATCGTACAAACGGATGAATAAGATAACAGGAACAAATAAGAGGAATACAAAGAAGCAATATCAAGGTACGTAATATAAATCTGTACAGTCGGAAGAGGCAACACAAAAATGTGGTGCAGTACTAGCACAAGACCTGAGGTAAAAAGCAAAATGCACAAAGCACAGGGAGTACAACATGATCCAACAGGGAAAAAACCCAGGGGGCAAAATATTTAGGGCCACAGTCATTAGATTAAGGAAAGGGCCAGTCACGCTGTGTAAGTGCAGGCAGAGGAGTCTTTCAAGTAGTTCCTTAAAGATCTTTTAAAGAGATAGTGAGAGGAGACACCCCCAAACAGAAAGTGGAAGGGGGGTCCAGAGCCTAGGAGCACATGCAGCAAAGGCCTGATCTCCCATAGCAGTATGAGATTTAGGGACAGCAAGCAGGGACATGTCACTGGATCTTAAGGGGTAACCAAATTTAGTAGCCTTTAGTTTGTCAGCCAAGATGGGAGGGGTGGTGGTTTGAAGTAACTTATCTACAAAATTCCCCAGGGCAAAAGCACAACTATTGGAGGAAATAACCAATCAAGTTTGTCGTAGAGCTCACAGTGGCATGTGAGGCAGGCTGCCGAATGAGCGAAACAACATATATTATTATACACTAAATGCCATTTGGATAAGACGGACTTAGCAACATTGGTATAGATATGGAGCCCATAATTAAGGGATGGTAGGAGAACTCCACTGAGGAAGTGTTTGGGCCCTGTAAGTGGGGGGGTTAGGAAGTGTTTCAGCCCTGTAAGTGGAGGGGTTAGAAGTGTTTCGCCCTGTAAGTGGAGGGGGTTAGGAAGTGTTTGACCCTGTAAGTGGAGGGAGGGGTTAGGAAGTGTTTCGGCCCTCTAAGTGGAGGGGTTAGGAAGTGTTTGGGCCCTGTAATGAGGAGGGGTTAGGAAGTGTTTCGCCCTGTAAGTGGAGGTGGGGTTAGGGAAGTGTTTGGCCCTGTAAGTGAGGAGGGGGTTAGGAAGTGTTTCGGCCCTGTAAGTGAGGAGGGGGTTAGGAAGTGTTTCTGCCCTGTAAGTGGAGGGGTTAGGAAGTGTTTTGGCCCTGTAAGTGGAGGGGTTAGGAAGTGTTTGGGCCCTGTAAGTGGAGGAGTTAGGAAGTGTTTGGGCCCTGTAAGTGGAGGGGTTAGGAAGTGTTTGGGCCCTGTAAGTGGAGGGAGTTAGGAAGTGTTTGGGCCCTGTAAGTGGAGGGGTTAGGAAGTGTTTCGGCCCTGTAAGTGGAGGGGTTAGGAAGTGTTTCGGCCCTGTAAGTGGAGGGGCTAGGAAGTGTTTCGGCCCTGTAAGTGGAGGGGTTAGGAAGTGTTTTGGCCCTGTAAGTGGAGGGGTTAGGAAGTGTTTCGGCCCTGTAAGTGGAGGGGTTAGGAAGTGTTTGGGCCCTGTAAGTGGAGGGGTTAGGAAGTGTTTGGGCCCTGTAAGTGGAGGGTTAGGAAGTGTTTGGGCCCTGTAAGTGGAGGGGTTAGGAAGTGTTTGGGCCCTGTAAGTGAGGAGGGGGGTTAGGAAGTGTTTGGCCCTGTAAGTGGAGGGGAAGGGAGTTAGGAAGTGTTTGGCCCTGTAAGTGGAGGGGAGGGGGGGGTTAGGAAGTGTTTGACTCTGTGAATCATGCCAGTCTTCACTGTTAACTCTGCACACATTAGAGATGTGCAAGGAGAGATCTAGTTGGGGTCAAGGGTGACTCCAAGGTACTTGAAAGACGAGCCAGTGGTCAAAGGCAAACCATTGATACTGGACACAGCTAGGGTCTACGGGTATGACCTGATTTTTGCCCAAGAACCAAAAAGCATAATTTGAGTTTTCTTCAGGTTAAGGGCCATCTTATTAGCAGATTGCCAGGCCTGAATTAGGTGGAAGTCCTCATTCAGTTGGGAATTAATGAGCTTGGTATCCTAGGAGCAAGTCAAGCACACTAGATCATCCACATACAGGGTGGAACTACCATGGACATGTATAAGAGGGAGAATGTTAATAAACAGCGAAAAAAGAATGGGACCCATGATTGAACCTTTGAGGACACAACTGAGACATGAGCCAGTTCCAAGAGTGTTCTGTTAAATCTGACCATCTGCTGTTTATCATGTAGACAGTTGGCAATCCAGGCAAGTGTATGGTCAGACGCCCCAAAGGAATTCAGTGGAGAATGCTGACAGAGTGGCAAGAAGTCTCATACAGTTTTGTAACATGTGATTGAACTGAGGTCCTGTGGACTCCTGACCAATTTAACCTCATGGATGTCAGTCAGAATACCACTTTGTCCCAGAAGGCAGTGTCCTACATTTTACAGATTAAAGGCAAAACTTTATATTTATCTTTCTTTGTTGCTGCAACCATGAATCACAAACTAAATAAATATGAAAAAGAGTTCCCACTGGTCAGAGCATCTACTAAGGTCTGTGATTGTGTCCCACAGTGTGCCTCTTTTTTGCCTCTTTCTCCCAGAGTTCTCAGGACTGCAGCAAGGGACTGAGGCCTGCCAGCCCGAGGGTGAACAGTAAGTAACTGAACAGTGCCCAAAGGTCCAGCTGCAGCACAAATTTATAGTTTAGATAGGTCCACAGTCTGGTGGGTTGCTATTTTCCTGCACGGTATGTGCCACGGTCAGCAACACCAACACAGCGACCTACATCCCTGTCAATAAAATCAACAGTTCACCTACAGGTTGCTGTGCTGGTGCGTCTGACACAGGAGCACACTGCCTCCTGGTCCTGCACCCCCTCCCTGAATCAACTCTGACTCGGAGTTGATAATCTATAGTACTGGGGTGTGGGAGGCAGAGCCCCCTTCGTGGGGTGTTCAGGTGGGGAAAGCCCCCTGATGAAAAAATGCACCAGGAGACAATTGGGATTTATGTCGACTGCAACTTGCAGTCGACATAAATCCTGTCGCTGTGATGCCGGTTGATGAAAGTGTTGTTGAACCGGCATTGTAGAGTCTTAATGGACAGTGGACTACACCAACCAACCAGGAGTACAATTTTGGATTTATTTATTAAGTGCACCAGTGCCAGCCAACCACGTACAAAGACCAGCAGGCCTACAAAAATACAGCACCAAACTGGCTACCTACTCTTCCATGGAGTTTTTTGTGCCAAAGGGGACTGGATTAGCAGCTCAACAGTACTGTGCAATAGGGAGGATCACTGTGTTGTTTGAGGGGTGCTTTAGTAGGACCATAAAGGGCCTACCAGACAGCCATCTTTTTATTGTTACTGTTTGCAAATTAAACCCCTTCCTTCCTATAAGACCTCATTCCTGATCCCCCAATAAAACCCTTGTTAAATGGTTTAAAATCACTAACTCATGAATAAATTGTGTGAGCATATTATTTCTGTGACAACCCAACTTCTGCCCCCCTTACTGGCTGTCGTACCACTATGATGTGAGGTAGGTCATACCCCAGTGGCAACGTCCATGTCTAGGGGGAAGAGCTGGTGACATCTTAGAGGGAGCCATCCTTCATAAAACATCTTGATTCTGGGTTCTGCTCTGTCAAGTCACATAACTGCTGGGGTGCCTCCTGGAAATCTCCCAGTGTTGGGGCTAATGCGCATACCCTAAGTCACAGTTCTGATTTTTCAAACCAACAGTTTTAAGTGTTCCTATGCTCATTTTTCAATATAAAACATATTGCCATGTTCAGAACAAAGTCTTTTTTCAGGTCATATGTTTATCTCAGACTGCTTAAAATATGCATAACTTGTGCGTACAAGTTCATGTCAGTTCTAGGCCACCTTGCTCAGAAGCGTGTTCTCTTGTTTTCAGGAATATACAGAGGCATCAGGCAGGTGGAACTTCAGATGAGCTATAAGGTAAGAAGTTTGGGCTAAGCAAAATCACATTTTGATTGAAAAATAATAAACTAATGAATAAGGCAAAACAGACAGCCTAGATATAGTCAACAAGCATGTATTTTTTGACAGGCACACTAAGCCATTAGGGCTAAAAATAAATACTAAAAAGCTGACAGTGCCTGTCATGGAGTGTATGCCTGTCATGCTCCTGTCACCCGTATACCCCTTCACAACCCTGCAACACAGGCAACATAAGTTCTGACGGGGCTGTAGGGGATTTGTACCAAACCCATCTTGATTTAAAGATGGCCCTTTAAAGCAACAGTATTCATTAGTCAACAAAAAATTTCATCCTATAGTTTTTTTAGCAAAAATGTATTTCTGACATCCTAAGATTCATGTTCAGTGTATTTTTAGTTTTCTCAAATATTGTCGAGACAGCTTTTACAGCTAATGTTTTAATTAATGACTCACGTCATTAAAGGTGACCAGAGCAATCCCTAGGTCACTTGCTCAATTTTCGGTTAGAATTTTCCCTCTCTTTTCTCTTAACCCCTCTCTCTTGTCCACCTCACTGCTTCCATGCCTCTTTTTCTCTTCTAAGCTCTTTTAGAGTATTTCCCGCCTTCTCCCGTGTATTTTTACATTTTGTTTAGACTTGCTGTTAATACTGTAGCTGCTGTACATAAGCTGTTTTGAATGTAACTGAATTTCCTGTATATGTTTTGTCTTTGTATTTTTTGAACCATGTGTCTGAATAAAGTGTAAATATCCACCACTGTAAAAACCCTAAAACTGGATGTGTTTTGCCCACATGTCTTTCCAGTATAAAATAAAAATGAAATGAAATGAAAGATGGCCGCCACTCGCAATTTTTGAAAATCTCTTCAGCTGAGATTACCTGTTGAATGCACATGTTAGATTCATATTGTAAATGTATTAAGATGGTGCTACCACATGTTGAAATGCTAGGTTTGCACATGCTTGCTGTTGCCTGATTCAGGTGCTAGCAACTAGGATGATCAGGCCAAACAACGGAGAAACCAAAGTGCAAGAAATGTTACGGCACTCACCACTCAGGGGTGTAAGAGAATGTAGTTTAAAATCGCTTGTATCAGGCTGGAAATCAATTTTCAAAGCTTAACTAGTTGTATGCATCCAGATAATCACTCTCCTATGGTGATAGAGTGTTCCCCAAAAAGCTGCCTGGTTTATTACCCAGACCAAGGTGCCCCAATGTAAAAGCAGAGCAGTGGAACCAGAAGCATGAGACAGGTTTCAAGCGGGAATTAGGAGTTACACAAGAAAATCTTTCAACTGCATTTTCCAGTCTCGGGATTGGACAAGGACTTCGAAGAAAAAAGGTGGAGCAAGAGGGAGAGTGGGCAGAATTAGGAAGGAGATTTGATATTCTGAAGCTATGATAATGTGGAGGAGAGGTGCGCCTCCAAAAGCTCTCTCTCAGTTCAGATTGATACCAGTATGGTTGCATGCTATCCAAGTGGATGTGAAAAGGGGAAGTAGTGTTGAATAAGTGAATTAAGTCTGTGGGTAGCACCATCTAGACTGGAGACATTGCAAGACAGCAGAGTCCATAGGTGCCGGAACGAGGGGGGCCACTAGTGCCATGGCCCTACCACTTTCATAAATAGCCTATTACTTTTTGCTATTATGGTAATATATTTAATAGGGGAAAATTTACCCCTTATATGCTTGGCCCTACCACTTTTCAAACCGTTCCGACACCACTGGCAGAGTCCTATAGTGTTGAGCCATTGTAGCAGCAGTATTCCCTAGTTGTGAGAGGCTGAAAGCATTGTCTAACCTCTCAGTTAACGAGAAATTCCTGCTGTTAACTAAATGGAAGGCAGTCTTGCGGCCTCACGTTCATGAATCCCCCAACCAGATGTGCACCTCAGGAGGAGTTAAATAGAGACTCCCGCTCTCACCATGGGGATAAGCTATGAAGAATGAACCAGAGGTTAGTGGGCAATGGGGCCAGGAGGTCACCAGACAGAGGTAAGGGTGCAGGGTAGGATGGGGCCGGGAAAAACACAGGATTTAAAAAAAATCAGACCAGGCAACATGAGTACTACATTGTAGATTATTGCAAGAAAAGAAAGAAAAAAAGCAATCTGCTATACTGGTTCTGTTGCTGTCCTGACCATGTTTCCACTAGCCATTAGCCAAGTAGCCAAATGCTAACAGATTTCCTAAATGGTTAATGGCATTTCTAACTAGTTCACCATGGTGGCTAAAGCCTTAAAGGAAAAGACTGTGCTGCACTTCTGTTATAATCAACATTTTCAGTATCAGGACTGTGGCTACCATTTAAATATTTTTGCATGGCTAAAACATTATGATTTGCTTGCCTAACAAGGAAAAATCCAAGTGGAAATCCATCTTATACTGTATTATATATATATATATATATATATATATATAGGACATTGTTATGGCTCTGATAAGGTACGAGGAAACTGCACCCATATCATGTTTTACGTTGTATTTGCATGCATTCAGTGGTGTTATAGGGCATTTGAAAATAAATTCTGTTCACCATTGCAGATTATGGGTCACCCAGTGGTACAGCCTACTGGGGTGTGTGTGCACCAGTCACTTGCACTGTGGCACAGACGGTGTTAGACGCTCCCGGGAGGCAACAGACTCTCACTTCACAGTCCAGCCCATAGCTGCACCTCCAAGAATGGATTTCCCTACCCTACCATGGTTGGCAACACTTTAAGTCTCCATACTGCCCACTAATTTCAGATAATTTGCCCATTGTGCAAATGGAATTCAGGTAATAGTAGGTAGTCTCTGAGATAAGGTGTACTTTACCACAAGTGATCAAAGATGTTGAATCAAATGCAGTATTCAAAAGGGGACTAGATGGTTACAAGATACGCAGTAAAAGGGATCAGAGAGGTGGGTGTGATTAATGTAAATCAGATCCAAGACGGGTCTGGCTAAGGCACAAGCAAAAAGGGCCAAATGGTGTCTTCCGCCTGTGCTAGAATGTCTACAGTACCAGTGCCTTGTATACACTGAATTCAGATCACAGAGCACAGTGTAAAGCAGATTCAGACCACAGAAGGCTCCAAGGGTATGCAACCAGGATTTAGGAATGGGGGATTTCCACCAAAGAAATACCATTATTTAGTCTGGGTGTGAAAAATTATTTTTTATGAAAACATAGTGAAAGCAGGATGGGAAGGGGTTTCTGGGCACTCGCAACTCCCTTGGCTATGTCTATGGGCTTAACGTAAAATAGATGTGCACAGTACCTGCTTTCTTCTCTGATGCAACCTATTTCATAGAACATGAATCTCTGCCACAAATTAGGCTAGACAAAAAAAAAAGGCTCTTCATCTGACTGGGGTTGAAATTGGTACTGGACCATCAACCAAAATACTGGTAGATTTTGCATCAGGCTAGTAAAACTGTCATTTAACTAGCCCTACTGGCTAGTACTGCAGGAGAGTACATTTTACAAAGTACACCAGTTGGGCTAGTGCAATATCTGTGGGTCCAGTGCATTCTTCCAGTCACAAGCCTTGCTGGCTAGTGGGTACAAAACTTAATTTCCATCCCTTATCTACTGAACTGAATGTCCATACAGACTCAGTGTAGCCTAGTTACAGCACAGAGCTGTAAACCTGAAGACCAGGGTTTGACTCCCATTGACACTACCACCATCACTGCATGACCTTGTGAAGTTTACAGAATCAGTTACCAGATGCAGATTGCCATCTGGTGGAAAAAATGAAAACTGCAGCATACAAGAGTCAGTCTAACACCTTGGTTAAAATAAGGTATCCTATTAGCAAAATGGCTGGAGCTGCTGGAACCTCTAAGACCAGGGATTCAAGGATTGATCCCTGGATATCCCACTGAAATGTACAAACCTGTAATTCAGTTTACAGCAGATGTCCCCCCCAAAGAAGCTGAGGAGAAGACATTAAAATGGTGACGAGAATAGAAGAGTGCATGCAAGGTGAACTCTGAGGACTATTAAAGGGAGAGTAAACATTGCAGGGGTCACTAAAATTGTGAAAGCCCATAAAAAAGATTGTTCAAATTAGATGTTGGGCTTACCTGTAGGTGTCAGGAGTCTTGAGTTATGAATACCTAAATCATCTGTAAATCAAAACAAGGCACCAGCCATTTCATTAAATCATGAGACCAACAGTGATGTCACTGAGGGGCAAGCTGTAATTTTTTTTTTTTTTTTAGTTGTTTAACCAGGTATAGCACACTAAGCTGAAAGCTTTTTTACAGGAGCGACCTGGACCTGCATAATTAACATTATGCAGCTTGCCCTTCAGTGACATCACTTCCTGTTTTAAAATGGCTGCTGCCTGGTATTGATTTACAGATTAATTAGTCATATCTCAGGACTCCTGACACCCACAAGGAAGTCCAGTGCCACGTTTGAAATATATTTTCATTGGCTTTCACAATTTGAGTGACCCCTGCAATGTTTACTGTCCCTTTAAACATGAGTAACAGTTCAAGGACACAGGAGCATGAGTGGACACTGACGGGAGGGAGATTAAAGAGGGATATGAGAAAGTTTTATTTTACAGAAAGGGTAGTGGAACCATGGAACAGTCTGCCATCCGAGCCGGGGGGCACCAAAACCATAAATGGTTTCAAGCACGTCTGGGACAGAGTGAAGGGTTTAGTGGTTACTCAGGGAGGTATGGGGGAGAATAGTTAGAGCTAGTATCCTGTATGGACAACAGATTCTGGAGTTTGACTGGGACCTATGGGCAGACTGGATTGATCATTGCTCTTTTTCCGCAGTCATTATCTATGTTTCTATCTGGTGGTGAAACAAAAGAAAGACCTGCAGTGTTTAGAGAATCAGTAGCCAGATGCAGAGTGCCATCTGGTGGAAGAAGTGAAGACTGCAACAAACAAGATCAAGAGCTAGTCTAGGACCTTGAAACACAAAAATATAGAATTTGACTGCAGACAAGGACTGCGTGGCCCACCCAGTCTGCCCAGTTGTCCCTACCTACAGTATCATCGCAGGCTGTAATCAGTCTCCAGCTCTCCCCCCCCTTCCACTAAGATATCCTTATGCCTATCTCATGCATTCTTGAACCTCACCACTGTCTTCATTCACACCACCTCTGCAGGAAGGCTGTTCCAGGAATCCACAACTCTTTATGTGAAAAAGAACTCCCTCACAGTTATCCTGAACCAACCCCTTCCCCCTTCCAGCTTCATAGCATGTCCCTTGTTCTTGACCTCCTTCTGTTTTTTTTGGTGGGGGGCAGGATGGCTCACCCTTCAGCCCTACCCCCACCCAGACCTTGTCAATGTTCCTGGGGGCTGACCCTCCCCGGTGTGCCTCCCTAGCTTACCCTCCCGAGCCACCCCTCTTACCCCATCAGATGCCACATCCGGTGTGTGTCTGGGGAGGTGTAGAGTCAGGGTGAGGCAGGCAGCACCATGCTCATCCAGCATTTTTTCAGTATGTTGTAGGAGGGGCGTGACATGCAATGATGTTGGGGTGTAAAAACGCCATGCATCAGTCCCGCCTCTCAGGCGCAGCAAGCTCTGGCTTTTAGGCTTCTAACCTCTGCTAGAGCTCCTTTTTTTCTGAAAAATATTTCCCTCTCATACCTTGTTTATCCCTGTGAGGTATTTAAAGGTCTCTCTCATATCCCTCCTCTCTCCTCCATCCTCTCTTCCAGGGTATACATACTGAGGTCCTTTAGTCTCTCATCATAGGGATTTTGGTGCTGACCCTGCACCCTTTCAGTTGCCCTCCTTTGGATCACCTCCACTCTGTCTTATGTCCTTCTGGCAATGTGGTCTCCAGAACTGGACACAATACTCAAGGTGGAATCTTACAGTACCTATATAAAGGCAACACCACCTGCATCTTTCTGCTGATGATACTCCTCCCTATGCACCCCAGCATCCCACTAGCCTACTAGACAGTAGGTATCAGGGGTCAATATTCCGATTTGGGCACTGTCACCATTGAGTGCCACAGGATTCAATGCAAGGATCTACCCTCTTCAATATTTTTGTGTCATCTATGCAGTGTTCTAACAATGCGTAGTTATATAAGTTTGTGGATAACACAAAGATAGTGGCAGTAGTGTAAAATCAGACAGCAGTAGTAAGATTCCTACGTGAAATAACACTACCAGTAAACTGGGCACTTCAAAACAAGCTTTCCTTTATTGTCGACAGATGCAAAGTGATGCAGTTTGGTGCAAGAAACACAAGGGCAGAGTACATCCTAAATGGAAAGACACTGCAAAAAAATGACCAGAGGACAATCTAGGAATACTAATAACTAACAATTTGACCTTCAACTTGCATTGAAGAAGAATAACTAAAAAATGTAACAAGATACTAGGGTGTATAACATAGAACCATAGAAGTTGACGGCAGATAAGGAACACAAGGCCCATCCAGTCTGCCCATTTTTTCTACTTCATGAATGTGCCATAGGCCTTTACTCTGCCAATGGCCTATTTATTCATACTCATATGTATTGCTGTCTTATGCCTGTCCCAAGTCTGTTTGAAGCCCGGCACTGTATTCATATCTACCACTTCCTGAGGTAGACCGTTCCATGCATCGACCACTCTTTCTGTGAAAAAAGAACTTCCTCACATTACCCGTTAATTGGCCTCCCTCTAATTTCATGCTGTGTCCTCTTGTCCTGCTATTTTTCTTATATTGAAACATGCTAGACTCTTTCACCTTGTTAATGCTCTTAAGATATTTGAATGCTTCGATCATATCACCTCTCTCCCTCCTTTACTCTAGGGTATACACATTGAGCTCTATTAATCTGTCCTCATATGTATTCTGATGCATACCCTGCATCATTTTGGTTGCCCTTCTCTGGACTGCCTCCATTTTGTTAATGTCCTTGTGCAGGTGAGGTCTCCAGTACTCCAGATGGGGCCTAACCAGCGTCTTGTAAAGAGGGATTACTACCTCCCTCTTACGGCTTGTGATACCCCTACTAATACACCCCAACATCCCTCTAGCCTTACCTACTGCCTTAGTGGTCTGTTTGGATGATTTCAGGTAATCTGTGATGATGATGATGATGCCCAAGTCTCTTTCTTCCCTTGTGATTGCCTGCAACTCCCTTCCCATCCTATAGATAACTTCAGGGTTTCTCTTCCTTATGTGCATGCTCTTGCACTTCTTTGCGTTAAATCCCAGTTGCCACTCCTCAGGCCATTTTGCCAGTTTTTCCAGATCTCTTCTCATTCTGCCCACCCCATCTGGATCATCTACTGTGTTGCAGGTCTTGGTGTCATCTGCAAATAGGCAAACCTTACCCTGCAGTCCATCTGCAATGTCACTGACAAAGATATTGAAGAGGACTGGCCCCAGGACTGATCCCTGAGGTACCCCACTTGCGACTTGCATCTCTTCTGACTGTATAGCATTACCACCACTCTCTGTTTTCTGCCCACCAACCAGTTTACCACCCAGTTGACCAACTTCTGACCCACTTTGAGTCTACCCAGCTTATTAATCAATCTTCTATGTGGAACAGTATTGAAAGCTTTGCTGAAGTCATGGTAGGTGACGTCAACTGCACCCCTTTGGTCCACCACTCTGGTTACTCAAAGAAATCTATGAGATTAGTTTGACAGGACCTTCCTGTTGTAAACCCATGCTGTCTTGGATCCTGTGCTCCTATGGACTCCAGGTGTTGCACTATCCTTTCCTTAAGGAGTGCCTCCATAATCTTGCCCACTACTGAGGTAAGACTGACTGGTCTGTAGTTCCCTGCCTCCTCCCTGCTGCCACTCTTGTGGAGCGGGATCACATGAGCCCTTCTCCAGTCTTCTGGGGCCTCTCCTGTGCTCAAAGACTCACAAAACAGTTCTGCTAGTGGTTCTGCTAGTTCCAACTTCAGCTCCTTTAGTACCCTCGGATGTATGCCATCAGGTCCCATTGCCTTGTCCACCCTTAGCTTAGCAAGCTCTTGTAAGACCCATTCTTTTGTGAAGGGACTTGTGCATGCCTCCCTTCCCCCTGTGCCCACAGTGCTGAGCTGTGGGTCCCTGCCCTACCTTCTCTTCAGTAAATACTGAGCAGAAGTATCTATTTAGGATAGATGCTTTTCCCTGGTCCTCCTCCACACACTCCCCCTTATTCCTTTTGATCTTAGTAATACCCCCTCTGGACTTTCTCCTTTCACTAATGTAGCTATAGAAAGTCTTGTTCCCTTCTTTTACTGTTTGTGATAGTGCTTCCTCGGTTTGGGCCTTTGCCTGCCTTACTGCCTTCCCTGCTTCCCTTCAGGAAGTTTGGTATGCCTCCCTGTCTTCGTCCTGCTGCGTTCGCTTATATTTCCTGAAGGACAACCTTTTGGCTCTGACCTTTTCTGCTGTTGTTTTTGAGAACTAAAGTGGTTTCCTCCTTCTTGGCTAAGCTAATCTTGGTATAAGCTGCCATATAAATAACAGGACAAGAGGAGTAATTATGCCTTTGTATGGATGTACCTCCCCCCCCCCAAAAATGGGGGTTCCCAAAAAGTTTTCCTTGAGCTTTCCTATACGCTCACTGCCAGGCTGGTGTCCTGCATTTTAGCAGTTTAAATATGATTACCAAAGCTTGTATAGCCTCTGTGTACTGTCTCTTTAGAGCTGCTTGATTGCAGCACAAGTAATCTGAGATGGAGCTCTGTTGAAAAATGTAACTATCTGCTAAAAAACATTTAGAATGATAATGGTAATGTAGTTTGTCAACCTGCTTTCTTTGTAGCAAGGACTGTTTTATTTGTCTCCACTATCTTGGTCCTGGACTGCAAATTGGACCAGTCAGTTCTGGGGGGACCTAAAATGTAGCCGGACTACAGGAGCTTTCTGAAATCAAAATCTATGGGAACTGAGGTTTGAGTTTTTGCGCCTTTTTTGCAACTGAAGGGGGAGCTCTTGCTTTGACTGACAGCCAAATCAGCCAACCAAATCTTTTGGATCTTGGGGAAGTCCAGGGCTGCTTGCAGTTTTCATTTTAGTTCTGAGCTGGAAGCTCAAGAAGAAGGAGCTGAAGTAATTTTGGGCAGAAATCCTGAGTGGATTTGCATGGGAAAACTGTGAAAGGGCTGAGTTTTTGGCTGCATGTCTGTCTGCTGCTGCTCAAAGAAAGGGAGAGAAGAGAATTATTTTGGACTAAATCCAAGTTTGTGTGACTAAAGTAAGCTACTGAAGTGGGCCAAGCTCAACCTGAAGATGAACGAATATTTTTGCTGAATGTGATCGGCCTGTCAGGAGTTCCAACTACCCCTAAGCTCCCGGTGTGTGCAGAGACTTTGCGATTGTGACTGGGGAGCACTTTGCCTGGTACAGTAGAATTCCCGTACATGTAAATGTGCTATGAGCTGCTAGTGGGTTGTGAGTTAGTTCCCCACTGTGTGAATTGTGTTCTGCTTGCTGGAAGCTGAATCCAACCCAAAATGGACTGCATCCAAACTTGTCTCCATGCAGTCTGGGCTTTGCTAGACTGGCCCAGCCAGACTACCCACTGTACAGAGAAGCCATCGACGAGAGACCTGCCTGGGGATCAGCCCCCCTGCTCCAAGCTTGAACAGGAATGACGCCTCTGCGACTTGTGTGGGCCTTGCTTCTCCTGGCATTCCAGATCAACCACCTGCGGTCTCGATTTTCATCTAGCCTGTGTCCAGTCTTGGGTATCGTGAGTAAATACCAGGGTATCTCCCTGCACCAACAGCTTAATCTGAGTGTGTAATCTGATTGTCTTGTTGTTTCATTTCCTTTACGAACTGAGCCCTCTGGCTCTGGATTACAAATATTGTGTACTGTGCATGATGTGTTTTTCTTCACAGGGTCCCAACCAGCTGCAACCCTGGGCAACTCTCCTGGCTAGCCCATCTCTTCTCCATCTGGGTACCCAGAGGTGGACTGTGCCGGGAAACTCAAAGCGCATGCATAACTGCTTGATTGATATAACCTTTAAGCTAATTAACTTGATTTTGCCCTCCCTTGTTCAAGTCCCCTGAATAAATCAGATCTAACTTTTTCTGCATGCAATCTGACTGTGAATCCAGTTTGTGCTCAAAGTACTGTACTGTTGCAATTTGCTGTGCTTAACCTTGTTTTACAGGGGGTCCCCAGGGTCGAGCCAGAGGAACCAGCCCTGGTAGTAAGTGCAAACAGTGTGGGTACTTGTGTGGTGTACCAGGGGTATTGTGAAAGTGATTATTGTACAGTGTTCAGGCCACTAAAGGGGAAAGAGGGGGGTTACGGTATCCCAGAGTGCTGTGCCCAGATTAGCTTGACCACTACCAACCCTGACCTCTGGGTGGAGGCACCCGTTTCAGAACTCAGGCCCCTTAACCTGCTACTAGCCAAGCAGGCAAGGGTAGTAGCCTTGGGATAGCGCCACCTAGGGGTTACATGGAGGACTGTTCAGGCCACACCTTGAGTACTGTGGGCAGTTTTGTGGCCCTAACAAAAAGGGAAGTGTAAAAAGACTTGAAGGTGTGCAGAGGAGGGCAACAAAGATTGTGTCTAGTATAAAGAGTCTAACATATGAAGAGAAATTGGGGGAGCTGGACATGTATACCCTGGAGTATAGGAGGATAAGGGGAAGTCTGTGTCTGGTGCATAAAGCATACAGTAATAGTGAACTTTGGGAGTGTGTTAGTCCGGAAAAAAGGGAACATATTAAAGGTACAAGGCAACATAATTTAGAGTTTAAAGAGGACATTTATGGAACTAATAAAAGAGATACATGTCTAAACCAGAGAGTGGTATCTATCTGGAATGAGCTCCTGGACAACATAGTTAATAGTAGTACAATGAATATCTTCAAAAAAACATTAGATGACTTCCTTATTAAAAATTAACCAACAGGACATTACCATTGAGAAATTTGCAAGCCATTATCAGTAACGCTACCTGACTTGTAGAAACCTATGTGTAACTGGGTCATCATGTAACTTTCAATTACTACCACTGCCTTGCAGGCTCAACAAGGTTGAGGGGACTGGTCTCTGTTTCTGATGGAAATGGGGTTCTATCCCAAGATAAAGGAATTAGTGTGGTGCCTCCACCCAGAGTAAATATACAGTGGGCCAGTTGTTTGTGTGGTACAACCCGCAGAATGCTGTACCTATCCACCTCCCCTCACAGTCACCCCACACACGAAATACCATAAACCAATGCAGTACCTTGTGATGCATGCAGTTAATGGCTTTAGCTAACAACATGCTCATGAGTCAATGTTAAGCAAGAACAACTACGTATTAACAGGGAAAGGGCTTTAAGATGAATGACAGGTTAGAACATTTGATGTAACTGATAGCAAAGGCATAAACAGCAAACAGTAGCTGTGCCCAACCCCCAGCAGCAACACCCCAACACATAGGCCCACCTTCCCACTGGTACCAGTGTCCCCCCAGTATCAATCTGGGTACCCAGGGGGGTGAAATAGGTGCAGGCCTGAAATGGCGCAGCTTGTTGTCCGCCGTTGGTACACTTTTAAAATGAACTGTCACTGGCTGGCAAACTATTTGGAAAATCCCCAGGTGAGAGCAAAACCCACACGGTTACTCACCGTCCTGGAGCTATCAGACAAATTGGTTTCTGGCTGGAAGTAGAACCTTGCTCTGAACTGCAGCTTTAAGTTTAACAAGCAGGATTGCAGGTCATGTGGGTAGGGAAGCAGATGGGTCTGCCTTTTTCTCTGCAGCTTTCAGGGTCTCTAGCACCTTGTCACATTCCTCTCTGTGGCATCGCTGGACTGGAACAGACCAGTACTGAGAACCATGGCCACACACCTCAGCCCACCCATCTAGGCATCCTGCCCTCAGGGGGAACGATGGGTAATGCCTGGCTATGACACTACGTGGCTGAATCCCCATGCTGTCCTCTGCAGCAATGGAACACACCATAAATGGCTTCAGTCACACTGCAGGCTGGCAGCTGTGACACTCACTTAACTGGATCAGGCTTCCCTTGGCTCTTGGCTGTGAAAGCCCCAGGTAGACCTCCAAACATTCCTCAGGGTGCACAGCAGAGCCTCCTCTCACTCTGGAAGCTCCCAGACAACTCTCTTGATTCTGTTCAGCAAAAACAACACTTTGGTTCTGGTAACAGCCCCTTCCAGATTCTGGAAGACAATGCAGAGCAACTCATGACTTCCTCGGCTGGTGGCCGTGGAAGCCTCAGGCAGGCCTCCTATTTCTCTCAGGAACAATAGACTGAGTTCCTGTCCTTCTCAGGGGGCTCCAGGAAGACTGAGCCAAGCCGAATCTGCCCTCTAGGGTTTGAGGAGATCGGGGCAGTATCTGATTGGTTGATACAGGTGTCCATCGCCAGAATGAATATGCATTAGGTCCACTCGACGCCTGCTGGATGCTGCTGAAGGTGCCAAAACATTGTCCTTTCCCCCTTCCCAGGAGCCATTGCTGAGTTCTCCTAGAACTCTAATTGGTGGAAATGGGGGTCAGAAGTTACAAATATGGCTGCTGCAAAACAGTTCATACAGAGTCCCAGCTTTTAAGTCCTTTTTGTAGGGCTTCTGTATTGCTTTCACAAATATTGCCCCCAAAGTTTGACAAGTGCCACTCTGCCCTGTTGTCCAGTGGCAGAGTGGACACAAACAGGGTCTCCCCCTGCCTGTCGCGAGCACCGTAGTGTTCTCCCCCCAGGCGGCAGCAGGGCTATTCACCTCCATAGCCATCAGGCAGCAACTTCTTAAAGGAACTGTGCTCTTTACACAAATAGCGCTTAAGGGCACTGTTTTAAAGTTTTAATTTCTCCCCCCTTCCCTAATGTGCCTCTGGACCCCTAATGCTGCTGCTTTGTTCCTGGGGCCAGAGCACACAATGGGGAAACTAGCAGGAGCCGCCAGAGCAGCTTTTGCACTTAGCGCCATAGTGCTCTCAAACAGCCATGTTGGCAGATGTCAGCTCATACATGTGAGCAGGCTTCCCTATGATACTCGCACACTGTACTGAGCAGCATTCGCCAAATGGCCAAGCAGGTGGCTTACTTTTACATGCTCCTCTGGTTCCCCACACAGGATGCAGGCACACAGGGGCTGGCAGGAGCACACATGAAGCACAAAACTGGGCCAGGAATGGCGGGACGGCAGAGTAGTGCCCAGGGAGACAGTCAGGTAAGCCACCACCCATGGACGGTTTACATATGAAACATATGACACTAGCCCTCTCAACTACCTTGTCGCACTGCCTGGCCACCTTTAGGTCATCCGATATGATTACCCCTGGTCTTTTTTCTGCTTGGTGATTGTCAATATCACACCTTCAATTCTGTACTCTTCCCCCAGGCTTCTGTGCCCTAAGTGCATTATTTTGCATTGAAACCCAGCTGCCATACCCTTTCCACCCCCAATTGGAGTGTCTACCCTGTTGCAGAGTTTGATGTCATCCACAAAGAGACAGACCATCCCTTCCAGCTCCTCTGCAATGTCAATTTATAAATTTTTTTTTTTTTGTATATTTTTATTGAGCTTTAATGCAAGAAAACACTTACAAGAAGCTAGCAGACATGGACGGGTGCCAAAAATTATGCACTCAATGATCATTTCCAGATATAGCCTCACCCATCCCTTGGAAGATAACAACAGCATAGGGGGAATTAACCATAAAGAATTCATATCCGTCCCCATAGTCTACAGCACAGAGATCACCTCAGAGGAAGAAGTAACCCCAGCCGACTCCTATTGGGCCCGCCAGGGCGTGAGCTAGCCAGCCAGCCCACCCCTCCCCTGTAAGGCAACATATCCGCAGTTACAAAATGCCCCGTGTTTACCACAACTCGCTGATCTTAACATAAATTAATGTGCCCAATGATCCCCTTAAAATATTAAAGAAGGAAACTGTATTGTTTTCCCTTTTCAAAAAGGTTTTCTACAACCCTGGTACAGCCCTCCATTATAACATAAAGCCCATAGCATGCAGTATATTCAAGAGCTCAGAATTCCAGCCTCTTTTTTTATACCTTAACCAAGTCCAAGGGAAGCTCTGTATTTAAAGCAGACAATTCCATCAGGCAGCTGTATAACAAAACAAGCATTTGTCAATGCCGAATGTTTGCTTGCTGGCATTGGGATTGGTAGTGTAGGAGTTAGACAGCTGCATAATAGGAATGGCAGTGAAGTATTGAACTGAACCCAACCCCGCCACCACCCTGCAGATACGGACAGGCATTGGGGTGTGCCTTTGGGTCATCAGGCATAATGGCCATGCCATTTCACCACACCCCACCCTGCAGACACTGATAAGTGTCACGGTGTGCCTTGGGATCTTTGGCCCTTATGCACACCCCATTCCATTAGGAAGTATGGTAAGATGGGTGCGGTATAGGAGAATGGGGTGAACTTTGGGGCCAAAGAGTCCAAGGCATACCTCGATGCCTCTCAGTGACTGCAGGGTGTGGAATGGTATGAGCATCACAGGCAAGAATCCCAAGTCACACCCCTGATGCCTGTCATTCTCTATAGGGTCGGGCGTTACAGTTGAAAAGCCTAATACCTCAGGCATTCGTTGGTATTTTCACTCCAAATTTTCAACATGTTTGTTTTGTGACCCCACCTCATGAACAGGGGGAAAGGAAAATTACGTACCTACCGTAATTCTTGATCTTCTTGGACGAGTCTCCACCACTCATTCACACTAGTGGGATTAGGGCCGGAGGCACTAGGACCCATCGGGAGCAAACTTTTTTGCTGGAGGGTCGGCGCGAGATGCGCATACGAGACCGCGGCGCCCATGAGGCGCTGACTCGAGCGGTAACGACCTTTCCTCGGCGCCCGACCCTCCCAACCGCCCAGTACCTTTACCAAGGAGGTGCAGCGCAACTAACGTAAAGAGTAACTGTAACATTAAAAACACGGACATAAGATAGTCCGTACGACCCGTGTAAGAAGGGTCAGTAAAGAAGTCCTCACAGCCTAAAGATTTGAGGCAGTGAAGACCAACACAGCGGTGAGCTCGGGGGATGGAGGGTGGGCGTGTGAATGAGTGGTGGAGACTCGTCCAAGAAGATCAAGAATTACGGTAGGTACGTAATTTTCCTATCTTCCTGGACCTAAGTCTCCACCACTCATTCACACTAGTGGGAGAGTACCAAGCTGGATAATCCCCAAAAGGGCGCAGGAGAGCCAGAGCTCACATGTCTAAGGTAGAAGCCTATTAAGGATGGTTCTGCCGAATGCGGAATGTCGCCTGGCATGAACGCCCAGTGCATAGTGCTTAACGGTATGCACTGAGCTCCAGGTGGCGGCGTTGCAGATATCTGCAATTGGAACATTGCGAATTTCCGCCAGGGATGCCGCGACCGCCCTAGTAGAGTGAGCGCACACTCTACCTTCTAATTTAACCTGAGCCATGGAGTAGCAATGTCGAAGGCATGCCACTAACCATGAGGAGATGCATCTGATAGCGACAGGTTGACCCAGCCGGGTGTCGCTGAAAGAAACAAAGAGTTGTTGAGTCTTGCGAACATCCTGGGTTCTGTCCAAATAGAACCGCAAGGCTCTCTTAACATCCAAGGAATGAAGAGCTCGTTCCCCTTCATTTTGGAAATTAGCTAAGTAGCGGAAGTACCAGAGGTTGGTTTAGATGGAATTCTGACACAACCTTGGGAAGAAATTTTGGATGGATACGGAGAACTACTTTGTCTTTATGGAAGACAGTATACGGAGGGTCTGTAACCAGGGCATGTATCTCAGAGACTCTGGGTGAGGTAATGGCCCCAGGAAGGCAGTCTTCCAGGTAAGAAATTTTAGCTCACAGGTAGCTAGGGTTCGAAGGCTTCTGAGTGAGCATGTCCAGCACCAGGTTAATGTCCCAGGCTGCAACTGGACGCTAACAGGGGTCTGGTATGAAGAATCCCTTAAGAAATCTCTTCACCATAGGTAACTGAGCCAGAGTCAGGGATGAAACCAGCTCATGGAACTGAGATGGCACTAAGGTGAACTTTAACTGTGGAGTACTGAAGACCTGAGTTAGATAGGTCCAAAGATACTCCAGAACCTTGTCAGGAGGACAGGAAAAGGGGTTCAAGAGGACTTTGCACACCAGAGAAAAACGCCCATTTGGATGCGTATGTTTTCGTGGGCTGGCTCCCGAGCAGCCAGAAGGATGCTCGAGACTCTACGGAGACGTTGAACCGATTCACTTCTATCTCTTCAGAGCCAAGCATGAAGGTGAAGTGATTTCAGGTTGGGATGGACCAACGAACCCTGGGTCAAGAGACTGACTTGCAAGGGAAGTGGACTTGTGCTCCAAGCACCACTCCCATACCCTCATTGCTTCCCTGCAAAGGGATAAGAGTGAGCACCCTTGCTTGTTGATGTAATACATCACAGCTTTGCTGTCCGCTTGAAGGAGAATGTTCTTGTGACAAAGGACATCCTTCAGAGCTTGGATCGCATAGAGGACCGCTCTCACCTCCAAGACATTTATGTGGAGATGAGATTCGAACGGAGTCCATACACCTTGAGTGTGGAAGGAGAGACAGTGAGCTCCCATCCCATTAGCGTCGTCTGCCTGGTGATGGAGATCTGATGGTCGGAAGAGCAAAGGGGAACCCTTTGAGGAGATTGCTCTCTTGAGACCACCAGGTGAGAGACCTTCGAAGGGGTTGCGTCACCTTGATGGGATAAGACTGGGGGTGAGAGGTCGGAGACCACTGAGTGGAGAGCATCCATTGGGTGGTTCTCATGTGCAACCGGGCCAGGGGTACAGAGAACACCGAGGACGCCATGAGACCCAACATGTGTTGCATCGAGAGAGCTGTAACTGATTGGTTCTCCCCGATGTAACGGGCCATCCGAAGGATGTCGAGTCTTCTGTCCTCTGGAAGGAAAGCCTTCGCGGAAGAGGTGACTAGAAGCGTCCCTAAGAAAAGGAGCCTCTGGGAGGGCTGCAGTTGGGATTTTTTCAGATTCAGCAGAGCTCCCATGGACGTGAGAAGACGAGAAGTCGTTTGCACGGCTTCCAAAGTCCCTTGGCTGGACGGGCTTGCTAGAAGCCAATCGTCCAGGTAGGGAAAGACTCGGAGTCCGCTTTTTCCTGAGATGCGCCGCGAGAACTGCACAACACTTTGTAAAAACTCGCGGCGCCGAGGATAGCCCAAAAGGCAGGACTCTGAACTGATAATGCTGACCCAAAGCTACAAACCTGAGGAACTTGCGGTGGGTCGGGTGGACGGGGATATGCTGGTACGCATCCTGCATATCCAGAGAGGCCAGCCAGTCGTCCTGATGCAGCAAGGGTAACAGGGTACATAGGGAAATCATTTTGAATTTCTCCCTTGGGAGGAATTTGTTCAGCTTTCTGAGGTCTAGAATGGGGCGCATCCCCCCAGTTTTCTTTGGAACCAGAAAGAAATGGGAGTAGAACCTGTGTTCCGCAAATGCGGGGCACCAGTTCTATTGCCCTGTTGTTCAGAAGGCCTCGATCTCGGTGGTGAGGAGGTTCGACTGAGAAGCCGACAACCTGGGTTGTAGTCTGGGAGGACAATTTGGGGGGAATTGAGAGAGTAACCCTCGCGAATTATCCGAAGGACCCATTTGTCTGAAGTTATGGACTTCCACTCGTTGTAGAAGTACATCAGACGACCTCCCACCGGAGGAGAAAGTTCCATCTCGGGCAGTGTGGATGGAACTTGGGCCAACAACTCATAAGGTGGCGCTGGGGGCTTTAGGCCCCTGCGCTTTCTGCTGCGTCCTCTTCTGAGGTTGGGCAGGTTGGCTTTTATGGAAGCTTCCCCTGCTTCTGCCTCGAAAGGACTGACGACTAAGAAACTGACGTCTGTTCGTATGCCCGCGAGAGGGGGCAGGCGGAGGTTCTGGCCAATTTAATGGCCGATCTAGTCTTTTAGGAGGCTTCTAAGGCTTGCTCCACCTGAGGGGTCAAAAGATAGGGTGCCATCAGCAGCGCCATTACCTGCTGCTGAGCATCCTTGTGAAGCCCGAAGAACGAGCCAGGAATGGCGCGCGAAAGTACAAACCCGCAGCAGCTGAACGAGAAGCAGTGTCGAAAGCGCCCATGGCGGCTTTGACTTGTTGGTTATTGATTCAATACCTCTAGTAACGGTCAATAGAAGCTCTGACTTGAGTCCGAATCTGGAAGAGCTTCAACCATTCTTTTCATAGAGTGCCACAGGATATACTCATACTGAGAAAAATAGCCTTGATAACTGGCAACACGCATACTTAGAGTGGAGCAGCAAAGACTCTCTTACCTAATGTATCAATCTTACGAGACTCTTGTTAATAGGTCGAGCTGAAGTAGTTTGAGGAAGAACGACCTTGTCATTCTCTGCCAGGACTACAATAGGATCCGTAAATGCTTGGGATGCCAAAATAGGACGATCCTTGGGAGCTGAATACTTTATCAATGGATTTAGCCACTGAATGATTAAGAGCAGGATTATTCCATACCATTTGAGACAGCGCCTCAAGGAAGGCTGGATCGGAGGAGTCAAACCGTAGGGATCTCCAAGCATGAAGGTACTGAGTCTTAATATCTTCCCAGGATCGATGTCTGTAGTCTGGAGAAAAGTGGATCTCAGGTTCTTCAACAGAGACTTAAGACAGGTCCTCGACCACAGGCTCTGTAGCAGAGAAAGATCCTGTTTCTCCACTTCATCACCCAACCGAGGTCTGGGTCAGGCTCAACATCATCTCCTGATGGTCCAGAAAGGACTGTTTGGACAGGAAAGGAATGAAAATTAGAGAGGAGGAAATATCAGAAAACAAGGAGAGTCCCCGAGACCCCGGCGCCGAGACGCAAAGCGGGTCAAGACGGCACTAAGGAGGCACACGGGCGCCAGGCACGCCTCGCAAGCGGCACCGCATCCCCAGGCGGCGTTACGAACGCGCGCAAGACAGCACCACCGAGCCGACGGCGCCTGCGACACGGCGCCACTGGCGCCGAGACGCCGCGCCGCTTGAAGCCGACGGCGCCGCACACGGCGCTGGCTGCCGACGGCGCTGCTACACGGGCGCCGGGCTGGCGGACGGCGCCGCACACGGCGCCGCCCGACCCAGCGGCGCCGCCGATGGCGCCGCCAGATCCAACAGCGCCGCGGACGGCTCCGCAAGACCCACCGGCGCCAAAAATGGCGCCGACAAGCCAACAGACTCCGCAGAAGGCGCCGGAAAAGCCCCAGGAACCTGGAAAGCAAGAGGAGGAAACAAAACCAGGAGATAAGGGCATCGGTGTGGCCCCCTGCGCCGCAGCCATGTGAGGGGGGGAAACACCTAAGCACGGAGTCGCAGGCACCGAAGAAGGCGCCGCGCGACTAGGGAAGGTCCAACCGCCCTACCTGATCGCCGGAGGGGCCCGAGGGCTCCGAGGCAACCGAGCCAGGCAGAAGAACCAACCTCCGAGCCCATCGCTCCATAAGAGCGGCCCACTGATGAAACTGCTCATCTGGAGCCCTACCTATAGGCGGGGAGGGGCTCCGATGTCGAGGACGACGATTCACAGAAGTTGGCGACTCCGAAGAAGGAGACTGGCAACTAGCAATGATAACCGACCGTCGACGCGCAGACATACCAGAGGGCGACCTCGAGTGATGCCTTCTCTTTTTTGACCTGTGGGCCGAAGAAGAGCTCGAGGCCGAACGGTGCCGTGAAAGCGACCGTTTATTTTTATGCCTCGACGGGGACCGCCCATCCCCGGCATTGACTGACCGCTGTCGGAACCCGCTGAGTTTCTTGAGAAGGAGGTTGACCGGACCCAGCCCGGCTGACTGAACAGCTTTCATACGAAGTCTCCCTACCGTCACCTGACCTGCTCATGGTTGACTCCGTCAAGTAGGCCGAGACTTCTTCAAGTAAGTTAAATTTAAGATATTAGAAAAAATTTTCGAAATAGAATAAAATTAAGCGATACTACTATCGTGATAATGTTACAAAAAAACAAACTGAAAACTAAGCGCTAGTTTGAAGTTTGACTCCCGACAGACGAGCGACGTCGTATACTGGAAGCGCACTCGACGTAGGAAAAAGGAACTGAGGCGGTTGGAGGGTCGGGAGCGAGAAGGTCGATACCGCTCGAAAGCCGCAGCTCGGGCGCTGGTGTCTCGCGCGCCATCTCTCGCGCCGACCCTCCAGCAAAAAAGTTTGCTCCCGATGGGTCCTAGTGCCTCCGGCCCTAATCCCACTAGTGTGAATGAGTGGTGGAGACTTAGGTCCAGGAAGATTATCAGTTTGTTAGCCGAAAGCTGCTTATGCACAGTGACTACGGCATTTAGTACCACAGGTGCAAAAATATTCCGAACAGGATGTAAAAAATAACAGCTGTACTCTTTCATGGGGAGGTGTAAAAAATGGCTATGTTGCAAATGTGTAGTAAAAATATTTAAAAAAATGGTGAAGTCACGAGCGTACATAGAAACTGTGCAACGCACAGCCGTAATATAATTAGGTTGGGGATTTTACAGCAGATTGTCAACTCAGGCATTTTGGTGCCTCCGATCATGAACAGTGTCACTGTGATTTTCTTTATCTGTGCCGAACAATGATTTCCCACAGCAACCACGTGATCTCTGCACTGAAAGTGTGAAAACACACTCGCCATGTTGTGAAAAATGGCAGCTGTACTGTTCATAAGGAAGTGTGGAAAATGCCACTGGGAAAATCTGGACTGAAAATATTACAAAGTCATGAACTAACAAGGGTGCGTGGAAACTGTGCAATGCTCACTCGTAACACAGTCATTTTATGGACTTTTGTCACCAAATTTTCAACATAGCCATTTTAAGACTACTGCTCATGAACAGTGTAACTGTGATTTTCTTAATCTGTCCTAAACATGGCTTTCGCACACCAACAGCACCATTGTGCGCTACATGTGCGAAAACACATTTTGGGCGACATATGAAACATTGCAGCTGTGCTGTTCATAAGGAAGTTTAATAAAATGGACATGTTGAAAATCTGGAGTGAAAATATTAAATTTGCAAACTTACAAGCATGCATAGGAACTGTGCAACGCACACTCATAAAAGTCATTTTTAGGAATTTTTTCACCAAATTCTCAACATAGCCATTTTAAGACCTCTGCTCATGAACAGTGTCACTGTGATTTTCTTAATTTGTCCTTGTACATTGATTTCAAGACACACTGCGCTATTGTGCGCTACATGGGCGGAAACACATTTGGGTGATGTGAAAAATGACAGCTGTACTACTATAAGAAGGTGTGGTACAATGGCAATGTTGAAAATCTGGAGTGAAAATATTGAAAATTTGCCAACTAACGAAAGTCAGTGAGGAACTGCCAACGACGTCAGAAACAGTCATTTTTTTGAAAATTTTTCACCAAATTTTAACATAGCCATTTTAACACCTCACCTCATGAACAGTGTCACTGTGATTTTCTTAATTTGTCCCATACATTGATCTCGCACACCAACTGCGCCATTGTGCGTTACATGGGCGGAAACACATTTTGGGTGAGATGTGAAAAATGTCAGCTGTACTACTCATAAGAAGGTGTGGTAAAATGGCAATGTTGAGAATCTGGAGTGAAAATATTGAAAATTCACGCCTTTACGAGCGTGTGTAGGAACTGCGTAATGCACGCTCATAAAACAGTCATTTTTAGGACTTTTTTCACCAAATTTTCAACATAGCCATTTTAAGACATCTACTCATGAACAGTGTCACTGTGATTTTCTTAATTTGTCCCGTACATTGATTTCGCACACCGACTGTGCCATTGTGCGCTACATGGGCGGAAACACATTTTGGGTGAGATGTGAAAAATGACAGCTGTACTACTCATAAGAAGGTGTGGTAAAATGGCAATGTTGAAAATCTGAGAAAATATTGAAAATTTGCGAACTTATGAGCCTCATGAGGAACCGCGCCAAGTACATCAGAAAAGTCATTTTTGGGATTTTAAACTCAAATTTTCAACATGGGGTTTTTGAGACCCTTCTCATGATTGATGTCACTGTCATGGTGTTATTCAGGTCCAAAGGATGATTTCGCAGTCACTGCGCGAAATCACCCTTCGGGCCCGAATAACGCCATGACAGTGACATCAATCATGAGAAGGGGTCCCAAAACCCCATGTTGAAAATTTGGTGCCAAAATTCAAAAAAATGCCTGAGATATGCAATAAAGTTGAAACCCCCCGATCTAGCCCATTATACAGCTTACCGCATTTCCTCAGTTCGCGTCTTTGAAGAGTGCAGACGTGTTCCGGTCCACCAAGATCGCCGCGCGAGGTCCGGAGGTAAGTATGGGGTGGGGGAGTGGGAGGCTGGGTGCGCAGTGGTGGGTGCGGGTTGTGGGAGGGTGGCGGGAGACTCGCTGTGGGACCGCTTTTTCTACAGGTGAAAAAAACGGGCGACGTGGGACGCTTGACACGCTGGGGTGTTCTCCAGCATGGCACAAGGACATTGAGGGAGGTGGCTTCAGCCGACGGGGATTGGGCACCCCGTCGGCCCATGAATTGCTTGCCATGCTGGGTGGGCTCCCAGCGTGGCACCAGAGACTTGATGGGGGAGGCGGCCATTCAGCCGACGGGGATTGGGCATGCCCGTCGGCCCCTATGAATTGCTTGCTGCGCTGGGGTGGGCTCCCCAGCGTGGCACTCCTGAGAGGGGACAGTGTAGCCAGCGGGGATTGGGCACCTCTCGGCTATATGATATTGCCACGCTGGGGTGGGCACCCACGTGGCATTTGTAGCGCTTGGGGAAGGTGGAGGAACGAGCACAGCCACGGGGATTGGGCACCCTGTCGGCTATGTTAGTGCGGCGCGTGCGGCGGGGCACGCACGCCTGCGAGCCTATGGGGAGCTGCGTGTGAGCAGCCTTATTCATCGCTGCTCACTCTGCCATAGCTCCCCTTTCAACTCAGAGTTACTGCATTTTGAGCCTGTCAAGACAGCTCCAAATGCATTGGCTTACAGGGGCCGCGCCTGCCAGCACACTGACTGAATTGGAGGAGGAGGTGACACACCTCTGAAATCTCCGATGATGGCACTATGTTTCTTGCACATGCGTGCAAGCAAACATAAAAAGAGAAGCAACCATAGTGTGCAGCCCAGATCCCTGTTCTCATGAGAACAATATCAAGCTGCAATAATAAGGAGGCAGCGTAATACCCAGAGCTGTTTTCCCACCAAGAAATACCAGTCCCCCACCAGTTAACCCCCGTAGTGCAGGACAACCACACTTTAAACAACAAACTAATAACAGGTATATTGTACAGAAACAACTTTGTATGGAGTACTTTATAGTTTGCAACATGTCCTTATAGAGATCACTCTCCCTCTGATGCAGCCGCCCCCAACTCCTGGGCTTCCCCCTGCTGTATAAGCTCCAACATCTTCTCCACTTCTGAAGGGTCATTGAAAAGATACACTTTGCCCTTACATTCCACCTGCAACCTGGCTGGATATAGCAGCTGGTGAAGAATTTTCAAGTATCTGAGGCGACTACGAATGCTATCAAAAGACTTTCGACGCTGCCTGGTCTCATATGATAAGTCCGTGTAAATTGAAAGGGTTGCATCTCCATATTTGATAGGTCTCCTCTGTTTTGCAACTGCCATAATATGGTCCCAATCCCCCATGCCACAGCAAATGACCACGAGTGTCCTGGGGCTGTTCTGTCCCTGCGGTGCTCTGCCGGGAGTGAGACGAAAGGCCTTTTCCAATGCAAGCTGTGGCTCATCCTCGCCAAATCCCAGCAGTTCAGGCAAAAAAGTTCGAATGAACTCCAAGGGGTCCTCTCCCTCCTCCATCTCCGGTAAGCCCAGAATCCGGATATTTTGTTCTCGGTCTTGATTTTTGAGAAGCTCAGTCCAGCAGCGGAGTGCTGTATTGTCTCCGATGAGCTTGGTCATATCATTCATTGTTTTACTGCGATTCCGCTCCATTTTGTTCATGGACTGCTGTGTGAGTTCTGCCTTAGTCTCCAATGCCACTACCCTGGGGGTCAACGAGTCAAATTTACAGTCCAAATCTTGGACCGTTTTGACCAATTGTTGAAGTGTTGAGTTGACCGTCCCCAGAGACACCTCCTCAGGATCATCAGAACTCTCAGTCCCTGCCACACTGCTCTGAGGAGGGCCACCACCTCTCTTACTTCTGGGGTGAAAAAAGTCCATGGAGCGGCCATAAAACCCTTGATCTTCCCCATTATGATCCAACGAAAGACTGTAGCAATCACCACGAAATAGGTTTAAAGGATAGCTTCCCAAATAGCAAGTATTAGTAAAAAAGTTTGAAAAATATACGGAGCTTTAGCAAGTTGCTTCCTCCCTTGTGGCTGCTCACAGTGCCCCCATAAAGATATTAAAGAGGACTGGTCTCAGAACTAATCCCTGAGGTACTCCACTAGTCACCCTCCCTCCCTTGGAGTGAACTCCATTTACCACCACCCTCTGTCATCTATCCCCAACCAATTTCTTACCCAGTTTTCCACCTTTGGACCCACTCCTAAGCTATCCAGCTTGCCTACTAGTCTCCTGTATGGAACGGTGTCCAAAGCCTTACTGAAATCTAGGTAGTCCACATCCACCACTCCACCCTGATCTAATTCTTTTGTCATCCACTCAAAGAAATCTATCAGATTCATTTGACATGACCACCCTCCCATGAATCCATGCTGCTTCTGGTCTTGGAACACACTGGATTCAAGATACTCAGCAATCCTTTCCTTCAGCAGTGATTCTAATAACTTCCCCAATACCGATGTCAGGTTGGCAGGTTTATAATTGCCAGTCTCCTCCTTGCTACCACTTTTGTGAAGTGGGACTACATCTGCCCTCCTCCGGAACCTCTCCTGTTTCCAGTGAGCTGTTAGGTATGACTGTCAGAGGTTCAGCCAATACCTCCTTGAGCTCCATCAATACTCTTGCATGCACCCTGTCCATTGCTTTGTCCACTTTCAGGTTAGCAAGTCCTTTCTGGACTCTCTCCTCAAAAAAGAGGACCAATGTCCACCTCCCTTGTTCAAAGCTCCTGTTACTTTTTTGGTCCTTCCCCTTCCTCTTCCTCTGAGAACACTGAGCGGAAGTATTTGGTAAAGATATCTGCCTTTTCTTGGTCCCCATCTGCACAGTCCCCCCCCCCACCTTCCCTTTGTAACCTTATAATCCCTCCCCTGGTCTTCCTCTTTTTGCTGACATACCTAAAAAATGTATTTTTGATGAGACGTTAAACAGAGGTTCTATCTGCCTGGATTGGTGGTAGTTCAGGTGGATGTTAAAGATCCCATGGCACTTATCGAAAAGAGTAGGGGAAGTTTTTATTAAACAAGAAAACACAACATCACAGAAAGAAAAGATTAAACATACTAAAATACAGAAAACAAAGGAAATATAATAATGCTATACATATATGAATAAAAGGAAAACATCACCAAAAAATAGGAAAACCTTTCCATAACTCAATAACTTTTACATTTGAAAAATGCTGGCTATCCAGTAGTCTAAGTGCAAGCAATTCAGTTTGAACAGAATCAAGTATTACTGTATATGATGTCTGCTGTTGCTGCAATACAAATTTACAACGAGCTTGCCACAAAAAATACTGTAATAAAGAAAAAAAAACATTCAATGTACTGTTATGATATTGTTTCCATATTCCCGTGTAGTCACCTAGAATAAGAATATTATATCGTTAAATGAACTAAATGTGGCATATGCCAATGTGTAGCTGCCTCAGCCCAGAAGGCCTTACTATCGATACAATCTAAGAAAAAATGATGTTGGCTTTCTTCAACATTAATACACTGTGGTCTCAAGCAATATCTGTCAGCTAAAGGTTTGTACCTCAGATTTCCTCTAACACCTAATCTCCCATGAGCAGATATCCAAATTATATCCCAAATTTTAGCTGGAATCCAGAAATCAGTTAGTTTATGTAAGGTGAAAGTCATGTGTGATGGAGTACAATGAGGAAATAGAAGTGTGACTTTTTGAACATCATAAACAACATAATTATAAAAGGATTTTCTAGTTAAAATGAGTAATTTTCTAAGGGTATCTTCCATTGGTGCAGTTTCTTAAAAGTAGAAAGTCCATAGGTAGGTGCTATCTGAAGCAAGTATTTTAGGAGGAAACATAGACCATTTAAAAAATATTTATGCCAAACAGACTGAACCCAATAATGCCATGCCAAAGAAGGTTTTACCCATATAAATGGAAAGGAAGAAAACAAAAAATAGAATGAAAAAAACAACGGGATTAATCATCTGCAAACCTCCTTCTTTCTCGAAAGATATGTAAAATCTCTTTTTACAGGATTAAGCCTGGTGCCCCAAAGCATTTGAAAAAAAATACTATATAATCTGGTTTCAACCGATATGGGTGGAGGGAAGACATGACTGATATAGAGAAAGAGGGGTAATAAGAATTTTTTAATAACAGCAATCCGTTTTAGTTTCCCAAAAGTCCAACTTTTCCATAAATTTAGTTTAGATTCCCCTATAACTAATTGTTTCTCCCAATTGTAAAGGGCCATATCTTCAACCCCAAACCATATCCCCCAAATCTTTTTGGGTGTATTTGAAACGGATATATGAAAAAACTCGGATACATGAGCAGAAGAGTGATACAATGGTAAAATAAAACTTTTTTCGATATTCAGGGAAGCTCCTGAAAATTGACCAAAAAAAAGAAAAATATCCAACGCCCTCTGTAATGATGTAGTATCTGTCAGTAATAAGGTAACATCATCTGCAAAGGCTGTAACCTTAATTTTTTCCAGGGATGGAGAAGGTGAAAGTCCTATAATCTGTTCATCTAGAATAATACATCTGATTACAGGATCTAAAACAAAAGTGTATAATAGAGGACTAAGGGGCAACCCTGCCTAACACCCCTATTAATTTCAATCTCAGTTCCCATTAAGCCATTTACAATGGGGATAGTAATTGCTTGACTATAAAGTTTAAGTATCCAACCAACAAAGGTGTTTGGAATACCATAGTTTGATAATACAAAGTACAGATAAGAGTGACAAACCGTATCGAAAGCCTTAGCCTGATCTAGTGCCACTATTAATCCCGACCGGGCAGGATTATGCAAAGTATTTGAAAAGAGATCTCTGATTAAAAAAAGATTATGCTGTATCTTCCTATTCGGAATAGAGCAAGTTTGAGCAGGATGTATAAGGATTTCTGCTACTTTTAGCAAACGATTATGTAAAATCTTAGTTAAAATCTTATAATCGCTGTTTAGGAGGCTAATAGGTCTCCAATTAGATAAATGACTTTATCCCTTTTTAAAAAGAAAGGTCATGAGTGAAATAGAAAAATCTTTGCATGTTGCAGCTGAATTCAAGATGGAATTAAAGACTAGAGGTAAAAAAACTCCATGTATTTTATACAGATTTTATAGAACTCATTAGGGATACCATTTAAACCAGGAGCAGATCCATTTTTTAGCTGTTTTATAACTTCTACTACCTCCAAAGCTGATATAGGTTTAGTCAAAAGTTGCAAATCAGTCTCTGACAGCGAAGGTAAAGAGCCAAGGTGTTGAAGTGGAAAATCGTAGGTAGTTAACAATGGTCTGGATGAAAAGTAATCCTGGATATGGTGTTGAACAATTGGCAACATTCCCATATCAGAGGTAACTAAATCTCCCTGTGAGTTAATAAGTCCAGTCATTAAAGTATGTGTCAAACGAGTTTTAAAAGCTTGAAACGGATCAGACATGGGACTGTTTTTAATGCCATATTTAAATTCTAGATCCAAGGATTTTGCTCTATTATACTGAAACAATTTCATTTGTCGCTAATGTTTAAAATTTGGGAATTATATGAAGAATGGTCTGAAGGGGAAAGGACATTAATTTATAGAGGTGATTTCTATACATAAGATACTTATATAATCTGAATTAGTTTTAGCCCGTCCCCATTAAGGAATAGGCTTTTCAGTTCGTTCTTAGTTTGTAGCCACCAATCATAAGGGGAATCAAACAAATCTATGGTAGTAGATTTAGCTAGAAAAAAACTTTAGTTTAGAAAAGAAGATGCATCTTGTAAGAAGGAAGTGTTCATTCTCCAACGGTGAGAGTTAGAGTATAATTTGGGAGGTATATTAGTTAGGGAAATATTACAAATTAAAATAGAATGGTCTGAAAATTCAGTAGGATAGACTGTACAGGATAACGGAAAAATATAACGAGAAATAAAAACCATATCTATACGAGTAGAGAAAGTATGTCTAAAATAAGTTGCTCCACCATGCAAGTGTAATTTCCGGTAAACATCCTGAAGGTTTGCATCTGCAATAAGTTTAGCAAGTGTATTTGAATCACAATATATTTTTTTTCCAGAGGTTTTACGAGAGGCCATGTCTAAGGAGCAATTGAAATCTCCACCCCATATAATATGTTTTCTGGTACATAAAAAAGGTTTAATCTCTTCAAACAAAGCAATCCGCTTTAACTTAGTTTGAGGCGCATATATATTAACCAACGAAAAAGTAGTCACGAAGGAAAATCTAAAATAAAAACTCTACCGGACTGACATCAATCACTTTGGATATTTTAAATGCCGGATTACCAAATAATATACCAATACCATCAGCAGTATCGGATCCAAAGGTCCAAAAGAAGGTCCCCAGATCCATCTTCTTTGTAATTGCGGATCTCAAAAGGATGTTACTCTAGTTTCTTGTAATAAAATAATATCTAAAGTTAAAGAGGCCAAATAGTGCAATAAAGGTAACTGCCTTCGTAGTGCTTTAATACTACAAACATTATAAGAAGCTATCTTAAGTGAGGCCATGAAGTCAAAAAGGCGTTAAAGTCAAGTCCCATTTTTGGCTAACTTTTACGCTTCTTCCCCTTTTTCCTTCTTTCTTTAGCCAATTCTGTCGCCTCACTGTCTTCATCCCTCAGTTACTAGTTCTGATACATGGAGGCATCTGACTCAAGATCTGAGTCCCTAATATCATCCTGTAGTGGTGAAAAAAATTGTCAGTGGAAATGGATTCGGGGTTGTTTTAGAGATGCTCTGGTAAAGCGCCTGCTTTTAGCTATTTCAAAGGAGGAGGCATAGAAAAACCTGAATTCTGTTTCCCAGAGACAGAAGGTTTAGGAATAGTTTTATCAGACAAAGGCTGAGATTCCTTTGCTCCGGTGTCTGCTGTTGTGAAGCTAGCTGGTTTACCTGCAACCTGAGGAACTGGGGTCGGAGAGGGAATATGGTCAGGAATACTCTGCTTTTTTGTATGAGCTTTTTTTAACAGATCATCCTGATCCAAACCCTCTGTGCAGTTCCGTCGTGCCCAAGGACACTGATGGAAGGCATGACCTTTTTCATCACACAGGTTACATTGGAAAATATTAGAACACATATCCATGGAATGACCGAATCCCCCACATAAGGGGCATTTTAAAACATCACACACACTACTAATATGGGTTCGGGCTCCACACTTGTAACAGGCTCTAGGCTGTCCCCTTAAAACAAACCCCCCTATCTTTCCCCAAGAAAAACTATTAGGAGGTGTCGATTTCGAATTGACTTGAAACAATTTAACTTTAAATTTCCACCCTCCAGTCCAAATCCCTTCAGAATCCAGCAGAGCTTCAGGAGGGTTTAAAATGTTACATCTAGATTGCAACCAATGATAGATATAAACACATTAACCCCTTCATTACGAAACATTATAGTAACATATACTAATTTGTGGCCTGGTAAGGGGAATAGCAAAGAAAGGGGTCCACAAGGGTGTAGTTTTATGTATTGCATATTTATCCCAAAATTTTTCTAAATGAAAATTAGTCTGAAAGCTAATATCAAAGGAATCTTCTCCAGCAATATGTATCAAAGCATAAATATCTGATGGAGAGAAACCCATAGATAACTTCAAAAGCTGCTTAAATACATAATATCTGTCAGGATGTTCCTGAAGACCACCTTTATACCTAATCCTGACAGCAGTACGTCGTGGAGCTTGCTCCAATTTGTTCTTAAATAATTCTGACATAGTAGGTTTCTCTGAAGGAAATTTTTCCCTTTCTTTAGAAAATATCACTTTTATAGAATCCCAGACATAACAGTAGAGTCAGTGACTGAGGTGCTTGGCTTAGAAAAGCCAAGTCAGTCTCCCCACCCCAGAAACTGCAGTTGTCCCTCTGAAACAATATTGTGCACAACAGTAGTACCTGGGCCCAGTGTCGCAGGGATCGGTGGCATGCATAGAAGAGGAGGAGGTCGATGAAAAAGATGGCCATGTAGAATCAGGAATCCACTGCCCGACTCTGTTTTCTTCATCCGGCGTTGAGTAAGCAGAATCCTCCGACCAGTCCGTAATTAGATTTAGATAGCGCCTCTTCCGAAAGTCCAAACTGTGGCGCGGTGTTTGTGACGTCCCTAGGTCCCTCTGAAAACGCTCCTGCGACTTCCTCTTTTTTGAGAGATCATTGCCCACAGCGCGAACGTCATGTACTCCTGGTGTATCTAAAGGTCTGATGAAACGGAAGAAGATACTCCCGGAACGCTTATAGGGACTGCTGAAACTCTCCCAACTGCTGGAATATCACCAGCCAACTCCGAAGATCTACAAGGTTCCTCGGTGCTGTGTTTCCAGCGTTGTAGCCTGTATTCGTGAGTCTGTAAGTCCTTCTGCATGATCACTCAGCACATTCAGTGCCTACACTTTCCCCAACCTCCATCCTGATACAATGCTGCAAATCATCTGCCATGATGCAGCGTGACGTCAGCCGGTCCTGTACTGGCGGCAACAAGGCAGCCAGTAGGGGAATTTCCCCAGTGTCCTGGCCAAATTTCCCCCATTCACTAAAAATACCATCAACTGCTTGGTCTGGTTCAATCTCAGTTTCTTACCATCTGTATCCCCCCCCCCCCCAACGAACGCCCCTGAAAAAGAGTCTTCTAGGCCCAGTGGGCTTACGGTCAACAAATCTCAACAAACAACAAACAAACAAATGCCTTGTCCCCTTTTGCTACCGCCTGAACTATTCTCTCTTCAGTTTGCACCTTTGTGCTCCATTATGTTTTTCCTGCTTCCATCTGTTTCCCCAGAGACACCTCCCCATCCTCCTACCTCTGCGTCTCCTTATACCTTTTGACTGAAAGAAGGTTGCCTTTTAGCTGAATGGTTAGGGCTGCCGCCTCTGAGACAAGGGATGTATTTACGTATTTATTTGAAAATTAGTAACCAGGGAAGGCACACTAAGTGGAGGCTCATTTCCAGGTGTGACCAGGAGATGGGGAACAAAGGGGTTACAAAATAGCAATAGTCTGATAGCAAGGCACAACTAATGGGCAATAGTACGTAATACAATCAAGCATAAAGGCACACAAATTTAAGGAACAGTGTACATGATACTATACAGCCATGCAGCTCGAGGGAATTCAAAATATATACTGTGGATAGGGTATGCCCAAATCAGTGAGCTATGAATGAGGAGCAAGGCAGAATGTAGGGACCGCTGAATTCAAATTTTGGCACACAAGGGCAGTGTGCGGAAGGAACAGAGGGAGACTAGAGGGAGGAACAGGAGGGGGAGATCAAGTTTATCAGTGACAGTGTGAGAGATATTTAGGAGAGGGAAAGGCAAAGGGATGAATAAAGTTAATTCTGAACTGCTGGGAGCCAGAACAAGAAGGTAGATTGACAAGGGAATTCCAGCAGGCAGGAACAGAGAGGCTACAAGAGTCAGAGGAGTGGAGGGAGTAGTTTGAAGGAGATAGAGGGGATAAGAGACAGCTGAGGTAAGGGGAAGAGAGGAGAACCAGAATTTAGATGGAAAAGAAAGACAATGGAGCAGACAATGGGAGACCAGCGATGGCAGGGAGAGGGATTGGTAGAGGAGAGAAAGTGATGAGTGAGTGGATGAGAGCTTGAAGCAATGCAGCAGAAAAAGTGGAAGAGATGCGAGGACCAAGCTATGGGTCCGGAACTGAAACATGCAAGACTGTAATTCAGTTACAGAAAATGCCCACCCATGAATCCAGGGAGAAGACATTACACGCTTAACCAATCTTTGTTTAACATTCTCCATTTAGTCTCTACTTTATGGCCCTGTGCTTTCTTGAATGTCCTTCACCTGTTCATTGTGCCTGCTTAATAAAGGTCACAGCCATTCTTAATTTGTGAAGTATTTGGGGATGTTGAGTATATAAAAGGCATTATACATATGTAACCTCTACATGGCGCTATCCCAGGGGCTACTACCCCTGCCTGATTTGCCACTAACAGGTTGAGGGGCCTGGATCCAATGGCGGGTGCCTCCACCCAGAGGTCAGGGTTTGCAATAGTTAAACTTACTTGGTCACAGCCCTCTGGGACACTGCAACCCCCCTTTCTTCCCACTAGTGGCCCACACAATATATCAGAATTACCTTCACAGTATACACTTACCCCCAGGGCTGGTTCAGGCACTGGGACCTCCTGTAAAATAAGATACAGTGCAACAATCACAGTACAATACTTTAACATAGACAAATACCTCAGGCAGTATAACTTTGCTGAAACAAGCAGCTCGGATTTATTTAGGGGAATATAACAAGGACAGGGAAATCAGGTTAATTAGCTTATCACTTTACTCATCTACCTATGGCTCTGTGTCATAGCCTATCCCTACCAGTTACTGTCCCTGGGTACCCAAGCCCTAGTGGCTAGTCCAAACCGGTGGCAGCTGGTAGGGCCCTTTCCCACAGAGAAAAGAAAAATTAGTTTAAACAGTCAGCAGTACAGTGATTCCATTTGGATTCAATGTGGCAATTCAACAGGGCGACCCTGAATTAGTACTCACGACCTCCAAACAAGATAGGGTCCTTCAATGTCAGCAGGGCTACTCTTGAGCTCCACGAGACTCCTCACATTTATATGGCAAACTGCAACAGGCAAAGTCCTTTAATGGCAGCAGGATTCACTTGAGGTACACAAGCCTCTTCACACATTATGGTAAAACAGAAAGTACTATACCAGGCAGGCTGCTTTCTATCCCGATCGCAATTACTGCACAATACCCGGAGAACACACAGCAGATTCAGTTCCTGACACAGACCGAGTGCAATTCAGCAATTTCTCCAGTCTTCTACAGGGTGAGCCTGGTTTCTACTCTTCAGATATCCTTTGATTCTCTTCACAGGACGGATTCAGTCCTAACAAGCAGTTACACAAGCTGCAGACTGGAACTCTGGGCCTTACACGTTTCCGACTAAAACTGCACACTGAAAAGCACAGGGCTCCTTCCTTCTTCATTGCCAGAGCTCAACTGAAACTCCAACAGACAAAACCGGCACTTCCTTTGAGTTCCTCCCAGTTCTTGACTGGATTGGCTGTCACTCACAATAGACTGCTCCTGTTGGTCCAAAAGGCGCCAAGTCTAAACTACATCTCCCAGAGTCACTGCCCATACAATCCTCTTGTGGCTGGCTCAGATTATGAGTCCAAGTTCTGATTCGTCCAAGGCACCATTTTAGAGCTAGCTTACCCCACACTGATTGGTCCAGTTCAGCAGTTCAAAACCAGAATGGGGAACTAGGCAGACACAGTTCTGACTGCAAAGAAAGCAGGTTAGACAAACTGTAATTTCATTATTACTCTAAATGGTTTCTGGCAAACAGTTACATCTTTCAGATAGGTTCCCTTTGCACTCCTAGTGACTGCAAAAATGGAGTGAATTGGCAGCAGCTCGAGTGGTACTCAATCAAAGAAACACACAGTCCCCCATACAAACTAATTATGTCTGCAAGCAGACAGCTCTTAAAGAGACAGTACCAGAGGTTCTAAAAACACTCACTGATAGATGGCTTAAACGCCAAACACCATTCAGGCTTGGAGCATTCAAGCAAGCTCCTGGAAGTCTTTTGGGAACCCCCATTTGCAGGGGGGTTACACATAAAATTCCTTATATCCCTTCCGTACATTCCTAGTATGAAGCAATCACTTTTATATTAGTTTCACAATCTGGCACTGACAATGACTGATTCCAACAGCACTCACTACAAGGGTTAAATAAGATTTTATACATGTAAACAATAGTTGCCTGGAAACCAGCTGCCCCGATCATATTACACTGGGCTTTCAGGATGTTTAAGTACAACCTAAATGTAAACAACTTGTTGAGGCCAGCATCAGCCTGCCCTCCCTCTGCGTTTTGTAACAAGTTCTACAGCTTCAGCCTCTCCCCTTAGCTTCGATACCTCCCCTCTCCACTTGCAGCATGGCCAACATAAATAATACAGTGGCTGTCACTAACATTTTGTCTCTTTCTTCACGAGAGATCCGCCTCTAAAACCAGTGTTCCCAGATCTACATGGATTTCTGAAGTTACAGGGAAATGGACCAACAGTGTTCCCACTGTTGAAATCCACTGGTTGTAGCTCATGCTGTCCTGTATCACCATGTACTGCTCTTCTTGTGAGCTATGTGTATCTCGGGTTATGTCTGACAATAGGCATTCACTTGTCCAGTATATTTACCTGATTAACAAAAGAAAAACAAATTAATAAATATACAGGAAAGCTATTTATTGAAACTGTTTACACATCAGCCAACAATTTATTCTATTTCTGGGCAAAAAAGTGGTCAAAATAATAATTTATTTGGTAACTGGGAAGATGCGCTTTGTCAAAACTGCTCTTTTTGAGGCACAACCCAGGCTATACAGCAACGCCAGTTATAGGCAAGGTTAAAGACATGTAGCAGAATAATTACTAGGCTGGTTGCAAACATATGAAAATTGCCAGCAGATAAAGGCCTTCTGGTCTATCAAGTCTGCTCGATTGTGCAGCTAGCAGCCCTTATTCTGCAGCTGCCCCTCCCTCCTTTCCACCCCTCCCCTGACCCTCCTTCCCTCAGCTTTCACTGCCTCCCTTCCCCCCTTCCCATGACCCTCCCTCTTGCCCTGTCCCAACCCCTTTTAAAGCAGCCCACTGTTCTACAGGATACCACGTCCACTGGTAACACATGCCACATGGCCACTACCCTCACTGTAAAAAAGTGTCTTCTCATCTCCTTCCTGAACCTTCCTTCCTCCAATCTCATATCATGGTCTTGAGTGTCCCTCCCCACCCTTATTTTGAAAAGCCCCTCTGTACCAGTCCTGTTATTCATATCATGTACTTGAAGGTCTCAATCATATCCCCCCGTCCCTCCTCTCCTCCAGTGAGTACATGTTCAGTTCCCTCAGCCTACTGTCATGCGGTAAGTCCCCCTAGACCCTGGATCATCTTTGTTGCCCTGCGCTGCACCCCCACCAGTAACATAATGCCCCTCTTCAGGTACAGGTGCCACTACTGCACACTGTACTCCAGGTGTGGCCTAACTAGTGATATATACAATGGCAGAATCATCTCCCTCCTCCTTGAGGCAATACAACCCAGCATTCTATTGGCCTTTGCAGCTACTTTTCTACATTGTGCTCAGTTGTTCATTGATCCCGTAATGAGCACCCCAGGTCCTTCTCCTCTTCAGTCACGGCTAGCTGCACTTCCCCCAGTTGGTAGCTCCTCCTTGGGTTTTTTGCCCCAAAATGCAGCAACTTGCACTTTTTAGCATTGAACCCTAGTTGCCAGGTGTCCATCCAGGTCTCCAACTTTGTCAGATCCTCCTGCAACCCCTGCCATCCCCTTAGGTCATCCACCACTACTCCCATCTTGGTGTCGTCAGCAAACAGACTGATCTTGCTCTTGATGCCCAATGAAATGTCTGGAATGAATATCCCACGCAACACTGGTACTATCACCATGCCCTGCGGCACTCCGCTTGTCACCGCCCTTGGGGATGAGAGTTTCCCACCCACCACCACTTGCTGCTGCCTTCTCTGCACCCTGTTCACTACCCACCCACCATCTTTGCCCCCACCCCTGTGCTTTCTAGCTTACTTCCAATCCTCCCATGCGGCACCAAGTCAAATGCCTTACTGAAGTCCAGGTACAGGACATCCACCGCATGGCCCTTGTCCAGCTCTCTAGTTACCCAGTCATAGTATTCCACCAGGTTGGTCTGGCAGGACCTGCCAATGGCAAAGCCATGCTGTCTACTGTCCTGTAACCCACTGGACTGGTTGGTTGATAGCAATAAGTATACAAATGGAACCCAAAGGAGTTTGTTCAAAATGGAATAAGATTGCAAGTTCACAGTAGGGTGTTTAGGATGAGGACCTCTGAAGCAGTAAGTAACATACATAAAAGGATGACAGCTAGATGCTTTTTGGTGAAGTATTAGCCAGTGCTAAGCAATTTAAATCACAAATTGTAGTAAGAAACAAATAGTGTGACCTACAGGGAATTGAACCCAGGCCCTGGAATACTGTCCTGGTGCTCCAAAAAGGACTGTGCTACAAATTATAAGACAGGAATAATAAAAAAATAGGTACTAATAATAAGACATAATACATTGGGGAGTTAAGGGTAGGGTGCAAGAAGGAGAAGGCAGATTATATAGTTGGGTGGCAGCGGAACACATCCTAGGACATTAAGTAATTACACCTTGTTCTTCAAGCGTTAACACAGATTGAGGTGCACCGTTTGTGACGAAACGTACAGCACAACAGTCAAGTTAAAGAATTATTATATTTCAAAACCTCCAATAAAAATATTATTTAAAAAAATTTTTGAGCAGAAATAAAACTTGGTGAAAAATGGCAACAACTGGTTTCTTTGAATTTATTTATTAATGTAATATTTTTCACCAGGAAAAGGTACTGCGCTAATGCCAGCTCATTTTCAAATACATCCTAAAGGAAGGCACACACAGGAAGTTTATACACAGATACTGCATATAAAATTATGAAATGGGTAGGAAAAAATGCTGGCTCCTGATTGGCCAGAAGGTACTTTCAGACAGGCCGTTATCCCAGCATAACAGCCTGGATGAAAGCAGCTCAACAAAAATATGTTTAAAAATACATCCAATTTACTAAAAAGTACCCATTTCATAATCACAATAAGGTGCTCCAGAGGGTGTGTTATGGTGAGCTAACAGCCCTTCTCGGGCAGTGAAAGCACTCAGCTTCACCTTGTGCTTCTGCCCATCTGAAGCTGGCCACTGTCCCATCATAACGCACCCCTTGTCACGGCTTACTTCTTAAATAAACATCAGAGTTCCACCATTAGTTAGCTATTCTTAAAGAGCTGGTGACACATTCAAGACAACTATAACAAAACAAAATATTTAGGCACTGTCCGGCTTGTATTTCACACTAGTTGTGTATCCCTCTGACCCATTATTTAGTAGTAAGGTCATTTGTATGAAAACAGGATCTTTGATTCTGAAGAGTTCATCTATTCCTGCTGCTTTCTCCCTACCTGAAGTCATAGAGCACTGCTTGTGACCTCACAGTTACTCCCATTGCAACAGATTGTGATGTCACAGCAGAGGGTTATGACTTGAAGTAGGGAGTAAGCTACGGTGGCAGATGAACTCAAAATGAACTCTAAGGAACAACAATCATATATTTGTAACCCCCCTACAAATGGGGATTCCCAAAAAGTCTTCCATGAGCTTGCCTAAATGCTCACTGCCAGGCTGGTGTCCTGCGTTTAGCAGTTAATCGTTATTGCCAAAGAGTGTCTGTTTAGCCTCTATGTACTGTCGCTTTAAGAGCTGCCTAGATTGCAATAATAATTAATCTGGGAGGGGGCTGAGTGTTGTCATGCTCAAGTCCCGCCCGCACTGCCAGGTAATCGCTCCGTTTCTGCCATCGCTAATTGTGCAGAGGGAGCCCTATTAATAGATGTAACTGTTTGCTGATCATTCGTTACAGTAGTAATAACAATGCAGTTTGTCTAACCTGCCTTCTTTGCAGCAAGGACTGTTTTGTTTATCCTCACCATTTTGGCCCGGAACTGCCGAATTGAACCAATCAGTCTGGTGGGACCTAAAATGGAGCCGGACTACAGGAGCTGTCTGGAGTCAAAATCAGTAGGAGTTGTAGTTTTGGGCTTTAGGTGCCTTTTTGCACCTGAAGGGGGAGTCTTTGTTGTGACTGACAGACATATCAGTCAACCGAATCTTTTGAATCAGAAGGAAATCCCCAAGCTGCCTACTGTTTCAGTCAGTTCTGAGCTGGGAAGTGAAATGAGAACAGCTCAAGTGATTTGAGCAGCAATTCTGTGTAGTTTTGCATGGGAGAACTGTGAAAGTGCTGAGTTTTTGGCCTGCCTGTCTGCCTGCTGTCCCTGAGAGGGAAAATATAGTTTATTCGGACTGAATCCGAGTTGTGAGGACTATTTAAGCCACTGGACTGTGACCAGGCTTTAACCTGAAGAAGACCGAAGATTTGCTGAACGCGATCAGCCTGTCAGGATTTCCAGCTGCTTTTGAATCCCCAGTTTTGCAGAGACTTTGCGATCATGACCGGAGAGCAGTTTGCCTGGTACAGTAGAATTTTCTTACATGTTAATGTGCTGTGTATTGAAAGTAGGTCGTGATTTGGTCCCCCACTGTGTGAACTGTGTTCTGCTTGCTGGAATCTGTATCCAGCCCAAAATGGACTGTATCCGAATTTGTCTCCATTTGGCCTTGGCTTTGATACACTATCCCAGCCAGACAACCTGCTGCACAGAGAAAGCCATCGCCGAGAGACCTGCCTGGGGATCAGCCCCCTGCTCCACGCTTGAACAGGAATGACGCCTCGGCGATTCGTGTGGACCCTGCTTCTCCTGGCACTCCAGATTAACAACCTGCTGTCTCGATTTTCATCCAGTCTGTGTCCAGTCTTGGGTATCATGAGTAATTATCAGGGTAGCTCCCTGCAACAACAGCCTAATCTAAAAGTGTGTCATCTGATTGTCTTGTTGTTTTCTTTTCACGAACTGAGCCCTCTGACTCCGGATTACAAATAGTGTGTGTTGTGCATGTTGTTTTCTTCCATCACAGGGCCCCAACCAGCTGCAATGTTCCTGGCTAGCCCACCATTCTCCATCTGGATACCCAGAATGTGTGACTGTTTATGGACCCTGACGTGCATGCATAACTGTTTGATTGATATAGCCTTTAAGAAATTTTTTTTTTTAATCTCTTTTTCCCTCTGGTCATGGTCTGGGGGGCCTTTCTCAGGCATCCTGCCTGTTCCTGCCCTGCCTGAAGTCCACCTACCTGTGCCTCCTCTCTCCCTCCTCCTTTGTCCATGATTGGCACCCCCAGCTTAACCCCTCTGGGGTGGGGCCACCCCTCCTCTTGGGCGCACTTTTAGACAGACTCCAACGTGGGAGAGGACCCGGGTGGAGGAACCTGGAAGGCCAGGCAGGATGGACTTGGCGTTGGGCATGGGGGAAGGTGCCATCACCTACCCCTCAGACCTGGCTTTTTCCTTGTTCTGGAGATCCTGCCCCCCCTCCCATGCGTGTGCATGCCCTCGACGCAAGGCATACACGGCAACCCCTGCCTGTGTCAGGACATGTGGATTAAGTGCAGCTGAGCATGCTACAGTGCCCCCGGTCTCCACCAGGAGCCACTAGATTGCCAGGCAATCCCCGACCTCCCCACCCAGAGAGGAGAGCAGCCCATCAGGTGCTCAATCCTCTTCCGCCCCTACCGACCCCGGCCTTCAGCTACGCTCTTGAACCGGGCGCCAGCTGTAGCAGGTGTAGCATCCAGCGCCTCAACCTCAGTGCCACCGAGCCAGTTAAGCAAATTAACCTGATTACGCCCCTCCTTTGTTCAAGTCCCTTAAATAAATCAGATCTGACTCTTTTTTGCATTTACCCTGAATGTGGTTCCAGTTTGTGCAAGAGTACTGTACTGCTGGTATTTGCTATGTATAACCTTGTTTTACAGGGGATCGCCAGGGCCAGGCCAGAGGAAAGCCCTGGTGGTAAGTGCAAACAGTATGGGTACTTGAGTGGTGTATTCGGGTATTGTGAAAGCAATTATTGTGTATTGTTCTGACCACTGGTAAGGAAAGAGGGGAGTTACAGTGTCCCAGAGGGCTGTGCCCAGGTTAGCTTTACCACTACCAACCCTGACCTCTGGGAGGAGACACCCATTTCAGAACTCAGGCCCCTTAACCTGCTACTAGCCAGGCAGGCAGGGGTAGTAGCCCTTGGGATAGCGCCACCTATGGGTTATGTATTCATACACATTTCTTTAGTAATAAATTATGTGGAGGAGAAATATATAAAATATAAACAGAATGCAATCAGATTTGTACCTAATTATTAAGTTTTTTAAAGTTTTCTTTGAGGTGTCAGTAGCTCTTTAAAAATTAAATGCAAAAGGCCGACATATATGATAAGTAGTAGACCATAAGTGAAAAATCATAATACATAAGCAGGCAGGCTGTGTGACATCAATTTCATAGAGAGGCATTGAGGGCTCTCAGCAGAAGACGTAGTGGCAGTAGTGTGTGATGCAAGGGAGAGGACTGCAGGTGAGGTAGGAGATCATTCCAGAGGTAAGGGAGTGGGTAGGAGAAAGCTGCCTGACCGTGTTCCTGTGGCAGGGAATGAGGTCGGAGTGGTGGGGATGAGTGCTGCCCTCAGGGATGGAAGGAGTAGGAGAATGGGGAACTTCTGACGTGGTGGAATGTCCTAGGAAAATATGCACCACAGACTTGAACTGGTTATACAGGAAAACCGTGCAATTCAGGATCCATAGAATATGATGTAATTCATAGAAGTTATAGGGAAATCCCCTTGGTGTTGTAGGAAAAATGTCAAACTGACCTGGGAACCTGCAATTTGCTTATATCTTCCCACCCACTCCTAACTCCAACCTGCTTCATCTGTTACACAGATACTGTACCAAAGTGACTCATCATAAGTACACAGTCTCTGTTCTCACCTCTAATACATCAGCTTATCATGGGGATGGGCTGTGCTTCAAATAATGGAGACCCAACACTGCACCTTTGCATGTTGGTTCAGGAGAACACACAAGGTATTTATCGTTATTGGGTTGTTGGTTTTATGTACATTACTACAGGCGGTATTAAAGGTGATGTGTTTGAGAGGTTAGATACAGGAGATTGCAGATATGAAGTCACAACACAGCTACTGGCTTACGTTGTGACCCTGGGCAAGCCATTTGTCCTCTCTGCTTTAAGAACTGGTTGGAAGAAAGACCTCACTGGCTGGCCCATCAGCAGAGTGATAGAGGTATTGTATGTAATGCCAATGACCCTACCACTCACTACACCAGTGACACACGTTCAGAAACACGCCTGAATCATCAGAGTGCTGGCTGATGGAGGATGGTACAGCATCCCAACAGATGCATGCCTTCTCAGGGGGGAGGGAGGGCTCCTGATCTCCACTGTAGTACTGCCACCTGGATGACCCCAGGTGGAGTTGCAAACTGGAGCCAGCAACTGAGGTAGGGGAACGTCGTGGTTCTGACACACACAGCACACTCGCTGCATGCGCATGTTCTTCAGACAGGCACCTCCACAACATTTTCAGGCTGGGCTACAAAAAAAAGGTGAACCCCCAACCATACAGTATGCCATCTGCTGCCTGCCGCAGGTCCCGCACCACCAACCAAGCTCTTGTTCCTAGATTGACACTCAAACTCTGCTGGTGGTATAGGGGTACACACCTGGCAACCCTTCCCATGGGGATTATGGATGGAAAACAAGGAAGCAAAGGTAAGTCCTGGAGATGATGGGTGATGGGGCTCGGCGGAGTGGCAGACCAATGTGGGCCAATCAGGAGCACTGGGGAGAAAAGCACAGTAAATTCTAAAACAAATTGCATTGTGTATGAATTTCCTTTTGCCCCGGGGGCCATTTTAAGATACTTGCTTTACTGAATTGTATACTGTGTCTACTTATTTTTATGTAAAGCTGCTATCTTATTATGCCAAGAAACCCTGTGTTGTGTATTCTCTGGTGGTGGCTAGGGTTAAGGTGCTCTCCCTCTAGGACCGGTACCATGTGATAACAGCTAATCTTTTTCAGCGCCATGTGAAAATGGTGACTACATTTGGGCAAGTGTAGTAAATGTGATTCCTGTATCTTCAGGGGGCTTCACCCCCCACGTCCCGCAATATGGGGGGGTTCCCCCCCACACCCTCCTTTCTAAATATACTAACTCTGAGTGAGGGATGAATCGGGGAGGGGGAAAACCCCTGGTTGTAATTAGTGCACTTGCCCAAATGTGTTGCCCTTTTTGCGGTCACTGTTTTTGCAGTCGCTAATAACACGGGTCACCCTAGGACCTGCCTAGTTACAGCTGCACAGTGACAGCTACGCTGACGTATAGTGAAAGGAGAAGGAGAGAGAAAGGGGTCTGAGGGCGGGGTCAGATACCGAATGCACAGCAGTTTGTGTGCTCCACCCTGTGCCGAGTGAGTGAAGTTGAAGCACATCACCATGAATCAGTGCATCTGTTCCCCACTACCTATACTTCCCCTGCAGCTCTCCGATTGGGTGCTTCCTCTGTCTCTCATTCTCTCTCTCTCTCTCTCTCTTCCCCTCAGTCTGTTCTCCACCCCCACACTTCTTTTCTTGTGTGTGTCTCTCTCTCTCTCCCTTAGTCTGTTCTCCACCCCCACACTTCTTTTCTTGTCTCTCTCTCTCTCTCCCCCTCAGTCTGTTCTCCACCCCACATTTCTTTTCTTGTCTCTCTCTCTCTCTCTCTCTCTCTCTCTCTCTCTCTCTCTCCCTCAGTCTGTTCTCCATCCCCACACTTCTTTTCTTGTCTGTCTCTCTTAGTCTGTTCCCTGCCCCACACTTCTTTTCTTGTCTGTCTCTCTTAGTCTGTTCCCTGCCCCACACTTCTTTTCTTCCCTTTGCAGCATTCCCACTTCTTTGCGCTTCTAATCCTGCTGCTTGCCATTCTATCATGACACTTTCAATCCCCTGCCTGCTATCAAACTGGCAGCGCCAGATTTTATCTAACACCACAGTGCAGCTATCATTTTTAACCCCCCCCCCACCACCACCACAATTCCTCTGCAGCTCACCGATCAGGCACCTCTGTCTCTTGAGCGTACAACTAGAGCAACAAGCAGAGTTTAGGGACATTCAGCTCCAATGCACCTGTGTATTTCCAGACTCGGCAGATGAGACTTGAGAGAAGGAGGAGAGAGGGAGGGAACAGCTATCTCTTCCATGTCTCATGGTCCATTCATGGCTCCTTGTACGGTAGTGGGCTGACAACTCTGTCACCAATCGTAGTCACACACTCAGTCATGCCCTTCATCAAGCAGGCCATGCTGCCTCGGCACTTGTGACGGGCTGCAGTAGCCTTCCCCAGCCGGATTTCACCTTGTCAGACCTGGGTGATGTGAGCACCTTCACCCTGCACTCAGTACTCCAGCAGCTTGCAAATGTTCCACCACACTACCAGCATCGCACAGGAGCTCAAAGGTTACCTGCTGTCCCTGTGCCACCAGTCAGGGCTCCTGGAAGAGAGGGCTGGCTGTCTCCAGAGGCACCTCCACACCCAGCACAGAGGAGGAGGAGCTGCACAGCTGGATAAGTCTAAAAGGCCTAAGTATATCTTTAACCCCATTCCCCCTGGCTTGGTTATAACTTTGTAGCCACCCCTCACCTGGGCTTTGCCTTCTCCAACCTGTGCGACGTGAGCACCTTCACTCTCCACTCGGTACTTCAACAGGTTGATGACGTGTGCTACCACACCACCGGCATCATGCAGGAGCTTGAAGGTGACCTGCTGTCCCTGTGCTGCCAGTCAGTGCTGTTGAAGAGAGGGTCGGCAGTCTCCAGAGGCACCTCCACACCCAGCACAGAGGAGGTGGAGGAGCCACCACTGCAGCTGCAGTGCTGGGTAAGTCCAAAAGGATTCATTATAACTTTTATCCCCTTGCTTGATTATAACTTTTACCCCCTCCCCCCGGCTCGATTCTAACTTTAACTGCCTAGGCTTAAAGATAACTTTTCCCCCCCTCGCTTGATTAAAACGTTTACTCCCCCAGCTCAATTGTAACTCTCACACCATCCCCAGGCCCATCTATAACTTTTACTCCATCCCTTAGCTCAATTACCCACCCCAACTTGATTATAACATTTTACCCCCACCCCAGGTTCGATTACAACTTTTAATCCTCTTCTCCCCTAACACCAAGTTTGGTTGCTTATGTGCCTGGGGCATAACAGACCGTTGCCTAGTACCACAGTTCGGTATATTCACTGTTACAGTCTCAGAGTTTGAATTGTATTTCTTGTTTGAATTATTTATTTATTATAGAGGTTGAAAGTACTTAAAAAAGAACACCCTGTCCCACCTGGAGAGTGCAGGCCACCAAAGTGTCATGTTGTGTTGATTTAAAGTGTTTCAGCAGTTTGAGAGTTCAGTTTCAGATGCATGCTAGTTCATCAAATAAGAAAAGTGATGTTAAAGGAAACATAAACCCTTTTTTGGTTGACATTTTTTCACAATATTGAAAATGTGGTCATGTGTGAGGTCTGGTTAATATCCCCAGCGTATAGTTTAATGTGTTTGTTTTGTAATTGGTTTATTTTTTTTATCATTTTTGGTCCCTTGTTAATGCTGCCGTTCTCCTGCTCAGTATTATTTTTTCACTTACTTATGAGTTTCGGAATCTGGTGATATCAGTTGAGCGGAAGTCTACAAACTTTCCATGCAAGGCTTTTGCTGAAATGATGTCACAGGGTTGCAGGACTCAGAGGTAATTAGAGAATGAGTACTGGGGCTGCTCTTGCTGGTGACCCGGGTTGAGGAGCAGACTCAGGTTGTGGTGGTGGTGGTGGGGATGCAGAACAATGCTTCCCCAGCCCAGGGAGATGATGGCACCGCAGTGTCCCCTGTGGAGGGCCATGGAGTTTGCTCTCTTCAGGTTACGCTGTGGTGTCTGAGCCTATCAGTAGCTGCAGCAGCATCCCCAAAAGGGTGGAGCGTGGTTGGGAGGGAGGGAGGGAGAGTGAAAAAAAATCAGTGAGGAAAACCCACGGGCCATCGGGATGACAGCTCCTCAGGGGGAGGGACTGGCAGGGCTGAGAGGTTGCCAGATGTAAACCAAACCAGCCTGAGGACTGAACAGATGGACTTGGAGAATAAAACACTCAATGAAATCAAATGAATATCTATCAGGCAGGAAAACAGTAGCTTTATCAAGGGGCCCTTAATGAGGGAAAAACAGGTTATATGAAAACAAACTTAATAAATAGTACACTGGGGATATTAAACAGACTTCACACATGCCCAAAATTTCAATGACATTAAAGATGTACAAAACAAGGTTTATGTTCCCTTTTAAACAATGGGTGCTCAAACACAGCTGTGAATACTGACAAATACCTGGGTCAGACACTTCTCATGCAGCTCTTCTTTTTAAACACGTTAAATCAGTTTTTATTATTCATTTTATATTTTTCATTGTTTTGGATTCCCCTACCCCTGCCTTGAAATTGGTGTTAGCATGGTTGTACCATTCCTACTGCCGGAAGGACAGGCACATGACTGCCTGGAGACAAGTGCTTCACCTCTACAGTGAACCCAACCTCCAGCAATCCTCCCCTGTGTCTTGGGGTTGTCAACCCTAATACTCACCCTATCCTCGTATACTGTACACATCTCAGGTTATTTACTGACCGCAGTATAGTGCGGTGGTCTAAGGCTCTGAACTACAAACCTGCTATCCTGGGTTTGAATCCCACAGCCTCCACATGCGTACTGTGTGTCCCTGAGCAAATCACTTAACTTCCTTGTTCTCCCAGGTCACACCGGTAAACAAGCTTTAGTGTGTCTCTCCTGCTAAAAAAAAAAAAAAAAAAAGAATGCTGGTACCTACATTTCAGGGACAATGTAAGGAAATATTTTTTCACAGAGAGGGTAGTGGATGCATGGAACAGCCTTCCTGAGGAGGTTGTGGGGTCTAAAACTGTGGGAGAATTCAAGAATTCGTGGGACAGACATAAGGTAATTCTTGTGGGGGGGTAGGAAGAAATAGGCTGTTGGTTAACTAGGATCTGCGGCCTATCCTGTAGGTAGGGAAATGGGCAGACTAGGTGGGCAAAGCGGTCCTTATCTGCCATCAAAGTCTATGTTCTGTGTTTCTTCCACATTTCCCTACTTTTGCCACTTTAGCCCTAACTGGTGCATTAACAATGTTTTTTTGCAATGAAGATGCCTGCAGGGTGGGTGTGGGGTATTAAGGTTGGAAATTTTGCCGTCAAATTCTATGTTTCTATCAGAGGTAATGTGAGGAAGTATTTTTTCACAGAGAGGGTTGTGGATGCATGGAACAGCCTCCCTGAGGAGGTTGTGGAGTCAAGAACAGTGGGGGAATTCAAGAATGCATGGGACAGAAATAAGGCAGTCCTAGTGGGGGATAGGAGGAAGTAAGCTGTTGGTTAACTAGGATCTGCAGCTTATCTGTTAGATAGGAAAATGGGCAGACTAGGTGGGCCAAGCGGTCCTTATCTGCCACCAAATTCTGTGTTCTGTGTTTCTACCACATTTCCCTACTTTTGCCACTTTAACCCTAACTGGTGCATTAACAATGTTTTTTGCAATGAAGATAGACAGATAGACAGACAGATAGACAGACAGACAGATAGATGGAGGAAGTGGTGTGTGCATGTACATCTGTGTTTGTGTGCAGTTTCAAAGGTGTGTGTGTGTGTGTGTCCAGAACAAGCAGCTTCTTCTGCATAGCTTGATGTTTAAGTTTTTTTTTAATATATTATTGTGATGTAAATGTTGGATTTTTTATAAAGTTTGATTGCATTACACATTAATTCTGTACCCCTTATCAGGTTAATGCATTAGCAGCCATGTTGGCTCTGACCAGAGTTTGTTTTTGCTAATGCGGTGGATACAAGGACTCTTCACAGGAATTATAAAGAGAAATGTAAATTTCTCATTAACACTGTGGTCAGCAGCACCTCTTTTATTTACTCCTTGTTCAAGCTGTGGAATGAGAGACAAGTCTCAACACATTTACACTGTGGTTTCTCTCTGGCAACAGTTCCCCAAACCATAAGTTCCAAACTGCTCAGTGTAGACCAGTGCATACAGAATCAGCAGCCGATGCAAAGTGCCATATGATGGTGAAAGTTTAGACTGCAACATGCAAATAACTTTGGCTTCTTCCCCCTCCCCCTACTACTGTTCAACCACCTGTGCTGGACTGCGAAGTCCTCCGTGGCTGTGTGGCACATGTAGCATGCAGTTCTATGGAGAGGTAAAGACAGTTTCTCTCCATCTGCATTTGTTTCCTTACTCCTCGTCCCAGGGCCGCAGTGCCCACAGAATTCCCAGCCAGATCGTACATTTTGGGCTAAACAAGCCCATAAAAGTGAGGCTTAGTGTTCTGTTTAGATTATTTTTAATTATATGTGCCCCCCCCCAAGAAATTTTCATTGCATGACATCCCAGCCCACTACACGCATCAAAAAAAGGCAAGTACCAACTGTAGGTGTGCTTTAAGGAAAGGTAAAATAAAGTGTGTTTGTACTGCATATTGCTAGTAAAGATAGCAGTTTTTTTATATTCCTCTTTTATTGCAGTTGCTTAAAAACAGTTAAAGTTTTGAAGCCCTTGGTCACAGTGAAGGCGACATGGCCCTCTGCTGCATTTCTAGTTCAAGCAGAACCTATGTGCTATATTATAAGGTGTTCAGCTGTGCAGGCAGGCCTCCCTCCCTCAGTGTGCTGTTCATCTCCAACATAAGGCAGTCCATCATGGCTGTGGAGCCAACGGATAGCATCTTCTGCACACCTGCAATTCCCAAGGCTCCCCATGGTGCCTGAGGGTGCCTCTAGGCTCCAAGTGTAGATAGAGAGCAGAGCACTGCAGCAGGATGAGGTCAGTCTCCCAGATGCACTTGAATATGAGGCTAACCTGCCCTGCAAAGCAGTAGTGGCCATCAGGGGAGGTGCTGTATGGCTCAATACAGGGCCGCAGCTTGTGCTCATGATACAGGGGCTGCTGGGTAGCCAAGGGGAGTCCCTGGCATGCAGGGGCTGCTTGGTGACCTCTGGCTCACAACTCTTGCTCCAGCTAGACATGATGGGTGAGGGCGCACTGGGGAGGCCAGACACCATGAGCAGCAGCAGCCCCCCCACACCCAGCTGTAGAGGGAAGGGCAGTACGATGAAGCCAGGCCACATGGTGGCAGGCAGTGAATTTAAAGATAATACAATAGTATGAGTAGAGCATGTGTTTGCTTCTGGGGCTCTTATTTAATTCATTTTTCAGTGCAGCAAATACAAGGGAAAAAGTCATATTTGATTCTGAGTATAGCAATATGAAATCATTATAGGCACACTCTGCTTCCTTTGTTATACATTGGTGAGATGTTTGTACATGCACTTAGTCTTCATTATTATCGGAATACACCGCTTAGCATTGAACATGGTCAGAAAGCAAAATTCCACTGTCTGGTAATTTAGACCTTGCATCAAACACAACAGAAATGCTGCACTGTACAATGTTATAGCCCACGCAACCCTGGGACTCAGATGTTTGGTGCAGTCGGGGATGTCAGGGACTTTTGCAACATAAACACCACTGGAAACAAGATGTGGTACCTTTGCTGGGCTATCCTGGGTAAATAAATTGCTAAAAAATATGGAGGATCACTGAAAATAAATCAACAGCTTTTTGATCTACTAAGGTCACACTTCAAAAGTGAGAAATGCTACAGGTGAGCAGGATCCAACGGAAAATCCCAAGACTTTTTCTTATAAGATCCTTGAGCCATCCCATTGCTTTCTGTGGGGAGTGGCAGATGTTTTACTACCCTGATTTCAAGACTAGCTGGTAGAAGCAGCTATAAAAACAGAAAGATAATTACAGTTTCTGACACACGCACAAACACACACACACACAAAACTCTTGTTTCATTTTTGACTTAAAAAAACAGAAAGAAAAAGACCTGCACAGTCCCAGTTTATCAAATAACCCTTTCTCCCCATTCAAAACTCTCAGTTTGTGTTTATAAGTCCCCTCCATGTGCACGGATGGCCTTTTCTTATAGCTAGTTGTTGTGATGGCAGTTTCATAGAGCAGAATGGGTTGAGCAAGTGACTCCCCCCCCCCCCAAAAAAAAAAGTACTGGTCAATACCAGTTATGTTCTACAAGCAGTCATAAACAGTAAAGACAGACGGAGAGGTTAGATTGCAGAGCTGTGAATCTAAAGACCACCCACCCCCCTGTCAGAATCTCATGATCTCCACATAATACCTGTATGACCCTGAGCAAGTCATTTAACCTCCCTGTAACTTCTTACCTAGCTCTGTGCTCTCTCCCTGCAGCACCTAATGCAGAACTTCCCAGGCAACAGCACCCCCTCTATTGAGGGTGTTCTCTTCTATTTGACCACTACGTGAGCTTTTGGCCTCCTTCGTTTATACTGTATGCCTGAGTACAAGATGGAAGTAACCACAGCCCCACATATTTTCTCCCCAACTTCAAGCCCTGCTTTGGGAAATCATCAAGGCCACTGATTTGTGGTGATTAAAGTAATCAAATTCTGTTTTCAAGACTTGGTATCCCATTATTTTATTGTGATTACTAATTTCCCAATTTTACTGTGATTCTTCTATCTAGCCTTTATTCCAGTGGCCTTTCTGTCTCATCAGTGTAATGAAAACGATATTTTGAAACCCATACAGTGGACGTTTTCTAAGAAAAGTTTTTTTTATTAGCTCTTTGACACTTGTAGATTTAAAGATTCCACCTGCCTTGCTGACCCTGTCAATAAGGAGAAACATGTTTAGTGTCAGTGGCTCAGTAGGTAGCACACTCGCCTCTGAGGCCGGGAGATCAGAGAGCTGTGGGTTCAGTTCCCACATCTGGCACTTGGGTTAATATCCCAGTACTGACACTGTAGTGCAGCATGAGAGGGGTGCTGCACTTCGGAGGTGCCGTCTTTCGGATGAGACGTTAAACCGAGGTCCCATCTGCCTGGATTGGTGGTAGTTCAGGTGGATGTTAAAGATCCCATGGCACTTATCGAAAAGAGTAGGGGAATTTCCCCGGTGTCCTGGCCAAATTTCCCTCGTTCACTAAAAATACCACCAACAGCTTAATCTGGTTCAAGGTCAGTTGGCATTCATCTGTATCCCCCTTCCCCGGGTCGTGCCTGAAAATAGACAGGATTTGTTCAGTGCACTTACCCGGTCAACAAAAACGAAATAAATAAATGTTTAAGTGTCAATTGGGTTATCATCTCATCCTTTTCTGAGACCCCTGCCAGTGTTGGGAGGGGGTGGACTATATGTGATGATCTCTATCAAGGTCACACACACACACACACCAGGCTGCAGGCTACTAAGTGTACAAACAGATCTCTGTGCATAGACCCACAACATGCAATCTAGCAGGTGGCCTTCACAGAACAGGGTGCTCTTCACCTGCTCACATTCCACCTAAGTCAACTATACATGTAATTAGTCACATGTGCAGGTGTTTCCAGATGTGGTGGCTCTTTCTCACCCCAAGGCCCTCAGAGGTTCCTCCTCCACTCCTTCCACATGCCAAGGGAACAAGACTGGGTTTGAGATGCAGCCAGCATGGGAAGGGGTTCAGGAATGAAATTAAAAGTCTGACTGTTCCAGGAGCAAGATGGGAAGGGGCTGCATATGTGTCAAATGTACTTCCCTAGGTATAAAATGGACTAAAAAAAGTGTTAAAATGCAGCATATTTTAAGGAAACGTCTCCAGATCCCAGACAGGTATTTTTGATCCTTTATGAAAGTTGATGGGTTTCCCGAGTGAATGTTTTCCATTTCTGACACTGAATATCCCCCAGCACAATATTCAGCTGCCTTAATAGAGTGCACAGTAACTGAAACAACACAGATATATATAGAATAACTACAATATTTTATTAAAAGCCAGAGCAGAAAAGACTAAGTTGATTTGGGGAACAAATAGAAGAAAGGTGTCTTGTAGTCTGTGCAGTAACTAAAGAAACACACAGCCCACCAGCCCCTAACCCCCGTCAGTCTGTGTTCCTCCCCCTCATAGGCACGCTCTTCTCGGTGCAGTTCTGTAATATGCTGTCGAGTTCTGGCACGTTAGTATGCAAACACTAATCGACACACTTTACATTAGCAATTGCAATAGCTACAGGCAAGCCCAGTACTTCTTTATCTGCCTTATCTGCCCCCGTCACCCTTTTCTGACTGATCTCCAGCCCCATCACCCGGCCTTTCTGGGACTGACTTTCCCTCCATCCTCCTCTGCCACAGGACTATGGGGGGGGGGTGTGCCTGGTCACCAGTGCGGGCCTGTGGTGGGGGGGGGGTCAGTCATTATCCTGCAGTTCGGTGGGAGGGGTTCCATCGACTTTTGCCTTGGGCCCACATCACATGCAGTACGTGCAATGTGCAAGCTCTGCCTTCGCGGAGATGCCCCCAGCCCCCAAGTGGGTGAGGTCCTTCCTCCTCTTCTTGTATGGACTCACTTGCGATGCCACCCGGACACCTCCAGGTGGCAGACAAGCAACAAGCCACACTGACTCCCCTTCCTGAGAGAGGAGAGCAGGCCAGATGCTCAATCCTCCCTCCCTGAATGACACATGTCTGTCCCACAACCAGGGTTGCCGGTGTGGTAGCAGGTGAGACCCTCAGTGACTCAGCCTTCAACGTCACTGGGCCGGCCCAATACCTTGTTTAAAATAACTTTTCACAGGCTTTTAGACTATGTGGGCATCATAAATGAATGTTCCCCTATAAGCAACCTTTGTGAATGAGAGGATGCAGTAGTGGTATCACAGATTCCTGCTTGACTAAAGGGATTAACGGCCACGGGCATCGCCTTGTTTCCTGCAGTAACCCCACTGCAGAATTGAGATGCATCCTGGCAGGCTACTCTGCATATTATTTTACATGGGTGGTAGTCTTAACAATGGAACGGGTTAAAAGCTATTTTTTTTTTTATTCTTTAGAATATCAACATCCTGGGATAACAGTGCCAGCATTTTCAAAATTTTGGACATCTTAAATTTCTACACTTTTGCATTTCTGAAGTTGGTCCACAAATTTACCACAACTTGTTTACATTAAACAAAAGGTAAGTGCTTTCTGTGATTTGCAGTTCCTGAGATCTGCCTGATTTATGAACATATGAAAATTGGCAGCAGAAAGAGGCCTTACGGTCTACCAAGTCTGCTCAGTTGTGCAGCTAGCAGCCCTTATTTTGCAGCTGCCTCTCCCTCCCTTCACCCGACTCCCTTGACCCTCCCCCATCCCCTTTTGAAGCCCCCTGTTGTACTACTGGATACCACCTTTGCCAGTAGTGTGTTCCACCTGACCACCACCCTCTTGGTAAAAAAGTGTTTTCTCATCTCCCTCCTGAACCTTACCCCTCCAGTCTCATATCATGACCTTGGGTGTCCCTCCCTTCTCTTAGTTTGAAAAGCCCTTCCATACAAGACTTGTGTATCCCTTTCATATACTTGAAGGTTTTAATCATATCTCCTCTCTCCCTCCTCTTCTCCAGCAAGTACATGTTCAATTCCCTCAGCCTGCTCTCATAAAGTAAGTCCCCCAGACCACTGATCATCTTTCTCGCCCTGCGTTGCACCCCCTCCAGTAACTTAATGTCCCTCTTCATGCAGTACTCCAGGTGTGTCCTAACCAGTGATGTATACAAGGGCAGAATCACCTTCCCCCCTCCTTGGGGATATACCCCTAGCAATACAACCCAGCATCCTGTTGGCCTTTGCAGCCATCTTTCTACATTGTGCTGAGTTGTTCATTGCTCCCATAATGAACAACCCAGATCCTTCTCCTCCTCAGTCACAGATAATTGCTCACCCCCCAGTTGGTAGCTCATCTTTGTTTTATTTGCCCCAAAATGCAGCACCTTGCATTTTTGGGCATTGAACCCCAGCTGCCAGGTGTCTGACCAGGACTCCAGCTTTGACAGATCCTCCTGTAACCCTTGCCAACACTCTAGGTCATCTACCACCGAGACTCCCATCTTGGTGTCATCAGCAAACAGACTGATTTTGCTCTTGAAACCCACCAAAATGTCTGCAATGAATGTCCCAAACAACACTGGTCTCAAAACCGAGCCCTGCAGGACTCCACTTGTCACCGCCCTTGGGGATGATAGCTCCCCCCACCACCACTCTCTGCTGCCTCCCTTGCAGCCAGTTTACTACCCAGCCCACCATCTCCACATCCACCCCCCATAGCTTGTAGCTTACTACCTAGTCTCCCATTTGGCACTGAGTCAAAATGCCTTACTGAAGTCAAGGTACAGGACATCTATTGCATGGCCCTTGGCCAGTTCTCTAGTAACCCAATCGTAGTACTCCACCAGGTTGGTCTGACAAGATCTGCCAGTGACAAAGCCATGCTGCCTACCGTTCTGTATCCCATTGGCTTCCAGAAAGGACACCAGTCTTTCCTTCAGGATTGTCTCCATCAGTTTGCCCATGATGGAAGTGAGGAACTTAGATTACAGGATCACCAAATTACAGGATAGACCAAGCCTGGAAAGCACATTAACTACATAATGCAAACACACACATCAAATACAAATTAAAGGAAACTGCAAGCAGACTTTAATTGCTTTTAACATATTTATAACCTTTATTATCAACACACAAATAAATACTGCATGCTTTCTCAAATTGCAACAAATGAAGGACAGGAAAAGCTGATAATGTCAAGACAATCAGTAAAGAACTACATGGCCAAAACAAGAGCAACATACCCAGAATTCGTAGTAATATATTCACTTTAACACAAGGCTAAAATGAACAAACTAACAACCACCAAACTCCTTACACCTATATGGGCAAAAGTTGCACTTCGGTACACAACATGGAAAACAGAGCAGACACAGTGAAGTGCCCAGGCTCCAGAGTGGTTGTGTGCTGAGAGTTCTGAATGACGGCCACATAATTCCATGTGTTCCACTCACCCACAAATACTTGGCTGCGCAGAGCATCATAAAAAGAGGCAGTCATCGAGAAGGCTTAGATGCATTTTTAGGGAGCAGGTAACAGGGATCTGACTTTGTTTATTTGTTTATTTGGATTAAGGGGTGACGCTATGAAGCTGTAGGGGGAGATTCAGAGAAAATGTGAGGAAATACGTCTTCACAGAAAGGGTGGTGGATGCCTGGAACAGCCTTCCAGTGGAGGTGGTGGGTGCTAAAATGGTAACAGGATTCAAGCATTCATGGGATAGACACAAAGGGACCTTAAAAATAAGGCGGGGGGGGGAGAACAGAGATCGAGTAGGGTCTGCGGCGGCACTGTAGGGAGGGAAAATAGGGCAGACAGGGAGGGCCAGGAGGTGTTTATTTGCTGACAACTTCTACATTTCTATGATTTTGTTAACCAGGTAGGCTGCCAGAGACTACGAGTCCATTTTTCAGGAGCTTTACAACTACAAATAACAGTTCATGGTAGTAGAATACAGACAGCAGTGTAAAACAACAGACTACAGACAGTATTTGTAGACAATTTAAAATTGTTGCGAAGTTGAGGCATAATTAACAGACTTAAGATATACAGACTTTAACACTGTGAAGGTAAGAAAGCAGAGCAGCAAGCTGACAGCAACAACTAGCAGCCTGTGCAAGACCTATGTTTGACCAATAACCTCACAGAGGTCACTGAGGGGCTCAGCTGGAACAAGTACACTGGCTGCATACAAGACCTATGACCCTACAGGAGGATTTGAAGGACTTGTGATAGGTGCAAGCCTGGATATTAGCTGGGAAGTCACTCCACAGGCTAGGGGACACAGAGGCAAAGGACCTTTTTCCAGCAGCTGTTGCAGTTCTTGGGACAGTGAGGAACAACTGGGAGGAGGACCAGAGGATTTTCCTGTGGGGTTTATGTTCCAGGATGGATGGTAAGGGAGAGAGGTATACAATTTTGTGGGCCAGGCAGCATGTGGAATAGTGAATTCTACTTTCCAAAGGGGATCAGTTTAACACGGATAGTGCCTTGCAGAGGTGCTCCTTTTAACCAGCACCCACAGCAAAATGGGACAGATGGTGATGTGAGGTTTTAAGTTTAATGAGCGTGGCATCTTTGAGAGAAGATAGGACAGGGGCACAATACAGGATGGCAGGCAGTAAAATACTGTTAGCTATGGATAATCTGGCTTCAGAGGTGAAATAGGGGTTTGACTGCTATGGGAGCCCTACTTTTTGATTTAACTGTTTGGTCACCTGCTCAACATAAGGCTTAAATAAGATTTCTTGATCCAATATAACTCCGCCATTCAGGAGCATATTTTTATCAGTCCACTTCTGTCAGAGCATTGACAGTGAGGGACAAAGAGGACAGACTTTGTTTCTTCTGGCATTTAACAGTAGCTTATTTGCATGAAACCACAATTCCAGTCTATGGAAGTCGGCTTTGAGGCCCGACTGAACTGAGTCTGTGTCTGGGTACTGTATAGCACCACATCACCTTCATAATACAGAGCCTTGGCACTGCCACAGCATTTTGGCAAGTCATTAATAAATAGAACAACAATGGACCCAGGACTGAACCCTGGGGAACCCCATCTGTATTACCTCTCAGGGAGGAGTGGTGGCTACCTCCCCATTTAACCAGCTGTTTCCGGCCATTTCGGTAGTTACCAAACCAGAAACAGGACAAATTATCAACACCTAATCCCTTGAGTTAATGCAGGAGCAATTCATGACTGATTAGCTCAAACACCTTAGACAGGTCTATAGAGGCAGCACCAGTAGGTTTGTTGGTCTCCTGGGATGCAGAAAGGTCCACTGTGAGCTGTACAAGGACTGTGTCTGTGCCGTGGTTCTTCCGAAAGCCTTGTTGGGCATTGGTGAAGAGAAAGTGAGTTTTAATGCAAGTCTGCAGCAGATTATGGACAACTCTTTCTAGGATTTTGGATAGGGTGCAAAGAATGGAGATTGATCAGTACTGCTCTACAGGTTCCTTTGCGCCCCCTTTATTTACAAGACGTACATGGGCCACTTTCCATATGTTGCGTAGGTCACATTACAGGAGGGACATAATAAATAGTGCTGCAATAGGAGCAGCAAGAATATGTGCTCCAAATTTTTTAGCAGCCTGGGTTCTAGCTTGTCATGGCCCACAGACCCTTCCACTTTTATCCTCAGTAGTTTTAGTAGCACTTACTGTCGAAAGAGCAGCTTAATGTGGAATTCAGGCTGAGATAGAGTGTGTCAGGGCTGAATGGAGAAGGGTTCAGGGAAGGGCCAATGTGGGTACCTTAAACTGTGTTAGATATGTAAAACATCTGTTGAAAGCATCAGCTGGAAGGATGGAATCACTGGTAGATTTGGTCTTGCACAGTATGTCCTGGGGGTACATACTTTGCTTTGATAAGACTAGTAATTTGAGACCAAAACTGTTTGGGATTTTGCAGGTTTTTGGACTGCAATTTCTTTAAATACAAAGCCCTTGCTTGCTTGAGACTGGCCTTACAGAGGTTTCGTAGTGTCTTATAGTTTTGCCACTCAGGATAAAGGCCTGATTGTCTGAAAGTGTCCCAGGCTTTGTCCCTTTTTTTCATGAGCTCGTGAAGATCAGGTGCAAGCCATTTTGAGCAGAAGCCCTTGACTCTTCTTTGAATCATAGGGGCATGTCTGTTAACTGTGCTAAGGATACAGTTTATTAGATAGTCAAAAGCAGTAGTGACATTTTTGAGTTTCCTGATTTCTTCCCATTTGATAGCAGCAAGGTCCTCCAGGAAGGCACTGTCATTAAGCCAAGAAACGTCCCTGATCCATTATGGTTATTGGAGAAGGTTTAGTAAAACCATTACTCCAAATACAAACGTTTGGGGGATGATTACTGTGCAAGTCAGCTAGTATTCCAGATTTTCTGATACAATCCATTCTGCTAACCAGGAGCCAGACCAGGAGGGAGTGGTTATCTGATTTAACATTGTGATGGGTCGGCTCAGTAATGATCTGATTGAGGTGCAACTCATGCGGGGGTGCCTTGAAGCTAAAGGGGCCATCACTAATCCAACTGAGGTTAAAATCACTGAAGAATATTACAACACAAAGTGAGGGGGGGCTCAGGCAAGCAACAAAGTCATCAAAGGCTGGTCTAGCCACAGAGGGAGTGCTGTAAACACAGCCAGTGTACAACGGCTTAGTGTCCCCTAACATGAGTTTTTTTTTTTTTCATCATATTATTATTTATACTACTGCAGCGCGACCTGCCTACATCCAGCCACCGCCTTCATCCCCTATCAGCCTGCAGGCTCACTCACATACCGGCTGGCACAGTGCTGTACCTGCAGGGGGGGGAACCCCCCCATGTCCCCCATGCCGGGCCAGGAACCAATACCGCAGTGCAATTCCACGACAGGCCCCCTGGTTGCTGAAGTGCGGCCATCAAGCTGCCTCAGTCGTCTGACGTTTTTTCCTCCTATGTTTTTTTCCCCTGAGAAGTGCGGATGTGCAATGACGTTGAGGCACAACATGCCAACATCTGCCGCACTTCTCCCCATGTCTATCTCCGCTCCTGTAGTGCCCCTGATTTCCATTGGGGGCCACTGCAGCACGGTGGATGCCCCAGTCCCTCCCCAGGAAAAGGAGAGCAGTCCTCGGATGCTCAATCCTTTCCCTCCCCAGCCAACCCCTGATGACCCTGACCCAGGCCCGTTCCCGAACCTGGGTTGCCGGTGTGGAGCGAGGTGTGGCATCCAGTGCCTCAACCCTCAGCGCCACCGGGCCGGCATCCCTAACATGAGTTTCACTGTCAGACATTCACAATAAGACTGATCCAGTGCAGGCAGTGGGATTTCTGCCACCCTGAGGGTATCCCCAGTATAGAGGAGAACACCACCTCTTTTTTTACCACACCAATCCTTCTTGAATGTAGAATACCCAGAGATGGCTACTTCATGGGGAAGGATGGAGGGTTTAAGTCATGTTTCAGACATGGCTAGGGCATCCAGGTTGTATAGTGTTAGCCATGCTTCCAGATCATGTAACTTGGGTCTGAGGCTGTTAATATTTAGATGTGCCAGTAATAGTCCCCTAGTACCAGACCAAAATGGGTCAGTGTGTGAGACATTACGGTTTCCAGGGTTAGGCTCTGTATCTCCAGCAGAGAGTAGGAAGAACACAGCAAGACCTTCAGGAAAACAGTTGCTGATAGGGAAAGTTTGACAACATAGGGATTGAAGGTGGGAGGAGAGCACGTAAAGGTGCCTTTTATGGTACATCCCACACATAGCCAGCAAATGGGGGGAGTGAGTTGACCAGTATGCAGTCAGGCTAGAGGGATGTGTGAAATTAACACTGCAGTAAATGACGGGGTGGGGCCAGTGCACAATCAGGAAGTCAACCCACACAAAGAGCAGAATATACATCACTGCAGTTGACATACCTTTGAACCCCATCCTTGTTTACTAAGGGATGTGCACAAGGGGAAGTGTGGCTGCCAAGAGGGAGCGTTCCTGCTAATAGACTAAGGGAAAAGTTAGCCAGATAGTACCTAGCAGTAGCCCAGGATAGATTAGGGCTAAACTTCAATAGGAATCAGTATTAAATTTCAGTTTTGGTTAGAGCCCATACAGCAGTAAGTCCTTATTTCCTGGGCAGTGGCTCACAGGTGAGGGTATTAGGCAGAAATGGGCAGAAATAGGACAAACTACAGGGAGTTCGGGCACATGGGCTAGCAGTGGGACCTCAGGTTTTACTATATTAAGGGAAAAAGACATTTCTCACAGTGGTGTTTGGGGTGAAAAGATTTAGTGTGTCACAATTTGCAGTCTCCAAGTTTTAGGATGCAGAACATGGAGCACAGGAACATAGGAATCGCCATCATAAATGTCATAGATTGATATCTCCTATGCTGCGGTCAGCTTAATACAGGTAACTGTGACAGGGTTGAATAAGGCCCTGATCATTTGTTATGCAGAAAGAGTTAAACACAAGAATCTATTCTATCCTCTCCTTTTCTGTCTCTTGTCTGTCTGGTTGTACAACCAAATGTTCTCATGAGACCTAGGAACTGATCACTATGACAGTCTCATGATTCACCACCTCTCGCTATCTCTCTGCCTTCATTTGCTGTTTCTGTCTTTTCTTCTGCTTGGCATGTCTGTGGTAATACAAATATTTGTGAATCTTTGTGTGAAAATATATGTTAAACTGGGATCCCTCAGTTTAAAAGTGTATATAGTTATACTGTTGAAATGATTGCTAATAGCTATTCGGAATTTAGGGGGTTAACTTGAAATGCAGTTTGAGCTCCTCTCAGGCTTGTTTACTTCCTGGTTGCTCATTCACAATGCCATTGTGCTTACAGTGACAACGGCAGTTGCTATCAGGAACGGGCTTGCTTAGTAAGAGCCTGCTCGAGCTGACATGTGAAAGCACTGTGCCTGTCTTAACAAGCAAATCCATCCCTCCCACTGCCTCCGTTCCCATTCTAGCCCCTCCGCCAGCAAATCACTCCCTCCCACTGCTGATGTCCTCCCTGCTCCCTCTGTTCCTGTTTGAGCCCCCTGCCAGCAAATCACTCCCTCCCACTGCTGATGTCCTTCCTGCTCCCTCCATTCCTGTTTGAGCTCCCCCACCAGCAAATCACTCCCTCCCACTGCTGATGTCCTTCCTGCTCCCTCCATTCCTGTTCGAGCCCCCCCCCCAGCATCGCTCCTGGTAAAAAGAAACCCATCCCCAATGTTTATCTTTTTCTAAACCTGCAAAAAGAAAACAGTCCATCATTGTCTCCCCCATCCCAGCAAATCACTCCATCCTGCTCTCTCCCACTTGCTGCTGTCCTCCCTGCAGCCTCCGTTCCCTGTCCCCCCGGACACTGGGGAGCCCACTCCCAGTGTCTGGAAATGTACACAATATCGTTACTGGTAAAAAAATAAAATAAAACCGTCCCCAATGTCTTTCTTTTTTTAAACCTGCAAAAAAGAAAACTGTCCACCGTTGTCTCCCTGTTCCCTCCTCATAACAACCTCCCACTGTGCATCCACCTCCTCGACACCCCTGCTCAGCCTCTCACGTCCGCACCAGGAGCAGGGATCTTCTGTAGACCGACACGCCTGCACTCTTCAAAGCCGACCGGCAAAGTGAAGATTTCAAGGTAAGCCGAATAATAGGAATCAATGGGGGGTTTCAACCTAGATTGATATCTCAGCCATTTTTTAGGAATTTTGGCTCAAAATTTTCAACATGGGGTTCTTGGGACCCCAACTCCTGAACGCTGTCACTGACATTTTGTTACTCGGTCCCGAAAGGTGATTCCGCAGTCGCTGCGCAGAATCACCTTTTGGGACTGATTAATGAAATGACAGTGCCACTGTTCATAAGATGGGGTTCCAACAAGCCCATGTTGCAAATCTGGTGAAAAGAATTCTAAAAAATTACTGCATTACATGCGTGCATTGCGCAGTTTCTATGCACACTCCTAACTTCACCAGTTTTTAATATTTTCACTCCAGATTTTCAACATTGCCATTATTTCATACCTCCCTATGAACAGTATAGTTGTCATTTTTCATATCCTGCCTGAAACATGTTTTCGCACCTGTGGTGCAGAATGGCGCGGTCGCAGTGCGAAATCACCTTTCGGGACAAGTGAACGAAATGATAGTGGACTCTTCATGAGGTGGGGTCATAAGAATGCTACATTGAAAATTTGGTGTGAAAATATTAACAAACAACAAAGTTACGAGCATGCACTTAAATTAACAAACGCAGGCTCATACCTTTGGTGCTTTTTAATATTCTGACCCCAAATTGTCATCATAGCCATTTCTTCACTGCACCTCATGAATGTGACAGCTGCCATTTTCCAGATCCTAGGCAAAATGTTTTTTTGCATCCCAAAAGGTGATTTCGCAGCCATTGTGTGAAATTACCTTTCGGACAGGAGTTGAAATTGTACTCTTCCTTTCTTCATGAGGTGGCGTAATAAGACTGCTATGTTGAAAATGTGGCATAAAAATATTAAAAAAACAATGAAGTTATGAACCCATCACATGACGAACATTCAACATTGACAAATGCTTGTTTATTTTACCGCTATAGATAATAATAAAATGCTACTTGCAAATTTTACAATGGCTCCTGGTCTTCCATGCTTCCTGATCTGTGCCTCGATGACAGTAACTATGACTTCTTTCATACCCATTGCTTCAACACCTGGTGTGAGATACTGGGAGTGGAGCAGATAGACACCCTCCTACTGCCACTGCTACTTGCAATGCCTCATACAGGGAGAGGATGGGACTGGAGTAGTTGTGCTCGCCCCAAAATCATTGCACATTATTACGTCAGATGTAAATGGTGTGTTCAAATGAATAAGAGAGTTAATGCTGGAAAATCCTTCTACCCACTGTGCTCACAACCCAGGAACTCACAGCACCAAGCATAGTTAGATCTTAACCAGGACCCCAGGATCAAACTGCATTGATAGGGTAGGAAGTCTGGGACATGTTTTCTCATTAAATGTTGCATGTTTACACTTTATTTAGTTGGCTGTTAAGTATTTACATTTTACATAGCAGCAGTCATTCTCCATTTTGGTCTTGGAACACAGTCAAATATTTAATGTTACTTCCTGAACTGAGTTCCTGGGGGTAAATACAACCTTTTTATAACTCTGGCTCTGGGCTTTTAAATCCCAACTTTAGACACAAAAGGGTTAATCTGCTGCCCAAATTGTTCATAGCATCTACCATCTGGTGTAGTACCTACATTAAGCTTCAGCAAAGAGCAGCTTCATTTACTGTGTAATGACTACTACATTCTGCACAAACTCCATTCCTAAAGTAAGTGTGCACTGATAGTAAAAGAGAGCTCTTTAGCAACCACACAACTAACTTGAGTTGTGGGTAAAAGTTAAGAGAAGTGGCATTTCTTTCAGTTCAGCAAACACTACAGCCCTCGGCTGCCTTTAAATGTGTGATCTTTAAATAATCAGATAGCAAAAACAACCCACAGTGTGACTAGCGGACACGAGTACAGCTAATCACAAAATTGTGTCTCTCTTTATCAAATTAAACAAAAAATTAAAACATGTGGTGTTGCTATGCAACCCACCACAAATTGAGGACCTTCAATCAAACCAACCACAGCCACTTCCTAGTCTCACAAACCAATTAATTTACCAGCTCCAGTTCTTTTTTCTCTCTATACTCCACTGTCCAAACTAATCCCAGCCTCTCTCTCTCTCTCTCTCTCTCTCTCTCTCTCTATATATATATATATATATATATATATATATATATATATATATATATATACAGACCCATACTACTTCATCCCAATATCTTTCAATGGTTTATCTTTTAAACCAATCTGAAACCCTCTCAGTAGTCCACTTTCCAATCCAGTCCTAGCTTCTGTCTATATATGTTGTCTGCCTCACTAATGAATCTGATGCCTTTTAACAGTCTGCTTTTCATGCCAATTCAATAACTTGCTCAATAAGGCAATGTCCAATACAGTTACAGCCTTTTTGCTCTACAGTCTGCCTAACTAATCAATCTCAGTGTCTAGTCACAGCCCCTTTCTACAGCCTACCTTACAATGTAATCCCAGACTCTTTCTAGTCCATTGTATAATCCAGTTTCTCTCTACATACTACCTTCCCAACTAATAACAGCCTCTCTCTACATAACTCTACTCAATGAAAAGCTGATCTCGGCACGAAGATCTTCGGTGGACCGGGAACATGTCTGCACTCTTCAAAGCCTACCGCGATCTGAAGAAATGCCAGTAAGCTGTATAATGGCATAAATTGGATTTTTTTCAACTTTGGTGCATATCTCGCCCATTTTTGGGAATTTTGGCACCAAATTTTCAACATGGGGTTATTGGGACCCCTCCTCATGAATTCAGTCACTGTCATGGCATTATTCCATCTTGAAATGTGATTTCACGGTCACTGAGTGGAATCACCTTTCAGGACCGATTAACGAAATTACAGTGCCATTGTTCATGAGGTGGGCTCTCAAAAAGCCTATGTTGCAGATTTGGTGAAAAAAATGGCTGTTTTACAAGTGTGCATTGCACAGTTTCCACGCACGCTCATAACTTTGTGAATTTGTAATATTTTCACTTCAGATTTTCAAAATTGGCATTTTTCCACACCTCCTGATGAAAAGTACAGTTGTCATTTGACATATCCTGGCCGAAATGTGTTTTCACACATCCGGTGCAGAATAGCACGGTCACTGTGCAAAATCAGTTTTCGGGACAGTTTGAGAAAATGACGGTGACACTGTTCATCAGCAGATGTCCTAAAATGCCTATGTTGAAAATTTGGTGACGAACGTGCATAAAATGACTGTGTTACAAGCATGCGTTGCACAGTTTCCACGCACCCTTTTAATTTCGCAAATTTGCAATATTTTCATGCCAGATTTTCAACACTGCCATTTTTCACATCTCCTAATGAACAGTACTGCTGCCATTTTTCACATCCTGCCCAGAATTTGTTTTCTCACCTGTGGCGCAGAATGGCATGGTCGCTGTGGAAAATCAACTTCTGAGACAGATTAACAAAATCACAGTGCCACTGTTCATGAGGGGAGGTCCCAAAATGCCTATGTTGAAAATGTGTCTCTTCAGGATGGGGGTGAGGTTGACGTCAGTTCAGTACTTCACTGCCATTCCTATTGTGCATCTCTGACTCCTGCACTACCAATGCCAATGTCAGCGAGACAACATTCGGCATTGACAAATGCTTGTTTTAGAACCTGGTATTCTGAAGATCCTGGTACTAGCATGTATTTCTTCTCAACTGGATTACAATAACACACTCTAATGAGTTGGCGCTGACATTGTATCAGACACCTACAACTCTTTCAGAACACAGCAGTAAGCCTTGTGAGCTCTGTATGAAGGTCAGAACTTATTATAACTGTACTATGCAAACTGAGGTGACTGCCTGTTAGGCATAGGATTCACTACAAGGTCCTTTTACTAACTTTTAAAGCTCTTATCTAACTGTCCTCTTCCTACCTCCTGGGGCACCTGACACTGTACTGCTACACTAGAGAACTGTGTTCCACAGATGGTGGGCTGTTGGTTGTCCCTCCAACCTGATTAATCAGCAAGGGAAAATTCTTTTTTCAGTTGTGGCCTGGTTCTGTGGAACACTTTACCAACAACATTAAACCAAACCAGCTTTATCTGTTTCTTCAAATATAATATCTGGCATCGGCTGTTTGTACCAGCCTTTGCTGATTGGTGTGGGTGGCCACTTTTGGGCTTTGTTCATTATTTTCCATCCATCTAATTTTTGTGCAAATACATTTTAGGTAACCTTTTGTGTCTTGAACTATTTATGTCTGTAGTTTATCATTTTTTTTATTGCATCCCTTTATCACATTTGTACATTAAATACTAGGGCCTGGATATTCAAAAGGGTTGCGCCATGCGCAACAGGGTTGCGCATCATAACAAGTCAAAATAAGCGCATTCTGCGATATTCAGCAGGAGGCAGTTACGCCACTGGCATCAGGTTGAGCAAGAGAGCAATGCAAATGAATGCATGCTCAACAGGAGGGGGAGAATCCATGCATAACCTGCGCAACCCGATATTCACTGGACCACCAGGGAGATATTTGGGTTGGGGGGTTACATTCTGCCCGCGATCAGGCACTGGGGGGGGTTCCTTCCGTTATGCCCACTATCGGGCTTCGGGGATGCGATGTGGAGGTTACATGTACCTGTAATGCCCGCAATCGGGCTGCATTAGGCGCCGGTCCTCGAGGCTGCTGCCTGGCAGGGTGGCCAGGCGCAAGTCCTCGGGATCGCGCACTACATGCAAATGGCATGCAAATGGGGCATAAATAGATGCAAATGGCCCCCTGCACCTTGCATAAATTATGGCCCCATTTGCATGTCACCTTTTGAATATCGGAAATTTGCGCATAGGCGCAATGGTACTTAACGCCACCGCCAAAGTTTAATGCTCATCTGGCAACTTGCGGTGGCGCAAGTTCCACTGCGCCATCGCGCGAAATACTGTGGCTGGGGAGTGATAAGGTTCGCAACCCTTGAATATCACCCCGCCACACCCCTGCGCAACTATTTTGAGCAGCGCAAGGGCTTGCGCCTCAGAATGGCGCAGTTTGAATATCCAGGCCTAGGTGTAACCTGCTTTGAGTCTTTGGGACAGACACTGTACAAATAAATAAACTTACATACCGACCCTCCTACTTTCCCATCCCAGATCCACTCTTCCATCTACCTTCCAAACTAATCACAGCCTTTTTCAATAGTCCAGCTTCCAAACCAATCAGGACTTCAACAGTCTGCCTTCAAAACCAGTCCCAATCTCTCACAACAGTTTGCCTTCAAGACCAACTCCAAGCTCACTTAACAGTTTGCTTTCTAACCCATGCAAAGTCCCTCACTTCTCCCTACTTTCCAAACCCGGCACCTCTCAACAGTGTAACATCTAAACCAATCCTAACTTCTTTCAGTAGTGTACCTTTATAAACAATGTAGCCTCTCAACAGTCAATCTCAGACCCCTTTCTCTGTCTTTCTGAAGTAGACCTTCCGAAGTAATCCGTCTGCCTTCCCCCCCTCTTACATTCCAGTCCTGGTTTAGAGGACTGCTACTGTAGCACCAATCCTCTAAGCAGGAGGGTGGGCTGGTGTGTAGCTTACTCCACTGTCAATGCAAATGTGGTAGACCAGCTGATGCAGTAAGGGACTCTTATGCTGAGTGGTCCAGGCCCTTCCAATGCAGACTGAATATATCACCCACACTGTCACACACAACAGTGTTGGACTGGCCAACCCATTTGTGCTGTTTTGTCATCTGAATCTCATTCTCCAACTATTGTCAGCTTCCCAGTCCTGAAGAGTTCAAGATATTGTCTACACCTGAATTACAAATCTAGCATTTAGGCTTTACAAAGGCATTTAATGCATTGTCACATTAATGGAAATCTTTCCTTGCTTTACCAGCGTTTTCTCCGAAACACCAGTGACTGGTGGTACAGACATCTTATCCACAATTTGTGAACATCTCTTTCATTGTATACCCTGAACTATGAGATTTCTTTTCCTATTTGGCTTTACCAATACTTCCCCCTTTTTCCATCACCCACTCCAATGATTGTGAATTCCATGGCTACATCCTTCCTCCAGTTAGGGAAGGGGGGGGTAGGTTGGTGGCTGCATCACAACCAGCACTGATGCTATTCCTTGGATGACTAGCAGGAGGTGTTCATTTATTTATTTATTCTCAGATTAACAAATACCTTTGAGCACAAGACAGCTCATTTACAAAGGTTCCACGTCAAAGAGTGGGAGGGTAGAACAAACAGACAAAGGATGGCATAATGTATATTTTCAAATAACAACAAAAACAGCATAGTACCAAAATTGTACATACATTCTCAGATAAGATTATGACACAAATGCGAAAAAAACAAATAATGAGTGGAATGGAAGTAGAGGCAGGAGATTAGGGAGGGTGGAGAGGGGTGCAGAGGGTAGCAGCCCAAAGGCTTTGTCAACAATAGTGTGTGGTAGGGGAAGGGGTGAGAGTAGAGAGAGTAGTGGGAAGAATAAGAAGACATGAGACAAAGGAGATAAGACAGGGCTGGTGGCCAGGAGGGCAAAAGTGAAGAAGACCAGGTTCTTAAGTGGGCAAGGCTGTTCTTAAGTTAGGCAGTCACAGGTGCTCTGTAGCAGGATGCACTGGTGCAGAAGGCGTTTAAAAATGGACATCCCAGTTAGGCTTGTTAGATTGAGGCCAAGGCCATTTAACCAGATGGGGGCTCTGTAAAGGAAAGACTGTTGGCACTGTGTAGTTCGAAACCTAGGTACAAGTAGAAGCTCAGAGTCCGAGGCCCGAGTGTGGCGGACCTTGAGAGAGCTGGGCAGAAGGCAAGAGATTCCAGTAGGTAGATCTTCAGAGAACACTTTCTTTGCTAGTATACATGAGTGATACTTGATCCATCCTAGCAGGTTGAGCCAGCCAGTTGCTGCATAAAGATCACAGGTGTGAGTGAGAAGGTCTGAGTTTGTGATGAGCCTACATGCTTTGTTAAGTGTTATGTTAATGCCTTTTTAGTGCCATGGAGGTGGCTGCTCCATATATTGCAAGGCCGTAGTCAATGGTGGATACTACTGAACTGATGACTGCAAGTCTAAGTGCTTCCAGGGTTAGATTCCTTCTATGCCTAAAAAGCAGGCCTCATTTCGTATTCGTAGACTTGGCAGTGGTCTCAATGTGGGATACATAGGAGAGACAGCAATCTAAGGTTACTCCAAGATATTTGAATTGTTGAACTTGTTCAAGGCGGCTTCCAAGGTTGTTTTTTACTAACATAACATGCGACCTGTGCTTACTGTATGTCGGGGGAGGAAAACAGCAGAAGCCAAGTATCTGACATATGTGGTGCTTTTGACCCCAACACAACTGCACTGTGGAATTCCAGGGGTCATATGTCTATGATATTTCTCTACTAGTTAATGCCTCCTAATAGAGGATTCCAGGGCCAGGGCTACATGGCTTCTGAATGATCTTAAAACAATATTCTCCAGTGGCTGTAGCTTATGAAAATGGGAGGGTGGTGCAGCTCAAGGTTAATATGTGTGGCTAGGCTCAGTAGACACTGGCAACCTCCATGTTGGGGGACTAGTGTACTATCTAATCATGCACCGACACAGTGGCAGTGGAGTATACTGAAAAGTGTGCATGTGTGTATGTGGCAGGGGGGCACAAGATAGCTCAATGTAATACCTCAACCCAGGTCACAGTACAATTAATTGCCTTCTTGAACATGCTTCAGTCGACACACCTGGGTGTTTATAATCCAGAATAATCCACACATTTCTATGAATGATCCATGGTTTATTCACAGAAATATGTGGATTATTCATGATTATCACAACAGAACAGAGTCAAGACATGCAGCTTTTATTAAGAAATTTTTGAGAAGAAAAAGGAAGCCCAAATAACTAGAAAGTGCAACCCATGCAATAGTAAAACAAAATGTAATGTAAAGTTTTTAACAAATATACTTTGTTGTCTGGATTCTCTTTACACATTAAGTACAAAAAACTTGGATGCAGGTTGCCTATTGTCCTCGAAGAATGTCCACCAGCTTCATTAGCAATCTGAATAGAGTTAAGGGACAAGATCTTTCTGCTTATATAAGCTTTCCAAAAGGTGCTTATACAGTATGTCAACTCAACCAAATAAGATTGTCAAATAATAGATTTAAATTTCTCCCCCAACCCACAAAAAAATGAAAAAAAGAATTTTAACTTCAGCAAAAAATACAGCAGAAAACCATAGCTACCCAGAAGAATGATATCATACATTCAGCACGTGCCTGCTTCAGACCCTCTTGTTTCTACAGCGCTGCATGGTCTGGCTCACCTCAACCTCCAGTGTTTAATAGAAACAGCTTCTCAGAGCCGCATTTTGACATTTACCACACAGGTAGCACCTCTAGCCATAACCAGTAATAAGGGAGAAACCCAGAAGCAGACATCAAAACCACTCACTCACTCTGATGCACATATCTTGCTTTGAGCAAAGCAGTTTGCACAGACCATATGGTAGCGAGGTTTACTTACAAGCTAAGCGAGAGACAGCTTCCTCTCTCAAACCCCACCAAAGTGCAGATGTATGGGTATAATCATCAGGGGCTTCTTTTAACCCAAGAATGTCACTGTCAGTGGTAATTTAGTTCAGATGGAACTGATATGAAATGGGACAGAGTATAGCTTCCTTATATTTACCAGATTGTGTTACAATGAGGAAAGTGACAGTATTTCATGGGCCAAAGAAAGGGGACTCATTTTACTGTTATGCCTGGCAGTAGACACACTCAGAGCTTTACATGGGAATCACACAGTGATGTCCAGTTCTAAAGACAGTAGCTCTAATCAGTCAAGTACAGGAAAAATTCCCATTCGTTGAGAGATTTGACTGCTTTTGTTTTAATGCTTCTGACACACAGCCTACCCTCATGAGTAGCCTCCTGCTTCCAGCCCAGTCATGTGCCTTATCCAGAACTTACCCCACCTCCGTTTTCTTCCCTAGCTCAGCCCCCAGGGTGGGGCCAATGAAGTGGGCCAGGCCCCATTGTAGGCCCTGCTTGCTTATAGAGGCAGATGCTGAGGTCAGTGGTGCAGGGCCTGCAGAGCAGGTTCGGTTTCACTGCGCTTCAGCTGTTTTTTTTTCTGTTTTGCTCTTTCCCCTCTCCTAGGATGCTGACTGGCCAGAGCTATTGGTGCATGTACATGAGTCTATGTCAGCACGTCAGGCTCTGTCAGCATCCACCCTCCCTGACTACCAGCTCTGCTTGCATCACTACCTGTGCTCACACAGGTGGTGGTATCATAGTAGAGTCCACATATCCTCCCTCGCTGAGGACAGCGTCATCTAAGACACTCAATCCTCCTTCCCGAGTCAGCCCTCCAACAACTCGGGGTCATTCCCGAACCCGGATCACTGGCTTTGTGAGCAGTAGCGCTACTACTGCACCATTGTGGGGAAAACCAAAACTCTTATACATTTTTATTTTATTCTTTTAATAACCAGGTAAAGCCCACTAGGCACAAGTGCATGTTTTCAAGGGGGATCCAGGAGCACTGGGGTGGTTAAATAGAGACTTGCTCAGTCACATAGTATGCAAGTGGAGGTTGTGGGAATCAAACCCAGGTCTTCTGGATGTATCAAGCTCATTCACAGCTAGTCACTCTAACCTCTAGGCTATACTGACAGATCAGTTTATATTGTATCTGCTGTATTTTTTGTATGTAGATTTACTTATTCAAAATAAGTATACATATTAAGGTGAAAACAGATTCACTGACTGTTAGACATAATCTGCTCTGGCTACTTGTCAACACCTGACATCGCAATAATTTCCACAATGACAGATTGTCATGCCCCAAGCAGAGGACTGCGATGCCAGATGCAGACAAGCAGCCAAAGCAGATAAAGGCTAGAGACCAATGTTCCTGAGGTCCTATTAATGAACATCATTTTAGAGAAATGGGGAAGTTGAGCACAGAAAATATATAAAATATTCTAGTATCAGCTAAAAAAATGTATAATCAAGAAATGGCTATCCTTTATACACCCCGGCACTGAAAAACTGGAGGTCACTAGTGAACATACATAGGTACAAACATAGGAATGGGCCAGCAGATACAGGCCTTATGGTCTATCTTGTCTGTTCAACTGTGCAGTTCCCACTGTGTTTACAGAGAAACCACCTCCCTCCCTAATGAATTATCCGTGCAACATGGAAAGAAATGTCACATTCTTTGCAAAATATGGATGCTCGATTCTGTAATAGATGGACTCAATCAGTCATTTAAAGTGTTTAGTACTCTGTGGTTTTCAGCCACCGAGCATAACACATGTCTTACACAGGCCCATTTCAGGAACTTTTTCTAGTCCAGAGACACCATTATTAATCTTTATAGGGTCAGTAGAACTCACTTGTACTTCATCCCTTTCATTAACAGTATGTGATACTATGATCGTAAAACACCAGTGACTCAGGTTCTTCTTGTTCATTCTGTATTTGTTTTATTCCAGACATGATTATGATTATTATACAGTGAGCTACACATAGGAATAGGTGGGGTAATTTACATATAGGGTGGTACCCACAATGGTTCAAAGGGTACAAATATGGTAGCTAGCAAAAAAGTGTTATGTAACCACTCTACACTGTGATTCCATGTGGACCATGAATGATCAAATGTAACATGTCATGTGTTTGTTCTGTTTGAAACACAATTTTAAATATAACAAAAAGAAAATGTATAAAATGCAGACTGGTGTGTGTCTAAAAACGATGTTTTATCAGTTCCCCTTGGGACATCAAGGGCTCCCTTTTTCTTTTTATTCAATCCTGTATTTATTGCCTTTCTCACTTTAGCTGACCCCTTCTGCTGCTACTTCTGCCAGCCCCATCATCTACCTTCTGTACTTACCTTGGACCATCGGTGGAGAGTGGGTACCATGGCCAGTAGTGAGGGGCCTGTGACAGTACCAGCATCACCTTACCTGCAGAGCATACTCTCCACCCATTTCCTCCCCCGAGGGCTACCAGTATACAATGACATGTGTTTACACACCGGCCCATGTTGCGCTATCAGTGTCTGGTGGTGTTCTTCCCTAAATGGGGCCCTCGGGGGCTTACCTCAAACAGTGAGGGGTCTGGCCAGAGATCTGCAGCTAACTTACAGACAACTCTGAAGATGGGAATGGGACTAGAAAACTTGTGGTAGATGCTGCAAACTTCAGTAGAATCCCAGACGTAATGTAGTTGCAGTTGTTTGCCTGTGAGAGCTTCCATTGGGGAGGCTCAAGAATCTATATGCTCACAAGCTCGCTTCTGCACTGGAGACCAGTACTGGGCATGTACACCAATAGTCACTTGCCATATGTTGCCTCTTTATTGACTAGACAGGAACTGCCAGAAAAATATATATATAGCATTTTAAACAGTGGATTATAGGACTAGCACTCAATAGACTTGTCTGGCATGTAGTCAGTGAACCACAGGAACTCGTCCCTTAATGCTGTAGCACCGTACTTTTAAGTTTTGAAAGTAGAAGTGATACAAATCTGGTAGAATATTTTCATCCCAGGAACCAGCACAACCGTAGCTTACCAGCCCAACATGACTTTGACTACCTAAAGCCCCTTCACAACATGGAATGGTGTCCTGGTAAAGCTGCATGCTTCTGGGACTAAAGTGAGCCGATTCCCTGGCGCTCTAAGCTGGAAAAATGGCTCAATGGAAAATGGCAGCTTTGTTTCAGAGTCATCCTTCCTCCATGTGCAGACCCCTCAAATGTCAGCTGACCTACAAAATGTACTCTTCCTCTCAGAGCCAAGGCCTTGCAGATAACCACTGAACAGAGATGCACGAGGCCTCAGGTCCAGGCTGGAAGGTGCTCCCAAGGCTAACTAACCTGGTGCTGTATCTGCATTTCGAATACCTGGGTCCTGGACCACAGTCTCCAGTACCTTCCCAGCTGGGGAGAGAAAGCTCTCAGCATTGCCATGGGACTAACTGCAGGCATCATCCCCACGACCCAACTTTGTCTTCTGGGTTTTTCCATCCCACTGGCAGGGAGCCATAAGCCATTCTGGGACTTGTAGCTCAAAGCATATCTTACATAGAAACATAGAAGTCAGTAGATGGGGACCGTACAATCCATCAAGTTTGCCCTTGGCTTCCTACCCCCCTACTTAGCTGCCTGCTTGTGTATCCCACAGTGTCTGTCCCTTGCCCACTTGAATTCTCCCACTGTCTTGGCTCCCACCACCCCCTCCGGCAAGCTAATCCATGGTTCCACAACACGCTCTGTGAAGAAGAATTTCCTTGTATTGCTTCTGAAGTTTCCTCCCTTAAGTCGAAAGTTGTGCCCTCTAGTCCTGCCATAGTCCTTTACCTGAAAGAGGTTCTGAACGTGCACCCTGTTGTTGCCTTTAAGGTATTTGAATGTTTCTATCATGTCCCCACAATTCCTGTGTTGTTCTAGGAAGTATAATTTGAGGTCATTCAGTCTTGTCTCGTACGGTTTCTGATGCAAGCCCTGCACCATCATTGTTGCTCTTCTGTGTACCATTTCTAGCCTATCTATGTCCTTCCTGAGGTGTGGCCTCCAGAATTGGACACAGTACTCCAGGTGAGGCTTGGCCGGGGACCGATACAGGGGCATGATTACTTCATGCCTTCTGTTCGTGATGCCCCTTCCTATGCATCCCAGGATACCACTAGCCTTTGGTGCTGCCTTTTCACATTGTCCACTGACCTTGAGGTCATCTGATATGATCACCGTTAGGTCTCGCTCCTGCCTGGTAGCCACCAGCTGCTCCCCTCCCATTGAGTACAGTTTCCCTGGTTACACTTTCCTAGGTGCATGACCTTGCATTTTTTGGCATTGAATTTCAACTGCCAGGTCTTGGATCACTCCTCCAGTTTTCGGAGATCAGCTTCCATGCTTTGCTGTCCCTCTGTTGTCTACCCTGTTGCCAATTTTGGTGTCATCTGCAAACAGGCACACCTTCCCCTCCAGTTCATCTGCAATGTCGCTGATGAATATGTTGAAGAGGATCGGCCCCAGAATTGAGCCCTGCAGGACCCCGCTAGTCACCCTCCCCTCCACAGAGTTCCATTTACTAATATTCTCTGAGTTCTCCCATGTAACCAGTTTCTGACCCAGTCTGTAACCTCAGGCCCAATTCCCATGTTCTCTAGTTTTTTGACTAGTCTCCTGTGCAGAACGGAGTCAAAAGCTTTGCTAAAGTCCAGGTAAACCACATCCACTGCCCCACCCTGATCGACTGTTTTGGTGACCCAACTGGAAAAATCATACAGGTTTGTCTGCCAGGGCCTCACTGCCATGAAACTGTGTTGATTTTTGTCGAGCTGACCAGTTTGCTCCAAAAAAGCTATGATTCTTTCCTTCAGCAGGGACTCCATCGGTTTTCCCACGACTTAAGTTAGACTAACCAGATGGTAGTTACCTGTCTGCTCCTTGCTTCCACTCTTGTGGAGTGGTACTACTGTTGCAGTCTTCCAGTCCTCCAGCACCTCCCCACTCTTTATTGATTTGTTGAAGAGCACTGCTAAGGGGGCTGCCAGTTCCCTCCCTAGTTCTTTCGGAATTCTTGGGTATCCCATCTGGCCCCATAGCTTTATCTACCTTCAACTTGTCTATTTCCTCCAGGACCCTTTCCTCTGTGAAGGGACCAATGTCTATTCCTTCAATTGGGCACTTCTTTATGCTTATTGTTGCTCCGTTACCATCTGCTTCCTGTGTGAAGACTGAGCAGACGTACTCATTGAGTGTCTCTGCCTTCTCCCCATCTTGCTCTGTGGTTTGTCCATCTTTTTTTGCGATTCTAACAATGCCCCCTTTGGTCTTCCCTTTTTCATGTATGTACCTGTAGAAGGTTTTGTTACCCTTTCTTACTTCCTGAGCTATCCTAACCTCTGTTTGAGCCTTTGCATTTCTTATCACTTTCCCTGTCTCTTTTAGCTTCTGTTATATTCTGTTTTGCCTGCCTCATTTCCCAACTCCTTGTACTTTCTGAAGGCTATGTGCTTTTCTCTCACAATGGTTGCCACCTACTTGGGAAACCATAGTGTAGTTTTCCTCCTTTTGTTCTTACCAACCTGATGGGCACACTGTGATGTGACCATGGTTATTGCATCCTTCAACCTTGTCCAATATTCCTCAATGCTCCCTTCTGTTGAGTCACTAAGGTTGTCTCTTAGACAGGACTTCATGTTTGTGAAGTCTGCCCTCCTGAAGTCAAGGACCTTCAATTTGGAGTGTGTGGAATCTACAGTCCTTTTTACTCTGAACCATATCGTGTTATGATCACTGTTGCCCAGGTGGTTCCCTACTTCGACACCTGTAACCCTATCGCTATTTGTGAATATCAGATCTAGAACCACATTGCCTCTTGTGGGTGATGACACTAGTTGACTTAGGCCTGCTTCCTGTAGCGTGACTAGGAATTCCCTGCTCTTCTGTGATGCTGCTGTGTGGGTATTCCAATCTATGTCTGGCAGATTGAAATCCCCCACCAGCACCATGTCCCCTTTGCCTGACATCTGGAGGATGGTTTCCAGGATTTCCTTAGCCCTGGCTTCCTCCTAATTTGGGGGTCTGTAGATTATTCCTACACGAATGGGTTTCTGGCTTCTGACCCCTATTGTGATCCATAGATCCTCTGTTTCCCCTAGTGCCTGTTGTATTTCTGTAGCATTGATGGTATCCTTAACATAAATATCTCCCCCCTTTTTTCCCAGTCCTATCTCTCCTAAACAAGATAGTCACCTCCCAAGCATGATTATTTGTGAACCATGTTTCATATATGGCCACCCAGTCTAGTCCTGCCTCAGCTATTGTGGCAGTGAGGTTAGTCATCTTGTTAGCCAGACTGCGTGCATTGAGGCATAGTGCTGACCACTCCTGCTGTGTTGTTTTGTTTGTCATGCCTCCCTTGATCTTATTGTTCATCCCTTTGTAGTTTTCACTGTTTATGGTTCCTCTCGTTCCATTGTGATGGTCAACACCAGAGCCGGGAAGGGTTTATGTTCCCGGCTATCTGCTTTTGCTATCCTAGAGTGTGTAGATCCGGTGCTAGCTGGAGGGGGAGAAACAGCAGGCTGTATGTGTGCTTCTCCTAGAGCTACCATCATCTCCCCTCCCACTAGTTCAAATGTCCTATGTGGATGTCAGATTTCTGGCCCAGTGCTCTGACTCCCTGTTTAGTCAGGTGGAGGCCATCGAATTTGAAGAACTCCCATTCCAAGAAGTTGCCCCAGTTTCTGATGAAGTGGTGCCCCTTTGTGTGGCACCAGTCCTTGAGCCATGCATTGAGCTCACTTATCTCTTTCTATCTGATTTTCTGCCTGTTCTTCCCCTTTTCCCAAACAGGCAGAATCTCAGAGAATGCAATGCTGGACTAAAATGAAATAAATTTCTCACCGAGTTGTGCAATGTGCTCCTTAACCTCCTTGACCAACTGGCTAGAAAGGTCATTGGTCCCTAGTTGGACCAGGATATTTGAGCCCTCTTCTTCCTTTTTAACTATGTTGACTATTCGGTCAGTGTACCTCCAAGCAGATGCTCCTGGAAGACATCTGACCTGCACATCTGCACGTTTGTTTTGCCTCAGGTGAGGATCTGCACCGCAAATCATGGAGTCCCTTATGATTATGATATTTTCCTGCTGAGGTTTTGTTTATGATGTTGTTTTGCTATTCTGTTGCATTTGGCATTCCTTTGGCCCAAGACATCCCCCGTCGTTACGGATGGTATGGACGCAAGAGGTGTGTACGTTTGCTGCATTTAGAGGGCTTTGTTGGTTTGGGAGAGTTGCCCGAGCTCTGCCCCCTTTTCCTGCAACCAGTTGCCATCCCCCAGTCCTGGTCATTCTCTGGGGGAGAGGTGTGCTGGTTTGGTGACGGCAATGTGGAGGTGCACTACTAAAAGAAATGTTTCCCTGTAGGTGGTTACGCAGAATGCTGATCTTACCCCATGCCTCCTGCAGCTGAGCCCTGAGGTGACATATCTCCGAGCATATGGGACAGTGGCCTTGCCTTCAGGCTATGTGACCATTGAAGATTGTCCCACAGTGCTGGCAGCCAATGATATTCATGTGTGTGCCAGTGGATGGAAAGAAAGAGTACATAATTATTCAAATTTAGAGGCAAACAATCTGTTCCAGGTGGACGAAAGAGAACAGGCTTTTTTTTTTTGTCTTCTAGTCAGGTCAGGTAGGAAGTGGACAGTGACATACAGAACCTATATAGGAAGAGAACCCGGAAGGGTGGGAGGGCAGAACCTTTGTTACTCCTTCCTGCTGAAAAAAAACAAAGTTTGTTAAGGTCTGCCACTTAGTAGCACAACTAGAGACTGGAGAAGAAATGATCTCTTTCCTAGTCAGTGATGATCAGTGAAGCTCAGCAGACAGTAAGGCTAGGAGCTGGACCACACTTGGCATATGTCTCCTAGGGTTGCCCTTTGTGTCTAAGCTGTTACTTCTGGCTGTTTCTCTCTGAGAGCTTTATATTAGCTGACCACTACTTCAGTGGTGGGTACAGCAGACAGTAAGGCTAGGGGCTGGACTGCTCTTGGTGTATGCCCCCTGGGGTGCCCTTTGTGTCTAAGCTGTTGCTTCCAGCTGAGAGCTTTCTATTAGTCAACCACTATTTCAGTAGTGGTACAGCAGTACAAAAGCTGATTTACATACAGCAGCTAGGAATTCTTGGTAAGTGTTTCAACTGCTTCTTATGCTGAGAAAGTAGCCGCTGGCTGAGTCTGAACAGAGCGGTCGAGGAGATAAGTCACCTCAGCGAAGACAGGAGCCCAGACTGTGCACTCCAAGGGGATTCAGCCAGGTAGAACTGCTGTCAAGGAATCCCTGCTTCTGTACCTGTCGGAGTCTGCCTTCCCTCCATTATTGGTCTGTCTCCCGATCAGTGAAGCTCAGCAAAAGACAGCAGTTGCTGGTTGGGTCTGAGCACAGTGATCGAAGAGAGAAATCACCTCAGCAGAGATAGGAGCCTGGACTGTGCACTCCAAGGGGGATTCAGCCAGATAGAACTGCTATCAAGGAATCCTTGCTTCTGCACCTGTCGGAGTCTGCTATCCCTCCATGATTGGTCTCTCTCCCAGTCGGTGAAGATCAGTAACCTCAGCAGACAGTAAGGCTAGAGGCTGGACCACACTTGGTGTATGCCTCCTAGGGTTGCCCTTTGTGTCTGAGCTGGCAGCCCACTTGCTACTCAGGTGCTTAAGCCTGGCCACCGCAGAACCGATACACACCTTGTAACTAAGACCTGGACCCTTCTAAACTGTGATGGCGCCCCTATTTATGCTCACTCCCAGACCAAACCAATAGGGCACACTTGCCAGGTGAAACCTCAAACTACTCCACAATCCCCAATTTTTGGATTGAGTTTACATAGATGTGAGTTTGGACAGTTCAATCCAGTGGCTGAATGTGCTTAAATGCATTCACTATATTTCTAACGTGTGTCTTACTCAGGGATTCTGGACATCTTGGTGACTTTTTGCCATCATCTTTATTTGAGGTTATGCAAACAGAGGTGTTCCTGTTGTTAACATCTCTTCCATGGCGTACCTGTGCAAATATCTTTGGGTCTTGAGCCAGGTAATGACTGGGGCTACCTGTGCTGCTAGATAACACTGTAGTTCTTGACATTTGAGAATTTGAGCCTTTATTAATGTTTATGTTGGGTACCAGCCTATGCTTTACTCTCAGATGTGAGCCATCAAACACACACCATGCCAGCAAATATGTTAGGGCACTTGGCTTTCAATTGGAAGGTCAAATGGTCCCATAGCTCCTGGGAGCAGTGGTTTATTGTACAGATTCCATAGAAGGACTGCTGTGTCCCCCTCCGCAGAAGTCCTTCTGGTTTTTACAGACCAGAAAGGGTACTTTGAAAAGTATGTTAGCAGTCACCTCCTGCTTTTATATCATAAATTTCTTACTTTTTAAAGACATCGGATAAATTCTCAGTACAGTAAAGCCACTGCGAGGCAATTTTTTAAAATCATGGTGGAAATGTAAAAGGAAAAGTGTGACCCCACTGGGACTTGAACCCAGGCCCCTGGCGTAGCGTGCCAGTGCTGTAATCACTAAGCTATGGGGGCTCAGTGATTAGCAGGCCTCTGAGCTTTCCCTTCAGGCACACACATGCGCATTCCTTTCTATCTGTTGTGTAACCAGCAACTAGGCATGCCAGAGACACCAGATAATTTCTCAGTACAGTAAAGGCACTGCAAGGCAATTTCTTTTACTTTTTAAGAAGTTTGTGTAGCAACTTCATTAACTCATGGTCTTTAAAACCCTATGCAAAGCAGGAGGTGATGCGTAACATACTCTGATGCATGTGAAATATTTATTTTCAGATTATATCTGGCTGACATCAGTTAAAACTATACAGAATGCATGCAGATGATAGTAATCACAAGTAGGGTTGCTCAGATAATCCATTTTAAAAACAGATAAGGAGGATAATAGGTATTTTTTAGTCCTCTAAATGTAATATCCTAAAAAAACACCTCAGAAGTCGAATCAGACAGAAGATATCAGAAAATCTGATATCCAATATCCTAAAATCTGAAATCTTCCCCTCCTTATCATAAATAATGCTTGCGGCCCCCTGCCAAATTCAGCCCCACTCACCCACTAGCCCCCACCACCCCCTCCTCCGTGTTATAAAATAATAGTACAAGAAGAGTAGAAATTGATGCCGGCCACATCTGTGAAACCTGCTGCCCCCCTGCCAAAATCCTACTTCCCCTCCCTTGCATAATATAATCATTGAGGCAGTATAGCGCAGTGGTCTAAGGCTCTGAGCTGCAAATCTGGTGACATCCAGCAGACCAGACCTGGGTTTGAATCCCACAGCTTCCACTTGCATACTGTGTGACCCTGAGCAAGTCACTTAACCTCCTTGTGCTCCCAGGTCGCTCCTGTAAAAAAGCTTTCAGCTTAGTGTGCTATACCTGGTTAAACAACTAAATAAAAAAAAAAAGTACCACCCCATCCCCATATAATAGCAAAATTCCCCACCTAACACACCTACTAGCCTTCACCTCCCCCCTTCCCTTCCTCCTCAAAATGAAATAACAGTAGCTGTGTCATGACATCACTGAAAACACATTGTCAGAAGCCTTCATCCATCCCCTCATTTCTCCCTCCACTGTAGCATCCCTTACAAACACTTTTCAAAGTGCATGTAAAGTGGGAAAACCATCCTACTGAAAATCTTAAAAGTATTATTATTTTGAATAGATTTTGTAAAATAAACACTTTTCAATGTTCACACAGAAAAGGAAAACAATCCAACTGAAAATCCAAAAAATATTAGTATTTTGAGTAGATTTTGTAAAATCACAAACACTTTTCAAAGTGCACACAAGGTAGGAAAACTACCCTACTTCAAATCTTACAAATATTCATATTTTGAGGAGATTTTGTAAAATTACGGACACTTTTCAAACTGCACGTAAAGCAGGATAACCATCTTGATGCAAATCTTTGTAATATTTTGAGTATTTTGTAAAGTTCCAAACACTTTTCAATGCGCACACAAAGTAGGAAAATTGCCCTACTGCAAATCTTTAAAAAATTTTGTATTTTGAGTACATTTTGTAAAACAAAAGTACTACTTTGTGAACATTTTTATTTAGAATTATTTTTCATTAATTCTAAGTAATTACCAATTAGTCTATTTAAACAACAAGTTACACTGTGTATCTCATAGTACCTGTCCCTCACAAACACTCCCTTACCCTCTACTTCTAAGTTTTTAAAAAGTTACATTGGCTTAAAGTTTTTGTTCATGTAGAACTTTAACATGGAAAAAAATTGCTGTGCAGATTTAGCCATTTTTCTCAGTGAATTTTGTCAACATGCCTGGATGACCAATTAATCACAATTAACTTAAAAACTAATTTTATTTTTTTATTTTTTTACAAAAACTCCAAAAGGACCTATTCCCATATGGTATCCACAAAACCTGTAAGTTTCATACCTAAACTCTAAGCAGTTTTTTAGTTATCTGAGGGTAAAGATTTAGCTAGCAAATTGTTCAAAAATATGTAATTTGGGTCCTTAATATCTCCACAAGTACACAACCAATCCTCCTGCAATGTGAAGGGTTAAGAGACCATTGGACTGTAAAAAGTGCATGGCAAATGTCACATTCCTAGGGTCTGAAATGGCCAAGATATGACTCTCTGAAAATGGTTGTTTTCAATGAACCACCAACGCAACCCTAATATATAGCTGGTGCTATTGTGTCTGTACAGTATGATATATGTATGCCATACCTGTGAGGATAAATGCTGGTCATTATGGAGACCTAGAGTGAGAATATTGTGATAGTCTCACTCCAGGTCCATAATGGAAAAAATGTCCTCACTGTAGATCCTCATTGGCTGGAGCTGGCAGTGCAAGCAGTACACTTCTACTTCCAAAATCACATGGCAGATTGAGCACCAGCTTCTCCTTCACTGTCATGGCCAGTCGATATGAACAAGTGATCCCTCTAAAAACAAGAGGGGCTGGGATAGATACAAGGGAAGGATAAAAGTCATAGGAGGGGAGGAGGAGAGAGATGGAAAGGTTGGGGAGCAGGGAGCAAGGACAACAGCCTGAGCTGTGAACCCTGCACAATGAATAAACTAGATAGACATGAGAACCTAATTCTGCTGGCTAATTCATATGTTTGTATGTTCATAAAAACCTCCTCCAGTGTACTTTTTTTCTGTTCTCATCAATGACTACCACTAAGATTGAATCTCAGTCTCCAGCATTCTTCCACCACTATGGACACTCTTCTAGTGCCACTGGCTCTACCTGCTCTCCCACGCACCTAAGATGGCACTCTGCCCATAACACCATACTGCCCAGTGCTCAGAGGACACACTACATTGGAGCATTAAGACAATCGAGGAAACAGGCCACAAACCTGCATCACACCCACCAGATGTGCTGACGTGATGGTGCCAAGAGTCAGCATTCACACTCACTCATGCTGCAGTAACCATTTCAAAAAGCAGCAAATCTGTTTGAAAAGCAGGCAAATCTATTGACATAAAAAAAAAAAAAAAAAAACTAAAAACTAATGTGAAATGAAAAGTGATGTTCATGTTGTGATGGCCACAATCTTGTTTTTTTCCCCAGACTGAAAAACATGGAAAATACATAAAAATTGTATATTTTTAAAAAGCAAACACCTGAACCTAGCTAAACAGGACAGATTCAGCTAGATTCTGGTGTTTGTTTTTTAAAAAATAAAACTCCAGAAATACCATTTCTGGGTGCCCCAAAATCCAGGGTACCCTGCTTAGCAAGAGGAGCCATTCTCTTGCATTCCCTGTATGAGAACAGCAGGACTTTCTTGAACCTGTGAAGCTGCGGCTAGACTTGTGCTGCCAGCTTCAGTTTAAGCAGTGAGCTAGCGATCATGAGTGTGCTCTATCACTCTTTTATCTGTCTGTCTGTCTATCTATCTATCAATCTTTTTATTACCCCCACCAGCTCAGCCAGCCCTCCTTCTTGTTTCCTGATACTGCCAGAGTATTCCTTAAAGAAAAGAAAATCAGGGTGACACCCCTGGTACCGCTTGACAACTCGCTCCCCTCCAGGTCACCCGCCACCCCCATGAATAGGTGGTGAGTACCACTGTGGAGTTTAGCCAACACTGGCATTCCCAATCCCCAGTATTAAATCCAAAATTTAATTTAACCTGCAAAAAAAAAGCACCCCTTCAATGTCTTTATTTTGTATCAACCTGTTAAAAAAAGGTCCATCACTGATCTGACACCATAGACCCCCCCACCCACACTACCCCGACTTCACACTCAGCACCATCACCCCACTCCAACCCACACCACACACCCTCACTCACCGGAACATGTCCCATGGCGTAGATCCACTCTCCAGTCAAAGACATGTCTTGCTGCTGGAACTGGCAACTGCAATATGAGAAAATGAGGTACGTTTGGTTGAATGTATTTCAGTGAGGTTTGAACTTTTATTTATTACTTTGTCATTTTTATGTTGTCTTGCGCATGCACAAGAAACATATTGCCGTAACTTGGAATAGCAGATTTTGGAGTTGCGGTCCTGTACTGGTCAGTGGCACCACTGCTTTTTCGGGCTGGGCTCTGTGGCATGAATTAGATTGCACGCTGTCTATGACAACAGTGCAAAAGCATGCCACCACCTTGAAAGGATTTAGCCGCTGCAATGGGGAGTGTCCTCTCATTGCAGGGCGTGCCTTCCCTGGTGTAACATTTCAATAAACATGGCGGAGCTGTCCACTTCTCGCAGTTCCCATAACAGCCGACATCATGGGTGCCCAATCCCCCTGTCGTCATTTGCCCTCACCAGTTAATTTGCCAATGGGGTAGCCCAATCCCCATCAGCATAATGTCCCCCTCCAAAATTTGTTGTGTGCCGAGGTGGTGCCCAATCTCCCTTGGCTCATGCTGAACCCCAAAAGCACACTGTGCAGCCAATAGTGGTGCCCAATCCCCATTGGCTCCAGCTCCCCCCAAACAAAAAGCCAGGTGGCACGCTGGAAGCCCACCCCAGCATGCTCATGCCCCGTCAGCACAATGAATGGCCAATGGGGTGCCCAATCCCCCTTAGCTCCAGCCCCCCAAAGAAACACTCAGGTATGCCATTATTCTAGGAGCCCACCCCAGCATTCCCAAAGCATCCCACGTTGCTGTTTTTTTTTTGTTTTCCCTGTAAAAACAGAAAACAGTCCCTCGTGGTCTCTTGTGCCCCAAAACCCGCACCCACCCTCTGTGCACCCACCTCCCCACACCCCATACTTACCTCCAGAGACCAGTGCGAAGATCTTCAGTGAACCGGAAACACGTCTGTACTCTTCAAGCCGACCGCAAACTGAAGAAAATGCTGGTAAGCTGTATAATGGCATAAATAGGGTTTTTTCAACTTTGGTGGCTATATCGGCCATTTTTGGGAATTTTATCACCAAATTTTCAACATGAGGTTCTTGGGACCCCACCTTATGAACTCAGTCACTGTCATTTTGTTATTCGACCCCGAAAGGTGATTTCCCAGTCACTGTGCGGAACCACCCTTTCGACTGATTAATAATATGACAGTGTCACAGTTCATGAGATAGGCTCACAAAACCCTATGTTGCAAATTTGGTGAAAATTCTAAAATGAATCATGCTATAAGCGTAGGTTAAGCTAGTTCCTACGATGCTCGTAACTTTGAGATTTTTAATATTTTCACTCCAGATTTTCAACATTGCCATTTTACCACACCTTCTTATGAACAGTACAGCTGTTATTTTTCACATCTCACCAGAAATGTATTTCGGCACATGTGGCACACAATGGCGCAGTCGGTGTGCGAAATTAATGTTCTGGACATATTAAGAAAATCACAGTGACACTGTCCATGAGCAGAGGTCCAAAAATGCTTATGTTGAAAATTTGGTGACAAAATCCACAAAATGCCTATTTTATGAGCATGTGTTGCGCAGTTTCCACGCACACTCGTAAGTTCAAGAATTGTTAATATTTTCACTCCAGATTTTCAACATTGCTATTTTTGCATACCTCCTTAAGAAAAGTACAGTTGTTATTTTTCACATGCTGTGCAAAATGTGGTTTTGCACATGTGGTGCACAATGGCACGGTTGTTGTAGGAAATCAATGTTTAGGACAGATTAAGAAATCACTGTGACGGTGTTCATGAGTGGAGGTCCCACAATGCCTATGTTGAAAAGTTGGTGAGAAAATTCCACAGAATGACTGCGTTGTGAGCATGCATTGCACAGTTTCAATGCACAATCATAACTTGGAGAATTTTTTATATTTTCTCTGCAGATTTTCCACATTGCCATTTTTGCACACCTCCTTAAGAACAGTACAGTTGTCATTTCTTACATCCTGCCCAAAATGTGGTTTCAAGCTACTGGCGAAGAATGGCACAATCGCTGTAGGACATCAACATTCAGGACAGATTAACAAAATCACAGTGCCACTGTTCATGAGCAGAGGTCCCAAATGCTTTCATGAGGTGGGGTGAGAAAAATCCCATGTTGAAAATTTGGAGTGCAAATACCAACAAAACCCGAGGCGTTAGGGTTTCTAACCATACCCTGTAGAGATTAACCAGTGTCAGGGGTGTGACTTTAGATTGTCAGTTCTAATGCTCATGCCATTCCACCCCCACCCCCACTCTGCAGCCACTGACAGGCATCAAACTGTGCCTTGCACGCTTCAGCCCCAAAGTTCACCACATTCTCCTATACTGCACCCATCTCAGCGTATTTCCGGATGGAATGGGGTGAGCGTAAGGCCCAAGGACCCCAAGGCAGAACACGATACTTGGACTCTGCAGGGTAGGGTGAGGTGAAATTGCATGATCGTTATGGCAACACCAAAAGGCACACCTCAGTGCCTGTCAGTCTCTTCAGGGTGGTGTGGGGTTGGCGTCACTTCCATACTTCACTGACATTCCTGTTATGCATCTGTCTAACTCCTGCACTACCAATGCTAATGTCAGCAAGACAACATTCAGCATTGACAAATGTTTGTTAAACATTTGTACACCAAATTTTCAACATGGCCTGTTTTTGGACCCCACCTCATGAACAGGGGCAGTGGAATTTTTCAAATCAGCTCTGAAAGGTGATTTTACAGTTACTGTGCAAAATCACCTTTAAGGCAGGATTTGAAAAGTTTTCACCAGCTGGGTTCATGAGGTGGGGTCATAAGAAGGCTATTTTGAAAATTTAGCGTAATAATATATTAAAATAAACAAATTATGAGTGAACACTGAAATATTTCAACTTTCGCTCATAGCAGCACACATTTTAGCATTTTTCCATCAAACTTTCAACGTGGCCTTTTTTGGGACCCAACCTCATGAACAAGGCAGATGAAATGTTTCAAATACATCCTGAAAGGTGATTTCACATTCATTGCGCAAAATCACATTTTGGGCAGGATTTGAACATTTTCATTTGCCAGGTTCATTAAATTGGGTCATAAGAAGACTATGTTGCAAATGTGGTGTAAAAATATGGTACAATGACAAAGTTATGAGTGGACGTTGAAATATTTCAAAGTACACTCATAACTCCACTAATTTTCAATATTTTGACTCCAAGCTTTCAACATAGTCATTTTGTCACATCGCCTGATAAATGTGACAGGTCTCATTTTAAATCCTGGCCGAGATGTGTTTTCATACTTGTGGTGCAAAATGATGTTTTGGCCAATATACTATAAATGCCACATGATATGTTTATAAGGGGAGTCATACAACAACTATCTTGAACATTTTGGATCAAAATAAAAAAACAAAAATGATTAAGAAATGTGCGCAGTGCCAGCCTTTACCCCGGCGGGTAGTGCTTTGTGATCCCATACTGAGGTTGAGCATGGTGAGCAAGCTGGATGGGGCAAGGCTGGCTGGGGGTGGCTCTGTTATGCAGCACCACCCCCCAGCTGGGAATGGAAAGGTGCAGGGGTGCCTGCACAGGCCCAGGTACTATTTAGTGAAGACAATTCTTCTACTGGCATAGGGCCCTTCACCTCTGCACCCATGGGTGGCCTAAGGCCCTGTGTATTGACTGAGAAATAGACTATTTGCCCTGTGCACCTGTATCTACTGCCACATGCCCCATCCTATACACTGTTAAGACATACACACCTGTGTGAATCGCATCTGATCTTTCTTGCTATCGCAATGGGGTGTGCTTTAGAGTTGACACTCCCAAGAAAGACTGCACCCCCGATTTGCCTCAGTGGTGTGGGTGGAGTTTTAAGATTGGAAACCCTAAAACCACATTTCCCTACTTTTGTCACTTTAGGCTAAACCCTAAATGTTGCATTAATGCAATTGTTTGCAAAGAATGTCCTTATTTTTTTAGACAGCATAATTCTATCCTCATTTGCCTTTGAGAACACAGGGCCCCCATCCTGCCATAGATGCATACATGTATGTAGCTGTGAAAGCGCAGAGCCCTCCAGGCCCTGCACTTGCATTTGTAGCAAAACAGCAACCCAATTGTCTGTATAACCTTCTTATTACCCCACCTAATGAACCCCATACTGAAAATATTCAAATCCATGCTGAAACGTTATTCCACTTCACCGCAGCATCATTCCACATCACAGGTGCAAAACCACAGTTTGGCCAGGATTTGAACAAGCATTTGTCAATGCTGAATGTTGATTGCTTTGCTCCTTGAGCTTGCTCAGTTCCTGTCCCTCATCCACTCGTTCTGTTTCTCGCAGCGCTGCAGGTTGCCCTTTTGTACTGGGCTCCTGCCTGCGTTGGCACCTGTGTCTGCCCAGAAAGAAATCCACAGCAATCCCGACAGACCTCAGTTGAGCTCGGTCACTCCCCCCCTCTCTCACTCGCTCAATTCTAATCTGTCCCAAACACTGATTTCTGAAATCGACTGTGGTATTCTGCGCCGGAAAACGCAAAAACACATTTCAGGCAGGATGTGAAAAATGACAGTTATACTGTTCATAAGGAGGTGTGAAAAAATGCCAGTGCTGAAAATCTGGCATTAAAATATTACTAATTTGCGAAGTTACATGGGTGCATGGAAACTGTACAACACACACTCGTAACACAGTAATTTTATGGAGTTTCATCACAAAATTTTCAACATAAGCATTTTAGCACCTCTGCTTCTGAACAGTGTCACTGTGATTTTCGTAATGCATCCCAAACACTGGTTTCCCACAGCGCCAGCGCTATTCTGCGCCAGAAGTGCGAACACACATTTCAGCCAGGATGAGAAAAATGACAGCTACACTGTTCATAAGGAAGTGTGGAACAATGGCAATGTTGAAAATCTGGAGTGAAAATATTGCAAATTGGCAAAGTTACAAGTGTGCGTGGAAACTGAGCAACACATGATCGTAACACAGTCATTTTATGGACTTTCATCAGCAAATTTTCAACATAGGCATTTAGGACCTCTGCTAATGAACAGTGTCACTGTGATTTTTGTAGTGTGTCCTAAAGACTGATTTCCCACAGCGACCACGCTATTCTGCACTGCAAGTGCGAAAACACATTTTGGCCAGGATGTGGAAAATGGCAGCTGTACTGTTCATAAGGAGGTGCGGGAAAATGGCAATGTTGAAGATCTGGAGTGAAAATATTGCAAATTTGCGAAGTTACAAGCATGCATAGCAACTGCGCAATGCACGCTCAGAAAAGTAATTTCTTGGATTTTTTACACCAAATTGGGAACATAGCCTTTTTGAGAACCCACCTCATGAACACTGGTGCTGTCACTTCATTAATCAGTTCCGAAAGGTGATTCCAAGCAGTGACCACAAAATCACCTTTTGGGGCTGAATAACGCCATGACAGTGCCTGAATTCATGAGGAGGGGTCCCAAAAACCCCATGTTGAAAATTTGGTGCCAAAATTCCAAAAAATGCCTGAGATATGCATCAAAGTTGAAAACCCCCTATTTATGCCATTATACAGCTTACTGGCATTTCCTCAGTTCGCGGTCGGCTTTGAAGCGTGCAGATGTGTTTCCGGTCCACCGAAGATCATCATTACGGACTCCGCAGGCAAGTATGAGGTGAGGGGGGTGTGGGGAGGTAGGGTGCGCAGAGGGTGGGCGTAAGTTGTGGGAGGGGCAGAGAGATGGCAAGGGACCATTTTCTTGTTTCACAGGTACTACAAACAAAAAAACTCATTGCGGGACTTTTTTTTTTTACAGGACCCTTTGGCACACTGGGGTGAGCTCCCAGCATGCTAACACAATGTTTTGTTGGGGGGGCAGCTCTAGCCGATGGGGGATTGGGCACCCCCATTTGCACAAAAGGGGGGGCACAAGAGCTGAGAGGGATTGGGCACCCCTTCGGTGCAACTGCAGTGCATGTTTGTGGGGGAATTATGCCGATGGGGAGTGGGCTCCCCCATCAGCAACATGAACATTACCATTACGGCCACTGAAGGTGACAGGGATTGGGGCCCCTGTTGGCAAATTATACTTTGTGGGGGGACATAATGCCTATGGGAGTGGGCTCCCCCTTCAGCAACATGAACATTACTGTTACGGCCACTGAAGCTGACGGGGATGGGGCCCCCTTCGGCACACAAACACTGGGGAGCACATGCTGCTGAGGAGGATTGAGCACCGGCACAGGGTTTTACTCATATTGTTTGAGAACACAGCGGCAAGCCGCCATCATTTTCACAAACAATATCACAGTACCAAGGGTCTCCCCCAGCAATGACGGGTCGCTCCCTCATTGCAGCAGAATGGCTGATGCTGCAATGACGAGGCAGCCCCTGATTGCAGCAGCTGAAACCTTACAAGGTTGTGGCACGCTGGCTGAACTAGTGTCAGCAGCAGCGTGCCACCCCATTGATGAATACGAGCCAAGCCTCCAAAGATTGTGGGGGCATTGGCCACAATAGTGCCATGCCTCCACAACCTGCTTCTGCAGCAAGCTGCCACAATATGTTTCTTGCGCATGCATGCAATCAACATAAAAATGACAGCTGTCATGTTCATGAAGTGGTGCAAAAAAATGGCTATGTTAAAAATTTGGGGTCAAAATATTTAAAATGACCAAAGTTACAAGCGAGCGTAATAAAATTTCAAGGGATGTGCATAACTTGACCATCTTTACATATTTTGACCCCAAATTTTAAACGCAGCTTTCTTATGACCCCCATCTCATGAACAAGGGTAGTGAAAATTTCAAAATCCTGCTCGAAATGTGATTTCGCCAAGCGACCGCAAAATCACCTTTCAGGTTTGATTTGCAAATTTCTGCCACCACTGGTCACGCGGTGGGGTCCCAAAAAGGCCATGTTGAAAATTTGGGTAAAATATGCAAAAATGACAAAGCTATGAATGAAAGTTCAAACCCCCCATTGAAATACATTGAACTGCACTTACCTTAGTTTCTCATATTGCAGTCAGTGGTTCCAACAGCAAGACATGTCTTCAACTGGAGAGTGGATCTTTACCCTGCGACTTGTTCAGGCGAGTCGGAATATGAGGGGGTGTGGGGTGGTGGGTGCTTAGTGGGAGGTTTTGCTGGGAGGGTCTGATCAGCGAGAGACTGCTTTGTTTTTAACAGGGGGAAAAAATGAAAAACAAAGACACTGAGGGATGGTTTTCTTTACTGTGGGTTACTTAAATACAGGGATGGCTATTGGAGGGTGGGGGTGCCACTAGACACCAGGAAAACATAAAAAAAATATGGGGATAGTGATCAGAGAGTTGGTGGGTGCCACTAGATACCAGGGAAACATTGAAACAATATGGGGATGACAATCAGAGCATGAAGTGTGCCACTAAACACCAGGGAAACATTAAAGACTATATGGATGGCAATCGGAGGGTAGGGGGTGCCACTAGACACCAGGGAAACATTTACTAAATATAGGAATGGCCATCAGAGGGTGGGGATGCCACTGGACACTTTGGAAACTGTAACAGAATACGGAGATGGTGATCAGAGAATGAGGTGCACCACTTGACACCATGAAAGCAATAATTAAATATGGGGATGGTGATTGTAGACTGGGGGGGTGCCACTAGACACCAGAGTAACATTTATTAAACACAGGAACAGCGATCAGAGGGTGGGTGGTGCCACTAGACACAAGTGAAACACTAACAAAATACAGGGACAGTGATCGGAGGGTGGTGGATACCACTAGACACCAGGGATACTTTTATTAAATAAGTGGATGGCGATTAAAGGGATGCTTTTTTTATATGGCCAAATTCCATTTTTGTTTGGCCATACGAGAAAAGTGGATGTGAGTCCCAAAAAAGGATACAAAAAGGAAAAAAACAGACATTAGGGGTGATTTTTATAGCACTGAAAACATTTTTGGGTGAAAAAAAACAGAAACAAGATGGTGGCAAACAAAAAAGGATTTTTTCCAAATGAAAAAGGATTGGCCCCATACTGTAAAGGAATCCTTTTTCATATGGCCAAATTCTTTTTTCGTTTCAAACATCTATCCTGAAGTACCAATTGAGCATGCTTAGGGCAGACATGTTTTAAATTAATATCTCAGAAACGGATTAATATTTTCTTCACCAAACCAGTGAAAGGCACCACTGTGGGCCAGGCTCTATCTACCCTGAAAATTTCAGACCAAAATTCCAAACTATCTGGGCACTAGGGGCTGACAAAAAGAGAGAGCACCCCCCCAAAAAAAAAATCACTTTTTTCGCTACCCAGATCTTGAAATCCATACCACCAACCAAAAGGAAACTTGGCACCTCAAGAGACCTACCACAAGAGACTGCACATGCAACATTCTTTGCAAATCCGTTGAACAATTGTGAAGTTATTAGACTGCAAAAACTGGGGTTTAGCATTAAACACCCTACTCAATCCTATATACAGTGGCATGGCTGTACCACTATAATATATATATATATATATATATACAGTATTTTATATATATATTATAGTAGCCACTCCTAACACTGATGGTAAGTGGTAATATAAACACAATTTTAAATCTAACCAGTATTCAGCAAATATAATGCATGTGTCTGTGGCCTCTGCTAAATTCCGCAAGTGTGTATGAATCAAGATCTAGTAGCATGTTTGAGAAGTGCTCTCTCTTTGTCAACCTAGATCGAGAATGATCTGAAAAACCAATTAAAAGAGCCCCGCCAATGATGCCTTCACTGATAATAATAATATATATACTGTATATATAGAGTCATGGCAAAAAACTCCACTAGTGGATCAGTTAGGGTTGTTTCCACAGCAACAAAAGTATAGAAATGCGATGTTAGGGTTACCATCCCACTCTCCGAACCTCAAACCCCTAACTCTGCATTCCCCCCATCCCCCCCACACATAAACACATACAAGCAGTACAAGACACATCCATCATCATAGTCCAGCAACTGTATGAGTTCTGCTGCCATCAGAGTGCCTTCTGGGTACACACGCATGCTGGGCAACCATGGTTGATGCCCCACAGTAAGCATTTTTTTGTTACAAACATCAATAACAAGATTTTAGCAGATGCCTGTATTTCAGTTATTAAGAAATGATGAAACACACAGTATGTTATGTATAGATAGCTGTATTGGAAATAAGAGTTTGGATAGCCCTAGCAACAGTCAGTGGACAGTGGATGTTTGCATATGTTTTTCTGATAGAGTGAGTCAGTCCTAATAACAAATGGTAATAATAACAAGCATTTGTCAATGCCGAATGTTTGCTTGCTGGTATTAGCACTGGAAATGCAGGAGTTAGATGCAGAATAGGAATAGTAGTGAAGTATTGAATTTCACACCAACCCCACCTCCATCCTGTAGAGACGGAGAGGCAGTCGGGTAAGTGTTTGGGCCCTCGTCTATGACGTTCATGCTATGTCACCTCACCCTATTCTGCAGACATTGACACGTGTTGAGGTGTGCCTTGAGATGTTTGGCTTTACAGTCACCCCATTCCATAAGGACATACACTGAAATGGGTGCAGCATAGGAGAATGGGGTGAACTCTGGGGCTGAAGGGTCCAAGGTACACCTGGATTCCTGTCACTGGCTGGGGGTGGCAGTGGGATGGCATGAGCAGTACAGTCGGCAATCCTAAGGCACACCCCATTGCCTGTCAGTCTGCACAGGGTGGGACGTTATGGTTAGAAACCCTAATGCCATGGGTGTTTGTTAGTATTTGCAGTACAAATTTTCAACATGGCCTTTTTCCGACCCTACCTCATGAAAGCATTTGGGACCTCTTCTCACGAAGAGTGGCAGTGTGATTTTGTCAATGTGTCCCGAACTTTGAGTTCCAACAGTGACCATGTCATTCTGCGCCACATGTATGAAAACACAGATCAGGCAGGATGTGAAGAATGGCAGCTGTACCATCCATAGGGAGGTCTGAAGGGATGGCAATGTTGAAAATCTGTAGTGGGAATATTAAAAATGCTTGCACTTCCGAGCATATGTGGAAACTGCGCAATGCATGCACGTAACACAATCATTTTATGAACTTTCATCTCCAAATTTTCAGGAGGTGTGGACAAATGCCAATGTTGAAAATCTGGAGTGAAAATATTACAGATTTGCGAAGTTATGAGCATGCGTGGAAACTGTGCAACACATGCTCGTAACATACTCATTTTATGGACTTTCATCACAGAATTTTCAACATAGTCATTTTAGGACCTCTGCTCATGAACTACGTCACTGTAATTTTCTTAATGTGTCCCGAACACTGATTTCCCACAGCGACCGTGGTATTCTGCGCCGGAAGTGCGAAACACATTTTGGCCAGGATGTGAAAAATGACGGCTGTACTGTTCATAAGAAGGTGCAGAAAAATGGCAATGTTGAAAATCTGGAGTGAAAATATTGCAAATTCTCGAAGTTACGAGCATACGTAGCAACTGCGCAACACATGCTTGTAAAACAGTCATTTTTGAGATTTTTCCACCAAATTTGCAAAATAGACTTTTTGAGAGCCCACCTCATGAACACTGGCACTGTCGTTTTGTTAGTCGGTCCCAAAAGGTGATTCCATGCAGTGAATGCAAAATCACCTTTCGGGACTGAATAGCACCATGACAGTGGCTGAAATCATGAGTAGGGGTCCCAATAACCCCAAGTTGAAAATTTGGTGCCAAAATTCCTAAAAATGCCTGAGATATGCACCAAAATTGAAAAAACCCTATTTATGCCATTATACAGCTTACCGTCATTTCTTCACTTCGCGGTCGGCTTTGAAGAGTGCAGACATGTTCCCGGTCCACTGAAGATCATTGTGCTGTGCTCCAGAGGTAAGTATTGGGTGAGGGATGTGTGGGGAGGTAGAGACGTGGGGTGGGTGCGGGTTGGGGAGGGCCACGGACTCAACAAGGACCGTTGCTGTTTACAGGTTAAAAAAAAGAAAACATTGCAGGACTTTTTTTTTTAACAGCGACATTTAGCACACTGGGGTGGGCTCCCAGTATGCCACCCTAGTGTATTTTGGGGGCTGTAGCCGATGGGGATTGGGAACCCCCATCGCACATACTGGGGCAAGAGCCGAGGGGATTGGGCACCCCTTTGGCACAAAACAAATGTTTTTTTGGGGATATCATCCCGACAGGGAGTGGACATTCCCACTGGCAAATTAAACTAGGAAGATGGGGCTGAAACCCAGCGAGTTGGGTCTCCCATCTGTAAACAAAGACTGTTTTTGAGGCGCATGATGCCAAGGGGATTGGGCACCCTTGACATGAGGGGCTGTGTAATATTTTTGTGAACATGGCAGCAGCTTGCCACCACATTCACAAACAATATTACACTAGACAAAGTACTGCCCTGCAATGACGGTTCGCTCCCTCATTGCAGCAGAATGCCTGACGCTGCAATGACGAGGCGGCCCCTGATTACTATGGCAAAAACGTTACAACTTGGTGGCACTTTTAGAAGCCAGTGTCATCAGCACACTGTGCCTCCATTGGTCCACCAGTGCCAAGCTCCCAAATGCAATGCCTCCGTTGGCTGCCACAGTGCCGTGCCTCCACAACCCGCTTCTCTCCTAAGCTGCTGCATTATGTTTCTTGTGCATGCGCGCAAGCAAATATAATAAAAGTAATGTTTTGTAGCATAGTTTACAAACATGTGACAGCAACAATTGTAACATCCAAAGCTAACCATAACATGCTGCTAATGAGTATTTCCAGTTAACGCAGCAGTATTACAACATGTGATGGTGCTAGTTTCACACCTGAGCAGTATCTGAAAAGTACTATGTATGTGTCAGGTGTGTCTGTCCTGCTACCACATGCCTATGTGGTAGCAGTGATACCTGCAGCAAGCCAATTGTTGAATTATGACAAATGAAAAGCAGTATGTTGAATGTTTGTGCAGACTAAGTTTTAGTTTATGAGAAAGATATGCCAGCTATAATGTGTCATCATACAGAGCTGGCACTATAGAGTCGATCATACTGTATTTGTTTTTCATTACACAGTGTTATGTGAAAGGAATACAGTGGCATGATTATTGTGCTTACAGATGTGACTGACTGGTATAGTGTGTTACAATCTTGCATGTGTCTTGCATGTGTGTGTGGGGTGGGGTGGGGTGGGGAATGTGGAGTTAGGGGTTTGAGGTTGGGGGCGTGGAGGTGAGGTGGTAACCCTAACATCACATTTCCACATTTTTGTCACTGTGGAAACAGCCCTAACTGATGCATTAATTATGTTTTTTGCCATGAATTTCCCTTCTTTTTGAGAAAGTATAGTATAAATAGTAAATGGTATGTGTTGGTGGCAGCGTGGGGCCCTTTGGTCCCCATGCTCCCACCAAGCTGCCCATTTCTGCATAATGATATTTGTTTGTAGGATCGCAGGCCCTCCAGGTTCTGCGCTCCCACTTAAACATAAGCACTGAGCCATACAGCAGCCCTATAGGCTAAGGAAGCCTTGTAACACTAATTTGCCCATATCTGGGGAACTGTAGCAGCTAGTAAAAAAAAATTCAAGTGTGGTTGTAATCATGAGAGTGAGTAGTTCCCACAACATAAAGTCGACCGAAACCATATCTTGCATTGTGACCAAGATAGGGGCAGCAAAAAGCACTGTGAATGCTAACTCTGTGGGCGTAATAGTGGGCCTCGGACATGAAAATGAGCAATTGGAACAGTAAATTGCAAATATCTCAGGAACCGTACAAGGTAGAAAAAAAATTCTAATTTCCTGTTATTTATGGCTTTCCAGCCTACTTCTGCACTTAGTCCCCCTAGAATTTTTGTGACAAAAAGTCCATATCTTGAACCGTTTTAGAGGTACGGACCCCAAAAGGCGTCACGGATGCCACAATGTTATACTATGGGAAATTTCTGAAATTTGGAATGCTGTAACTTTAGACCCCTGTAATGTTTTGGAACCAAACCACCAAAAGGCACATCTGTGGAATGAGGGCTTGCCACCCTGCAAATTTCAGCCCAAAAGCCCAAACCATTTTGTTGCAGGAGGCTGGCAAAGATTTGTAGTTATTTTGAGCATACTTTCACAAAATACTTTCACAAATCACGAAAGTTTTGCAAAATAAATAACAAAACTTTCACATTTGCGAAAGCGTTTTGCGAAAGTGTTTTTCCCCCAAACTTTGAAAACTCATTTCTGTGAGGTTTAAACCCCCAAAAAATATATGGCTAGCATCTTCAGGACCCGATTAGATAAACACAACAATCAGTGTTTACCTAGAGGGTCCCAATTTTAAGCACCAGGCATTTTTCAGTGTCGCTAACTATTAACAAGATAGCTGACTCACAAAAGTAAAAGGACCATTTGCGACAGTAAAAACTACCTCTCACGAATGTTTTGTGATTGTTGCTAACTTTTCCCATTGACTATAATGGGAAATTTGTTTTTTGAATAATTTTTGAACGGTTTAATATTTTTTCACCAAATCTTCAAAAGGCACATCGGTGACCAAGGCTGCATCCTTCCTGAAGATTTCAGACCAACCAGACAAAGCGTGTGGGCTGTGGGCATGAGCAAAGAAATGCACAAAAAGTCAATATTTTTGTGTTGTTTGGCATTCTGTAGCTCCGCAACTGTACATCTGACCATAATGAAACTTGCCAGATCCAGAGATCTATGGTACCAGACCATGCACGCAGACTTTCAGGCAAATCTGTCACATGGTGGCAAAGTTATTAAGGTGCAAAATGTGAGGTTTTGCATTAAAGTGGCTACTCAACCCTAACTACAGTGACACAGTAGTGCCACTATAATATGTTTATATATATATATATATATATATATATATATTTATATATTTTTTTTTTAACAATAGCCAACTTGTTGAACAACCAACCTGTTGCTCAGGTGACAGCAAGTCACTATTACTGCCTAGTCTAAGACCGTTCATACCCAATGAGCAGCCACAATGGAGCAAAACAATAACTGTAAGGAACAGAACAATAAAATATTCCCCTCTTCCCAAAATGAAGTACAACACAAGCTGAGGGAGTTGGCTCTTAAAGCAGTAGGAAATCTTACAGCCAAACCAACTGAGTGAGTTGCAACAGAAAAGCACCTGATGCAGAGTGCAAACAAGAACATTAAACAGTGCTTCCCTACTAAAATATCTATTAAAGAAGAGTGAAAATAAGGATATTAAACAGTGGCTGCCTCCAAAAATATGTATTATATGCACAACCATTATGTTTAATGTTATTTTCTCTAGTTTTTTTTTGTTACTTTCTCAAGTTGTTAGTCAACTAACTTTTGCAGACCATGCTGGACATACTTCACTTCAGTTATTCAGAAAGTAAGTGACTCTTCCCAACTGACCTCACAATTGTTGTTCGTAACATTACTGTCTGTTGTCGTGGTGAGCAATATGGTGTCCTAAACAAAAGGCACTATGAAGTCAGTTGAGGACAGGCAAATGCTTTTTATATAGACTTTTGGGGTAGGCTACCAAGATGTGCTGTAAACCCTGGAAAGAAAAACTGAAAATGAAAATTCTCTAGTAAATTATAACTGAAATATCATGTTTATGAAAGTACCTACTGAAGTGCAGAGTTGAGAGTAAACTAAACAAAAAAAAACACCTGACTGCTCTGTGCACAAAATATTAAAAGGTGATTAGCAGCATTTTGCCATTTTTATGGCTGCATGGGTGGAGTCATGCAGTCATTTGGGGATCACATCACTGTAGGAGAGAAATGGACATGATTGCTGTGTTCTCCTACAGTGATGTGATCTCTTGTCCACAGTGCTGCAATCCCTGTAGTCATTCCTCCGTGGGTGCAGCTCCCCTCTGCAGTATGCCCCCCCCCACACTTCTTTCCGCAACTACAAAAGTGATGCGACAGCTCCAATTCAAACTGCGCATGCATGAGTGTCATATGTGCACAGATCTGTCAGAGCCACCATCTTGTGGATGTCAAGCTCCAGTGCAGTGAGAGTGATGTGGCGAGAGATCGGAACTTTCAATCACTCTCGCCACACAATTCCTTTAGGCAGCTGAATGGGCTCTGACCAGCGCTTGTTCTTTTCACTACAGTTTTTATTTCCTAACAAGGTAATGTGTGCCTAGTTCATAGTACTGTATGTCAGCAAGGACTCAAGATACACAAAGGAGGTATCAGCTTAGATAACCAACAGGTTGACAAATGATAGGTGTCTTTAAAGCCCTTTTGTTTCGTGTAGGAAACAGACGATGACTGTAATCCCGTTCTTTTGTTCCAAATCTCTCTTCACAAAAGGCTTAAACTAATAACAGCATAACGATATCAGCAATATAGATGGAAGGGAAGGGAAGGAAAGCTAATAACAACATAACATTAAGAGAAGGGGGGTGCTGCCCTTTTTTGGAGACAACATGGTCTAGTGGCTAAAACATAGGCTTGAGAAGGGTTTCTTAATTACCAGCAACAGTAGATCTTCAAAAGTATCTCCACAGAGCCATAATAAATTGAATTGTAAGCCGTCAGCATCAGGATCTTGCTGGAAGCTTTTGCAATGACAAGGCCACCCACACTGACATGCCTACATGCACATCGGAGGTGCCTATATAACCTGAGCAGGCCCCATCCACTTCTGTCTCTTGCCATCAGTGTATGGTATGATTTTTATTCATATCAGAATATGAACAAGTATGAACACAATTGAACCAGGATCATTGACAACGAGGTACCACAGAATTTTGTTACAAAATAGCACAGTATTGAAATTCAATAAATAATTTGCGAAGAACAATAACTTTCAACACAACAAATAAGGAAACAATTATACAGAATGAAAAAATGATTGCAAATAGTTCAAAAATAAGCATTAAGATGCCTGACAACAGGCGAGTGGTTCTTTAGCTGTATGGAGTTCTGAAACATCAACCAATGACAGCATTGGGGCAGCCCCCACAGATCATGAACAGAGAATCGGAGGGGAGCAGAAAGACAGCAGGGTCGCCACACCACATATATCATGGAGGCACTGACTGAAAATATATAGGATATATAGTGCCTTACAAGTAGACTGAAACAAAATCTGCCACAATAGGGAAAAGGAAGGTGAAAAAAGGTATTACTCTCAGGAGAGCCTGTTGAAGTGCTACTGTTACTGGTAGGAAACAAACATATTTCCTTTGAGGCTATCTCCAGAAAGACACAATTCTTTTTTTTTTTCTTTTTTTGGTAACCGGATAATTCATTGAACAACTACCAAGAAGTTCCAACCCCACCCATACAGCTGGTGTTCACAAAAGACTGGTCTCTCAGGAAAGCAAGCCTTGCCATACAGAAAGGTCCAACCCAGCTCGTCTATGAGAGATCCAGTCCAAACTGTAATGCTTTGTAAAAGCATGGATCATGTGCCAGGTAGTAGCCTTGAAAATGTTCAAGGCTGAGACAGATCTGAAATAAGCCAGAGACTGCCATGCCCCCGGAGGAAGTTGCAGTAACTTTTCCGTAGAGAGCCTGCCCTATCTTTCTGTAACAGAACAGGATATCCATTTGGAAAGACAGTTTGGAAACAAGCTTACCCATAGCACCTGGGGGGAAAAAACAGTTTACAGGACTATGCGCAATCTTTAAAATGCCTTCCTAGGGACAATTTGCAGGGTACTTGTCTGGTGCCAGGCAGTCAGTGAGGAGTCCTCCAAGGCAGCAAAAAACAGAAGTCACTGCCACTGTAGAGATTCCCTCAACCTCCAAAAAGTAACAGAGGTTCTTTTTTGACAAATCTTCTTCTTACAGGGAGAAGTTTAAAGTCTCTTTTGGATTTGTCAATTTAAAGCCTGAAAGGTATGATTCTCAGTAGAATTAGCCCTGTACAGGACAGTGTCCTCACTACACATAAGTACAGCAGCACTTTCTGACTCTTCCTGGCCCAAAGGGTAGAAGAAGTCAGGGTCCTTTTCCCCAGTTTCCCTCATCTTCTAAGAGGTCAGGGTTAATTCTCAAGAGGAAGTGGCTAAGGAGTCACAGACCTGTAACGAGAAGACTTGAGGTGGCATGACATGCCAAGACAGCAGTGATTGTGACAGTGGTTGAGGAACAGTCTGGTTCATCAAGACTAGCAGCTTTGGCAATAGGTTTCCTTATTAAATCAGAAAACCCTGTGAAAACAACATGAGGAACAGTGACGATGGCCATGGACACCACAGCACAGCCATCAAAAGTTTATGGGCTGGTCCCTGTTATTGATGTTCGTGCAGTAAAGGTAGGAGGCAGTGGTAGCTTGGTTATTGGATCCAGTGTTAGGAAGTATATCTTAACAGTTATGTGCCACTACATAGGCAGCCAGTGCAGCACACGTAGCACTGGCATGATGTGGTCCCTCCAAGATGTTCCCACCACCAACTGAGCTGCAGCATTATGGACCAGCTGCAGGAATCACATTAACTCTCCAGATAACCCTAAATACAGAGCATCACAGCAGTCCAAACTTGAGGTAATGAAACCATGAACGATCATTACCAGGTCAGCAGGAGCCAGATGCAGTTTAATCCTGGAAATGTTTCGAAGATGGTAAAAGCCACATCAGACCACCACAGACACCAGCTGGGCTAGTGTCAGCCTGTAGTCCAAATGACTCCCAAGTTCTTAACCACATCAACAGCAACAAGAGACTGGCCACCCAGCACTGGAAGAGCTACAGCACCTCCCATCACTGCTGCACCCTATTGGCCCAGCTCGATCATGATGACCTCTGTCTTCCCTCAGTTCAGACATACTGTAGTCAGTTTATGGCCATCCAGTCATTTATCTCAGCAAGGCATTGCCTAAGCACTGAAACTGCATGTTCTCCACCAAGAGAACAAGTCAATATGGCCAAGTATCATCTGCATAGTAGTGAAACTCAACCTTGTACCTTCTAATGATCTCCTGCAAGGGCAAAATGTATAGAGAAAATAACACGGGGCAAGGATCGAACCTTAGGGAACCCCACAGGAGAGCGCAGAAGCCCCAGAGATGAAATTACCCAGAGCAACCTGCTGCATTCTCCCAGTTTTGTATGACTTAAACCAGTACAAAACAGTGCTGGTTAGACCCATGTAGTTCCTCAGGTGACCCAACAGTACCCCATGGTCAACTAAGTCAAATGCTGATGAGAGATCAAGAAGGATCAAGATGGAACAAAGTCCTTGATCCCTTGCAAGGAGGAGATCATGCAACACCTGGAAAAGTGCAGTCTTAGTACTGTGGTGGGGCGGAAAATTTAACTGGAGAGGTTCATAGATGTTATAATTCTCCAGGCGATCCACAAGTTGGTCAAGCACCGCTTTGTTAATAATCTTCCCCAAAAAGTGAAGGTTCAAAACAGATCTCTAATTTGCCACAACATCAGGGCCCAAGGATCACTTTTTCCAGAGAGGTCTCACCACCACCACCTCTTTCAGAGCAGATGGAAAAATAGCCTCCCTCAAGGGACCACTGATAATCTTGGCAAACACTGGCCTAGGGATTCCCAGCCCAAAGGCAGCCAGGTTAGTCCTGGGCCCAGTATACAGCAGGTGGGATGTAAACTAGAGATCAACCAAAGTACTTCATTCTCAAAAACTGGCCGAAACTCATTCCATGTAGGCACATCTACATTACCAGGAAGTAGACCACAGCTGGCCCATGACAGGCCACTTGAAGAGATACCAGATCTAATGGAGGATACCTTGCCAGAAAAATATTTACCAAACTCTTCGTACTTATCTCCTGAAAAGGCTCCAATGGATTGCACACAGGGAGGAGTTAACAACCTGTCTATAGTATGAAAGAGCTGAGCAGGCCGAGTTTTTCCTGCAGCAATTAACCTTGACAGGAACTCTCTCTGTTTCATGTCGATTGCCTGCTGATACTCCCCATAATGAGTTTTCAGTGCCAATCTGTCCTCCGCAGACCATGATCATCTCCAACTTTCGTCCCTTAGTCTTCAACCAATGCAGCTCACTGTAGTACCATGGTGAGCTGCCATGGGACATTAAGGGACAAATGCGGTAAGGTGCCAGGGAGTCTAAGGCAGCCTCAAGAACAATATCATATTGCTCCATGGGCTTCTTAGCCCCCTGGGCACAAGCAAGTATCATATCTGAGAGGTCTATCATCTTGTGGAGCTTGCAAGGCTCCAGATTACAGTTTAGGTAATGCTGGACAATCTCCTCTGAAGGAGTATTAAAACAGAGGACTCCACAAAGGAATAACACCACATGATGTTCAGACCAAAAGACCGGATCAACCTTGACCACACTAATGTCATGTAAAGATCAGATCCTGAGTGTGGCCATGTTGATACATTCTGGAGGCAACTACCTGTGCTAGTCCCAGTAAGGACATCAGTTGGAGGAGTTTTTATCCAAAATGTGAGGATTCATCATTGACCCAAATATTGAAGTCCCCCAGCACTAAGAGTTTGGGGGCATCCAACACCTGTTCGACTATGAAGTATGACAACTCCATCAAGAAGTCACGCATATATCCTGGGGGATGGTGTATGAGAATTACCTTACCACTGACACCCAGAATGCATCTAACTGCCACATATTCAAAGGACCTGAAAGTTCCCATGGGGAGTGCAGTGAGTCCCAAAGTGGATTTAAAGCAAATGGCCACCCTGGCCCCTCCACAATCCCTCCTTGGGCAAAGCACTACAGAATATCCTGGCAGGACCAATGCCCCTAAAACAGGTCCAGAGTCATCATCGAGCCAGGTCTCTGTGATGCAAACAAAGTCAGCTGAGGAATCTGTGATGAACCCCTCCATCAGTGCTATCTTATTCCTCAGTGACCTTGCATTACAAAGAATGTCCCGGGGGGGAGTACAGCTGGCTGGACAGATGACTTATTGCTCAATGACATTTGGCAGGGCCTTGGGGAGGGGAACCAGACACGGTAGACCCTGATCCTAATTCCATATCCTCCCCGGGCATCTCCTAGATCTCACTACCCCAATCTTTCCCTCCCCAAGCATCATACCCAGGACCTACACTACACATGTTGCCCCACCCTCGAAGGATCCTCGTCCCCAGCAGTGGCTGAGAACTTCAACAGGAAGGACTAGTGAGGTTCCTCCAAAAAGACAGAACTGCCTAAGGTGGTCAACAGAGTAGATTAGCCTATCTGCTCCCATGCCTCTACACATACTGTGCCCACAGCACTAAGCATAAAACCCAGAGATATCCACCACTCCACCCCCTATAAAATAAAGAAAAAAAAACACCCCAAAACCACCCTCACAAAATAAAATCAGTGTGAACCTTCAAATGAGATCAACCTTTGCAAGGAGGATACCTGAAGTTCGAGATTGGTTGGACATCTAAACTACCTGGCAATACCCTAGCAATAAGTATCAAATAAACAACAAAATAGTAGAGAAAACAAAACAAGCATTTGTCAATGCCGAATGTTGGCTTGCTGGCATTGGCGTTGGTAGTGCAGGAGTTAGAAATGCAAAATAAGAATGGCAGTAAGTATTGAAATGGCTAATAACCCCCTCCCCCATGAAGACTGAAAGGTGTTGGGAGTGTGGCTTTGGGTCAGTCAGAATGCTGGTGCCATTCCATCTTACCCCATCCTGCACAGAGTGACAGGTGTCGGGGTGTGCATTGGGGTCTTCGGCTTTTATGCTCATCCCATTCCATAAGGAAATAAGCTGAGATGGGTGCAATATAGGAGAATGGGGTGAACGTTAGGGTGATGGAACACAAGGCACACCTCAATGCCTGTCAGTGGCTGTAGGGTGGGGGGGTACAATTCTGTGAACATTATGGCCGACGAACCCAAGTTACGTCCCCGACGCCTGTCAATCTCTACAGGGTGGGTGTATGGTTGGAAACCTTAATGCCCTGGGTGTTTGTTGGTATTTTCATTCCAAATTTTCAACAGTGACTTTTTGGGACCCTACCTCATGAATGGTGGTGCTATAATTTTGTTACTCAATCCTGAAAGGTGCTTTCACACAGCAACTGTGCCATTGAGAGCCACAGGTGCAGAAACACATTTCGGGCAGGATGCAAAAAATGACAGCTGTACTGTTCATGAGGAGGTGTAAAAAAAAATGTCAATGTTGAAAATCTGGAGAGAAAATATGAACAATTGGCCGGTCCGGTGGTGCTGAGGGTTGAGGCACTGGACACCACACCTCACGCCACACTGGTGACCCGGGTTCAAGAACAAGCCCGGGTCATCAGGGGTCGGCAGGGGAGGACTAGGATTGAGCGTCCATAGGCTGCTCACCTGGTCCTGGAGTGGGTCTGGGACTTTTGCTCCAGTGTAGCAGCCCCTGGGGATGCTCAGGGGCACTACTGGAGCAGGGGGATATCGGAGGGGGAACATGGTGGACATCGGCACGCTGTGCCTGGACGTCAGTGCATGCCCAGGTTCTGGGGACCAATCAGGAGAGAAAATGGCTGGGTACAACTGTGCAGCTTGATGGCCACGCTGTGAGCCACCTGGAGGACTTTGGCGGAGTCCTGTCGGGGGGAGTCCGGGGCTATCCTGTCTGGCCGAGGCTGAGGGGGACCCTCCAGCAGGATAGCAAGACGGCCATCCCAGATCCTCCTGGGTGCAGTTTGAGCTACCCAGGTCAGCGGGCAGGTGGAGCCAGCAGCTGGATGCCCCAAGCCGGAGTGCGCCGCAGCGGGGTGACAAATTGTTACATGATAAAAAAGGAAATATGAAAAATTTGCAAACTTATGAGCATTCGTAGATACTGCACAATGCATGCCCATAATGTGCTCATTTTTGGGATTTGTTTTACCAGATTTTCAGCATGGGCATTTTGGGACCTCTCCTCATGAACAGTGGCACTATGATTTTGTTATTCTGTCCCGAAAGTTGATTTCGCACAGCAACCACACCCATCATGCACCACAGGTGCGAAAACACATTTTGGGTAGGGTGTGAAAAATGACAGCTGTGCTGTTCATACGGAGGTGTGCAAAAATGGCAATGTTGAAAATCTGGTGAGAAAATATGAAAAATTTGCAAACTTATGAGCGTGCATAGATACTACGCAACGCACACCCATAATGCAGTCATTTTTGGGATTTCTTTTACTAAATTTTCAACATGGGCATTTTGGGACCTCTCCTCATGAACAGTGACACTAATATTTTGTTACTCTGTCCTGAAAGTTGATTTCGCACAGCAACCACGCCCATCGTGCAGCACAGGTGCGAAAACACGTTTTGGGGCAGGATGTGAAAAATGACAGCTCTACTGTTCATAAGGAGGTGTGCCAAAATGGCAATGTTGAAAATCTGGAGTGAAAATATTAAACTTTTCTTAAAGTTACGAGCATGCGTGGAAACTGAGCAACGCACGCTTGTGACGTTGTCATTTTTTGGAATCTTTTCACCAAATTTTCAACATAGACATTTTGGGACCTCCGCTCATGAACAGTGTCACAGTGATTTTCTTAATCTGTCCTAAACATTGATTTCCCACAGCGATCATGCAATTGTGTGCCACATGCGTGAAAACACGTTTCGGCCAGGATGTGAAAAATGATAGCTATACTGTTCATAAAGAGCTGTGAAAAAATGGCAATGTTGAAAATCTGGAGTGAAAATATTAAAAACTCTCGAAGTTACAAGTGTATGTGAAAACTGCACAATGCACACTCGTAATAGTCATTTTTTGGAATTTTTTCACCAAATTTGCAGCATAGGTTTTTTGAGAGCCTACCTCATAAACAGTGGCACTGTCATTTCATTACTCAGTGCTGAGAGGTGATTCCACGTAGTGACCACAAAATCACCATTTGGGACCAAATGACAAAATGACAGTGACTGATTTCATGAGGTGGGGTCCCAAGAAACCCATGTTGAAAATTTGGAGCCGGAAGTCAAAATAATGTCAGAGATATCCACCTAAGCTGAAAACCCCCGATTTATGCCATTATACAGTTTGCCACTATTTCTTCAGTTCGTGGTCAGTTTTGAAGGAGTACATACTTGTTCCCGCTCCATCAAAGATCACCACGCCAACCTCCAGAGGTAAGTATAGGGTGAAGGGAGTGTGGGGAGGTGGGGTGCGCAGAGGGTGGGTGCGTGGGTGCGGGTTGAGGAGGGGCGCCTCAGACAACGAGGGACCATTTTCTTGTTTTGCAGGGGAAAAAATAAACTTCGGAGGAAGGTTTTTGTTTTTACAGGTGACACTAAGACATTTGGGCACATTGGGATGAGCTTCCAGTGTGCCACCTGAGTTTTGTTTGGAGGGAGACTGGAGCCAATGGGGATTGGGCACCCCGTCGGCAAATAAAGTGTGTCTGTGTTGGGGGGGCCTGATGCCGAGTGAGATTGGGCACTCCTGTTGGCAGACAAATAAAACTGGGGGGGAGCATTATGCCGACAGAGATTGGGCACCCCATAAGTCAGCTTTCTAGGGATTGTGAGAGGCAGACAGCGAGAACTGCTGCCATGTTTATTAAAATGTTTCACCAGGAATGGCATGTAATGGAGGCGTTTCAGATCTGCTGCTGCAATGACGAGCCTGTCTCTCATTGCAGTGGCGGATTTCTTTCAAGTTGGTGGCACTCTCTGAAACTGCTGTCATGGGCAGCTTGCCCACTGGTTGGTGGTTGAGGCCCACACTGGCTAAAGCATCCCCCTGGATTTGCCACAACACTGATGCACCTTTGAAAGTGCTAGTACAGTGCTACTACCGCAAAATGTTGCTTGCGCATGCACGCAAGTCAACATAAAAAGTAGCAAAAAAATTTAATTCAGCAATGTTATGTGATGCTTTAGCATGTGTATGTACATTTTATGTGGCCTTTGTTTACCTGAGAACTGTACTGCACTAAAAATATGCATTCCAGGCTGTCTAGGTGTATCAAAATCTTTTTTTTTTTTGTCAACCCATTTTCTGAAGCTAGAGGTAGATAGATAGATAGATAGATGGATGGAAGGATGGATGGATGGATGGATGGATGGATGGATAGCGTTTTCATGTATTCCCTTTGTCAAGGTGCCATAGTGGTGTGATCTGGAAGCCAGATATAAAGCAGTGCCCAGCTTTCCTGTCCAAAGAGAGTGGGAGTTACTGAGAAGGATCCAGTGAAAGATGAGGCTGATAAGTGGAACCCATGCAGTAAGAGGACCACTAGGCCCAGGGCTGTATGGGGGCCCAGATCCAGCTATGTTTAGGGTTCTCCCTGTAGCAGGGATGGACACCCTAGGTCTAGACATTTGAATGGTTGGTGGCTATCACCAAGCATGAGCTCTGTGTTGGGGCTGCAAGCTTGCTTTCCCCATCCGGTATAGATTATGGACCTTAGTCCAAGGCCTGAAGGCGGGGGAAAAGGAAGTGCGGATACAGACATGAACTGGCTGGGGGAAACACTTTGTGTAGTGCTGTAATGTGCTGCTTTGAGACTGGGAGGAAGGGAAGCCCTGCAGCTACAGTTGCTGCTGGGGCTGCACTAGATCCTGATGAGAAGAGCTTAAGCAGCTACTTCTCAGCTGGTGTTGCATCAAAACAATATAGGAAAAACAGCAAAGGCAATTTAAGCCCAGCAATATGAGCGCCAGGAAAGACGGCGACTGAAAACTTCAGCGAGGGGTCAGAACAGTAAAACCTTTGCGTGGTGTATCATGCTTCTTCAGGTATGTATATTTAAGTAAGAGGGTGTGGGGGCAATGCCCCCTCGCTTATAAACTTTGGTGTGGTGTTCATTTGCTTTTCGTTGTTCCTACCCCCTCGCTGAAGTTTTGCGTTGCTGTCTTTCCCGGTGCTCATATTGCTGGGCTTAAATTGTCTTCACTGTTTTTCCTACGCTGTTTTGACATGGAATTTTCTCATCCTATCCGAATTCCTATATAGAGTAGAGGTGTCAGCATGGCTTAGTTGGTAGCACATCTGTTACTGGGCCAGAAGATTATGGGTTCTAGTCCCACAGCAGAACTTGGGCTCATACTGTACCATAAATGCTGGTACCTAAGAGCAGTACTACCGGGATACTGTACTGCTGAGTTGTACAATCCTTTGGAAGACATGTTAAATCGAGGTCCCTTCTCCCCATCGCTGATGCTGTCCTGGTGGGTGTCTAGGTGGAATTAAAAGAACTCAAGGCACTTGTCACAAGAGTACATAATGTTCCCTGGTATCCTGGCCAACATTCCTCTTCCCATAAAACTGGTTCAGGCAATTGTCCAAGGCGGTGTGTGGGTGTAGATGTGTGAAATGGCTGCTACAGCACATTTTTCTAGTCACTTGAATACCAGTATCTTATAACTTGTAAAGTGCCTCGGAATACAATTTGTAGGGAATATGCTATATAAACACAAACTATTATTCTTTTTATTGAGAGGATGACTGTGCAGCTATGCAAACATAAGTTAGGTCTGTTGGGATAACACCCAGAGGTGAAGGGAGCCCAAGGTAATCAAACAAAGATGAGTGGATTTTAGGGTAGTCTAACTGTTCCATGTACTGACCAACCTTCAAAATATTTACTGTTTCATGGATGACTGATACCTGCCTAAACTCTACATTTTGTTATGGCTAAAAGGGGGAAAGGGATTGTCACCTCTTCGCCTGAGTTTATTTCTCTAAAAGTTGGTCCATTTCTCCAAAAGTTGTTCCATATTTGTTCTGTTTTACAGAGCCTAGTGAGTAGAGTGTTGGGGGGTCTCTGTATCCCATCATGACCGCTCAGTCAATTAGCTTTATGAGCATCTTTGGCTGGCGTTTCTAGGGGCTCAGTGATTCAGATGCCATTACACACAACAGATGCAGCATTAGCTGAGCACGTTTCTACTATTGAACCAGAGACGCCAAAATTGGTAGGTCAGATGATTCAGCCTGGAACAGGAGTGGAATCACAAGGTCAAACTACAGATTCAGTTGTTAGATCATTAGGTAATATTTTGTCATGGATCGACAAATATGGTCGGAAGTTTGAGGCCCTGTTGGCTAAAATAGATTTTATGCAGAGGGAAATGTTTTCAACCCAAGAAAAAATAGATGTTACTGAGAAAAGGGTAGCGGTAAAGACATAAAGAAACATTCCTTTATAGAAAGAGTTGTGGATAAATGGAACAGACTAACCAGTTATATGGTTAACGCTAGCACTATTTCAGGGTTCAAACAGACATGGACTAATTACAAGCAGCCAGGAGGACAGGAGCTGTGAAGTGATTGAGTAACCGTAGGTAGCAATAAAGGTCAGACTGAATGGAGTTTTTTGCCTTTATCTGTCCTGCACCATCCATGTATCTATGTACATTTCCATGTCAATGCCTTTGTGCCATAAATCATGGACAGTTTCTCCTAATGCTTCTCTACCAGAAAAACAAGTCAACCTTTTGTTGAAGCAGATACCTGTGTCAGTGTCCAGTGTTTGGTTTCAAATGAGAAGATTCAGGCACATGTAAGGCTCATGTTCGCCAAGCTTTCCCCTCCAGGGGAGCCATTACAGATAACTTAGCTCACTGTCAATGAGTAAGGATAGTAGTTGAGACTATTTATCTAACCCTCCTTCCCTCTCTCCAGACTCTTTTTATGGCTGCAGTAGGCAGAGCCTGCAGACGTTTTGCATGTACAAAAGGAGGGATGTCATGTTTTCTGTCCATGGAGCTGACTGAAGGGAATAAATAGTCTCCTCCGCCTTACCCTCCTCCAAGAAATGTTTTCCGCCCTCAAATAAATACGCTTTCATGTTAGTCAATGGTTGTATGGTACTATTTTCTTTCTTAAATGGGCAGTACAAGAACTGGAACCTGAATAGTGGGAGGCAGCATTAGTTTTTTGGGGGGAGTAATATCCACCCCCACCTCCATTAGAGAAGCTCCTAAAGATCCACCCCCACCTTTTTTTGGTTCATGTGGGAGGGGCATGAGGTGGATCTATCATGTTGGAACAACTGACTATCAAAGCTGCCTAGGGAAGTAATTAAGGAGTGCCTGAAACTGCATCTAGGCATATCCCCCAAAAAAAACACACACACACACACATAAGCTCCTAAAATCCACACCCACCTTTTCTTTGATTCATGTGGGAAGGGCATGAGGTGGATCTATTATGGTGGAACAAGACACACTAGTTTGGGACCTGGACCAAGGAACAGAACATGTCTGTGGAGTGATCGAGTTGTGGAGCCCCTGCATTTTATTAAGGCCTAGGAAAACAGAAGATACTTAATGCCTTCAAATTGACTTAAAAACCCTTGGAACAAATGATTATCAGAGCCACCTGGGGCCTCAGAAGGAAAGAGTGATTAAGGAATGCCTGAAACTACAACTCCCAAGGAAAACAATAGACACAGTGTTCTGATTCAAGTTGAAAGAGCCACAGGTTTTTTCTTAAACATTTATATACTAAAAACATAAAGTTCAGCTTTTGGGATTAACAATATTTTTTTACCATATTCAGTATAAATATATATATATATATATAAAGAGAGAGAGAGTGTGTGTTTGTCTTTTTAGTAGTTTCAAAACTTTGAAAGCACTAGTATTAGTAATGCATTTAGAAAACATTTTTTAATTGTCTTTACAGTTAAACATGCAGTTTCATGTGAGGGCACATTTTTTGGGGGGAGGGGTTAAAATTATTTTAATCATGGGCACAGTACTTGGTAAACATAGTCCTTTGATGATAAAGTGTATTTTTTATTTTAAGTTTGAGAAGTATGTATTATATGTAAGTGTAGCAGTGCTGTAAATAAGACTGGGGAATGAATAATGGTTAAGTGCCTAGAATTTTTTTTTATATATATAATTGAGTTTATATGTGGCAAGTAGGTAGGGGATAGTGTTTTGAATGTGGCAGTAGGACAGATTTGTTAGAATAAATATATGCTGTCTTGCAAATAAGAAAACATTGTAAGGGATACATTTTATAAAACAGTGATATATCACATGGTTTTCTTTCATGCATTGTTGGAAGAAATAACCATGGCTCATTTTGTACTGTCAGTAAAAGGAGAGATGAAAACATTGAACAAGAAAACATTTGGTGATTTTAAAAGCTATTCTGATCAGAGCTGACATTAAAAAAATCTCAACTGTATTTTTTATTGTATTTTATCAGGGACACTAGAAACAGGATGTTAACACATCAGTGAACACTGATGCCATTTGTCTGTGTTAGGGAAGTTGTGGGTGGAGTTGCCTTGCACATGTTAAAATATATCAGCTGCAATTAACAACTACTTGTAGAAACAAAAGGCTGGGAGTTTTTTTTTCCTACTTTCTTTTCACTGATATTATAAACTAAGCCAGGAAAAAAGTAAGACTGAACAGATCAGAGCTGACATTAAAAAATGGGATGTTCCTAAGGTCTGTTGCGTGCACTATGCTTTCATTTTCATGGGAGGGGTATGAGGTGGATCTATCATGTTGGAACAACTATCAGAGCTGCCTGGGGAAGTAATTAAGGAGTGCCTGAAACTGCATCTAGGCATACCCCCCCCAACACACACACACACACACACACACACATATAAGCTCCTAAAGATCCACCCCCACCTTTTTCTTTATTCATGTAGGAGGGCATGAGGTGGATCTGTCATGTTGGAACAACTGACTATCAGAGTTGCCTAGGGAAGTAAATAAAGAATGCCTGAAACTGCATCTAGGCATACCCCAAACACACACACACACACACATAGACATCATTATTTTTTTTAACTCTAAGCATGTCAATATTTGGCTCTTACAGTATGGGCAAGTTGGGCATAAAAATAAAATAGAAAAAAAAGGATCAAGCAGGTGCCTTTTCCTTTGCCAGATACATGCAGACAGAAGGTCACAAATCCTGCATGATAAGTTTATTATATGGATGTTTTCCATGTAAAACAGAAATTTTGTAATGGCATGTCTGTAGCATTGTTTGTAGCCAGTAAACTGTTATTTACATAGGTACTGTAAATGACAGGTTTTAATTCAGAAATCCAGTCTTGATAAAAAAAATTTTTAGCAGTTCTGTAAGATTTATGTCTCTCTGATGTAAGAGTGCATAGCATAGAAATGAAAGGGTTTCTGTAATTGATTGTTGTTTGCATGAGAAGTGGGTGTGACAGTGGCATGCAAGAGTGAAGTTTAAATTGTTTCTTGGCCATTCTGGGATCTAAAGTCTAACACTAAGAAAAGAATAAAGTCTTGTGTTTTTTGCATTTGAGTAGGTTTAGTGCTTTGAAGTTAAAAGATATAAATATATATGCATAGTGTCATGGGCACTTGAAAAGGAAAGAGATACTATTCAAATAAATGCTATTCTGATATTTTATTTGTGTATGAGATTTTAAGTGTAGTTTTGCCTAGGTCACAGACACATAAGCTATAAATAAGGGTGAATGTATTAGTCAAAGCTTGTAGTAGCAAAATAAAGCAAGAAAAATAATATATTCTGTTTTTTTCTTTCTTTCAATCGTTTAACCAGGAGTGGCACACTAAGCTGAAAGCTTGTTTACAGGGGCAACCTGGAAGCACACGAAGTTAAGTGACTTGTTCAGGGTACCCAGTATGCAAGCGGGGGCTGTGGGATTCAAACCCAGATCTCTAGATTTGCAGTTAAGAGCCTTAAACCACTGTACTATACTGCCTCCCTAGCTATGGCAGTCATCTATTTCATGGTTCATGATGTTGGTGTAGTAAACATACCAACATACAAAAATGCCAGCAGAATAGGCCTAGCGGCGGGCTTTTGTGTCTGCTCGTTTGGTCAATCCCCACCCTGGGAGCTGATCTTGCTGCCCCCCACCCTCTCGGACTCCTCCCTTTCCAGTCCAGGGTATTCCCACTTCACTGGACTTTATTTTCACAACCCTTCCCTTGTACCTGTCCCACCCCCTCTTGAACCCCTCCACAGTCTCTGCCTCCACCAACTCCCCGGGCAGCACATTCCATGGTTCCACCACCCTCTCAGTGAAGTAGCACCTCCTTCTTTCTCCCCTGAGTCTCCCCCCTCCAGCTTCCACCCATGCCCTCTAGTTGCCCCCCTCCTTCCTTTGGAGCACTGTGACTGCGCCTCCCCTATTTACCCCCTTCATGTACTTGAAGACTTTTATCGTGTCCCCCAGTCCCTTCTCTCTTCCAATGTGTACGTATTTAGCTCTTCAAGCCTCTCCCCATAGGTCCTTTTCCCCAAGCCCTAGATCATTTTGGTTGCCTTCCTGTGGACCCGCTCCAGGAGTTCAATGTCTCTCTTTAAGTGTGGCCTCCAAAACTGCATGCAGTACTCAAGGTGCAGCCTCACCAAGCAGTTATTCAGAGGGAGTATCACTTCCCTCCTTCTGGAGTGATCCCCCTGGTGATGCATCCCAGCATCATGTTGGCCTTGGTCGCTGCTGTCCTACAAGTCTCCGAGTTGTTCATCTTGACATCCACCACCACCCCCAGGTCCCTCTCAGCCATACAGCCATAGCAGCAGTACATTGCATACCAGATATAAATTGTCAACAAGCAGGTCATGCAACAGATATGCTGAGCAGTTACTGAAGCAAGAAATGTACAGCTGTCATTTTTTACATCGTGTTCAAAATGTGTTTTTGCACCTGTGGCGCCAAATGGCACAGTCGCTGTGCAAAATCTCCTTTCAGCTAATGAACTGATAGTGTTACTGTTCATGTGGTGGGGTCACAAAAAGTCCATGCTGAAAACTTGGAGTGAAAATACCAAGAAACACCCAGGGCATTAGGGTTCTGACCATGACACGTTGCACTGTGGGGATCGACAGGCATCAGGGATGTGACTAGGGATTGTCAACAGTAATGCTTACGCCATTCCACCCCCATCCCCACCCTGCAGCCAGTGACAGGTATCAAGGTGTGTCTTTGACTCTTCAGCCTCAAAGTTCACTCCATTCTCTTCTACTGTACCCATTTCAACGTATTTCTTTATGGAATGGGGTGAGTGTAAAGTTTGAAAACTCCAAGGCAAACCTTGACTCTTGTTTGTGTCTGTAGGGTGAGGTGAAATGGCATGAGCATTATGGGCAACGACCCAAAGGCACACCCCAATGCCTGTCCATATCTGCGGGGCGAGAGTGGGGATGGCGTCACTTCAATACTTCACTGCCATTTCTATTCTGCCTGTCTGTCTGTGTGTGTGTGTCTTTCTCTCTATCTATATATCTATATAATTATCTATCTTTCTATTAATTGCAAGTATCGCTATTTTTACCTATTTCTAAAACAAACCTGCATATCACCGTTGCCTGCACTCTGAGCACATACTTATGAAACTGTGCATATTCGTACTCCACTTCTGCGTAGACCTCATACTTTCCTAATATTCCCATTATCACAAGAACTACCTTGCCGTTATCAAAAGCGACCCCCTCTGAAAGTTAATATCACATTTTCTCTAACAGTCCATCATCATTACACCTGCCTTCCTGATAACAACACATTGCTTAAATATAACTTACATCACCTCATGGACAAAAACCCTGTTTCTCCAAAAAAAAGACAAAAAAACTGTAAATAATCCCAAGGCTGAACATATGCCAGCCATTAGTTTTTCATGTACTGCCACCTTCTGTACCATCATGTGGATTTGCATATGTTTCCCTTGATGCTTTATATTATTGGAATATGTGCAATTATGTTTCCTTTAAAATTTGGCTGTCTGGTCAGTATCATCCGGGATAACACATACATCAGTGGCATTTGCTCTAGGGTTCTTTTGTAAGCTTCCTTTTCCTTCCATTAAAATGTACACCTCCATATATTTTCCTAATACTGTGTATGCCTTCCTTAGAACAGAAACTAAAACAAATCTTACTACTTACAAATCATTGTGTTGTTTCTCCATACCTCCTTAACAATTCCACACAACTTCATTAACTTCATTATGCAGCCGTGGTGGATCTGACCAGAATTTGATTACACATGTTAAGTGATCTCTGGCAGACCCACCGCAGGAGAGCCCTCCCCTTCCCAGCCCAAGTTACAGACAGGCAGACAGATAAAGACACACAGACAGAGACACACACACACACACACACACACACACACAGAGGATAAGGCTGCCAGTGAGATATCAATATTAATCTCATGAGGAATGCACTAGATTTTCTCATCGTAAAATAAAATCTTGATGCGTGTATTGTTTGACTGGTTTTGCTGCCCCTTTTTTCTATCCTTCAGTGTAACACCTGCTTTCCATTCCTCTAATTATACAGAAGGGCAGTTTCAGGGACAATGTATTTCTCTGCAACAGTTCTGCAACTGACTGTTCATGTGACAATCTCTTGCTGCCCATAGACTAAAGATTATGCACATAACACGCAAACAAGCCTTTGCCACAAAGGGCAAATTAGCTGTAGTTAATTCTTGTTTAGCAAGGGCCATACATCCACACTGGAAACTCAAGCAGACTCAGACCAAACATTTACACTGCCGTGAAGTACTATGGGGTGAAGTGCTTTCCTTCAAATGACACATTAAATTTAAATCCCTTTTGCCCATTTAAAACATCTTGGGCCTTGAGCCCTAAGTTTGTAATGTATAGGGAGAATAATCATTCTATCTTTTTGTCATAGTGGTAACCTTGTATTGATCTTCAAATGATCAGTCTTCACCACTGATTGCCACTTATCGGTCTGGCCCAGAGGTACCAGAACCCTGTGGAAACAAAGCTTTTATTTATTAGTTTTTGTTGACCGGGTAAGTGCACTAGACAAATCCTGCCTATTTCCAGGCACGACCCGGGGGAGGGGGATACAGATGAATGCCAACTGACCTTGAACCAGATTAAGCTGTTGGTGGTATTTTTAGTGAATGAGGGAAATTTGGCCAGGACACTGGGGAACACCCTTTTGCCAGGGGGCCGACTACAGCTGCAGAGCATGGCATCTGTGCATCCCCCACGTGGTGCTGCGTGCAAGCCAGTAACTGTTAGTAGCTTCCTCACTAACCCCAGTTCTGTTCTTCCTGCCATCAAGTGCACACTGTGGGAGCACAGCACCTCAATTCAAATCATTGCAGCTTTTTCTATTTGCATTGCCACTATTTTCGCTTTATTTGCGGTGCTGCTTGTGTTTGTTATTTTACCATGATGTTCATGTCCAATAAGAAAGGGGATAGATTGTCTAAGAAAATCCAGCAGCTGCTCATTATGCATTGTTGTCCTTGTGGAAAACTGAAGACTCTTCCGAACCAGCCATCGAACCTGTGCTGTACTCTGAGAACCATGTGTTGAGGTGGGGTCATCCAATCTCTCCCTTCAGAGGCAGACTTTGCCTGCATGCATCCAAGACAAGGTCATTAGGCCTTTCTCCGGGCCTCTTCCCATGACTTCTTGTTCCATTGGAGTGTGGAGTTCTACTGAGGTGTCTGACACTCTGGTGGATGGGTCTGGTAGAAAGTTGACTCCTTCTGGGTGGATGACTGTGAACCATCCGCAGTCTGCCTGCCCTGAGCAGCAGACATCCCCAGTGTTGAGGCTGCAGCTATATTCTCGGTCTACACTGGTGGATACCTCGACATTATCCTCTGGTGTCACCCATGTTGTCACCATTTGCGGTGATGGCACAGTGGGTGATGCCAGGCCCCCTCTTGATACTGTTCATGGTGTCAGAAGAAGGACCAGCACCAAGACTGTTATCTGCACTGCTGCCAGTTCCGATGTTGTCATCATCCATGATGTCACTAGCAACACCAAGGAGGGTGATGACTCCAGATACGGTGAAGGAGGCAGCAACGGCCATGGTGTGGTCCTGGCTCTAGCTCCAGGTAAGGGGCTGATGACAATGTCATCCCTGAGGTCGCCCTTGATTCTGTTGTAGTCCGCAACACAGAGGAGAGTGATGGCTCCAAGCACCATGTTGAAGTCTGCACCAAGCACAGTGTCAGCAGTGGTGCCAGCGATAGTGACAGGGATGATTTACTCATGCTGCAATGACAGTCAGCATGGAGACATCCCCGACAGCGACAGCCGCAGTGCCGACTGCCAGCATTGCAGTATCGGGGATGCCTCCATGGATCCATAGGGGGGCTCCACCTCCCACACACCCCGTTCTCTAGGATTCTAACTCCGAGTCAGATTTGGACCAGGGGGGCAAACACCCAGCAAGGCAGTTCCGATAGCTTAAACAGACCACCACAGCAACATGTGGATTTTGCCTGATTCCTGTCGCTGTGGTGGTCTTTGCGATCTGGGAGTCACTGCGGCAACAGTATACCGACAGGGATGACTCTGTCTCTGAGGCTGTCACCAATCCTGAGCACAGTGCTGGAGGTGGCTCTAACTCAAGGTCAGATGGGGGCCCAGAGATGGAGTTTTCTCCAGAGTTGTTGGACATCACCGCCACCAGCGAGGACTGGGTTCACCCTATGGGACCTGTACAGCTCTGCTTTCATCACCTGGGGGTTCCCCCATGGGCACTGATTAGGTCACTCTTTGGATGTAGCAGGACACAGTTCAGTCAACTCTGCTAGGCTTTCCCTCAGGCAAGGCCTACTGTTCAGTTCCACTGCCCAGTGACCTGGAGTCTCAACCCCTTCTAGAGGGGCCTCGTTGATTCCTGGAAAGGATGCCCTCATTGATAGGCTCTGAAGGGCCTCTAACATGGGAACAACACTGGGCATGAGTCAGTGCCTTAGATGATTGGTATAGGGAGTCGGACAGGGCCCAGTCCAGACCCTTCTCTCTAGTACCAACCCTGCCCAGAGGTGGCACTTTGTCTCCATTAATATCTTTGGTGAAGACAATGAATTATCTGTCCACCTCCCTTCTGCTGTTGAGTACACCCTGTACCAGTTATTCCTTGTGGAGATGATCAAGGTACTTGACCATACAAGCTATAATCCTCTAGCTCTGCCATTGGGACTTCTTGAGATTCCCAATATTAGCACTAGTCATTCCTCTTTATTTTATTTATTTATTTTGTAAATTGGTTTACAACCTTTGAGCCAGAGGCTCATTTCCAAAGGTACCCCGTCACGTTGAGGACAGACAGAACAAATTTAGGTTACAGAATACAAGTCACTGACTTAGAGTTACACAGAATGATTTCATACATATACAATTTAGTAGCAATTACAGTGATACTGCTGAGTATATGCTGGTTTTAACAGAGGCAGGATGCAAAGGGGGAGAAAGTGGGGGGGTGAGGTGGGGTGCTACCCAGTGGGCGTTGTCAAGTGTAGAGAGATCGAGGCCTCATTCAGAGACAGGAGCAGCTGCGAGTGTTAAACAGTTGGCTCCAAAGGGCGGTTTTGAAGTTGGAGATTGTGGGGGCACTGGAGATGGGAGCAGGGAGAGAGTTAAACCAGGATGGGGCTCTGTAGCAGAAGGACCTCTGACCATGGGTGGTCCTGGATCTGGGGACCAGTAGAGTGGTCTTGTTGGAGGTTGGGGTTGTGATAGTGGGTGGGGTATGGTGGATGGAGGTTGTCACCCTGGGAGGGGAGAGCCCGAGTAGAGTTTTTTTTGTGAGGAGGCAGGTTTGGTAGCGTAGCCGTTCATCTAGGTTAAGGAGTTTTGCCTTGTCATAGAGTTGACATGTATGTGTGAGCCTGGGGGCACCAGTAATCAGCCTGCAGGCCTTATTTAGGGTGAGGCAAATTTTGTTGAGGGCAGTAGTGTCAGCAGCACCATAAACTGGCAGACCATAGTCTACAAGGGACAGTACCGAAGACGTAACAGCAAGTCGGAGAGCATCTGAGGGGAGGCAATTTTTATAGAGGTAGAGGATGCCAAGCCATGTTAGTGGTGGATGCAAGGGCATTAATGTGGACATGGAAGGTGAGGGCTGAATCGAAGGTAACCCCAACGTATTTGTAGGAGCAGACTTGTTCAAGTGGTTATTTGGTACTAGGGAGGATAGAGAGTGGGTAGTTGCAGGCTTTGTTTTTGGGGTTGGCGAAGAGTACTGTTTTTTTTTTTGAGATTAATGATGAGTCTGTGCTCCTTAAACCAGTCTTTGGCATCACTGTAGGATTGTTATAGAGAGTCCTGGAGGGAGATGGGATTGCAGTGGGTGGCAAAAATGACAGCATCGTCTGCACCAGTTCATCCAGGTGTCTTGTGTGAGTAATCCTATCTTCTTTAGAAAAATTAGAAAGTGTAGTAATATTTTTCTGTGTGTTTCTTTCTTCTCTGTGCAAAGTATTTTCTTTTTCATTTCTGTGTGGGGTGTGGGAATGGATAACACAGACACCAAATACACATTTAAAACACATACATTTGTGTGAAGGTTATTGAAAACTTAAAGCGAAAATAATAAACAAAAAAAATAAACATTTAATCACGGAGTGGAATTTACTGTCAGTACTTCCCCTATCATCTGCGTGACTTTGTGCCAGAGGTCCCTCTGGCACAGCCTCCCAGACTGAACTGACTACTCTGGAAATGTAGATGGCTCTTTATATAGGAAACCAAGGTCACCCGATCCGCCCCAATCTAATGCAAAGTAATAAATTTACACTAATACCCAAAATGGGGGATCAGGATGACACATAGATCCATTATTACATAAACAAAAATAAGCAGAAGCTGATAAATTGTGTGTTTATACTGTTCTAAGTGAAATTATGCAGTTGTAAAAATAATTGGAATGTAACCCCTCCCTCCTCTCAGTGATGGACAGCTGTCATTCTATAAGAAGCCTCAGTTTGGGGTCGCTGGCTCCTATAGAGGCAACATTTATAAAGAGGTCAAGAGAGTAGAAGGACAGTGAGTACATTTTTATACAAACTTTAATTTATTGATTCTCTTCCTGCCATACACAGAGGGGCTAATTCCGTCTTTTTGTTCAATGTGATACCACTGCTAAACAGTTGTTTCTATAACTAAAAAACAGAAAGGAAAAAAACAGTCCTCTCCCTTCCCTCACGCAGAGGAACAAAGAGAAATTTCTGGACTATCTGTAATATGTAACTCTACCCTCTTTTATCCTTTTCTTTACAGGGGATTTTACAGCACAACATAAAAAATGAGCCCTCAATTAACAAGGCGTTTCCTGTCTACTGTCCAGCGGCTGAAATGACAAGTCGTTGGATGTGGCAGACTTTTAATTTCTCAAAGTCTGTTTCTCTTTCTGTATTCCCCCATTCTGACTTCAAATCGTAGGGCTTCTAGTCCTATTCTTTTTCCTAAGTGGGGGAGTAAGTTGGAAAATGAAAATAGGTCTCTCTGTGCCACCTTGCTTGGCTGTAATCTGGGAGCCGCTGTAAGGACTGTTTTGGATTTCCAAAGTGAGAGGGGGAATGTATACAAGCCGCCAACTGTGCTGGAAAGTCCCAACAAAAGGACACAGGACCGCAACTTTGCAGGTCAATACATGCATTCAGCTCTGACCGAACTGTATGTGCTCTTCACATGGAAGTTGCCCTGAACCGCAACCTGCGTTGCTTTCATTCGCACTGCCACAAGGTGCGGTATTACAGTAGCAAGCAGGTCCCCGAACCGGAGTGAAGACACAAACACCCAGCTGCAGGACTCACTGAAAATAAAACATTTGTTCTTTTGTACCCTGCGTGCAGAGACTCCTAATCATAGAGTCTAAAGGGACACACAAGGCTATTATCTTAAGGCACTGCAGGTGCCAAGAGGATATTCAGGCAACCAGGCAGGAAGGAAAGAGAAAAGTTAGAGGTGCAGTGCAGAGAGCAGAGGTACTCCAGTGGGTGGCCAATCCACTGAGGTAGAATAGGAAAAAGAAAGCAGGATAGAGAATAGAAATGTGCTACTGCAGTTGACTTTATACAGGAAGGGGGAGGAAAAAGAAGGTACCCAACTGATGCCTGGAATTGAGGGTGGGTCCTAATCTCTCTCTCTCTCTCTCTCTCTCTCTCTCTATCACACTGTTCCCCATAGTCTTTCTGTAGTATCCTGTATTATATCTGTAAATATCCTGAAGTATTAAAAATGTTATTTTTTTTTTCAATTTATAGTTTTTTGCACTCCAGCATTAGCTTTGCCCCCAGACCACTCCTCCAGCACTGGAACACAACCCCACCATAGGATATCAACCCCACGAGTTCACCCCCTTGTGGTGGGGCCACCCAAAGGATGGTTCAGTACCACGGCATTCCCATGGCAGCCATGCCCAAGACTAGTCCAGGAGGTCCTGAGGCATGGGGGGATTTCTTCTTAGTTAACTTCCCTAATCCCCGAGGACAGAGGTGTGCAAGGGAGTCTTTGGAAACATGCACGCACTGAGACGTGCTGCCACTCCGGACCCCAGCTGACATTCTCCCCTCTCGCTTGGCATCCCTAACAGCACTGCCACTTGTGGTCATCCAGGTGACAGTATCACAGCAGGTACAGCAACCCTCCCTCTCCTGAGGAGGAGAGCATTCCTAGGAGGTTTTTTTATATATTGCATGTTTCTGTGACTGAGTCCTTTGAGGTACAGCCAACTGATTTGTAACTAGCAAAAAATTGTTTTCCACCTCTGAACAGCAGGCTACCATTACCATATTCTGTTTCTAAAGTAAGGAGTTCTCAGCTGTGACAGAGAAGAGCAGGTCATCTGCCCTTGAGCAAGAAGCACTGTGCTGTGTGAGCAGTGGCTTTGGAAAGATCCAGACCTAGAGATATACCAAGAGAGTGTCTATGCTGAGCGGTGGCAGCTACTGAGTATCCTTGCAGGCATCTGAAAGGTTCAAGAAAGCTGATAACAGCCATAGACTGAGTCTGGAATAAACCAATTTGCCATAAACTGGTGGCAGTGGTAGGATCTGAAACAGTTTTGTCAGAATAAAGGTTATATGTCCAGGCATATAACAGGATATACAAAAGGGGGACTGTATACCATACTAGTTTTATTTTGCTACTCAAGAATAGATAGATAGAAGACATTATCTCAGGGTCATATGAGTGGTTCATATTGCTACACCTGCAGGAGCTGTGCCAGAGAAAAGAACTGAGCCATGAGAAATGCCAAACACAGGCAGAACTCATAGCCATCCTCAAAAAAAAGTTACCAGGAAAACCATGTAAAAGGGGTCACTGCTAGCCAAAGTTGTGAGAAGGAGGTTAAGGAGAATGCAGGTGAGTCAGACCATTTGACTGGGGCAGCTTTGCAAGCAGACTGGGTACAAATGCAGGGATTTATTTAATTCCAAAAATTGATTAGCGTTTTGCTCATTAAAGTTCTAAAACATTGTGAAAATGCATAGCACTTGCTTCACTGTGTTTAACAAACATAACACTTCTTGAAAACCTATAGAAATACTTTCTGTACAGTTAGCATTGTCCCAAGAAAAAAACTGCTAATCAATTATTTAAAACCCTGAAATGTTAAAACTGGAGCTTGCCTTGCTTATGGTGAAGGCAGAAACTGAGGTTCTGAAGATGAAGCTGGAAGTAGAGAAATGAGAGAAGGAGGAGAAGTGAACGGCTGAGGAGCAAGAAAAGCAGCACCAGCATGAGGTCCAGATGAAGAAGCTGAGCAGGAAAGTCAGATGGAGATTCTGCACCAGAGGACATCAACACAGACTGTGAGTAATGGCATGAGGGGTTTGACCCAGGAAGCCAAAATTAATTCCAAAATGTTTCCCAAATATCAGGAGGGGGATGATCTTGATTTGTTTTTTAAAGGGTTTTTGACAGACTCTGTGGACAATTTAGGTTGGGCCAGGCTTCTTGGGCAACTCACCTATTGCCCTTGATTACAGGCAAGGCATTAGGAGCTTTTGCCAGAATGGACAATGAGGACTGCATAGATTATAATAAAGTGAAAAATGCATTGCTATAGCCTTTTGAGTTAATCCTCCAGGCCTATAAGCAAAAATTTAGAGGGTTAAGAAAAGCACCAGGGGACAGCTAGGCATGTGCAGCTAAGTCATTTGCTAGAACACTGGGTAGAGGTTGCAAAAGCTTGCTCTGCACAGGAAATAAAAGATTTAGTTATTCTGTAACAGTTTCTAAAAACTGTAGCTGAGGATCAGAGAATATGGTTGTTGGATACAGCTCCCAGCTCTGCAAGGGGAGGCCACCAAGAGTGCTGATCAGCTCATATCCAGCCCCAGCCAACCATCCTCTCATCACAAAGGTAATGGGGGAGGGAGATCAGGTGGTTTTAGGGGAACCCTGGGGGGGGGGGAGCCTAAAGGAAGCCAGCCTGTGCCTGAACAAAAAGAGAATCCACCTGTTCTTAAAAGCATGGAGACGAGTGAAAGCAAGTCTATATCTGCCAGAAACTAGGGCATTTGTCTTATCATTGTCCAAAAATGGGAAAAAGGGTTAGTATAGCAGAAGGCGATAGCTTAGGGAGCTCACAACAGATAGTGGCCTGTACACAGAGTGCAGTGCCCTCTAACTCCACTGCACTTATGCACCCAGTGGTGGTGAATGGATTGGTAACCCAGGGGTTGAGGGACACTGGGGCCTCCATTTCTATGGTGAAGTAAGATCTGATTCATGAGGAACTGATCCTGCTTGGCCAGTTTTTGTAGGATTAGAGGAGTGATGGATCCTGTGGTCTCAGTGCTAAGAGCCTGAATCTTCCTAAGCTGGGAAGGTGGCCAGAGTGTACAAGAGGTGGGTGTTGTACCAGACCTGCTGCCCATGGACGTAATCATGAGCAATGACTTCAATAGAAGGACCAATAATATGTGTGTCACTACCTGCAGCAAGGCAAGGGAACCAGCTCCTGAGGACACAGAGGAGGCAGTGCACGAGGAAGCAATCCATACCTCAGTAGCAGGAGAAGTTTTAGCTGAAGAATGAGATGGGAGCAGCAGTTCTGAGCCACAGCTACAGACTGAGGAGAGTCCACAGTATCTATTGGGACAAGAATCTGGACAAGAAACAAGAAAGACATTTACCAGGTGGTAATCATCCCTGTGGCAATAGTCATTTTTATGTTGGCTCGCACTTGCATTTTTTCGGTCCTGAAAGGTGATTTCGCGGTCACTGCATGGAATCACCTTTCGGGACTGATTAACTAAATGACAGTGCCACTGTTCAAGAGGTGGGCTCTCAAAAAGCCTATATTGCAAATTTGGTGAAAAAAATTCAAAAAATGACTTTTACAAGCGTGCGTTGCGCAGTTTCCACGCACACTCGTAACATCATGAATTTGTAATATTTTCGCTCCAGATTTTCAACATTGGCATTTTTCCACATCTCCTCATGAACAGTACTGCTGTCATGTTACATATCCTGGCCGAAATGTGTTTTCGTACTTCCAGCGCAGAATAGCACAGTCACTGTGCGAAATCAGTTTTTGGGACAGTTTGAGAAAATGACAGTGACACTGTTCATGAGCAGAGGTCCTAAACTGTGAATGTTGAAAATTTGGTGATGAAAGTCCATAAAATGACTGTGTTACAAGCATGTGTTGCGCAGTTTCCATGCACCCTTGTAACTTCACAGATTTTCAATATTTTCATGCCAGATTTTCAACACTGGCATTTTTTTCACACCTCCTTATGAACGGTACAGCTGTGATTTTTCATATCCTGCCCAAAATGTGTTTTCACACCTGTGGTGCAGAATGGCATGGTCGCTGTGGGAAATCAACTTTTGGGACAGATTAACAAAATCACAGTGCCACTGTTCATGGGGGAGGTCCCAAAATGCCAATGTTGAAAATATGTCTCTTCAGGGTGGGGGTGAGGTTGGTGTCAGTTCAATACTTCACTGCCAGTCCTATTATGCATCTCTAACTCCTGCACTACCAATGCCAATGCCAGCGGTACAACAGTCGACATTGATAAATGCTTGTTATAACTATATTACCCCTAGTTCTGAGATTAGACACCCTGTTACAGGAAGAGTGTTTAAGATCTTTGACTTTGTAACATGTAATACTACAAATGTAGTTTACTTTGTCAATGTAATATATGCTCAGCATTTTACATTGGTAAAACCAAAAGAAAGTTCAAGGAAAGAGTCAGTGAGCACATTAGGAGCACACAAAAACAGTATGGCATTAGCACTTTTGCATAAAATACACAGGAAAAGGGAGACAATCATACTTTTTGTTTCCAAGTTATCCAAGGGTGTATGATTCTGTACATGGAGGGAACAAGGCTAGGAAGTTATTACAATGGGAATCTTTTTGGCAATTTAAAACGAATTCAAACAGCCCACCTGGGCTAAATGAATATTTTCAACTGGCCCCACTTTTATAACAAATGGAAATAATATGATGCATGTCTATACACGAAGTGTTGCAAGTATTTATTATCTTTTATATGTTGCACTTGAAATCTTATAATGTACTGTAAACTGATTGTGCTGCCATTGAGAACACAAATAGCATTGATATTTTTATGTGCTGGTAGGCGTTCTTGCTGCTTTTACTTTGTATTTATTATGTATACATGTGCCCCCAGCCCCTCCCTCCCTCCTTCTTTTCTTTTCGGCCCTTTTTGTTCATTTCTTCTACTTCACCCTTGATGTTTCCTTCCTTCTTTCCTCTCCCCACCACCGCCCCCTCCCCCTTTTCCTTTCTTTTCTTTTTTGCCCGTGGTGTTTTCTGTTATCTTATCCATATTTCTTTTGTATTTATCAGATTTTTCACGATTTTGAACTGGTTTTGGGATGTCAACATTTATATGGTGTTCATTTGCACTGAGTTTGTAAGTAGTGAACCTTGCACTAACTAGTGCAATATGCACTGACACTTTAAATATTGGGTTTTTAAGGACAGACCATTTCTGTTGATGTCAGCCTTGAGAAAATGTCAGTTGGCACAAAAACATTTGGCCTTGGAGGGAGGCAGAATCAGAGCATTTATTTTAGAAGTTTATTAACCAGCAACACATTGTTGGTGTCCTGTGAAGTGAATTGGTGCCTGGGGAGCTAGACTGAGGGGAGCCCAGCCATGGGTGGCTCTCCCACAGTGGAGTGTATTTTGGGAAAAGTTGAGCATGCAAAGCTAGGGAGAGCTCAGCAAGCTGACCTATTCCTACAAAAACCTAAGAGAGTTTGCCACCAGTGCAGAAGGGAGCTCTTCCAGTTCTGAGAAAATGGAGATGTACAGGGAGAATGAGCTCCTGTACTGAGAATGGATTCTTAAGGGAGGATTAGAGGAGGGGTTTCTCCATCAGATAGTGGTTCCTAGGGAGTATAGGAAGCAGCTTCTGGCCTTAGCCCATGACATACCTGTCACAGATTCACTCAGCAGGTCAGGCCCTCTACTCCCAAAGTGCCAACCTCTGAGCTCAGTCTTGTGAACAGTGTAACAGACAAGGTAACCCTCTTGTCTGTTTTTATGAGCTCAGGTCAACCTTTGGTCTCAGTTCTGGAGGGATTCAAACTGTAACCTCTTGCTAGCATACCCAATGCACAGGCTCAGATATATCTGTCTTCCGGGGGCCAGATATCTTTGCCTACGGGCACCTAACCAGGTATTTAGAGATGAACCCTTAAAACTTAATAAAGACCTCAGATTTAAAATGCTTCTGTTTCCAGTTTGGTACCACCATACAAACTATATGTCTGCTGAACCATAAATATTTCTTAGCAAGAGAAAGCAATTCAAAGACAGACCAGGTTTGCTCTAAAATTAGAGTTTTTACTAAAATATATAATAATATGTCAAACATACAATACAGAACTCTTATAACACAAGACATACATATCTTTAAACAAAACAAGGTTTAAAACAATGCAATTCCTACAACTATATTTAGATTTTGTTTAGCTTTCTAAATACCTGTTTTCAGTGCTCAGATGCTTCCCTAGTCAGTGTCAGATACAAATGCCTCTCTATAGTGAAAGAGAATAATCTGTTCAAGCAGTATTGGCCAACCCTTTTTTGATTAAGTCATCCAGCCCCTCCTCTGGTAAAATATCTAACAAAAAAAAATATTTTTATACAACCACAGGATGTAATTTTATTAATCTATACTATACAGATATATAGGCTGTATTAATTATGCCACCTTAGCATTACTCAAGTTTCAATGACACCTCTTTTGATCTCATGCTGTACCCTCTTCACTCAGGCTTCAAAAGGTCATTTACAACCTTACACCTCTATGTAACATCCTAGATTCCCTTATTTTAACATCATAAACCTAGTTTATGATTTCTCTCTTAACAAAGTTAACTTAACAACTCTGTAATTAGCTCAGAGAAACAGGATCCTTAATAAAAGTCTTCCAGTAACACATTGTCTCTAAAAAGACTGAGTGTGTGATACAATGCTGTCAGCAGCTCTCTTGGCCTGCATCTGCCACCTCTGAAGAGAAGGCTACCGTTACCATATTCTGTTTCTTAAGTAACTCAGCTGTGACAGAGAGGGGTGGGTCGTCCACCCTTGAACAAGGAGCACTGTACTGTGTGAGCAGTGGCTGTGGAGATTCAGACCTAGAGATACCCCTGTGCTGAGTTGTAGCAGTCTTATTGCTGACATATCCAGCTTGCAATGGACTGAACTCCCAACAGATCACCTCCAAGAAGTGGAGGATTGGGTTGGGGGGACAAGATGAGTAGGGAAAGGGTTAGCAATGGAAAACAGAGTGGAGGAGAGAAAAATGGAAGCCAAGGAAGAAGGAAAGGGGTATGAAGAGAAGAAACTAGGATAAGAAACAGTCAGAGGAGGAACAAAAGGGGGGGAGTACCACAGGAAAATGTTCCACAGTTGCATCCCAAATTCTGCTGCTGTGTGACTTCCACTTCGGTATGTTTTATAGTACTGCACATATTTATAAAAGCAGCATGGTGTAGTGGCTACAGCATGGGCTTAGGAACCAAAAGGTCCAGGTTCAAATCCCACCAGAGTCACTTGTTCACTGTGTGATTCTCAGCAAGTCACTGAATCTCTAAATGCTTTAATGCAACCAACTATAAGTAGATAAAAGCAAGAACCCAGTAAAAAAAGAGATATTACAACTTAGGATGACTATCCTTAATAAATAAAGTGTAAGAAAAGGTATGGTTCTCTTTTGTTGACTGTTGACTAGTCCACATTTCTGCAGTCTAACATAACAGTGTGTTATAAGGAATACCAGTACATTTGGAATAATAAGTCTAGGCACTAAGAATAAGTGTGTGTAAAATGGCCATTGGTCTGCTGTGGGCAGTCTCAATATCTAATCAATAGGAACGATTATATGATTATAAAAGTGCAGTCAAAGCCAGCCCAGTGGCACTGAGGGTTGGGGCGCTGGGCGCCACACCTTGCATCATGCCAGCGACCGGTGTTCAGGAATGAACACAGGCTGCTGGGAGTTTACAGGGGAGGAGAAGGATTGAGCGTCCTATGGACAGCTCTCCTTCTCCAGGTGGGGGGGGGCCACCATCGGTCAGTGCACTAGCAGCAACTGGGAGCGGGTACACCAAAGCTGTAGAAACGTGGGTCAGGAGTGGGGCAGGTGCTTGACAGGGACCATTTACGGGAGCATGCGTGGTGCCATTGCTGGCATCATTGCACACTCTGCTCCTGAAGAGAGGAAACCAGAGAAACTGCTCATGGTGGATGAAGGGGGAGTTCACAGGTCCCACCCCCAACTAGCCACGGCGCTGGCACACTGGATCTGTTCTTGGTGGGGGTGAGCCCTTTGCTGACCCAGCCGGGGGGGGCAAACCCTGGGGGTATAGCCGGTGCCGGCTGGTAAACATTGGGGTGATGGGGCTAGGACTCCCCCAGAGTGTGAGGGCCATGGAGCAAGGAGCATAATACAAAAAAAAAATGCAGTCAGTCTGGTTGGGATATGCAAATATGTTGGAGATTAGGAACTGCTGCCTTGCACCAGGAGGTGATAGATACCGGTGACAGCGGAATAAATATAAAACTTCCTAGCTGAAACATAGACAGACGGGATTGTGCAGACACCTAGGCCAAGCATAACTTTGAGAAAAAAATTGTTATATATTGCACCAGAATTGGGACTGTAAGTAAACTACTAACACAGGTAGCATTAGCCACCCACAGTCCCTACAGCTGCTAAGGACCCCCTACCCATAGGGAGTCCCAGTTTCCCAGTTACAGCTGGTACAAGGCATCAGTCTTTGACATTTAAATATTTAATCATGTCAAGCAGCAGAGTGTAACGTGGTGTTGTACACATCCAAGGTGTGTGAGATACTATATAAGTCATTTGAGTGAAGCTCGAGTGGTTTACACACGTATCACATACTGAAGGTGCATAAAGAGACATGTAAGAATGTTGCCCACAAATTTATTTTTTAATTTTTTTATAATTGCTGGTTCCTTTGGTAAGAGACTGGCTCTGTGCAGAGAAGCCACAAGTGCGAGGGATAATCTCCATTGTATGCCAATATGATGTCACACTCATGTAAAACTGAGAATTCAGCATACTGATTTTAGGTTCCTTCATCCCTAGCCTTGTGGCACCCCCCAGCTCCATCACCAGCTTTCTCCTGGACTTACCAGTTATCCATCAGATGCCCCAAACCACACATTATGGTGGGTGGTCTGTCATGTCAATCATGTGGTGCCTGCAGAGGTGACAGACAGAACCAGGGCATTTGTTTTTTTCCCAGGCCAATGGTGTGCAAAGACATGCACAAATGTGTGCATTAGCACATATGCATGCTGGGGTGTGATGGCAGCCCTTCCCCTTCTGATGCACTAACGTGCGTTACTACCTGGCCTCTGGCCAGCAGCAGTCTTGCAGCGAGACACAGAATCTTTGCACCCTGAGGGAGGAGAGCTATTTATGGGATGCTCAATTCCAGCCCTTGACAACCCGAGCTTGTTTCAGAACACCAGTCACTGGCATTGCAAGTGGTAGCCCTACTGCTACATATACAGGCTGGCCTTAAATATATATATTATATTTTTTTCCCACTGGACCCTGCTCATGCACCATAAATAGGGCATCACTGGGCTGGGAAGGAATTTCCAAAATGGCATCCTAATGTCAGAAGGAGACTCATCAAAGTACATCTTAACCAATCTGAGGCTGATGGATAGAGTGGTACGTAGTCCCCAAAGACTATGCTGAGGAGCCCAAAAAAGATACAGCCATCACAGACTTCTGCTTCTTTTAGACAGTATGTTTCTTGAGGTCTACCATCTGTGGTACTTTTCAACCACTGGGAGAGAAACATTTTTCAGCAAATAGCTGCAGAGTAACCACAAGCACTGCAATCATGGTGGGTCCATAATGATTAGCCACATACAACACCCCCCACACCCACACAAAATAAATGTGTACATAAAATTATGGGCCACAAACTAGATCATGTGGATTCTTAATGTGCAGTTCAAAATAAGGCCCCTTGTATTAACAGTATCTGAAATTCTAGAAACTTATTTTTCCAGTCATCTAAAGAACAGGCCTTTTCTAGAAGTCTGAGTCTGGACCACAGCATGTTTTTACTCCTTTGCTGTCCCTGTCACAGCAAATCCTTCAAACGAACAGTTTTATAAGCATTCTGCCACTTTGAAGGATAAAAACAAAGGTGCAACATTCAGAAACAACTGCACATGCTGTATGGCTGCTCATTAAAATTACAAACACAAAAATAAAAATGGGGGGCCAGGAGAAGAAAACTAGCTATCCAGAGCCTCCAGGTATATCAACTGAATTTATGTTCACTGTAAATTCTAGTGACAGCCCCAAAAATTTGTAACAGGCATTTATCTAAAAAAAGAGGATGCTTACAATGGATGTAAGCAAGCACATTGCACATGCGAGTAAGTAACTTCAGTATTTGACTTTTAGTGCTGAACTCCAGAATGGTTCTGCAGGGGTTAACGAGACTTACATAAGCAAGGAAACTCCGCCCATTTTGTCTTTTTTTTCCATTCCTGAATCAAGGCAGATGTGCCTGCGAACATCTCCTGTAGGTCTGACTATTTAAACACATACACAAAACAAGCATCTGATCAAGATAAGCTGTAAAACCTCCCACAGCTCTCTGCTGAGTACAGAGTTCAAAGCTGTCACTGAACACAACAAAGCAGCATGGTGCCTCCTTATGCTGCTCCAGACTTTATACTTGCAGGGTGGTGGCTCCCCAAACTCAAGGTGTCCCCTGAAAACCCAAGGATACAATCTAGAAGAGAGGTTTGTTCATTGGAGTAGGGGAGAGTAACAATCCAACATCACACTGAATATTTAGTTATGCAGACAGCTGGGTAACAGTGTGACACTTGGAATCTGCACAGGCAGCTATGGAAATAGTGAATTCAAAAGAACTGTGGTGCCTTTCAAAGTGACTGTTCCACGGCAGTGTAATATCACAAATTAAAATGCAGTAGCATTGTGGTTACGATTATCAACTGAATTTTGCATAGTACTTCAAGGTCTACATCTGCCATGTAGTAACAAAATAATATTTACGTGTAGAGAGAGGATCTATTCCTGCCTATTACCATGGACAAAATACACTGGGATGTACTATCAAATCCTGTGAACTACAAGACCATGTGGTAATAAAATAAAGCCAACAGAGAACTGATCAATTTAATGTAGTATTACTGGAACTGGTTTGTAATTGGAACATTAGTGAAATAATATCCAAGTAAAATAATATCCATGTACTCCCCTAACTGTAAATTTGTATGGGCCTCTATCAAAACAAACACAACCATGCACCCAATACTGTATATAAAGTAATGGGAGGACAGGCTGGTGGGTGGGTAGGCAGATAGATTGGATATACAACAGCCTGACTGCCAATATGCAATTGATCTCCAAGAGTGAGGAGCAAGATAACTCATAAGTGGCGAAGCCATGAGTGAGTAATTAAAGTCCCGCCCCACACCCCCTCACACACAAGTGATGATAAACTGCCACTGCTGAGTTATCCCATTGTTATTCAATTTCTGGTTTAGAGTAGTGATGCTTGGATAGTGCTTTTATCTGTCCAAATGGGATCCAACAGAAAGCCCATCTATTTTACCCTGGATCCAAGATTATATCTGGCCCATTTGAATTTCAGATCCGAGGTCAGATAGTGAGATCAGTGGTCTGATAGTGGGATTCAAAGTTGGATGTCTGCCTCAGATCCTGGAAAGTCCCATTGGATAGTTGGTATCCTATTGGATCGTAGATCATAGGATCCAGAAGTCGGATACCAATCGTATCCAATAACATCTGATATCCGAGAAAATCAGTGGTATTTGATGGTATCAGATTCCATCTGATACTATTTGAGCAACAGTAGTTTAGAGGGTGTCTGGTGACAAGCAAAACAATCCCAGCAGGCACCTGTACAACTCAACTGCATTGCATTTCAAAAAATGACGATTTTCATACAATTCTATTATTCATTAATATACTCAGTGGGAACCCTCTCTTCCAGTCAGAAAGCAAGACTACAAACAAATTATCCTAGAACAAAGTCGCACCGCTGTCATTTTAATCTCAGTAAAATGACAGCAGTGATATAATCATCTCACTTGGCTTTCTTCAAATTGCTCACTCGTCACACAGCCACTGAAAACAAAATGGAGGCACAAGCATTCTCTTCCCAATCCCCACTCCAGTAACAACAAAAAAATGAATGGCAAGGTACTCCTACTCATTCCATTAGCTGCCAAGTACCCTCTCTCCACTCTCAGGACCAGATATTCAAAACTTTGCTCTGGGGCTAAATTAGCTCTGCCTGGTGGGCAAAGTTAGCCCAGAGCACAAAGCAAGCTATATTCAAAAGGAATAGCCCTGGGCAAACAGCCTCTGAATATAGCATGGGAATGAGGCTGGACAAACTGGGCTGGGAATACAGAGCAAACATAGTCCTGTAATTTGACAGCTGTGAATATAGCAACCAGGAAGTGCAAACCACAACAGCAGCACAGTGCACAGCAATGTGAAGGTAGGTAGAGGCAACCTATGTGGCCAATGTGTGTTCCAGTAAATGCATGGACCCAGTACAGCTGCAGAGAGCAGCCTATGGGACAGTACAGTGTGTAAAACAGTATAATATTCCCCGAAACATTTACGCGGAGCTAACGCATTTGCGTGGGATTAGGGCGGAGCTCAGCTGTTTGCCCAGTGCAAACATGTTTGCCCAGCACTAAACTTTGCCATATTCAAAAGTGACATGCAAATGAGCCTACTTAGGCAGTCTCTGGGCAAACAGCCACATTAGCATCTCATTATGCCCTGATTTGCATGCAGTTTGCCCAGCGTTACTGCAGGGTCCCACAGCTCCACCTGTAGGTCAGTCTGGAAGTACAGGGGCTGGCCAGGTCCGACCACAGCTCCACCTGTAGGTCAGTCAGGCAGTGCACGATGATAGCTGCAGGCTACATGTAAACAGTACAGCTTAGCATAGCATATCGTACCCCAGGGGACAGCACAGCATAGGCACGGGTGGTGGTGGTGCTACATGCAACTGTCACACTGTAGGTCATGCTACAGTGCACAGCAGACACTACAGTAGCAAGGGGGACGGTAATGTGAGGAACACAGCAATGCCTATGGTGAGTAGGGCAGTGATGACCACTGTACTGTACACAGTGACAGGCCCAGCTTGCAGGTGATTACTGACAGTGGACAGTACTGTTACGCTGTTATGTGATCCACAGATGCTGCACCTGTGGCATGGGATGCTCACAGTGACATATACATGGCTGACTGTGTGTGCTGTGGCATCTGTACAGTTGTGCGGTATGTGGCTGGGGGGGGCACACATAAGATCTGACAGGCACACAGGTGGTGGGGTATTCCCACTACTGGCCCATGTGCACTGCATGATATGTCCCAACCTTGTGGCGAGGTCTGGCCACCCATACACCTCCCCTCAATGGCCACCATGCCCACAGTGCTGCATGTGTGTGCTGGCATCTGTTGGTCACCACCGACGTATGGTCTGCAGGTGTGTGCTCTATGGCCACACCACCATGATGTCCCCTGTGGGCCAGATCACCCCTTACTGCCTGGCATGGCTCAGACTGGTGGCAGCTGTTGGCATCATGGTGGTGCTATCAGTCAGCAGCATGTGTCCTCCATGTCTGGCATTTTCTAAGTGTCATATACATGTGTTAGGGTCACGCAAGCCATGCAAATCCCACGCAAACACCGCAGAAAGCACCACTGTCGTGCAAATTTTGTTTGTCCAGGGTTAAGACCAGCTTTTTTTTTTTTAGTTGTTTAACCAGGAGTAGCACACTAAGCTGAAAGCTTTTTTACAGGTGCGACCTGGGAGCACAGGGAAGTTAAGTGACTTGCTCAGGGCCAAACAGTATGCAAGTGGAAGCTGTGGGATTCTGGATGTCACCAGATTTGCAGCTCACAGCCTTAAACCACTGCGCTATACTGCCTCCCCTGGGTGGTAATTTGTACCGTGCTGAGTCGCGCTAAACACCTTAGTGCGGCGCTAGCTGATGAATATCCCATAGTGCCTATATTCATGTTCAGTGTGCCCCTTGCATATAATTATGGTTTTCCCAGCGCTAATGTGATTTGAGCATGCTATTTGGCCTTTTGAATATAGCAGATCTGCGCTACTCCCACGCAAATGGTTTGCGCACTGTGCAAAGCTTTGAATATCTGGGCCACAACGGCATCCAAACTTCAGTACTTGTTTCACAAATGTCTTGTTCACTCCACTATTTCTAGCCACTGCACATTAGTAGCACATTTGGCTTGTATGTGTGTCAATGTAGGAACTCCCCACTCTGCTGATACTGTATTAGTGTTACTCAGATAGTATCCTTGAAATTAGGATACCAACAGATACCTCACATTTGGTCAGATAGTTGCTGTGGTAGGATAGTAGTGCTATCTGACCGTGGATCCTACCTTCTAGGATCCAGTGCATGGATCCTTCAAACATTGTGGATCCTGTGGATCCTAGCAATAAACGTTGAGGATCATGTGGATCCTATCAACAGATCCATCTCGGATCCTAACTATCTGACCTAGGATCCCTAGATCTGACCTAGGATCCCTAGATCTGACCTAGGATCCATTGCTATCTGACCCCGGATCCTAACTATCTGACCTAGGATCCCTGGATCCTAACTAGGATCCATCATTATCTGACCCCGGATCCTAACTAGCAGACCTAGGATCCCTGGATCTGACCTAGGATCCCTGGATCCTAACTAGGATCCATCGCTATATGACCCTGGATCCTACATCTGTCTCTTTGCTAGGCTTGCTAGTAGGATCCTAGGTAGGATACCGGCACTATCTGACAGATAGTGGTAGGATCCACAAAAGCACTATCTAAATAACACTGTACTGTATGCTTTGTAGTTTTTACTGACACTGTTCAGCTTCTTTTTATTGACCTGTATACTCCTCTATATACTCCCCCCCCACCACCACCACCACCAAGGTCGCAATAGGAAACAAGTCTTCCCAGGCTCTGCTTGCCTACCTGGCAAAAATTATTTTCAGCAAATAAATAATTAGACAGGCAGCCCCCCCCACATGCTTTGTAACATAGACCTCCTCCACCACGTATGTTTCATTAATTATATCCCTCATCCATACCAATCAGCTCCTGCATATTCCTTACCTTATACAAATTGATACCTTTCCATTTTGATTCTAAGTGCGATGTTCATGCCACCAGCAGCTTCTCGTTTCTGGAAAAGACAGCGCTTACTTTTTTTTTTCAAAAGTGAATGGCTCAGACTTTGCACTTAGAATCAAAACTCAAGCTTCCTATTATTACAAGTTATGGGACATAGAGGGATGGTGTCGTTGAGGCACAGGTCAGGAAGCATAGAGAAGACCCAGGAGCAGTTGTAAAATTCCACAAAACTGTTTATTTGTAGTTGCAGTAACATAAAATAAACCTGTTCAGAACCATTACAGTACATACAGAAGCAAAATAATATCTCTTGTAAAAATTCCCCCTTGCAGCTCAGCTTAGCTGTTTTTATAACCCCTTTCAACCCCCACCCTTTCCAAGCATTCTGTCCTTTGTAAATTTCAGGAGCTGCTAGAACATTGAGGACTTCCTGAGGTTCCCACAGCAACTGCAAAAGGCTCAGGCATTTGCAACCAAGTAACCTCTAGCTTTTTACAGTTTTCTCAAATTATAAAAATATACATTTCAACAGTAACACAATTTTCTAAACAAAAGTGATCCCAATATCAGCTACATTTCCATACATTGATTCTCATTTATTTTATATTAGCAGATATAGATATGCAAGGAAGAAAGACAACAAGAGAAAACTGAGAGACAGTGAGAGGCAAAGGATTGCGAGATTGTTCGGGGTGATCAAATCCAAAGTCTCACAGGAAAATTTGGTTGTGCAACCAGACAGAAAAGGAAAGAATACAGATCATTGCATTTAAACATTTTCTCCAAAACAAATGGGACAGGGTTCCATCCTACCCTGCCACAGATGGCTGGTGTGGGGGCTTTAATTAATCAAAATTCAAACATGACAGTTGCTGTGGAGCACCTTACTGAATAGACGTGGTTCAGAACTGTTCTGCATCTGGCTGTGCTTTATTCTTAAAAAACAGTTTTAAAGTCTATTAAAAGTTGGAAATAATTGTAGAACTTGAAAGTGCACATTGAACGGAGCAGATTGGTGTCAGAGATGACGATGGGGAGAACAAATAAAGGAGGTCCTGGGGGCTCTAAGTCACAGCTGTCGACAGAGACACAGGCCTTAGCCTCCGCGCCTGACCATGTAATGCAGGAACCACCATGGAAGGCCTTACAAATGTCAATACAGGCCATTGACATGAAGATCAAGACAATACAGCAAAGAATCGGGGAGCAGGACATTAAAACAGAAGTGGCCATAAAGACTGTGACAATGGCTGAGGCACAAGCCACCAGAGCACTTACATCATCTATAAAACTGGTGCAAGAGAATACGCACCTGCGATACAGGCTGGAGGCTCTTGAAAATGCCAATGCAGCCTCCAACGTGTGTTTGGTGGGGTTGCCAGAGGGCCTTGAAGAAGCAGACCCTCTTCTATTTTTGAAACAGTGGCTGCCTGGTGCCCTTCATTTAGACCCGAAGCTGGCTTATTTCTGCAGAGTATATCAGATTTCTCCACGGACAGCGGCGACTCAGCAGGACCTTCCCAGAACTGTTCTGCTAGTTACTGATGGAATTAATACCCGGGATACCATCTTGCAAGTGGCAAGGTCGGTGGATGGCCTGAACTTTCAGGGACACACAATACACATGTTCGCCGATCTATCCTTTGCCACGTGGGCCAGCCAGAAAAAGTTCAATGGGGTCAGAGCTAAGCTCCACAGCTTGGGAGTATCCCATTCTTTGTTAATGCCGGCTCGTCTCAGAATTTATTATGGGGGCCGCACCTACCAGTTCACGGATCCTGAGGAGGCTGGGCATTGGGCCCAACAGACTGAGTAGGAGTTTGCTGCTGCCCTCAGGGAGGAGGAATCAGACCCCGATTCTGCAGAGGAGGAGACCTGAAGTGGTGAGAGGCCCTGTACCATTCTAGTCATGCTAGTTTGGACTGATAGGGCATTGGCTGTGTAAATTAAACACAACAAAGTGACTGTTATAGAACTGGTGGGATTTATTCTCTGGAGGAACTTCTTTATTAAAATGTTAAAATACTAAATCCTTGTATGCAAGCTTGTTGCTGTTTTGATCCCTTAAGCACAATTTAGTAATTGAGTGCCCTGCCCGTATGTGCAGTCACTTGTTTAGTTAGCTACATGTAGCTGATCTGGTTACTTTTTTACTGTTCATTACTTAAAATGTTGTAATGCCACATGCATAGGCTCTGGACTGCTAAATATGTTTGGGGACCATTCATATTTTTGGAGAGAGGTCATATCAGCTAGACTGGCTGAATTCTGATTTATGACGGGACTCATCTTATTTGGATTGACCTCTATACTCTTGTAAGGTGCAGCTATCTGATTTAAATCTCAAATTAGCTTAATTTGTATAGGTATACCCCCACACCCGTAACCTATATGTTAAACTACTTAATTCTGTACCACTGGATGGATCTATTGTAAAGTGTGATGCCTGACATATGTGAGTGTAATGTTGCTTGTGTTTTGAGAAATACAATAAACATAAAATGCGTAAAAAAAATAAAATATACATGGAGGGAGTCAGTGTAACACACTATGTGGGCAGCAGGTGCCTATCTCCTGCTGATGAGGGTGTCAGAAATGCCTTCCAATACAGTACAATAAAAGAACTGTAACAGAACATCAGCTGCTCGAAAACACAAAGTTTACCTCCTTGCCTAATTTTACTACAGCCTCATAATGCAGTAAATGGCAGGGCAGCCATAACAAAAACAAAACCATTTAAATGAATATATTTATGACTATTTCATCAGTGCTGTGGAAGAGCTATGGTTTGTAATGCTGGCAATCCAGGGTTCAGGAACGAGTTTAAGTTATCAAGGGCTGGTCGGGAGGTATTGAGCATCATAGAGGAAGCACTCCTCCTGTGGAAGGGAGGGATGTGCACCCTGCTGCAAGACTGCTACCTGGATGGCCACAGGTGGTAGTACATCAGGGGACTTGGGGAGGAAAGACATTGGCCAGGCTCCACATGCCATGCTTGCGTGTGCATGGCTGGAGCTCCAAGCATGCTGACATCCTGAAGGAATGGGAATGAACAAGGAAAAAAAGCCTGGAGTGAGAGGGATGATCCTGAATATGCTTGGGCACTGCCCCTGCCACCGGCTGCCCTCTCAGCCCAGCGTACACTGTCTCTGTGCCCCCTTCCTTCTGAAGGTGAGCAGTATGTAAGTGGTGGTTGTGGGAATCAAACCCAGGTCAGCTGGGTCTCCAGGATCACAACTCAGTGTGCTAATCTCAATGCTGTACTGACTTATTTGATTTGTTTATTGAAGGTTAATTTATTAGGACATTTTTGCACTTAAATTACCTGTAGACATGTTGAAGTATATTTATAATGGAATTTTATGGTGCTTTGTTTTAGTATTTATGTGTAAGGTCCACTAAGAACTGGAAGGGCAAGCCCACATACAAGAAATAAGCAGCTATACTATATACACCCACAAACTAACAGACATGCATATACATATACACATGTGTATTAATTTCATCATTCACACACTCCATGCATATACATCTGTAACCCCCCTGCAAATGGGGGTTCCCAAAAGACTTCCAGGAGCTTGCTTGAATGCTCCAAGCCTGAATGGTGTTTGGCGTTTAAGCCATTTATCAGTGAGTGTTTTTAGAACCTCTGGTACTGTCTCTTTAAGAGCTGTCTGCTTGCAGACATAATTAGTTTGTATGGGGGACTGTGTGTTTCTTTGATTGAGTACCACTCGAGCTGCTGCCAATTCACTCCATTTTGCAGTCACTAGGAGTGCAAAGGGAACCTATCTGAAAGATGTAACTGTTTGCCAGAAATCATTTAGAGTAATAATGAAATTACAGTTTGTCTAACCTGCTTTCTTTGCAGTCAGAACTGTGTCTGCCTAGTTCCCCATTCTGGTTTTGAACTGCTGAACTGGACCAATCAGTGTGGGGTAAGCTAGCTCTAAATGGTGCCTTGGACGAATCAGAACTTGGACTCATAATCTGAGCCAGCCACAAGAGGATTGTATGGGCAGTGACTCTGGGAGATGTAGTTTAGACTTGGCGCCTTTTGGACCAACAGGAGCAGTCTATTGTGAGTGACAGCCAATCCAGTCAAGAACTGGAGGAACTCAAAGGAAGTGCCCGGTTTGTCTGTTGGAGTTTCAGTTGAGCTCTGGCAGTGAAGAAGGAAGGAGCTCTGTGCTTTTTCAGTGTGCAGTTTTAGTCGGAAGCGTGTGTAAGGCCCAGAGTTCGGTCTGCAGCTTGTGTAACTGCTTGTTAGGACTGAATCCGTCCTGTGAAGAGAATCAAAGGATATCTGAAGAGTAGAAACCAGGCTCACCCTGTAGAAGACTGGAGAAATTGCTGAATTGCACTCGGTCTGTCAGAACTGAATCTGCTGTGTGTTCTCCGGGTATTGTGCAGTAATTGCGATCGGGATAGAGAAGCAGCCTGCCTGGTATAGTACTTTCTGTTTTACCATATAAATGTGTGAAGAGGCTTGTGTACCTAAGTGAATCCTGCTGCCATTAAAGGACTTTTGCCTGTTACTGTTCACCATATAAATGTGTGAGGAGGCTTGGTTAGCTCAAGTGAATCCTGCTGCCATTAAAGGACTTTTGCCTGTTGCAGTTTGCCATATAAATGTGTGAGGAGTCTTGTGGAGCTCAAGAGTAGCCCTGCTGACATTGAAGGACCCTGTCTTGTTTGGAGGTCGTGAGTACTAATTCAGGGTCGCTCCCTGTTGAATTGCCACATTGAATCCAAATGGAATCACTGTACTGCTGACTGTTTAAACTAATTTTTCTTTTCTCTGTGGGAAAGGGCCCCTACCAGCTGCCACGGTTTGGACTAGCCACTAGGGCTTGGGTACCCAGGGACAGTAACTGGTAGGGATAGGCCTGTGCACAGAGCCATAGGTAGATGAGTAAAGTGATAAGCTAATTAACCTGATTTCCCTGTCCTTGTTATATTCCCCTAAATAAATCTGAGCTGCTTGTTTCAGCAAAGTTATACTGCCTGAGGTATTTGTCTATGTTAAAGTATTGTACTGTGATTGTTGCACTGTATCTTATTTTACAGGAGGTCCCAGTGCCTGAACCAGCCCTGGGGTAAGTGTATACTGTGAAGGTAATTCTGATATATTGTGTGGGCCACTAGTGGGAAGAAAGGGGCTGCAGTGTCCCAGAGGGCTGTGACCAAGTAAGTTTAACTATTGCAAACCCTGACCTCTGGGTGGAGGCACCTGCCATTGGATCCAGGCCCCTCAACCTGTTAGTGGCAAATCAGGCAGGGGTAGTAGCCCCTGGGATAGCGCCATCTAGGGGTTACACATCTATAAATGTGTGCACATACTGATATCCATGCACACATTCGAACACAGCTACGCATGTGCATGCACACATTTAAGAACAATAAAACTGTGTCAGCATGGGGGCTACAAATAAAACAAAATGATTTGATTGAATGCATGCTAAAAATTGAAAAATAGGGACTTCCGGTGACATCAGCACCCTTAAGGTCACCTGAATTCAGAGCTCTGTCATGGCCAGAGTGATAAAAGCCTCCTAAACGCATCAACTCCAGACAAAACCACTGAATAACTGAAAGGAGGACTTACGATAAGGATGAATAAGGATAGATGGCGGGTGACAAAAGGCGGACCTGGAGGAGTCAGACACCTTACAGGTTTTGTGGTCCCTTGCCTTCCTGGAACTGGCGTGGCTATCCCCTTCCAAATCAAGCAAAAAAGGAAGAAGCTTAACATTATTTTAAGACAGCTGCAGGATTTCTGAGCAGTGGTTACCAATAAATTAGATGATATGGGCATGGAGCTGACAACCCTAATACAGAGAGCAGTCGAAATGAAGGCCCCGCACTTAACCACCGACCACAGAGTGGATCGCCTTGAAGCCATGGTCCTACAGTTATCGAAGGCACAGAAGAGAATTCAGGAGAGACAGGAGAATGCCAAGAGCAGGATAGGATGCAAAAATACATGCCTTAATGGCCTTTGAGAAAGCACTGAAGGGCAGGACATTGCTGGCTTTTTTTTATTTTGGTCCGGACCCCTGATCCTCCAGTTGGAGGTCAGCCCAGTGCCCCACCTGTCGGCCCCCCCACGCCCAGGCTTACCCTCCTGGGCAGGGCCACTGGGAGGGCTTCCCCCACAACAATCACTATTGGCAAGCCCCGGCTTACCCCCCGGGTCGGGGCCATGGGAGAGGGACTCCCCCGGTGGACATTGGTGGTTGTGGTGGGGATGGCAGCAGAGCCAGGCATCATGCCTGGGGGCTGGCTTTTACATGCATGCTGAAGCCCTGGTGGCAGGGACATGCAATGATGACCAGCGTATGTCCCGCCGCCCCCTAAGTACTGGCACTGCAGCACCCCAGCCTCTGCCAGGGTCCAGAAAGCAGTGAACACTCCCCCACGGAGAATGAGAGCAGTCCCAGAATGCTCAATCCTTCTCCCCCATGCCGGCCCTCTGACTCCCTGGTCTATTCCAGAACCCAGTTTGTCTGCATTGCAAGCAGAAATCTAACCGCTGTGCCAGCAGGCCGACCCCATTGCTGGCTTTCTTTTTTTTTTTTATTTTCTTTTTTAAGGGAAGCCCTACAACTAGACCCCATGATGCCCCTGGAACTTGAGCAGTCACACCAAGTGCTGGGCCTTAAGTTGACAGTCCTGGCTCCTACCCACACTCAATGATTTTCTGATTCCTAATGTACTAGGTCAAACGAGATCTCTTAATTAGGGCACAGAGAATGAAGACTGTCACTTTTGAAAAATCACAGAATGTTTTTTGATAATGACTTCCCACCAGCCACCATAAAGAAAAGATATGTATACATTCCCCTCTTCCAGGCCATCTGAGAAACTAGCTGAAATTTCAGACCCCTTACCCAGCCAGGCTGGTTCTATTCTTCCCATATGGACAGCAAGCTTATGAGTGTACCAAAGAATCAGAGAAAGTGTTGAAGGACAGAGGTATCTGGGTGGACCGAGACAGGAATCCCACGCCAACTGCACAGATTGCCTTCAAGGCCTGGAAAGTGGTTGGCTCCTTGAAGCACCACCATGCTGTAGAGATCAAGCAGGACATTATCATACAGCTACAGGCTCTCCAGCAGCCCCGGACAGTGGACACAGAGGATGATGTCTCTGGCAGCTAACTACCACAACCTGCTGCATCAGTCAGATCAGACTGTTATTTCTCCTAAAATAGAATCATAGAAACATGGAAGTTGACAGCAGATAAGGACTGTGTGACCCACCTAGTCTGCCCATTTTGTGTACCTATTACAAACCACAGATCCTAGTTGATCTGCAGCTCACCCTTTCTTTCCTGTCCCTAGGGTACCCTTATGTCTATCCCATGCATTCTTAAATTCCCTGTTTTTGCCCCTACCACCTCCTTTGGAAGGCCGTTCCAAGCATCCACCACTGTTTCAGTGAAAAAGTACTTCTTCATGTTACCCTTGAACCTCCCCCCTCTAACTTCATTTTGTGCCCCCTTGTTCTTGCACATCTTCTTTTTTGAAAGATGCTACCCTCCTGTACCTTGTTTATACCCATCAGGTATGTGCCGTGGCTCCTTGGGGTGGCAGGATGACTGCATGTGGGGGAGGGGGCACCTGGTATTCCCACAGTATAAGATTCTTTTTTAACACAACATTCTTTTCACTCCTACTGCAGAGCAGGTGGCGAGTCATCCAGCCGCCGTCACCCGCACCCCTGGCCCTGGTCTGGCCAGTGACACACTCTCCTCCACGCAGGCCAGCACACAGAATCCCCCCCTCAGGGACCTGGATTCTGATACCTAGGGGGTGCACCTCTCGTGTCTGGGGGTGCAGGGCACGGCCATCCGCAATTTTCCACCATTTTTCCTCCCCCGGAGCCGGTCGTACAATGGCATCAGCGCACTACATGGCGACGCCCGCTGTGCTCCAGCCCTCAACTGTGCATGCTACCCGCAGTGCCCCTGGCCTCTGCCAGTTGCCGCTGCAGAGCAATGCAATCCCCCCGCCCACACCAGAGGAAGGAGAGCATTCGCTGGATGCTCGATCCTCCCTCTCCCCTGCCGACCCCCGACAGCCTGAGTCTGCTCCCGAACCCAGATCGCTGGTGTGGCATCCAGCACCTCAACCTTCAGCACCACTGGGCCAGCCCCCACAGTATAAGATTTAATAAACAAAATTAGATGGGTGTTGCATATAGTCAGAATCACTGTCACTTGCACTATTACTGCTAGTCACAGGAATTTTAACAGCATGAAGAGCATACCTTATAGTGCCTCTACAAGTGACAACAGCAGCTGCACAAGTTTTCTTACAAGGTTCCCATTTGCCATGGTTTGTTGTGGCTCTTTTGGTGCTTGCATTATCACCTGAACCATCTGTAGTATGTTTTTCTATCACCATCAGCTGACCACCACCACCAGCAGAGCCAGATCCTTCAGCCATGTTGTCAGCTATAGGCACCGCTGATTGTGTACAATTCCTGCCTTACAAAATGGGGTGGCTTAGATTACCAATTTGGTTTTGACTTTATGACAGTGTGATCTGAGGTGGAAGTTAACTGAAGCAAATATCAAGTTGGATGAATACCATGTTCAAGGCTTACAGAATGTCAGGAATCGGAATCCTCAATAAAAACGCTTTTTTCACTGTTGAATTTGTTTTTGTCTGTCTCAAATTGTAGTAAGAAAGAAATAATGTGACCTACTGGAATTGAACCCAGGCCCCCGGAATACCATGTCAGTGCTCTAACCACTGAGCTACAGGCTCACATCATTGTACCCAAGGTTCCCGGGCACTCTTCCTTTCTCTAGTATTGCATATCCTGCAACTAGGAATAATCAAGATGACAACTGGATGTTTTTTGGTGCAGTATTATCCACAGCTAAGCAATTTAAATTCAGGTCCAAGTGGGCCGGTGGCTCAGTAGTTAGAGCATCGGGATAGAAGGCCACAAACATTCTGCAGGATCCTCCTATGCCATGCCAGAAATGGAAGTTGTATTGATACTATCTGTATGACATTCAGATTTAATAGTAGGAAATGGATTAATTTCAACAGTAACATCTCAAACTACAGTGTGAGACAGAGGGGTCTCTGGACAGTAAAAATCTATGACCTCCTCATGAGGGACAGCTGAGAGTTATGTAGGTGAGCATATGTGTGCAAGCAATAATGATTAAATTATGACTAAATAAACATTCAATAAGCACTCCATAAGCTACAACATAAGGATGTCAGGCTGAATGCTTGTGAGATTATAAGTGTTTTCATCAAGCATTATGCAATTCCACTCTCTGGTTCATCTTTAAAAGGTCCCATACCAGCAGAGTTCAAAGATCGGTCTGTTACAGTGTTGTCAGTAAAAATGCACACGACATGTTTACCAATCCTTCAGCATGTTTGGTGTATTATGTCCCTTAGGGACTCCACCCAGCAGCTCCCAGGCCTTTACTGAATGAGACTGGGCTCAGTGAGGGTTCATGAATGAGCATATAGCCTAGAGACATTCTGTACAAAGAAATATGCTACTATTAAATGGGCTGGAGTTTTTCACACTTTACTCCACACCTGCATGTCTGTGTGCTCACAGACACACGTACACAGGAAAAATATAAACAGCAGTCCACAGAGACCCTAGAATTGTCATTCCAGAGTATTGTAGTCAAGTACTGGGTTTTGTTTTGGTTACTGTGTAATTTCACTGATCAGTGTCCCATTTGCATCAATACCATTCCCAGTGAGTCATACCACATATATGTGTCCCATCTGCTTTAGTGCCCTCCCGGTGAGTCCTCCCACTGACCAAGGTCCAATCTACTTTGACTTCCCAATGCTACTCTGCTTCAGACAGCAAGTCTTCTCAGTAGCCAGTCTCCCATCTGCATCAGCACATCATAGTGAGTCAGCCCATTGACTACTGTCCCATCTGCTTCAGCATCCCCTACAAAATCATCCCCTTGACCAGTGTTTTCTTGTCTGCTTCAGCGCCCTTTAGTAAGTCACTGCACGGACTACTGACCATTCTTCTTCAGCACCTCCCAGCAAGTCATCCCACTGAGCAATGTCTTATCTGCTTCAATAAACCCGATCAAGTTATCCCAGTGACTCACGTACCAGCAAGGTGTCAGTGAGGCTCAGCTGGTAGTAAATCCTTCTCTGGACCAGAAGGTCATGGGTTCTAGTCCACACCAGTATTTGGGCTTATGCCATAAATGCTGGTACCTGAGTGCAGAATAAGGGGGATGGTATATTGCTGGGGTTTGCTGTCCAGATGGGGTATCAAACCAAGGTCCCTCTGTCCATCCCTGGTGCTATCCTGGTGGGTATCCAGGTGGAAGTAAAAATCCCAAGGTACTTTTCACAACTGTAGGGGATTCGCCCCAGTGACATGGCCAAAATTCCTCTTCTCATAAAATTGGTTCAGACAATTGCTCAAGGCTGTGTGTGGGTGTCAATGTGTGAAACGGAGGCCACTATATTTTTACAGTCACTTCACTGTCAGTCTCTCAGTGCTTGCAAAGTGTGTTAGGATGTAGCGTGTACCTAGGGCACTATATAAATTATTTTTCTTCTTCTCTCTCAGCCCCTTTCAGCGAGCCATCCCATTGACTAATGAGCAATCTGCTTCAGCCCGCTCCAGCGAGTCACCCATCCCATCTGCTTCAGTATCTCCTAGCAAGTCATCCCACTAACCTGTGCCCTATCTGCTTCAGTAATGATCCCCGAGCAAGTCATCCCACTGACCCATGCCCTATCTGCTTCAGTAATATCCCCTAGCAAGTCATCGCACTAACCCGTGCCCTATCTGCTTCAGTAATTATCCCTAAGCAAGCCATCCCACTAACCCATTGCCCTATCTGCTTCAGTAATTATCCCGAGCAAGTCATCCCACTAACCCGTGTCCTATCTACTTCTGTAATTATCCCCTAGCAAGTCATCCCACTAACCCATTGCCCTATCTGCTTCAGTAATTATCCCCGAGCAAGTCATCCCACTGACCTGTGCCCTATCTACTTCAGTAATTATCCCAAGCAAGTCATCCCACTAACCCCTGCCCTATCGACTTCAGTAATTATCCCAAGCAAGTGATCCCACTAACCCAGGTCGCTCCTGTAAAAAAGCTTTCAGCTTAGTGTGCTATACCTGATTAAACAACTAAATAAAAAAAAAAAAAAAACATTGCCCTATCTATTTCAGTAATTATCCCTGAGCAAGTCATCCCACTAACCCATGCCCTATCTACTTCAGTAATTATCCCCTAGCAAGTCATCCCACTAACCCGTGCCCTATCTACTTCAGTAATTATCCCCTAGCAAGTCATCCCACTGACCTGTGCCCTATCTACTTCAGTAATTATCCCCTAGTAAGTCATCCCACTAACCGATGCCCTATCTACTTCAGTAATTATCCCCTAGCAAGTCATCCCACTAACCCATTGCCCTATCTGCTTCAGTAATTATCCCCTAGCAAGTCATCCCACTAACCCGTGCCCTATCTACTTCAGTAATTATCCCCAAGCAAGTCATCCCACTAACCCATGCCCTATCTACTTCAGTAATTATCCCCAAGCAAGTCATCCCACTAACCATCCCACTTTTCACCATCTCTCTGAGGACAGGGTTGGTGCCCCAAGACTGGAAGGTGGCGCATATAGTGCCTATCCACAAGGGGGGATCAAGGGAGATGGCAGGGAACTACAGGTCTGTCAGCCTGACCTCGGTGGTGGGCAAGGTGATGGAGGGCATTGTCAAGGAGAGGCTAGGGGGGGACCTGGATAAGTCAGGGTGCCTGGACGATAGACAGCATGGATTCATCCTGGGGAAATCGTGTCAGACAAACCTGGTGGAGTTCTATGACTGGGTGACAAGTGCCTTGGACCTGGGTAGACCAGTGGATGTCCTCTTTCTAGACTTCAGCAAGGCATTTGACTCTGTTCCTCACGTGGGCCTGTTGGATAAGCTGGGAGAAATGGGGGTGGGGAACCAGATGATCAGATGGATAGGCAATTGGCTCCAGAACCGGACCCAGAGGGTCGTAGTTGGTGGGATAGTCTCATCCCCAAGGAGGGTCATTAGTGGGTCCCACAGGGATCAGTCCTTGGGCCCCTTCTGTTCAACGCCTACGATTCGACATAAGGACAGGAATCAGAGTGAGATGAGTCTCTTTGCAGATGACTCGAACTGGGGCGGTGGTGGATGGGGAGGAGGGAGGGTGGCCCTACAGGGGACCTGGAGGCTTCTGGAAAGATGGTCTAGAAAGTGGAAGCTGAGGTTCAATGCAGGGAATGCAAGGTACTCCACCTGGGGCCAGAAACCCAGGCCAAGTGTACACCCTGGGGGAAATGCTACAAGTCTCGATGGCTGAGAGGGACCTGGGGTGGTAGTGGATGTCAAGATGAACAACTCTGAGACTTGTAGGAGGGCAGCAGCTAGGCCAACAGGATGCTGGAATGCATCGCTAGGGATCACCTCCAGAAGGAGGGAAGTGTTACTCTCTCTGTATAACTGCTTTAGTGAGGCCGCACCTTGAGTACTGCGTATGCAGTTTTGGAGGCCACACTTAAAGGGACATTAACCTCCTGGAGAGGGTCCAGAGGAGGGCAACCAAAATGATTTGGGGCTTGGGGACAGGACCTATGAGGAGAGGCTCGAAGAGCTAAATATGTACACATTGGAAGAGAGAAGGGACCGGGGGGACATGATAGAGGTCTTTAGGTACATGAAGAGGGTAAATAGGGGAGGAACAGTCGGGGTGCTTCGAAGGAAGGAGAAAGGGGCCACTAGAGGGCATGGGTGGAAGCTGGAGGGGGGAAGATTCAGGGGAGAAAGGAGGAGGTGCTACTTCACTGAGAGGGTGGTGGAGCCATGGAATGCACTGCCTAGGGGGCTGGTGGAGGCAGAGACAGTGGAGGACTTCAAGAGGGGGTGGGACAGGTACGGGGAAGGGTTCTGGAAGCAAAATCCAATGCAGCAAGAATATTCGGAACTGGGAAGGGAGAAGCCAGAGAAGGCGAGGGGGACAGCAAGGTCAGCACCCAGGTTGGGGACTGACCAAACGAGCAGACACGAAAGACCGTTAGGCCTATTCTGCTGGCATTTTAGTATGTTAGTATGTTAGTAACCCATTGCCCTATCTACTTCTGTAATTATCCCCTAGCAAGTCATCCCACTAACCCGTGTCCTATCTGCTTCAGTAATTATCCCCTAGCAAGTCATTCCACTGACCTGTGCCCTATCTACTTCAGTAATTATCCCCTAGCAAGTCATCCCACTGACCTGTGCTCCATCTACTTCAGTATACTCTAGTGCTTCGATATATCCTATTGCCTTCCCACTGAGCAGTGTCCCACTTGCTTTAGTGACCCCCCCATTTAGTCATCCCATTGACCAATGTCCCACCCACTTCAGCATACCCTACAGAGTCAGTCTATTACCCAGTGTCCTATCGATTTAAGCATCCCTTACCAGTTGTTCCACTGGCCAGTGTCATATCTGATTCAGCACCCTCAAACAAGTCATTCCGACCAGCCTGGTGGCACTGAGGGTTGAAGCACTGAACACCACACCTCGTGCCATGCCGGCTACCCAGGTTTAGGAACGAACTCAGGTCATCAGGGATCGGCTGGGGGGGGGGTGTAGAGTTGGATTGAGCTGCTGGCAGGCAGCTCTCCTCTCCTCTCCCAGGTAGAGATCGGGTGCATCATGCAGTATTAGCAACTCCTGGTGCAGACTGAGAACACTGCAGCTGACGTGAGCATGTTTCAGGGGTGTGAAGGGGATGGTGGACATCCTGTGGGTGTGGGAGCATGTCCACACCATGCTGGATGTCATTGCACGTCCACATCCCTGAGACCACAAGAACAAGGAACATGGCCCTGGCACCCGGGAAGGCAAAAGTGGATCCAGCAGTCGGTCCCCATGCTCACAGCAAGGTCTTCTCCAATTCTGCCTCTGGAACTCCTCCTTGCCTCAGACACCCTACTAAATTCTAGATAGAGCACCAGTAGGAGGTAAGGTGGTCCCACCTCGAGGGGGCTCAGAGCCAGGGGGATGGGGTTCGGTAGTGAGGTCGGAAGTATCCTAGGATGGCGGCATGGTGTGGAGAGACTTCAGGTGGAGCAGGAGTTGGGCGGTCCACGTGTCTACACTGGAGAGAGTCCTATGGTACCAGTGTAGGAGGATAAAGAAAGCTGAAAAAAAAAAGTAAAACAAGTCATCCCACTAACTAAATGTCCAATCTTTTCAGTATTTCCCAGCTAGTCATCCCTTTGACCAGTGTCCCATCTGCTTCAATATTTCCTAGCAAATCCTCCCACTGACCCATGCCCTATATGCTTCAATATCCCCTAGCAAATCATCCCACTGACCTGTGCCCCATCTGCTTTAGTATCACCAAGCATGTCATCCCACTGGCCAGTGTCCCAACTGCTCCAGCTTGCTCTAGTTTGGTATCCCAACGACCAGTGTTCAATCGACTTCATATGTAAGTCAGCAGCAAAAGAGCTGCTCTAAGCTAAGTGGTGCTCTCAGAACCAGCACTAAAACAATCTGGGAGGTATCAGGGCACTGAGAGCCCTAAATCAATCACAGAAAAATGTTCCCTGCAGACAAAACACATTTATTGTAGATAAATAGATTGCTGTACAACAGGTGACTGATCCCCCCATCCCCACACCTGCTAACACTCATCATTTCATGCATCTAACAGACACTTTGTCAAGGGTCAAACACCTGTTAAGCTGTGTTCACATGGCAGTAGCACTGCAAAAGACCAACAGCAGCAGCGTGATCCCGACCACCTGCTACTGGTGGTCTGCATGTCTACACGACCCCTCTGTGCACCACTACAATCTGCGCCTGTGAGGGGCCATGCATCAGGGGGCTTTAAATTTGCCCTGTATATGTTTCACCACAGCGGACGGGTTGTTGTGGTGTGGACTGTCCACACAGTGGTTTGATCCGCTCTAATTTGTTAGCTTCACTCGGCGTCCCCAGTTTTGAGAGAATGCGGGAGCGGTTTACTGAGCGGATTACCCCAATCGGGTAAATGTCCACACAGAAGCTTTTGCACCGGAGTAACCCGAGCGATCAGGTTACTCCAGTGTAAAAGTGACCGTGTAAACAGGGCTTTAGATGTGGAAAACTTTGGGTGTTAGCCCGAGGGGTTCCATCCATTGTATAGAACTCTGTGTATCCACAATAAATATGGTTTGTCTGCAGGAAACTTTTTTCTGTGATTAATTCCAGATTGTGAGTGCCCTGATACTTTGTGGCTTGTTCCATCTACTTCAGTATCCCCTCCCAAGTTGTCTTAATGACCAATGTCCAATCTGCTTCAGCATCTCCACAGTCTGTCTTCCAAATGACTAATGACCCATATGCCTCAGCACCCCATAGTAAGTGGTATTATTAAGTGCCCGTCTGCTCCAACATACCCCATCTAGTCATCCAACTGATCATTTTCCCTTCTTCAGCATCTTCTACCAATTCATCCCATTGACTAGTGTCCTATCTGCTTTAGTACCCTCCAATAAGTTATTCCACTGACTAATGACCCTTCTGCTTCAGCACCACCAATTAGTTGTCCCCTTGACCAGCATCCCATCTGCTTCAGAATCCCCTAATAAGTCAGTACGGCAAGTGTCCCATCTTCTTCACCATACCCTAGTGAGTCATCCCACTGACCAGTATTTAGTCTATATCAGCATCTCATGCCAACTCATGCCACTGTGTCCCATCTACTTCAGTATTCTCTACCATGCTGTCCTACTGTCTAGCTGCATCAGCACCCCTCCAGCAAGTCAGTCCACCAACAGTGTCCCATCTGCTTTAAAATTTCCACAGCTGCAGGATTACATCCTTCTTGAATACGAACATACAAAAATGGCAGCAGAAACAGGCCTCATGGTCTATCGAGTCTGCTCGATTGTACAGCTAGCCCCTCAACTTGCAGCTGCCCTCCGTTCCCCTCTTCATAACAACCCCCCCACTCTGTCCCACCCCCCTCTTAAATCCGCCCACCGTTCTACAAAATACCACTTCCTCGTGTAAAGTATTCCACTTGTCTACCACCCTTTCTGTGAAAAAGTGTCTCCTGGTTTCCCTCCTGAATCTTTCCCCCTCCAATAAAAGCTGATGCCGTCTCGTGTCCCTCCCCCTTCTGATCTGAAAAATCTGTTCAGTATTAGTCTTGTTTATTCTCTTTAAGTATTTAAAGGTTTCAATCATATCCCCCCCCCATCCCTCCTCTCCTCCAGGAAATACATGTTCAACTCTCCCAGCCTGTCCTCATAGGATTTTCCCTCCAGTCCCCTGGTCATCTTCATTGCCCTATGTGGCACTCCCTCCAACAATCTGATGTCCTTCTTCAGGAGTGGATGTCAGTACTGCACACAGTATTCCAGGTGCGACCTGATCAGTGACCTGTACAGGGGGAGGATCACCTCCCTGTTCCTGGAGGAGATTCCCCTTGCTATACACCCCAGCATCTTGTTGGCCTTTGCAGCCACCTTCCTGCACTGAGCTGAGTGGTTCATACTTTCCATTATAAGCACCCCTAGATACTTTTACTCCACAGTGCTTTCCGACTGTACCCCTCCCAGCTGATATTTCCTCCCCTGGTTCCTAGCTCTGAAGTGCAGGACCTTGCACTTCTTGGCATTGACCCCAACTGCCATGTTTCTGACCACTCCTGTAGTTTGGTCATGTCCTCCTGCAGCCCCCTCCACCCCTCCATGTCATCTACCACAGCACCCATCTTAGTATCGTCTGCAAACAGACTGATCTTACTCCAGATCTTGTGTGAGATATCAGCTATGAATATCCCAAACAGCACTGGTCCCAGTACCGATCCCTGCGGTACACTGCTAATTATGTTCCTCGGTAATGAGAGTTCCACCATCACCACCACCTCCCTTTGCTGCCTAGCCCTCAGCCAGTTGGTGATCCAATTGACCATCTTTTTTCCCACCTCTGTATATTCCAGCTTTCCCCCCAGCCTCCCATGCTTCACAGAGCCAAAGGACTTGCTGAAATCTAAATACAGGACATCCACTACATGGCCCTTGTTCAGTTCCCTGGTTACTCAGTTGTAGTACCCAACTAGGTTTGTCTGGCAGGATCTGCCTGAGACAAACTCATGTTGTTGACCATCCTGAAGACCACTGTCCTCCAAAAAGGTCACCAGCCTCTCTTTTAGGATTGTCTCCATTAGCTTCCCCACGATTGAAGTGAGGCTCACCGGTCTGTAGTTGCCTGGTTCATCCTTCGGGCCACTTTTGTGAATGGGCACCACATGGGCCATCATCCAGTCCTGTAGCACGCATCCTGTGTCTAGTGATGTACTAAACAGGTCTGCCAGTGGTCTCGCCAGGATCTCCGCTAGCTCCCTTAGTACCCTAGGGTGAATACCGTCTGGTCCCGGTGCCTTGTCCACCCTCAGTGCCCTTAGTCCTCTGTAATACCGATATCAGTCACACCCTCCCTCCCCTGCCCACTCCACCCCTCCCATGAGGTATCTGACCCCCCTTTCTTTCATGAACACAGAGCAGAAGTAATCATTCAGTGCCTCTGCCTGGTCCTCCCCTTCTTCACCCACCCACCCCTGTCCTTCCTAATCCTCACACTGTGGTCTTTGTTTCTCCTTCTCTCGCAATGTATCTGAAGAAGTCCTTTTCCCCGTTCTTAATTCCCTGTGCCAGTCTCAGCTCTCTGGAAGTCTTGGCCACTCTGACTAGCCTGGTAATCTCCCTGGACTTCTTCATGTACTCATCCTTGTCCCCTTGCCCTCCCGATTTCCTGAGTCTCTGGAATGCTTTTCTCTTGGCCCTCGCCCCTTCCATGACCTCCTGAGTCAACCAGCTGGGCTTCTTTGCCAACCCTTCTTGCTCTGTGTCCTGGTACAAGTCTCAGTAGCCTTTGCTAGCCCTTTTTTAATAATATGCCATTTCTGGTTAGCATCCATGCATGTTTGAATTCCCGCCAGATGCCTAACCTAAATTTCCTCCATCCTTTTAAAGTCTTCCCCCTTAAATTCAATCACCCTGGTACCTGTACCTCCTGTTTCCCTGCCCGTATTGACTGTGAACCACCCCGAGTGATGGTCACTCCAAGCCAGGATGTCCTCCACTCCCAGATCCCTTACAGCCTCCCCGTTTGTTAGCACCAGGTCCAGAGTCCTTTCCAACCTAGTCGTCACTCAGACCAATTGCACCAGGAAGCTGTCCTGTATTGCCTCTAATAATACCATTCCTTTGCACTCGTGGTGGTTGGGGTGTTCCAGTCCACCCCAGGTAGTTTGAAGTCCCCCACCACCACTGTGTTCCCCTTCCTACATACCCTTCTAATCTGCTCAGCCAACTCTCTGTCCAGGTCATCCTCCTGAGCTGGTGACCTGTACACTACTCCCACCCTCAGTGTCCTTCTTTTGGAGTCTTGAAACTGCATCCATAGGGCCTCTGTCTTGCCTTCCTCATCCTCCTCCTCCTCCTCCCTTATACACCTTATCCCCTTCCTGACATAGATCACCACACCCCTCCTTCCCCTTAGCACTGTCCTTCCTGAATATCCTGTACCCTGGAATCATCATATCCCAGTCCTGGTACTGGGTGGCCCATGTTTCCGTGATGGTCACAATGTCCACCGTCCTCACTGCCAAGAGAGCCTGTAGCTCGGCTGATTTGTTACCTAAGCTTCTCACATTCAGTGAGACCACCCTTCAATCTGTTCCTTCCCCCCCCTTCCTGGTTTTCCTCCCTCCTAACCCCTCTTTGTGCCCCTACCCCAAATCCCTCTGCTGCTCACAGTCAGTATCATTTATTCATTCTATTACTTTCAATCTGGATTTTAGGCGGGCAGCTTCTTAGTCTTAGTTTTTTGCATCCTTGTTTTTTTTTCACTTCATTTGTGTGCCAATTTGAAATCAAACTTGTCAACGAGACACAAAAAGTGGAAAGTTACATTTTTAATTTTTTTTAACAAGCACATATTCTGTGGTGACAAGCCAGTTTAGTATTCTTTAATGTTATGCATGTTCTAAGTTAGAACATAGCAGTAGTCCTGAGTGCCCTGCATCTTGTGAAGATTTTATTAAGAATTTATTCGAACCCTTCAGTAATAATCTTGGACTATAATACCTTGTGAATATGTTCCTACTATTAACTGTTATACTTCTGTACGTCTGCCTAGAGGCTCAGGTTACTCCTGAAAAGAGACCTCTAGGAACAGAAAATGTATATGGTTATCAAAGAAAATAAATACATGAACAAAGGGCAATCATAATGAAATTAAAAAACTATATGGCCAGTCTCTTTGCTTTAACATGAAGTACTGCTTTAAATCCACAACCAGTATGTCCACAATCTGACTTTACTTTTGCTATAAATAAAATCACAACCTTTTTCAAAGTGAGGTCTCAGCACATCAGTATAGAAACATAGTAATGACCTCAAAAAAACACTAGATAAAACCACAAAGACTTGGCTTGATTATCTGATTATCAGATTGAAGCAAGAAGAGCAATTTAGTTGAAAAACCACCGACTCTAATAGGCAGAGGGTGCAATCAAACACCTAGAGCTGTGAGCACCAAGTTCTATGAAAAACCACTCAGGACAGCCACCCAATATGATTCACTATTCCTCTGAACAGATTTATGGTTCAGTTCTTAGAAAAGGGCACTGATAGACACAAAAAGTTACCAGCAAATATCCTGGGAGGGTCCTCCAATATGCAAAAATTAACATCACTGTTACAGCCCACTAACAGTTCTCTTTTTTTAAAATGATAGAGCTACTCATTCCATTTACTCTTTACCCATTCATCCAGTTACCCTCTCAGTTACTTATGAGGAGATTCAGATATAGTGATATTCACAGACATGAGCACATGCATACCCTGTAGGTCTACACACGGACACCGGGCACCGATGCAGCTAGGCTCATGCACAGGCGCACTTTTTCTTTGTTAGGCTCAGGTTACCTGTGCTGCAGAAAGCAACAATACAGCTAAATAGAAGACTGTAACAGTTCAATATTCTTGGAAAATAGGCCTGTAGAAAGCACCTTCATTACTCCAAGTTAAGAATTGTACTCAGAGGCTTCCTCAATGAATTGTAATGGGGCACTACTGTTTAAAGAGCACTAACTGTGCTCATCTTACATATCTTCCAGAAGCACACATATACATACATACATATACACACACACACACAGACACATTGACACGCACGCTGTTATGCCACAACACAGCAGCTGACTCCTTCACTGAGATGTAAGAGCCATTTCTCTGAATTTTGCTGTTTGTATATTTTTAATCAATCAATCAAAATCTTTATTTATTCAGGCGAACATCATTGAGCATAGCTCATTTACAAGATGGACCTGATTGGTCATAAACAACAAAATGGTTTAAACTCACAAATATACAAATATAGAATAAGTACAGTAACAAAGACTTTTTAAGAATAAACAACAAAGAATGAACAAATGCGAAAATGTACACATATATACAAGGCAAGTAAACAGTGGTATTGGGCACCAGATCAAATGTGGAAAAAAAGTAATGGTTAGGGGTTTATGAGGATAATATAGAAGTTAATGGGTGAATGCATGGACAGATAAGGGAGGGGGATCTAATGGGGCAGGGTGAAAAGGGACTGAAGAGGCTAGGAATTGTGGAAGCAATTGCATATCTCTGGGAAAAGGTTTAGGTATAGCTTTTGAAGGAGACTACAGGAATGAAAGTGTTCAACTTCAGGGTCTTTTGTAGAGAGTTCCAGATGTGTGCTAGAAAGTAGTTGATTGCAGCCCTTCCATGCGGGTACATGCCTTAGGTAGATTCAGCAAGATGAGGTTATTGCTTCTTAGGGCATATGGCCTTGGAGTAACAAGAGAAGAGAAGCAATCAGAAATGTAGGATGGTAGTTTATTTGTCAGAGCTTTGTATATCCAAAGAGCAGCATTTTGTTCCTTCTGTGATGTAGGGATGTCCAGCCAACTGCAGCATAGAGAGAACAGTGGTGGGTACTGAAAGGAAGGTCAGTGATGAACCTTAGAGCTCTATGGTACAGGGTATCCAGTTTATTTAGGTAGGACAGGGAGCAGTGGCCATATAGGAAGTCTGCGTAATCAAGGAGGGATATAAATGAAGCCTGGATTAATCTCTGCTTAGATTCTCTGTTTAGAAAATGTTTGATCCTGAAGAATAGCCAAGCCTTTGCCTTAGTTTTTCAGGAGCTCTTCAATGTGCTGGGTGAAATCAAGCCTGCTGCCAATCCAAACCCCCAGATATTTAAATTTATCTACATAATCAAGGTTCTCACCAAGGACGGTAGAAAGTTGGGGAAGAATGTTTGGTGAGTAGGTATTGGTGGAGATGAACATAGCTTTAGTCTTCTTGGCATTTAATAGAAGCTTCTTTTCAAGTAATTTGTGTTGCAGTAAGGAGAAGTCAGCTTGTAGTAGATCATAGGCCTTTTTGAAGGGGAAAGGATCATAAATCCTCACTCAGTGGAGCTGGCAGCCCAATCCCTTCCCCTTCCTGGTGCCAACTGAGCAGTGCTCCACCCCATGCAGCCCTTGCGCTGTGGCATTTTATAAGGTATTAGTTTGTAAAGTGTAGGGGGCATGTTCCATTGCTGTGAATGGGAGCGTAGTTTATGTTTTTACATATTTTAGAGAACTACTAGGGACATAGCAATGCCACTAATTAACTAAGAAGAGTGTTGATTGGTGGCTCTGATAAGACATGTGACAGGGGATGGGATATTTGTGCATTACCAGAGCTGACTATATATTTATATAAAGAATAGGGCATGACAGAAGAGTATTATGTTTTGTCACTGTATCAAGTAGTGAGTTAGAATCCCAAGCTGGAAGTGCGAGAAACTTTAGCCATCATGAGGTACACTGACACAGCATAATCCTGCCAATGGAACTACTAGTTTTTAAGCGGTGTAAGGGCATCAGCATACATTAGATATGCGGCAAGAATTAGGTTGCAACTGGTAAACTGCACTAGTTGGGTACAGTTGCACTGCATGCAGTGGGTTATTTTGTTGCTTTAAATAGGTATTCCTGACTTTTAACTTCCTGTACTTCCTGTTTGATCTGTAAGGCTAAGCCGGTAGCCTGGGCTGTGCCCTCCTGTACTTTCCATGTGATTGGAGTCAGACTTGGAATCCTAGGCTGTTGATTAGATGTCATGTGACCTTACGTAGGTACACTGCAGGGCAGTTGAGGTTCAAGCTGCCTGTTGTTTGTTTCTGCATGCCAGACAGGTAAGTGGATATGTTATTAAGTTTTTAGAGCAATGTTTTTAGACATTTTGCTAATGGTTTAGTGATATTTGTTTCAGTTGCTGTGTAGAATCAGAGTTTTGAAATATATTTTCTGTATTATTAGGTATTTAAAAATGTTTATCTTGTGTGAGCAGCACTGAGGCTTCTGGGGCTTGGATATGTAAGTAGGAAGTACTGTATGTTTCTTTGAAAGTTGTTGGAGGGATATCTTTTTCAGTTTGTGATTCCTGAGCAATGTTGCTGTTGGAGGGGAGGGGCGTATGTTTTTCTTTTAATTTGCAATATTTGTTTTTGATGTTGCTGTGTTGTTTGATTTGCGTTGTGACCTTTTTGACCCTGAGGATATGTAATTAGAGCAAAGCAGATGAGTGTGCACTCACAAGACTCAACAATTCACCATCCCATTACAGCTTTTACAAGAATAGATCCAGAAGCAAATGATTTGATACCTTTTAATGGACCAACATAGATGTAACAACAAGAACAAAGTGCTCTAGCTTTCGGACCAACCAGTCCTTCTTCAGAAGCTCATGGCAGTTGTTTAGAAAATACAATACTTATAACAGCTAGATAATGCAGAGAAAAACAGAAAAAAATCCCCATTGGTTTAAAATACTCATTTAAAAAAAAAAAAAAAACAGAAGATGATGTCAGAGAAGTTAAACAGTACAATACTGCCTCAGTCGAATGAACCTTGGGTTAAAGATGTGCTTGGTGCAACAAACATAAAGAATCCTACTACACATATAAATTTAATTGACATAAGATAACACTGCTGAAGCAGATAACCTCTAAATCAAGCCATGAGGTCACAGTCAGTATAAGGATGTGATTACTGAAAGGCAACCCCACCCAGCTTAAAGACAAAACTAAGATAGTTATAGGGCTCATGAAATTACAATGTATGCATTAAAGACAAGAATACCAGTAAAGTTGTCTAAAAACATCAGTGCACACTGTGTATGTGTAAAACCTAGCTAGACATGTCACCCAGCTGTATTCTCAAGCTAAATAAAAGGCCCAAGAAATTACAAAAACCTCAGGACTATATAAATGATAATATAAATATAAATTGATAATATTAGTGTTAAACAAAAACTCTAGTAGAGGAACCTCAAGAATTCAGACCATGCATCCTGATATGTACTGATGTCAATATATACTGAGAATGTAGCAACTACATGTACACAAGTGTCTAGGGAATCTGACAAAGAGATAAAAAGTAATTTATCTCCTCCTGCTCATACAAACAGTACAACCTAACCCACCCCACATCACAATAATGTGGGTGGGGAGATACATAGCTTAAATGATGTTGTCTCTCTCTCTCCCCCTCCTTTTCTCTCTCTTTCTCTCTCTGTCCCCACAGACACACACACACACACACACACACACACACACACACACACCTCAATCTCTCTCCTAGTGAACCTATATTAACTTCAGTCACTGTAATTGTTCTCAAAGGAATACAACTTGTAATGAAATTCTGAGTAAATTACTACAATATTAGCCTAATGTAAAAAGATATGTGCAGGACCCCAGGCAAATGAGATCACACATCCCAATATGTACAGAGTTACAAAATTATATATAACAGTATAAGATAACACTCCTGTATGTACACTAGCAGGCTGGGTAAACTGAATATGGTGCAATGGAATCAATCCCCCACACAGGCAAAGATAAAAAGTAAGGAGAAATTTGTTGTGTGTGAAATGAAAATAGTAACACATTATACCTCCATATAGCTAAATAGAGACTTACCTCAATGTGACAGCAAGCCCCACATCTATTATATCACATACCTCACAGCACATACCCACACACATACATACACACACGCATCCACATCTCACACATGCTGAAGTCCTATAATATGTCAGCTTGAAGAAGAAAAGGTCTGTGGATGTTAATTTCTGTAGTGTCCCATAAAGCCAATATCCAAGTTCAGCTCTTGAAAAAAACACAATGGGATGGTGAATCATTGAGTTGGCTACTGGCTGCACATGTAATAATGGTAACAATATACATCATCCACTGAATTATTACTCTGCCTGACTCATTGTAAGTGCACACTCCTGCTTTCCTCTGATTTTTTTTATTACATTTCACAGAACTTTTTTGTTTAAAACAACACAGCATACATTAAACAAGACAATCAAACAAAAGTACATAAAAATGTTAAGATTAAACCTAAGAGAAATTCATAATGAAAACATATAGGTTATCAAACAGGGTTTCAGAGGACTTTTAGATAAAAACTCCCCCTAAAGGTGGTAAGAAAATAAAGCAATGTATAAATAAAGGAAAAAGTCCACACAGCAATACTGTACTTTCAGTTTATCCACTATGATATCTAGTGTGTACATCAATAGGTGCTCCACGGATATGTCTTTTCAAGGTAAATTAGCTATTTCATCCAGAGTTGGTGTACCTTCTGTCAACTTCAAGTAATCAAAGAGGTACAGCCAGTATGATTTAATCTCTTCTGCTTTTAGTCTTAATTTGGCCATGAGTAAGGCTGTAAATAATTCACGGATTCCGTGAAAATTAGCCAGTGCCGTGAATTATACCAAAGCAGGAAAAGTATGTGAAATCAAAGGCACTTCAAGGCAATAAATACACCACAGGGCACAAATAAAAAAAAGTCCTGACACAGAGGGAAAATGTTCAGTTTGGCTTGTATTCTTGTTGTAGACATGCATTTAGGCACACTGCTTGGATTTCATTTGCAGCTTGTTAAGTGGAAAGCCCTTCTGAGGATAAGGAGCACAACTTACGGGTCGGGTGAAGCCGAATGGGAAGCTGATGGGGTTGGTGAAGGCAATGTCGGCATTGAGCTCAAGGATCTGGAATGAGCTGGAGCCCAGTAATGGGGCGACGGTGCTGCTGTAGGTACATGGCGGCTCTGGAGGCACGTTCTCATGTGTTACTGATGCTTTACATCTGCTTTAATTAATATCTATTTTTAGTCTGTGATGTGCTGTGAAATTGTTGATTTTTTCCGTGAATGCGTCATGGAATTATCAAGTTATTAGCATGAAAAAAATACAGCCTGAGCCATGAGCCTTCCATTTGTGGTACAGTATCTACTTCCAACTGGAGAGCCAGCCTTCTACCTCAGGGCTACATGTTGTAGCCACCTTTCTCTGATGGTTTTAGTAGCTGCTGCAGCCAAAATATCATACAAATATATTCTCCCCTTCATGTGAGTACCTACCAGACGTACTCCACAGAGCGGGTATTTAATATGTTATGGAGGAGGTATATTGAGGATTTGCCATATCACCATTACAGTGTTGGTCCAATATGTCTGCAGCTCGAGGCAGCTCCAGAATACATGCTTAGGATTCCCCTTTTGTACACACTGACTCCAACATTTATTCTAGTTGGTTGGGTTATAATGTGCCATGAGCCCATGATAGACTGGGTTCTAAAGTGCCAAATGATCACTTCCACTTATGTTCTCACCAGGTGTTTGAGGCTGTAGTTTTAGGCACCCCAGCCTAAAAGCTACCCTATTCTTTGTCAGACAGCATATCCCCATTTCTATTTCCCATTTACTTTGGCATGCCTTTAAGACTGTCTGATTGAATGTGGAGCAAATTCCGTGTACAAGCAAGACTAGGTGCTGAATGTTTTCTTGTTCTGTTACTAAGCCTGCCAGAGCCCTAAGGGGCACCATCTCCTGCGCCATGTGGGTCTTGCATGGTTCTTTTGTTAATAAGTCCCTAATCTGAAGATACCAGTAGAAGTCCCTTTTGGCAAAGAGAATTCCTGCTGTAACTGTGCAAATGATTTTACCCCTCCTGCTGTTAACTGTTCTCCTAGTCTGTGTAACCCTACTCTATCCCAACTCTTGTAGGTGGGGTCAATACTCCCTGACTGGAATCTTGTTGCCTGTCTGATAGTAGTAAATCTGCACACCACTGTGCTTCCCTCTCCTTCCCTGAGGGCCTCTTGTCAGATTTCCAGTAGTACTCTGGTGCACCGATTTTCCATAAGTTTCAGGTCCACTGACTTTAGTTTACTAAAGGCCTGGGCCACGTGGAGGGCTGTGTGCTCACCGCCTCCCCACTGCTATCCAACTTGGTACCTCCTCTGTCCTCAGCTGCATCAGCAGATGCTATATTTGACATGCCTAGAAATAAGCTTGCAGGTTAGGTACCCCAACCCCCCCCCCTTATCTGTGGCTAAAGTTAGGGTCACCCAAGAAATCCTAGGTTTGCTTCCTCCCCAAACAAATTTTGTCCACAACCTTCAGATCCTCTTCCAAGTAAGTCTAGGAAGCAATACAAGGAGTAAGGAGAACAAGAAGCTTGGAAGGATATTCATCCTTAGAATCTCAACTCTCCATGCAGTGCTCAATGGCAATTCATTCCGTCATTTTAGATCCTCCTCCATTGCCTGCAGGAGTGGGGATAGTTCATCTCATATAACCGTTTCTTGTCCTCAGGAATTTGTATTCCCAAGTACCTGAAATGGGAGGTAACACTTTTATAGGGCCATTCCTGTTGCCACACCTAGGGGACCTGTCTACTAAAAAGTAATGCTTAGGAGTTTTCCATGTTGGCCTTAAAACTAGAAACAATCTCATATTCTTGTAGATGTTTTAGGGGCAGGAGGCTACTTACTGGCTCTTGAATAAACAGACGGATGTCACCCACATAGAGGATGATACGTACTTCTTCCCCCAACCTGGATCCCCTGGATTGTTGTGGGCAAGCTGATAACTGCTGCCAATGGCTCGATGCTCATGGCAGACAGCAGGGGGGAGGATAAAGGACAGCCCTGTCTTGTTCCTCTTTCTATCGGGAATTTTTCTGAGAAAATACCATTGACTTTCACCGGGGCTCTGGGTTCCCCATAGAGAGTTTGCACCCAGCTTATCAAGGTGTTATGCTGAATTCTATTAATGTTTTCTGCAGGAAGGCCCAATCTAAGCATTCAAATGCTTTTTCTGTATCAATTGCTAGTATCATGCTTGGCGCATCGCTCCTCTTATTCGCCATCCTAATACTTAGTAATCTTTTGATGTTATCATGGCAGTGTCTATGGGGATTAAACTCGGTCTAGTCCTGATGAATTATCACCCCTACTAGTTGCTGCAGCCTGTTAGCAAGCACTTTAATAAAAATGTTTGCATCTTGGTTGAGGAGAGAAATAGGCCTCTATGAGCTGCAATTTAATGGATCTTTAGCCGGTATAAGCATAATTGAGATGGTCACATCCTGCCACGAGTGGAGTGCTTCCCCCTCTTTTCTGCATCATGTTAAAACATTTTTTCAAGGTATAGATTAATTCACCAGAGAGAGTTTTGTAAAATTCAGACCCATACCTACAAGGTCCCAGTGATTTATTGTTTGATAAGTCCTTTATAACCTGGGATAGCGCCTCCCCTGAGACTGGATTGTTCAACGTGTCTCATTGTTCCTGGGTAATTTTTGGGAGCTGCACCTTATGAAAAAACTCAGTTATACCCCTTCTCACCCTGGTGCTCTCTCCCTGCAGTACAGCTTTTTATAAAACTTTTTAAACTCAGCTGCTATGTCTCTGGATCTAAAGCTTACCTATATGGGATTGTCCCCCTTCTTTAGCTTGGCGATATGCCTATCTGCCTCCCTCTTTCTTAACCTAAATGCCAAGAGGTGACCTGACAATTTATTATATTTGAAATACTTTTGGTTAAGAAATCTGAGTTGGGCTTCCACGTTACTGAAATGACTTCAATAATCTGATTGATTTTTGAGTGGAGCGCCATGCTGTCTCCTGGTGCGGCTGGCTTACCTGCCTTCTCGGATATGTGATTAGCGTATTTACCTTTTTAACCCCGACTGGTTGTGCACCTGATTAATGCACCGCTAGTTATGCCTTCTTTGTAGGGGTATATGGTTGGTTAACGCAGTACCATGTGATGGCATCCTGACCAATGAGGACTCAGAGTTGACCAGGCACCGTTTTATGAAATTCTATATAAATGTTGTTGCTGCAGTGAATCCAGCCACTCCGGGATGTGTTAAAAATGAGTCCTTTGGATCCGCTCATTTTACCCAGTAAACAAAATGAAAAATAAAAACTATCATCAACAGAATTTTCTTTTCATTTTATACTTAACGTTTTATTCATGTGTATACAAAAATACAACATTCTTCAACTGGCAAAAAATTAAACTGACCCATAATATAAACAAATGCCTGGAGAGCATAGGACACGAACATTACATCGTACATGTCACCCTAAAGGTAAATGAACCCGAACAAAAGCCAGATGGCTACCATCAAAGAACTAATGCTAAAATCAAAGGTGAAATACAGAAGATGCAACAATGAAGAAGGAGAAGGTGTCACAAGCAAAAAGTAACTGTCTGCATAGTGAATATGGACTTAATGGTCACCAGCCAATCTGAAAAATTTGAGGAGGCTTCCAACAGCCATATCATTTTTTTCTCATGCAGTTTATGCTCCTACATCTCAAAGCACTTTGCAATATACAGTTTGTATGTGGAACTGTTAGCAGGTCAACCGTTTTGGTCAGATGATCATTTCCTCCAAAAGTTGACCAATGGAACACACATTTCGGAAATATAGACTGGGACAGCATCCTGTAGAATCTTTAAGGATAGTAATAACATATATTTTTTTACTATTATGTTTTTTTTTTATCCTCCATGGCCACACACCCCATCGTAGGCTTCTTCCAGAAAATACCCAGTCCAACAGATCCATCCACCCTCCCCAAGCTGAGGCATTCTGCAAATGGCAGTGCATTGCCTCATGTGGCCTCCCAATCACCACCTTCACGGGTCCACCCCAAACCTGGGGTTACTGCCGGCGGCACATGGGCAACCCGAGTATCAAGATTTTAAAGTCAGTACCATATTAAATGGGGGGTCAGTAAAGGGATGCAAGAACTGGAGAAGTGTGGTCCTGCAGTCTGATCCAAAGTTAGTTTACTGAGGAGTTTTGAACCATATACTGTTATGTGGGCGCCGCAATTAGGGCACCGCAACCAGTTCACCTGTCATGCAGGCAAACTGGATTTTGCAGTGCCCAGCAGGGGCAGCACCTTCTGGGTGTTGTGCCCCTGCCCCATACGCCTCCAACCTGGAGGTGCTTATAATTAGGTACGGGGGATGCGGGATAGGCCCACTGGGCATCGGGTGGCATAGTTGCCAGGTATGATGTGCACTGTCACATTGGGCATGTGCCCAAATGACGGTCATGATATTTCCTGTCGCTGCAACATAGGTGAACCATTCTGAACCTGAGACACCATCATACAGAGAAATGCAGTAGCCCAGCCTGCTAATAACTCATACATAGACCAGAGTTTCCATATTGGCTGCATTAGGAGCATTATCCATTTCTGTTCCAGTCAATGGTGGGTAGATGTCACTGCTTAGTCCACGGCAATAGAATGAGTCTTACCTCCAAAAAAGTTCTTTACTCTCAGGTAGCTGACACTCAGCCTCAGCACAGACAACTTATCCAGTTTGTTAATAATGTCTTCGGAAAAAGGCAGAAGTCTAGCCAGCGTATCTAGTTCTGTGTTCAACCGTTCTCGGTGCCGCTTAGATGGATTTGTCTTCACCCCCTCCAGAGGAGTTGGTTTCCTGTGGTTAAGCCAAAGAAAAAGGGAATTAGCTACTTCAAAAGGTTGGTAAGTAAGTGGCACTACTGTGGGTCTGAACCGGGGCATCACTACAAATGAAATAGATGAGATGACCTTGCCAAGGGCCATGTCAACTGGGGACATTACTTATCAGCATTGTATGCAGATGTTTGAGGAGGCCCATCAGCACAGTATAGCAAAAGGAAAAGGAAAGAGTAATTGCAGCAAGCATTCAAAATCCAGTTACCAACACCTGTGATCTCTGTGGCTAAGAATTCAAATTAAGAAGAAGCTTCCTTGACCAACCTGGTGATCCAGTGGCAAGGCGTCACACTGCCGTGCAGATGACTGTTGCTTGGGAGTGGATGTCATTTCGTAGCACTGGAGACAGGCCAGGCTGTAGGCAGCTGCTGAAAGGCAATGCACCTCAACCAGGAAGGGCTGGTGGGTTCCAGCATTACAGTGGCCCCTGCAGGTGAGCGAGGGAGAATGTTCACTGTATGTCTGAGGCAATAAGGCATCACTCACACCAGTGGGGAGGAAATATAGAGGGAAACAGTGGAGGAAAAATCCCTGCTGTTTATATGACAGTGCCAGTTGCCTGAAAGGGCATATCCCTCATCAGATGGCAGAGGTAAGGGATAAAAAATGTATACTGAAGAAAGAACAGGCTTCCATTCCAGCCCATTGGTGCAGCAGAGACCTGGCTTCAATTTCAAGCCTCAGAATCCCACACTGAGGGTGGCTGGGGGTTTGGAGAGTCACAGAGGTCATCTGCTCAACTCTAGGGAAGGGAAGTTGCGGGCATCCCAGCATTTACACATCCACAGTTGGCCAACCAAGAAGTGATACTTGCATTTGTTGTGATGGCAGTTATTTCCCCCCTCCCCAACTAACACCCTCGGCCAGACGAAGAGTGAAGCCATGGCAACCCCAGTTGCTGGGATGGGACAGGAGAAAACAGAGTAAAAAGGCAGGGAAATGAATTAAGACAAGGGGGAAAAAATACAGTAGGTACCTTCCACAGTCATCTCAAGCCCCATGAAATGCATCCATTTGGGCAAAAATTAGCTCACGGGCTTAGAGGGAAAAACTCTGTATTCTTTTCCAAATGGAAATCATTGTGCAAGTACATGAGTAGTACCAGATCCTAACTATAGTTTTGCTTTTGTGCTACAGTAGGAGAACTGCTATACTATACCAGCGAAGTCTGCCAGGATGCAACGCAGTACTTTGCAGTGTTGCTACAGCGAGCTGCAGTATGCTGCGGTAAACAGTGCACTTTTATGACAGTTAAGCATGTTTGTCATACAGGAATTTGTGCAATGTCGACCTGTGTTTCGTTTCTGGGTGACTACGCTATACAGTGGTAGTCGTCCTAAATGTACCTATTACCTCAGAACTCATGGTACATTAGAGGAACGTTTGGGATAGCTGCCACTGAATATAGTAAGTCCACTCAGATGCCTTTCATCATAGGGATTTTATTTAATCTCACTTCTTTTTTGATTCCAGTAGTTCCCTCTTCTTTTCCCTTTTATTTTACTTTTCTTCTTCTATTTCACTCTTAACTCTTAACTTAATTTTACCTTTTGCTTTTTCTGTGTTGTCCCTACTCTTTGTTTAGCTGGTGTTAGTTTTTTTCAGTTCTGTTTACACTTTTTTCCTTTTCTTTTATTGATTTATCCTCTTCGTTCTGACCTGCCTCCATCTTGCCATCCTCATCAGTCACGTTGCCTTGACATTCCTCAGGACTTACCTCACCACGTGTTCCCCCAGGCCTTGCCTGCATGGTGGAGTAGTCAGGGTTCCCCAACCCCCGCTGTGACACAGATTAGTTTGCTAGCAGCACCTGGGTCTTTGAGTGGAGGGCCTGCAGGTGGCCTGAGTCATCCTATCGGCTGGGGTTTTCACCATTTTCTCCCCACTGCAGGAGCATGCATGCAGTGCCATCATGATGCACGGTCTTCGCTTACATGTATGTGCATTGATGGCTGCTGCTTCTCCTCCCCATTCTGTGGTCCCAATCTGTCTGACTCCCAGCTTCCACTAGGGGCCAGGCTCTGCTCCCCCCCAGAGAGGAACAGTCCTATGGACACTGAGTCTTCCTCCCCCCTGCCAACCCTCCGACTTCCCAAGCTTGTTCCTGAACGTGTCCTCTGCACCTGCAAGCAGTCACACTACTGCTGTGGCAGCGTACCAGCTCTGTTTACACTTTTAATGATTTTATTACATCAGAAAGAGTATTTTCTTCCCTTTGGGAAGCACATGTTTGTGATACTCACAATTTGTGTGAGCTAAGGTTGGAACTTTGATACACTGTAATTTGAGGTGTTGTACATTTCATTGAGAGAAATAGATACACAAATGTAATGTTGGTTTTATTGTAATGTTGCTTTGTATGTATTCTTGAAAACACAATAATAATTTTATTGATAAAAAAGTGATGAAGACTGTTGCCTCCATATTCAGAACATGTTGGCAGCTACTGCTGAGAAAGTCATGTGCTATTTCAATATCCCACTATTACCACAAACCTGTGACTTTACTACAAAAGATTTCTGCCGGCAGTTACCCTGTGGGTTTCTATAAGCTGTTCTACTACTATATCGTGTATCCGCGTGCACTGCCACAGGTAGTCCACTTATATTCTCCAGAGCTGGTAACCAGGTAAGACTTAAACACTTACATTTTGGGCCTAGGTCGACTCCTCTTCCTGCCTGCGTAGAGACCTGAGTTTAACATGGTCCGGCAAGGTGTTCGATCCTAGGGGAAAAAATACAGTATATGGTTATAAAGTCCACTTTAACTTTGTAACATGCAGGCAAGAGCGTGCTCCCTTTGTTGTGTTTTATTAACACAGTCTATCATTTACTGATTGTAAGTAATCACTGGAACCTGAGACTGAAGCCTTCTCACTACAGAAACATGAGTGATTGAATCTCACAACAGATATACTGAGATCCCATTCTCACAACAGATTCATACGGGGCTGGGTGTTGCATCGCAACAGATGCATTGTGGTCTTGTTCTCAGAACAAATGCATCAAGAAATGGCTGTTTTATTAGGAGTCTAGACTCCTGACTTCAGTTAAACTGAACAGAGCTTAAAGTTGAATCCACCCAAGTGTCCCATTGCATGAGTGGCGTACAGCAGGAGTGGGGATCTGTCTAAGGAGCATTTGCAGGGCATCCACAGAAAGACTGCACAGAACTCTGGAAGATACAAAATGTAATGCTTATTCATGTGAGGGCAAAGGCAGTTGTTTAAGTAAATCCCAGAGACATCCTAACTGGGTAAACTTATATTGCAAATCTATCATCGTAAACCATGCAAGTGTATCCTAAAGGCTCTCTAAATGGGACAGCCTTATAGTACAATTACACTGTTCATTTTACTACAGTAAAACACAATGCAAGGGGACAATTTGGTGGGATGTGGAGGGACAGTAGGGGATGTGGGATAATGGTGAACAGCAGAGTGCTCTTGCAGTTTGGCCACTGTCTCAGCTTTAGAAGGTTCCAGGGCATGAGTGTGGAGCTAGAAGCTGCACAAGCTGAAATATGCCAATTTAGAGCTGAAGCCATCAAGACACATAAGGCACTTCTGCTACCACCACCTCACGTGCCATCATAGGTCTGAGAATGTGGCTGGACAGAAGGGGAGGGTGGGAAAGGAAAAAAGTGGGAAGAGATGTCCAAGCCTGAGAAACTAGTTCTGTGCACCGGCAACAAGTAAACCCTGCTGCAACAGGAGGTGCCCCAATCTCCTAACAGGACAGGCATTGGGGCTATCATGTCTACAAAGCAGGCTCTACCAGACAGCAGACTGGGAGGAAGATCAAACCCAAAAGGGAACAAGAGGAAGGTACACATAGTGGGGGATTTCATAGTGAGAGGCACTGGAAAAGAAATGGGTCTCACCCCATGATGGTAAAGAGGTGCTCTACTGTTATCCATGAGTGGCAGCAGACAGACTTGTTGTCAGGGTGGTGGAGCTCATGAAAGAGGAGGTAGAAAGGCAATATCTGATTATGCATGCGGGCATGAGTGATTTGAACAAGCGGAGCATGGAACAGGTGAAGGCAGACTTCTGTGCTCTAAGAAAAAATAGTGAAGGAGAAAGAAGGAGCAGTAACCCTCTCTGAGGTGCTACCACAGCCATACCTGAACCATAGGGAACAGTTCCATGTGTTCAGGTTCAGTAAATGGTTAAAGAGGTGGGGCAAGGAGACAGGATTTTGGTTCCTGAGGGACTGGGACCCAACTTGGAGGATATGGAGATTTTCAAAAGGGATGGCTTGTACCCCCAATGAAGAGGGCAGGAGGGTGCTGGGAGAAAGGTGGGCACAACAGAGAGCTAGTTTAAACTAGCAAGAAGGAAGTCAGAGTGGCAAGGCACATAGAAAATGTCACTAACATGGGTTACCTTGCTGACCGCCCCCCCCACCCCCACTAATAAACTTAGAAGAATTTTGAAACTCAGTCAAAAGGGAAAAATGGGGACTGGGGGAAAATGTTGGAAAATGAAATGATCCAATGCAAGGAGTCTCGGCAACAAAATTACAGAACTTCAGGCACTGGTCACAGAGGGGGGACATTAGCTGGTGGCAGTAACAAAGACAATAATTCAGTCCAAAGGAGGGTGAGCAAGTATGCCTCTTGGCTCAATGGTTCACATGTGGTCACTGCATGCTTTGTCAAGGTATGTATGTCTGAATCACAATTCATACTGTTCTGTTAAAGCTATATTCTCAAAAACACCCAGTACGGAGGCTCATATACATTAATCATAACAGTTCCCTCCTGTAGATTGAATTGCTGTCTTTAAAAAAAATGGGCAGGTTTTTTTTTAAGTAAAAGTTTTTTGTCCTTTAGTATTATTGAAAACTGCCAAGTAAGTGGTAGGGTAAATGCATGATTTTCCAGTTCTACAAGGTGGAGGCAGTACAGTGCAGGGCAATTAAGATGGTCCATGGTCTTGAGGAAATGACATCTATGGAGAGGCTGCAGGAATTCAACATGTACATCCTTGAGGAAATGACATCTATGGAGAGGCTGCAGGAATTCAACATGTACATCCTTGAGGAAATGACATCTATGGAGAGGCTGCAGGAATTCAACACATACATCCTTGAGGAAATGACATGTATGGAGAGGCTGCAGGAATTCAACATGTACATCCTTGAGGAAATGACATGTATGGAGAGGCTGCAGGAATTCAACACATACATCCTTGAGGAAATGACATGTATGGAGAGGCTGCAGGAATTCAACACGTACATCCTTGAGAAGAGGTGGGAAAGAGGTGACATGAATGAGACACAAATACCTGCTCGGGATAAATAGAGTGGACACCATGGAACTCTTCTCCTTGAGTTAAAATACTGGGATGAGAGAGCACTCACTATAGTTGTCAGGGAGGAGATTCAAAACAGATGCCCATAAGTACTTCATTGTGGAAAGGGTGGTGGACAAGTGGAGTAAGCTATCACAGGAAGTGGTACAGGCCAAATGAATCAGCAGCTTCAAATAAGGATGGGATGGGCATGTGGGTTCTGTTAGAAAAAGGGGGGACAGTCCGGTGGTAGGAGAGTGTGGAGACCCCCTCCCCTTTTTTCTTGATTCATAGAGTAAGGTAAGTGACTTGGAGGAGTATTAATTTGGGGTATTTATGACATAAATTGAAAAAGAGATCACAACAACAAACGTAGGATGTATACCTTTTTTATCACAAGGCATTTGTTATCCTGCTGACATGTTTCTTTGTTGTACATGTTGTATTGCATTGTTATATAACTGCAAAAACTTTAATAAAATCTGACTATTCAAAAAAAAGGTGAGGGAGTAGCAGAGGGGAGGAATGCCACTAGGGTAAGGTAGAATAGTTAGGAAGGGTGGGCAGATTGAATGGGGCAAAAGCCTTCTTCTGCCATCAAAGTCAATGTATCTGTTTGTCGATGTAGGTACAGTATGCATCGAGTATGGTAGGCAGTTAACTTCTGCTTTAGGCCTCACCCAGTTTAATAGACTTTCTCTAGCTGTTTTACCACCAGTGGAACTTCGATGATTGCTGCACATTCATGTAGGGCTTATTAAGCCCTTCAGCTGGGAATCACAGCCACCAGCATTTAACAGTGCAAGACACAGCTTGTGTTAAGCATTACATTGATTTAAACATTTGTTTCTGGGTAACACACAGAGCCAAAGCTCCTTTCTGGGCATGGCCCAAGGGAGGGTTACCGAGGAAGGTACAGGCTAAGGCAAATTCGTGCAAAGAGCAAAATCCAGCAGTAATCCAAGAACTGGCAAGCATACACCTTGCAAGGTAACAATATTACTAAATAGTTAAATTAAAGGTATAATAAAGTGCATACAGAAAAAGTGCCAATATCATAAAAAAATAGCAAATGGCAGTAGCTATTAAATAGAGAAAGGGGAAAGGGGAGCAGATGAGGGATGGATTAGTTAGCTGTAGGAAGGGGAGAAATGAGCCTTAAGAAGTGGTTTGAGAGAGAAGAGAAAAGCTGGAGTCAAACAGGGAAAAAGAAGTTGTTCCAGCTTTTAGCGAGGTAGACCGAGAAGACAGATTGACTATCAGAGGGTTTACAGTGGGTTATGAAGAAGGTACAAGTATAAAAGGAAAGGGGGAATATGAGAATGGGATAGAGAGAGTGAGGATGGCAAAGAGGTAGCAAGGGAGGGAAGAGAGTCAGAATTTTGCCAGAAAATAGGAACGGTGCAAGGTGCAATACAATTTCATGAAGGAGAGAGCAGTGATGAGTGTGTGGGGGGAGTCAGGAACAATCAGCAAAAGGAGTTGAAGATGGGGGTCCATTCTTTCAAGGGAGGATTTGGGGCAGCACTGTAGCCGACATCTGCATTGTTAAACACTAGCAAGACCATTTTAGAGATGATCTCATAGCAAACTTGGAGCGGCAAGTGATGTTGTTGTGTTACAGTGTATCAAGTTTGGGTGTCTTTTTTTTGGGGGGAGGGGTGGCATTAATGCCACAGAAGTTGCTGAGTTGCTGGTCAAATCACACACCATGATACTTGAAGTAGGGAATGTCTTCAAGTTGGGGCCATTAAGAGAGGCCCAAAGATTGTGGTGGGGTGGAGTGGAGTGGAGCCTTGCTAGCCTCTTCTTATTGGTAAAGGTCAAGGAAAGTCTTTTTGGCATTCAGAGAGGTGATCTGAGTAGAACCAGTGTTGTCAAAGTCATGCAGAAGTGATTATTCTGGCTCAGGGACAAAGGTTTCTGAGGCAAAAAGAATTTTATTACCTGCATAGGTGTGGATGTGCAAGGAGACAGAGACTGAAGGGAGATTGTTTAGAAAGATGAAGAAAAGGACTGGGAGGACTACAGATCCCTGGGGGATCCCTGAACAGGTACAGTGGGAATAGGATAGTGTATCCCTGATCTTGGCTGATTGATGCCAGTCCAAAATGTAGCCAGAAAGACAAATTCTATTCCATTGTGTGTGAGCTGGGATCAGTGGAGAGGCTTGCCTCACACAGAGATGGTACACTGCAACACGGCATGACATTTGGATTGGCCCCAACAGCCTGCCACTGTAGTTGCATTTCCAAGGAGTGTGCATCCAGAGACTTTACAAGGTGAGCTCAAGAGGAGAAAGCCCAGAGGACCCAGTACACTAACCTAAGGGGCCTGTTGCCACCACAGACTAGGAATGACACTAAATCAACAAGTGGTACCCAAAAAAAGAAGGCAGCTACAAAGTTAGCAAGTAACAGATCAGATATTTATTTTAGCAAAAAAGAGAGAACCCCTGGCACTTCAAATCCTGCTGGATCCTTCATCAAGGGGCCCCAGGATTTGAAGCACTAGGGTTTCAGTGGTTCTCACTTTTTTTTTTTTAACCCGAGTAATACCTGATCTGTTACTTGCTAACTTTGTTTGGTTTTTCTTGCACACTACTTGTTTGTTTAGTGGGCCCAAGAGGATTACAATAGAACCAGCTGATTTCCTGCTGTAAATCTGACCTAACATTCAGATTGCTCAGTTTGGCTCCCCTCCAAGGACTGTAAGAAATATATTCATTTGTTTAAAAATTTTCTTGAGAAATGCCAAAAAAAATAAACACATTAAATTACAGAGTGACAGAGAGTAGGTTTCCGTGTCAGATGTAGAAAGTGCGTGTGAAGATTTCTCACAGTTCATGTTATTTGTGCTTTTAAGCTTTTTTTTTTTAGCTCCATGGAGAATGCCCCTCAGGCAGTGTTACAGGAAGTGTGGATTTTACCTAACAAAGACAAACCAGATACATTTACCGCAGCTACAACCCCAATGGTTACAAACTCCAACTTTTTCTAATTTATGCATTACCGCTGAAAAATTGCATTGAAAAGGGTGAGGCCCTGCCAGCTCCACAGTGCTGAGCAATGGGGCATTGATCTTGCATGCTGGCAGTCTGGGCTTGTGCCCCAAGCCCGAGATGTCAGGAATGAAGGCTGGCAGGGAGGAATTTGGAGCATTTTTGGACACTTCCCTCCTGGAGAGCGGATGGCAAAGTTCTGCTTCGGTAGTGGCTCCTGGTAGTGGTACTGCAGAGGCTCTATTGGCTGCATGGATGACAGCACACAGCTGAGCATCCCCGCCCCCAGAATGCTGCTGCAGTTGCATGGACACTGATGGTGGGTGGAGCCCCATAAATCGAAGAGGGTTACATTGGGCACTATAAATGAAAGCCTCAATGGCAAGCCCTCGCACACCACCACAAGACCCTTGAAACACCTCTGACCACTGCTGGTTGAACTAAGATGCTTCCTTTTAAGTGTCAGCAGGAAAGCCCCTGAACAAGAACAAGCTATTTTCTCCTGGCAACAAAGGTACCAGAGGGCTAGGTGAAGGGAACAGCAGAGCAGGGTGAGTCTGACAGGCAGCGGGTTGGGGGAGGTTGAGCAAGTTGCAGAGTGCCCGAAGGAGTGGGTGCCCAGGGAGGAAGGAGCAAAAAGAGTAAAGCCCAGCCAATTTGGTGCTGGTGGGGTGTATTGTACAACCACACAGGAAAACAAGGTTTGTGCTGCAACTCTGACTCCCAGCCCTGGGCCAGAGGAGTCTAGGAAATGGCACAAAGTTAGAGTTCTCAGACTCGGGGGGGGGGTACAAGCTTGTCCTACTACATCAGAGCCTTCTCAGACAGGAAGTGGAGTAACCCAATATTGTGGGTGTTCCTGCAACATCAAACCCCGTAAAGCTGGTGCAGAAAATACAATCTCACTGAGGGGACAGGTCAGTAAGGAAAGAAATATGCCAGGAAAGCCATAAAATGCAGAATGCTGCAAGCATCTGGGCCAACTTAGCACTAATGCCGGATAGTACATCAGTTCTGGGAGTGCACAGGAGAAGACAGGCCAGAAGATGACAGCTGTTGGCAGCAGAAGATAGAGGACATGTTAGAAAGAGTAGAGGATGTTATGGAAAACCTCACCCCCCTCCTTTCTAGCCCTTCACCAACACTTGTTACTGTAGTCTCCACTCTCAATTTGTTTTTCATGATCCATCCCGTCTTCCCAGCTTGACCCCTCTCACCCAAAATTGGGCTTTTGAAGCTGCCAACTATTAACTTCAGCAGCCCTCTCTCCCCAGACCATCTATTTACAGATTGTACCCTGATGCTAATTCTCAGCCACCTTTAAAATGACACTGGATTGAGGCTCTAGGAGGGCATGGATGGTTTATGGGGGCCAAAGACCCCCCAACCCGTAGTAACATGTGTTTGCCCCCTACTGCTGTTACCTTTTAACAAGATGAACATAAAATGATATGTAGCATCATTCAAAAGGATTTGAAAACAAAAATGAACGGCAGGGATAAGCAACATGGATTGAAGAGGAGTGTATGAGGCCGGGTTGTTGATGCAGACCTCTTAAAGTGGGATGTAACATACAACAGGATCTGTTACTTTACCCTGGCCACCACCCCAGTGCACTCACCCATCTCAGCTCTATGTTGGTGTGGGCTGGCTGTACCCAATCAGAAAGAGCTTCTTCCTCCTCCTGGGCTGTTCTGGGGTCAGTGTGCTTTGATCAGGTTCCCCAGGTGCTAGCTGGTCATGTATAACATGCAAACATAAGGAGCAAAGTGCTCACCGTGTGGATTGTGAATGAACCAACTCGAGCTGCAAAACAAAGTGTAATTTTAATGTGGGTCAAAAGCCAAGAAACCACAAGCAGAAGTCCACAGGTTCCCCAGTGCTTCGAACCCAATCAGAGTTCTTCCTCGGGGGGGGGCAACTGCACTTTTTTTCAGCTACAGTTATTTTGGTTCATTCACAATTCATGCAGTAAGCACTTTCTTCCTTTTGTGTTCTTGTCGAACTGTTTTGGCATAGCTGCTTCTCTGATATCCTTTGCGCTGGATTGTTTCAGTGTGGTTCATGTACAACATGCCATGGCAACTTACTACTTGTGAGGTACAAGATCTCCACTACACCATGAACAAAGATGCACCACAAGAATGGGTCAGATGCCTTTGACTATTATGCTCCCAAATAATGGAACAGCGTTTCTTCTACTGCAAGATGTGCTCCCAATCATCTATATTTCTGTAAGGTCCTAAAAGACTTCCTAGTGCTTGCTCCTGTACTTAAGTATCTTTTACAACTGCTACCATGTGGGTCGTGATACTTGTATCACACCATGCACTTTATGTACTGCTGCTATCCCCTCTAGTGACTGAGGCAGCCACCACAGTACTATCTATTGAATCGATGGTGATCATGATTATACTGCAGTCACTGCTCTGCTTATGCCAATGTTGAAAACCTGGAGTGAAAATATTGCAAATTCGCGAAGTTAGGAGCATGCGTAGAAACTGTGCAACGCACGTTCATAACACAGTCATTTTTTGGAATTTTTCACCAAATTAGCAACATAGGCTTTTTGAGAGCCCACCTCATGAACAGTGACACTGTCATTTTGTTAATCGGTCCAGAAAGGTGATTCCGCGCAGTGACCACAAAATCATCTTTCCGGACGAATAACGAGATGGCAGTGACTGAATTCATGAGGTGGGGTACCAAGAACCCCATGTTGAAAATTTGGTGCCAAAATTCAAACAAATGGTCAAGATATGCACCAAAGTTGAAAAAAAAAACATTTATGCCATTATACAGCTTACCGGCATTTCTTCAGTTCGCGGTCGGCTTTGAAGAGTGCAGACGTGTTCCTGCGAAGATCGTCGCGCCGGGCTCTGGAGGTAAGTATGGGGTAAGGGGGGTGTGGGGAGGTAGAGTATGCAGTGGGTTGGTGCGGGTTGGGGAGGGGGCATGGGGCTCAATGAGGGACTGTTTTCTTTTTTTACAGCATTTAAAATTAAACAGGGCTGAACGAGGGACCATTTTCTTTTTTTACAGCATTTAAAATTAAACAAAGACATCGGGGGACACTTTTGGCACACTGGGGTGGGCTCTTAGTGTGCCACCTGGTCAGGTGTTTCTTGGGGAGGTGGGTACTGGAGCCGACGGGGATTGGGCACCCCCGTCGGCCATACAGTGTGGTGGGGGGAGGAGTAGGAGCACATGAACTGAAGGGGATTGGGCACTCCCTCAGCACATAACAAATGGGGGTGCATCATGCCGACGGGGATTGGGCTACCCCATCAGCAAATAAACTGGGGATGGGGACATGCCGACAGGGGGATTGGGAACCTCCAAGTCAGTTTTCATCGGGACTCTGAGGTGGGCAGTGACGCCATGTTAAAAGAAATTTTACACCAGACGAGGGACCGCCCTGCGATGACGGGTCACTCCCTCATTGCAGCAGCAGATTCCTTTCAAGGTGGTGGCACGCTGGCTGAATTAGTGTCAGCAGCAGCAGCATGCCACCACATTGGGGAAAGCAGGCCAAGCCTCAAAAGGCACTGTGGGCATTGGCCCCCACAGTGCCCCACCTCCAAAACCCCGCTTCTCTCCTAAGCTGTGAGGAAATGTTTCTTGCACATGCGTGCAAGCAATCATTAAAACAGTGGCAATGTGGGAATGCAAAGCAATGACAATACACCAATACACAACAGAGTAACGTGATCACACTTTAACAACTCACAACAGGGTTATACGATCACAGGTTATAAAACTGAAAATAACAATAAAAAGTAAAGTCACTGCCATCTCGTTATTCGGTCCGGAAAGGTGATTTTGTGGTCACTGCGCGGAATCACCTTTCTGGACCGATTAACAAAATGACAGTGTCACTGTTCATGAGGTGGGCTCTCAAAAAGCCTATGTTGCTAATTTGGTGAAAAATTCCAAAAAATGACTGTGTTATGAACGTGCGTTGCACAGTTTCTATGCATGCTCCTAACTTCGCGAATTTGCAATATTTTCACTCCAGGTTTTCAACACTGGCATTTTCCACACCTCCTTATGAACAGTATAGCTGTCATTTACACATCCTGGCCAAAATGTGTTTTCACGCTCCCGGCGCAGAATAGCGCCATCATTTGTGGGAAATCAGTGTTCAGGACAGAGTAAGAAATCACATTGACACTGTTCATGAGCAGAGGTCCTAAAATGCCTATATTGAAAATTTGGTGACAAAAGTCCATAAAATGACTGTGTTACAAACGTGTGTTGCGCAGTTTCCAAGCACCCTCGTAACTTCGCAAATTTGTAATACTTTCACTCTAGGTTTTCAACATTGGCATTTTGCAGCACCTCCTTATGAACAGTACAGTTGTCATTTTTCATCTCCTGCCCAAAATATGCGTTTGCATATATGGCACACAATGGTGCGGTCGCTGCGGGAAATTAATGTTTTGGACAGATTAAGAAAATCATAGTGACAGTGTTCATGAGCAGAGGTCACAAAATGCCTATGTTGAAAATTTGGTGAAATAATTCCACTAAATGACTGCGGTACAAATATGTGTTGCAGTTTCCATGTACGCTCGGAACTTCAAGCATTTTTAATATTTTCACTACAGCTTTTCAACATTGCCATCTCTTCACACCTCCCTGTGAATGGTACAGCTGTCATTCTTCACATCCTGCCTGATCTGTGTTTTCGCACATCTGGCACAGAATGGTACGGTTGCTGTGGGAACTCGGAGTTCGGGACACATTCACAAAATCACAGTGCCACTGTTCATGAAAAGAGGTCCCAAATGCTTTTATGAGGTGGGGGTCACAAAAAGGCCATGTTGAAAATTTGTACTGCAAATACCAACACACATGGGGCAATAGGGTTTCTAACCATAACGTCCCACCCTGAACAGACTGACAGGCATCAGAGGTGTAACTTTGGATCACTGGCTGCAATGCTCATGCCATCCCACCCCCACCCTGAAGCCAGTAACAGGCATTGAGGTGTGCCTTGCACTCTTCAGCCCCAGACTTCACCCCATTCTCCTGTACTGCACCCATTTCAGCGTATGTCCTTATGAAATGGGGTGACTGTGAAATGAACACCCCAAGGCACACCTCAACACTTGGTGTCTACAGGATAGGGTGAGGTGAAATGACGTGTGCATTATGGGCAATGACCCACAGGCACACCCCAATGCCTGTCCATCTCTGCAGGGTGGAGGTGGGATTGGCATGAGTTCAATACTTCACTGCCACTCCCATTCTGCATCTGTCTAACTCCTGCTCATCCAATGCTAATATCAGCAAGCAAATATTCGGCATTGACAAATGCTTACGAACATACAAAATTTGCCAGCAGATAAAGGTCTAGAGGTCTATCAAGTCTGCTCGAATGTGCAGCTAGCACCCCTTATTCTGCAGCTGCCCCTCCCTTCCACCCTTCCCCTTCATTGACCCTCCCCCTTGTCCTGTCCCATCCCCTTTTGAAGCAGTCCACTGTTCTGCTGGATACCATTTCTGCAGGTGACGCATTCCACCCAGCCACCACCCTCTCTGTAAAAAAGTGTCTCCTCATCTCCCTCCTGAACTTTCCTCCCTCCAGTCTCGTATCATGGCCCCTGGGGTCCCTCCCCTCCCTTACCTTGAACAGCCCCTCTGTACCTGTCTTGTTTATTCCTTTCATGTACTTAATGGTTTCAATCATATCCCCCCGTCCCTCCTGTCCTCCAGCGAGTACATGTTCAACTCCCTCAGCCTCCTCTCGTATGATAAGTCCCCCAGGCCCTTGATCATCTTTGTTGCCCTGCACTGCACTCCCTCCAGTAACTTAATGTCCCTCTTCAGATACGGGCACCAGTACTGCATGCAGTACTCCAGGTGCAGTCTAACTAATGACCTATACAGTGGCAGAATCACCTCCTCCCTCCTCAAGGATATACCCCTTGTAATACAGCCCCGCATTTTGTTGGCCTTTGCAGCTGCCTTCCTACATTGTGCCGAGTTGTTCATTGACTCTGTAATGAGCACCCCCAGATCCTTCTCCTCCTCTGTCTGGGCTAGCTGCATTTCCCCCAGCTGGTAACTGCTCCTTGGGTTCTTCATCCCAAAATGCAGCACCTTGCACTTTTTGGCATTAAACCCCAGTTGCCAGGTGTCTGACCAGGTTTCAAGCTTTGCCAGATCATCCTGCAACCCCTGCCATCCCCCTAGGTCATCCACCACTGCTCCTACCTTGGTATCATCAGCAAACAGACTGATCTTGCTCTTGATGTCCAATGATATGTCTGCAGTGAATATCCCAAACAATACTGGTCCCAACACCGAGCCCTGTGGAACATGGCTTGTCACTACCCTTGGGTGTGAGAGCTCCCCACCCACCACCACCCTCTGTTGCCTTCCCTGAAGCCAGTTCAGGCCAGCTTGTATTGTACTCTTCCAGGTTGTGTCTGAAAATAGGCATCTTTGTACCTGGTACACTTACTAGGTGAAAAAAGAAATAAACTGTCTCCCTGGTGACAGGCAAAACTAGCCAGATGTCATCCACAAGGAGCATAAACTTTAGTAAGGCAGACTTTGCCAAGATGAAGGACCTTGTGTCCACAGACTAAAGCAGCTGCATGAGGCTGGTAATACAGAGCACATGTGGTGTCCGCTGAAGACAAAGGTGCTCCAAGCAGCTGCAGAGGTCTGCATTCCTGTCAGCAATAAGGGAAAAGCACTAAGAATTGGCCCTCTGGCTCAACCGGGACCTTAGGCACCTGATTCAGAACAAGAAGACCTGTGACCGCTGAAAAGAGAGGGGTTGCTTCCAGGCTAGAGAGACGTACAGAGCAGCACTGACAGACTGAAAAACTAGAACATAGAAAGCCAAGGAAGGGCTGAAAGCAAGGACAGCAGCAGGTGCTGCAGTCATCACCAAACACTTTTACAGTACCTAAATGAAATGAGAAAAGTTAAAAAGGGAGTCGAGTCCTTGAAAACAGGAGTAGGGAGAAAGGAACCTAAGAGAGAGCCAGTGACGATACCTAAATGCTTAAATTCTTTGCTTCAGTGATCTCCAAAGGGCCACTGGTGAGGAGAGGGGGCTCACTGGGAGGGCCCACAGCATCAGGAATAACCACAATGAAGCCAGCAGACATCACACCTGCCCTGGAAACTGATTAACTGGCAAAGATCAAGCCAGGTAAATCTCAACGGGCAGATGCAGTCTGTTTGATATTCAGCAAGGCCTTGGATACTGTGGTGCACAAGTTATATAGGCAAAGTAAACCAGTATGATATACATGAGACACATGACAAGCTTGTGGGCAAAGTAAACCAGTGTCATATATACAAGACATAACACAAGGTGGACTACAGTTTGACTTGGGGACAGGAAACAGAGGGTGATGATGGGTGGCCAGTTATCCGAGTGGAGAGGAGAACATGGTGAAGTCCCTCAATAAATGATGCTAAATCCACTGCTGTTAAACATTTTCATCAATGACCTGAAAGCTAGTTTTCCAGCAAGTTTCTTCTTTTTCCACAGTAAAAACTGTAGAAGCCCCACAAAATGGTAAAAGACCTGTTCAGATGACTGCCATCCTGTATGCTGAACCTGCAGTCCCATTCAAGTTGGTAGGGAAGGAAAACATTCTCACTGTAGTAACAACCTTTCTTCAAAAGGATTAGAACAGCTAGTAAAACTTCTTCCAGAGGAATATGGAACCCCAGAACTTAGAATCTTTTTAAAATACCTTATGTTCTCTCGCTCTCTCTGACTGTGCTGGTCTTGAGCCTCCCAGCATTCAAATGGTAATCTTTGAGCTGAAGAGGCCCAGAGACCCAAGACTTAATTTGAAAAGATATGCCAATTATATTAACGTGAAATCCAAAATTTTAAAAGTGATCATTTAATGACACCAAACACAAAATAATCATTAAAAGTGCAAACTACAAATGACAATAACTGATTCTGAAGAAATTAAATAACCTTATCTTAAAAAGGGGAGGTAGGGAAGATTAGTTTTACTGGCTGTTTTATCCTTTAGAAGAAAAGCTGTTTCTATGGTGAGTGACTTTCCCTTCTATCTACACGAAGTAGAACAGGCCAGTAAAACCTATGCATATACTCCAAACAGTATCCTGGCTTGGACGGTTTTAGGTTTTCTTTGGGAATAGGTTCTGAAGTGCAGAAATTCTAAATCTAGCATCCTCTCTTGCCTGTGTATCCAGGTAAGAATGGAATGTGAATGCATGTACTGTGGTGGACCATCTTGTAGCTTTACAAATTTCTTCTAGTGGCACATTTCCTCTTGTTGCCACTGATGCTGCAGTACTCCTAGTGGAGTGTGCTTTGATGCCGTCCGGGGTACCTTCCCAGCTTTGTAGAGCAGAAACTTACTGTGGATGCTGCCCACATTGATGAGTTATTCTGAGGCCTGGTGTCTTGTGATGTCTCACCATACATGACAAACAGTTGTGTGTTGTCATTTCCAATGTCCTCTGCTCTACACTAGGAAAACTGAAGGCACTTCTAACATCTAATACATGGAGTTTCTCTTCCCCTTTATTGACATGTGGCCTTGGGAAACACACCAGCACCGTAATAGATTCAAATGGAATTCTGATACCACTTTAGGGGAAAAATTAGGCATTTGTCCATAGGATCACTTTTTCCTTGTGGAAAATCTGGTATGAGGGGTCAATGCAGAATATTGACCCTCCTTGCGGAAGTAATAGTCAGCAGAAATAGTTTTAGGTGAGATATTTAAGTTCAGAGGTGGTCATAGTCTCAGCAAGTCTGGACATTAGCTGACTAAAACTAGGTTCAGTCTGCAAGCTAACACAGGCTTCTTCACGGGAAGATACATATGTTAGAGGCCTTTAAAAAATATTTTTTTTTTATTTCTTATTTCTGCTCTTCACAGCTCGACCTGCCTTACATCCAGCCACCGCCTTCTCCCCTATTCAGCCCGCAGGCTCACTCACATCTGGCTGGCACGCCGTACCTGTGGAGGAAACCTGCATTCCCTCTCGCCGGGCCGGGAAGCACTACCAGAGTGCGATTTCATGACAGCCCCCCCGGGTGGAGAAGTGCGGCCATCAACCTGCCCTGTCGACTATCATTATCCTCTGGTTTTCTCCCCTGAAATGTGGACATGACATGAAATGACGTCAAGGCACTACATGCTGACGTCTGCTGCACTTCAACCCACATGTGCACTGCTCCTGCAGTGCCCCCAATTTGCAGCAGGGGCCGCCACATAGCAATGGAAACCCCAATCCTTCCCCAGGGAAAGGAAGCAGTCCATCGGATGCTCAATCCTTTCCCTCTAACTCAACCCCGATGGCGGGTGCGTTCCCGAACCGGGTCATCGGCGTAACCTGAGTGTGGCATCCAGCACCTCAACCCAGTGCCACCGGGGCGGCTAAAAAAAAATCTCTTAAACACTGGATGTGCAAGCAATGACTGCTAAGCCTTGGACCGAAATGCAGAAGTTGCTGACAACTGAACTTTTAAAGATGCAGCATTAAACCAAGGGACATTTAAAAGAGTGGGGGGGCCATGACCCTCACTTTTTGACAAAAAAAATGTGCACAGATATGGGATTGTGAGATATCGTTGGTCTGGGCTGGCTAAAAGGCTCACTTTTCCCAGCAGCAGCCACACAGTACACTTCAGGATAGGACAACTGGGATGGAAATTGAAAGCAGGAAGCCTGGGGAATCTGGCCAGTCATCACATGTGTGCATCGTGTTGTTGATTTGTGTAGAGCAGAGGAGTCAGCGGGTTGTGTGTAACACTGGCCATGTGCTGTGTGTTCTGGTGCTGCTGTATGCTATACTATTACTAATTGCTTGTGGTGGTCTTTCTCGCTGGATTGCAACATGCTGTGCTGCTGAATGGAACCCAGTCCCTACACCTACCCTATTGAAGAACTTCAAGTCCCTGTAGGGAGCCAGGTGGAGAGCAGAGAAAGTTAAAGTGGATGAGATGACTGGCCTGCTGTTAAAGTTTATTGTTACACCAAATGCCAGTGCATTTCCGTCTGCAGCAAAATAGTGGTTAGTTCTTGTTCAGGTCAGTGATGTGCTGGGATGGTGGAAAAGAGAGTACTTACAGGGCTCTGAATAACTATGCTTGGGTAGGCCAATGTTGTTTTTAGCAGTTTCAAGACCTACCCATTCCCAGAAATGGCACTTTTGTTTCATAGAAATGATACCACCATGCACATATGATAGAACACACTCTTTGTTTACATTTTGAATATCTTCTTCAAGTTCATTGGATTTGCAACAGGGGTTGACAAATTTTAAAATTACATGCTAGCCCAGGGACAAGTGGCCTAGCCAAAAATGGTAGTCCCAGTGTTGCGAGTGGTAATCCATGTTGTAAGGCTGTAATTTAAGGAAAACTTGTATAGCAACAAAATACATGGTGTAGGGGGTTGTATTATGAATAATATGTAGCTGTAACTACTGGAAAACAGGAAAAATTATATTTTTCCGTTAAATTAATAGTGGACATGGAAGTGTAAGACAAGTGCCAATCCCAGAACAAAGTTCAACAAACTAACATCGTACTAGTAGGTCAGGATAATAATTTAGAACAATGTATGTATATATGTAGTTACTGTTTTATGATGCTAATAAAATCTATTCTGTAAAGTCACTGTGTGGTGTGTTTATTTTGTGGTGGTATGGGTAGTCAAGAAGAAGAGGGAAAGGGAACAGACAAGACACGATAAAAAAAAATTGTCTTTTACGTAGCAGGGCCAGGCTGCTAAACTAAGCAAGACAGGATGCAGTCACAGTGGAATTGGATTGGGATGGGATAAAGAAATAAACTGTTATGTTGGTTAACAGTTGAATTTGTTAACTTTATCTGCAGCTTAGTACACTTTTCAAATCCCAACCCTCCCTCTTCCATCCCCTTTCTTAAATATATATCTCCCTAGACTAGCCTTTTATTTTATTTTTTGCCAGATGTTGAGCGGTGATAACACAGTACCCCTTAGTTTTCTTATGGCAACAACAAAGCCCAATCCTTCTCCCCCTATGTGAATCTCCCCTCTGACTCCCAGTCCTTTTTTCTGGGGGTTGGGGGCGGAGATTTGCTCTGTTTAGTCAGTTGATTGTTGAAGTTGTTGCCTTTTTCTGCAGTTTATTCTACAAATCCCAACCCTATCTCTCTCCCCTTCCCTTTCTTTAATATTTATCCCCTTAGAGCAGTTTATTTTCTTTCATTGCTTTTTGATTTGCTCACTTCTGGAATTGCTAGCTTTAAACCGTCTCTCTGTTCTCCTTCTCGCTCTCTCTCTCGCTCTCCTCCTTTACTGCTGCTCAATGTCCCTCTTCTCTGTGTCTGTCTGGACGGTCCCAAACTTTGCCCAATCCAACACCAACAAACATTCTTCCTTTTTGAGGTCAGTCCTATAGTGTTTTTTTTTTGTTTTATTTTTTTGAGGGGGCAGATTTATTTAAAGTAAAAAAAAAACCGTGAAACGGAGTCTGGGTCTGCACAGTGTGCTCTGCAGTAGGCTGACAGGCAGATATTACTGCACCCATGCCTCCCGCCCTTTCCTACCCCGGCTCATTACGCATTACCATCACTCCAGGCACCCTCTGGCTGCCTGTCAATATTTCCTTCCATGCCACCCTAAAATGTTTTTTTTCCTGTGTACAAAGTTCCCATCCCTAGTAAAATGGGCAAGAAGTTTTTTTTTTTTTTTGTTCTGCAGAGCATACCGAAGCATACGATCAGTCGCACGTCCTCTACATAGCAGCTACAATGAAGTGAAAGTGTACCTCTGACACCCCCGTCACTGCCACAGCCATTAGGTCTCACTTACCCCTTGGCGGTATGACAGACCCGATTTTCAGTTTCAGTGCTGGCTGGTCCGATGACTATTTGCCAGCAACTCATTCCCCATATTCCCTGTCCGCGCTTTCCCTCGTCTTGGCCGCGCGCTCTTCTGGTGTCTCATCACGCGGATCAGCACCCGTCGATCTATGTGTAACATGACCACCAGACCGATCGGGACTCACAACCCACTAGCGCACGCACCCTGCTGGAAAGTTTAAGCAACTGCAAAATAAATTTTTGTTTTTTGTTTTTTAAAACCATACTTGTCCGCAGACAAGTAACTCTCATGAAAGTGCTTGTCCCAGAGTTTAAAATGATAGCCCGGGATGTCGGGCTATAGGATTTGTCAAGCCCTGATTTGCAACCCTTTCAAAATGGGAGCGCTGTCAGTAGCATCCAGTTATCTCTTTCGGGGCAAAGTCAAGTCATGACAGTGCCTTCTATGGAATAGAAAAGCCCTTGGTGTGAATGTTACAGAAGTTCTTTTGTTGGAGACCACTCCAGAACCACTGACAGCCCTGAGGGGTTTAATTTAGCACACAGGACCACTTGCCAAACTCAGCATTTATTCCTCATAACCATTGCTATGCCCTCACCCCTGGACCTTGCCCCCCCGTTAGTAGGGAATACCATGGCTGTTTGGACCAGTCTAGTGCTGCCAGGATCATGGTCACCTTTCTTGCCCTTGCTTTCAGAAGTGCTTTCAAGGGAAAAGGTGGAAAAGCATGAAGGATCCTGTTTCCCCAGTACATACTGGGTGCATCTTCTAGGATTGTCCCCACAGATAGGGCTCTGCAAAACAATATGAACATACAAAGATGCCAGCAGATTAGGTCAAATGGTCTATCACATCTGCTCGTGTGCAGCTCACATTACAGCCGCCCCCTCCCCTTATCCTTCCCATGCCCAAAGGTGTCTTCCCCTCACCCATACCATTTTCTTTTCCCCCTACCTGTACCTTGCCCATGTACCTATCCCATCTTTTCTTGAAGCTTCCCACTGATTCCAAAGAGATCAGATCCTCTGGTAACTCATTCCAGGGAGACACCACCCTTTCCATGAAGTAGTGTTTCCTCAATTCCCTTCTGTACCTTCCTCCTACCAGCTTCAGGCTGTGCCCTCTCATGGACCCTCCCCCATTTAATCTGAACAGTCCCTCTGTATTTACTCTATTGAGCCCTTTCAAGATAAATAAAGATATTGATTGATTGACTGATTGATTCATTGATTCATTCATTCATTCATTCATTCATTGAAGTATTTAAAGGTCTCTATCATATCGCCTCTGTCCCTTCTGTCCTCCAGGGAGTACATGTTCAGCTCCCTAAGTCTCTCCTCGTAGGACCTTCCCCCCATTCCATGGATCATCTTAGATGTTCCCCTTTGAACTCGCTCCAGGAGCATGACATCCCTCTTTAAGTAAGGACACCACAACTGCACACAGTACTCCAAGTGTGGTCTAACCAAGAAATAGTACAATGGCATGATAACCTCCTTCCTCCTTGAAGTGATTCCTCTGACAGTGCACCCCAGCATTCTGTTTCCCTTTACTGCTGCTCTCCTGCACTGCTCTGAGTGATTCATTTTGGCATCGATCACTACCCCCAGATACTTTTCCACTTTCGAGACCGCCAGCTGTCCCCCCCACCCAAGCTGGTAACTGTATTTTGGGTTCCTAGCCTCTAAATGCAGTATACTACACTTCCTAACATTAAACTCTGGCTGCCACATGTGAGACCACCATTCCAGTGTTTCCAGGTCCTCCTGGATAGTTCTCCTTCCCTATTCACTATCCATCACTGCTCCTAGTTTGGAGTCATCAGTAAACAAGCACATTTTGCTCCTGACTCCCTCCGCAATGTCCACTATGAATACGCTAAACAAGAGTGGACCCAGGACAGACCCTTGCGGAACCCCACTAATGACCCCTCTAGGTGCCGAAAGCTCCCCACCACCACCTCCCGCTGCTGTCTATTACTCAGTCTGTTCCCAATCCAATTGATTATCTTTATCCTTACCCCTAAGTTCCTCAGTTTACCTAATAGTCTCCTATGCGGTACTGAGTTAAACATGTTAGCTTGTTGTTCTCCCATGAGGCAAACAGCTCCACTTATGGAACATCCCATTTTCTGGAAACTGGCCATAGCACAGTTTGTTTCAGGGACCACTTATGTATGACATGACCCATCCTGATTAGTAAATCTGCTGGGACATTGTCCTTTCCTGCCATATGGACTGCAGAACTATGCACCCAAAGAGTACAAGTTAAATCCCACATTTTAGTGCTTCCTTGCATAGTTTTGAGGATCTTGTACCACCTTGTCTGTTGGTGTAATACCTAGCTGTCATATTGTCTGTCCTTATCTGTAGACTTTGGTCCCTAATTAAAGTGGAGAAGGACCTCAGGGAGAGAAACACTGCTATGAGCTTTAGCACATTAATATGCTCATGTCTTTCTGCTGGGCTTTGTACTGCCTTTATTGTGTTGTGCCAAATGTCTCCTCCCCATTCTTCTTCCCTGATCTTCAAACATGTGAACCAGTCATCTAAGTGTAAACAGACTGTCATTCCATTCCTTCAAAGTGCTGCTGCTATGTAGTTTGTGAACACTCTCGTGGCAAAGGGCAGACCAAAAGGCATTGCTCTGCACTGGTCCTGGCTCATACCTATTCTGAAGTATAGGTAGTTTTAGTAGCTTGCACTTATTGGACTGTGAAAGTAAAGACCAGCTGATGCCTTTGGGAAAACTTTAAAAAACATAATAATAAAGTTCAGCTGATAGTTCATGTATCTTCCATAGATTTCTACATATTTCTTCTCTTCGTTATTTGTTACTAAAGAAGTTGCCACAAAAAAAATCTGTAACCCTCAGAGTTCATCTACCTCTACAACGTATTCCCTACTTGAACTTATAGTGCTCTGTTGTGACATCACAGTCTGTTGCCATGGGAATAACTGTGATGTCACAAGCAGAGTATTATGACATCAGGTTGGGAAGACACAATAGCAGCTGAGGCACCCCCAAGTAACTGTTTTCATGCATATGACTTCAATAATAAATAACTGGGATAAGAAATACAGAGCTAATGAGAAATATAAAGCTGCTTTGTGTCCAAATATTATGTTTTTCAAAGTTCTTCTTGAGGTGTCAGTGGCTGTTTAAGAATCCTTGAGATACAGTGAGTGAAGCTAGTCCCCTTGCTATAAAGATAGAACTACCGTTCTCAAAGTGACCATTTTAAACGTTTTATTTTCTTTATTTTCATTGCAATAGCTTACAGATGCAGGCAGTTGTAAAATAGTTTTACTCATCTTTTTAAAAGTGTCATGGATGGGGATGCTGACCCTTTTTTTAGATGTCAGCATTAACATGCTTAAGAAAATCTGATCCCCCAACTTCAGAATCAGTTTCCACAACAGGGATATTAATCATTGCTGCCATGCCCCTAAGGAAGGCAGAATATGGGGCAAAATCTTCCAGAGGACATTGGGGTGAACCTATCTCATCACCATCTGTAACCTCAGGAGTAATAAGTTCCTCTTCCTTTTCAAAGCAGCTTTCCTCCTGTGTGACATTAGGGGAAAGGGAAGGAGGAATTTTTGCTGCCTGTTCTTCCATGGTTTGGAAAAATTGTCACATTTGTTTGAATTCCTCCATAGAGGGCATCTAAGCATCACCAGCAGGCTGGACAATGGGCTCATTTGTCTTTTATTTTTCAAGTTCCAGATGTTTTTCTTTTTGGGTTCTTTCTAAGGTTAGTATTACATTATGCTTCCTTCTCCTAACTTTTATTTTTATCTGCGTTTTCCTCAGCTGAGGATTTATGCTCCTTTGTGAGCTTTCTTGTAGACTCTGCTTTAGACTGGTCCTTAGGGGAAGCTGTTCTAGATGACAGTTTTAAAGATACAGTCCCAGCCTTTTTAATAGGGGTACAGGGTAATAGGGCTGAGGTGGTGCCATTGCGTAAGGGGAAGGAAGGGAGGAGGCGGGAAACTACGCGCAGTTAGCCTTACCTCCGTGGTGGGTAAGCTAATGGAGACCCTTATAAAGGAAAGGCTGATTAAATATCTGGAGGCAGAGGGCCTCCTGAATGGCAACCAGCATGGGGTGGTAGCTCCTGCCAGACCAACCTGATTGAATTTTTATGACAGGGCTACAGAGATATGGGACCATGGAGGGGTGGTGGACATGGCCTACCTGGACTTCAGGAAGGCCTTTGACATGGTCCCCCACAGGAGACTGGTAGGTAAAGTAGGCAGCTTGGGAGTGGGGAGCAAGCTCACAAAATGGGTTGAGCATTTGTTAGAGGGAAGGACACATAGGTTTGTGGTAAATGGGGTACACTCAAAGGAGGAAAAGGTGATGAGTGGGGTTCCCCAGGATTCAGTGCTGGAACCCATACTCTTCAACATTTACATTGGAGACATTACGGAGGGTCTGCATGGGAAGGTGAGTCTGTTTGCAGTTGACATGAAAATATGTAATAGGGTGGATGTGATAGGGAGTGTGGAAAGTATGAGCGAGGATCTGGCAAGGTTGGAGGAGTAGTCAGAAAGATGGCAGCTACAATTTAATGCAAAGAAATGCAGAATTATGCATATAGGGCATAAAAACCCAAAGGCAAAATACTAGCTTGTGGGAGAGAACTGGAGGTAACAGAACAGGAAATGTACCTGGGGATCACTATTTCGGACAGCCGGAAGGTTCAGAGTCAGTGCGACAAGGCAGTGGGGAAGGTACTTAGAATGTTGGCATGCATAGGGAGGGGCTTTACAAGCAGGAGAAGGGAGGTGATCATGCCACTATAAAAGACCATGGTCAGATTGCACCTGGAATATGGGGTACAGTTCTGGAGGCCATACTTACAAGGGGACAAGGACAGACTGCAGAGGGTCCAGAGAAGGGATACCAGAATGGTGAGCAGGCTGCAGGAGAAGACATATGAGGAGAGACTGGGTGAGCTGGGCCTGTACATACTAGTGAAGAGGAGGGAGAGGAGGAACATGCTTGAAACATTCAAGTACTTGAAAGGCATACATAAGGTGAGAGTTGACAACATCTTTGGATTGCGTGAGAACAAATCCACTAGGAGGCATGCATTAAAACTGGAAGGGAGCAGATTTGAAGGTGGCATTAGGGGGAAATTCTTTACTGGGAGTGTGGTGGGGTCATGGAACAGACTACCAGAATGGGTGGTGGGGGTTGATTCAGTGGACAAATTTTAAAAAGCCTGGGATACATACATGGGCCTAACCAACAGGGGGAAGACAGAAAATGGAGGGCAGAGGTCTTCCTAGTGGGGGAACTCAGGCAGACTAGATGAACCATGAGGTCTTTTTCTGCCAACAAATTTCCATGTTTTTATGTTTCTTTGCAGCTAGACAGAAAGGCTGGAACTGATAGCGATTGCCTTTTAGCTTGTATTTTTTCTGTGACTTAGAACAAAAAGTACTTTGTACAGGTCACAGTTAAGCCAGTCATGATCTATGCCTAAAGACTTGTAGCACTCTGAATACCTGTCTACCTTAGGCACACAGTGGCCACACCTTTGACACTTTTTAAAGCCTGTGTACCCGGCATGATTTTGAGGCTCTGGTTTTGTTCTTATTTTGACATGAGATTAGAAAAAAGGTACACAGGAAAGTTTCCAACATCAGTCATTGAAGGCCAGTAATATTAAGATTACTACAGTCATTGTGAGCCGACTATTTTTATTCATTCCACAATCGTCAAGTGCTGTAAAAGTGGGCAGAAGCACTTTATCGTCGACCACAGAGGTTGGGAGCCCAACAACAATTAGCACTCAACCACAGTCATTGTGAGCTGAAAGAAAAACAGCCTAAAGTGCCCACAAATAGTAAGCAAATGCACTTTAAAATACGCTCAACGTCGGGGAGGGGGGCGGGCAGGGAGAAAACGGAAAAGTGTTGCAGCGTTAACTCCTTTTCACCTGGGTGACCATTTAGTATCAGGTTAACCAATGGATGGTTTGGACTTCATATGGAGTTATTACAGGTATGGGTCTGCTTGAAACCAAAAGGGGAGAAAAAGTAAGTAAAATGTATTTTTATACATGAATTACACGCTTGGGCCGAAGTCTGTTTTCAGATGAATCCAGTTATATATACATATACATGCACACAGTTCCTTACAAAACATACACAAGTTAATATCATTCCTTTACTAATCTATGTAATTAATTACATTTACAGTAATTTAGCGTTCACACGCAAGATTAAATTCGCTACGTAAGCTTTTTTGGAACATTCTGAGCATCAGCACCATTCTGGCGGCAACGTTCAGCCTGTTCCAAAAGTTAGCAGCATTACTGCAAATCCCTCATTTCCCCAACCCTTGTGTGAATTCTAGGTACTTTCGACCTCTTTGTATTTGAGATCCTGGTGTCATAAATTCTATTACCTTGGTCTTCCAAGGGCACAGTCAAGTAATGAAACAGTGGATGAAGCTTTCAGTTTTTTAGCAAAAAAAAAAGTTTTAGCAAAAGAAAAAAACAGAACCACATGGCTATAAAACTAAACTGCAAACTTCACCACAGTCACTGTGTGAAGAGGTTCTTTGTGGCTTAGGTCATTGTTCCTGGAACCATTGCCAACTGTGTAAAATCAAAAATGTAATTGTGCTAAAACACAGATTGGAACAGAGAACAAATACTGTATGTATAAACCAAATTGTTTTTAAACTTTGTAAAACAATACATTGTTAGCACTTAGCCATTGAATTTATCGAAGAACACTATCGGGGTGACTGCTCTCTCCAGCAGAAACTAAAGATCTACTGTTGGAATGCTGGGAGGCTCCAGACCAGCAGAGAGAGAGAGAGATTCCAAGTTGCAGGGCACCATTTTTCTCATGTAGATGATGCACACATTTTACTGGTCTGTTCCAATTCTTATAGCTAGAAACAGAGGTGCAGTCCAATAGATGCACATTGCCTTTGGGAAGGTTGTGGTGCCTGCTGACATATAGTTGCCCCTCGTAGCATGGACAGCTGAGGATCCATGCTGAGAGGCCCCACCCGGGGAGGGGGATGCTTGCACTCTACTGCTATGGTGGCATTAATATGCCCCCAAATATATTGACAACAAATAAACACCCCACACTCGGAGCTGTCCTCTTCAATCCTAGGCTAACAAATGCAAGTATGATCTGGGGTGCCCATGCTTGGAGACCCCACTGCAGAGGCTGGATACCCCACATACTGCAGAAGGATGGACTGGGTAATCCTTGCAGCGGGGTTGGGGGCATTCAAGGAGGCTGGAGGTGGTAGAAAGTCTAGAAAAATAGGCTGATTGAGCAATACGGTGCTACAGGGTGTTTGTTATTGTGGGATAATGGCACATCTTGGGAAGTGAGGCATGACACAACACCAAGTGCCTTACTGTGAAAGTCTGGATCCTTTCTTCCCCCAAAGTTCTGAAATACAGTTGAGTTGCACCCCAGAACAAAAACCCTCTTTCTATAGCCTACTGCAGTAGCAATCTTTGCTTTGGGTATTTCTTGACCCATTTTCCTATTCAAACTACAAGGGGGGGTGGCCTCTCATTGTAGTCTCTCACTCTATGCTTCCTCGCTATATTTCTGTTTCATTTCTGGTGCTGTACAAGAAAGACAACCGAGGGTAGTTTTTTTCCTCGGTGCAGTCTAAATGTGAGTGGGTAAAATAGTGCACAACATGCCCACTAAAAAAGGCTTGAGTAAAATGGAAAAGCCTTTGTAAATAGAAGGGGTACTAAGAAAAAAATACAGGGAAGCCTGTAAAAAGTAAAGACCCCTTTAAGTGCTATTAGGATGAGAAGTAAAAGTTATCACTTGATGAGGTTGAAATAAAAATATTTTTTCTCTCCTTTTCTTCTTGGTGCAGCACTTGCCCGTCCCTCCAGGGGCATGCATGTAAATGCCAGGAAGGAGGTCGGCGATTGTAAGGAAGCACCTGCTCGGGTGCCTTGAAGAGAAGCAGATGTCTCCCGAAGGGCGGAGAATCAATCGGAAACTGTACAGGTAGACTCCAATATGCCGCAATAACTGAAATGTCTTGCCATGCTACTTTCCAGCTCAGACCAGTACAGCAAGAGCGGCGGAGCCCAGGTACTGTACAATGGAGTGTTTTAAAACTCCTTGTGAACCTGTTGGGTCACGAAAGCCGTAGAGGAAACAAATAAGGCCCGAATGCAATTTAACCCGTCGGCTGACAATTTCAGCTGACAAGACAGAAACATGCAGCATTTCTTTGTTTGATTTATGCTCAGAGAGTGAGGCAATTAGTTCTGTTCACTACTTCAGCAAGTAAGGAACGAGGTATATACCTTTAAAAAGTAGAAGAGGTTTTACAGATTCTGATTGTATAACTAGACATATTTAAGTACTGGGTCTCTACTTAATATGATGGAAACACAGCATTACTTTCATAGGAAGAGTTTAAAGAACTAGGCATTTTTCCTGTTTGGTTGTTAGATGCTGCAACAAGAAAGCAAACAGATCGATGTCTGGAAGCTAAATAAATGATACAAACTGTGTTTCTTTTCCTTGCTAAATGCAGAGGGCTATGTGTTTATAATTCGCTACAATAGCAAGCATGGAAATAAGGGAATTCCTTGCAGGAAAAGCAAGGAAAGATGTGTTCTTTTAAAACATGTTCATTAAATATATTAAACCACATGGAGATTACTCTGGCATAAAAAGTATAGCTCACTGAATTATTATGCAGGTTAGAGAACAGTGTCTCTAACAGATACAGAGAATGAATGAAGGTATGGTTGAAAGAGGGCAGAAAGCTCTAAAACTTTACCTGTTCCTTGTGGCTCCAATAATCGACTGGTCGGCTCTTTAGAGCCAGCTGGCCCCAACCAAGCCCTACTTAGTGTAGAACTACAGATGATGTCATCAAAAGGAGGACGGGGCTTAGACCCTTAAGTGGCTCTTAAACTTCCTATGGTTATAAAAAAGGTTTGAAAGTCTCTTAAACGAACAGGGTGGCAAATCCTGATGTTGTTTAAGTAAAAAGATGTTCTGGGTTAAGCTGAACCCCCACATGCCTGTATTAGCCTAGATTCTATGTATATAACAATTAGGGTGGGTCAGCTGACCATGTGATGTCACCAGGAAGCCCTATAAAGAGTCTGCCTGTTCAGTTTAAGATTCAGTAGAGCTAGGAGAGGTGTACTGAGAGGAGGTACAACTGGGAAAAAGCACAGAAGATAGTGAAATTTACTGTTCGTATTTGATTTTCACTCTGTGTCAGCATTGTAAAGGTAGAACATTGCTGGAGCTCGGGAGAGCAAGTATTTTCTTTATTTGATTTATTTATTTATTTTCTTGATTTGAATTATTTTTGGATCTTATTCTGAAGTCAAGAATAAATCTGTTTATTTTGAAAATAAATATCACACAGAAGAAATGTGTGTTTTACACTCTTACCATCGTGTGTCATGTTGTCTATTCCCACACCCTCCTACACTTACCCACCCAAGAAGTGCTGTTATCCTACAATTATATACACCCTGGAGTGCCTTATTGTAACGGTCCCATAATGCAATTCTGTGGTAGCAGCAATGACTGCAGAAACATGATTCTGCTGCTGAAACAAGCCTCTGCTGCAGCAACAACATGTTTTGTATTGTAAAGATGGTGTCAGTCACTGACGACCCCCCCAACTAAACTGCTATGGTGATTGTGAGCAAGTCTAAACTGGCATTAGTGTGCGTTTTCTGGAAGTTACATTTCATATCTCTCCCCTGATGAGTTTCGGTTAGTTTGCAGTGGTCAGTGGGGCAAACCACTGGCACTTAGCCCTAAAGCCAGTAGCCATTACGGGCTGCTACAAACACTGAGGAATCTTCTGGAAGTCTGTTTCGGAAAAAAATAAAAAGATGGGTTTATTTGCCAATTGTACAACTGTGGAATGAAATAAGTATTAGTATTTACTGCAAAAAAGACAAAATGGCAGTTTTGTAGACATTTGGACCCCCATATTCAAAAGTGTCCAGCAGAATGGCGCATGTGCTTGCGCCGTGCACCTGAGATGTGCCAGCGCAAAATAATGAGATATTCAGAAGATGTGCCATGAGATGCAATTGCTCATGTCCGGCTGAATATCCTGGACATGCACGAACGTGCAGTGAGTGATGCGTGGTGCAGCAGGTGACCAGAGCCCTATGCGGAGCACAGCGAAATGCATGAGAGAAGGCCACATACACGGTGTGTAGATTTGCAATATTCAGCCTGTATATGCAAATGACCTAACTGCACATTCCAAGCCCATTCCCCACATGCACAGCTCATTACTGGAATGTATTCAGGCCATTTGTATACCCCAGGCATGCTTAGTTTCAGCTTTGCAGGGCTGTCCCACCACCCCACAAAGGTGAAAAGGTGGTACTGCAGCTGAGCAGGCAGGTCTGATGGAATGTGTGTGTGGGAGGGTGGACCTCATTGGCCTGGGTACAGTGCTATAATCCATAACCATGTACAGTGTCAGACTGGGGTACAGGGGAGGGAACAGGGTGACACAGTATGATCTGTATACCATATGCATGTGGTACACCAACTCCCTATGCAGCACGCAGTCACCTGTGGTGCCCCACACCCCCCGTATGAGTGAAACATGGTGATAACTGCAAGAAATGGCAGTGTGTAGAGGGTGGCTAGATACCCAAGTGGGTGGGTCCCACCTGTGTGCACCTATGCTGTACCATTGTGGGTGTGTGCCACAGGTCAGACCCTGGCCCATGCCAGGCCACCACTCATACCACCAGGTGACCTGGGCACCATTGCCCCAGACATCACCCTGGGTGCATGCCACCATCGGATGGTGCCCTGCAGGCCACAAGGGTGCAGGCCATTGCCCCTGGTACATTTGCTGCATTGTGGCTGTCTGCTCTGCTGGTGTGCTTGGGGGGCACCTGACAGCACTGGCATGTGGCTGCTGGGTGTCTAGATCCAGGATGCGGTGTGGACGGTTGCTCTCTGGATGGTGCTGGTGGTGACATGGCACCTGTGGCTCTGGGTGCATGCCAGGATTCATGACTGCTGTGAATGGGTGCCTGGAGCATGTTCTGGTGCACCTCCGAGGGCTGTCTCTGGATTGCCTGCCTGCAGTTCTGCGGCCTGCCTGTGGGCGGCTGGCCAGTTTAGGCCATCCTTTTGTTTGCCTAACTTTTGGGTGGCTCATTTCTGAGATGCGCGGCAGATGCGCCACACATTTTGGCTGAATATAGCGATGTGCGCCATATTCATGGAACCACACCCTTTATTTGTGCTGCATACATTATTTCTGCACAATGGCGCATTCAGAAATGAGCGTCACATCTCTCTCTTTTGAATATCGCCCTTCTGCACATTTTCTGAGATGCGCTGCATATCTCCATTTTGGGCCGCGCATCTCCTTAGCAAATGTGGGCCTTTATTTGGAATGTTTGTTTTGACCAAGAAAGGTACACTAAGCTAATCTAGCTCATTTCCAGGTGTGTCCTGGGGTGAGCTGCATGGACCTGTTTTATTGACAGAGGGAATGTTGGCCATGACACTGGGGAAACACTGCTGTACTCAGTGTACAGTAAAATGCTCCTGCTGCTCTTTAGCTTCACCGCTGATTCTTACAGAATGTGAGATGAACAGATGCAGAAGCTGCATTGATGCAAATGGTGCCACTAGCGTTTAAGAAGGCAAGCAGGAGACAGCCAATGGAGCAGCATCACAGCACAAACAGGCTTCAAGCAAGCAGGCAGGATGGAGCCATTGGAGCACCAATACTTTGCAGACTGACACTACTGGTCATTAAGCAACTGGGCAGGTAAGTGGAGGAACCCACAAGAGTTTTGCGTCAGTACACCAGCGCTGGGCAGGTGGGAGGAAGCGATGGGAGCATAAGAACAGATTTCAGTAAAAAATAAATAACCCTTCAATTCCCCCATGCCCTACCTCCAATCCAAATCATGGTGGCAGATCTGCTTTGCATTGCTTTGCCTGTGTATCTGCTGAACTGCCCAGGCTGCTGTTTTCTGTGCATTCTTTCAGGGTGACTAGATTTCATTTTGGGGCTCACTAGAGTTGCCAAGATGTAAAGTCCATTACAGAATTGCCACGGAATCACTGCAATAATTGCTCATAGTCTTGCCGCGGCAAGCATCAGGTCCTACCACAGAATGTAGGTCCACATTGCTGCACTGTATATGGAAACCCTGTCTACTGTGATTATAAAATGGTACCACTGATTTTTATTTTAAAATCCAAGTTATGCCATTCAGAAAGTTAAGTATTTCGACCTGTGCTGTTGTACTGGAATGACACATAGACAGGTGATTGCATCAGACCGGAGGTCTTGGTTTCTCTTACCCATTTTATAATTAAGCAATAACGACCGAGAAGCCAGTCATTTCTGAGGGATTAACAACCAGCTGGGGGGAATGGGTGGCCAGAGGCGCAGAAGAGGGCACTTCCCTCCAGCTGGTTGTTAAGCCAAGAAAATGACCGGCTTTGAGGTTGCTATGTGATTGCAAGTCTAATCGCAAAACAACTTTCATTTTTGCTGGTTTTATTTAGGTTTTAGCAGTGTGGTGCGAGCCATGCGTGTCACACAGCATTAGTCTGCAGCTGAATCGGTCATTTCCAAGACATTAATGATCAATCCAGTAGCCAATCTGGAGCCTCAGTAGGCTCATGAATAATTAATTAGATGTATAATAGAGTGCTGTATAGTAGGGGCCACACTATGATCCAGTGGCAGTGAATTGCGCTACCACACAGGCAACCCCAGTTCATGAGCAAGTCCAGGTGTTTGTGAGAAGCAGGCAGCTAGATCAGGGAGTGCAGCCAATTTAATTATTTATCTGAAATTTTATTGCCATAGCCAGCCCATCGGCACAGCCATAGGGCTACCACTCATGACACCGGTGATACAGGTTCAGGAATGAGCCAAAATTGTCAGGGTCAGCTGGGGGAGGATCAATCATACCAGAGGATGCTCTACCATGAGCAGGAATGGTTCTGTTCTCTGCTGCAATACTGCCATCTGGGTGACCACACATGACAATGGGGTCAGAGAGCCAAGGGAGGGAATGCCATGGTCGCTGGCTCACAGGCACACTTTGGGGTGTGCCCCTGATAACACTGCATGCATCATGTCAGGGAAGAGGCAGAACATGAGAAAATGGCCCCAGCAACTGCAATGATGGACCCCCAGAATATTTGTACCCTGCATCCAACCACGGGGCCTCCTGATGACACACTGGGTAAACCCCCAACCCCATTTCCACTTGGGAGGAAATCCATGGCTTGATGGAGGGAAAACCAGCCACAGGTAAAGGGTAGCAGGGGGTTGAGTAAGTTGTAGGAGCTCTGGATGGAGACGGGAACTGCTGAGTAGAAGGAGGCATAAACAGAAAGTTAAAAAAATCATTTTGCCAGGTAAAAACACAGAGAACGAACTGTCTGGTTAATAGATGTGACATGGGGATGGGAAAGGGTAGAGAGGACAGGAAAGAAAAGGCAAGTCTGAAATAAAATAACAGCAATAACAACAGTTTAAACATCAGGCAGCAACATAATTGTTCTTAAGAAGTACAAAATACATAGCACTTCAGAAACATCATCGATTAATTTAGGCAAGCACAAGAAGAAATAACATTTTGCTTAATTTTTCATTTGGATACATGGAGATTGGAGGAGTAGTTAAGTCATAGGCCAGATTATTCCAGAGCTGGGGGCATGGCTGCCTCCAGGCATAGTCAAGTACACACTGCAGACCCTAGATCTGTCAAGCATGTGTTGAAATTAAGGGCTGGCCTACCAGGCTGTAGACAGCCAGGCAGAAAAATGTGAAAAAATGTTCCTTAGCATATAATTTTTAAGGCCGCCCTGGCTGGGGGAGCCAAAAACTAATGGCAGATTGCCCACATTACCTTCCTCTCCAGGGGTTATGAAGCCTATTATCTAGTTCTGATTGTAACAGGTAGGGCAGTGCAGCCTTGACCAGGGCGGGTTGACATTGCACCTTCAGCACCAGCAAGCCCTGACGTAAGCCACAGAGATTCACCTCTGTCCACCTGAGATGCTGCATGTAATGACTATACCCAGTAGACATAAGATTACACAGGCAGTGTTATGCTGCATGCATCTATTTATTACCCAACATGTGTAGGCAACAGCCTCGCTATATGGACCCGACTATGTGAGAAAAAGCTGGTTGCTCTCAGAGCCGGGAGCTTGTCCCCAGACGTTGGGGAGGGGGTACGTGCAGAAGGATGAAAAAGAGAACATTAAACAGGATAAAAGACATCCAGCCTATCCGCGCAATGGTAGGGCTACAGCTCTTGATGCTGGTAACCTGGATTCAGGAATAAGCCTGGGTCATCAGGGCTGGCTGGGGAAAGAGGATCAAACATTCCAGAGGATGCTGTCCTCCGCCAGGGAGCTCTGCTGTAATACTGTCACCTGGGTGACCACAGATGGCAGTGCAGTCGAGCAGCTTCATGAGGAGGAGAGACACTGGCTGCTGCCATCCTACACATAACTGCATCCCTACACATGTGAATCTTGCTGCCAGAGGGGAGCGAAAGCATGGAAAATCACCGTCCAGCAGAGGATGACCTTCTGACCTCTCAGGCTCTTCCATGGTGACTTGGCTCCCCTCCAGATCTGGATCCTGTTCCGCGGTGAGAGCTAGAGAGCCACACTGTCCCCACCAGGAAGGAAAGCCATAGGGGAAACCAGGGTTTATGGTAAGTCCAAGAGAAGCCGGTGATAGGGCTTGGGAGTTTGGAATGATGGTGATATAGTTGATGACAAGGGGATAAAGAAAGTAAAAACATATATAAGAAAGACCTGTTTATAGTTTCATGAAAGGCCTCAGCCTGGCTCAGTGGCACAGGCTGGTGGTGCACTGCACAACTACATGGGAAACCTAAGGATCTTCAAGAGAATCTCCTCCACTGAACCCCATTGTGGAACTGTAAGCCATCAGCGTCAGGACCACCCAGAAATTTTTGCTGGCTGAAGCCGCCCATGTCCATCGACACACCCTGTTGGTGCCTTTATAACGTTGGCATCCCCAGTATGCCTCAATTCCCTGCCAGAGAGGGGCTCCGAGGATCATCAGACTGACAGGGACTGAAGTGACTAGGACCAAACCAGGCACACAGGAGAGGATATGGAAACCTGAGTATAAATACTGTCTTAGGCAGCATACGATAAGCAGCTTGCTAGAGCAGGCAGTATTGTTATCCATCACCCAAGGGGGGAAAGGAGGGAGGGAGGGAAAGCTGTGGTTCAATGGAGGAGATTCTGAGATCTACTACTGTGGAAGGTAGCTATTCTAGATTCTTTGAGGATATCTCCTTCCACTGAGCCACATCACAGAATGATTCCCAAACACTACCAACTAAGTGCAGATGGAGGATGGCAGGACCTAATGATCCTGAATAAGGAGGCCTTGCAGAACATTGAGGCCAAATCTGGCACGTCTACGGGAGACAATGTCCAGACTGTAGAGTTTAGTAAATGTATAAACAGTACTCCAAGTAGCAGCAGCACAGATGTCAGCAGCAGACACATTTTGGAGACAAGACACTGAAGTAGCCATCCTGCAGGTGGAGTGAGTATGGACTGGACTAGGAAACTGTTACTGCACTTCTGGTAACAGAACAAAATACAATTGGCCAGCCATTTGGACAGGCCCTGTTTGGAAATCAAGGAGCCCATATCCTGGGGACAAAGACCACAATTATGAGGATTTTCTACAATCCTTTGTACGATCCAAGTACCAACGCAGTGTCCTCCAAACATCCAGCGTATGTAAATGCCATTCCCCACTATCCATGGGAGAAGAAAACTAAACAGGAAAGTCATTAGACTGATTTAGTGTTCCTTCAGACACCACCTTCAGAAGGAAATGAGGATTAGCATGTAATGTAACCTTATCCTTGTGAAAAATAATAAAAGGGGGTCTGCAACCAGAACCTATAATTCTGAAATGCATCTAGCAGATGTCATAGCCACTAGGAACAGTGTCTTTCGATATAGGAAATGCAGCTCACAAGTAGCAGCAGGTTCAGAGGGAGGTGCAGTTAGGGTCTCTAGGACCAAATAAAATCTCCACACCAGAAGCGGATCTCAGACCATGGGGTGCAACAGTAGAATACCTTTTAAGGATCTATGGGAATTCACTATCTGGGCCACTGTCTTGTCCTCTGTGAGGGCATGAAAAGCCGTCTCGGTGGCCAAGTGAGCCTTAATAGAGGAATGCCATATCCTGTGTTCTTTAAGGGACAATAGTAGTCCAGCACTTTAGGTATTAGATATGTAAAGGGATCCAGAGCAGAATGCCTGGTACACTGAAATGTGAAACATTTTCATTTATGTGAGTAGGTGTACCACATAGACAGCTTTCTAGCCATCAGCAGAACATCTGCAACTGCTGGGGAAACCCAAAGCAGGAGAACTCTATGTCCTCAGAAGCCAGACGTGGAAGTGCAGGGATCAAAGATCCGAGTGCACCAGAGCACCGTGTTCCTGTGTAAGTCATGCCATCTGCAGGGGGAGTGGGACAGGAGGGTCCACTGCCAGTTGTTGGGGTAGAGGGAACCAAATTTGTCTGGGCCAATAAGGGACCACAGAATCAAGGTGGCTGGCTCAGCCCATATCTTGACCAGAACCCTCTGTAGAGGGAATGGGGAAAAACACACAGAAACCTCCCTTTCCAGGAGAGGGACAATGCGTCTCACCAGAAAACTCAGGCCCTGGAATGAGCGAGCAGAAACATGGCAGTTTTGTGCTGTTTGGAGACACAAACAGGTCTATGTTCGTTTTACCCCATTTCTCGAAGAGGACGTCCACAACGGAGTCTGAGAGTACCCATTTGGGGCGCATTTCATGGGACCAACTTAGGAGATCTACCAGTGCATTCTGGGTGCCAGGTAGAAATATTGTGGGCAGAAACAGATCTTGTTCCACTGCCCATTGCCTAACTCTCACACCCCTCTGCAGAGAGGTTACGAATGAACTCCACCTTGTCAGTTGATGTAATACATCACCAAAATGTTGTTTGTATGGATCAGTAGCTAGTTCCCCAGGAGGAGGGCAGTGAAGGCATGTAGGCCACACAGAGGTGGGGCTTTCAACAGCCAGACATCTATGTATGGGAAGACACGGAGGCTTTCCCTACAGAGGGCAGTTGCCACCACAGCAAATACTTTGGTAAAGACACACAGTGCAGAGCACAAACCAAAGGCAAGACACAAAACTGCTAGTGTGAGCCCTGAAACATGAAATGCAGGTATTTTCTGTGTGACTTTTGGATTATGCATCCCTCATATTCAGAGCTACCATCCAATCCTCTGTTAGCAGGAGGGGGAGTAAGGATTGCAAAGAGATCATTCAAAACTGTTTGTATTCATTGAATAGATTCAGTCCTCAAAGGTCTAGTGCAGGCCTGAGATCCCCAGTCCATTTTGGGACCAGAAAGTACAGGGAATAATAGCCCTTATTCTGTTCTGAAACCAGAACAGGTTCCACAGCCCTCTTGTGAGGAGGGTTTGAACCTGCTTCAGCAGGAGGGCAAGATGTCCTGAAGGATATCTGTTGAGTAATGGTGGGGTCATTGGTGGAACAATAAGGAGCTCTAGATCATGTCCTTGCTGAATCACCTCCAGGACCCTAGCATCTGTACCAATCTCTCTCTCTCCATTTTGGTAGGAAGAGGAAGATTCAGCCTCCCACCAAAACTTCCTGAGGTAGTGAGGCTGGAGAAAGGGGAGGTGAGTCAGACAGCACAGGGGTGACAAGGGTGCTGATAATGGTCTGACCTTTCCAGGAGGCAGATTTATTTTTTTTATCATGTCACTTTTTCTGCACTTTCTGCAGTGCACACCAGCGGGGACATCCAGCCACCGGCCCCCACCGCCCCGGAGAGCAGCAGGCTCACTCACATGATGGGGTCCGGTGCAGCTGCCCCAACTTTCTGGAGGGCCCCCATGCCTCTCCAAGCTGAGCTGGACCGGACCCCCCCCCCCCAGCACGATTCCACGACAGTAATCTGTGTCGACGGGAGTGAGGCCATCAAGCTGCCTCAGTCGCGTCCAGCCATTTTCCTCCAATTTTCCCCAGGAGCCGGCAGTGCAATGACGTTCACACGTAAGCTGACGTCTTGCCGTGCTCCTCCCTGTTCTGTGCACTGCCCTAAGGCAAGCCCTGTGCTACACCCAGTCATCACCAGGCATCGCTACAGAGTGACATGCACCCCTCTACTCATCCCAGAAGGAGGAGAGCAATCTAAGGATGCTCAATCCACCTTCTCCCCTGCCAACCCCCGACGACCCGAGTCCGTTCCCGCACCCGGGTTGCTGGCGTGGCTTGAGGTCGGGAGGCAGATTTACAGCCTGGGAAGTGGAAAGTTGAAGTCACTGGGAACCAAGTCCTGGGCTTCTTAAATAGCCCTTGCCTGGATGGGCACAGGGCCTGTGAAAAGAACCACAGCCCCATCCCCGGGATTTAGGGTTCAGTGTATGTAGCGATCTCAGAGTTATTTTTGAGGATTGTAACTCCCTTAATGGACTTTCTACATTGTTGTAAAACATTACAGATTTCTGAACATCTGAGGATAAACCAGCCACTCTTAGCCAAGAGTGGCAGTGAAGGCATGTGGCTGAAGCAGCATCCCTGGTAGCACTCAGATGCATCATAGGATGACCTTAGCAGGTCCCTCCCAGCCTACTGGTCATTAGGGATAGTCTGCCATAATATAATATAATAATCATGATATGAACTGCATGGGATCACTGTCTAACAAATTGTTTTGTTTGTTTTTTTGTTTTTCCTCTTTTCAGCTCTTTTCTAAAAATGTTCTTGCACACAGTAGTGATACCATGTGGGAAACCTTGTGGATACAAAGGACACTACCAGTTGGTGCGATAAATAAAGATTTTAAATGTTTAGTAAGATTTATCAAAAATCATATACAGTAACAATGATAAATGCATTAATTGATATGTCTAAAAAGAACTAAATAAGTGTATCATTTGTGGATACACATTTAAACAAAAGGGCCAAATGACCCTCTAGTAAATGAGATGCAAAATGAGAAACCTTTCAGAGGAACTATAATGCATTAATGTCACTTACATATACTGTTCTAAAAATGTACATAATTCTTTGTGGGGATGTTGCTAGAATAATGAGAAAATAATGTAAACAGATATTGAGACTGTATTTTAATATTGCACTGAGCACTTTGCTTTTTAACTTGCACTGTTACTTTAAATCAGCTTTTCTTTTTTTTTTTCAAATTTCTATTTATCCCTCCTGCATCCCTGCCAGAGCCACCCCATCAGGAGTCGCCAATGAAGCCTGTCCCTGCCAACATCCTACCTGTCAGCCCGGGTTTCTCCATCCGGCCACGGATTACCCCCCGGGTGGGGTTAGGGTGGGGCAAGACCCCCCAAATCTTGTAATTTCGTCAGGTCCCCTGGACTGCAGGCAGACGTCAGCATATTGGGACCAGGCTTGGCGCTCCATCTTCCCGGCTCTGGAGGAGATTTTCCCTGTTCTATGAGGATTTTGCATGCCCTGACATCAAGGCGCGAGCGCCAACGTCCGCAGTGTCCTCCCCCTCGATGGTGCAGCCTCTAGAGGTGATTGGTCCACAGGCCTCCACCTGTAACCAACCAAACCCCCGAGGTGCCAACAGGCTGTCATGCCCCCAGCCTCCACCGGGGTCACCGTCCACCAAGTGAGATTTCCACCCTCCCCCCAGAGAAGGTGAGCTGTCGTCGGACACTCAGCCGTTCTCCCCCGGGCAACCCATAGCGGCCTGAGTCCACGCCCGAACCCGGGTTGACGGCATGGTGTGAGGTGTGGCGTCCAGCGCCTCAACCCTCAGCACCACCGGGCTGGCCTTAAATCAGCTTTTCTATATGAAAGCAATGTGTGCTTTCACTTGTCATCCTATGATTATGCGCCAGGGGGCATGAAACACGTTAGGAGGACATTTTGTTGTGGATTGTTGACTACAAGGGAAGGAGCCATGATTTTCAGCCATTGTGTGTGCACTTTAAATAAAGAAAAAAAGCACTTTTAAGCAGACCTTGGATTCTTGGCATTTTTATCCTCTGTATGGTGAATTTTCACTTCTAAAGGGAGACCACAGTGAGTAGCTGGTGCTGGCAATATGCTCCATTTCATACTATTGTTTTATAGCCTTGCACAGCAGGCCTAGGTGCGACCCAGAACTGAACTGCCATACCAATATTTTATCCAGGCCCTGAAGACATCAAAGCTGAGACGCTGCTCAGTACCTGGTGCTCACGGTAAAAATGAACATAGGAAAGGCAGCAAACAGTGGCACAGTGCTTTGCCTGCGCGAAACGTTGAGACACTTTCTTGACTGTTGTGTTCCCAGTGTTGGAGATGTTGATTTTAACAATAAAAAGATTTGAGAACTTTATGTAGTTGGACTGGTGTCAGGATTCCTGGTGTGAGTGAGTGCCACTGTTTGCTGCTTTTCCTGTTTTATCCAGGCTCTCTGGCAATTTTTCAGCCATAGTGCCTATTGTCTTCCAAAGGCAATTTTGACATTTTATCATGTACGCCAGATAGCTGGAATATTTAGGCTCAGGTAAGCAGAAGCAAAAGTACTCTTCCCTGTCACATCTGATTTCCTCGATTCCTTATCAGAAGGAAGAGAACTCATGTGTTTGGGAGCCTTTGATCTGCATGAGCAGCCATAATCATCTCTGGGTCTGTTTTAGGCTGTGATGAATAACAGGGCTTAGCAGTGGGGGCTGGTCGTTGTTCATCAGCCTTTCTGGGAACTGCTGGCAATTGAGCTGGCCTATGCCAGGCAACCACAGTAGCATCCTCAAATGCAGAATGCACAGGTGGAATAATTACCATAGGGGAGGCAGAAACCTCCAAGAACTCACAGAGATTTTTCTTGGAAGAATCCTTCTGAATCAGAAAGGCTTGAAAGGAGGCATCTTCACGTGAAGACCTTGGAGTATTTTTCATACTCTCCTCTAAGCAGGAGGACAGAGTGAAACTTGAGCCCACAACATCTATTGCCTCTTCTTCATCATCCATGGCCTCCTCCTCCTCTTCTTCCATATACTCTGAATTATACTCCAGTTCATTGTCAATGTCAACTGTCATTGGCTGAGGCTCAATGGAATGATGAGACAAGTAAGGAGGAACCATCAGTGGGGGTCCTGTTGACGGAGACTGTTCAGGGCTCAGCACTACAGCTAGGACTGAGAACTGGAACGTCAATGGTAAAGTTGACAATGGTCCAGCCAAGGGCAGTGATAGAGTTGACAATGACAGAGGCAGCAGCATAAGACACTGAAATCCAGGTGCTGGCACATGTTTAGCCTGGACCTGGGTTGGGGCCTGTACGCAACGTCTCTCGGGGTGGACAGAGGTTACGTATATATAAAAGTAACCAGAATTTGGAAATAACTAGATGGTTGGCATATGCTGCCTTATGCCTTCTGGGCCCTTCTCTCTTGCCCGGGCATGCCACATCTTTGGTTGTCACATGTTATATACTAGGAAGAGATAAGAACCTGCACTCCCTTCCTTCACCAAGATAGTGTCTTTCTATTTGGTGTTTAGTACCAAAATATTGGGATGTGATATTGGAGAACTGATCTGGCTACCAGGACATATAACCAAGGAAAAGCTGCATATACTTTACTCCCTTAAAAACTGAGTTTTCTATACTGCCCACCTGTTGTAGTACATAAGTATCACCAACGATCTCCCTACTATGTGGCAGATGTCGAGCATCTCCTGGTGCTTATATTCACTATTTTTGGATATGCCCAGTACTGCAGGTGTTTTGGAAGGCTGTGGCGGGTGCACTTTCCACTATGGCAGGGAAGCAGATACTGACATCGCCGCTATCATTGTTATTGGGGTTGGAGGATATGTGGGTGGAAGGATGGGGGCTGCTCCCTAGATGGCTTTGGATAGTACCGATACTGGAACGTCAATGTATTATGAATCCGTGGGTTTCCTGTGCTTCTCCTACATTGGCTCAGTGGAGAATGCTGACTGTTCAGACCCTGGCCCTGGGGTGCCTATCCTTTGTTCTTAAGGGAAGGGGGAACACTTTTTCACAACATGGGAACCCTTCCTGAACTCTCTTTCCATTGCAGAATCTCAGACTCTGTGTCAAAGTTTGAGATAGGGGGACTCTGGAGATGTCACTGGGGGTGAGGGAAGGTCTTGCCTCCTTTCTGGGGACCGGGGCAAGTGGAGGGGCCTCCTTGATGGTGGTTGCTTGCGGTCATGGGTGCCCCAAATAAAGATGCTATCTTCGGTATGTAATAAACTATTATCATCTGTGGTCAATCATTAGGTGCCCATTATAATCTCATTTAGCTGGACTATTGGATTGTTTGTTAGACTTAGATTGGGGGGATGGGGTAGTTTTAGATAGTTAGGTTTCCTTTTTAATTTTAATTATGTTGGTTTTTATGCAACTTTCAATATTTGTAACTGTTTAATAAGATTACAGCTACAGGCAGGTGTTTCTCTTATGTGATTCACTACATGATATGAATATTGTTTTGTGTTTCTTTAATACGCTGTAGAGTTTGTATTGTGATACTCTATCTGTCTGATTTTGTACTTATAATTTTAATAAAAAGAATGATACAAAAAAATGGAGTTTTCTTACACTCAATCTCCCATTGCCCAGCTACTGGTGTATAATATCCTATACTGGTGACATTGTTAGCTCACAGGCTATCCTATACAGGAAGGCTAGCAATCAGCTGGATTTCCCCCTCCCAACACTCAGTCCATTGCAGTTACTGGATAGGAGTGTTGGTCTAAATCACACTTCCTCAGTTGGAGGACACATCAGACTCTTGGTTTATGGATATTCGTCCTGGTCTGATTTTTCCATTTCTGGCCCTGTTAGCCGAAGTTACAATCTTGAGATTCCTGGCTGACTTTTCATATGTTTTCCATCATGTCACTTCAGTTGATGGCAGATATTGGTTCAAGATTGACTACATTAAATGGTGAACCAGGAGTGGGAAGGCTTTCCCTAGGTCCTAAGAACCCTTTGGGGACCACAATGGAGTATAAATGGTTATTGTGCTTTCATGCATTTAAATGGAGGTCCCTACTAAGATTCTGTCATATAATGTGAGCAGAGTATATAACCCCATTAAGCATTATAGGCTGCTGCAAATGTCTAAACCTGAATACCCAGAAGTTCTGTTGTGACAGGAAACTCATCTGTCTCAGTTTGAACATGCCAAGCTCATAAAATTTGGATCTAATGTAGTATAGGCCTCCTCTCATAAAAGTGGCAGGTGTCAGGGGGTGCAGTTATTCTTCTCCCCCCGGAGTATGTCCTTTGTGTTGCAAACAAAATATATAAAGGGGGCAGATTTGTCATCCTGGTGGGTCATTTATATGATGAATTAGTTACTCTGGTGAGTGTACACCTTTCATCAGACTCTGACAAATAAGTAATAAAACACTTTGTCGATAAACTGCTGGATGTCTCTCAAGGAATATTAATCTTGTATGGTGATCTGAAGTTGGTATTAAATCCAGATATGGATGCCACAGTCTCGGGGGCCCATTGGGTTTCCTCTGCTCAAAAATACTTTAAATCGTTGATGAATCAATTAAGGTATCTGGATCTCAGGAGATCATTTTTTTTTCAGCAGTTTTTTTCTTCAGATCAGTTCTATACCCACTATTCTCCCAGACACTAGTCGGATTCTAGACTAGATTATTTTTTTTGTAACAGCAGAACATTTGGAGAAGAAGGTGCAAGATATTAGTGTGGGGCTGAGATTTCTTTCAGATCATTCTCTCATATTCCTGAAGGTGCAGCTGGGAAAACAATGTAAGTTTACTATGTGGAGGCTTAACCTCTTTTTGCTTAAAGACCGTGCCCTAATTGATCTGGTTAAGGAAAAGGTGCCTTTAATCCTAGCACAGAATGATAGGGGGGGATATCTCCCTAGCAGTAGTCTGGGATACTTTAAAGTCAGTCCTTCAGGGAGCTCTTATAGAGTATTCCTCCAGGCAGAGATGGCAAAAGGGGCAGAAATAACTTGAATTGAAGGAAACGCTCACTACTTCCCAGCTTTTGTATACCGTGGGGGAGAAGGCAGTATTTTACCATACAGCCCACACTAAAAGGGAATTACAGCTACTTATGAACCAAAAAATAGAGCAGGCACTTTTTTACCTGAAGCACCATTATTATGAGGGGGGGGGGCTGCAGATTGGCTTGGCAGCTTCAAGCACAGAAAAAAACAAGCACGTATTTTGCAGTTGAGGGGCCCAGCCACTGGACAGCTCATAAGGAATCATGCCAGTATACAACAAATTTTGGCTGAATACTATAGTACACTGTATTTCCAAGACAATCCCACACATAAGCGGCTATGAAGCAGTTTCTAGATAAATTGAATCTCCCCGTGCTGTCCGCTGAAATACAGGCACGTCTCCTAGTTCCACTCTCCTTGGATGAAGTTTTGAAAGGGATTAAAAACCTAAAATCTGGAAAGTGTCTGTGGCCAGATGGACTACCAGACACATTTTATAAAAAAATTCCATGATCAAACATTTACTTACAGTATATGAGGAGAGAGGTCCCACTCACCCCCATCCTGGAGGTGCACCACCAATTCAGCTCTATTGACGCCAGGGAAAGACCTTGCAAGCCCTCCTTAAATGCCCAAATCAATATTAAATATTGATTATAAGTTATTTAAAGGGCTATAGGCCAGGAGGTTTGATAAAATTTTACCCAGCTTAGCAGATAAGAACTAAGCAAGGTTTGTGCATAAATGACAGACTCATGACAATGTGCACTGTACCCATCTCCTGACAGATTATGCCATGCAGTGTTCCATCTCCATGGTGGTGGTTAGTCCAGATGCCAAAAAGGTATTTCACAGGGTGTCCTGGGTGACTATTGGGGGCACCCTGTCAAAAATGGCAAACCATTAATGGCCACAATTCAGCTAGCAGATGGGGTAGAGGGGATCCCCTGGGAGGTCACGCTTTTAAAACTGCTTTATGTGCAGATGATGTTATTCTAATGCTGACCTCACTTGAGATCTCATTACCGCAAGTATGGTCTATTGTAGAGGAATTTGTATCTTATCAGGTTTTAAATTAAATGTGCTGAAAACAGAACTTTTGGCCTTCAACTTTACCCCCTCTCCTGCCCTGAAAGTTAAATTACCTATTCACTGTAACAGAGGGGCATTAAAATATTTGGGGGTCACCATTCCCAGAAACCTATCCCACTGGGAGCTCCTGAACTATGAGCCCATCACACAACAGCTTAAGGAAGATTATTTAAAACAGTGGACACTGCTCCCTCTTTATTTTTCTGTCAAGAACAGAAACAATTCGACAGAACATTTTGCCATGATTATTTCCTACAAACCTTACACTAGTACCAGACAGGAGTTACTTTCAGTATTACAATACTATTTTCTCTAGATTCCTTGGGGGCCTTCACATTAGCTATTCGGTTCTCAGTGGCCTTCACCTACCCTATGTATATAATAAATGCTTTGGCAGCCCAGCTGCATATCATCTATTGCTGGATCAAGCCATATTATCGAGCTCATTGGAAGACTATAGGTTTAGTCCTGAATGACTTGGAGAATAAAGACAAACATTTATTTTTTCACCTATTAACAGCAATTCCCTTACTTAGCTTTTCCATGTATACCGCCATCCCTTTAAAATATTGGAGGTTAAGCTGCGGATGATACCTACCTGCTGAGGATGTGGTATGGCTTAGCGCAATAGCCCATGTTATAAAATGCCAACTTTCTCAACATGCATTGCCCTGTGGCAGTGCTCAAAAAACTTGACACGCTGTACCACAGGGCCCTAAGATTCCTCTTCAGTCTACCTCTTCGCACTCACCACTGCCTACTGTACCAGGAATCAGGGTGGCCTTCACTCTCAGCTAGGAGAAAAAGAAATGCCCTACTTTGGCTTCATAGAGCACTATCCAATAATCTGCCTACTTACATCTCAAGTCTCTTCACTGTGGCCAAGAGATCGTATGGCTTGAGATGTTTCTCCTTATTCCAGATTCCTAAAGTGAACACAGCATATGGAGTGGCTGCCATCAACTTCTCACTCCCATCGTTATGGAATAACCATGCAAAACTCCCTAAAACTCATCTCACTCCCAGGCATATTCTCATTTAAAGCTTCATTAACCGTATTGTTGTCGGAAGCCTGCAACTATTTTCGTAGACACTGATCAATCTACATCATGCTCCTCTTACAAATTCTGCAGCTAATTGTCGATTAAGATTCCTCCCTATTAAGGTTGCCTAGCTCTCTTAATTCATTCTGGCCTTCTTATTCCACTCAGCTACCTCTATCATACCTAGTTTCTCTTAGTTGCCCTTCCCCATTCTTACCATCTCTACCTTACTATTGTCCTTAGAGAGACTAGGATTCTTGCTCCCCTACTTCCTACATATCTTTTGCTCCGAATTATGTGTTCACCATATTTGACAGGCACTTGATATTGGCCTTCTGTGGTTCACCTGTATATGTATTAAATTTTTGTACCACCCTATTGGAGTTATGCTTGTTCTGATTTGCAACTTACTATTGTACAATGATTTCTACATTTTGTTTTTCTTTTGTTACTACCTTAACTCATCTGTATTTTTCCTTGTACTAAACTGCAATGTATTATTGCCCAGGACCACCTTGAAAATGAGCTTGCTCAATGGTGTATATGCCTGGTTAAATAAAGTGATTGATTTAAGCAATAATGCACGACAGGGTGTGTGTTGTGCTGGGATAACGTCACGCCTAGGGTGATTAGCCGCGAGGCCGCAGGCGAGTCATATCATCCCAAGTGACGTTATCCCAGCACAACACACACCCTGAAGTGCATTATTGCTATTATACAATGGCTTGTTTATGTAAAGAAAAAAAAGAAAACATTTTTAAAGACATTTTTAGTTAATTTATGATTGTGGAGGTATATCAAGAAAAAAAATAGTTCCATTTTGCCCAGCAGGTGGTGCTGGTGCTAAATAAATGAAATCCTCTCTGCAACCTCCCCTCCCTACACACACATACACCATTCATTTCTTTTTTTTTATTATTGTGTGGTAGCCTCTGATGCAGTTGAAGCCAGTCTGAAGTAGTTTGTACCAAGAGGTAAAGGAATGAAAGAAAGAAAAATGCGTTAAGTCAGCGAGTGGGCGTGGCTCTATGATGTCGGTAGATGACATGCTCGCCTTCCTTTATGAGAGTTCTACATCGGCATGAATATTTAATGTTTACATGCTGTCCCCCTTCCGCTGGTCCGTTGTGAGACTTGGGCAGGTATAGTCGGTGGTTAGCGTCGCGGTTTAACGGCCACTGAGCTTATCGTCGTGCTGTTTAGTGTTGAACTGTGGTATGCGATGTGCTACGCAGCAGGAGAAACCTGATTTTTAGATACGGCTTTTTCAAACAGAATTCTTTTACATTTGGGATCTGGGGCACAGGAAAAAGTTCAGACAGTGAGGTTTTTGAGAGGGGTGGAAATTCTGTGTTACATGATGGGAGGGAGATGTTTAGGGCCGGCTGAATAATGGGACTGAAGAGAGTTGTGCTGCCTTTTTGTAACCTGCCCTGCTGACTGCGGGTTTACTGTAGCTCTGTGAAAGGAGCTGGGCAGCTTCAAATGGGCAATGATATTTTGCATGTCATTTAGTCATATGTGTGCTGGGACTAGATCCGTGATGTTGTACTGGGATAACATCACGGGTCCAGTCCCAGACCGACCAATCAGAGGCAAGCATTCTTTCTTGCCATTGTATAATGATTGATTGAAAATGATAAGGGGAAATCCTGAAATCTGATTCGCTGTTGTTCATGTAGCAATTATGTTCCATGCATGGAAAATAAAAAGTGCTACCAAATGTGCACTGATCACCTCTGGAATCATTACACTAATAGAATGTTAAGAATTCAACTGGCAGCCATTGTTTTTTGCCCTGTAACTGTAAGCATCACATTTACTTGCAATGGGCCCTAAAAACAAAAGTACCTTAAATACAGAATAAAACAGATTTAAATGTTGTTTCCCTGATCATCACATTCTCCTTACACACATAAACAAATCAGGAACATTATTGTTTATAGTTTTCATTACAACTGTTTCTTTGCTGATAATGAAAAATTCCCCTTCTATCTTTACCTGCTCATCAGGGAAATCTCTTCAACTTGTCCTGACAGAGATAATTGAGTCTCTGGCTATAACAGAGGCCTTTGTTTTGTGTGTGTGTGTGCGTGTGTGTGTGTGTGTGTGTGTGTGTGTGTGTGTGTGTGTGTGTGTGTACAGTGTGTGTGCATGTGTAGTATGTTAGGAGAGTAACATTCTACCAGTGGAACTGAGCAGAATTTTGAATCCATGTATTCCATGCTAAACATTCCATATCTTGAATGTGGGGAAAAACAGAGAGAAAAAAAAAACAGGAAGAAGAAAGTAGGCAAAATGCAGTGACATCGTCAATGACATCATTTGTTGTGGGCGAAAGGACTATTTTATCATAAATGCTCACATGTAAATCTATTGTTTCTACATATAAACATGCTTTTCCCAACTGTAAAAAGTTTTTTAAGAAGGAGCCCATTTTATAAGCGCAATTAGGCACTCTGGGATGTGCATGGAACACATTTTACTGCATGGCTAGTGGCTAAAGTCACTCGGCCTGCAGCCTCATGCCTTATCACTCCCCTGGCCATGCGGTAAAATGTGTTCCATGCACACACCATCGTACCCTATTGCTTACATGCAACATTCCTTTCCAGTGCCCTTGATAGGGGACTGCAATAAGGTGGAGGGGGACAGTGCATGGCTTGAAACATATGTATCTATTCTTCACTACCCAAGGAATATGCTTTTTTTATTTTCTTTTTTATTAATTTCCACATTAAAAAGACAATAACCATAACTGGTGTAAAATTACAACAGTAAAAAACCAAAGAGTAAGTATAACAAATACTAACCAAACCTGCAACTTAACCCAACCAACACCCCCAACCCCCACAAGGGAATAACTTATGAAAGATAGGAACCCAATATGACAAAATAATATAGAGAAAAAGATACTTCAAATAACCTGAAAACAATATTGTAACATCAAAAGGTAACAAGCATTTGTCAATGCCGAATGTTGTCTTGTTGGCATTGGCATTGGTAGTGCAGGAGTTAGAGAGATGCATAATAGGAATGGCAGTGAAGTATGGAACTGACGCCAACCTCACCCCACCCTGCAGAGACTGACAGGCAATGAGATGTGCCTTTGGGTCATCGGCCATAACGCTTATGCCATTTCACCTCACCCTACCTTGCAGACTCCGACAAGTGTCGTGTTGTGCCTTGGGGTCATCGGGCCTTACGCTCACCCCATTCCATAAGGAAATACAATGCGATGGGTGCAATATAGGAGAATGGGGTGAACCTTGGGGCCGAAAAGTCCAAGGCACACCTTGATGCCTGTCACTGGCTGCAGGGTGTGGGTGGGGGTGAAATGGCATGAGCATCACAGCTGACAATCCAGTCACACCCCTGACACCTGTCAGTCTCTATGGGGTGGGACATTATGGTTAGAAACTGTAACACCCTGGGCATTTGTTGGTATTTGCACTCCAAATGTTCAACATGGGCTTTTTGTGACCCCACCTCATGAAAGCATTTGGGACCTCCACTTATGAAGAACGGCACCATGATTTTGTTAATCTGTCTTGAACGTTAATTTCCCACAGCGACCGCACCATTCTGTAGCATATGTGCGAAAACACATTTCAGGCAGGATGTGAAAAATGACAGCTGTACCATTCATAAGGAGGTGTGAAGAAATGGCAATGTTGAAAATCAGGAGTGAAAATATTAAAAATTCTCAAAGTTATGAGCATGTGTGGGAACTGCGCAATGCTAGGTCGTAACAGTCATTTTGTGGGATTTTTTCACCAAATTTTCAACATAGGCATTTTGGGACCTCCTCTCATGAACAGTGGCACTGTGATTTTGTTAATCTGTCCCGAACATTGATTTTCCACAGCAACCTCACCATTGTGCGCCAGATGTGCGAAAACACATATCGAGCAGGATGTAAAAAATTACAGCTATACTATTCATAAGCGGGGGGTGTAAATATGGCAATGCTGAAAATCTGGAGTGAAAATATTAAAAATTCTGGAAGTTACGAGCGTGCATGGGAACTGTGCAATGCACACTCATAACACAGTAATTTCTGGAATTTTTTCATCAAATTTGCAACATAGGCTTTTTGGGGGGCCCACCTCATGAACAGAGACACTCATTTTTTTAATCAGTCCCGGAAGGTGATTCCGTGCAGTGACCACAAAATCACCTTTCAGGACTGAATAACGAAATGACAGTGACTGAGTTTATGAGGTGGAGTCCCAAGAACCCCATGTTGAAAGTTTGGAGCCAAGAGTCGCAAAATGGCCGGGATATCCACCTAAGTTGAAATCCCCCATTGATGCCATTATACAGCTTACCATGATTTTCTTCATTTCGCGGTCAGCTTTGAAGAGTGCGGACATGTTCCCACTCCACTAAAGATCATCGCTGGGCTCCGGAGGTAAGTATGGGGTGAGGGGGTGCGGGAGGGGGTGCGCAGAGGGTGGGTGTGGGTTGGGAGAGGTGGGTGTCGTGATCACGAGGGACTTGCTCGCTCACAGGTAACAAAACAGAAAAGACACGAGAAAGGTTTTTTTCCCAGATTTGCTTTTGGACACACGGGTGGACTCCAGTGTGCCACTGTGTTTTTGGGGAGGGGACTGAAGCTGATGGGAATCGGGCCCCCCATCAGCAAAAAAAGCATGTCTGTGTTTGGGGGGGCATGATGCCAAGGGGACTGGGCACCCCCCTCGGCACATAAATTCACAAGGGGGGCATTAAACCAATAGGGATTGGGCTCCCCATCTGCAAATGAACTGGGGAGACGGCATGCCGACAGGGGGATTGGGCACCCCTGACGTCGGCTTTCATGGGACTGTGAGAGGCGGACAGCGACAGCTGCCACCATGTTTATTGAAATGTTACACCAGGAAAGGCATGCCCTGTAATGAAGGGGGGTGCTCCCTCATTGCAGCAGTGAAAATCTTTCAAGTTGGTGGCATGCTACTGAGCTGCTGTCATAGACAGCATGCTCATTCATTGGTGCCACACAAACCAGCCCAAGAAAGCAGGGGTGCCATTGGCCACAACACTGCCACACCTCTACAACCTGCTACTCCAGCAAGCTGTCACAAAATGTTGCTTGCGCTGCGCGTACAAGACAACATAAAAAGGGAGCCCTCCCCAAGACCATTAAGTAGAAAAAAATGTATAAAGCCTGCTCCATTTCTCATTATAAATATGAAGTTTGTTATGGATGCTGGCTATCATGTTCTCTATACGAAAATTTGAGAGGAATACATTTAGCCATTCTTGATCAGATAAAATATCTTGGTTTTTCCAGTGTCTCAGAACAACTAGCTCAACTGAAATAGAAATCATAGCCATATAATATTTATGAACTTTATTCAGTATCTTACCATACTCCCTTATTATACATATTTCAGGAATAAAGAGTCGGTCAAGACCCAAATGGGGATCTGTTTCAGACTGTATGATAAGCTAAAAAGGTCAAACTTTGGAGCATTCCCATAAAATATGTAATAAAAAACACACAGAATTGTTGTTCATTTACACCCTTTTGATTGAGTAGCTCCTATTATAAGTAGATGCATAGGAGTGTAGTATATGTTATGAAGAATATTAAACTGTGTAAGACGGAGCCTGTCAAAAGTGATATAAATACACATATCATGCCAGATATTAGCTCAGTTAAAATGTCCAAGGGGAAAAACTAAGTCCTAATATTTTTGTTAAAAATCGTGGGGGACATTTTCAAAGGAGATGTACCAGCTCATCTGAAGAAATGCACAGTGCAATATTCAAAGGTGGAGATGCACCACGCATCTCCGACTGCTCCGAAGCACAACGATAATGTATGCGGCGCATCTCCAGGGGCATGCCCATGAATATGCAGCACATCTCCATGTTCAGTCAAGATGTGCGGCACATCTGCCCACACATCTCAGAGATGTGCCACACAAAGTTAGGCGTGTTGGTAACACACCTAACCCCTAGCCACCCACAGGCAGGCTGCTGTACTCTACACAGCAGCAGAGCAGCTGCCAGTCCCTGCAGCCTGGTGGCTACCCCACCATCACCAACCCCAATCCCGACCGCGGCATACACTGACATTTATTTGTCACATCCCTGGTAGTCTAGTGGCACCCCCCCATCTCTGAACTCCATCTGTAATAATAATAATATGTGGACAACATCCCTATTTTCCATAGTGAAGTGTACCCCCATCTCAATCTCCATCAGTATTAAAAAGTAATAACCCCATCCCTATTTTCCGTAGTGTAGTGTTCCCCTGTCCCAATCCCCAATCCAAATGAAAAAAATGAAACCCCATTCATCCTTTTCCATAGTGTAGTGTCCCTTCTCCTGGTTCGATCCTCATTCCAAATAAAAAAAATGAAACCCCATCCATCCTTTTCCATAGTGTAGTAGCCCCCCTCCCATCCCGATCCCCATTCAAAATAAAAAAAATGAAACCCATCCATTTTTTTTCCATAGTATAATATTTACCCTCAGACACCCACATCACCCATTCTCGCCCCCATACCAGCACAGGGAATAGGGCTGGGGTTATTACTTTTATTATGGACAGGATCGGGATGGGGGGACACTACACTATGGAAAAAAGGGATGGAGATTAGTTTTACATTACGAACAGGGATCAGGACCAACATGCCATTCCATGGGACTGGACAGGGTGGGCAGGCCACCCGGCACATCCTGTTGGTTGCATCCCTGCTGACAGCATGCAAATGGGGCCATAATGACATGCAAATGGCCAGTTTGTGCCTTGCATGCCTAAGGTCCCATTTGCATGTTTCAGGCTGAATATCTGGAATTTGGGCATGGTGCATTTTTGGGATGTGCCCCACATCCCTATTCCAGATATTCAGGCTGACCAGGGGGTGCGCCGGTGCATCTTCAGCAGCTCCCATTTGTGCCACCCACTATATTTGCTGTATTCAGATGAGACGAGCGATCGCACATCCCATTTGAATATAGCAGTTATTTGTGATGGCCCATTTCTTTGGGCGGCACATCTAGATGTGTTGGAAAGCCTTGAATATGGGGGCCCTTGTATATAATTGGGACAATGTATGGGGTTGGGACACTTTATTAATCGCCAAAGTTAAGAAATCATGACAATCTGTACATAAAGAACCAAGGTCAAAATGCACCAGAAATGGGTGCTTAAGATGAAATAATTTATAAAAGGATTGGGTATCCATTGGGGAAATGAAGAATGTATATCTTCTCAGAGACCTAATATAGCCATTTTGAAGAAAGCAGTCAACCTTATCAGCTGGTAATTGGGGAAGCCAATCCTTGGGAAGACATTTGTGATTTATCTTGAAATTAAGATGTCCGAATATTGGCTGAGAAACGTCCTGGTCAAAATGATAGTGTAGCAGAGAGCTGAGGTGCTGGACGTCTCACCTCGTGCCACGCCAGCAACCTGGGTTCGGGAGCAAGCCTGGGTCGTCGGAGGTTGGCACAGGAGGGAAGGAGAGCGGAGCTGGATGGAGCGGCCAGCAGGCAGCTCTCCTCTCTGGGGTGGTGGAGTGGCATCCCTCGCTCAATAGCTGCCCCCCTGGTGGAGGCCAGGAGGCTGCACAGGCAGGGTGCCTGGCATTAGGCCAATGGGATGGGCGGAAGGGGGTCGTTACCGAGGCTGCAAGGTGCAAGCGTGCCTCCACACGCATATGTCCTTCTCCTGGGGCCCTCGGGAGAAAAATGGTGGATGAAAATATCGGCAATAGGAAGATAACCAACTGCCCGTAGGCACCGCTCCCGGGCTGGGTGTAAGGTAAGCCCTGGTAATTCCGGGTGACGGAGCTGGGGGAGTCGGTTAGATGGGGGCCATCCAGGAGTGCAAAAATAGCTAGAATAAAAAAAAGTGATAGTGTAGCAGTCTGCTTAGCTGAGCATGAACCTTAAATGAAAGACCAATTACAGAATCACAAAGCTCTTTAGGGGGTGTTTTAATATGCGCAAAGGGCATTGCAAAAGGAGAGATTCCCCAATTTGCCATAATACCTGGTTCTAAGTCTAACCAAATAGGTACATATTTATAAGTGGATTTTTCTATATTGGGCGTGAGCCATCTCAAGTATTTACTAGCATGGCTGGCAAAATAATAGTTTGCGAAATTACAGTAGGTAATTTAAGCCTGTCCATCTGTCTGGAAATAGACAATTTATTATAGGCTTGACAAGGGCACTTACCTAACCAAATAAAGTCAGAAACCAAAGTATGGGTAGATAGAGATTTAGCATATTTAAGGGATGTAAGAGTCGGGGGAGTATATTCATTTTGATGACATTTATTCTGCCCCAGAGGGTCAGAGGGAGCAGTTTCCACCTAACCAAATCTTGTTTGATTTTGGTTCAAAGAACATCTGTGTTTAATTGTTTAAGTTGGTTAGGATTCCTAGTAATATCTAGACCTAGGTACTTAATTTGATTAGAGGACCAGGACAAACTCCATTTAAGAATATCTGCCTTGAAAACTGATGCATTTAAGGGCATTACAACAGATGTATCAACATTTAATTTATAATTAGCAAATTTGGCATATTGCTGTATTGTTTCCAAGGAAGCCAGGAGGGATTTTGCCAGATAGGTAATATGTAAAAGGGTATAATCTGAGTATGCCGACAAAACAGGTGGCCTATTATTAATGGGTCTACCATTAATAAGAGGATTATTGCATAATCTGTAAAGTAAGGGCTCCAGATACAAATTAGAATAGATAAAAAGGGAGAAAGGGGGCAACCTTTTCCAATACCACAGTGCAATTTAAATGAGGTGGAGAATACCCCGTTACCATATATTCTTGCATTGGGTACTGAATATAAGACCCTTAACCAAGTAATAAAAGCATCTGGAAATCCAAATTTATTTAACAGAGAAAAGACCAGTTCACTCTATCAAAAGCTTCCTCCGCATCTGAGACACCAATGCCAAAGGCACCGAGGGGTCTCCAGAGAAAATATGAGCCAGCTTTCGAAAATGATCAGGGAAGAGCCTGCTGGATATAAAGCCCACCTGCTCCTTGGAAATTAGAGAAGCCCAGACTTGGTTAATTCTATTGGCAAGAATTTTGGTGAGTATTTTAATATCATAGTTCGTTAATGAAATCGGCCTATATTTACCAATCCTATCTAAGGATTTCCCAGGCAGGAATACAGACAGTGAACAAGCTCAAAAGAACATACAATTTAGGGCCAGTGACCCAGCATCAGAAGTATCACAATACACAATTATAGAATAAAGCAAAATATGAAGCAAATACAAAATTTAGACATCAGAGTGACCGCTTCGGGGGAAATGTTACGAAAGATAGAGCACACCGCTAGTGAAAGGTGTTGGGCTGGCCAAGAAAACAGGATAGGGCCAAGGGTGGGGGGGTCAGGTAAATCCTCAAGCGACAGTGGAGCTAGGAACAGTCACAGGAGGAGGAGTCTAGTAGGTGGGTCTTTAGATCAGTTTTAAAGCAGCCAAGTCTGGGTTCCAAGGAGATTGTGGGTGGTAGGCTGCTCAGCCAGAGAGGGGCGTGATAGCGGAAAGACCTTTGCCCAAGGGAGGTCCTACAGTGGGGGATTAGGAGGTAGGTTTTGGCATAACCTCTGGGAGGCCCTTCTGTACATTTGGATGAGGAGGTGGAGGCCAGAGGGGGCTTGCTTCTGTAGTATCTTTTTGGTAAGGAGACAGGTGTGGTACTTTAGTCTGCCTTCAAAGTTTAACCAGTTCATAAGCTTGTAAAGCTCACAGGTGTGTGCTAGTCTATCACATCCTGAGACCAGACAGCAGGCTTCATTGAGGACCAGCTTTATACGGTGTAGGGCAGTTTGGTCTGCAGTCTTATAGATCACGATGCCGTAGTCCACCAAGGATAAGATGGAAGAGGATACAGCAAGTCAGATGGCCTCATGGGGTAGGCAGTATTTATGTCGGTAGAGCAACCCCAGCCTGGAGTTAATGGAGGAGGAGGAGAGATGTTGGATATGGGTGTAGTAGGTGAGGGAGGTGTCCAGTAAGACACCCAGGTATGTGAAAGTGGTCAAATGTTCTAGGGGGGTACCCAGGGAGTTAGTGATGGTTAGCAGATAGCTACTGTGTGAGATCTGGCAGTGGGCAAAGATCATGGACTTGGTTTTCTTGTAGTTCAGTGTTAGATGGTGGTCAGAAAACCAGGTTTCAAATTCTCCAAAGAAACCCTGAAGGGCATGTTGAAAATGGTTAGGGTGGGGGTGTTTCCAGAAAACTACATCATCATCCACGTAGAGCAGTAATTTCCTGCTGCAAGATTTAGGAAGGGACTTCAGGAAGAGGGTGAAAAACAAGGGGCCAAGTATGGACCCTTGAGGGACTCCTGATAAGACTGGTCGACTGGGGGAGATTGTGATGTTTATTTTGCCCTGTTGTGTTCTGCTGGAGATATAGTCTTTGAACCAAGAGGAGGCCTCTGGGAAAATGCCCAGGGATGAGAGAGAGTAGAGGATCAGGGCATAACTGACGGTGTTGAATGCTTTTGTCAAGTCGACATAGATAACCCCCGCTAGATGACCCGGTTACAGGGTCTCAGGTATGAATGAAGTGAACTCGAGAAGGGCAGTGGTGGTGCTGTGGCTCCTCCGGAAGCTGTGCTGTTCTGGACAGAGCAGGTTATGCTTGGACAGGTAGTCTGTGAGCTGGTCGGAGACAACTTTTCAAGAGCCTTGGAGATGGGGGATAGGATCAAGATGGGCCAATAATTACTGGTGGAAATGTGGTCACCACTTTTCAGAATGGGGGTTATTACTGCACACTTCCAGGGCATAGGGAATTGGCTGAGGCATAGGGACAGATTAAGAATTTTGGTGAGTTGGGACAGGGTCTCATCCAGTGTAAGGAGGAGGTGTTTGAGGTCCAGTGAATCACTGCTAAAGCGAGAATTCACAATGACTTTGGCGAGGTAGCATTTTGCTTCACTACAGGAGATGATTCTCAGATGGAAAAGGGGGGGTCTGTAGTTGCAGGTATGTCCATAGGGGAATTATGAATCAAGTCAAAAAAATTTTGGGAAAGGAAATGGCTGAGGTCTGAGAAGGCAGCATTTAGGGCGTTGGAGATTATAGTGGGATCCTGGGTGACGTCCCCATCAACTAGTAGCTGGGTAGGGGCAGGGGATACGACTTTCCCATTGAGTTCTTCAATATTGCTCAATAATTTTTTCCCTGATCCCCAGGAGGAGGTGAGGGCTTGTTTAAAATAAGTAGTTTTGGCTTGGCAAATGGCCCAGGTGCATTTGTTTCTTGCCTCTCTGTAGCATTGTCGGTCCTGGGGGAGCTGCAAGTCCATTGCTCTATACCAGAGGGTATCTCTGAGGTGTATTTGGTCTAACAGTGACTGGGAGATCCAGGGTGTGTCATGGTGTTACACTATCTGCTTGGAGAAGGAGGCGAAGATGTTACAAGCAGCATTAAAGGTAGATATGAAGTAGGAGAGGGCAACATCTATGGAATGGGCAGTGTGGGGACCAGTTGCAGGTTGTGAGGTATGTTTTAAGGCAGGAGAGGGACCCTTTTTTGAGGCACCTCTGGAGGGAGACTTTAGGGGGAGCTGGGAGAAGTTTGTTTAACCGCCAGCAGGTAACCGGGGAGTGGTCACTTAAAGAATCAGGGAGCACTTTAACATGGGTGAGATTATTAGGTCGGTTAGTGAAGATGAGGTCAATTAATGTAGAGGTCCCGGTTTTTACATCCAGTCTGGTGAGAGACAGGACAACCTGAGTAAGGTTGTAAGGCAGAATGGATTCTTTGTATAGGGAAGACACAGGGGATAGCCAGTTCACATTGAAGTTTTCCAATATGATGATTTCGCCTTTGGATGGGAGGTGGGCAATACTGGTCAATACTGAGTCAAAGGCAGATTTTTGGTTATGTGAGGGGATGTATACAGCCATAACATATAGCACTTTGCCAGGGTTGCCAAGGAGTAACGTGATGGCAAGGGTTTGGGCCCTGTATGCAGGGGGGGGAGACAGGGAGGGCATGCAGGGAGTTTCTAACATAGAGGGCACAGCCACCACATCGTTTGCTTAGCTTGTCATCTCAGAAGATGGAGTAATTGTTGAGGGCAACAGATGCATCTGGGATGTCATTGGAGAACCAGATCTCAGATAGGGTTAGAATGTCTGGAGAGTGTTGAGTGATCCAGCCTTGGAGGGGTGTGAGCTTTTTCTGGAGGCTGCAGATGTTGATGGAAGCCAGCAGGAGGTGACCAGGCTTGCCCACTAGGGGAACACCTGACACAGTCGGTCCAGGGATAGGGTGCACATTTCCCAATGGGAAGAGGGGGAGGATTGCATGCCAGAGCAAATCAGCCCTGATTATTTTGAGCTGCGTGTGTAAGTTTTTTGATGGAGGGACGTGTAACCCCCCTGCAAATGGGGGTTCCCAAAAGACTTCCAGGAGCTTGCTTGAATGCTCCAAGCCTGAATGGTGTTTGGCGTTTAAGCCATTTATCAGTGAGTGTTTTTAGAACCTCTGGTACTGTCTCTTTAAGAGCTGTCTGCTTGCAGACATAATTAGTTTGTATGGGGACTGTGTGTTCTTTGATTGAGTACCACTCGAGCTGCTGCCAATTCACTCTATTTTGCAGTCACTAGGAGTGCAAAGGAACCTATCTGAAAGACGTATCGTTTGCCAGAAACCATTTAGAGTAATAATGAAATTACAGTTTGTCTAACCTGCTTTCTTTGCAGTCAGAACTGTGTCTGCCTAGTTCCCCATTCTGGTTTTGAACTGCTGAACTGGACCAATCAGTGTGGGGTAAGCTAGCTCTAAAATGGTGCCTTGGACGAATCAGAACTTGGACTCATAATCTGAGCCAGCCACAAGAGGATTGTATGGGCAGTGACTCTGGGAGATGTAGTTTAGACGTGCGCCTTTTGGACCAACAGGAGCAGTCTATTGTGAGTGACAGCCAATCCAGTCAAGAACTGGGAGGAACTCAAAGGAAGTGCCGGTTTTGTCTGTTGGAGTTTCAGTTGAGCTCTGGCAGTGAAGAAGGAAGGAGCCCTGTGCTTTTTCAGTGTGCAGTTTTAGTCGGGAAGCGTGTGTAAGGCCCAGAGTTCGGTCTGCAGCTTGTGTAACTGCTTGTTAGGACTGAATCCATCCTGTGAAGAGAATCAAAGGATATCTGAAGTAGAAACCAGGCTCACCGTGTAGAAGACTGGAGAAATTGCTGAATTGCACTCGGTCTGTCAGGAACTGAATCTGCTGTGTGTTCTCCGGGTATTGTGCAGTAATTGCGATCGGGATAGAAGCAGCCTGCCTGGTATAGTACTTTCTGTTTTACCATATAAATGTGTGAAGAGGCTTGTGTACCTCAAGTGAATCCTGCTGCCATTAAAGGACTTTTGCCTGTTACTGTTCACCATATAAATGTGTGAGGAGGCTTGGTTAGCTCAAGTGAATCCTGCTGCCATTAAAGGACTTTTGCCTGTTGCAGTTTGCCATATAAATGTGTGAGGAGTCTCATGGAGCTCAAGAGTAGCCCTGCTGACATTGAAGGACCCTATCTTGTTTGGAGGTCGTGAGTACTAATTCAGGGTCGCCCCTGTTGAATTGCCACATTGAATCCAAATGGAATCACTGTACTGCTGACTGTTTAAACTAATTTTTCTTTTCTCTGTGGGAAGGGCCCTACCAGCTGCCCACGGTTTGGACTAGCCACTGGGGCTTGGGTACCCAGGGACAGTAACTGGTAGGGATAGGCCTGTGCACAGAGCCATAAGTAGATGAGTAAAGTGATAAGCTAATTAACCTGATTTCCCTGTCCTTGTCACTATTCCCCTAAATAAATCCGAGCTGCTTGTTTCAGCAAAGTTATACTGCCTGAGGTATTTGTCTATGTTAAAGTATTGTACTGTGATTGTTGCACTGTATCTTATTTTACAGGAGGTCCCAGTGCCTGAACCAGCCCTGGGGGTAAGTGTATACTGTGAAGGTAATTCTGATATATTGTGTGGGCCACTAGTGGGAAGAAAGGGGGTTTGCAGTGTCCCAGAGGGCTGTGACCAAGTAAGTTTAACTATTGCAAACCCTGACCTCTGGGTGGAGGCACCCGCCATTGGATCCAGGCCCCTCAACCTGTTAGTGGCAAATCAGGCAGGGGTAGTAGCCCCTGGGATAGCGCCATCTAGGGGTTACAGACGTATTTTGTGGGTAAGACTGGGGTGGGAAGGGAACATATGAGTTAGGCTAAAAGACAGGATGTTGTGGGGTGAGTTAGATGGAGTAGGCCGATAGAGAAACGATGGACCGTGGAAAGGGGTGGAGGTCCAGAGAAGGTCAGGACAGAGGTTCTGCACAGGTCACAGGTTTAGGGGCTAGCCAAGGGCTCAAGGAGGAGCAGGAAAACATGTTGGTAAACTGGGGGGGGTAACAAACCAGGAAGCAATAGGTAGCCCCAAGAGTGGGACATTGTGTTATGAAGGAGGGTTGCCATGGGGTTGGGTGACCCTTCCTTGGGGAGAGTGGAGGGGGGGAGTGACACTGAGGGAAGGGAGTAAGTGACTAATGTTAGAGTCTGAAGGAGAGGTTGCATGGCAATGCTATTATTAGCGATAGAGTATAATTGAGCTAGAGGCCACTAGTGGTGAAAGAGTATTTTCTGCTAGTGGGGAAATGGGCTGATAGGTTTCTGAAATCACGTGAGCCTTCCTATATAAAGGCTAGTGCACCAAGGGTGGTGGTGGGGGCAGTGGGGTAGCCGACACATAGCGTCAGCAAGGCAAAAAAGTCCCTTGTTCAGCCGCAGGCAAGCAAGTGGACGTTTTTCAAGCGCCACCACACTGCACCAAATATCCGTACCTACTGGGACCGAGTTGTCTCTGAGGGAGGGCAGCTTCATGGAGCCCTTGCGACCTCCTCTCGGTGTGGGGGTCAGCTGTGAGGAGAGAAGAAATTTGGGGACATAAAGTTAAATAAGGTAGGGTGAGTGGTGGGGGGGCTACCAGGGGAGGGACAGAGTTGGGCCCACTGAAACACCGTATTACTTAAGTGGCAATTAAGGCACCAGGGATTGCAGCAGCATAAATAATGATTTTAAAATACTTCACTGAGTCGAACAGAAATAATTGATAGCACAAATAATGATTTAAATGTACTTTGTTGTGTCTAACAGAGACAATTAAATTGCTGTTTGCTGCATCTAACAGAGATAATTAATTTCTATAAAGTAGTACACCTTAGAAAATGGACAAGATTATTTGTGCTCTCTGATTGGCTGAAGGGCGCTATGGGGGGTACATTAACATTCGATAGACGCCTGCTTAAAACAAGTGCCAATTTGGAGTGCCACATTACTGAGAATATTTATGGGCACCCCAAATTTTCAGTGTCATCAGCCGTCATTTTTTACCTCTCGCTTAGCGTTAGCGAGAGAGTGGGGGAGTGAGTTCATGGCACAAAAATTCCCTCAGAGCAAAGCTGCTCTCCTCTGCCTGCCCACCCCCCATCATCTTTCAATTTTAATACCACTCCAAAATATAAAACAAGAACCAAAACGAAGCTGACAACCTTACCGACTTCACATCGCCAGCAGCGCAGCTTTTAAAATGACATAGCGTGCCTCTGTACAGAAACAAAACTCTCATCCTGTTTACCCGCCTCCCTCACACTGACCCTGACACAGTCTCTCTTCCTGTAGCAAACAACCCACAACTGAAGCCTTTACGTATTTTAAAAAATACAAAGTACATCCTTTTTTTCTCCAGTTTGCCACTCGACTTCTGTGTCCCCCGATCGCCTACGAAACAACACTGAAGCAGTCCAGTTCCACATCTCAGCCGCTCGCTCACTGCTCACAATCTACCACCCAAGAAAATTAATTTACAAGCAGAAGGAAAAACCCATGAATAGGACGGTGGATGGGGGGGTTTAAAGTGACAGTGCACCAAATAAAAACAATGTCACAGACATCAGCACCTCTAGTGGCATTAAACCAGTAAGCCAGTAAAGGGACTATTTTACATAACCTGATGTTTCTGTGCATTTTTTTTACTAATATTTCACATTCTTTTTGTATTAATTAGTAAAAAAAAAAAAACTAATGTAAGCCCATTTCTAAGCGCAATAATACCCTCCAGGGTAGGTATGGGCAATACCGGACCGCTCAGGGGCTATAAGGCCTCTTGCCTGCACTGACCATTATGCCACTGGACGGTCCGGTATTGCCCAATACCACCCACCCTGTCAGGTATTATTGCTTGCTTAAGGCACCTGGCATTACAGATGAGTGTACTTTGCTTGTTTAACAGAGAATTAATTAAGTAAGGAGTTGAATGCTCTTTTCTTTGTCTAACAAAGATAATTAAATTCTATATGCAGCACATCTTAAGGCACCAGACATTACAGCAGCATTAATGAAGTTTAGGAGAAAAAATAGTAATAAATAAACTATCTACAGTACTACGCCGACACCAGCCCTGCTGGTTTGAAAATAGTGCCAAAACAGATTCAAAAGTCCCTTGTTCAGCCGCGGGCAAGCAAGCAAGCAGCCGTTTTTCAAGCACCACCGTGCTGCACCAAATATCCGTACCTGCTGGGAGCGAGTTGTCTCTGAGGGAGGGCAGCTTCAGGGAGCCCTCGTGACCCCCTCTCGGTGTGGGGGTCAGCTGTGAGGAGAGTCCATGATATTTGTCAAATCATCAAGGTGGCCCCAATACATATGTCACAGGAGTGCTGACCAGTTTAACTGGCTGATAGGCAGGTATCCCGGGGGGGGGGCAGACAAGCTTACTCCCATGTTAGCAGGGTAGAAGTCAGGGTAGAGGCACAGGGGGAGGGAACCAAGGAAAGGTAAGGAAAGAAACAGGGTGGAGGGTGGTCATGCTGAATCTGAGGAGCCTAGGTAATAAGTCAGCTGAGCTGCAGGCTCTCCTAGCAGTGGGGAAGGTGGACATTGTGGCCATCACGGAAATGTGGGCCACCCAGTACCAGGACTGGGAGGGATATGATGATCCCAGGTTATAGAATAGTCAGGAAGGACAGGACTATGGGGAAAGGGGGGTGTGGCAATCTATGTATGGGAAGGGATAAGGTATATAAGGGAGGAAAGGGAGGAAGGCAGTACAGAGGCCCTGTGGATGCAGTTTCAGGACTCGAAAGGTAGGACTCTGAGGATGGGGGTAGTATACAGACCACCAGTGTAAGGGGATGACCTGGATAGAGAGCTACCTGAGCAAATTAGAAGGGTCTGTAGGAAGGGGAACACAGTGGTGGTGGTGGGTGACTTCAACCTACTTGAGGTGGATTGGGGCACTCCAACCACCATGAGTGCAAGGGAGCAGGTCATACTAGATGCATTTCAGGACAGCTTCCTGGTGCAATTGGTATATGAGCTGACTAGATTGGAGAGGACGCTGGACCTGGTACTTTCAAATGGAGAGGCAGTAAGAGAACCGGGGGTGAAGCACCCTCTGGCTGGGAGTGACCACCACTCGGTGTGGTTCAGGCTCAATATGAGTAGGGAAACAGGGGGCATGGGGACCAGGGTGACTGACTTTAAAGAGGTGGACTTTAAAAGGATGGAGGAAATTTGGAGTAGGTATCTGGTGGGAATTAAATCGGACATGGATGCAAGTCAAAAATGGGATTTTTTTAAAAAGGTCTGACAGAGGCCACTGAGACTTGGATAAAGACACAGAGTAAGAAGGGAAGGGCAAAGAAGCCCAGTTCATTGACTCGAGAGGTTATGGAGGGGGTGAGAGCCAAGGGGAAGGCATTTCAGAAACTCAGGACATCAGGAGGAGGGGTTGACAAGGATGAGTAAACGAAGAAGTCCAGGGAGGTTACCAGGCTAGTCAGAGCGGCCAAGGTTTCAAGACAGCTGAGACTGGCACAGGGTATTAAGGAAGGAGAAAAGGACTTCTTCATATACATTAGAGAGAGCAGGAAGAACAAGGACCAGATTGTGAGGATTAGGAAGGACGGAGGGTGGGTGGAAAAGGGGGTGGATCAGGCAGAGGCATTAAATGAATACTTTTTCTCTGTGTTCACAAAGGAGAAAGGGCAGCAGATACCTCAAGGGAGAGGTGGAGTGGGTAGCGGGGGGAGGGGGTGACTGATGTAGGGATCAGAGAGGACAGGGTTCTGGAAGGATTAAGGGCACTGAGGGTGGACAAGGCACTGGGACCAGACGGCATTCACCCTAGGGTACTCAGGGGGCTGGCGGAGATATGGCTCAGAGGTAATTTAAGAAAGTATTTTTTCACAGAGAGGGTTGTGGATGCATGGAATGGCCTTCCGGAGGAGGTCGTGGAGTCAAAACAGTGGTGGAATTCAAGCATGCATGGGACAGTCATAAGGCAATTCTAGGGGATGGGGGTAGGAAGAAGTAGGCTGCTGGTTAACTAGGATCTGCAGCTTATCCAGTAGGCAGGGAAATGGGCAGACTGGGTGGGCCAAGCGGTCCTTATCTGCCATCAAATTCTATGTTTCTATGTTTCTAATACCTGTCTGGACACAGGATGCATACCACAAGACTAGAGGATGGCCCATGTGGTGCCCATTCACAAAAGTGGCCCAAGGAAAGAAACCAGGTGACTACAGACCAGTGAGCCTCACATCAATTGTGGGGAAGGTAATGGAGACAATCCTAAAAGAGAGGCTAATGACCTTTTTGGAGGACAATGGTCTCCAGGACGGCCAACAACATGGGTTTGTCTCAGACAGATTCTGCCAGACAAATCTAATTGAGTATTACGACTGGGTGACCAGGGAGCTGGACAGGAGCCATGCGGTGGATGTCCTGCATTTCGACTTCAGCAAGGTCTATGATTCCGTGCCACATGGGAAGCTGGGGGGGGGAGCTGGAATACATAGGGGTGGGAATGAAGATGGTCAGACAGATCGTCAACTGGCTGAATGGAAGGCAGCAGAGGGTGGTGGTGGGAGGGGGAACTCTCATCACTAAGGGAAGTGATGAGCGGGGTGCCACAGGAATCGGTACTGGGACCAGTGCTGTTTGGGATATACAGTACACAGTTGATATCTCACATGGGATCTGGAGTAGGATCAGTCTGTTCGCTGATGATACGAAGATGGGAGCTGTGGTAGATGACATTGAAGGGTGGAAGGGACTGCAGGAGGACCTGACCAAACTACAGGAGCGGTCAGAAACATGGCAGCTGGGGTTCAATGCCAAGACGTGCAAGGTACTGCATTTCAGAGCTAGGAACCAGGGGAGGAGCTATTAGCTGGGAGGGATGCAGCTGGAAAGCACCATGAAGGAAAAGGATCTGGGGGTGCTTATAACGGGTAGCATGAACAACTCAGCTCAGTGCAAGAAGGAGGCAGCAAAAGCCAACAGGATGCTGGGGTGTATAGTGAGGGGAATCTCCTCCAGAAATAGGGAGGTGATCCTTTCCTTGTACAGATCTCTGGTCAGGCTGCACCTGAAGTACTGCATGCAGTACTGGCGCCCATTCCTGAAGAAGGACATCAAATTGTTGGAGGGGATGCAACATAGGGCTACCAAGATGATCCAGGGATTGGAGGGAAAGTCCTACGGGGATAGATTGGGCAAGCTGAATATGTACTCCCTGGAGGAGAAGAGGGATGGGGGGATATTATTGAAACATTTAAATACCTTAAGAGGATAAATAAGGCTAATACAGAAGGGATTTTCCAGCTTAGAAGAGAAGGGATATGAGAGGGCATCAGCTGAGACTGGAGGGGGGAAAATTCAAGAGGGAAATCAGGAGACATTTTTTCACTGAATGGGTGGTGGTAAGGTGGAATGCTCTGCCCGAGGAGGTGGTATCCTGTAGAAAGATGGGCGGCTTTAAGAGGGGTTGGGACAGGGTGAGGGGGGGTTGTGATAAAGAGGTGTGGGGCAGCTGCAAGTTGAGGGGCTAGCTGCACAATTGAGCAGACTTGATAGACCATAAGCCCTGCTTCTGCTGGCATTGCATTTAGGGCCTACATATTGTTTTAACCCCTACCTGTTTCCATTTACATCAATGGTAATCTTTTCTAGTACTGAGAACCTGAATAATGTTAATGGAGTACTTTGTCTTTTCCACTCCCCCCCCCCCAACTATGGTCTCATAGAAGAGCCATTTAATGGGCTATATCTGTGTGCATATCTAACTCCCCTGACCTCCCACATATATAAGTCACCAGACTGAGAAGAAATATACGCACATACGAAACTGCCAGCAGATATAGGTGATTCGGTCTATCTAGTCTGCTCAAGTGTGCAGCACTTCAGTCCATTAGACTGCAGCTGCCCCCAGTTTCCTTCCTCACCACTGCCTGCCCCCTTCCGGTTTGTACTGTAAACAGTAAGTAAGAGACTTAAAAGACTTTAAAAAATGCTTGCTGAGATTTTTGGTCTGTTTTCCCTCCATCCCTCATACTTTAAGATTTCCCAACTCCTGTTTGCTTGTTGTTTTTGTATCCGCCTTCTGGAAAAATCTTTATGATCTAGGCTTAAGACTAAAAGTTACAGTAAAGATAATAAGAAACATAGACTTTGACGGCAGATAAGGACTGCTTGGCCCATCTAGTCTGCCCATTTCCCTACCTACAGGATAGGCCGTAGATCCTAGTTAACCAACAGCCTATTTCTTCCTACCCCCCCCCACAAGAATTGCCTTATGTCTGTCCCATGCATTCTTGAATTCTCCCACAGTTTTAGACCCACAACCTCCTCAGAAAGGCTGTTCCATGCATCCACTACCCTCTGTGAAATAATACTTCCTCACATTGCCCTGAACTGCCCTCCTTCTATCTTTAAATTGTGTCCTTTTTCTTGCAAGTCTCTTTTTCTGAAAGATGCTACCCTCTTGGACTTTGTTGATTCCACTGAGGTACTTAAAAGTTCTATCATGTCCCCCCTCTCCCTTCTTTCCTCAAGGGTATACATATTAAGCTCCTTTAGTCTCTCCTCATACGGCTTCTCTTGCAGACCCTGCACCATTTTAGTTGCCCTCCTCTGGACTGCCTCTATCCTGTCTATGTCCTTGCAGAGATGGGGTCTCCAGAACTGGACACAGTACTCCAGATGGGGTCTCACCAACTGTCTGTACAGAGGGATAACAACTTCCTGTTTTCTGCTGCTGATGCCTCTCCCTATACATCCCAGTATACCCCCAGCCCTCCCTACTGCCTTCTCACATTCCTTGCTAACCTTAAGGTCATCTGATATGATTACCCCCAGGTCCCTTTCCTTTTTGTTGTTGTTACTACCTCCCCACCCATTGTGTATTCTTCCCCTGGGTTCTTGTTTCCCAGGTGCATTATTTTGCACTTCTTTGCATTGAATCCTAGCTGCCATACTTCTGACCATTCCTCCAACCTTGCAAGTCCCTTTTCATCCTTCCACGCCTTCTTGTGTATCAACCCTGTTGCAGATCTTGTATCATCTGCAAAAGGCATACTTTTCCTTCCAGTCCCTCTGCAATGTCACTGATGAAGACAGACATTAAAGGACTGGACCCAATACTGAACCCTCGGTACCCACTAGTAACCTCTCTTTCTTCAGAGTGGACTCCATTTACAATTACCTTCTGTGTCCTGTTGTGCAGCCAATGTTTTACCAGTCTACCACCCTGGGACCCACTCCCAGGCTGGTTAATTTGACTATTATTCTTTTGTGTGGGACTGTGTCAAATGCCTTGCTAAAGTCTAGGTAGGCCATGTCCACAGCCCCTCCCTGGTCTACTACTTTGGTCACCCAGTCAAAGAAATCTATTAGATTCGTCTGACATGACCTTCCCGCTGTGAATCCATGCTGCCTTGGGTCCTGTGCTCCACTGGCCTCTAGGTACTCAACTATTCTTTCCTTCAGAAGTGACTCCATCACTTTCCCTACCACAGAGGTCAGACTGACAGGTCTGTAGTTTCCTGCCTCTGTCTTGGTCCCACTTTTGTGAAGGGGAATCACATCTGCCTTCCTCCAGTCCTCGGGTACCACACCATCCTCCCATGATTTATTAAAAGAGTAGCCAGTGGTTTCACTAGTTCCTCCCTTAATTCTTTTAGAATTCTGGGTGAATTCCATCAGGACCCATTGCTTTGTCCACCTTCAGTTTAGGAGTTCTTGCAGAACCCTTTCTTCTGTGAAAGGACTGGGATCGACCCCTATCAAAGTGCTTCTGTTAATAGGATTAGGCACTTCCCTCCTCTTTTGTGAATACCGAGCAGAAATATTAGTTCAGTATCCTGCTTTTACTGTCCCCTCTGCCCACCCACCGTTCATTCTATTCAGCCTCACTATCCCTCCTTTGTCTTTCTACACTCGCTGATGTACCTATAAAATGTTTTATCCCCTTCTTAACTGAGTTGGCTATCTTTCCTCAGTTTGGGCCTTTGCTATTCTGACTTCCTCCTGCTTCCTTCTGCCTTAACTGGTACAGCTCTCTGTCCTGCTCCTTCTGTGTTTCCTTGTACTTCCGGAATGCTATCTTTTTCTTCCTGACTTTCACAGCCACCTCTTTTGAGAACCATAGTGGCTTTTTCTTTCATTTTGATTTGTTTATTTGCTTCACACAAAGGCTTGTTGCCTCTGTGATGGCAGTTTTGATGATTCCCCATTGTTGCTCCACACCTCCTTCTAGCCTGTTTGCTAGTGCTTTTCTGAGGCACTCTCCCATCTTGCCAAAGTCAGCTCTCCTAAAGTCCAGTACCCTCACTTTTGTATGGCTTGACTCTGTAGATGAGTTTAATGTGAACCACACTGTTTGATGGTCACTTGTCCCCAGATGGCAACCCACTTCTAGATCTGAGATCCTCTCACTGCCCCCGTTTGAGAGTATGAGGTCTAAGATTGCTCCCTCACGAGTGGGTTCGAAACTAGCTGTCTAATGCCTGCCACCTGTAAGGCATCAAGAATGGCCCTGCTCTTGGATGTGGCTGCAGCAAATGTGCTCCAGTTAACATCTGGCATATTCAGGTCTCCCATCAATAGTATCTCCCCTTTCTCTGCCATTCTAAGAATGCCTTCTATCATATCCTTGTCCATTCCCTCCCCCTGACATGGGGGTCTGTACACAACCCCTGTGCGGATTGTGGTGCCCTTTCCAGTCTCCAAGGTGACCCACAGTGCCTCCTCTCCTCCCTGTTTACTCTTTTGTTCAGTTGCTTTTATCCCTTCCTTTACAGAGACTACTCCTCCCCTCTTCTCCCCTGCCTGTCTCTCATGTAGGTTATGTACCTTGGTATGTTAACATCCCAGTCATGGTTCTCTGTGTACCATGTTTCTGTGACTCTACGATATCCAGGCATCCCTCTTCCATCAAGGCCACCAGCTCAGGAGCTTGTTGCCCAGACTACGAGCATTGGTACTCATTACCTCCATTTCCTGATGGCCTTATTCCTTTGCCCCATCCCTGTCCTTCTTGCCTTTGTCACTTTCTCCATTTACCCCTGTCCTTCTCCCTATCGACACCTCTATGTTGGTATTTGCCGCACTTACTACCATGATTATTTGGGGGCTAGGATTTCCCTGCTCCTTTCCAGTGCCTCCCCCCTTGGCTAGTTTAAAAGCTTGCCAATGAAGCATTTAAACCTATCACCTAGGATCCTGGTTCCCCTCCCGGACAGATGCAGCCCATCATGCCAGTATAGGCTTGCATCACTCCATAAATAAGATTTATCTATTGTATACTGTGTATACTGTGATAATTTGAACCACTGAGTTTAAGAATTGTCCAGCCTATGATTCCCAAAGTAATGTTTTCTATGCTTTTGATAACTTGTTTTTTTTTTTGCTTTTCTTAACACTAAGGGTGTGTATCACTTTAAATGAAATTGTATAAATGTATGGCATGTTTGTTGATTCCTCAGACCCCCCCCCCCTTGAGGAAGACCCGAAGAAGGGTTGAGAAGCACTAGGGCTTGCAGCGTGATTGTTCTGGCAATTTTGCCACAATAAATTTGCACTAAGCCACTGGATTAATTTTGTTATTCAAGTGCTGAGCTTTTTTCTTTCATATGATGTTGCAGGTAGTAAATCTTTATTGAACAAATTAGTCAGAATTTTCCATTATCAAGCAAGTCACAATGTACACACATTACACAGCACAATCTAAAACAACGGTGTACAGTATTCCCTCGAGAACCATATAGTGGAACACATGGTATATCACAGCTTCTGCACAGGCAACCGTATGAAAACAGGCAAACATGTTACTGAATGTCATCCCGCAAACATGGATCTATTTCCCCTGAAACCCTTGGACTTCTTTGAACTGCCTGTGCATCAATTTTCACGGTGGTGGTTATAAATGTACTGGATAGTAGTGATGAGCTAATGGTGAGCTAGTGAAATATGAGGGAGATGGGAGGTGAATGACGGGTCAGGTGAGTAAAAAACACTAGCAATTTATGTAGCATTTTAATGACCATTGCAGTAGTTGTGGTTGGGGGAGTGACTGAAGTTTACATTACAGACCCTATTTATTTATTTATTGAAATAGTTTCACCAGGAAAGGCACACTGAGCAACAAGATGCTCATCTCCCGGTGCGACCTGGGGGGAAGGGGTACAAGGGGGTTGGATAACACGCAGGTTATCAACTGAGCAAATAACAGAGGCAAATAGCAGCATATGGATAAAATTGCATTAAACTACAAGCAACAACACATGGAGTACATTGGATATTGTATGGAGCATATAACAATTATCTGACATATAGCAGCAATACAAGGGAACATTTAGCACTCAGTAATATGCAGGTATAAGCAACAGGAGACATAGAACACATGATGGTGCAGGACAAAAAGGCACAGGACAAAAGTGCATAGGTTGGGGCTATATGTCAGCATTTATAGCAAAGCTAAGGCCGCTGGTCAGGCAGTGGGGAGGGGAGCAATTGGTGCATCTTTTTGTTTGTGTTCTTGTATGTGGCAACTGTGAAACTATATTATTTATCCAACATTATGCCCCCGGTGGTGGCACTCAAAATATAAAGTGGTACCCATGCTCTTCTGCACTTTTTGAAAAAATGTACCCCATTCCTTATTTTTCCCCTATTTATCCCATATTGCTGCTAATTTTAAACATCCCCTTTTCCTTGATTTGACAGAAGAGGAGGAATACCGCTCATTAGTGAAAGTGCCACCACCGGGATTATGCCATGTCAGTGGTGTCTGTGTGCATAAATATGTGTGTGGGAGGGTTGAGAATCGTGGTTTAAAAGAGCGACAACTGTTTTAATCAAAATATGTGGATAAGTTACTGAGAAAACCTAAATTTTATAAATGAATAAGGATAACGTTACAACCAAAGTACAACACTGTTGCTATGGTGTCCTATCAGACCACTCAACTGGAGCAGGTCAGATTTAAACATTTATTCTTGAAACGCATGTTGGCATTTTAAGAAAGTGTCTATTTGCAGCATGTTCACACTGACAAACCCACAGAACAGCATTTTAATGAGATATTGCATCTCAGCTGTGCTGTCCTGGGTTACTAAAGAGTAAAAATTGGGAAAAGCAGGATCTCACTGAAAGCAAGATAGCATCGGAATTGTGCTGTCCTGGGTAAATGCACTACAAAAATGTGTCAAAGCTGGACCCCATTGAAAATGAGATACTGTATCTCTGTTGGGTTATCCTGGGTAAATATATTGCAGAACTGTGTAAAAATAGGTCCCTATAGCAGAACCTTACTGAAAAGGAGTGTTGCATCTAAAACGATCTGTCCTATAACAATACATTATAAAAGGACCATACTGAGAACAAAATATTGCACCTCACCTCTGCTATCCTGGGTAAACACAGCATAAAACTGTGTAAAATCAGGATCCCATTGCAAATGACATACAGTATTACATCTTGTTTGGTTTATTTTGAATAAATATATAGTAAAAATGAGTACAGGTGAGACCCAGTACAACAGTAATGCAAGCAGCAAGCACTCGGCATTGATAAATGCTTGTTTTGTCTAGATACGGAGAAGCTGCTTCACCAATATCCTTTTTATAACCTGTAATTAAGATGGTGTGAGAGAGCTCGCCCATTGGCACAGAGGCTAGATAGTCGTCTGCGGTGCCGATGACCCAGGTTCAGGATCGGACTCGGGAGTCGGAGGGCTGGCCGGGGGGAGTAGGATTGAGCCTCCAGTGGACTGCTCTTCTAATCTAGGGGGAGATGGGGATGAGTGTCTGATACATGATGGAGCCCTGGTGGAGGCCGGGAGTTCCGGCACCTGTATGTTCGGGGGACAGGGTGAACGCGGGCCGTCATTGCACATCCCCACCCCTGTGGGATTCACAGCCTTCAAAATATGCCAGCCCCCACTAATGAGCCGGATCTATTGCCGTCCCCTCTGGCCACCAGTGTTTGCCTTTCGGCAGCCCCACTGGGGCAAGTCTGAAGAGTTAGGGGTGGCTGCCAGAGCCGTCTGGGCTTGGGGAGCCAGCACAGAAAAAATCAAGAATAAAAAAATAAATGTTGTGAGAGAAATAGTTTTTCCTGTTAATGTTATCTTCAGACAGAGGCATGGACCTGCCTTCCATTGTGCCAGCCTATGCAAACTTATACATTATTTGAATATGACCACATCAACAATAATTCATTCAGGAAGAGAATCACAAGGTTTCTAGACTGGCAGTCATTTCCCCATTCTCAGTATTAATGGATTACCCAATATATCAAATACTCAAAGCTCATGATACTTCTGAAAGCCTTGGATAAGGTGGACCCTTTTTTTTCTGATAACTGGAAAAAATGACTTGAGACTAATTGTCTTATTTTTAGCCATGTTCCAGGGAAAGAAGTAATAGGTGGCAACAAGTCCAAAACAATTAGAGTACCATATTTACTAACTAAAACACACGCTGCACAAAAATATTCAGCAGCAATTAAATTCCATGACTTATTTTTAAATGTTCTGTGACTTTGCTAGATTTCTTAGGAATGATATATTTTTTTATTTCTGTCTTTCTGTCAGCCCTAGACCATTTGCACCTACAGTATGTCCTCCACCCAGCGCTCTCCCTCTGCATGAACCCCAGAGACTCACTTACTTTGTCCCCTGGTGCTTAACCAACATGGCAGGGCTGTCAAGAGTGGCAACCCCTCCTACCACCCCCCCGCATCCAAAGTCAGTGGTAAGTGGGTTAGTCTTGCTGGGCGGATTGTTGGTGTAAACCACAGGCATTCAGTCAAGCTGCGGGTTTTCCCTGTGTCGTTCTCCCTAGGACACCGCCATGAACAAAGTACATATACATGCAATGGAAGTACACGTGGCAGAGCCATGTGCCTCTCTGTCCCACTTCCATCCATTCACTGTGCACACCGCATGTGGGCCCACAATTCCGTTCGATTTATTAAACAAAGTATGCATAAATATACGTTACATACAAACAAGGCCAGAGACACTCTGGAAAAACCCTCATACAGTATTAACATGTAAATGACCCACAGACAGTGCCAGTGCAGCTGGGATTGGGAAAAACACCTTCCCGAGGAGGTGATCGAGCATCCTGTAGGATCCACAAACCATCCTAAGTGTGTCAGCCTTTTAAGCTGCTGCCTGCCTGTAATTGTACTACCTTGTTCAGTCCAATGTTTTGCTATCTATGTATTGTATTTTTGGTCTTCTGCAACTGGTCGTTTGTGAAGATGGGCATTCTAGCACATCTTGCTCTCCAGCATAATAAATTAAATGAAATGAAATGAAGCTGGGGGGGGGTTCACCCCAAGACACAAGCATGAACAACCAATGTATGCATGCAACAGGCATGCTAGATGCAGAGTCATGTCTGTCCTCTTCTCTTGCTATCCCCTTGTTGCTTGCACCACCTGTGGGCCCAAGGTGGCGCCAGCACAGCAAGGATTGGCCACACACCCCTCTGAGGAGGTAAGTATCCTAGGGGATGTGCAAACCATCCTCTTCCACCAGCCCTCCAGTGTCCCTGGCTCCTTCCCAAACACAGGTCAGCAGAGGCACAAATGGCAATGCTGTCTCTTCACCAGCGTGCCGGCCTGGATGGTGAGGGCTCTTAACCTTTAGTTCAAAAGTCACTGCAGTAGAATTAGCTGCTTCACTGGCCAGCCCAGTGGTGTAGAGGGCTGAGGTACTGGTGCTTTACCTCCAACCGTGCCGATGACCTGGGGTCAGGAGCAGCTTCAGGAGTTGGAGGGTTGATCAGGGGAAGGAGGAGGATCAAGTGTCCGATGGACTGCTCTCCTTCTCCTCTGGGGAGGGTGGGTGGGGATGACCACTGAGGCACTGGCTCCTAGTGGTGGCTGGGGGCTTGTGCACGCTCGAGGTCAAAAGAGTGGGTCAGTGCAGATGACACTGGATGTACAGCATGCAGCAGCGTGCACTGCAGGGTCCCTGACATCACTGCATGCCCACACCATGGGGGAGTACTCACAAGTCTTGTCAATACTCCTGTGCACTTGAAGGCCAGCCCCGACGGCACCACCACAGACGCACCCAAGTCAGGTCCCCCCAAGCCCAGCCTTCAGGTCTCTGCAGTGGTGGGGTAAGTACCTGCTGTGAAGTGGCCTGTGAGGGCTAGGGGCGAGGGGGTTCCAGCTCTGGCTGCGGCCGGGGTGGGTGACCATGAGGGTTGGCTGGAAGGGGGAACCAACGGTACAACCCCTGAGCTGAGGAGGTACAAATACCATAAAAATACTAAGAAAAAAAAGGATTAGTTACTTCACTGACTGCATTCTTCAACTTCTCCAGAACAGCTGGCTATATCTCCCACAAAATGAAAACAAGCCACAGTCATGTGTCTCTTCATGTCTGGGGACCACACAGTAAGTTCAGTAGGCATCGCCCAATCTCAGTCCTTTGTACAAGCAGTAAATTACTTTAGAGAATGGTTCACAGACAAATCAGGACATTTGTTCTCCACAACATACTCTACTTTCTGCAGATCAGTCTGATTTTAGACCACAAATCTCGATAATCGCCGACTTGCTTAAAGGTCAGTTTCATTTGATAGCCATATAGATAAACTTCGACAAACCACCTACCAAAAGTAAAGTTTGCTTTATTGAAACTGTCCCTGCCCTACTATTATCACCAGAGGACTTCTTTTGAAGCATTTGCTTCTCCCCATCAAGTTAATGGCACAGCATCATTTTTAAAAAAACCTTGTCAAATTTTATTAAGACATAAGCAGGTTATTCACAAACACTGCAGTACAACCATCCATACTCACAGGTTCCTAGATATAGCGAAATCACATTGCAGGAAGCAAAATCAAACTTTGGTCAGGATTTGAAAAAATGACAGCTGTCACATTCAGGAGGTGCTGTGAAGAAATGGCTATGTTGAAAATCTGGGGTAAAAATATTGAACATTATCAAAGTTATGAGCCTGTGTTTGTGAAGTTCCTCGTAGGCTCATAACTTTGTTTTTTAATATTTTTGTCCCAGATCTTCAACATAGACTTCTTATGACCCCAGCTTATGAACAAGTGCAAAGAAAATGTTCAACTCCTGCCTGAAAGGTGATTTCGGGTAAGGATTGAGAAATCACCGTTCTGGACGAAAAAACAGATTTTGGCCAGGATTTGAAAAATGACAGCTGTCATGTTCATGAGGTGCTGTGCAGAAATAGCTGTGTTGAAAATGTGTGGTAAAAATATTAAGAAGTACCAAAGTTATGAGCCTGCGTTGGTAGAGCAATGTAGGCTCATAACTTTGTTGTTTTTAATATGTTTATGCCAAATTTTTAACAGCCTTCTTAAGATCCTGCCTCATGAACAAGAGCAGAGAAAATGTTCAACTCCTGTCCAAAAGGTGATTTCACACAGCAACCACAAAATCACCTTTCGGGACAGATTTACCTAATTTCACTGCAGTTGTTCATGAGGTGGGGTCTCAAAATGCATGTTGAAAATTTGGGGCAAAAATGGTTAAGTATTGCCACTAAATTCAAAAGCCCATTGAAATACATTGAAACACGTTGCTGATTTCCTCAGTTCGTGATCCGACTTTGAAGAGTGAAGAGTGAAGACATGTCAGCAGTCCAGATAGGATTACAGCATCAGACCCCCAATGGGTAAGTAAGGACTTGGGTGGTGAGGGTGCTATGTGGGAGGGTTGGGTGGGGGGACTAAAAGTGCAACAGACATCACTGGACATTTTTCTTTTTTACAGGGTTTATAAAAATAAATTTTAAAAAAAGCAGAGGGAAGGTTTTCTTTATTTCAGGTGTTGCACTGGGGGATTGGGCACCCCCAGTGTTGGTGTTATATTTGTGTGTGGCGGTGATGGTGTGGGGTGGTGGGTGCTGAGTGGGTGGTTGGGGTGGGGTGGAACAGTTACAGGGGAGCCAGCAACGGACATCACTGGGTGGTTTTCTTTTTTGCAGGGTTTATAAAAAAAAACACAGAGGGAAGGTTTTCTTAATTTCAGGTGTCGACACTGGGGATTGGGCACCCCAGTGTCAGTGTTATATTGTGTGTGGGGTGATGGTGTGGGGTGGTGGGTGCTGAGTGGGTGGGTGGGGTGGGGTGGAAAAGTTACAGGGAGCCAGCAAGGGACATCACTGGGTGGTTTCTTTTTGCAGGGTTTATAAAAAAAACGCAGAGGGAAGGTTTTCTTTATTTCAGGTGTCAACACTGGGGGATTGGGCACCCCCTGTGTCGGTGTTATATTTTTTTGTGGGGGGGCTGAGTGGGAGGGTCGGGTGAGGGGACTAACAGCGCAACAGACAACACTGGGCATTTTTCCTTTTTACAGGGTTTATTAAAAAAAACACGAAAGAAAGGTTTTCTTTATTTCAGATGTCGATACAGGAGGATTAGGCACCACAGTGTCGGTGTTACATTTGTGTGGGGGAGGCAGGTGCTAAGTGGGAGGGTCAGGTGGGGGGAACAGTTACAGGTGAGCCAGCAAGAGACATTGATGGATGGTTTTCCTTTTTGCAGGCTATATATTTATATTTATGTAATGCCTGTGAGGATAAATCTTGGCAAATATTACTATATTCCCAGGGAGGTCTGACCTACGATGGAGATATTACATTTATCCTCACTGTAGCTCATTTATCCTAACAGTAGATCACCAAGAGGCACTATCTGCACTTTACCATACATGGGGCATAAACTATAATTAAATGCCCCCAACACATCTCCAAGACTGCCCATAAGCTAGCTGCAACTCCCAACCTCCTCAGTGTGAACCTGGCATTGACACTGAGAGATGTCTTCCTTTAGAAGATACTTTTTTTTCTTAGAAAAAAAAACATAATAACACCCCAATGTAAACCACTCAGTTCAAAATCCAAAATGATGCAGCCATCCTTTCTCACATTCAGTTTAAACTCCGTAGTGGCTTCCACTGGTTCTGCCTACAGGGAACAACCTCCTCTGCTGAACAACAGTTTCCCTGAACAAAAACGTCCTCCTCTCAAGGCAGAATGACATAACATACAACAAAGCAAGATCAACCAGATATTAAACATTTTAAACTATAAATAAAATGAAGCAATAAACTAAAACATCACTCCCTCGCTAAGTGGGAGCTACCGCCGTCATATTAAAAAAAACTGTTTAGCTCGCCCATACAAATGAAACAGCCAACCACATTGCACAATGCCTACAGACATAGGTAGGGACCCTAGCTACCATGATAGTGTCCCAACCTACTACTGAGATGAAAATAAATGAAACAGCAGGGGAAAACGGATGAAAAATATAAACAAATGAAGAAAAAAACAAAAACAAAAACAAAAAAATAAAACGCCATTACATATATCAAATATACAATGGTTCTACTGAAAATATCGGTGATATTTCCCCTTGTGCAGTTTGACCTTGTGACCTCACTTATGGCTCCGCCACTCATGAGGATATAAGGTAAAAACTGCACTCAGGGGGAAATATCACTGATATTCCAGTAGACCCATTGCATATATATATATATATATATATATATATATATATATATATTTATATATAGACACACACACACACATATATATATACACATTATAAAGAAAACTATGAGGTGTTGACACTGGGCTGGGGGATTGGGCACCCCCAGTGTCAGTGTTTTGTTTGTGGGAGGGCTGAGAGGGATGGTCAGATGGGGGGGGTCAGTTACAGGGGTGCGCGCAGCAGACATCGATGGGCATTTTTTTCTTTGTTATAGATGGTGTCTGCAATAATGCGGGGCTCTTCCTGGATGTTTGAAATTCCATTCCTCAGTAGGCTGATCATGACAGATCAGCTCTGCTTGCTGGGCGGTGTACATCAAAGGGAAGAGCCGACCAATTATTGGGTTGGCTTTTTCTTTTCAAGTACACAACAATTTCCACCCAGCAAGCCAAACTCTGTCATGATCAGCCTAGCTGATGATTGGTGTGGCACTGCCACTCCCACTGAACACTGCTCAGCACTGGACCAACAGTTGCCACACCTTTCAAAACCCAACTCTCATAACAAAACATTCGCTGCATACACATGCTCATGGTGAACATGAAAAGGAGAATTGTCACCATTTAATCACTCCAGATATCACAAATAAGCACAAATATCTTGTAACCTTACAGGTACTGCTAAATAACCATTCATCTGTTTATCTCACTTTCCTAGATGTCACTGTGTTATGCACCAGATTGTTGACCAATTGAGTACAGAGTACAGATGGTCAAGTTAAACTCAGTGTGGGTTGTTCCAGTGTCACTTTTGTTCCAGAGTGACCACTGTGCCTGCGACCAAAACTACAATGTATATAGAAATATGCAACAACACTAAATTAATCGTTAACATAAAAAAAACTAACCAGCAATAAATACAAGTCATATGAGTGTGTCCCTTCTTGAAATCTAAAATGTGCCTGAGTCTACTTTAACCTAACAACTGCCCTATGGCTGAGAGCTGTTCTACCCCCTCCCCGTAGTGAAAAAAGGGTAACCAGTGGCCGTTAAATTTGTCTTTTTGCAAACACAAAAGGGCTGTGATGGCTTCCATATTTTTTATTTTAAGTACATAGTGCAGTCATTGATCCACTTGCAGTGTTGTTGCTGAGCCATCACTATGTAATGGTTGTACTGGCTGCAGTTATTAAAATAAAAAACAGGTACCTCTTGTGCGATGTTCCAATTCCCGGGGGGGGGCCCAATACTAGGTGTTCAAAGGATGGGGGTGTAATAAGGTTCATCATCCCCCTTATCACTTGTACTACTTCTTTCCAGAAAGGCTTTATCTCTAGGCAATCCGAAAACACATGAAATGGGAAGCTTTGCCCCCCACATCCTCTACAGCATGTGTCTGAGGTACTAATGCCAAGATGCTTAGATATTATCAGGTAATAAAAAAATCTGGCACTAATCTTCCAGCAGAATTTATGCCAAGACATAGATACTATCGTTTTAAGTATATCCTGCCAGTTTTTTATCCATCATGATAACCACATTTGCTACATTTCCCCATTTAGATTACACCTGAGCTATAGCCTGTTGATTTTCTGTTCCTTCCAAAATAAAATATGTCTGATATATAAATCTTTTCTGTTCTGTTGCTACCAATGTATACCAAATGAAAATTCAGACCCTCTGAGGGTGCTTTCTGTATTTCTACTATCCCTGGACCCTTAAGAGCATAATTGTGGCACGCATGTACCTGTGGAAGTCCTTTGGAGAAAACCCCAACTCCCTCTGCAACTGCAGGAAGCTTTTAGGAATTTGCCTCTCTTCCCACGCACTGCTGTAAAGTGGTTAAGCCTTTCCGAACTCAAACATGAAAGTTGCCATCCCATCTACCTGGCAGAAAGTTTGGCAGACGCTATGGCATAGCATCTTAACATGGTGGTGGGCAACAAGACTGCCTCAGTGAAAAACCCAAGTGGATCCAATGGTGAGACCATCACCTTGAGTTCTCTGCCCTTAGGTGTACCCAAATATCCATATTAGAGGCACTATTGTTTTCACTTTTTTTACTGACCTCCACAGTTTGCTCAAAATCCAGCATTCATCTAGACATAGACACCCTTCTACACTTAAGCAAAATCCATGACAGACTTAAGTAACACCCTACAAAGTACCGTTACAGTTTCTTAGACTTTGCAGGTTATGCATTGAGGATGAGGATTTTGTTGAGTAGGCTCAAATAATGCACCGTCTTTTTTATAAACAGTGGTTACATGGAAAGCATAGTGGACACAGCACTCTCCCAAGTCAGTAATATGCCCCATAACCTCAACCCTCCTAGGAAGTATACTCTCACACAGCAAGACTGACACATTCCACTGGTTTCACAGGTGCTTCCCTTCCATTCCAAAACCCTTTCTCTTCACAGGACCACTACAAGGAACCTTCCTATTCTGCAAGCTGACCCTAATATTGAAGCTTCTTTTACAGAGCCACCCCTTTCTTTCTACCGAAGATCACCCAACCTTCAGACTCTCCTTGTGCACAGCAGCCTCCTTACTCCTCATAATGTGTTCCTACCAGGTACCAAGGCTTAAAGCAGAGCCCACTGCTACACCTGCAAATGTATTTCTAGTGACACTAAATTCAAGGTCTCATGGGTGTTTTTCATATCACCAACGAGTTCTCAAGCATTTCCAGCAATTTTATATATTGTATTATTTGCAGAAAGTGTGCACCTTAATTACACTGTAGAGACTGTTGATGCCTGGCAACCAGTTCACATTACTGAGCACTTAGAAATGCAGACACTGATAAACCCATTGTATCCCATTTTACCTACAGAGACCATACTGTCAATGATCTTTCAGTCTGTGTCCTTCAGCAGGGTTTCCAGGATACTGACCAAAGTGACCAAAGAAAAAACACAGAAACCAGATTTATCATCTGCTTAGTCTCCCAGCAGCCCTTTCGCTTAAATGGCAGACTTGTTTTCTACTAACATCTTTCAGCCACCTCATGGTTACCCCTAAGTCTATCCTTTTTACCTCCACCCCGTTATATATTTGATTTCATGCAGGCATGGTACATTTTCATGTGTGGATATGCCTACACATGCTTCCATTTGGGGCAGGTGTGGGCATACTCACGTAGGCATTCCAGCTACGTGTATATATCCATTTTCATTCTCTCCAGATGTCCCTGTCTCCTTCCCCCACTGTTGTCATTTTTCACCCTTCTTACTATGCCCAATTAATTAGATCCCTACTTACGCCGGCCAGTTGGCACAGTGGTGGAGTCACCGCTTGCAGTGCCAGCAACCTGGGTTTGGGAATGAGCCCAGGGGGCTGGAGGGTTGGCCAGAGGGAGATGGATTGAGCAGGCAATTGCATGCTCTCCATTTCTTGGGGAGGAACAGGGACATGCCTCCTGGTGTAGTGCTCCTGGGTGACCACAGCAGTGGCTCGTGGGGGGTCAGGGTTGAGACTGGGAGGCATGTGGACACTGGGCAGGACTCCACGATTGTGTCATTACATGCCATGCCTCCTGATTCCCTGGAAACAAAAAAAAATCAGGCACAGCTCTGACTGGTCTCTGTGATGCCACTGTCGAGTACCTGCCCGATGTCTGGATGTGTTGGGGGGCATAGCCGGACACCCCTTGCCCCTGCCCAGAGGGCAAACCATGACACCGTGGGGGGGGGTGTCAGTGGTGGAATGGCTGGAGGGCCAGCTGGATATATAAGGAGAACCTGAGTATACAAAAAATATAAATACAAAAAAAGAATTAGATCACTACTTGAGGGCTGCTCAGCTCATTCACTCCTACTGTGCCTCTTCCTCCCCATCATCAACTTTTTGTTTTCCAGCTTCTATTCTTACTTTGCCTGTTATTACTTTTTCTCCTAAATCCAGACCCTATTTTCTTCCCTCACATGTATATCACTTATTTCCCCTTACCTCTCCACTAACTTTGCTTTTTTCTCTTCATATATAATTCTCAGGAAGACCTACAATCAAAATGTTGATTCTGACTCTATTTTCTCTGTTCAACATGCATTTAATATTAACTTTTTGTTTTGTTTTCAATAATTAATTATGTGCATGACACAAAATGCCCTGCAACCAAGGTAACAGTAATGCTCTTCTCTAACAGTCAAGCCACTGAACAGCTGGAAATATACTCCACCAGGCACACCCCTTGAAATGTCCAGCAGCTTCAAATGCTAAGGAACCTGTCTCAACCCTAAATTGGCATTTGGTAGCCACATACAGTAGATAAACTTTGACAAACCACCAACTGAAGGTTAGGCTTACTTTATCGAAACCGTCTTTGTCCTACTATAAGCACCAGAGAACTTCTTTTGAAGCATTTACCTTTCCCCATCATGGGATATACATCTTACAACATAGTGAGAAAAAAATGTAAGTATTCTGATTGGCTGAGAGATCAGTAAAAGAGCATGATTATGAGACAATAATTACACTCCTGTACTTCTTTCAGAGCAAGAGCCTATTTACCACATCAAATAACTATACTGTACAGTGCCTCAACAAACAAAACATATGATTCAGCCAGCAGAAAAAGGCCTTGTGATCTATCATGTCTGCTTGAGTTTGCAGACTCCCCAGCGTCTATTGAGGGATCTCTCCCCCACTAACTAAAATGCCAGTCGGACTGCCAGTCACTTTTTGCAAATCTGGAATTTCCTTACTGTTGAAAGGGACTACTTTATCAATCTTGCAAAAAATATAGCGTTTTACTTCCATTAATACATTGTATTGTAGTTTTTGCATAAAAATTAAAAATACATTTTCTCACCCTGTTATAAGTGTGATAATCACTGAAAAGACACTTCAGCTATGTGTAATTATGGAGGAATAATGACAGTTTGCTCTCGGGTGTTTAAAGGCACTCAGCGTAATAGCCTTTTGCTTGACAACACCCTCAAGCCGTGCAATTATTTCCCCAAAATTACACATCCTGGCATGTCTTATTGTATACATTACAAATAAAGCAACACTTTGCAAGTGAACAACCATGTACAAGATGTGCGGGTCTTTGCTAGGATGTGAGAAAAGAAATCACAGTCGGCCATCCTTTTTCTTGAGAAAATCTAAAATAAAACATTTATAAAATACTCATATGGATTCGATTGAATGTCGCCTAGCTGTGCGGATATCAGGAGCTGAGCTCCACTACTGTGGTCAATCCATGTTTTGGAAAACGAAGGTGCCCTTCTTTAAATTATTTAGAGATTGAGTTAAAATGTAAAAATTTTAAGAAAAAGCAAAAACCGATCTGAATGGAGAATAGTTTGGCCAAAGAAAACAGCAGTACCATATGCAGAGGGTCTGTTTAACAATTTGACAGCTGTCAGAGTAGGCACTCCTTACGCCGACTTGTGGTCAGAACAACTAACATCTCCTGCCTACAATTGAAGAAAAAGGAGAAAAAACCTAATTATTCTTCAAATTCACCACAAAACATTTCTTCAGTTTGTGTTAGGGACACCCTGTGAGTACAATCGGGTAGGACTGACAATTTTCCTGTTTTATTAAAGGGGAATCACTGATTAGACCTATTTGACTGGCTAAAACTCTAGGTATTCATACTAAATCTCCAAAAATAGCAAACAGAGGTGGCGAAAATGTAATTGAAATGCTACCAGAATCCAATCATATGAAAAGACCTCTCTCCAGCTCAGAATGTGATCCTAAAGAGGAAATAAATATTCAGTCTGATTGCAAAAAAACAAGCAGTAAATTCTCCAGTCACAGTAGCTCATTTTGAAATTACGACACACGAGTTTGCAGTAACGAAACTGACTCTAGGTACTATGGCAGAGGATATGAAAACTTTTAAAACTGAGCTAGCTGTTCAGAAATGTAGAATCCCAGATGCAGAAGTGAGAATAAGCAGTGTTGAAGATGTTTCAAATAAAGAGCAGATAGAGAATACAAAACAGCAGGATAATTAAAGCACTGGAGGATAACATAGAAGAACTGGAAAGTTGGAATAGAAGGAACAATCTTAGGATGTTGGGGCTATGAGAAGGCATTGAAGGATCTGACCCAATTGAATTTTCTAACAGACTTTTCTTAAGCATAGAGGGCTCACTCCCGGATAGCAAGAAATATTTGATTGAAAAAGCACACCGCTCTCTTAAGCCGAAACCTGGAAGAAATGAAAAACCTTGCTCCTTTATTTTAAAATTATTGAATTTCCAGCAAAAGGTACACATCCAGAGGGCTCTCAGAAATACAACCACAATATCTTTTGAGGGTTGTAATATCAAGATCTTTAACGATTTGCCTCCAGAAGCAGTTAAAAAGAGAGGGGCCTTTTTCCCCATAAAGAAGAACTTGCGTGAGGCTGGTCTGAAGTACGGTTTATTCTTTCCCACTAGACTCAGGATCTGGGTACAGAATGGCATAAAGGAGAAGAATGGCATGGATGCTGCTAAAAAAGGGCTCAGGGCTGACTTCCCTAAGCTATTCTCAGACTTTGGCTTTCAGTGCTAACTTTATACAATCCACCAGTATTTTACATTAAATGGCATATTGTTGTGAAGCGCAGGTTTTGGGATCGGGAGAGAGTGCAACAGCTCTGCTCTATTATTTTTTTTTAGAGATGTGATATAGGCCTAATTTTGCTTTCTTTCTCTTCTGATTTATTTGGGGAAAAGAACGGCGTGCAGGGGTATATCTCCTATTGAGATGCATTTGGGCTAACTACTCACTAGTGTGCCGAGAAAGTCTAGTTTAGTGTGATACAGATCCCCCCACTCATACACAGAAAGTTTGGTGATGGCTGAATGGTATGTCTCTGGTCAGCAGCGGTGGTCAGTTTAATGCTAAGCTACTAATTTGCTCTGAAACTGATGTCCTGACATACCAGGGAACCGCCAAATAGTCCAAACTCAAGGTTCTTGTATAAGGGCTGGTTCGTGTTAGTGGGACCTGCTCTTGGTAAATGGAGGTAATTGGGCTATTTGGCTTGTGAAATGTTGACCCGATGCTGTACTGAGATATGCAAGGAGACTAGGTGGGGAGATTCTGTCATTCTGAAACTACTAATGGCACATAGTGTATACTTTGCCTCAAGATTGAGCCCTGAGTGCCCCCGGTGGACAGATAATGATCAGTGTGAGGCACGGATTTCTCCTGTAAACTGGAGGTCTTTCTTAATTTTTTAAATTGTGGCCATTTCGTTTTTACTCACGGAATTCATATTCCTAATGGCTGTGCTCGTGCTCACTCTACACCTTCCACTGCCTCGCACTCCATTATGATCAGATCATACTACTGACATTTATGCGCTCACGCACGTTTGCTGGTGAATGCTGGGGGATTCGTGCAGGTCAAAGGACACTGATGGTTCCTCCTCCTCCTCGAACAGACGGTGAAAATAAACTGAAGGTACTGTGTTCTCTTTCCTTCTATTTAAACACATGGATTGCCTACTGTAACTTAATTTTAACACTGCGAACAGCAGAGTGTTCTGTGCTCAGGGTTTAAGTACTGGAGAAAATATGAAAAATCTATGGTGGCGATCTAATACTGAACGCTCGGTCGCATGTTAGTGTGGACCTACCAAACCAGCAGGCAAACCTTGTATCATCAGTCCAACTAAGTTACATTATGAAATTGCATGTGCTATTTTTATCTTTCAAGAGCTGGAATACAGCATAAATGGGTTTGAGGTACTGTTCTGCTCCACAAATATATTCCTTTTCATTTGGACACTGCTGCCACTTATCAGTTATTCATGTGATTACTCAGGGCCTGTAAATGTTATTCAGAGGCTGGCTTAAGTTTGTTGGTGATGAAAATAAGGGACAGACACCTTGCAAATGAGGATAGAGTTCCCTTAGTCTCCTTATCAGCACATATAGGGCATTCTGTTATGTATATTCTGAACTAGTCTGTAATCTAAGTAGATGGTGTGATGAAGACAGCCAGCTCTGAGTGCTCGAGTGCTGTATTAATTTTTTTATTACATATGAAATATGTGATGAGAAACTCAGTTTGAGGAAACTACAGTCTTACTGGAACTGACACATCAAGACCCCCCAGGGATAAGTTTAAAGGACAGGAGGTATGTTAAACTGCAGAGACCTGGGGTGCAATTACCATGTCAATTTGCTTTCATCCCAGGAAATAAGATTAGCCATTCATAATGCCCTCAGGGAGATCCTTTAACTTGCATATTTGCCAGGAAGGACTTGTGGGGAGGAGTGCTGGACAGAGGCCAGAATGGACATTGAAGAGGTTTGATGTCTGAGCCAGGGAGGACCCAGATGGATTTGGAAGGTCCAAAATACATTCCCGGGAAACCCTTAAATTACATCAGAAAGACCTGAGGTGTAGATTCCAAGGTCCAGATGGGATTAAAGAGGCCAATACACTTTTGCTTTGAATACAGTGACTTAGATCAAATAAACTTTTGAGATGTATGTGTAGCAGAACACAAACCAGTTCTGACCAGTTAACCTGTGGAGAGGAAAGTCAGTGAGGTCATCTCATATGTTTTTTTTAAATATTTTATTTGGAGACCCTGTGTTGTAAAATATAGAGTTTGATACACCAAGGCGGAGTTAGTGACCTCATGAGAAGGCCGGCTCAGAAGTGTGTTTAATTGCTGAAGTGAACCTGACAGAGACACAAGAGAATATTATCTGACTGAGGGAGAATCATCACAGCACTGAAAGAGAGTAAGATTAGACCAGTCTAAATGTCTATATTGTAGGAACTGTACTTTTTCCTGTTTGTTTTAAGGCTGTATGTGTTGGGATATATATTTTGTTCTGTAATTATTGTTCTGTTTTGATATTTTTAAAGTAAAGATATTTTTTTACAAACAAAACTGCTGGAGTGCCTTGACAATTCTTTTTATTTTAAGTGGAGCTTTTAAAGATTATAAGTACACTGTGTATGGGCTTATTGTATACCAAACTGGGAAATGGATAGAGTTCTCTAAATGTCTTGCATTGAGTTCTAAGGGTTTATTTGAAAGACTTGGTTGGGTGCCCGTAGGCAAAGATATCTGGCCCCCCGAAGACAGAATTATCTGAGCCTGATAATTGGGTATGCTAACAAGAGGTTATCAGTTTGAATCCCTCCAGAGCTTGAGACTAAGGTGACTTGAACCCACAAAACAGACAAGAGGGTTACCTTGTCTGTTCACTGTACATAAATCATATGCTCATAGGTTGGCACTTTGGGAGTAGAGGGTTGACCGGCTGAGTGAGATTGTGACAGATGGCAGCTCTACTATAGGAAATGATAGGGATACCCAATGTTATGACTCTTAACCAAAATATAACTGATTTATTGAGTTGTAAAATTAAACAAGGCTGTATTTCAAATGTCAACCATAATTTATATGTTAAACAGTTCTATTGTTATAAAGGGGCAATTTATTTTAAATAGTTAAGGACCATGAAGGGTTATGTGGCCTATTTTTTTTTAGTAGGTGACTGAATGAAGATACTAGCCTTATCCTGTTTGAGGAGTAGCAGCCTACTTTGGAAGTGTTATTTATTATTAGTATTATTACATATATTTGCTTTAGAATTTTAAAAACTTTGCACTGATGGGTTTTAGACCCCAGGGATTTTTAAGGCCAAGCAGCTTGGCATTTTATTTACATTCGGGAATGTCTAGAAGAGAAGGTATAAAGGGTGGGTGGGGGGTTCATTTCACACATGATATTTCTAAAGGGGTATTTTCAAAGATTCTTACTCTGCTTCTTTTCTGTTTATTTTTCTCTCTTCTAGACTTGCTCTCTCTCTCATCTATATCCGGATACTGAAGCTTACTTGAATGCTTGCATGAGTACTGCAACCATTCATATAATTGTTATAGCATATGCTGGGCGTACTCGTGTGTACCTTAACTGACAAGTCTGTATGGTCAGCCATCTAGCTAATCCTTGTTTTTTTAGAGCAAAACTAACGAATATCATAGATATTGTTATACTGTGCAAATGATGCTACATAATGATTTAACACTGGTTACTTGGAATGACAGAGGCTTAAATCACAAAATTAAAAGGTACTCTGTGTTACATCATCTCAAAAAACTCAGCACCTCAGTGGCTTTCCTTCAAAAGACCCACCTAAAGGAAGAACATTACAATCTTATGCTTAGGGAATGGGTAGGTCTAGTTCGTGGTGCAGGCAATAGTTCAAAGAAAGCAGATGTGCTCATACTGGTTGCAAGGAATGTTGTCCTTCAACTTGTGCCCCAAGTGGCTGATACTGATGGGCATTTTATTATAGTGCACGGGAAAGTAGGTGAAGAAGCATTCACGTTTGTTAATATCTATGGTCCTACAGTCTCAGATCACAACATTTTTGGAAAAGTTTTTAGTTTACTCACTAGATATATTGGATCAACTGTGATTTTAGGTGGGGACCTCAACGCAGTTATTGATCCCACCCTAGATAGGTCCATAATCAGACCACTTAAGCCAAGAGTAGATAAAGAAATAGATGATGTGATTTCCAGTACTAAACTGATTGACATTTGGAGATTACTTCACCCAGGGGTTAAGGAATACATCTTCTGGTCCCAATGTCATGAGTCAGGATCAAGACTTGATTATATTTTGGTCCCTAAAAACTTAATTAAAAGGGTTAACTATGCACTGATAAAGCAAACTGTGATTTCTGATCACGCACCAGTGGTAATGAACTTTTCTAAGTATACAACAGATGAGAGCACTAAAAGATGGAGGGTTAATGACTTCCTCATAAACGAGGCAGATGTCAAAGCCGATATTATAAATAAAAGAGGATTTTATTAACATAAATAACAATGGGAATTCTTATTGGGCAAATATTTGGGACGTGTTGAAGTGCTGATTGAGAGGTGATCTTATAAGTTTAGGGTCTAGAAAGAAAAAAGAACAGGCTAAAACACAATGGGTGCTGTTACAACAAATAGAGACTTTGCAAAAGAGTTTGCACGAAGGGGCAACAGAAGCAGTTTGGAGGTCATGGTCTAACCTGAAAATGCAACAGAATGAGTTGATTGGCTCAGAGGCAGATTTTGCTATTAGGAAATCTAAAATTAACTATCTGGATCCAGGACCAAGAACAACAACATTGCTAGCAATACGTCTGAAATAAAACTCTGTAACTACTAACATAACAGCAATTAAAGCACAGGAGTGAGATAATATCATTTTGGGTCATAGACAAATAAATGATGAATTTCACAAATTTTATAAGAAAGTCTATAGCATTGAACAGGAAAATACTGGCCCGACAGTACACCAATTTTGTGAAGGTATACATATACCCAAAGAAATAGCACAGGATAAAGACTGGTTAGGGGCAAATATTATGGAGAACGAGATTGTAGCTGCTATAAAAGCACTAAAAAAAATAAAACTCCAGGCCCAGATGGGTACTCTGCTAACGTTTACCATACGTTTTGTAAAAAAACTTGCACCTATTCTTAAAAATGTCTTTAATGCAGCTATGGAAAAAGGACCTTATTCACCGACCAAACTAGAGGCCTCATCACCCTGATTCATAAAGCAAGTAAAGATTCAGCACAGTGTAGCAGTTACTGCCCTATTTCTTTAATAAACACAGACATTAAAATGTTGCCTAAAATCCTCTCAAGTAGACACACAACAAACAGGATTTATGAGAGGGTGTAAATCGGCAGATAACACCAGGAAATTGTTTCATATACTAGAGTATGCCAACAAAGTTAATACACCATGTGGCCTATTGGAGCTAGATGTGGAAAAAGCATTCAACAGAATTCTCTGGTCACACATATTTGAGATTCTTGATCTTTATCAATTTCCAGAGAATTTTGTCAAATGGGTTAGGATTTTATAAAATAATTCTTCTTCTGCTGTCATCACTAATGGGATAACATCATCTTTCTTTCAACTTCACAGAGGGACTAGACAGGGTTGTCCACTATCCCCACTACTCAGGGTACAAACTGAATACATCTAAATCGCATTCTCTGTCTTTAAATAGGTTATGCGACAGGGAAGCTATTTTAAAATATGGATTCACATGGGCACAGAATCATATAGAATATTTGGGCATTAAGATTTGTAAGACTATTGCAAGAACGGTAAGAATAAATGTGGCTGAAATTAAAAAACTAAATCGCGGATTCCCTATCTAAATGGAACAAACTACCCTTGGTTATGTGGGGAAGGTTGGACACAATAAAAATGAATATTCTACCCAGAATTTTGTATATTTTTATGGCGATTCCATGTCACATAACTAAGAATTGGACTGAGAAACTTAACTCTGCTCTATCGAGACTTCTCTGGAGGTATAAAAAAATACGTATAGCATACCATAAGTTGGCTAGAGGGAAAAACAATGGTGAATTGAAGGCCCCTGATGTGACTTATTACTATTTGGCAGCTAGAATTTAACAAATTATAAAATGGAACTTGTTGGACGCCGCTACTGGGTATATCCCAGAATGGGCGCATACAGAGAGAAAGTTGGCTAAGGATCAGGGAACATTGCTTAAATCGGTTCTATATTCCAAAAGCCTGAAGTTAACCGGATCCAAAATATTAATAGACTCTATTAGAGTTATAAAGTATGTAAAAACCAGGTTAGACCTTGATCCATCAAATTCCAAACTTCAACCGTTATGGGATAATAGGAATTTTTTAGATAATGCAAAAGCACTGCAACATTATGACTGGGCTCAGAGGGGTATTGTTAGAGTCCAAGATTTAGTTAGGGCTAACATATTTATTTCAGGTTATGCAGTCCAACAGAAATATAAAGTAATAAATTTTGATCCAGAATACTATACAAAAATCCAAAATATAATAACGTCAGCCATTCAAGTGAACAACATACCTAACAGCAATACAATTTCCTTTTTGAGGTGCATGCAAACTTATACAAATGTCTCAACTATATATAATTTACTCCTAGAATGCAGCAGAGGAATGATTCCAGAGCCTGCGAGAAGATGGTCTGCCTCATCCTCCACAGCGAGGTCCCACAGGAGTCGGTACTGGGCCCACTCCTATTCAACGCCTATATCTCAGACATCAGATGCGGTATCAGGAGCAGGACGAGCCTCTTTGCCAATGACTCAAAGCTGTGGGTGGTGGTGGAAGGGGGAGATGGGGAAGCTGGCTGTCCAGGAGGACCTGGAGACTCTGGGGAGGTGGTCACGAGCCTGAAAGCTAAAATTTAATGCTGGGAAATATAGGGTTCTGCACCTGGGGGCCAAAAACCTGACTCATGTATACACCTTGGGGGGAAGCACTGCAGGTTTCTAGGGGGGAGAAGGACCTCAGGGTGGTGGTGGATGCCAAAATGAATAACTCAGAGCAGTGTAGAAGGGCTGCGGCCCAAGCAAATAAAATGCTGGGGTGCACAGCCAGGGGGATAACCTCAAGGGGTGCTTCTTCCACTGTACAACTGCCTGGTTAGACCAGACCTTGAATACTGTGTGCAGTTTTGGCATCCCTACTTAAAGAGGGACATTGCTCTACTGAAGAGGGTACAGAGTAGGTGTGACCAGGATGATACTGGGGCTAGGGGAAAGGCCCTATGAGGAGAGACTGGAGGAGCTCAATCTGTACTCGCTGGAGGAGAGAAGGAACAGGGGGATATGATAGAGGTCTTCAAATATCTCAAAGGAATGAATAGGGTAAACCTAGAGGGGTGCCTCAGCTGAGGGAGGTAGGGGCCACCAGGGGACACTCAATGAAGCTAGACAGGGGGAAGCTGAGGGGAGAAATAAGGAGACGCTACTTCACTGAGAGGGTGGTGGAACCCTGGAATGCGCTGCCTGGAGAGTTGATGACTACTACAGCTGTGGAGGGGTTCAAGAAAGGCTGGGATAGGTATATGGGGAGAGTGCATCTCAGAGCCCTGCTGGGGAATAGAGGCCTTGTAGAGAGGGAGGGGGGCTAAAAATGGTACCCTGAGAAGGCACTGATTATCAAGCAGACTCAGTAGACCATAGGGCCTAATCTGCTGGCTTCTTAGTATGTTAGTATGTAATTAGGGGTGAGTACACATGACTGGAATTGGGAAAATAGATGGCTACTGGCTTCTAAAGTCTTTGTGGCTGTAAACTTAAGATTGCTACATTATAAAACACTGCACAACTTGTTTTTTATACCTACTCCCATGCATAAAATGGGCCTGCTTTGTGACCCTAGTTGTAATAAATGTAAGCAAACTGAAGGTACATTGGCACATATTTTCTGGGAATGCAGACGTACCCAGAATTTATGGGAGAAGGTCCATAATGAATTTCATTCTATACCAAACATGCACTCAGAAATTAACATAGAAACTTTTATTTTGGGTCATTTTTCTGAAGATTGAGCATGGTTCCTAGAACAAAAATATTTTCTTCTTTTTATTGGGGTATTGGCTAGGGAATTGTATTCTTAAAAGCTGGTTAAAGGATGAAATTTGCCCTTTTTCAGAATGGAAATCTAACTTTCTTAGAGTAGAGAGACTGGCCCGTCAGCTAAGAGGTTTAAGTCACAACTTTGAGAATAAATATGGTAACATATATAGATTATTTACAGACAAAAGACTAAATACTGAGGTTGGCATCCTGCTAGATGTGATGGTACAATCTACTTAGACTCAATATAACCATGACAAGATGTCATATTGCCACAGACATAGTGTTGTGAATGGATATATGGGCAGTGCCCACAATAACTGTAACAAACAAAGAGAAATATTATAGGCTGAAGCAGAGACAAGTTGTTTGTGCACTATGTTTATTCATTCTACTCCTTTTTATGTTGTCTTGTGCCTACGCAAGAAACATGTTGCGGTAACTTCGGAATAGCAGGTTTTGGAGGCACGGTCCTGTTGTGGCCTGTAGCGCCACTGCTTTTTGGGGCTGGACTCCATGGCACGGATTAGATTGCACACTGTCTATGACAGCAGTGCAAAAGCATGTCCACCACCTTGAAAGGTTTTAGCCACTGCAATGAGGGAGCTCCACCTCATTGCAGAGCGTGTCTTTCCGAGTGTAAGTTTCAGTGTGACATGGTGGTGGCTGTGCCGTCTGCCTCACACAGTCCCCAGAAAAGCCGACTTTGGGGGGGTGCCCAATCCCCCTGTTGGCATCATTCCCTTCCCCAACACTCTTTATTTGCTGACAGGATGCCCAATCCCCATCGACTACAATGCCCCCCCTTCCCAATTCATCTGCCAATGGGGGAGCCCAATCCCTGTCAGCATCATCCCTCCCAACACTTTTTATTTGCCGACAGGGTGCCCAATCCCTGTCAGCTACAGTTCCCCCAAAAACAAAACCCGCAGGTGACATCCCCCTCCCCAGTTCATTTGCCGACAGGGGAGCCCAATCCCTGTCTGCATCATCCCCCTTCCCCAAACACTCTTTTTTATTTGCCAATGGGGTGATCTATCCTCGTTGGCTACAGACCCCCAAATAAACACACAGGTGACATGCTGGGAGCCCACCCCAGTGTGTCAAATGTACCTGTAAAAACAAAACCTTCCCACGATGTTTTTTTCCCCAGTAAATTAGAAAACGGTCCCTTGTAGTCTGCAGCTCCCTTCCCCAACCTGCGCTCTACCCACTGCGTGCCCCACCTCCCACACCCCCCCCCCATACTTACATCCGGAGCCCGGCTCGATGATCTTCTGTGGACAGGGAACACATCTGCACTCTTCAAAGCTGACCGCTAACTGAAGAAATGCTGGTAAGCTGTATAAAAGCCTAAATAGGGTTTTTTCAACTTTGATGCATATCTCTGGCATTTTGGGGAATTTTGCCACCAAATTTTCAACAAGGGGTTATTGGGGCCCCTTCTCGTGAATTCAGTTACTGTCATGGCTTTATTCGGTCCCAAAAGGTGATTTTGCGGTCACTGTGCAGAATCACCCTTCAGGACCAATTAATGAAATGACAGTGCCACTGTTCATGAGGTGGCCTCCCAAAAAGCCTCTGTTGCAAATTTGGTGAAAAAAAAAAAAAATACTGTTTACGACGTGTGTTGCACAGTTTCACGTATGCTCGTAACTTCGCAAATCTGTAATATTTTCACCAGATTTTCAACATTGGCATTTTTCCATACCTCCTTTTGAACAGTATAGCTGTCATTTTTCACATCCTGGCTGAAATGTGTTTTCGCACTTCCGGCGCGGAATAGCGTGGTCGCTGTGGGAAATCAGTGTTCGGGACAGAGCAAGAAAATCACAGTGATACTGTTCATGAGCAGAGGTCCTAAAATTCCTATGTTGAAAATTTGGTGATGAAAGTCCATTAAATGACTGTGCTATGAGTGTGCATTGCGCAGCGTTCACGCACCCTCATCTTTTTTCACATCCTGGCCGAAATGTGTTTTTGCACTTCCGGTGCAGAATAGCATGGTTGCTGTGGGAAAGCAGTGTTTGGGACAGATCAGGAAAATCACAGTGACTCTGTTCATGAGCAGAGGTCCTAAAGTGCCTATGTTGAAAATTAGGTGACAAACATCCATAAAATGACAAGCGTGCGTTGTGCAGTTTCCACGCACGCTCATAATTTCGATCATTTTTAATATTTGCACTCCATTTCTTCACACCTCCTTATGAACAGTACAGCTTTCATTTCCCACATCCTACCTGAACTGTGTTTTTGCACATCCGGCGCACAGTGGCGCAGTCGCTGTAGAAAAACAATGTTCAGAACAGAGTAAGAAAATCACAGTGATACTGTTCATGACTAGAGGTCCCAAATGCTTTCATGAGGTGGGGTCACAAAAAGGCCATGTTTTAAAATGTGGAGTGCAAATACCAACTCATGCCCAGGGTGTTAGGGTTTCTGACTATTACATTTCACCCTGTACAGACTAACAGGCATCAGGGCTGTGTCTTTGGATTGTCTGTTGTACTGCTCACGCCACTGGTCCTCCACCTCCACCCTGCAGCCACTGATAGGCATCAAGGTGTGCCTTGGACTCTTCAGCCCTACAGTTCAACCCATTCTCCTATGCTGCACCCATCTCAATGTACTTCCTTATGAAATGGGGTGAGCATAAGGCCAGATGACCCTAAGGCACAAGGCGACACTTGTCAGACTCTGCAGGGCAGGGTGAGGTGAAATAGCATGAGCGTTATGGCCAGCGACCCAAATGCACACCCCAGTGCCTGTCACTCTCTGCAGGGTGGGCTGGGGTTGATGTCAGTTCTATACTCCACTGCTACTTCTATTATGTGTCTCTCTAACTCCTGCACTACCAGTGCCAAAACCAGCAAGACAACATTCGGCTTTGACAAATGCTTGTTTCTTCTTGCTTTTCTCCCTTTAACTCTCAAATACTAAGGGCTTATCTGTTAGATGATATAATGGCTGTTGACAAGGCACTTGCTAAGAATGCAATTCTATTGCTGGGCTAAAATTAAATAATTCAGGTCTCTTTGGCGTGAAGGGGAATGATTGCTCCTTTTAGCCTAGTTTAAAAACAATAACAGTTTAAAGTAGATAGTTAATGCTATAATTTTTTTCTGTGTATGTATTTTAATTCAGAGTAAAATTGTCATTTTCATTGATGAATATATTTCACAGGTATACATTTTCATACTGCCTTTCATAAGATTTCATTAATAATTCTATTTAAACATGCATTTACCTGTTTGTTTTATATATTGTGATATATTCTACTGTATACATTGTATTCCTATGTATATTGTATCTGACATTTGATCTTAATTAAAACTTTTATTGGTAAAAAAAAAAAATACTCAGATTTTGGTGAAAACTAGAACATTTTGCCACCAAATAAAACAGGAAGACGCCTGGAATATTTTATAGTGAAAAAAGTTAGGGTAACATTTTTGCCTAATTTTGTGGCACTGCTGCTTTAAGAGAGAGACCAACAACCTGAGTTATTTCAAAAAGGTTGCATGGTACCTACCTTCAAAATCATGGCCTTAACTATGAGCCCAAAACTAATGATCAACACTAATTATCATCTGTAAATATTCTCCAAACGGATCCTGAGGATCATGCCATTACGTGCATCTGCAGGTTTGTCTTGTCTGTTTTTCCTTGTCTTTACAGTAATATTTATCCTGCCCTGAGTTTGTTCTTACTTGTTGTGATTGTATTGGCCTTATTTATTTTTGCATCAAACTTTTTATTACATTTCATCAAATAATATTCATACAAAATATACATAACCAGAACAAACTCTAGGCTATATCAGATTGAGTCAATAAATGAAATGAAACAGGTAAATACGCATGATTCATGAAGAATATCCAAGTCAGAAATAATTACAATACCAAAAACTGCAAATATTTGTTGAGGAATTTAAGAATGGTCCCCATAGTTTGGTAAATGGTTCCAATTTATCTCGCACTTGGTAACCAATTCTTTAGTTATGTTGTGTACAGAGTACACTTATGATGTCATTCACTTTGTAACCTATGCTGTACGCCACTGTAACTCTGAGCTGAATAATGCTGACAGCTTTGAAAAACATTAATAATCTGATGTGCCAAGACTGGTGCAGTAAAGTTCTAAAGTAACAAGAAAACTACACAAGCAGAAAAAACACACACACGGTCCATCCAGTCTGCTCTGTTCCTGCCTATTGCCACACCAGTCTAATGCTGAGCAGGCTCAGGTTATGCCCTCTTGTAGTAGCTCAGCTCCCTCCTCCCCCACCCCATGGCCTTGTAACACACAGGTGATGTGCACTCTGTTGTCATCCAGTGGATTGTAGTGCAGCTTAAATTTATGTTCAATGCAAAAAAAAAAAAACATTTCCTTCCTGCTGGGCCAAATCAGGCTTACTTGAAGCTTGAAACAGAATAATAGGCATCTCTCTTGAAAGACCCCTTGTATAGTTATTGATTATTATAAAAGGGATGGGAGGAAACCTGAAAGCAGATTGATGAGGCAATCTTTGACCCTTAACAATATTTCAGGATATCGTCACAAGCAGAACTGTATATCAGCATCAGCCATATCGACACACTTTTTTTTAATCGCAGTAATACACTGGGTGTGGCATGTCACAGGATACTATCACTTCATGGGTGGCTAAAGGCCCTCAGCTTAACCTTGTGCCTTACAATATTTATTTATTTTTTTATTTAAATCTCGGATTACAAATACCTTTGAGCTTAAGGCAGCTCATTTACAAAGGTTCCACATCAAAGGAAAGGGTTACAATAAGGTAGGGAGGTATAGACAACATTCATGGTATCATCGGAGCACAGCAAGTCAATTGGTAAATAAGTGGGAACAGTGCTACACACTCAAGATTACAAGCAAGCATAGAAAACCATAAGGTACATTTGAAGCAACATTGCTAATCAGAGGTGGAGGGAAGGGGAAGAGTAAGGAAGGGGTAGGGGAGATGAGAGGGCAAAGTCCAGATAGAGAGGAAAAGAAAATATGGCAGCCAGAGGCCTTGTCGTAGGGTGAGAGGGATGGGAGGCTAAGGTGAGAGAAGGGGTAAAAGAAGGGAAAAGGAAGGGGGATGAAGGGAAAGAAGAAAAGGGAGAGTGGGGACCAGAGGGCCTGGACAGGTCCAGGAAGAGGGGGGTCAGTGGGACAAGAGCAAGGAGGGGGCAAGGTAAAGGAGGAGGTGGCAGGGGGGAAAGGGGAAATTGTTCTGTCAGGAGAGGTGAAATGAAACAGGAAGCCAAACTGGTGTAAGGGTGTCTGCAGAAGTGGGAAACTACGTGTAACAATCACAAGTGCTTTCAGTTAGGAGATGCTGATGAAGCATAAGGTTAAATTGGGACAGACTAGAATGACTGCTCAGTTAGTTGCTTAGATTATTAAACCACAGGGAGGCTCTGTATTGAAAGGATCGCTGGTATTGAGCAGTCTGACAGTGGGGTACTAGAAGGAGGTCAGAAACTGAGGTACGTGTGTGTTGGGTCTTAGGGAATTTGTTTAGCAGGCAACCAATGCTCGGGGGTGGTAATCCAAGTAGAGCTTTTTTGGACAGGAGGCAGGTTTGATATTTGATCCTGTTACTTGGTTGGAGCCAGCCAGATTGAGCATATAACTCACAGGTATGAGTGAGGCACGCAGCACCCATAACTAACCTACAGGCTTTGTTCAGGGCCACCGTGAGTCATTTAAGAGAATACACCCAAGCGTAACAATATCTCATGATATACCACACTCTGACATGTATCATTGCTTATGTATACTTCTAGGCCACACCAAAATGTAGTGGGACCAGGAGGCGTCTGATGAAGCTGGAAGGGTGGAGTTTAAGAGAAACGTGATGAAATATTTCATCACTGAAAGGGTGGTAGATACCTGGAACAGACTGCCAGCAGAAGTGGTGGAGGTGAAAACAGTGGGGGGGCTTCAAGCATGCATGGGATAGACATAGGGATGTATTTGAAAACAGACAGGAAGCCAGTTGCTGGCCCAGTGGTGCAGAGGACTAAGGCACAGTGTGCCTTACCTCTCGCCATGCCGGTGACCCAGATTTGGGAATGAATTCAGGCTGCTGGGGTTGGCGGGGGGGGGGAGTGTCTGATGGACTGCTCTCCTCTCCCGGGGTGGGGGGACAATGCTGTCTAGCTCCTTGGCTGCCATCTGGTGTAGGTTGGGTGGCAGTGCCAGAGTCCAAGAAGTGCAGATGAAGGGCCATGGTTACATAGCATGTGTGCGCCTCCACGCTTACATGCATACGTCTTGCCGCAGCAAGGGGGAAGAAAAATGGTGGAAAATGGCGGTCAGAGGATACATGAAGCCTTGCCTGCCTGCCTGCACTCTTCCCACATTGTCGCCGACTTGCTGACCCTCCAATCTGGATGCTGGGTCTTCGGGTGGGGGAAGGATGACCCTCCCCTTCCCCGTCCTGCCACAGAGGGGATCCATGAGGGATATGGGGCTCGGAGGACTAGAGAGGCAGTAGCTGGGTGGAGAAGGCTGGGACAATGCTGAACAACCATCTGCAACATGCCCAGAGGATAAAAACCTATATAGAAAAAAGACAGGAGACCAGTAAGAGGCTGCAGAGACAGACTAGGCAGGGAACATCTGGGCAGACTGGGTGGACCAAGCAGGCCTTTTCTGCTAACAAATTCTATTTTTCTTTGTTTCAATGTGCCATAGTTAGGAACCCTGGAGGTACAGTAAAATAGTAATTTAAGGTTTTAAAGGACTCTAGGTCCATCACATCCACCCTCTCACCTGCTTTGTAAGTAGGAAACTACAAGTATACTGTTCAAACTTGCATTTTTTTAAAAGCTTTCCCACCCACTCTACTAACCAGGGTACCCTGTAATTCCCTTGGTAAGCAGAAATGTGTCTAGGTTTTCCTTGAATGCTTTACTGTCTTCGTGTCCCCTGTCTCTGTGGATAGGTTTTTCCATAGGTTCACCACACTCAGGGAGAAAAAGTGTTTCCTAACTTTACCCCAGGATTTACCACCTGTGAACTTCAGGATGTGTTCCCTCATCCTACTGCAGTACACCAAATCAAACATCTCCATCTTTTTGACCATATCAACACTCATCAGTATATGAAAGCCTGAGATCATGCCCCCCCATCTCCTTTTCTCCAGGGTGAACATTTAAAGGGCCCCCCCCCCGACTCTCCTCATCACTTTAAACCACCATACCCTTGTTTTATTTTGCTGGCCGTGTGTTGCACCCAATTGCCTCAATGTCTTTTATGCATTCAAATAACCAACTCCAGTTTATTTTGATTAGCAAATTATATACCATGGAAACCAGTTTCCTTAACATTGCCATACAACAGGAAGGAACAGGAAATTTGACCTTACTGTACCACAAAGCAAAGATAAAGATCAGAGGTTAATGACAAATAACTTCCATGCGCAAGAAGGACTATATCTATGAGCAGACTAGACAGACAGACTTAATGGCCTTATTCTGCTGGCTGCTTTGAATGTTTGTAGCTGGAGAAAGATTTACATATGGGCCTATTTCCAAGAACAGAAAGTGCCCTTCCCTGGAAGACATTACAGCAAAAGAGAAGGGGCTTAAGCAAAATTGAGGACTATGGGATACAGGATGATTGGACTAATGATTAGTAAGTGAAAACTTACTGTCAGCAGAGAAGAGTGTTCATGATCACTGATCCCTAGGGAATGGAGAGATGTGCTGCTAACTTTTGCTTTGCCAGCTGTTGTCTCTGGTAAGAAGGGATGGACACTTTCAGGGAATATAGACACTGCTTTACATGTTTTAATATAACTGGACATTTGGGCATGTGTGTAGCCACTTTAATCTCCATATCAGGACTTTTTCATGTTTGATTTTTCTTCACTGTCTCGATGACCCAGAGGTAGCATGCTGCCATGCAGGCTACCTGAGTTTGGGAGCAAACACTCTGCCAGATGTCACTACATGCAGTCCAGGCTACTCTGAGGGATGCACCCATGCCACAGGAGGGAGGAACCAGAGAGAAAGTTGGGGGAGAAAAACCATTACCATCTAGACAATGGTCAGGACTCTCAAGGCCTCCCGTGGGTGCTAGTGCTACCAATGCTCGATCCTAATCCACCCAGTGCACAGCCTCAGGGGCGAGGATGGCCCTCTGCATGGAGCCCCTGCGATGGAAGGGCAAATCAAGGGAGACGTTGGTGGACGGAGATCCGCAGTGGGTGTTCGGTTAACAGAAAGAACAGTGTATAACCCTGGAAACAGGATATATCCTGGATGGGACATTGTTGGGCAGAAAGAGCTGTGCAGAAAAAAATCATCATGTTTTTTTCCCCCTTCTTTCTAAGGTTACTGGTAACATTTCCAATTTTCTGCAAAATAGTCATTTTATACAATGTAGATGAGAGTCAAGCCTCACAGATAAATGATTTATTGTAACCCCTGAAAGCATTCTAAAGGAAAATAGAAAATTGATCTCAATATTAAGTGGGTCATCAGCATCTCTTTCCACCTTTGGTTGGTCACAAATGAGCTTTAACCAGTTTCCTTAACACTGCTATATAAGAGGAAGGTACAGGAAATTTGACCTTACTGTACTACTATGCGGACTTCCTATATGGCCATAGTGCTAGCACAGCTCTCTCCAAGCTTGATACCCTATACCACAGAGCCCTTAGGTTCATTTTGGATGCCCCTTATGACACACACCACTGCATCCTCTATTCTTCCGTAGGCTAGAGCTCCCTTAGCTTCAGGAGGCAAAAGAATGCAATTCTATGGACATATAAGGCTATCACTCATAAATTACCTCAGTACCTCAAAAGCTGCCTAACTCCCCACAATCCCTAGTGCCTATTGTCTCAGAAGTCTTACCATCTTATCTCTGGCTATCCCTAAAGTTAAAACACGCTTTGGTAGAGCTTCAATAAGCTTCACTCTTCCTATGCTCTGGAATAAGATCCAGAAAACCTTAAGGCTCGCTCCCCCTATCATGTTCTCCCTCTTCAAATCCTTGTTCCCAAGGACCTTATCCAAGGCCTGTCATTACTTCAAGTCAGAGTCTTAACATCATGATTTGTTACTGCTTTAAATTCTGGACGTAAACCTCGACCATTGCCTGAGGCGTCATTTGAGTCCTCCCATCTGTCATTGTCCAAATCAAGGTACCAACATCACGATCTGTCTTTGCTTCAAATATTGGACTTAAACCACAATCATTGCCTGTGGCATCTGTCATGTTCTCCCTTTGAACAGTCCTTCCACCCTAGGCCATCATGTCCAACCCTCTCCTTTCTCGGCTGACCTTCCCTCCCCACTCCCGATACCCCCCTCCCCTTCCCACCCCACTTGCCAGGACATGCCTACAGTAATTATCAAAGGACTCTTACATCTCAATCTTCTTCGCACTTTGATGCTACAGGAACTGTCACTCCTGTTCACTATGACTCCTCCAATGATGTTTACTTTGTAAACTTTAGCTCATTACTTTACGTCCATATATCTGTATCTATGCAATTGTATTTAAATGGCACTAACTCCTGTTGAACTTATTGTTATGTTTTGGTCCAAGTATCTTGTCACATGTGATAGTTATATGTTATTATGCTGTTATTATTACTATGTAACTGTTATGTACATTCACTCAACTCGTTATGTCTTAACCCCGTTGGCAATTGTTTTGCCCCAGGTCCATCTTGTAAATGAGCTTGTCTCAATGATGTTCTGCCTGGCAAAATAAAGATTTTGATTGACTGATTGCCTGATTGATTGATTGAGGAGAGCAGCTTGTATAATGACTGATAACATAATAATAGCTTCTGCTGCACGCAGAACAATGGAATCAAACAGAAACTGTTAAATCTTCAAAGAACTGATCTGAAAGATCTACAGTTTAAAATAAATTGTATAAATTGGACATTCAAGTACATCAGGGGTATAAACAAAGTACAGGAGGGTAGCATCTTTCAGAAAAGAAGGTGTACAAGAACAAGGGAACATGATATGGGCCTAGAGGGGGGCAGGCTAAGAGGCAATGTGAGGAAGTACTTTTTCACAGAAAGAGTAGTGGATGCTTGGAACACCTGCAGAGGTAATGCAGGTAAAAGTGGTAGGGGAATTCGTGAATGCATGGGATAGACATAAGAGTACTCTCGCAATAGGGAAGAGAGGGTAAGCCACAGATCAGCTAGGGTCTGCGGTAATTCATTAGGTAGGGAAAAGGGGTAGACTAGGTGGGCCATAAGGTCCTTATTTGCTGTCACCTTCTGTGTATCTGTGTATCTATGACACATGATGGCCTCACTCAGAATATAACATTCATCATCTCTTGTGAAGGGGCAGGACTTTCATAACTTACTTGTGGCTCTGCTACTCATGAGTTATGGTCCTAACCCCTCACTCATAAAGATAAATGGTATATTATGTCAGACCTTTGTGTTGTGTCTCATATTCATAATTAAAGATCAGTTCTGGAACTCATCAGTTGAGAGGATGTTCACAGTACCAGTTTCACTGCAGTGCCTTCACTTCAACTGATGTCATCGAATTCTGGAACAGATCAGCAATAACAATGAATATCAGGTGGGAAAAACACAGTATCAACAAGGGACTGTAAACAAGAAAAAATAGAATATTTGAAAGAAAAGAAGTGAAAAAGCACAGTAAGGAAATTAAGGAGGCTACAACATGCCTCTGGTAGCACAACCCAGCTAAAGGAAGGGGTGATGCCACCACCAAAGTGACTCCTAAAAGTGAGCTGCAGAGTCTGTTCTCTCACAAGAGGTAGGCTAGGATGCTGACACTGGCAGATAAAGCTCCAAAGTGGCCAACAGTAGCATTGTAGGAGCAGGGTAGAAAGCACATTTTGAACAAAACAGCCTACCGCTAGAAGGATGATAACCCTGTACTCCAGAACTCTACACCATACAGCCTCCAGCCCAACAGATTTTGACCTTGGCAGAGATGCCAGGGACACCATCATGCGCACCAGAATTGGGGTAAGCCAAGGAGGACCCACTCCAGAGGTGGCTTGTGGTGTTGGGGCTGGGAGGTAGCCAATCTGATGGGGAGCAGACAACAAGTAGGAACAATATATGTAAGAATGGCCCATCGGTGGGGACGCTGTGGAGTCCGAGCATGATGGCTGCCTTGCATTAAAACTTTGCAGTTTAATTTCAGTTAAAGTAAAGTTCAATTTTTCAGAGGTACCGACAGTTTCTTTTGGTATATATTAATTTTGGAACCTTATTGCAATGCTATGGGGACGTTCAGAAAGAAAAACACCTGAATGAGGGAGCTAGAAGCAAAGCTCCCGCGACGCCTGTACCCACGCAGTCGACCACCAGTCAAGTTGTAACTCTCAGTGTGTGTGCTATACCTAGTTAAACAACTAAATAAAAAAAAAAAATTCTGAAGAAGAAACTCTTCAGAGTCTGGGATATAAACTAAATAAACTGATCTCAGCAGTCAATGGGATGGTGGATAAGTCCGACACCCTGACTAACAAGGTGGTTGCTCTTAAGACGTCACAGGATTTTCTGAAAACAGGCGCATTGGAAACCACTAAGCATTGCAATGCAGCTATGGGAGCTGTGTCTAACTTGGTTAAAGAAAATAGTCACCTCTACTCCCGGCTGGAATCTTTAGAACATCAAGCCCGCTCAGCAAATGTTTGTATTATTGGCACGCTGGACGGCACAGAAGGAGATCACCTGCTGTCCTTCTTAAAAGAATGGCTGGAACAAGCCAGCCCGGTGGCACTGAGGGTTGAGGTGCTGGATGCTACACCTCACGCCATGCCGGTGACCTGGGTTCAGAAGCAAGCTCGGGTTGCCATGGGTCAACTGGAGGGGAGGTTGAGGATCTGGATGGAGCTGCCAACAGGCAGCTCTCCTCTCCCAGGGAGGTAACTGGAGTCTCCCAGTCTCTTGGCCGCCACCAAGTGGAGGCTTGGTGGTAGCACCTAGCCCAATGGGAGACTCGGCTATTGGGTGGGAGGAAAGGGCCATCACTGGATTCATGGGGTCCATGCTCACTTCCATGGGCACACGTTTCCATGTTCTAGGGTCCCAGGTTAGGTGGGGAAAATAAAGTAAAAATACCTATGCCTCCCCATTGCCGAGTAAGGCAGAAGGTGGCAACAGGCAAGCAAAAAGCAATATGAAAAAAAAAAAAGGAATGGCTGGAACAACAATTCGAAGAGGAAGCATGACAACGTCAGATAGTGCTTAAGAAGGCCTACAGAGTGACCCCACGGAGGAGTCAGGATAATCCGGAGGCCCCATGCTCTATCGTAGTAATCATAGGGGGAGTTGGAACATGGGACATTATTCTGACACTTGCCCATAGGGCTAAAACATTATTGCATGATCAGACAATTCACCGCTATCCAGATTTGAGTTATGCCACACGCCAAAGAAGGAAGCGTTTTGGTGGCATTCACACCATGTTGCGTGAGGTGGGCATTGCACATGGCATACTGTTCCCTGCTTGACTTAACATAGTGCACCAGAGTAAGCTCTACATCTTTTCTGACCCATCAGATGTGCTAAAGTTGGCTCAAAAATATGCTGGGCGACCCTCTGATCGAGCAGAAGACTAAGATTCTGATTTAGAGAATCAAACATGAACAGATGGACTTTTTTATGTGTGACCTCAGCTGAGTACCTTTTAAATCATCTGTGTTATGCCATTTGAGTTATTAGACCATTTCCTTTTCCTCGTTTTACTTCACAAGCTAGGACTCCGGTAAACCACTATTACCCCAGCTGTGGCATGACTGATGTTTACAAACCTCAGAAACTATTGTTGTGTAAACTTTAATAAAGTTGTACCCCTCTTACTAATCCATGTTGGGGAGTGGGAGGGGGAGAGGTTACTGTTAGTATACACCATCTAGTCTAATTTGAACTGTTGACTTTTTACCTCAACTTACTGATTTTTTTCTTCTGTTCTTTACTATTACTGCGCCAAAGAAAAATTCCTTTTCTCTGTTTTGGCGATGCAAGGCAGGGCTTAACTGATTCTAATTTCACAATATCTGTGTACAGCTACGTTCTGCATGGCAATTCCTCTCCTTCTTTTTTAGAGGTAATGGACTTCAAAGGACTTTCGCAGTTTCTGTTTGTTCAGAGCCATGCCACTCATGGACTTAGTCGCACAGCAGATTTATTTTCTTAACCACTGTGTGGAATATAAATACTATTTTATGTGGCTCTCACAATGATGTATCTAATGACATGGGACGTTCTCATTTGATTATATTAAGAGGACGGTGCCCTCTGTGTTTGCTCTCTGCGTTGACATGTCACATGTCTGGAAACATGGTTGTATGTCTATTGCTAAATCAATAAACAAAAAGTTTAAAAAAAAAAGAATGGCCCATTGGTGAATTGGTAGTGTTGCTGCTTGTAATGCCAGCTGCCCAAATTTGGAGGCAAGCCCAGGTTGTCAGGGGCCAGCTGGTGAAGGAGCATCGGGGGTCCCAGAGGATGATCTCCTCATTTGGAGAGGGATGGCCGTTGCTTCTGCTGCACTGCTGCCACATAAGTGACTATGGGTGACAGCACAGTGGAAGCAGGCCGATTAGGGACAGTCGTTGACTGGGCCTTTGTGTAGCACACTGCTGCCATGCATGTGCACACTTGAGCCCCATGCATGCCGATGGCCAAGGTGAGAGCAATAGAGGAAAAAGGCTTAACCCTTACTACTGACACAGTGGGGCCCTAGGTATATCTAGGACCTCGTGTGTCTGTTGGGGTTGCCGCCTGATGAAACCTGGGAGAAATCCTGGATATAGCCCCTCCTGCCCCCGACCATGGGGTGGGAGGCAGAACCATGGCTCCATGGAGGAGCAGGGGTCAATGTTGAGATACAAGGGGAAGCCAGCCTGTGCCATGGGGTTCCCCAAGAGAACAGGGATCAGAGACCAAAGGGGGCCTAAACATATGTAAAAAAAAAAGAATGTTTGTGCAGTTTTTTTTCAATTGGTTGTTGATTCTGAGCACTACTGCTGACTGCTGCCACAGTGATAAATGTAGATTAAATCCTTTAGCACTCCTGAAGGCCCTCGATTTGGTACTACAAAGGAGGCTGCTGAAAAAGCTGGAGGACTGGAGAGTGGAGCAGGGTCTAGTAAAGTGGGTAGAAAACTGACTATGGGGGAGGCAACTGCAGGTAGTAGTGAATGGGACCAAGTCAGGGGACAAGGAGCTCTGGAACAGGGTGCTGCAGGGATTGGTCCTGGGACCTGTCATTTCCAGTATAGTAACCCTGGCACCGCTATACCAAGGGCTACTACCCCGCCTGCTTTCCTGACTGCAGGTTCAGGGGCCTGGATTCGGAAATAATAAGTACTGAGGGATGCCAACGCAGTAGGCCACAGCTCGTGGCTGATGAAACAGTAGCTTCTCCTACATTTCAGCTTTTGGATGGTTCTCCCAGTCGCTTACTGGGAAACCTCTTCTAGTCTGCTAAGGATGCAGTTCCAGACCACTCGATCCCTGTTTGGATGGAGTACTAAGTTGCTGGAGGCAAATACAGGCCTTCTCTGTAAAATACAGCTACAACACACTGTGCTTCCTGAAGCTTGAGAGCTCGAGCAGGACTGACCCTCGTTCAAAAACTGTCCCACAGTTAGTTCTGGATTCTGGTAACCTGGTTGGCTAAAGGAGCTGTCAATCACAGTCTAGGCACTCCTAGTGGTCAGTTAAGGTGCCAACCTGGAAAGTTCACAGTCTCACCCATAATCCAGTGTAATTAGGACCCCACAAGGACCCTTTGGTTCTGATTGGTCTAAACCAGGAAGTCCCAGACCAAACATGGCAGCTCCCATCGGAACAACTGATACTAGCATTTCTGCAGTCCCAACAATTTATTTTATCTAAGCCACACTAATGATTTAGAAATAAATATTTACAGAACTTTAAAGAGCTCCCTCTGCACTGTTATCGATGGCAGAGTGAAGTGGATTGGAGCTATGCCTGGCTGGTCGCAATCTTTGATTTACTCAGACCCAGCCCAGGCTATCATACATTTTATACTGACTGGAACTCTTACAGAAACAGCATGGCGGCATCAATGTGTGCACACATGCAGAGCATCAGCAGGACACCATCAACCACGGATTTACCCTCTATTGTTTGAAGTCTGCCAGGCAGTGGGCATTAGCGGAGCCCAGGGAGATAGTCAAGGTAAGCCCCCCAAAATGGGGGGGGTTACAATATGGTTATTGGTGATATAGAGGACGGTATGTAGGGAAAGATCTCTTTGTTGATGACACAAAGCTATGTGGCGGGGTAGGCCATGAGGAAGGGGTCAAAGCTCCAGAAGGAGCTAGAAAAGTTGGAGAGGTGGTCTAACATCTAGCAGTTGAGATTCACCATCACAAAGAGCAAGGTGATGCACTTAGGGAGACGGAACCCATGCACAGAATACTGGATGGGAGGGGTTAGGCTGGCCACTAAAACAGAGTAGGGGGATCCGAGGCCATCATTAGTGACTCTTCAGGCAAATAAGTCAATGCAACAAAGCATACAGTAAGGCATTGAGGATGCTGGGGTATACAGGGAGGGGTTTTGATAGTAGTGATATTGTCCCTATACAGATCCCTGGTGAGGCCTTACCTGGAGTGCTATGCTGTGTCCTGGAGTCCTCGCCTGAGAAAGGGCATAGATAGACTGGAATCAGAGCAGAGAAGGGTCACTAAAGTGACCCAGTGCCAGCAAGGCAGATCATATGAGGAACAGCTGGTAGCCCTAAATATTTACTTGCTAGAGGCCAGGCATGAAAGAGGGGACATGATAAAAATATATATGTTTCTGAGGGGTATAACCAGGGTGCATGGCAAGGACCCATTTGTTTCAAACAGAGATGCTGTTACAAGAGGGCAAGATTGGAGATTGATGGATGGCAAGTTCAGGAGGAAAGGGAGGAAGTGTCACTTCAGTGAGAGGGTGTTGGAGCCGTGGAACAGACTTCCGGTGGAAGTGGCTGGGGCAAGTACCTTAAATGGGTTTAAACATAGCTGGGACAGGACAAGGAGATGCACAGTCTCAGGAGGGGGCAACAGGAGGCTAAGGAGGAAGTGTGCGACAACCCACCAGTACATTAGGTTAGTGGGTTGAGGTAATACAGTAACAGCAGACTTGATGGACTGTCAGTCTCCTTCTGCATTATATTCTATGTTTCTATATACATTTTTCCAGAATTAATTTAGATCATTTGATTAAGTTCACACACTGAAACAGTAATCTTGTTAACTGGTTTCTTCACTCGATAGTGGGTCTGTAAGAGAGATCTACTAGAGTTTATTATATATATATATATTTAAATATATATTTGTTTTTCCGCATTCTTGCCCCTCTGCCCCTCCCCCAGTCCCGCACTCAACTGTTGAGGTCATCATAACTGCACACCTACTTCAGCTGATGCTGATACCAATCCATGGTCAGCCATCATGAGATCAACAAATCCATGTGGTCTATCCCCAGGAACCAAACTCTTCACCTCCATAACACGTTTGAATGCCAGCTGTCTCCAGTGTGGGATTACAGGAGGGGTCTTCAGGATTTATACTTTCTTTGCAACACACCCTCAACATTAACAGTACACTAGTCAATTTGAGTGGGGGGGTACATAGGCACCCTCCCACCTGTAGATTTGACACCTTATCCCCAGATGGCAGAGGGATGCACTGTTAAGGTGCACTGGCTGCCTGAGAGATCTATTTTCAAAAATGAACAGACTGTATTTCATTAAACCACCACCAGTAGCTTAATCTAGTTCAGTTTTAGTTGGTTAACATTTGTATCCATCCCCTTCCCCCCAGCTGAAAATAGGCAATACTGTCTCGCCCTCCCTGCCTGGTCAACAATAATAAAATAAATCTAGAAGCTGGTGACTGAGAAAGGCAAACTAAGCCAAGGTTCATTTCTATGGGTGGTAGTGGGATTACAGGAAGGAGGATGGGTGATTTATAAATCAATAATACCAGTTGTGGGTAAGACCAGATCAAAAATACAAAAGCATGATAAACTATATATATCATATACAAATAGAAAGAGAGACAAATCAAGGAAATAGCCTGGCCATTGAGAAAAACTACCAGTCAGAAGTACGGGTGCCACAATATATATACAAAGACACTGACAATGATGGCAGAAAAAGACTACTGGTCTATCCAGTCTGCCCATAAACCCTAACCTGGGACCTATCGCCCAGACAGGGTTCTAACCAACACTATCCACTCACATGCTGAGCAACCACTAAGCCCTTCACTCTGTCCAAGCTGTGTTTGAAACCATTGATAGTTTCAGCCTCCACCACCATCAGTTCACAGATTGTTCCACAGCTCCACAACCCGTTCTGTAAAATAAAATGTTCTCACGTCCCTCTTGAACCTCCCCTCCCATCAGTTTTTACTCATGTCCCATGTCCTTGATCTGCTACTTATACTAAATAGTTCCTCACAGTTTACCTTATTCTTTCCTTTTAGGAAACTGAAGGTCTTCAGACAAGACTTACCTGTATAAACCACTGGGAAAGATTTTCAAATGACACCAGCTTATTTAGCTGGGATGGCTCACACTTAAGCAGGAGAGGAAGTGCTATCCTGGGAAAAACTATTGCCAAAGTCATTGAGGGCCATTTAAACTAGCTACAGAGGGGCAACGAGGTGGCTCGCCTAGAAGCCACATATGTGTTAAACATGGATACGAGATATTGGTAGCCGATGCAAGAATTCTGAAGCTAATAAAACTTACAGAATTAACTAGTATCCTGGTCAAACAACAAATAGACACTGCGGCTATTAGTGAGATGTGGTGGGACCAAACGTCATTTTGGCATAGTAATATACCTGGATACTCCCTATTCCATAGAAGTAGATCTGATAGAAAAGGAGGAGGAGGTGTATGTATATATGTAAGAGATGCAATAAATGCATTAAAATATAATCTCAATGGGACTGACAACGTTAATATCGAGGGAGTATGTATTCAAATTGAATATCCAAAGGAGAGCAAACTGATTTTGGAGAATTTCTACCGACCACCACCTGTGTAAATGGAACATGACCAAATACTCCCTGAAATAATCTCAGATATTGCTGAGGATACAGATGTAGTGATAGTAGGTGATTTTAATTTGCCGGGGATTGACTGGGATCTCCTGTTCACCACTTCCGGTACAGAATCCCCATATCTGGAAACATTTTTAAATGCTGGCCTAGAACAAATGGTCATGGAACCTATGCGGGGTAACAACATTCTTGATATAATTCTAACTAATTTGCAATCTGATATATCTAAACTCAATGTAATCCGATTAGAGAATAGCAACCATAATTCGATGGTATTTACATTAGACAGAAGGAACTCATGCTATGGCTACCAGAGTTATAATTATAATTATACCAAGGGAGATCATATAAAAAGTAATTTAGCACTACAGGAATTTGATTGGGTATCACTATTGGACAACCTTACAGTCAATGAAAGTTGGGTTATACTGAAATCAATAATAAACAAGCGGGAAAGTTTATACATTTCACTAAAAAAAAAAAAAAAAAAACAAGAAATAGCAAAGGTAAAATACCACCATGGCTCACTCATAAAATTAACAAACAGAGGAAAAAGAAAGAAAAAGCCTTCTGGAGTTTCCGGATGGCACCAAAAGAACAAAACAGAATATGATATAGAAAGGAATTAAAGAAAACAAAGGACTTTATTAGAAATGAGAGAAGAAAGCTGGAGTTCAAACCATCAGTGATCAGAGATAATAAAGCATTCTATTCGTATATAAATAATAAAAAAAATGACAATACCATAACTTCAGCGACAGAAAATGGAGTTGAAATCAAGGATAAAGAACAGATTGTAAATGCATTCAATAGATTTTTTGAATCTCTATTTACAGACAAGGCTGATAAAAACATTTAAATAGTACATGAAACTAATTATGAGGAAATTACAACAGAAGTGACAACTGCAATAAATGCATTAAAAATCAAATCAACGGCAGGACCAGATGATGTTAATTCCTGCTTCTTAAAGAAAACTATTAATCAAATAAAATTCCCATTGCAGATTATTTTTAACAAATCATATAAGGAAGGGAGACTTCCAGATCACTGGAAAAAGGCTAATGTGGTAGTAATTCATAAAAAGGGTAGTAGGAATGACACAGGAAACTATCGACCCATTAGTATGGCAAGTCGTTAGGGACATAATTCAGAATTTCTGACTGTATAGTAAACTACATTCACTATATAGTGAAATACATACATCATATAGTGAAATATATACATTATATAGTGAAATGCATATACAATGTAGTGAACCACATAAACTATCTACTGAAATATATACCTCATATAGTGAAATACATATACTGTATACTGAAATGCATATATCATATAGTGAAACACATACATTAAATAGTGAAATGCTTACATTATAGGGGCCTCCCTAGGGTCACACCCTCTAACCCCTGTCAATAACTACCTGCCTGGCCACCATCCACCATTGTCTCCCACTCTGTTAGCCCACCTCTTACACACCCTCCCAATCCTGGTCACACCCACAAAAAATACTACCTCCCAATCCATCCGTGCCCCACCAAAACTGAAACAAATACTCTATACATTGTAACACATACACTATATTTTGAAAACAATCTGCATACACTATATACTGAAACAAACACTCTTTTTAAAATACATACACTATCTATTGAAATACATACACTACACACTGAAAAATCCACATACACTGTCTACTGAAACAAATACCCTGAATATTGAAACATCTGCACTTTATATTGAAATACATACACTATCTATTGAAATAGATATACTATTCATTGAAAATCTGTGTACACTATATACTGAAATAAATACACTATGTTGGCACCCTTTGCAAACTGTGTGAGAGGCCTTTCGGCACCATGCTTTTCTACTTAAAGTTGAACCAGCATAATATTCTGTGGTGATTTGCATATGCAGCCCATGATGCTTTGCATTGTGGGGGCATGTGTGATTTTGTATTTCTTTGAAACTTGGCTTCCCAGCCAGATGCCCTTTAGGGTAACCATTGCCTCAGTGCTTGCGCATACAGGTTCCTTGTCACTATATATTAAAACACTTACCCTATCTATTGAAAAATGTTGCATACTCTATATACTGAAAGAGATATATTACATATTGAAATACATACACAGTATATTTAAAAAATCCACATATACTATATACTGAAACAAATACACTACATGGTGAAACACATACACTATGTATTGAAATCTATACACTACAGACTGGAAAATCTACATACACTATATATTGAAACAAATAAACTATATACTGAAACGGACTACATTCTGAAATTATCCCTCCCCCTTGAATGGCCTGCCCCTGCACACATTTCCTGTTGCATTCAGGCAGCTGGTGGCCTGATGAGAGGATGTCTAAAACTGCAGAGCAGAAGGTAAACAAAAGAGGGCTATCTCTTATTCTACTTCTGTATGGGGTTTTCCATCTTGTTTTGCTTGCACATCTTTAATCAAATTTCAGAACACTGTGATGTGACAAGAAACTTTTAGAGATAATTTAAAATGCTGTAATTTATTCTTTTAAATAAGTGCTGCCCTCACTTACTATTAAAACACATTTGTATGGGAAGTTAATACTTAGGATATTCCTAATATAAACATAGATGGCTGCATGCATTTTTCCAAGTTAAATTTTTGATCAGGTTTGTGTGTAACTAATTACTGTGTCAGTCCAGCAACTTATCTGAGCTGAATGCTTGGGAAGCACTGCAGGAACTGTGATGGTGTAAGCCAAAACATTGCTAGTTTGTACTCTATGGACTATGTTTTTTATTTAGTTTCTGTTTTTATTTTAATGTTTTGTTTAATAAAAGTTTCTTGGTTAAGAAACAAAAATATATATTTTTGCTGCAATCCCTCAGTGTCCGATTCTCATCAGGGGTTAAGCTGGTATATGCATATAATTTGCACGTTTCTATACTAAATAACTTTACTGTGATGCCTCACTGGAGGCATTCACAGTCTGTTTTGGGGTTTGAGCTTCTCAAACTGTGTTTTATTTCTTTTTTTTTTTTCATACAGATGTTTATCTCCTTAGTCATCCTGCAACCCCTTTCCCACTGACATCTCCAGCCCAATCATCCACCATTCCCAGGACCATGCTCCGAGATCCCCCCCACACACACACACGCACACATCCCCCATGTTGGGGCCAGGAGGGGAAGGACCATTGACAAGGAGACACATATTCAGACAGGAGCAGAGCCTGGTTAGTAGTGTAGAATCTGTGGCAGGTTGTTGGATCATTCTGCCATTGGGGGTTTTCTACCTTTGGTTTCATCCCCTGGGCAGCCAAGCATGCAGTGATGCAATTGCATATAAAGGCACATGCTTGCTTTGTGCCTGCCTGCCTGAACCCTCCCCCTTATGCAACTCCACTGCCCTGCCAGCCCTCCTCAGCTAGGTGGATGTTGAAGAGTGGGGTGGTCAGACTTGCCCTCCCTGAGAGGTGAGTATTCCTCAAGATGCTCAATCGTATCTCACCTCAGCTAACCCCAGTGCAACCCAGGTTCACCCCCAAAACTGGGCCACTGGCATGGGAAGCAGTACAGTTACCACCAAGCTGCTAGGCCAGCCCACCAGATTGTGTTTTTATAAGTAAATAAAGATAGCATTCAGATGAAAGAAGAAAAAAACTTTATTTTAGCTAGTTTGTTACAAAACATTTTAAGTCACATCATAATGTTTTGAAATCAGACAAGCAAAATAAGATAAAACAGTACATAAAGAGCTAGATAAGATAACCCTTGTTTGTTTACTTTTTGCATCTTAAGAGGCATCAGCCAGGATTTTTAGTTAATTATGACCCCATTTTCAGAAGGTTAGCACAGTGCTAAATATTACGCTATGTGGGAACAGCACGGTTGGATGGGTGTCATATTCAGCATCCCCTGATGCTAACCTGATCATGTGCACCTGCATATGTACTACTACAGCCATGCAAATGAGTAATCCTCTCCTGCATATAGAGCACAGTGCTATATAAAAGGTTTCCTTCTTAGTGACCATCAGTACCTCCCCCTACATTTTATACTTAGTCTCTAGGTTTCTATGCCCTAGATGCTTGATTTTGCACTTTTTGGCTTTGAACCTGAGCTGCCATGTCCCGTACCACTCTTCGAGTTTTCTAAGGCCCCTACTCATTCTCTTCATCTGCACCTATCAACGTTATTATAGATTGTGGTGTCATCTGCAAAAAGGTATGTTTTCCCTTCCAGTTCTTCTGTTATGCCACTTATAAAGACACTGAAGAGGATGTGTCCCATTACTGATCCCTCCAGCACCCTACTGGTCACTCCCTCCTCATTGGAGTGAGTGCCATTTACCACCACCTTCTGTGGCTGTACACTATCTCAGGTGCAGCACTTAGGAGTGCACAACACTACTGACTGGCTCTGAAAATGGGGGCCCACGTACCACTGTAACAGGATTGTCACTGCGCTATGATAAGTATGGCTGGTACTATTTTAAAAAGCATTCTTCTGTGCAGTGCTAACCTGTTAGCATGGGACTATTTTTTTTTGCACAGGATTACTAATTGCAACCAGGTGCCCATACAACTGGGGGATACTCTAATGCATATAAGGTGTACAGGTATAGTAAATTCTTTCTGGAAGTGCTAGCATACTGCAAGGTTAGTGCTAGTTAATGATTCTGGGAATCTTGTTTTAACTGCACACACACAGCCTGCCAGCAACCTCCCCCACATGCACACGTACACACACACACACACACACACACACACACACACACACACACACACACACACACAGTCAGTCCTGGACAGAATAAAAAAACATAATTCCTTGGTAGTCTGGTGGTCCCCCACTCATCTAATCCAGGTAGAGCTAGAACATTTATCCCTCATTCCTGCTGATGTTATACTACACATATTTCTCAGCCTGTCTGGTGCTGGGGAAAACAAGTTTCAGCATTAGTGACTGGCTGGGAAATAACTGAAAATGCAAAATTTTGGATTGGGCCATCAGAGGGAAGAGGCTGCTAAAGAGTAAAGCTTCAATGAAGACTCTTTGGGGGAAAATACCAGGGACAATCTGGGCACCTTTTTCAGCAAACAATGAGGTGTTGAGGGAACCTCGTACAATGTTAATTTTGGTTGAGGACAGTGGCTCCTGCCAATGGTAGAGTTACCACCTGTCCTGATTTTTGCAGGACAGTCCTGCAAAAAAACATGAAAAATACTGCATGTCCTGACTTTATCTTAGAAAAAAATATTTTCTAACTTTCCACTAAATGTTGCAGAAAACTAATACCTTAACTGAAATGCCTTAAAATGATATGAAACAATAGAAACAACTAAGAAACTACAATACTTAGCCTTATTTCTGATTATATAGAGAAAACAAGTCTGTTACATTGGTCAAGATTACATACTGTCCTGCGAAAAATCATGTTTCGGTAAGAAATGTCCCACTTTTGGGCTTCTTAAAAGGTTGTAACCCTAGCCAATGGTGAGCTGCCAGAAAGCTCCCAAGGGGAAAGAACTTCAGTTTTTGGGTTCAGTTTGGTGGGAGCCCCTCCACAGGGAAGGGGTCTCCAGCCCCTAGGGAGAAGGTGGGGCTGTAGGACTGTAAGGGGGTTGCCTGGGGGCTGCAAGCAGTCAGTCCCCTTGAGCCGGTTGTGCCTTTCCTCATCTAGAGAGAAAAGAGAGGATTTTGTGGGCAGCTCTGCAGAGAGGGAGAACTGCAGTATTCCGTTGCTGCACAGAGAAATTGCACCACAGCGGTGAAAGTGTTCAGAGTAAAGGTTAAATGGATTGAGAAAAAGGATTAAGGAAATGAATGGATTTGTGTCAAGATGATGGGGAGAAAGCCTCTTCAGTTTCATCTGCGCCATATCGGTGAGACATAGATGATCAAGGATTTTTGAAGAGAGAAGTAAGAAAAAGTGTAAAAGGTTCTATCTGACCCTGGCAAAGGCAAGGCATCTACAGGAAAAGGGAAACACAAGATTAAAGGACTGGTTTTTGGCAAAGAAAACTGGATTGTAGAAAATGGATAAGAAAACTGGATTGGAACCCAGGTTTTAAGAAGCTGAAGTGAGAGCCTCTTCTGTCTGGAGTCGGCTAGCACCTGCACGGTAAGAAAAGGGACTTCCTTGCTGTATTTCTGAAAAAGCGTTGCTGAACTTGTGTGTGAGCCAGAGCACAAGAGTGGCCACTGTGTTAGAGTTGAAAGACTGTGGGGGCAGGGGGATGGGCGGGTGCCTGCTGTCTGCTCCTGAGATGCAGTAAGATGAGAGACTGTTATGGTAAACCCCTGGATTTTCAGACTCTGCACAGTCCCCCCAGAGCCTGATATTGGGGAAGATAGCAGAGACTGCTTGACTACACACCGTAGCAGGTAACTGAGGAAAGAATGGAAATGATCTGAAGAATCCATCTTAAACCAGTGCCAAGTGGGGAGCTTGCTGACCCCCATCAAGTGCGGCCACTGTCGGCAAGGGATTGTGGGTTTGTGCCCGGGTGTTGGGGTGCTTTGACCTGTGGGAGAGCCGGGCTGTGTGGACACTCTCATGTCCGGGTCCCTTGTGTGATGCCCTGCAGTGGACATCTGTGGGCCGGGGGGACAAGCTGCAAGACCTTTGGTCATGCTGAAGATCCAAACTGCAGCTTCTACGCCTTCAAGTGTTAAGCATCAGGCCCAGTTCTGTGTCTCCTGATACGTCTACCCCAGGACTTCAGTCATGTGTGACATCCGAGGACTAATACAGCAGAGCAGTGAGTGAGGGCAGGAACTGCCCTGCACCTGGGGAATATATATATATATATATATATATATATATATATATATATAGTTATCTGTGTTCAAATCCACTGGTGCTGAAAGCCAGTTCAGGGTTTAAAGCAATCAAGGGGAACATGTGGGGGGTTGCTTGGTTCAAGTGGATGTGCTGGCATCAACCGACCAGCTGCATCTCAGGCCTGCAGCTTGGCATTTAAGTACCCAGGGATAAAATTCAGGGCAGCATTCTGAACTGGTACCAGTGGGTTTGGGTTTGGTAATACCTGCAGCAGTTAGATAGTCAGGTAGTTTGATGGCTGCATTCTCAAAAGGTGATTTAGGTTCAAAAGGGAGAATGCTGTTTGGGAAAATGTTAAATCTTTAAAATGCAAATTTAAAATGTTGCTTAACCTCTATTCCATTCTACCCCATCCTAACCCTCCCTGTGTAAATAAATTACGTTGTTACTGTTTTAAAAAGGTCTGACTAAAAAGCCTGACTTTAGTAAGCATGTTATTACTAGAAATTAATGATGGATCATGTGGAATGTGGGGATGTTTGATTCTGGTAAGTCCACATATGGGGCAACTTTTGGGGAGGTGGGTTGGTACGACAATACAGGGGCTGTGCTGGTAGAAATCAGACCCACTTAAATGTACTCTGGGTGGCACCGCCACTTTCTTTATGATCTTGGGAAAGGACCCCCAGTAATATCAAGTATGGGAACCCAGGCCTCGTGGTCAGGCCTGCACGGCAGGGGTAGTGGCCCTCTCTAGGACGGCGCCAGAGAGGGGCCCCAAGCCAAAAACACAGATTTTGGTCATTGTGGTTGTCTTAACTCATGTTTCAACAAAAATCACTTCCACACTGATGTCAGCATGGGTTAAAGCAACAGTGTTGGTCTAAAACTGTGGTCTTGCCTACCTCTGAGTGGGGTTTAAGCACAGTTTTGGAACGTAGATTGTAGCATGGTTTTTACCATGCTACAATCTGGAAGTGTATTTATTGAAATGTTTCACCAGGAAGGGCACACTGAACCACAAGTTGCTCATCTCATGTTGCATCCTGGGGGAAAGGGAATGGGAGTGTACAGTGAAATTCATCAGCATGAAGCAGTAGAAGGTACATTATTGTACTGCAGCATACAGCAATTAAACATCAGCAACTACAGACATGAAGGCACAGAGCATACTAGCATGACATCAAGCAAGACATCCTAGAGAATGAACATACATAGAAATAAACATAGAAATACACCTTTTAAACCATTTAACAGAGTTACAATGGTTTTAAAAAGACCTAAGGCAGAATATTCAAGCTTTTTTGTGAGTGTTAGGTTATCAACTTGCTAATCCCAATTTGCACCTCTAAAGCAGGATAGTACTGCAAAAGGCCATATGATTGCTTGGTTACCAAGTCACTAGCCCATTTGTAAGTGGCCCTAATCTAGCCTTGCGCACCCATGTAAAGCAGCTGACAGCACCTTGCACATAGGCACATCGGCATGCTGGGAGGTTTGGGGAGGTGTAGCTGTCCATTAGTGCAACAGTAGGTACTGATTCCCCAAACCAGGTGTTATGGACTGTACATTCCTACACTCCCAACACCTGACCACGTCAGGCTACCACCGGCCCTGGTCCCCCCACTGGTACATGGCATAACTGTCCCAGTGTCCAGTGCCCCTACCCCCCAAATTGCATGCCTGTGTAATAAAACATCTGTCCCATGTGTCCAGCAGACCCCCCACCCCTGATCAACTGGACCCCAATCAGATACTTTATAATATCAATAATTCCTCTGTGCCATTTCCCTGATATCCAGACCAGGGTTCCCCACATGCCCCAACTAGTAGTCTGGCAAGAGCTGTAATTCTTCCATACCACATCCTTGGTGTTGAGTGATTCCCCTGCCCCATAAGTATGTCATCTACCCCCCCCGACCAGCCCACCCAATACCACTACAAACTGCCCCCACTTGGCCCCAACCTATGGTGTATGGCAACCAGCACAGACTCTCCACTTACATCCATAGCAACCACCAACTTAATGACAGTTCACAATCAGATGCCTACTGTAGTAAAAGCTGTTTCTATAGTAGGTGTGCGGTCATGAACATAGAAACAAAGAAACACTAAATTTGTCATCAGAAAAGGACCGCTTGACCTACCTAGTCTACCTAGATGTTTCCTGCCTCATCTTCCTCCTCACATGCTGTCTGGTCTCCATCGACCCTCCCTCCTCCTAGCCTCTTCTCTAATATATCACTATGTCTATGCCACACACGCTTGAAGCCCCCTACTGTTTTAGCCTCCACCACTTCAGCTGGCAATCTGTTCCAGGCACCTACCAATATTTTCTCACATCTCTGTTGACCACCCCACCCCCCAGCTTCATTACATTCCCCCTGGTTCTGGTGCTCTTACACATTTGAAACAGCCTCCTCTGGACTCTGTAGGCCTGTATCATGTAACTTTTCTCTTTCCTCTCTTCTAGGGTGTACATGCTGAGATCCCTCTGTCTCTCCTCTTAGGGCTTCTCATGTAAACCCTACACCATTTTAGTTGCCCTCCTGTGAACTTTCTCCACCTTGCTATGTTCTTTCTGAGGTTTGTTCTCCAAAACTATATCATACTCTAGGTGGGGTCTGGCAGCACCACCTCCATTCTCCTGATGGAGAGACCCTCCCTACACTCCCCGGCATCCCACTAACCCTACCCACTGCTTTGTCACAGTGCCACTTTGAGGTCCTCAGACATAATAACCCCAAGATCCCTTTCCTGTTTGTTGACTGTCAATAACCCCCCCCCCCCATCCTATACTCAACTCTTGGGTTCCTATGCCCTAGGTGGATGATTTTGCACTTTTTGACATTGAACTCAACTGCCATGCTTTTTACCAATCCTCAACATTCACAAGATCCCTCGTCATTCTCTCCACCACTCCAGAGGGCTCACCCTATTGTAAATTTTGATATCATCTGCAAAAAGGCATACCTTCCCTTCAGTTCTTCTGCAGTGTCCCCTACGTTCAAAAGGATTGGTCTCAGTACTGAACCATGTGGTACACCACTGATCACGCTCTCATCATTAGAGTGAGTTCCGTTAACCACCACCCTCTGTCTCTTGTCCATTAACTAGCTACTGTACTAATTGAAAGGTTACAGCCTGTAGTTCAAGGGGACGGTGCAACAGGACACACCCCCATTCAGCCCATTTAAGGGCTGCTCTCCTCACTCCACACAAAAGCATTTTTTCCTTGTCCCTCCATTAACCCCTTCTCCTCCTCCAGCAGCACTCCTCTCTTTCCTGTGGGCTTCTTCCTAAGGTATCTTTAGCCAAAGGAATCACTCCCGCAGCACCTCAAGGGGTGGAACCCTCCTCTAGGGTTACTTTCCTTTGTACCCGTACAGAGTGGTATATCCCACAGATAGAGAGGCGAACGTCAAAGATTATCTATGTTACAGAAGCACAAAACCAGTTGCACAGGCACATTGAACCCCAGTTAACCATTTTGGATCCCACCCCTAGGCCGTTCAGTTTCTTTCTCAGCCTCATGTGTGGCACAGTGTCCAAGGCCTAGCTAAACTCCAGATCAAGCATGTCCACTGCTCTCCCCTTATCTATTTCCCTGGTCATCCAGTCAAAGAAATCTAACAGATTCATTTGGCATGACCTCCCCCCTGTGAATCTGTGCTGCCTGTGGTCTTGCAGCCCACTGGATTCAAGATACTCTAACAGTCTCTCTTTCAGTATGGATTCCATTAATTTCCCCATGACTCAAGTAAGACAGACCAGACTATACTTCCTAGCCTCCTTCCTGCTGACACTCATACAAAATGGGACTATGTCTGCTCTCCTCTAGTCCTCTGGAACCACTAATGTTTCCAGTGAGTTATTGAAAAAGGCAATGAGTAGTGCAGCAAGCACCTCCCTGCCTAGTTCTCTTGATACCCTTGGGTGTATCCATCTGATCCTATGGCCTTGTCCACTCTAAAATTTGAAGTCCCTTCAATAATACTCTTTCCTTTGAAAATGGACTTGTATCCGCTTCCCCCTCCAGTGTTCATGCTGTTCCTTTGTGGCCTGTCCCTGTCTCTCTCCACTGTGAAAACAGTAGAATTATCTGTTCAGGATGTCTGCTTTTTCTGGTCCCCCTCTGTGCAGTCTCCCTTTGTCATCCTCCTTATCCTCAGAATCCCTTCCCTTGCTTATGTACCTGAAGAAAGTCTAATCTGCTTTTGATACCCTTTGGCTATGCTTTCTTCTGTCTGAGCATTTGATCCCCTCATTACCTTAGCTGCTTCCCTCTGTTTTACCTGGTACACCTCTCAATCCTCATTCTTCTGTGTTTCTTCATACCTCCTGAATGCTACCCTTTTACAGGCTTCCGAACAAGGCTATTCTGATGTATCTCTGTCAGTGAAGTTTGCCTTCTTGAAATTGAAAATGTTTGCCTTCGTGTGACTGGACTAGGTCCCTGTTCCCATGCTAAACCACACTTTGTGGTGGTCACTGGATCCAAGTTGCCCCTCCACACAGGCATCTGCATTCTGTCCCCATTGGTCAGTATCAGGTCAAGCACAAGCTGCCTGAGACCTTCCCCCTGTAGGGAATCCAGGATGCCTCTGCTTCTGGCTGAAGCAGCTGCCTGGGTGGACCAGTCCACATCTGGCATACTGAAATCCCCCAACAGCAGGACTTCACCTTTTGTTGCCATCTTGTGTATTCCATCCACAAGTTCCCTGTCCACTTCTTCCCCTTGTGCTGAAGGCCTGTAGATCACCCCTGTGCATATTGCTGAGCCTTTGCCATGTTCAAGGATGACCCACGGTGCCTCAGCCTCCCCCTGTCTACCCTGCACCTCTGTCGCCTTTATACCCTCTCTGACGTACAGGGCCACACTCCCTCCATTTTTACCCCCCCTCCATCCCTCCTGAACAGAGCATAACCTGGTACATCAGTGTCCCATGATTAACAGTGTGCCATGTCTCAGTTATTGCTACTATGTCCAGGTCTGCCTCTACTATCAATGCCTCCAGGTCTGGGATTTTATTTCCCAGGCTGCAGGCATTTGTTACCATACCGTCCACGTTTTGTATCCTATCCTCCTCCTTCCCATGCTGCTTCTCTCCTGCTTCTTTCCCCCTCCTCTCCTCTGTCCCTACTCCCCAGTTGTCTTTCTCGTGTGGCCTACAATTCACTGCTTCCCACTCTCCTTCTGCTTTCAATGTCCCAGTCTTCAATTCATTTTCCTGCATGTGCCCCGGGGGGGCGGGGTGGGGATGATACTAAGCCACCTGACCTTCCTAACTCCCCCCCTCCTTGGCCAGTTTAAATGCTTGTCACCAAAATATTCAGACTTCTTACTCGGGCCCTTTCCCTGACAGATGCAGGACATTATCTTTATACAGGCTTGCATCCATCCGGGTAAGGCCCCAGTCCCCCATGAAGTCAAAACCCTCCCTTCCACTCCATCCCTTCAACCAGGACTTGAATTTCTGGATGTGGAGTGCTGTAGCCTCTCCCCTGCCATGGACAAGTAGCACCTCCGAGAAGGAGACGGAGCATTCTACTTGCTTCAGTCTCCCCCCAACTTCCTGAAATCCTTTTGGATTCTAGCTACTTCCACTTTGTCTCCTGCCAGGTCATTCATCCCCAAGTGGACGATAACATCCAGGTCCTCCTTCCTTGCCATTACCCTTGCGATCCTATTACTCCACTTCTCATCCCATCATGCAGTGCTTTCTGAAATGCACTTTACCTCCTTGTCCTTCCTGCTAGGTTCCCCTAACTTCAATCCTTGGAAAACTGAGTCCCCCACCAGGAGAAGCTTCCTCCTCCTCTGGGGTTTTCTTTCCCCCTTCCCTGGTGCTGCATCCTGGAGGATCTGCTCATCATCCTTGGTCTCAGCTGTGGGTGCCATTGTGGGGCTATTCTGCTCCTCCAAAACAGTGTAGAAGTTGCTTAATCAGACCGGTTGAGAGATGTGCTTCAGACATTTCATGGCCACTTCCCTACAGTACCATAATGGTCCTTTTTGTGTTGCTTGCATGCATGTGCAAGAAATACATTGCGTCAGCTTCCTTCAAAGCGAGTTATGGAGGTGTGGCAGTGTTGTGCTGAATTGCAGCAGTCTGTTCTAGGGCTGGTCTCTGCGTGGAGAATAGAGGAGGATGCTGTCGATCACAGCAGTTAATGAGCATGCCACAATGCGTAAAGAAATTCAGCCATGTCACCATGCAATCAGCTGTTTTGGTGCATTACAAGCTACCAAAACAGCTGACTGCATGGTGTCCCCATGGCGATGGCTTCTCCGTCAGCCTATCACAGTCCCACGAAGCCGACGGAAAGTCACTGCCCACCATTCAGTGTGCCTTACTGGTGAAACATTTCAATAAATAAAAAAAATAAAAAAAGCCGACAGGGTGCCCAATCCCCCTGTTGGCATGACCCCCTCCCCAGTTCATTTGCCAACGGGATAGCCTAGTCCCTGTCGGCATAATGCACCTCCCCTCATTTGTTGTTTACTGAGGGGGTGCCCAATTCTCCCCCTCGGCTCATGCTCCCCGCCAGCGCAATGTATGGCCAACGGGAGTGCCCAATCCCCCCCCAAACAAACTTCCATCTGCCACGTGGGAGCCCACCCCAGCATGCAAAGATCTCTTTGGCCAATGGGGTGCCAAATCCCCATCGGCTCCACTGCCCCCAAACAAACTTCCTGGTGCCACGCTGGGAGCCACCCCACATGGCAAAAGTCCCCGTCATCTTTAAAAAAAAAAAAAAAACTAGAAAAATAAACGGTCCCTCATTGATTCTCTTGCCCCGTCCCCCAACATGCACCCACCCTCTGCATACTCCACCTCCCCACACCCTCCCGCCTCACCCCATACTTACCTCTGGAGCCAGGCGGGATGATCTTCTGTGGACCGGGAACACATCTGCAATCTTCAAAGCCAACTGCGAACTGAAGAAATGCCGGTAAGCTGTATAATGGCATAAATAGGTTTTTTTCAACTTTGGTGCATATCTCGGCCATTTTTGGGAATTTTTTTCACCAAATTTTCAACATAGGGTTCTTGGGACCCCACCTCATGAAATAAGTCACTGTCATTTTGTTATTTGGTCCCGAAAGGTGATTTCGCCGTCACTGCGTGGAACCACCTTTCGGGCTGATTAACAAAATGACAGTGTCACAGTTCATGAAGTAGTTCCCAAAAACCCTATGTTGAAAATTCAGTGAAAAATTCCAAAAATGACTCTTATTTAGTCGTGTTGTGCAGTTCCTACGCACGCTCGTAACTTCGAGTATTTTTAATATTTTCACTCCAGATTTTCAACATTGCCATTTTACCACACCTCCTTATGAGTAGTACAGCTGTCATTTTTCACATCTCTCCAGAAATGTGTTTTTGCACCTGTAGCACACAATGGCATGGTCAGTGTGCAAAATCAATGTTTGGGACAGATTAAGAAAATCACAGTGACACTGTTCATGAGGTAGGCCCCCAAAAACCCTATGTTGAAAATTTGGTGAAAAAATTCCCAAAAATTACTTTTACGAGCGTTGTGCAGTTCCTACGCACACTCATAACTTCGAGCATTTTTAATATTTTCACTCCAGATTTTCAATATTGCCATTTTACCACACCTCCTTATGAACAGTACAGCTGTCATTTTTCACATTTTGCCCAAAATGTGTTTTTGCACATGTAGCGCACAGTGGCGCAGTCAGTGTGCGAAATCAATGTTCAGGACAAATTAAGAAAATCACAGTGACACTGTTCATGAGCAGAGGTCTTAAACTGGCTATGTTGAAAATTTAGTGACAAACATCCATAAAATGACCGTGTTACGAGCGTGTATTGTGCAGTTTCCATGCACCCTCGTAAGTTCACAAATTCGTAATACTTTCAGTCCAGATTTTCAACATTGGCATTTTTCCATGCCTCCTTATGGACAGTACAGCTGTCATTTTTCACACCCTGGCAGAAATGTGTTTCACACTTCCGGTGCAGAATAGTGCGGTCGCTGTGGGAAATCAGTGTTCGGGACAGATTAAGAAAATCACAGTGACACTGTTCATGAGCAGAGATCCCAAAATGCCTATGTTGAAAATCTGCTGTAAAATATCCCCAAACTACTTATATTATGGGTGTGCGTTGCACAGTTTCTACACACACTCGTGACTTCACCAGTTTTTTAATATTTTCACTCCAGATTTTCAACATTGCCATTTTTTACACCTCTTCATGAACAGTACAGGTGTCATTTTTCACATCCTGTTCGAAATGTGTTTTAGCATCTGTGGTGCCAAGTGACGCAGTTGCTGTGCAAAATCACCTTTCCGCTAACAAACTGATAGTGTCACTGTTCATGCGGTGGGGTCACAAAAAGCCCATGTTGAAAACTTGGAGTAAAAATACCAAGAAATGCCCAGGGTGTTAGGGTTTTTGACCATAATGCCCTACCCTGTAGGGACTGACAGGCGTCAGGGGTGTGACTTGGGATCGTCGACAGTAATGCCCATGCCATTCCACTCCCACCCTGCACCCAGTGGCAGGCAACGAGGTGCGCCTTGGATCCTTTGGCCCCAGAGTTCACCCCATTCTCCTATACTGCACCCATTTCAACGTATTTCCTCATGGAATGAGGTGAGTGTAAAGCCGAACACTCCAAAGCACACCTCGACACTTGTAAGTGTCTGCAGGGTAGGGTGAGGTGAAATGTCATGACCATTATGGGCGACGACCTAAAGGGACACCCCAATGCCTGTCCATCTCTGCAGGGTGGGGGTGGAGTTGGCGTCAGTTCAATACTTCACTGCCATTCCTATACTGCATCTGTCTAACTCCTGCACTTCCACTGCTAATGACAGCAAGCAACACTTGGCATTGACAAATGCTTGTTTCCTCCTGCTTTTGCTCACTTCCTTCATGTAGAGGCTGATTGCCTTCCCTATACATTTAATTTTCTCCACTGTTCCTCTCCCCCTTTCTGACAATCCTCCCCTGCAAGGTGCTTCTGAAGCAGTCTCCCATTTCTTTAAAATCTAACCTACTAAAGTCCAGGACCCTCATCTTTTTGTGACTTGCCTCTGCACCCATCTTAATGTTGAACCACACTGTACAGGGATCATTGGTTCCTATTGGATAGCCCACTGTGACATGACTAGGTACTATCACAGCCTCCAGTAGTATGTGGATTCAGAGGAACAAAGGGAGAAAGCATGTCCCAGATAGGATAGCACCTTTACCCCGTGAGTTATTTTCAACTCCCAGCATGCTAAGTCTATAGGGCAGGAAAGATGCTAATGGGACATTTGCCAGCCCATATGGGCTAACTAACATCTCCGCACAATGCCTCTGTGCATGACTGCATGGAGGAATTGTACAGAGCAGTGCCAGCCCCCACTTCCTGATCACCATTCAGATGCCCCTGATATTATAATAAAATGATCCATGGCATCTAGTAGTTCCCCCAGTCACATTCGGATAACTCCAATTAGTAAAATGATCCCTGGCATCTAGTATTTCCCCACCCCCAATCGCCATTCAGATGCTCCTGATTAGTATATTAAGAGGATCCCTGGCATCTAGTTCACCCTGACTGCAAGTCTGAGCCACCTCCCTATTCCACCCATTAAGGTCCTTCCACTCCTCTCCCCATGGTGGCCCATAAATTACCCCAGCTGCCAGTCCCTCCCACTGCGACAGTGACAGGCCCAGTGTCCCTCTGCTCACCACCTCGGCTGGCCACTTTCTGAGTGACAAGGAGTGAGCACACCTCATTCACAGATTTTCCCTACATGGTAGGGCATTATGGTCGAAAACCCTAACACCCTGGGCATTTCTTGGTATTTTTACTCCAAGTTTTCAACATGGGCTTTTTGTGACCCCACCACATGAACAGTGACACTATCAGTTTGTTAGCCGAAAGGTGATTTTGCACAGCGACTGTGCCATTTGGCACCACAGGTGCGAAACAGATGTTCTACAGTAGATGTACACTCACTCCCTTTCATTCAGACAGTGGCCAGCCAAGGTAATGAGCTGAGAGACTGTACCAATCACAGTCACAGAGAGGTGGCTGCAATCTTGGATAAATGGGGAGACAATGGGGAGGGGGTGGAGGGACCTAGTTGGATGGCTTTGGGAGGGGGCTCAGACTTGTGATTGAGGGGTGCGGCTATTAGATGTCAGGGATCATGGAAAAATTTAAACACAGAAACTTAGACAATGATGGCAGAAAAAAAAAAACAATAGTACATCCAGTCTGCCCTAGTTCCCTATTAAACCTCGTGACCTACTGTCCATACAGGGTACTAGCCTTCACTATCCACTCCCCTGTTCCCCTACGTACTACTATCAGCCTAAGTAACCATTATACCCTTCACTTTGTCACAGTCATGATTGAAACCATTTATTGTATTGGTGCCTGCCATCTCATTTGGTAGACTAGTCCACATTTCCATCACCATTTCTGGAAAATAAAACTTTCCAATATCCCTCTTCAATCTCCCTCCCATCAGTTTCTGCTTGTGCCCCCATGTCCTTGAACTGTTACTCATGCTAAGTAGTTCTTCTTTGTTCACCTTGTTTATTCCTTACAGGAACTTGAAGGTCTCTATCATATCATTCCTCTCATCTGGTCTCCACTGAAGACGTGTTTAGTGCCTTGAGCAGATCCTCATAAGAGCTGTCCTGTCAGCTCTGAATCATACTGATCACCCTTTGTTACACGGTCTTCAGCCTGTCCTTATCTTTCCTGAGGTGCGGTCTTCAGAACTGGGCACATTACACCAGGCGCAACCTCACCAATGATCTACAAAGAGGCAATAAACCTGTTTTTTTCTACTATCAGAAACCCTTCTGGTACATCCTAGCATCCTATTTGCCTTACTAGATGCCTCACTGTACTAGCTTGATTGTTTAAGGGAGTCACTAATGATGACTCCTAGGTTCCTTTCCTCAGCTGCAGTGCTCAGCTGTACCCCTCCTATCCAGTACTCTGTCCTGGGGTTCTTGTTCCCTAAGTGAATCACCTTGCACTTTTTGGCATTGAATTTCAACTGCCAAACCTTAGGCTACCTCTCTACTCTTTGCATGTCACTCTGCAGTTTCCTACTTCTCCGTCACCATCTACCCTCTCATGAGCTTGGTGTCATCTTCAAAAAGACACAGCCCCAGATTCATTCTCAAACATTGTTGATGAGCATATTGAAGAGGACAAGACTCAGGATGGATCCCTGTGGCATTCCACTCATGACCTCCCACTCTTCTGATTTGACACCATAATCACGACCATCTGCTGCATCTATTTCAACTAAAGCCTCCTCACCCCCACCAAAACACTGCTTATATTTTCCTTCAAATCCCTGGACCTCCCCCCCCTGCACCATGACCTAAGTTGCTCTGATTGGTCCCCTATCTCATTGGCCTCCTCCATTGACTCCATGCTAATGTATTTCATGCCCCCCCAGTGCAGGACACAAGAAAAGGTACCCCACCTCCCCTTGATCATGGCCAAACTCATAGCTTGCTTGCAAGTGCATGATTTGGCCTGGTCATAAAATAAATGTAACCCACCTCAATGGCCTCCAGAGGTATCATCACCTCCACAACACCTGTACCAGGGCAACAAGACTTGCCAAATGCGAGTAATTTATGTCCACCTTCAGTGCCAGCACTGGTCACCTGTCTAAATTTTGGAAGGTTACCACAGTCTATTCTTCCCTCCCACTCAATCCCCTTTGCCTGTCCTCAAAGTGGGTGACACCCCTATCTCTAACCCCTCCTTCATCACCACAGAGGTTTAATTCCTTTTTTTAATCACCTGCTCCTCCTCTCTCCTCTCCTCTCCTCTCCTCCCTCTCCCATTCCTCACCTCCCTCTCACCCCTGCCAGCCTGCATGACTGTCATCTCCTTCCTTCCCCCTATTTTCCTTCTCTCCAGTAACTCTATCCTCCATCACCGACACCCTTCCTGCCCCTAACCCTTCCAAGGGTAGGAGCCCAGATGGCCTGGATAGCAAGCTCCTCCATCTCTCTGCTTCTGCAATCTCCTCCCTGATGGCTGACTTCCCTATCCTCTCTTTCTGCTGTTCCCCCATCCCTGCTGACTGGAAGACTGCCACTGTTACTCCTCCTCCAAAAGGTGGTGATCCATCTGCTACCAACAGCTACCAACCCATTCCTCTCCTGCCTCCAAAATATAGGAAAAGATTGTCTTGTCACAGCTCTCTCCCTTTCTGGACTCCTCTTCCTTCTTCACCCACTACAAGTCTGGCTTCTGCAAGAACCACTCCACCTCCATCTCCCACTCAGGCTCACCAAATCCATCCACCATGGTATGGACCACAGCCTATTCACCTCTGCTGTCTTTGTCGATCCAGCCAAAGCGTCAACACTGTCTCCCATCCCAATTATTAGCCAAACTCCAGGCTGCAGGCCTCTCTGATTCAGCCATTGGCCTTCCACTCCTACCGCATGAGTAGGTCCCAGGTAGTCAAAATTGGTGACCCCCTCTCTCCTCCCTGCCTGTATCCACTGAGGTACCACAAGGATCTGTGTTAGGCCCTCTACTTTTCTCCATTTTCCTTAATGATCTCTCCTCTATATGCTTGTCTGCATCCATTTACATATACAGGATGACACAGTCCTCTTCACAGCAGGCCAACAGACTCCAGCTGAACTTTGATCAAGTTCAGCCCTGGCTGTGCACAAATCAGCTTTTCCTCAATGCCAGGAAGACTGTCTCCATGTCCTTTGGCACAAGACACAGACTCTCTAGGCACCCTCCCCTTCCTACTTTCCATACCCTGGATGGCTCCACTGTGGAGGATGTTACCACCTTTACATATCTTGGTATCTGGCTAGACCAGCACCTAAACTTTTCTGAACAAGTGGATGCTATAGTCAAAAAGCTGCACCCCAATTTGGTGCACTGTACAGGAACTGTGACTGTATCCCACCTCCAGCACACTGTGCTATTATCCAGAGAATGATCCTCCCAATCTTTATGGTGATGTGGTCTACAGCACAGCCCCAGTCACTACCCTTGACAGACTGGACACACTCTTCAACTATTTCTGCCATTACACTCTCGACTGTCCTCCTAGGACTCATCGCTGTTCTATGTATAAATCTATTTCCTTTTCTTCTCTTGTGGACAGACACCATGCCCACCATGTCAGCTTTGCGGGCACATTCTGGTTTGTTTCCTCTACCCTCCTACCTCTCCACCCCCCACACAGTCATACCCTCAGAAGCTCAAATGTTCGAACCCTAGCAGTCCCTTCAATCTCCACGAACCATCGGCTAAGCTGCGTTCAGCTACCGCTTCCCTAAAATCTGGAACTCCTCGCCCCAGCCATTCATCAATCTCCCTCCTCTGGATCCTTTCAAACCACTTCAGAGGTCTCACCTCTACCTCCTGCACCTGCTCTAACTGTCCCTCCTGGTCTCCTATGACTTGTTTCCAATTTAGGTACAGCTATAATTTAGGCACTTATGCTCCCACTCTAGGCATTATGCACAAATGTTTACAACTAGTATTGATTTAAACTGCTCTGTATTTGATTGCTAGCATATGTTTGTGGCTTTTGACTGTGCTGTATATGCATTGTCGATTGTTTGCTTGTCACTCAAGTTCTCACGTCTTGCATGTATTATTCCCAATGTAATTTGTGATTGTGTGCCACTCTGCTCTGCTCTGTCAATGGTCTTCCACCATGTATGTTATGTATTTTGAACTCTTGTGCTACCTAAGCCCCACTTGTACAAGTTCCCCTTCCCCCAGGATGCATCTGGAAATGACCTCCCAGCTTAGTATGCCTTTCCTGGTGAAAATGTTAAATATGTAAGTAAGAAAACAAATAAATAAATTCTACACCCATATTATTATAATAATTGGGTCATCTGAATGGCAATTGGGGGGGGCACTAGACACCAAGGATCTTTTTACTGTAACCTTTAGATGCCAAGGATTATTCTGGTATACTACCTAGGAGCATCAGAATGGTGACCAGGGGTAGGGTGACAATATGCACCACTGTGTGCTCAAATGAGGGCAGGATTTTTGGAAGCAGTAAACAGTATTGCAATTTCAGCTGTTAAGCACTTTCAAAACCTTTTATATAGCACTTTGCTCTGTACGCAGGAGGGGATCCGTCATTTGCAAGGCTGTAGTAGTACATATGTACATGCACATGATCAGGTTAGCATCGGGGGCTGCTAAATATATGGCACCTTGTTCAACCATGCTGTTCTCCCACATGGCATGGTGCTTAGATGTTTAGCACTCTGCTAGCCTTCTGAAAATGGGGCCCTAATTGATTAAAAATTCCTGCATATGCCTCTTAAGATGCAGAAAGTAAACAAAAATGGATTATCTTATTTTGTATCTTTATGTATTTTGTTATGTTATTTTCCCTGGAAAACTTTTATCCAATTTCAAAACACTGTGATGTGTCTTAAAATATTTATAACAACTATAGCCGAAATACAATTTCTTCTTTCATCTGATTGCTGTTTTTGTTTACTTATAAAATACAGTCTGGTGGGCTGGCTTAGCGGCTTGGTGGTAGCTGTACTGTCTCCCATGCTAGTGGCCCAGTTTAGGGGGATAACCTGGGTCAAACAGGGGTTAGATGGCAGGAGAGATGACTGAGCATCTCAGGGGCTGCTCTCCTCTCAGGGAGGGGGAGTCTGACCAACCTGCTCTTTAACAGCCACCTAGGTGAGGAAGGCTGGCAGAGTATCAGAGTGGCATAAGGGACAGGGCCCAGGCAGGCACAAAGCAATACTTCATGCCTTTAATTGGACTGGCATCATTGCATGCTTGACTGCCCAAGGGATAAACCATAGGTAGAAAACCTCCAGTGGCAGAATAATCCACCAAACCGCTATAGGCTTTGCATTACCAACCAGGCTCTGCTCCTGTCTGAATATGTGTCTCCTTGTGAATGGCCCTCTCCCTCCTGGCTCCACCACGGGGGTGGTGGGGAGGCCATGGGAGATCTCAGAGCAGGTAAATCCTGGTGATTTTGGGTGATGGGGAAGGACAGGTCAGTGCAAGGGGTCAGTGGGTGACCTAGAAGATAAATATCTCCATGGAAAAAGAAATAAAACACAGTTTGGGAATCTCAACTCAATAACACAGTTATACCATATAAACAGCGTAACTATGCACTATGCGGCTAGATCAGGGCAGGTTTATTAGTGGAGATCAAGTGTCTGGCAAAGCTCTGTCCACCTTGCAGAGCTCCACAGATATGTAAAGGGGAGGTTAGGTGCTTTGAGTGTGAGTAGTGAGGCATCACAGTGAAGTTATTCAGAACAGAAATGTGCAAATTATGCATATGCCAGCTGAGCTCCTGGCAGGAATTGAGCCCCGAGCAACTGCTGCAAACGAAATATATAGTTTGTCTTAACCAAGAACCTTTATTAAACAAAACATTCAAATAAAAACTAAAACTAAATAAAAACTAACAGAGTACAAGAGTACAAACTAGGAAAGCTTTTGGCTTACACTTTCACAGTTCCTGCAGTGCTTCCCAAGCATTCAGCTCAGATGCTGTAAGTTGCTGGACTAACACAGTAGTTAATTACACATAAATCTGATCAAAACTTTAACTTAGAAAAATGCATGCAGTCCCCTATGTTTATATGGTATGTGAGTGATATGTTAGGAATATCCTAAGTATTAGCTTCCCATACAAATATGTTTTAACAGTAAATGAAGGTAGCACTTATTTAAAAGAATAAACTACAGTATTTTAAATTAGTTCCAAAAGTTTCTTGTTGCATCACAATGTTCTGAAATTTGATTAAAGGTGTACAAGCAAAACAAGATGGAAAACCCCATAAAGAAGTAAAATAAGAGAGAGACCTGTTTTGTTTACCTTCTTCTCTGCAACTTAAGACATCCTCTCATCAGGCCAGCAGATGCCTGACTGCAACAGGAAATGAGTGCAGGGGCAGGCCATTCAAGGGAGATAGGTAATTTCAGAATGTAGTCCATTTCAGTATATAGTTTGTTTCAGTATATAGTGTATGTGGACATTTCAGTCTATAGTGTACATATTTCAATACCTAGTGTATGTGGTTCACCATGTAGTGTATTTGTTTCAGTATATAGTGTATGTGGATTTTTAAAATATACTGTGTATGTATTTCAATATGTAATATATTTCTTTCAGTATATAGAGTATGCAATTTTTTTCAATAGGGTAAGTGTTTTAATATATAGTGTATTTATTTCAGTATATAGTGTATGCAGATTTTTGAATGCATGGTGTATTTATTTCAATAGATAGTGTATGTATTTCAATATAAAGTGTAGATGTTTCAGTATATAGTGTATTTGTTTCAGTAGACAGTGTATGTGGATTTTTCAATGTGTAGCATATGTGTTTCAATAGATAGTGTATGTATTTCAATATGTAGTGTGTTTGTTTCAGTATATAGTGTTTGTAGATTTTTTCAATATATAGTGTATGTGTTACAGTATATAGAGTGTTTCAGTAGATAGTATATGTGGATTTTTCAGCTTGTAGTGTATGTATCTCAATAGGTAGTGTATATGTTTCAGTACATAGTACATTTGTTTCAGTATATAGTGTATGTGGATTTTCAGTACTCAGTATGTGTATTTTGGTGTATGTATTTTTATTTTTTATTTATTTATTGAAAAGATTCGGAATTACAATCCTTTGAGTCATAGACTCCTTTGCAAAGGCTCCACGTCAGTAAGAAAGAGAAAAATACACATACATCACTTATATAGTACAATACATAATCATACAGCACAGGGATATATACATTGTAAGGTTACAACAGCAGGGATCTTAAAGAAGGTCCCAGGTCAACACTATGTACATATGACAGTATACAGTTTCAGAGGGTCTTAAATGGGCCCAAAGTCGTAGTTTATTTACAGTGAAATTGAGGAGCCTAATCATGAGAGACAGAAAAGAAAAAAGAAAATGTCTCTTTTCTGGGGGCTACCTCACTGCACTAGAGCAGGACTCTGATTATAATATGGTTCCTTTTGAGTGTCAGAAAGGGAGGTGGAATCAGAAGGGAGGTGGAAAATTATTTACAGTCACAGGTTGTAGAGTCAAGGAGGAGGGTCGTGAGACTTGCTTTAAATTGGCCCAGACTGGAGTCCAGGTAGATGGTGGATGGTAGGCTGTTTAGCCACAAGGGAGCATGATATCGGAAGGACCTTTGACCAAGGGAGGTTCTACAGTGGGAGACTAGGAGAGAGGTGTTGGCAGAGTGCCTAGGAGCCCATCTGTGTGGGACTATATGGATAAGGGGAGGAGGCCTATAGGCGCTTGCTTGTGTAGTATCTTTTTAGCAAGGAAGCAGGAGTGATACTTAAGCCTATCTTGGAAGTTTAGCCAGCCAGTAAGTTTGTAAAGCTTGCATGAGTGGGTTGACCTGTCACAACCAGAGACCAGGTGGCAGGCTTTATTGAGGGTGAGGTTGATGCTGCGTGGGGCAGTTTGATCTGCAGACCCATAAATCACTATACTGTAGTCCACCAAGGATAGTATTGAGGAAGACACAGCAAAATGCATGGCCTGTGGGGATAGGCAGTGCCTATGTCTGTACAGAATCCCCAGCCTGGTGTTAACAGAGAAGGAGACGTGTTGTATGTGTGTCTGTGGTAGGTGACGGAGGTGTCCAACGTGACTCCCAGGTATTTGTAGCAGGAGACCTGTTCAAGCGCAATGCCAAGGGAGTTTGTGGTAATTAATGGCAAGTTACAGAGCGGGTTCTGGCAGTGGGTAAAGATCATAGATTTAGTCTTCTTGTAGTTAAGTATTAAGCAGTGTTCAGAGAACCAGGTTTCCAGTTCTCCAAAGAAGCCCTGCAGGGCAGTTTGGAGTGCATTAGGATGAGGATGTTTCCAAAAGACTACAGCATCATAAGCATAAAGCAGTAGCTTCCCACTGCAGGATTAAGGGAGGAAGTTAAGGAAGAGAGTGAATAGCAATGGGCCAAGAATGGACCCTTGTGGGACCCCTTTAGGACTGGCCTACTGAAGGATATAGTAGCATTAATTTTGACCTGTTTGGACCGGCCAGAGTGATAGTCTTTGAGCCAGGAGGCAGCCTCAGGGGAGAAGTTCAGGGATGGAAGGGTGTGGAGAAGAAGCACGTGACTGACTGTATCAAAAGCTTTGGTCAGATTGACATAGAGTGCCCCAGCCACGGAGCCCTGTTCCAAGGCCTCATATATATATATGTAGTAAATTCAACAAGGGCAGTGGAGGTGCTGTGACCCCTCTGGAAACCGTGTTGTTCATGACAGAGCAGGTTGTGTTTGGTCAGGTAGTCTGTGAGCTGGTCAGAAACAATTTTTTCAAAAGCCTTGGGGGGGACAAGATTGTTATTGGCCTATAGTTGCTGGTGGAAGTGGGGTCACCACTCTTCAGGATGGGAGTTATAACTGCTCTTTTCCATGATGTGGGGAATTGGCTGAGGCATAAGGACAAGTTAAGTATTTTGGTGAGATGGGACAGGGTCACATCCAGCATAAACTGGATGAGCTTGAGGTCCAGGGAGTCACTACTATAGTGATAGTTCACAAGAGCTTTGTTGAGATAGCATTTTGCCTCATTGCAGGAGATGATTCGTAGTCGGAAAAGGGTAGAGTCGGAGGTGGCAGAAGTGTCAATGGGGCAGTTAGGGATCGGGTCAAAGGAGTTAGGGGGAAGATATGACTGAGGTCTAAGAAAGTGGTATTGAGGGCATCAGTGATAATATTTGGGTCCTGGGAGATAACCCCATCTATTAGAAGCTGCACAGGGGCAGGGAATACAGTTTTCCCAGATAGTTTCTTAATATTGCTCCAGATTTTGTTTCCGGAGCCCCAGGAGGAGGTGAGGGCTTGTTTGTAGTATGCAGCTTTGGCTTGCCGGATAGCCCATGTGCAACTATTTCTAGTTTTTCTCTAATGCTGTCTGTCTTGGGGGAGTTGCGAGTCAAGGGCCTTATGCCAGAGGTTATCTCTTAGGCGCATTTGGTCAAGTAGTGTTTGGGAAATCCAGGGGACATCCTGATGCTTTACTATATGCTTGGAGAAGGGAGCAAAGATGTCACAGGCAGAATTAAAGGTGACAATAAAATAGGTGAGGGTAGCATCTACAGACTGGGCAGTGTGAATAGGGGACCAATTGCAGGAAGCAAGGTATGATTTAAAACGTGAGAGAGCACCTTTTTTAAAATGCCTTTGGATGGTGACCTTGGGGGGGTTGGGGGATTTTATTAGACCACCAGCAGGTAACTGGGGAATGGTCACTTATCGAGTCATGGAGTACTTTGATATGGGAGAGGTCTTTGGGGTGGTTAGTGAGGATGAGGTTGATAAGAGTGGATGTCCCAGTTCTTGGGTCCAGTCTGGTTGGGGACTGGACAACTTGGGTGAGGTCATAAGCTAGAACTGATTCTTTATAGGGGGAAGATGCAGTGGATATCCAATTCACATTGAAATCTCCCAGTAAAATGACTTCACTCTTGGGATGGAGGTGGGTGATACTGGCCAGTACTGATTCAAAGGCAGGCTTTTGGTTGCTAGGGGGGATGTAGACAGTCAAGATGTAGAGTATTTTACCTGGACTGCCAAGGCTTAGCTTGATGGCTAGGGTTTGGGCTCCGTGGGTGGTGGGATGGAGACTGAGAGGGCGTGCAGGGAGGATCTAACGTAGATGGCACAACCACCTCCCCTCTTGCTTAGCCTGTCAGCTTGATAAATGGTGTAATCACTGAGAGTGACGGATCCATTAGGGATGTTTTCTGAAAGCCAGGTCTCAGATAAGGCAAGGATGTCTGGGGAGTGCTGCGCAATCCAGCCCTGGAGGGGGTGAACTTCCTCTGAAGGCTGCAGATACTTAGAGAGGCCAGTAGCAGGCTTCCATGCTTGCCCTTCTGTGTGACACCAGAGATAGATGGTCCCAGGTTAGGATGCACATTACCCGATAGGAGGAGAGCATGCCGGAGCAGTGCTAACCTGAGCAGTTTTGGTGGGGCACGGACAGATCAGGAGGTAGTATTTTTTGTGAGTACGACCAGGATTGGGAGGGTGTGTATGAGATGGGTTAACAGAGTGGGAGACAATGGTGGATGGTGGCCAGGTGGGTAGCTATTGACAGGGGTTACAGAGTGTGACCCTAGGGAGGTCCCTATAACGTAAGCATTTCACTATATAATGTATGTATTTCACTGTATGATATATGCATTTCAGTATATAGTATATGGATTTCACTAAATGATGTATATATTTCAGTAGATAGTGTATGTGGTTCACTACATTGTGTATGCATTTCACTATATAATGTATATATTTCACTATATGATGTATGTATTTCACTATATAGTGTATGTGTTTTACTATACAGCCAGAGATTCTGAATTATGTCACTAACGGCTTGCCATATATTAGTTTTCCTGTTTAGCCTCTACATGTTTACTTCTCATTGATTATTCTGGATTTGTATATCACTGTCTTTGTATGATTGACGTGGAGCCTTATAAATGAGTGTCTGACTCAAAGGTCTTTTTCCGAAAATTTCTAAATAAATACATTAGCTTAACTTCAGTGGCATGTAAAACTATGGAAAGGATACTTAAAGAAAAATTGGACAAGGAAATAAGGAATAAAGGCTTAATAGATCAAACACAACATGGTTTTAAAGCAGGGTGTTTATGTGCAACCAATTTTATCAACTTTTATGAAAGCATTATCTGTAGTATCGATAGGGGTATTCCAGTGGACATAGTATTCCTCGACTTTAAAAAGGCTTTCAATCTAGTCTCACATATTCATCAAATTGAGAAGATGAAAAGTTTAGGGATAAACACCTACTTTATTAGATAGGTTGAAGAATGGCTAACAGGTCACAAATAGTTAAAACTGGTAACACAACATCAAATAAGATACCATCACAAGTGGTTTTCTGCAGGGATCAGTCCTGGGACTGTCCCTATTCAGGATATTCATCAGCAATTTGCATAACAATATCAAAAGTCATTTGTCCAAATTTGCAGATGACACAAAGATAAGCTTTGAAGTTGATGCCATTAACAAAATGAACATCTTAATAAATTACTTGAAACACATTGAAATATGGGTACAGAAAAACAAAATGGCATTCAGTTGTAGGAAAATGTTCTGTGATTCATTCGGGATTGAACAATATAATGACAAACTATACAATAAATGGTGTTACAATTAAATATGTTATCTCTGAAAAAGATTTAAGTATTATTGTGAATATCTTATCATCTGGAGACCAATGTAGAAAGGTGGCCTAGTGGCAGACAGGCTATTATCAGCAATTAAGAGATCATTTGTCACAAGGAGTGAATTGTGTATTATGTCACTGTATAAATATTTCATAAAACCCCATTTGGATTATGCAGACTCTTTCTGGGCACCTTATCTAACAAAGAATAAGACTATATTAGACAGTATCCAAAGAAGAACAATTAAAATAATACAGAGTATGAGGATGTTATCCTATCAAGATAGGCTAAAGAGATTGAACCTACATGACTTACAGCTTCGAAGAGACAGAGGTGACTTGCTAATGCTTTTTAATATCTTACATGACAAGTATTTAACCAAGGAATGCAATATAACCTTAGTCCAAAAACTGATTAACTGACGCTGCCACAACAAACAGATCTACATCCCAAAGTCCAGAACAGATAAATAAAAGTATTACTTTATGATAAGAGCGTGCAAATTATGGAGTTCTTTACCACAACAGCTAGTAGATATAACAAGCTTTGTTACGTTCAAAATAGAACTCGATAAGTACCTGTTGGGAACATAAAAAGAATCCTCCCATGATGTGTGAGGAAAGCAGTACCGATGGGCCAAGCACCTTCTTCTGCCTTAATAAAACTGAGTAAACTGAGTCTTGATCATATCTCCCCTCGCTTGTCTGGCCTCCAGCGAGTACATGTTCCGTGCCTTGAGCCAATCCTTGTAAGATCTGCCCTGTTGGCCTTGAATCATTTTGGTCACCCTCCATTGCACTGTCTCCAGCTTGTCCTTAGCTTTCTTTGGGTGAGAACCCCCAAACTGGGGATAGTACTCCAGCTGGGGCCTCGCCAGTGATCTATAGTGAGGTAGCACTACATCCTTCCTTCTGCTGCCAATACTCCTTCCTATACAACCCAGCATCCTGTTTGTCTTACTGTATGGTTTATATATAATGGGTCAGTAAAAAATAAGTACAGAGGTAAACTTAAGTGTCAAAGGAGGGATACAAATATCAAACCTTTACAATAGGTTATATCAGAGGAATCCAGAAAAACTATGGGGAGCTGAGGTGACAGAGGGAGGAGAAAGAGAGAGAACAGGGATCAATAGCTGGTATGTACATAAAGATTACAGAGGCAAACTTTAAAGGAGAGGGGACTAGAAGAGTAGGAGCAGATGGGAGACTAGAAGAGAAATGCCTCACAGGAGTCCTAGATCGAGGGATATAGTAGCAGAAGGTGCCATCTGAGCAGAGGGAGGAGATGAGAGGTAGCAGAGAAGAGGGCCAAAACCAGAGTTTGGAAATGAAGGAAGCCCAGTGGGAGAGGTACCTGCCTTTCAAGGATGCCACAGAGAGGTTGGTGTAGAGGGAACAGTGATGGGTGGATGGGTGGGTATGGGTGTGGGGTGGTCCTAGCAAAGCAACAGAAGGAGTGGAATAGAGTCCAGTCTGAATAGAGTGGATTTTGGGGCAGTACAACTGCCTTGTCAAACACCAGTAAGACCATCTTGAGAAAAATCCTATGGCAGGTGCATGGGAGGCAAAGCTTGTTGCAGTACAGGGCGTAGTGCTAAGGGAGACACCTATGGACAGAGTCTATGTTGGAGAAGAAATCAAGGTTTCTAACCAGCCACTCCAAGGTATAGTACTTGAAGCAGGGACTGCTTCAAGAAAGGAGCCACCCATAGTTGTGAACACGGTGGGTTTATGAAGACTGGTGGCTTTCTGCTTGCTGCCAGAGGTCATGATGAGACCCTTTTTTTCACTGAGCAAGAGTTGCTTTCTGTGGAACCAGACTTGGACATTGTTGAAGTCCTGTCACAGAGCTGTTTCCATCTCAGTGGCTGAGGCTCCAGAAGCAAAGAGTATAATACTATCCATATACGGTTAAAAGGTAAAAATCTTTTAATTGCCATTAGTGACTCAGTTGTAAACAAATAGCAAAGGGAACTCTGAAGAGAGATCTGAGGTCAGTGCATAGGTAGCAATGAGGAAAAGTCACCATTTTTTTTAAATAATCAATTTTTAGTAAATGTTTTGTGTTCTTAAACCAGCCCAGTGGCATGGAGGACTGAGGCATTGCGCCTTACCTCCTGCCACAGTGGTGACCCTTTTCAGTGGCGAACACAGGTCACTGGGGGTCAGCCAGAGAGGGAGAGGCTGGAGTGTCCAGAGAACAGCTCTCCTCTCCCAGGGAGGGTGGCTTGGCAGTCCTGCTGAATGACTGCCCCTAGGTGGAGGCCTGACAGCAGAACAGGTCGGGGATGCCAATGAAGGAAGGGTGCTGTGGGACTCTACAGCATAGGCACACCTCCACGTCACCTGCCCCAGTAATGGGGGGGAAGGGAAGAAAAACAGAAAATGGGAGCCTTGGCAGGCTGCATGAAGCCTGGACCATGTTCCTGACCCTCAGCTCAATCCTGGTATCTAGATTTATGCTCCAGAAGGGGAGGAAGACCCTCCCTTCCCTGGCCCCGCCATGGGGGGAAATCTGGGGGGGTGTGGAGTGGGAGGGAGCAACGCAGTCATGGATGGATGCAAGCCTTCCTGAGAGAAGAGCCAAAGCCCACCTGCCAGTCACCCCATGGGAGAAATAGAAGGGAAAAAAAAGTGTTGTGCTCTTTACAGGTACATAATTCAGGATTAAAGTTACAGTCACTATACATAGAAGACAGCTAGATTGAAACAAAATCTCACATTGGCTATACAGTGTCTGGAGGAACCTATCCTACTTTCTACGAATGCTTTCTAGCTATGAAACAGGAGTACCGCCACAATCAATAGTTAATCAAGTTCTAAAGAATATCCTTAATAATAAAATTATTATTAAACAATATAAGGGAGAGCAGAACACAAGGGCAGTTAACATTCAGTTGTCTCAGAATGTGAAGAATCATTCTGTCACTCTGTATTGCCCACCTTTATTAAAGCCAGTCTGTAGTCTACCCTTCAGGGCATGGCACTGGACATGGAACTCCTGGCTCTTCTGCCTCTGTACCCTCAATGATAGAATTTGGGATCACATCCAGTCTGTGTGCCATTATCCATACCAGACAGCTGTTCCACTGATTAGTAAATCAAGAAAATGCTTTTGTATCATAACTTAGGCCAGCTGTGAGGTGTGCCATGGTATAAATTGTCATGACCATATCCTCCCATTCCTGTTGTGTGGGGCAGGTTGGGGTTAGCCAATGTCTAGTTTTCACTTTTTTTGCAGCCAATAACCAGGTACCTATTTGTTTTCAATATAATTTTGTTTTGAAACATGTCGGGCATAATAAAAAGAGTGCCATGTCTATGGTTAAAGCAGGTATTTGGGGCAATAGCATCTGGAGAGCCCCTTCCACTTTATCCCCAAATAATCTAATAAAAAGTCCATCTCAAAAATATGGGTATGGGTTGTATTATGTTCTCCACAACTTCACCAACAATTGGTTCAATGATGGACATTTGCCTGAGATGTGTGGGGTCCAAAAATCTATAGTTAGTTTCACCCAAATTCTGTCCAAATGTATTTGGAGATCACTTTACGTTGTCATATACATGCTGCAGATCAATTTTGTGATGTGAGTATTATCCCTGTTTCTAGTTCCCATCTCCTACAAATTTTCTCGATCTTGTCTTCCAGGTTAATTTTCTATGCCTTGTAGGCTAAGGAAAAGAAGTGCAGAGGACTGACATTCTCAATTGTATGAATAAGAAACTGAATTAGAGGGTCTGCATCCTCTTGCCTCCATTCTAGGCCAGCCTGTTCCCTAAATAATGTTGAATTTGGAGGTATTGGAAATTATCTTTATGTCAGAGTTAAAAGCTTTGTTGTAACTGCTCAAAAGATTTAAAATCCCCTTAACTATAATATTGATAGTGAAATTTTAATCCAGCCCTGTGCCACTTGCTAAAGGTGTTATCTAGTTTTCCAGGGATAAATCAGTTGTCTGCGACTATCCATTCTAGGTAGTGGGCATCTTTTTTCAGTTGCAGATCATGTAATATTGCCTCCATATGCCTAGTAGTACTCATGTAAGAAAAGGTTGGGGTAATTAAGTGTGCCTCTGCTCAAGGGGGTGAATAATAATGGAAGCAATTTGCACCCACATTCCTCAAGTTCTGTTTCCTTCCATGCCATTATTTCAGATGTGTCTAATTAAGTCACAATATGTTGCAGCTGGGCAGCCCTGTGATAAAGCTCTAAATCTGAAAGAGCCAGCCCTCCAAAAAGTCACTATTTTTTTACACAAGGGGAACTCAATGACTTAGAAATATAAATTATTTGGCCTCTTACCCAGGATCTCCCATTAAACCGAACACTACATTGGAAAGCAGGCCGCACTCACTCCAATTTTCTTTTTCAAATAGTGCCTTATTTAGCCAATTTGTCTACAAATACAGTAGATACCAGCATGTATACTGTTAACTTTTCTTTACATGAAGTCCTCTTACAATCCCATTTCACCTTCTTTTTTTTATTATTCATATTCAGAAGACCTTGAGCTTGGATCCCTTTTTCAAAGGTGTCCAAGTCATGGAACATAATACGCAATACAATACAATAGAAAACAAACAGTGGTTCAACAATGGACAGCGTATAAGTAATGAGCGGTAGTGTATAAGACTATTAGATAATGTGATAATGAGACAAGCGCTGGTTAATTACACCTACACAACATTTTGTCATAAAAGTAAGACCTCGCATGTTTTTTTAAAGGGAAATAGAGAAGGAATTTCTCAAAAGTCAGTAGGTAGGACCTTATAGGGTCTTTCAGGGGTTTAAGGTCCAAGAACTATGAAAATAAGAATGCAAAACTAAAAACAAATCAAAAGAAAATAAAACATTTTCTTGATACATAATATGTAATAGACAATGAAATTTGAACTCCCCTTCAATAAAGATAATGAATCAGCCATTTCCAAAATGACCGCTAGAGCCTTTATTCTATATGGTCCATTAAGATGCCCCTTCATTCAGACCCTTCATTCATATGGACCATTAAAATGCACCTCCCCCATTCACAATGAACCACCAGTCCCTCTCTTCCTCACAGGCCATTAGACCACAGTCCATAAGACCAACAGGCAACTCAAAATAGACCACCAGACCACACACTTCCATACAGACATTAAATGTCCCTTTCTACATAGATCCCAGACCTAAGACTATCTCAAATTTCTTACTGATCCCCAGACCCCTTTCAGTGTGGCCCACAAGAAACCTTTTCATGTGCATCACTGGTGCCTCTGTTCCACATGAATTGCAAAACCCTCCCTTTTATACCAAGCACCAGGCCTCCTCATTTCATATCAAAACTGAATCCTCTTCCATACAGACTACCCCCTTTCCATAAGGATCAACTCATCCACCTTTATAAGTAAAACCAGACCAAATTCCTGATGATACCAAACAACCTCCCACAGGGAACCTCAGAACCTCCCCCAGCTGAGTCAGGAAGGCTTAAACTAAGTGATCATTAGAATATGAAAGGTCATGCTAACCTCTCTAAGATCCAGTTACTGAAAGTGCCTGCTGCACTAGGATGCTAATTCAGATACGTAAGTAACATCTAGTTGCTGAGTAAGGCCACCTTTTGTCTTCTTGTGGAACTTGACGGTGTCAGATACGGTTCCATGAGTAGCTACCCACTGTTGAATTAGGAATCGCTAACATACTATGGGGGTGTTTGTCAGTGCCTCATATAGGTCAAAGAGCAGGGTCTTGCTCTTGTGAAGGGAAATTCTGTGCTGCTGTGGGAGAACCAGTTACTGTCTGACAAAGAAGTCCATGAGCAGCAACCTACTGTTAAATAGGGATTGGCTAATGGGGATCCTATCAGTGTATGAAACAGGTCTCTGCATGCCATTCCACTGTTTTTTTGTTCTGTGTATTCCTTTTGCAGTCAGGACGGCTTCCATCAGCCCTATCTTTGTGCATGACCAATGTCATCAGCAGCACCGAGGCTCACCTCAACCGGTGTTCCTCCCTGGCTTACCCCCCAGGGTGGACCTCCAGGGCCTCCCCTCTTAACCCCTTCAGATGCTGCATTTGGTGATGTGGTGTCTGTGAAGGCTGTCCCTGGTTAGTTATGTGGTGGTGGCTGCATGAGGCAGGCAGCATCAAACTCATCTGGCTAGGTTTTTTTTCATGGTGGTTGTGGGAGGCGTGGCATGCAATGATGCTGCGGCGTGGGCACACCATGTATATAGCAGGCCTCCCATTCACTCGCTGGGTTGCCAATGGCAGGATATTCTGTGGTCACCCAGGAGCCCTGCACCAGTGACACTACCCCACTTCCCGCCCCAGAGGTACAGAGTGTGCAGGAGCCACTGAATCCACCTCCTGCCCAGCCAGCCCTCTAGCAGCCCTGGTCCATTCCCAAACCCAGGTCACCAGCATCATGAATGGTAGGACTACCACTGTGCCAGTGGGCCAGCAGGCATTCTACTGTTAAATAATAACATTATATTACTCTAAGGAGTCTGTTAGTGTCTGATACAGGTCCATGAGCAGTATCTCACTGTTAAGTATACACTTCACTGCCATTGGCAATCCATAACTAATACAGGTTCATGAGTTGTGTCCCACTGTTAAATAGGCACATGCAGTACTGGCTCTCAGAATCTGATTCTGGTCCATAAGTAGTGTTCCTAAATTTTGAGTAGGGACACAATACAGCACTGTGATGAGCTTGCTACTGTCTGATAGAGGAACATGAGCAGCATCCCACTGTTAAACAGAGGCATCATCTGATGCAGATCTACAAATGTGGAACACACTGTTGAACAAGTGAAGTGGCAGGGTTCAAAACTGACTACTGTCCAGTGACCAAATGATGGTAGATTTTGTATTGGGTCAGTTAAATATCCCTTTAACTGGCCCTGCTGGCTTGTATTGGAGGAGATAATATTTTTGTAAGTACAACAGTTGGGTCACTGGATTGTCTGTTCTCTAACCTTCGACCCATGGGAAGGTGCAGCACTGTCACGGAGGACCCTGTTGGTGTGTCATTTTGCTGTGGAGTAGGCCTGTGAAGTGCAGCTTTTGCTACTGAGGAGCAAAGTCTGATCCTCGGACTCTGTACCTTTAAGCAGCTGCTCTCGTGTTCAGGGTTGGCAACAAGCCAGCTAACATTGCATCAAGTTTCGTGAGTAGAGAGACGGGAACTCATTCTGCTGTGTTTCTGCCCTCAGGCAGACTGACTACAGATGGTATTGTTCATGTTGTCTCACAAAGCTGCTTTTCATTTCCCCGTAACAAAAACATAAAAGCATTTTGTAAGAGAAAACTATGCTGTAGACAAGCAGTTGGGATGCACAGAGACAGTAATGAGACAATTTGTCTTATCTCTTCCAGTGGCAAGTGAAGGACATGCCAGCAAAAAATGACTGTACAAAACAGCCCCTAACTGGAGAATGCCCCCGTTCCTAGCCAGCTCCTTCTCCCAGGAAGCCTGCTGTGTGGACCCACTGTAGTGCTCCAATATAAAAGCACTGGGTATGTGCAGCTCTTAGGATGATGTACAGGACTCACTTTTTCATCTCTCAAGATGAAGCCCTATCTACTTGGCTCTCAGGATAAAATACAAATTCTACATCATAACTCTCAGGTCAAAGTATAGGCCCCACACATCCCTCTGTCAGGACAAAGTACAGATCCCACATCTCAACTCTATGGACAAAGCGCAGAATGCAAACACATACACACACACACACAGCTCTCAGGACAAAGAATTGACCCCACACACCCATCTCTCAGGAAAAAGCACAGATCTTACACACCCAACTTTCTGGACAAAGCACAGGCCTCACATCCCAGCTCTCAGGATAAAGAGCAGACCTCGCATCCTAGCTCTCAGGACAAAGCTTAGATCCCAAACACTCAGCTCTCAGGAAAAAGCACAGATCCCAAACACCCAGTTCTCAGAACAAAGTGCAGATCCCACACACCCATCTTTCAGGGAGAAGTGCAGCTCCCACACGCCCAACTTGCAGAACAAAGCATAGATCCCACACACCCAGCTCTCAGAAAAAAACTACAGACCCCAAACACCCAGCTCCCAGGAAAAACTACAGACCCTACAAGCCCAGCTCTCAGGAAAAAGTGGAGATCCCACACACCCAGTTCGCAGAACAAAGCATTGATCCCACACACCCAGCTCTCAGGAAAAAGTCCACCCCCACAAACCCAGCTCTCAGGAAAAAGCGCAGATCCACACACCCAGCTCTCAGGACAAAAACTCAGGCCCAGCATCATAGCTCTAAGGACAAAGCACTGGCCCCACACACCTGACTCTCAGGACAAAGCACAGGACCACACATCTAGTTTGTAGGACAAAGCACCAATTCCACACACCTAGCCCTCAGGAAAAAGCAATACAGTTGCCCCGAAAACCCAGCTCTCAGAACAAAGTACAGGCCCCACACAGCAACAAAGCACTGATCCTACATGCCCAGCTCTCTGGAGGACAAAGTGTAGATCCCACACATCTAGCTCTCAGGACAAAGTGCAGTACCGATGCACAGTACACAGCTCACAAGATAGATAAACAGGATCTGGCAATGATGGCCACTGTGGTGATTCGATACAAATGTAAATGTACATCACAAACTGTTGCAATATATACTAAAGACCAAGTTAAACACGGGGAGGGAAAAACACAACACATAGAGAATACCATTGGGCAGCTATCCACAATCAGCCTGTGCTGCCACAGAGGGGTTCTGATTACATCAGACCTCAGGAGAGAAGCTCGAGAGATCCAATGCACCCAGAAGCCCATGGTGGCGGCACAGGCTGGTTGGGCATGTGGTTGTCCAACCAGTATTTTTATAGGGTATAGTGTTTTTTATTTATTTATTTTTTTTTTGTAAAGTGTTTTTGTTTTCACAGTGCTCCATAGCAACAGCAAACGTGCCAGTGCTTTCAGTTCAGAACCTAAAGTGATTGCCACTGGGCACCGCACACTGTGAAATGTGCCAGCTGCATCCAGGATTTCCAATCAGCTGGAACCTTGTTGTACCACAGAAGGGTACCATCGCATTCCATGACCTTTGAACTGTGGTACAGGGAGGTTTCGGCTGGCATGGAAATCCATGCAGAACAAATCTTCACCTCTTCACCATACATGATGAAATGATCCATACATCTGCAATACAAAACACAATATGACAAGTTCCTGCAGTGATCTGCACACTGTTCATTTGGAATTGTTTTAAGTTTTTATTTCCCCAGGAATGGCCCCGATGAGGTGCAATATGGCATTTTTGTATTGTTCTTCTGAAAGGTTTTACAGCTGAGAGGACAGATGGACAAAAAGGAGAAGTGAATTGCCAAGCACATACAGTAGACAACTGGCTGGGGTGGGATTAAAACCAGGATCTTCTGGCTTGCAGCTGTGTACTCTAGTCAGAAGACATCTTTCTCTGTAAACAATCATAAATGTTGCTGGTCTACTGCATATGTTTGTTTTTCAAAAGGTTACTGCTGAGCAATCTTTGTTTGCATCTTTGGTATGTGTAGTTTCCCCAAGGAAGTATCTAGCAGGTTCACAATTCAGCCAGATGGAAACATCATTGTGCCGATTTCTTTATTTTTCCCAGTTTATTTACCCAGAATAGCCAAGCTGAGAGTCAACATCTCGTTTCCAGTGGCTCCTGCTCTTCACCCAGTTTTACAGTGACTGAAGCACAGCGCCTTACAGTAAGTGGCAGTGGCGGGACATATGCCTCAGGGTCTCTGGGCTCACAACTCCGTGATCAAACCACAAGGGTACACGTCTTCCTCTTTTATCAGTGCAAACAGGAGTGAAAGTGCTTCAGATTGAAGGTTCGCTTCAACAGACTTTGTCAAACATGCAAATGCTTTGCTTATGTCCAGAAAAAAAATAACGTTAGTAGAGAATAAACACCCATGTTTGTTGTGGGGTTGTGGGACACTCGGAGAAGGTGTGTAACTCATACAGTGTGTTGAGGAACATGACAGCTGTAAACTTCCCAATGTCAACTGTGCCTTTTGCTCCAGTGAGGGGCAACAAAGCCAGTGGAGTTGTCCTGCTATCAGAGGGCAAAAGACTCAGTGGTTGCTTCTCACACTAACTGGAAACAGCTACTGTAGCTGCCATGGTAACTCTCCCCAGTCGCCTACAGTTCAAACACAAAACCAATCTACTGACATCAGGGGTGACAGAGGCCAGAGACATACTTTTAACATACTGGAAGTAAGGCTGTTCAAAATGACTAATTCAACACAATGTATTTTTTTTGACCCTGCAATATTATCCTTAATGAAACAGTGGATGTCATAGATGCCAATTCCAGAGGTATGGAGTCTGCTTGGACTTCCAAACTACTCCTTGTTGGTAAACATCACTGAAGAGAGCCTTCTCCTCAAACATTCTGTCCAGCACTTTAACAATCTCACCATGCAATTTAGCAACTGATAACAGATATTAAGCCGGTATAAGAAAGGGGATATAGATTCATAGATTCTGTTGGCAGATAAGGACCACTAGGCCCATTCAGTGTGCCCATTTACGCTAGCCCACAAAGCTACCAGTGACCCTTACTGGTCATTGCCTTAGCTTTTTCTTCCAATCATTATTATTCCTTTGTTTCTGTCCCACGCATGTTTAAAACCCGCCATGGTACGAGCTGCCACCACCACCACCTCCTGGAGCAGGCTATTCCATGCATCCACCACCCTTTCCATGAAGAAGAACTTCCTAGTATTTCCCCTTATGTGGCCACCCTTCAATCTCATGTCGTGTCCTCTTGTCCTGGCACTACTGTTGAAGTGAAATATGTTTTCCCCTTCCACCGTGTTAATTTTATTTATTTATCTATTGAAATGTTTCACCAGGAAGGCACACTGAACAACAAGTATTTTTTCTCCTGGTGCGACCTGGGGGGTTACAGAAGGATGAGAAAATGTTGACATACAATTTAACATTTAACTTAAATGCAGGAAACACAATTCATTTGCATAATAATGTACATACAATTTACATTTGTAGAATGGATTACAGATTTGCATTTAACATGACAGAGGATTAATACATACATGACTGAGAATTATACATACATAGTTATGCCCTGTCTGGACAGGTCAATAAGTGCTAGTGATCAGATCCAAGTGAACTAATGCCTATTTAAGTGCAGAGGGGTGAGGAAGCAGACGGGGGGCAGATTGGGGGGACAAGAATTGGACTAAGAGTACAGAGGGGATGATGGAGGGGGGTTAAGAGGCTTTCCCTGTATTAGGCCCCTTCAGGATGTTGAGAACCTTGCCAGGGGGAAAGACAAGCACAGGCAAGTTGGGAATGGTGCTAGAGAAAGACAGAGATAGTAATAAGGGGGAAGAGAAAGTAGAAGTGTGGGAGTGTAGGGTAGCTGGCTAAGAGGAGGGAGAGAGAGTTAGCAGGAGATTGGAGCAGGTAGTAGAGCAGTCACGAAGGGGAATTAGTTAAGGAGGACTGAAACAACAGCAGCTAGCAGAGAGAAAGTTATGTAAAGCAGAGGTTAGGGAGTGGGAAGAAGAGGAGGAATGCTGTATTTGTGGGGGGGGAGGTTTATGCCCTTAAGGTACTTGAATGTTATCATTACATGGCTGGCTGAGTCTATTACACTTTAAAAGAGACTCCTAAGGACAATTCATTTATGCTCAGTGGAGCTTTTGTTGCTTTTAATCATTACTGATTGGGGCATTCAACAGGCCTCTCTGATATACCAGTAGCATAGAGATATAGGGCACCATAATAACTCGTTGATGTTTGTAAGCAGAGTTAGAAAATGGGTAAGAAAAATGCTGATCTGGGATACGCTGACAGTATTCTCTCCCATATATTTATCTGGAGACACTGTCTGATAAAAACAAGCATTTGTCAATGCCGAATGTTGTCTTGCTGGCATTGGCATTGGTAGTGCAGGAGTTAGAGAGATGCATAATAGGAATGGCAGTGAAGTTTGGAACTGACACCAACCCCACCCCACCCTGCAGAGACTGACAGGCATTGAGGTGTGCCTTTGGGTCATCGGCCATAACGCTCATGCCATTTCACCTCACCCTACACTGCAGACGCCAACAAATGTCACATTGTGCCTTGTAGTCATCGGGCCTTAAGCTCACCCCATTCCATAAGGAAATACATTGAGATGGGTGCAGTATAGGAGAATGGGGTGAACTTTGGGGCTGGAGAGTCCAAGGCATACCTTGATGCCTGTCATTGGCTGCAGGGTGGTGGTGGAATGGCATGAGCATCACAGCCGACAATCCCAAGTCACACTCCTGATGCCTGTCAGTCTCTACAGGGTGGGACATTACAGTTAGAAACCCTAACGCCCTGGGCGTTTGTTGGTATTTGCACTCCAAATTTTTAACATGGGCTTTTTGTGACACCACCTCATGAAAATATTTGGGACCTCCACTCATGAACAGTGGCACTGTGGTTTTGTTAATTTGTCCCGAACGTTGATTTCCCACAGCAACCGCACCATTCTGCACCAGATGTGTGAAAACACATTTCGGGCAGGATGTGAAAAATGACAGCTGTACCATTCATAAGGAGGTATGACGAAATGACAATGTTGAAAATCTGGACTGAAAATATTAAAAATTCTCAAAATTACAAGCATGCGTGTAAACTGCGCAATGCACACTCACTCATAACACAGTCAGGTTATGCAATTTTTCACCAAAATTTCAACATAGGCATTTTGGGACCTCCACTCATGAACAGTGGCACTGTGATTTTGTTAATCTGTCCCAAACATTGATTTCCCACAGCAACCGCACCATTCTGCACCAGATGCGCGAAATCACATTTCAGACAGGATGTGAAAAATGACAGCTGTACCATTCATAAGAAGGTGTGAAGAAATGGCAATGTTGAAAATCTGGAGTGAAAATATTAACAATTCTTGAACTTACGGGCGTGCATGGAAACTGCGCAATGCATGCTCATAACACAGTCATTTTTTTGGAATTTTTTCACCAAATTTGCAACATAGGCTTTTGGCAGCCCACTTCATGAACAGTGATGCTGTTGTTTCGTTAATCGGTCCCAAAGGTGATTCCTGCACTTACCTCACAAATCAACTTTGGGACCGAATAATCAAAAAATGAAAAGTGATCATGCTCATGAGGTGGGGGTCTCAAGAACCCCATGTTGAGGATTTGGAGCCAAAAGTCACAAAAATGGCTTAGATATCCACCTACATTAAAACCCCATTGATGCCATTATAGTTTACGGTGATTTCCTTCAGTTCGCGGTCGGATTTGAAGAGTGCAGGCTTGTTCCCATTCCACCAAAGATCATTGTGCTGGGCTCAGGAGGTAAGTATGGGGTGGGGGGTGCAGGGTGGTGAGGTGCGCAGAGGGTGGCTGTGGGTTGGGGGGGGAAGAGGGGCCGTCATGACCACAAGGGACATTTTTCTGTTTTACAGAGTAAAAAAAAAAAAATGAACATCACAGGAAGGTTTTTTCTTCTTTCAGGGTGTGTGACAGACATTTTGGCACACTGAGGTGGACTCCCAGTGTGCCATCTGTGTTGTTTTTTGGGGACAGGGGACTAAAGCCAATGGAGATTGGGCCCCCCCCCATCGACAAAGAAAGTGTGTCTGTGTTTGGGGGGGACATGATGCCGAGGGGGATGGGGCATCCACCTCGCGAGACAAAACAAGGGGGAACATTATACCAACAGGGATTGGGCTCCCCCATCGGCAAATGAACTGAGGAAGGGGGCATGCTGACAGGGGATTGGGTACCCCTGACGTTGGCTTTCGTGGGTCTGTGAGAGCCGGACGGCAGCAGTCTCCCTATGTTTATTGAAATATTTCACCAGACAAGGCACACCCTGCAATGACGGGGCACTGCAGCGGCGAAATTCTTTCTAGTTGGTGGCACGCTTTTGAACTGCTGTCATGGACAGCGTGATCATTCATTGATGCCACAGAGACCAGCCGAAAAAGCAGTGACACCATTGGCTACAGCATGGCTGCACGCCCACAACCCAAGTACCTGGTGTTGTCACAAAATGCTTAGGTAATTGCGTGTGCAAGACAACATAATAAAAGGGCTGGTGTGCCACTCACACTTACCTGCTCACTCACTACTTTGCTGCACCAATGCTGCAATCCCATTTCCGCTCCTGCCTCTTCTGCTGTCACAGCTCATACCACCAAACTGCAACTTGGACATTTTGCATCACACCACAACCCAACAGCCCATATTCTGAGTGCAAGAAGAGCCTTCAGGGTGTGGGTTGTTGTGATGTCTACCCTTCCAAAGGCTAAAAAGTCATCTGCCAGCAGCGTTGGGCCATGCTCCTAGAAAGGGCAGGTATAACATAAGAACCTGCTGTGACAAACCACCTCTCTCCCTGGGCTGTAACAGCTTTCAGAAAGGTGTTTGTCTTTGTTTTCGCTGCCACCAGCTGGAGTTCACCCAGCAAAATCTACCTTCCCCCTTTGCAGAGCTGGAAGGTCAAACATGCAATTGCACAAGTTAAAGTCTGGTAGTGTGTCTCTCGGTTGGCGGATGCTAACAGAGTTTTGCCCAGCCAGTGTAAATCATGAATTACCTTAGTAATTTAAATCACAGCCACAACTGTTGAGTAAATAAATAGCTCTTTACTTAACAGTTAGTTATTATTTCCTATTTCTCCTACTCCCTTAGGAATTCTGCTTATATCTTCCTCGACGTACACCGGACGTGTACCTCCTTCGGCAAGGGTGCCATTAGCTACACCATCCCATCGGCGTGGAATCTCATCCAGACCTCACTGAGGCTCACCAGCATTGTCTCCTTAAATTTCTTCAGAACTCTGACCTACAAATTCTTCCCAGTAGTCTGTCACTGCCGTAGATCCTAGCATATCATGCCAGTCTCCTACACTGCTATCAAGTGAGTACCCTCTGACTTCTTGTATCCTCCTCTCTAGTCTCCCTAGCCACCCTGGCCCCTGTCCTCACTAGTCCACCCCCACCCTTGGCTGACAGCAATTGTTTCAGTTCTTACTGATACTATTTTTGTTCTCCGTCTTATTATGAATTGGTTCCTGTGTGCTTCACTGTTGTTTTTCTTTTCTTTGACCCTGTATGTATTTCCTACCAATTATTGTTACCTTATGGTATGTCACCGTTGCTTACCCAGAAACCAGATTCCGATCTGTTTTATTATTGTTTTTGCTGACCATATATGCACTTTTTTCCTACCAATTATTATACCTGTATGCTATGTCATCACTTTTATTCTACAGTGTTGTTTAACATTATCCTTACAGGACCTCCTTGACACTGAGCATTTTCAATGGAGTCTTCCTGCCAATAAACTTAAACTTAACTTAACAGAAGGTCAAAAGTTGCATTACAGGATATATATGTCTAACACAAGAGAATAACACTGTTACAGGAAAAGTAAACAAATGTTTTAAATAATGATGACCCAAAGAAAAAGACTATTAACTAAGATATGCCATTCTGTTCTTACCCTCTACTACCCTTGGAGAGAGACTGAATCCCTATGCTATCTGTCAACTCCAAAGGAGGTAGTTAGAGCAGTCGGCTCACAGTTTGCAACCTCTCAGATGTTAATTTCAGCAGAACACTCCCTGATATAACTGTCTTTCAGTCTCTTATAGTCTCCCTTAGAGTAGGTAATTCATGTTCCCCTTTGAATGCACCAACCATTTACAATGTATGTATTTAATTGTTCCAATCAGTTTGAACACCTATAGGTGTCCAATTATATTCATTTTTACATAGTTTATATTTGAGAGGTCAAATCCGTTCAAACTCTGTGTGAGTGTATGTGTGTGTGTCTCCTCCCTCTTGGTCATTCTCTCTGAGATTTACAACATGAGCGTCACCTTATCTAGATACTGCTGGGCAGTGGAATCCCACTGTTTTTTTCAGACTGCTAGAAAAATCCAAGCCAAAAATCCAAGCCATTGACTCCTTCCTTCCCATTTCAGTCACCCCCCCCCCCAGGTGATGAAGGTGTGTTCTTTGGGCCACCTCAAGTGACACAGCCATTCATGCAACTGCTGGGAAGTGCCCGAAGTATCCAGCCACGCTGTTAGACCTGTCTAGATAGCCCGTCTGCACTGGCATTTTGTTTACCACTGCAGTGCTGGATGGTCATGCTGTATGCCTGCAGTACCAAGCTCCAGTGTAGTAGTTTTTTATTTTATCCACTTGACCAATGAAGCCAGATCAGAGGATTATGATCTATGACCACAGTAATTTGTGACAAACCACCTCTCTCTCTCTCTCTGGGCTGTAACGGCTTCAGAAAGGTGTTAGACTTTGTTTTCACTGCCACCAGCTGGAGTTCACCCAGCAAAATCCACCTTCCCCCTTTAAACAGCTATAAGGTCAAACATGCAATTGCACAGTTTAAAGTCTGATGGTGTGTCTTTCGGATGTCGGATGCTAACAGAGTTTTGCCCAGCCAGTGTAAATCATGAATTACCTTAGTAATTTAAATCACAGCCACAGCTGTTGAATAAATAAATAAATAGCTCTTTACTTAATCGAAGGTCAAAAGTTGCATTACAGGATATATATGTCTAACACAAGAGAATAACACTGTTACAAGAAAAGTAAACAAATGTTTTAAATAGATGGCAAAAAGGAAAAAAAGACTATTAACTAGCATATGCTATTCTGTTCATACCCCTCTACTACACTTGGAGAGAGAGACTGAATCCCTATGCTATCTCTCAGCTCCTACAAAGGTAGTTAGAGCAGTAGGCTCAAAGCTTACAACCTCTCAGATGTTAATTCCAGCAGAACACTCCTTGATATAACTGTCTTTCAGTCTTTTATAGTCTCCCTGAGAGTAGGTAATTCCTGTCCCCCCCTTTGAATGCACCAACCATTTACCATGTATGTATTTAATTGTTCCAATCAGTTTGAACACCTATAGGTATCCAATTGTATTCATTTTAACATCCAGTTTATATATGAGTGGTCCAATCCTTTCAAACTCTGTGTGAGTGTATGTGCACTCCTCCCTCTTGGTAATTCTCTCGGAGATTTACAACCTGGACGTCACCTTATCTAGATGCTGCTGGGCAGTGGAATCCCGGTGGGTTTTTTTGTTTTTTTTTTTCAGACTGCCAGAAAAATCCAAGCCATTAACTCCTTCCTTCCCATTTCTGTCACACCTGCATCCTACTATCGGGTCTTATAGTTTACTCAAGCACCCAGCATGTACCAAAGAATTACTTCTAATACTTTGGGTATGTTAGAGAACTACCCATGGTGTAACTATAAATTTGTCTGTAGAAAATAAGGCACTTTATACAGTCAGTAACAGTCTGATGGATGGTGAAATATGGTACTGTATAAGGTATTGGTTGTATCTTCATCCTTTTTTAAATATAGGTTTTTATCACTTGCCCTGCCATCACCTCAGGGAATACCCTGTTACCAGGAATATACCCTGTTTAGGTGATTTATATGGTCATTCTGATGAGGGTTTTTTTCTTCCTCTGACCACTCTCCTCCCCTTGGTGTGGGCTGTGCCCTGTCAGCCGTGACAATGAAGTATATTTCCTGTGGAAGGAGCACACTCCCTGACCTGCAGGGTTCACTGCAGGCCAGAAACCACCACCAACCCTCCTAGACTGAAGTGCACTGCCCTCTGTTAGCTGCCTCCAGCCCACCTGCCTCCTGACACAGCGACCAGAGTCTGCCACCGAACCCAAGTTGTTTGCATGGCACCACAGTGTACTGCCACTGGTTCATCAGAGGGGCATTGTATCTTTAATATATATTAACATACAATGTAGCATGCAACACATCGAAATTATAGGACAAATAAAGACTATAGTCCCACCCAGTCTGCCCTCTTCTTCCCTACCTAGAATGATCCTAGAATAACACTGCCCTGTACGTTTCACATGCCTATGTATGTACTTTACAAACCCTAATGTTTAAAGGGGAGCATTTATGTGCAGTGCTCATCACAGTTTTAGAGTCCATGAACAACTCTTTTAAATGAGGCATTCGGATCACCTGGGGCTGGCGAAAGTCCCAAGAAATAAATGACTACGTCTGCCCTATGCTGATACTGCATTGCCGCCATTTTTCGAACTCTGTGATGTCACAGAGGGTGAAACTGCACCTAACTGCAGTGTAATTAGCCACAGCCTCACCCTGTGGGGTATCACAAGGTTCTAAAGATGGTAACAGTGTGTGATTAACATGGGGCAGATTTAAGGATATGAAACAGAATAACATTTTTTGAGTCATATTTTTATTTTAGAATTTTTGGCTAGGAAAGGTACAAATAGCTGAAGCTCATTTCCAGGTGCGTCCCGGGACAGAGAATTAAGCATAGCAAGGTTTAGTACCCACATGCGAATGTGCCAGTAGATAAAGGCCTTGCAGTCTATCTGGTCTGCTCGAGTGAGCATTTCCCACTGCACTTACAGAGGGAAATGCCTCACACATATCCTCCTTGACCCCTCTCCCTGCAACTTCCTCCTCATTCTGTCCCAACCTCTCTTGAAGATGTCCACTGTTTTTAGGGATAACACCTCCTCTGGCAACTCATTTCACTTAGCCACCACCCTCTCGGTGAAAAAGTGCCTCCTCATTTCCCTCCTGAACATTCCCCCCACTGGTTTTACGCTGTTACCCCAATGGTCTTGTTTCCACTAAGGCTTGCTCAGGATCATACTTATGTAAGTGGCGATTGTGGGATTCAAACATATGTCTGCAGAGTCTCCAGGTTCTCAGCTCTGTGCTCGAACCTCAAGGGCGTACAGCCTCCCTATATAGCACCTTTCATACATGAAGTATCCCAACAGCACTTGCCTAATCAATGAGTTAGACAATGGTAATGCAGGGACCGTAACACTGCAAACAAATGGTGCAGCTTTTATCCTGTGTGCACGATCATGGATAAATGGTACAACCTGCTTAGTTAAGATGCAATGTTTTTTTTTTCATTTTATTCTTTGGTTACTGGGTAAGGCCCACTAAGCACAGGTGCCTGTTTTCAGGGGCGACCTGGAAGCATTGGGGAGGTTAAGTGACTTGCTCAGAGTCACACGGTATGCAAGTGGATGTGGTGGGAATCAAACCCAGGTCTGTCTGCTGGATATACCAAGCTCATTCACAGATCACTACTCTAACTTTTAGGCTATACTGCCTTTTGGCCAGGGAATATCCCCATCTCTTCTCAAACAGTGTGTAAGCTAACCCACCAGCTGCCAGGTTATATGAGGTGTTGCAAGGCAATGCAAGGCGTCCACCTGAGGCACTAACTCTGAAGAGACTTCCCTGTTAGTCTCTCCAGTTTTTTTTTGCCTATCTTGGACCTAAACACAATCCATATAAGACCCATTCCACACAAGATCATAAATCATCCACACACACACACACACACCCCTTTGACCACCAAGTGTGACTGGCACTGGAAGTCCCAGAGAACCTTTCAGTAGAGTACACATGGAGTTTATTTAGGAACCCCTGGGGTCCCAAGGGTTACAAGTGCCACTGGACTGTTAACTGCGTTCAAGAGTCCCAACTACCAGAAATGAGTTGAAGATGCCTAAGTTAATTTCATGTATTATTGAAAGGACAGCCCCTCCCCCAACACCCTTTCCAGTAATACACTGCAATGACAGTGCTGGGGATGAGCCATACTGACACACTGAAGGACTGGAAAACATTTTTTTTATCTGTACTTTCTTTGCCTTCCTCCCCTCAGCAGTCCCTATCTGCTTGACCCCCCCCCAGTCCTGTCAACTGGCTCCTCTCAGTATCTTACCATGTGCCATCCTGGCCCCAGGATCAGCTGCCTGGCCACCGGTGCAGAACCTGCAGGGGATGGATCTTCATCCTGCCACCAAGAGGTATTTTCCTCTATTTTCTCCCAATTCCTCCCCATTACTGGGCCGTGACACATCAGTGTGCATACATAGAGGTGTACGCGTGCGGCAGAGTACCGCAGCACCCACCCTTCCATTGGTCCCCCCATCCTGTTCTACCCGCAAGCCTCCATCTGGGGGCAGTCATTCAGCGGAGCAGCCAAGTGTCCCTCCCCAGGAGAGGAGAGCTGTCCTCCAGCTGCTCAATCCTCTCCCTCCCCGGCCGACCCCGGTGACCTGCTCGCACCACGAACACGGGTTGTTGGCATGGTAGGATGTAAGGCACTGATGCCCCAGCATCCATGCCACTGGGCCGGCTAGGACTGGAGAACATTAAGGTGTAGTATGTCAATCAATAGCTGGTTGGTGTGGCGGTAGTGCTACTGTTCACAACACCGGCGACTCAAGTTTGGAAAGGATTTCAGTCATTTGAGGCCAGCCCTGGGGAGAAGGATTAAGTGTCCCAAAGGACGCGCTTCTTCTCCAGTGGAGTGGGCAGGATGTGATCCCTGCTGCAACACTGCCACCTGGATGGCCACAGTTGGTAGTGCAGCACAAGACATGGAGTGGGGAGGACACTGACCAGGCTCTTCATGGCACTCTTGTGTACTCACGTTTGGAGCACCTTGCATACCAATATCAAGTAGGAGTGGGACAAAGAGAACACAGAATGAGCCCTGGAGCAAGTTGGATAATTCTGGGTGCACTCAGGCCCTGTGTCCCTCCAATAGCCACTCTCTTCAGGTTCTCCTGCCTCTGCTCCCCTGTAGCAGTAAGAAGTGTGCATCTGGCACAGCCAGAAGCCACTGCAAAGGGTAAGAGTGTGGGGTTAAAAGACAGAGGTTAAGTGCTAGGGACATGGGGAAATGGGGTTGGGCTTGACTCGGGGGATAGGGGCCACACCAGTGAAGAGCATAAACTGTAAGTAGAAAAAAAAAGGTGTAGGATGGAAACAGAGACAGAGCTCTTGAAGACGCAGGCACCCGCATCCTTTATGCACATTTTGTGCTTCGATATGCTCACCCACCAGCCCAGAGAGTCCCCAAGGCTCTCCACAGTACAGGCCCCAGAAGTCCTGAGCAGGTCATGTACTGTGCATGCGTGAAATGCGCAGTTTGCTTATTTTTTTTTCCCTTCCCCTCCCCTTTGCCGCCTGGTGATTTCGGCACCCTGGAGAGTGGCGCACACCACCAGGTGAGGTGGGGAGGGGGGAAATGTGGAGGAAGACAGTGCCAGCAGCAGTATTTGTGGGGGGTCATGATCAGATCCCCCTTCAAGCCGCTGCCTTGGTTCTGCCGGGGGGGGGGGAGAGCTGGTGGACCGACAGGCTCTCAGGAGCCATTTTGCCGTCAATGGAAAAATGTGGCAGGAGAGAGAGAAAAGAAAAAGTGTTTAAAGTGTTTAAAAACAAATGCGCGGTCGGACAGTCCTCCCCAGTCACTCAAGGAGATGAAGGAGGCATGCAGGTGCAGGCTGCACACATTCCCTGGAGGCACCAGTGTTAGACTTAACACAGAAGGGTAGTTTTTTTATTTACAATTATTTTAGGCAGTTTAGGGCATCACAACTATTTCTGGTGATGGTTTAGTGAGCTTACAGTTTATACTGTGTCTTTTTTTGTGCTTTGTGCAGGGCAAAGTCAAAAGTGCATTGCACAAGGAGAGGAGGAGGAGAGTGAAGAAGCTGGGCGGGGAAGCCTCATGAGCAGCACACAGCATGTCTCAACGAAGCCTTACTGATTATTTTGGTGGAGGAGAATCCTCTACACAAAAGGATAAGGAACAAACAACATCATTCTCCGAGTGTGACTTAAGCACATCTCAGGAGATGGCTGACATTGTGAATGTTGAAACTGAACAGACTGCATCTGCTAAAAGCAGCAAGCAATTAAGGTTGTAGACGGACAGCTGGACAAAGTTATTTCCATGGCTTGTAAAGGATGAAGTAGAGGGGAATATTAATGGAAAGTGCAGTTGGTGTAAAAAAGGTGGCAAAAACAATCCATTTGCCACAACTGGCACAACCAATCTGCAGGTGTCTGCTTTCTACAGACATGAAAGAAACTGAGAACATTTGCTGGTACACACTGAAAAGAAAACAGCAGAAAAACAATCTCTGCCAGTGGCATTTGAGAAGCAGATCTCAGGTTCTGAGGCAAGGATGATCGTAAAGTTGCTCAGTTAATGACAATGTACTACCTTACCAAACAAGGGCAATCACTCAACCAGTTTGAAACACTGATAGCTCTACAGGTGAGGAATGGAATGTTTCAGGCCGGGGCACAGGATGGCTGTTGCTTGTGGACTGACACTAATGGTGGTGTTTGTTATCCACAGAAACTAAATGGCTGTCCAGCCCTGCAAGACAGTGGCACAATCTACTCTGGTTGGGATGCAAGATATGACATATTCAACTCCATAAACGAAGTCCTATAGGAAGAAATCAAAGCTCATTTAGCAGGTTCTCAGTTCCTTGGGATAATAGTGGATAAAACCACTGATGTAACCATTCACAAAAAACTGAACATTTATGTGAAGTGTGTAGACAATGCACAGGCCAAAATTCATTTCATAGACTGTATTGCAATACCTGATTGGAGGGCAGACACAATTGTGGGAGAACTGTCAAGTGTGTGTTCTGCTAATGCAGTTGACCCCATCAAGATCATCACACTAGCAAGTGACGGTGCCAGCGTCATGACTGGAATGCACAATGGGGTGGGTGCAAAGTTAAGACAGCAAGTTAACCCAAGGCTGGTTCGGATTCGTTGTGTTGCCCACATACTGGCACTGGCAGCAGGTCAAGCATGTCGGGACAACCTTGTATTCAATGAATATCAAGTAACCATCAAAAACGTGTACAGATACTACAGCAACTCTGCAGTATGGTGCAATGCCTTGCATTTCATCCAGGAAACTCTCAGTGATGGAAATATCAGACATCTGTCCCTAAAAGAACCTGCAAGTTTTCAGTGGCTGTCACTGCATACTGCAGTTCAAGCAATTCATAGATCATACCCTGCACTTTTACAAGCCCTAGAGCATGATGCAGCAAAAGGTGCGGCAGAAGCAAAGGGCTTTCACACAAAACTGAAATCAGTCTGCTTTATCTTATGCACTTCTTTTTTCATGGATGTCTTAGATGTGGTGAATAAACTGTCTTTAGTCATGCAACGGGACAGTGTTGACATTTCAGTGGCCAGCAGCATAATAGAAGCCTCGGTTACTAGACTGCAGCAGTTTAAAGAGCAGAATGGGGTAGAGCTACAAAAGACATGTCAGGAACTCGACCAATGTCCTGGCATGTAGCAGGATCAAAAAGTGAATGACAAGTCATCACTGCGAATGCAGTTCCAGACGGCATCTCAGGGATAACTGACGCAACTCATTGAAAACATTCACACACAAGATTTGAGATAACTTCAATGCAGCTGCTGCATAACTTAAACGTTCTTCTAAATCCAAAGTGTCTCCCGGATGCCGCCAACATAATGGACCATGGACTGCAGTAACTCAAGGATGTTTGCACTTATTTCCATGAAACAACCTTCAAAGAAGAAACACTACCAGCACTCATTGACCAAGACAGGGCTGAGAAAGATTACAGACAATTCAGACTTGTTCTGAAATCTAAACAAGCATTTGTCAATGCCGAACATTCGCTTGCAGGTATTTGCAGTGGTATTTGGCACTTGGACATGGCTTAAAAAAATCAATGACAAAGAAGTATAAGCATTTTTCAATGCCGAATGTTGCTTGCTTCTATGTGCTGTTTAGGTATTTGGAAGTCATTGGAGTGCAAATATTGAAAATTCGCAAACTTACGAGCGTGCATAAGAACTGCGCAACGCACGCTCGAAAAACAGTCATTTTTAGGAATTTTTTCACCAAATTTTCAACATAGCCATTTTAAGACCTCTGCTAATGAACAGTGTCACTGTGATTTTCTTAATGTGTCCCATACAATGATTTCGCACACCGACTGCGCCATTGTGTGCTACATGGGCGGAAACACGTTTTGGGCAGGATGTGAAAAATGACAGCTGTACTGCTCATAAGGAGGTGTGGTAAAATGGCAATGTTGGAAATCTGGAGTGAAAATATTGAAAATTCGCAAACTTACGAGCGTGCGTAGGAACTGCGCAACGCACACTTGTAAAACAGTTATTTTTAGGAATTGTTTCACCAAATTTTCAACATAGCCATTTTAAGACCTCTGCTAATGAACAGTGTCACTGTGATTTTCTTAATGTTTCCCATACATTGATTTCGCATACCGACTGCGCCATTGTGCTCTACATGAGCGGAAACACGTTTTGGGCAGGATGTGAAAAATGACAACTGTACTGCTCATCAGAAGGTATGGTAAAATGGCAATGTTGAAAATCTGGAGTGAAAATATTGAAAATTCGTGAATTTATGAGCGTGCGTAGGAACTGCGCAACACACGCTCGTAAAATGGTCATTTATAGGAATGTTTCCACCAAATTTTCAAAATAGGCTTTTTGAGAGCCCACCTTATGAACACTGGCAGTGTTGTTTCGTTAATCATTCCGGAAAGGTGATTTTGCACAGTGACTGCGAAATCACCCTTCGGGCCCAAATAACGCCATGACAGTGACAGCATTCATGAGAAGGGGTCCCAAAACCCCATGTTGAAAATTTGGTGCAAAAATTCCAAAAAATGCCTGAGATATGCAATAAAGTTGAAAATCCCTATCTATCCCATTATACAGCTTACCAGCATTTTCTCAGTTCGCAGTCGGCTTTGAAGAGTGCAAACGTGTTCCCGGTCCACCAAAGATCGTCGTGCCGGACTCCGGAGGTAAGTATGGGGTGAGGGGGGGTGTGGGGAGGCAGGGTGCGCAGTGGGTGGGTGCGGGTTGTGGGTGGGAGGTGGGGAGACAGCGATGGAACATTTTCTTATTTACAGTTTTTTGGGTTTTTTTTTTTATCCAGACGATGCAGGACGTTTGCCACGCTGGGGTGGGCTCCCAGCATGGCAGCAGGAAAATCTGTTTGAGGGGACGTGGAGCCAATGGGGGATTGGGCACCCCCGTCGGCCAAAACAAGATTTGCCACGCTGGGGTGGGCTCCCAGCGCGGCACCAAAGCTTTGGGGGGGGCGTGCAGACTTGAAGCGGAAGCTGGACGTATTTTGTTTCGGCAGCTCATACAGAAGCGCTGCCAGCACTGATCACAGTGGTGGTTTTCTTTGAAGTGAAGACCACTGCTGTCATACACAGCACCCGCATCCATTGGTGTAGGACCGCCACGCCTGCTCAACGGAACAGTGGATTGCACAGGACAGTCACACCTCCGAAGTGTCCTATTCTCCCAAGACGTTCCTTGCTCATGCATGCAAGCGAACGCAAAAAGGACTGACTTTGCTCAGTAGTGTCTGCCAAGACTTAATTAAGAACTGTTCAGATGTTTTCCCAGATTTTGTCACAGTGGCCAAGGTTTTACTTGTGTCACCTGTTACATCAGTGGCATGTGAAAGAGGATTTTCTGTACAAAACAAAATAAAAACAAAAGGTAGATGGTCGCTAAAGACAGACTCTGTGAACAAACTCATGCGGATTGCCCAAGAAAGAGCTAAACTTGAAGACTATGACCCTCATCAAGAACTTAAGAAATTTAAGGCCATAAGACTGCACAGAATAAAATTATTTTAAATTTAAAATGTTTTAATAATTGTCTTTAATAGTTTTTTTTATTTATTTTCAGACAATCTAACTGAGTTTGACCCAGAGACAGGACAATGGAGGAACTTGAGCACAGGAGCAGAATAAGATAAGTGTCAAAATGTTTTGTTCCAACAAGGGGGGAGGGCAATAATTTTTTTTAATTCAACTCCTTAAAGCCAGTGGTGCTTTTGGTGGGGGTACCATCTGGAGGAACGGATCAAGAGTTCAATTTCCTGGGGGTTCGGGAGTGGTGGGTGGATGGCTATTACCCCATTCTGCTAAATTTAATATCATATTTTGTTTTTGGTGGGAGAGGATCACAGTCTAACAAGTTCAGATGATCAGGTGGGGGGGTAAACTATTATGGCCCCAATGCATTCCCTGTGTTGTTGTTGTTTTTAGTAGGGGGGAAGTCTGATATTATATTGTCAATGTAGTTACCTAACCCATTTTGCTCTTTCCACAGTCTGTCTGCAAGAGTGGCTTCTATTGTCATCAACAGTACACACACAAAACAGTTAAGAAATGTGCAGGAGGGAGAGGTGTTGGATTATGGGAGACGTTATGGGCAGGAGGATGTTAGGAGAAGTTAATGGGCAGGAGTGTGTTTTAGGAGAAGTTATGGGCAGGAGTGTGTTAGGAGAAGAAGATATTGCTGCAGGAAACATGCCATGCCATGAAAAAAGAAGTTCAAACAGAAAAAAGCAGACTGCAGTGTGGCGTTGTGGTGCAGATAATTCAAGCAAGGCACCATCTGATTGTGCCACATACGAGACAGATTTGGGAGACCTGCGGAGCCGAGGTAATTGTGGTTGGGGATGGGGGAGCTTTTTAGTCACCCCACTGTGCTATCCAGGCATGAACACTGGCACTAGTTCTCATTTAGCTGCCACACACACAATTAAGAAATGTGCAGGAGGGTCAGTGTTAGGAGAAGTTATGGGTAGGAAGGTGTCAGGAGAAGTTATGGGCAGGAGGTTGTTAGGAGAAGTTATGGGCAGGAGGTGTTAGGAGAAATTTAATGAGCAGGAGGTGTTGGGAGAAGTTATGGGCAGAAGATGTTAGAAAATTGCCACAGAAAAAATGGCAATCTATGCCATGAAAAAAGAAGTTCACTAGAAAAGCAGACTGTGCCAGATTTCATGCCACCAACTACATTAGACTGTGCCACTGTCTTAAATCGGACAGATCTGGGAGACCTGATGAGCCAAGGTAGGTTGTGGGTTGGGGTGGGGTTGGTAAGAAATATGCAGGAGCAGGGTCTGAGAAGTTATGGACAGGAGAGTTGTGTGTTGACATTAATTGTGCAGGAGGGGTGTTAGGAGAAATTCTCTGCCAGCACAGGAGTACCCATAACTCATACACACAGAAAGCAGACACATTGCAGACTGAGTTATCATAGCAACCAGATTGTGCCCCTGTCTCTTCTTAACAGCAGATAAGCTGTCAAGGTTAAAAAGGGTGGGTGGGTGGGAATGTGGGGGCTTTCGTTCACTCCAGTCAAATCCATGTCTCTGGTACAGCCAGGTATTCTTACAATTTAAGAAGATTTTGTGCAGGAGAGTAGCAGGGAGAAGTTTTGTGCAGGAGCATGTTTTGGAGATGTTGTGGGCAAGAGGGTGTTTTAAGAGAAACTGTGGGCAGGAAGGTGTAGAAGAAGAAATAATTACTTATATGCCAGGTCAAGACAGAAAACAGCAATTATTTGTCACACAATGGCACCACCAGGTTGTGGTGCTAACATTAATTTTGGGCAGGAGGTGTTGGAGCCAGTCTGATTTAGCCAGTTAAAAAAATTGCACTAAGGGGCAGCAACCACACAATCATGTTTTAGATTGTGTCATCTAAGTCTGAGTCATGGTGGGTGGGAGCTGGGAGGGAGGTTTCTGCAGTGCTTGGTGGGTGGGCACTGCCAGGGAGTCTGAAATAGGAGGGCTCATTAAGATTATAATTGCAACTAAAATGTCAGTGTGCAGGAGAGAATGAAGAAGTACTGTAGAACTAGAATGATTCGCTGTAAAAATAATTTCACTATAATCGCTGAATGGTCCTGTTCAGTGAACTTATTTTTACAGCGAATGTTAATCTATAAGGCTTGTTAAACTAAGGGTACTGAGGACACCGCAATGAGGTTACGTGAGAGGAAGCTGTCAGACATGTATTAGATAACAGCACTACTCAGACTCGCGCTTTGCCTCCGACTGTGACTCTTCAAAAATCCCCTTGCCACTGCTTGTGATTCTTCAAAACCCACAAAATAGCATTCCAAAATTTCCATTCAGACTTATGCTGTACCGCACTGTACCACCAAATATGTGCACGCTGTGTCTCGTCAATGGGGACCACGTGGTCGGTACGATCACTTCCTGGTTACCGCAACGTCGTTTTCCTTGGATACCGAGTTACTGTATACTGAGTTGAAGACTGTACTGTATGAATCAAATGAGACCATTAACATGTTTGCCAGGTGAGAAAAACATTTATTAATGTGAAGTGATAAAAAAAAAAAAAAAAAAGGCTTCAAAGTGTTGCCACAGTTGTACGAGCAATACGAGTGCTATGAGCGCGTCAGGTTGCTGTCTCAAGCCACGCTGTCTCCGCCTCCATCTCCATCTGCATCCAAGTTGCCGGTTTTCAAGGCAGTAAAGTCTCTCTTTGTTGCTGGTCTACGAGGGGAGTTTAGCCACTTTATTAAGGACACCACTGTGCCGGTATTGAATAGCAGTTTAGCAGTTAATGCAGCCGATCAGATAAAGTATGGCACTCAGGGATAGAAGCAGCAAACAGTTGCATGAATAGCTGCTTTTGAAAGGATAAAGAGCGCAAATGTATGTGTGCGTGATCATGGCGCATGACTCATCTCTGCGCGATATAAACTTTACGCGATTATATCTAGTTCTACAGTAGTCTGGGCAGGAGGTGAATGACTGGGAGACATAGGTGACTGTCAGCAATGACTGTTAGTCATAATGTTTACATCTTCTTACTGTCAGTGCCTAATTAGCAAACTTTGTTTGTAGCAGTTTGGCAAATAAATAAATCAGGCCACTGCACTCAACTGCAGTTGTAACTGGGTCATCATGTAACTTATGGTTACTACCCCTGACTTGCTGGTTCAACAAGGTTGAAGGGCCTGGGTTCTTGTTCCGGTGAAAAATGGGGGTTCTTTCCCAGACTGAAAATTAATAGTGTGATGCCTTAACCCAGAGTAAATGACAGTGGGCCAGATGTTGGTGCGGTACAACCCCCTAGAATGCTGTACCTACCCACATCCCCTCACGGTCACCCTACACTCGAAACACCATATACCAATGCAATATGTTACTACGCAGGCAAATAATGACGAACACTAATAATATGCTTATGGGCAGTTTTAAACAGCAACAACGATAAAAGATATATAAATGGGGTAAAGGGGATTGGAAATGCAAAGAACAATAATAATTGGATTATTTGATAAACTGGTAACACCATAAACAATAATAGTAATAGTGCCCACCTCAACAGCAACACCATTAATAAGCCCACCTCCTCACTGGTACCAGTGCCCCCTAATGCCAGTCTGGGTACCCAGGAAAGGTGCAAGCATGTACATTGTAGCTGGTTGGCCGGTGCTGGTGCATTTTCAAAATAAGCAAGGTTTGGAAATAACTTTATGCAATCCCCAGGTGCAGGGCAGGTCCTCTGTTTAGTGACGGTTCAGTAGACAGTAATCAGGGTCTGAATGGCAACAGTAGGCTGAATCAGTTGAACTGGGGCCTTGAGCAGTGGAGCAGAATTGCAACTTGCTTGGCTGAGACAGAATGCTAGCAGCTTGTCACCTTATGGCTCATCTGCAGAGTCTGACAGCTTGTCACCTTCTAGCTTGTCCACAGAATCTGGCAGCTTGTCACCTTCTAGCTTGTCCACAGAATCTGACAGCTTGTCACCTTCTAGCTTGTCCATAGAATCTGGCAGCTTGTCACCTTCTAGCTTGTCCACAGAATCTGGCAGCTTGTCACTTTCTAGCTTGTCCATAGAATCTTACAGCTTGTCACCTTCTAGCTTGTCCATAGAATCTGGCAGCTTGTCACTTTCTACCTTGTCCATATTATCTGACAGCTTGTCACCTTCTAGCTTGTCCACAGAATCTGGCAGCTTGTCACCTTCTAGCTTGTCCACAGAATCTGGCAGCTTGTCACCTTCTAGCTTGTCCACAGAATCTGGCAGCTTGTCACCTTCTAGCTTGTCCACAGAATCTGGCAGCTTGTCACTTTCTAGCTTGTCCATAGAATCTGACAGCTTGTCACCTTCTACCTTGTCCATAGAATCTGACAGCTTGTCACCTTCTAGCTTGTCCACAGAATCTGGCAGTTTATCACTTTCAAGGGTGTTTCTCCGTGGATGCTGGATCAGGTTAGTACCGGGGACCAGGGCCACACACCTATCCCACATATCAAGGCTTCTAATTCCCAGGGGAAGATGATGGGTACTGTCTAGCAGTGACAATACCTGTCTGATTCCCCAGACTGTCCTAGCTGGCATGGATTCTCTTCCCAAACCTCAGATTCACACAGTCTCTCACTTTCTGCAGGCGGCAGACACAGAAACCTCTGTATGCAGATCTAATGTACCCCCTAGGTGGATGGGGTGAACAGTCTCGCAGTAGGGTCTCTATACTTTCGGGCAGTAAGCCTCAACAATTTTCTAGCTCACTCAGCAGCTTTCTCCAGATGAAGGCTTCAGCAACTCTGGCAACACTTCAGACTTCAGAAGAACTCCATTCCAGCCTCCGTAATGGCTGAGGGCTTCTCTCAGAGTGCAGAAATTATCTTCTTCCAACTGAGCTGGACACTTCAGCTTTGAATCAACCAGTTAATGGAAGATTTCGGCAAGTTTCCCTATGGTCAGCCATGGAAACCTTGGGCCGACTTCCAGACATCTCTCATGCTCACTCTATGCCCTCTGCTTTCCTCAGAGAACCTCAGGCAAAACTGCCCCGAGCTGCATTCTCCCCTCAGCGTCTGAGGGAAAGAACTACCATTCCGCATTGAACAACACAGCTGTCCATCAAATAAATTAATATGCATCAGGCTTACTTGATTACCAACTGACTGACACTAAAGGCGCCAAGAACATTGTTCACTCCCCTACCCAGGAGCCATAGCTGCAGTCCTCAGAGCGCCTTGATTACTGATTGGGCAAACCAGGGTCAGGGGTTACCAAGATGGCATCTATGTAAACAGTTTATACAATGTCCCAAACTTAATGTCCTTCGGGCAGGCAAATCAGGCAGTTTTAGCAGATAGCTGTCCCACAGCTTAATAGCTGCACCTCCATACTGTTATCCGGTTGTGAAATGGGCTATAACAAAGTCCTTATCTACTTGTCGCTAACGCCATAGCACTAAGTCCCCCTGCGACAGGCAGAAACTTATCCACAGAAAGGTCTGGGTGCCTCTCAAAGCAACACTGTACACATAAGTGCTTATACATTTATTTACAAAGTTTATATTCCTTTAATCCGAACCCCGACACATGTTCTGGGATCTCAGGAGTCGGAACACACAACAGGTTCTGACATTAGGCTGCAAATGAAGAGACAGAAGGAGCACCACAGCTCTTAGCTGCATGCTTGAGCAACCTGCCAGTTCACACATTCGAGCAGCAACCATCTCAAAGTGCACATACAAGGCTGTGCAGCAAACCAGTGCTTTCTCAGCACAAACTGGCTATGCCACTGAGTGGCGGAACTTCAAGTATTTACACCATTCCTCCAAACCCCATGGCAAGCAGGCACATAAGGGCTGGCAGGAGCACCTCAGTGGCAGCAGGGACCCACGACTGGCGGTACCAGACAGCAGGAGACAAATCCAGTAAGCCCCACCGGGGGGGGGGGGTTACACAGTGAATCATTTAGAAAAAAATAGAACAGGACACAAAAAAATGAACAAAGGACATCTAAGGTTTCTTTGGGGCCCCTCTGCAACTGAACACTTTGGACTGTGGTAAGACTGGCACTGATCAACAGCCCAGACAAGAGCAATGTCCAGTCAGCAGTGATCTGCTGGCCCAAATGCTTAGTGCTTTGCTGGTCAACCAGTCAATGATGCAGCAGCAGCTGGTACAGTGCAGCACAGGACAAGGACAGCACTAATATACACCAAAAGGGCAAGAGTTGCAGCCTACTGAGAAATTATTACCTCTTCCCCTTGGGTTCAGACCAAACACCTGCTCTATAACAATATCTTAGGAAGGGAAAAGTGCGGGAGGCACTGTTGAGCCCGAGCTGACAGGCAGCAATTTACCACAGCTCTAGTAGAAAAGCTCTAAAATTGCTTTAAATTTCTGTTTTAGAGTGGTTGCTCCAGAAAATAATTATCACAGATCAAAAGAGGAACCCAACAAACCTAAAATGGGTACCACTAGGAAAGACAGAGGTGGAGGCACAAACGCTAAAACAACCAGTGTATCCCAATCGGTGCGAGCCGAACCTCACCACGAGCCCAAGGAGACTATGTCATCTATCGGCCTTAAGTTACAAAGGATAATAACATGAGTCGCTGACTTGAATACCAAAATGGACATGTTTGCTACCCAGGTTACTTTGGTGGAGAAATTGGTGGAAGGGATACAGTTGGAGGTTGGGGAGGCAAAACAGCAAGCAGATTCAGCTCCTGGTAAAAGGAAACCAACACATGCGGGCCAGACTCGAGACCTTGGAAAACCAGGCCTGATCGGCACATGTGAGAATTCTGGCCCTACCCGAGGGGATACAGGGAGATCACCCTCATGTTCCTCTGTGAATTGCTCGATTCGGAGCTGTTACCTGAGGGTCAGAGTTTAAACATACCTTTTCAAAAGGCTTACCAGATTACACCAAGAGAATATCGTGAGGAATCAGAGAATCCTAGGACCCTGCTTTTGGTCACAGATGGAATCGGCTCCAGGGACAGAATACTCCGACTCACCAGACAAGCAGGGCCCATTACACAGGACGATCAAACCATCTACCTGTTTCCTGATTTAAGGTATGCAACATGTCTCAGGAGGAAAAAATTCGACCAGGTGAGAAAATTGTTGTGGGATGCCTCTATCATACACACGGTGGTGTTTTCCGCAAGACTGCGCATTGTGCACGGGGACAAGGTGTGGGCCTTTTCAGATCCCATCGAAGAAGGAAAATGGGCCTCTCGTTTTGCCAGAGATCGTGTCCGAAGACAGGAATCTGGAGATACCGACTCCGATGCAGAGGGATGAATAGTAGAACTGTAAAGTAAAAATTAGGATTGGCCTTTTTCTTCTTAAGATTTCCACCATAGTTTAAACTTAGAAGGCATTAGAGTTTTGTTTATCTGAATATGATGTTTCTCTATGCCTGTTAAAATACTGGAGGTTGAATATTCAGAATGTTTTATAAATGGTGGGTTCTGAGTCACTTGGAATATAGTACAGTGTAAAAGATAAATGGGTCTTTTGCAGTTTTTCTTTTTTACTGGAGTAAAAACTGTTAATGTACCTGTACCTGTACGAAGGCATTGCTGTCCTAGGTAAACATCCAGTGTCTTGTTTGAACTTTTCGACTAAATAGTATGACACCATCTGCCTTCTGGTAGGGCGAGGATTTTCGGGACTTTTTGGAATTAAGTCACATAGGAAAAGTCATACTGCTCATGGGTTTATCAATACAGCTTAAATTGTTATATGTACTTGTTGACGTGAATGTTTAGTTACCCCTCCAAGTGGTATCACTATATCTAGAATGCATATAAATCCTAAATATTAAGGGGAAATGTGTGTTCTACAGAAGGGTTTTTATTAAGAAATCTGGTCTGCTCTAGATACGGAAAAGTTATGTGTATGTATGTATGTATTAAAATAAAAAAATTAAGTTCAAAAAAAGCAGGGAAAAGTGAGCTGTAAAAAACATTTTCTGACACTTTTGACTACTGTGCTTTGGAAATGTAATCTTTCTATTGTTTTTTCACCGAAAAGGTTTCTCTTTTGAGCCCCCAACCCCTTATAACATTGGATCTGACTAGATCCATATTTTATTTTAACCCACCTCAGCATGATCACTGGCTCAGGTTGAACATGATACCATTGCCATAACTGCACAGTTCCAGCCATTACTGATCTACGTGGGTATGAGAGTCAGTGAAAACAGCCTGCCAGAGAAACAAACAGTTAACTATGCATCGCCAAATAATGCTGGTCTGTTTACCAAACACAGTACTTTGTCAGGTGGAGAAGGTAAACAGGGAGGTGAAAGACAAAGCCACCTTTGTTCATACAGGGGAAAGGTTTTCCTTTCAAGTATCACACACCCGCCTGTAGCAACATTCCTAACCTCTAGTGCAAATTACAAAAGGAGTGGAGAGGGCAGTATTTGCAGGGATCAAAATTGGCACAGGGCTTCCCAAACCTTCATTGATTTTGTATTGGGTCAGTAAACTTTTTCTTGCACTTACCCTGCTGGTTAGTAGTGAAAGAAGTAATGTTTTAAGAAATACTCCAGTGAAATGTCTGTAGGACCTGTAGATTTTTCCCAGCCACAATCCCTGCTGGCTAATGGCAGAACCCTGTTAGAGATGATGTTAAACTGAACTTCAAGAAATCAAGCTGCTGACAAAAAGAAAGATGAACTGGGGGTTGCCTGATGGCCCAGCGGGTTTCGCGTTGTGCCCCCAGCAACCCAGGTAGGGAGCGAACTCGGAGGTCAGGAGACTGAGGGGTCTGAGGTAGCACCAACGTGTGACAGCACTCCCAGCTGGGGAGAGATGACACTGGGATTTTGCTGCTGCAGTTACCCCAGCTGTGGGCCTGGGAGGTTGTCCCTACACAGGGACATCGCTGCCTACTTGTGACACTTGATGGGTCACTGCCAAGTGTCAGGAAGGTAAGAGAGTTTGGGGACAAGGGAGAAAAGCCAAGAAAACCTGTGTCTTCCAGGCCACCTGTATGATGACTGCTGGTACTCTTGGGACCCACACTGTATGGATCCCCACAAGCTCAAACATTGCAGGGAGCAACAGATGGAGCTGGGAGGTCACGAGCACAAGTGCCTGATGAAAGGAGAAGTTGGCCGTCTGATAAGCACAAGCTCTGCAGGAAAAAAAGGAAAGAGATGAACTAAAGTGAACCTAGCTGGCTTTGTAGCACAGCAGAAGCGCTACTGTTCACTATGCCAGCAATTTGGGTCCAGAAGTGGACTCGGGTCTTTTGGAAGGTGGTTACAGAGGAAGGGTGAGGTATCCAAAGAACACACTGTTTCCCTTCCTGTGTGGGGAGAATAGGAACAATGCATCCCACTGCTGTGCTGCCATCATGTGGAAGCTAGATGGAAGCTTAATGAGAACACATACCTGGGTGAGGGCCCACCTTCAGATGTTGATATGCACGTATGCCACTCCGCACACATGCTTGGTGCATCACTGCATGATTAGTGACCCTCTGGAAGAAAACCAGGCAGGAAATCTCCGGACCGTGGCAGGACAGTTCTGTGCAGGTCCCATACAAATGACGAGACCTCCTCCCCAGAATCTGGACAATGCTCCAGAGAGTGTAGCTCCAAAGGCCTGGCCACAAGGGGGTAATCCGTGGGGTCTCACATGCAGAGGTAAGTCCTAGAGAAGGTGGGTTATGGGACAGGGAGAACCAGGTGGAAAGGGGTCCAGTAGGTGGAGGGAGGATAAATGATGAAGAAAAAAATGAAAGTGAACCTCCTTTCCCCGAGACACCACCTACTGTACACCGCCAGTTCTTTTAGTTTCTTATTTAAAATCTCTTTAATTTGTCTTCCTCTGCTCATGCCCCCTTTGTGCCAGTATCCCCAGTCCCATCACCTAGTTTCTCCTGGACTTACCATTGTTCCGTGGCTCCCCCCCCCATGATTGAGGAGGCAGTGAAGGGGCCCTCAACCCACCATGGAACAGGATCCAAATGGAGGAGGTGCCTGAGTCAACACAGCAGGACCTGCGGGAGGCAGGAGTTTATCTTGCCTGATAAGGGTGTTCACTTGTTCTGTCCCAGCCTTCAGGAAGCCATCAGCCAAGGGTGCACAGGTGCAAGCACACATAGGCACACAAGCGTATGTGGCAAGACACCAGCCAGCATCCTTCCACCCACTGAGCAGCCCCAACTGCACTGCTACCTACGGTCACTTAAGTTACTGTATCGCAGTAGAGCCTTCTATCCAACCTCCCTGGAGGGGGAGAGTGCCTCTGGGATGCCTGATCTTCCTCCTCCTCCCATGCCAGCTCTCAGTGACCCAAGCTTGTTTCTGAACCTGGGTGGCCAATGATGTGACCAGTGGCCCTACCACTGTGCCAATGGGCCAGTTGTTTTTCTCCTTTTTTTTTTTTTTAAACATTTTTTTTCCCCTAGCTAGCAGGGGTCCCTTTAGTGGGTGAGAAGCAGAATACGTGCATGTTGGGGGGCAGTGGATGTAGAGCTGCCAGAAAGAAAGTGATGCTAGGAAATCTTTTAATGAAACCCTGTCTGTAGAGAAAGAACTATAGTAAATTCTAGCACCAATATGAGGGTGTGAGGGAGGGAGGAGAGACTGCTTACTCACTTATAAGCCACAACTGAACTGCCCAGTTGTTAAGAGTTATTTCAGTGGAGGAGTGCTGTGGTCCTAAAAGCAGGATATTTTTTTGTGGTGAATCCACACATATTGTGGTGCACTGTTCCAGGATGCAGAGCAGGCAGCAAAGATTATTTGTTAGGGGTGGTATTTGATTTTTTTACTCATAAACCCTTCACCTGCAAAAGGGGTTCAAGGACTAGGGGACATGGGATGAAACTGGATGGAGGGAGATTCAGAGGGAACGTGAGGAAGTGAGGAATGTGAGGAAGTATTTCTTCATGGAGAGGGTGGTGTTAGCCACCTGGTGCCCTCATTTAATCACTACATAATCACTGTAACATATAAAAGTGGTATTAAAGGTACCCCCCCCCAAAGACTATGGATTTTAGGGGGGCAGACTTTGGGAAAATGGGGAGATACTTGAAAGGGACATTAAGGGGAATGGGGCAGGAATCAGGGGTTGAGGAACAGTGGGCAGTATTTAAAATGGGGATTACAAGAGCAACAGAATTATGCATTAAGCATGTTAGCAAGAGGAAAAGGAAGAGGAGGCCATTATGGTTTTCCAAAGAGGTAGCAAAGAAAGTAAAAGCCAAAAAGATTGCATTCAGGCAATACAAAAAGACACAGGCAGAAGGGGATAGGGAGAAGTACCAGGAGAAGCAAAGGGAGGCAGGAGGTCAGTAAGGGAAGCCAAAGCTCAGACAGAAGAACACATTGCAAAATCAGTGGGTAGAGGGACAAACCTTTACAGGTACATAAGCGAAAAAGAAAGGCAAAGGGAGGATAGTGAGACTGGACGGGAGGATGAGGGCGTGGAGGATGACAACAGTAAAGCTGACATATTGAACAGGTATTTCTGCTCAGTCTTCACTGAGGAAGAGAAGGGTAATGGGTCTGAAGGGAGTACAAGGGGTGAGAATCATGCAGAAATGGACACAAGCCCCTTTACACGAGAAAGGGTCCTCAAGGAACTGGAAGTAATAAGAGTTGATAAAGCAATGGGGCCAGATGGGGTGCACCCCAGGGTCCTTAAAGAACTAAGAGAGGTGGTGGCTGAACCTCTGGCAATCCTGTTTAGCCAATCACTGGAAACAGGGGAGGTACCCACAGACTGGAGGACAGCAGATGTCCCCTTATACAATAGTGGGAACAAAGAGGAAGCGGGGAACTACAGACCAGTCAGCCTCACCTCGGTAGTGGGGAAGATCATGGAAGCACTACTGAAGGAGAAATTGGTGGAACATCTGGTTGTCAATGGACTATAGGACCCAAGGCAGCATGGTTTCACTAGGGGAGGTCATGTCAGACCAACCTCGTTGAATTTTGACTGGGTGACTAGGGAGGTGGATCAGGAGGGCAGTGGACATGGCCTATCTGGACTTCAGCAAGGCCTTTGACATTGTGCCACATAGAAGACTATTGCACAAACTGGGGAATATGGGTGTGGGCAGGACAGTAGTGTGGTGGGTAGGTAACTGGCTGGGTGGCAGGACACAGAGGGTGGTGGTAAATGGCTGTCACTGCACAGAGGGAAGAGTGACCAGTGGGGTACCACAGGGATCAGTGCTGGGACCGGTCCTATTCAACATGTTCATCAGTGACATTGCACAGAACCTAGAAGGCAGAATTTCACTGTTCACTGATGACTCAAAGCTCTGTAACAGAGTAGACACACCAGAGGGTGTAGACAGAATGAGAAGGGACCTGCAGAAACTTGAAGAATGGTCAGGGATTTGGCAGTTGAAATTCAATGCAAAGAAGTGCAAGATAATGCATATGGGGCACAAAACCCTGGCACAATATATCAGTTGGGGGTGAGGATATAGCATGCACCAAGCAGGAAAGAGATCTTGGGGTTATCATCTCTGATGACCTCAAGGTAGGGGAACAGTGTGACAAGGCAGCAGGTAAAGCAAATAGGATGCTGGGATGCATAGGCAGGGGCATCAGCAGCAGGAAAAGGAGGTCATAATTCCACTATACAAGACACTAGTGAGGCCCACCTGGAGTACAGTGTACAGTTCTGGAGACCTTACCTACGTAAGGACATAGACAGGGTAGAGAAGGTTCAGAGGAGGGCAACAAAGATGGTGCATGGATTGCATCGCAAGTCCTATGAGGACAGGTTGAAGGAACTGAACATGTACTCCCTGGAGGAGAGGAGGGAGAGAGGGGATATGATAGAGACATACAAGTATCTTACAGGGAGGAACAGGGTGCAGGAATACACTATTTTTATGCGAAAAAGATGTTCCAGGACTAGATGGCATGGGATGAAGTTGGAGGGAGGTCGATTCAGAGGAAACGTGAGGAAGAATTTCTTCACAGAATGGGTGGTGGACAAGTGGAACACCCTGCCAGAGGAAGTGGTGGGGGCTGAAACAATCACGGGATTTAAGAATGCATGGGATAGACATAAAGGAATTCTGGAGGTCAGGGGTAAGGGGCAACAGACTTCTAGGAAAACGTAAACTGAACTTACAAGCTCAAATGGGCAGACTGGGTGGGCCATAGGCCCTTATCTGCCAACACTGCCTACGTATCTATGTCCCCGCGCTCTCCCTGTCATCACGTCATAAAATTGACTAAGCACAGGGCAGCACGGGGGCGGATCTAAAGTCCAGGAAGTGAAAGTACCCCGGTGAAGATAAAATTACGAGTAAAACTGTGGTGCATCTATGGGACATTTATGGGCCAAATATGATTAGACTGCATTCTTATGTGGCAAGGCACTGATGTATGTGGTGCATAATCTACAGAATTTAACTTGGCGAATCTCTTTAAATATTATGTTTTCCAATGTTTTCTCAAACACTTCAGCTGCTCTTTAAAGCTGTTGAACAAAATGAAATCACCTGAGCTGTGTAGTAATCTGTACTATTGTTGACCATAAATGACCATGGTTATTTAATCCTAGGATGTCTTGGGCTGACAATGGTTGACCATGGTTCAGCCTTGCCATCCTCACCAGGGAAAGCCAGCGTTGCTTTTAAATCCCATTATTATAAAAACCTGTTATGGCCTCGGTAAGAATATGGTTTTCATACTAATATGTTATTGAATGTCATGGCAAAACATGTTAAGACATTAACATGTCCAGACCATGCTTACCATTTTACCCTATTTGACCATGTTTTGGCAGAGGTGTAATATACCGCACACATTTAAAACATGTTCAAACATGGTCAAAAACAATGCCAAAACAGGGATGACCATATTTAATAAACATGTTTAAAATGAATCTGAAACATATTTGACCATGTTTCAAACATGCTACCCCTCAGCAAGGCCGCACTGCCAAAATGGATTGGTACCAGGCGCGTTGCCCACATTGCTCCATCTCCACCAGACTAGTAGTTTTACACTGTAGTGCAGGATGGTAACTGAAAACTTGCCTGTAGACACATGTGATTGCAATCTGGGGCCTAGAAATCGAACATATGACAGTGCTTGTAAAAACACTACAGCCTGGTTCACTGCATACAGGAATAAAACCTGGACCTTTTTAATCCAGTTTCTTTGGATTTGGTTTCTGAACCTTGGACCTCAGCATATCTCTGGTTCAACCCACGACTGAAGGGACAACCTGATGCAGGTGTCTAGGACATCCTGCTGGCCCACCAGCAGGGGTCACTGTGGGAGCAGATAAGGTGGCATCCTCTCACTGAACCAGGAAACACTGCCATTGGCAGCACTCCTAGCTATGTATCGCTAGAGTACAGAGCCCCAGGCTTGCTCCCTAATCCAGATCACCTTCGTGGAAAAGCATATCATCTCTGCTGGGCCATAGGACAGCCACTCAAAAAAACAGTAGGAGCGGTACAATTAACTGGGACAGCACAGACTTAACCTTTGGAGTGCACCTTGAAAGTTAAGGTCACAGTCACTAAGCTTCATATAATATTGTATTGAATAAGTTGCTTAGAAACATAGAATGTGTTACTACACCCTGGAACTTATTCGATCATAGCTGTCTGGTATAACATACAGAAAGGATGGATAGAGAGATTAGATAGATAGATAGATAGATAGATGGATGACTAGACAGACAGACAATCCCTCACCTCCCCAGGGATGAGGTTGAAAATACACAGTACTGCCTAGCCCTCCTTTTCCCATCAACAACAGAAAAACAACTAAAATAAATAGATAGACAGACAGACAGAGACAGATAGTAAACAGTACAAAGAATATGTTGTACCTTGTGATGTGCAAAGTCAGAGGTCACGGACACCAGGTTTATAACATTATAGTTAAAGAAGGTGGTGCTTGGCACAGCTCAGCATCCAGGCTTCCACTGCTGTTTATTGTGAGTCACTTTTTCAGTCACTGAATAGACACATTCACATGCATAGGGATTGGCACATACTTGTGTAACCCCCCTGCAAATGGGGGTTCCCAAAAGACTTCCAGGAGCTTGCTTGAATGCTCCAAGCCTGAATGGTGTTTGGCATTTAAGCCATTTATCAGTGAGTGTTTTTAGAACCTCTGGTACTGTCTCTTTAAGAGCTGTCTGCTTGCAGACATAATTAGTTTGTATGGGGGGACTGTGTGCTTCTCTGAGTACCACTCGAGCTGCTGCCAATTCACTTAATTTTTGCAGTCACTAGGAGTACAAAGGGAACCTATCTGAAAGATGTAACTGTTTACCAGAAATTATTTAGAGTAATAATGAAATTACAGTTTGTCTAACCTGCTTTTTTGCAGTCAGAACTGTGTCTGCTAGTTCCCCATTCTAGTTTTGAACTGCTGAACTGGACCAATCAGTGTGGGGTAAGCTAGCTCTAAAATGGTGCCTTGGACGAATCAGAACTTGGACTCATAATCTGAGCCAGCCACAAGAGGATTGTATGGGCAGTGACTCTGGGAGATGTAGTTTAGACTTCAGTGCCTTTTGGACCAACAGCAGCAGTCTATTGTGAGTGACAGCCAATCCAGTCAAGAACTGGGAGGAACTCAAAGGAAGTGCCCAGTTTTGTCAGTTGGAGTGTCAGTTGAGCTTTGGCAGTGAAGAAGGAAGGAGCCCTGTACTTTTCAGTGTGCAGTTTTAGTCAAAAACGCGGTGTAAGGCCCAGAGTTCCGTCTGCAGCTTGTTAGGACTGAATCCGTCCTGTGAAAAGAATCAAAGGATCTCTGAAGAGTAGAAACCAGGCTCACCCTGTAGAAGACTGGAGGAATTGCTGAAAATTACACTCGGTCTGTCAGGAACTGAATCTGCTGTGTGTTCTCCTGGGTATTGTGCAGTAATTGCGATCGATACAGATGCAGCCTGCCTGGTATAGTGCTTTTTTATATGGATGTGTGAAGAGGTTTGTGTACCTCAAGTGAGCCCTGCTGACATTGAAGGACCCTATCTTATTTGGAGGTCGTAGTACTAATTCAGGGTCGCTCCCTGTTGAATTGCCACATTAAATCCAAATGGAATTACTGTACTGCTGACTGTTTAATTCTCCTTTTCTCTTGTGAAAGGGCCCTACCAGCTGCCACGGTTTGGACTAGCCACTAGGGCTTGGGTACCCAGGGACAGTAACTGATAGGGATAGGCCTGTGCACAGAGCCATAGGTAGATTATTAGAGTGATAAGCTAATTAACCTGATTTCCCCTGTCCTTGTTATATCCCCTAAATAAATCAGAGCTGCTTGTTTCAACAAAGTTATACTGCCTGAGGTATTTGTCTATGTTAAAGTACTGTACTGTGATTGTTGCACTGTATCTCATTTCACAGGAGGTCCCAGTGCGGAACCAGACCTGGGGGTAAGTGTATACTGTGAAGGTAATTCTGATATATTGTGTGGGCCACTAGTGGGAAGAAGGGGTTGCAGTGTCCCAGAGGCTGTGACCAAGTTAGTTTAACTATTGCAAACCCTGACCTCTGGGTGGAGGCACCGCCATTGGATCCAGGCCCCTCAACCTGTTAGTGGCAAATCAGGCAGGGGTAGTAGCCCCTGGGATAGCGCCATCTAGGGGTTACATCTTGAGGCTCACCGCTGGGATTGTGTGTCCTCTAGTGGCCATATTTACGAACCACTGTTAAGAAAAAATGGTACCCGAACAGAAGTGGCTGTGCACCGGCTGGTGGAGTGGTGTACTGGGGAGGAGATCGACCTCAAAATGCTATGCTTATCCTGGACATCCCCTGGTATCAATACGGACACTGTGCAGGGAGTACTTTCCAAGGTGGAAGGTTTACAAAACCCTGTGGTGGTGGGTCGGCATGCTAATCTGCTCACCCACACTTTCCTGGCCCTAGTAGAGTTTAGGATCCATAGATAGCTCCAAAGTGCCACAGACCATTACCCCAGAGGGAGCCCTCACTGCTTGGAGAGTGATAACTAAGGACAGTAAAGACCTGGGGAATCAGCCCCACCACTATCTGAAACTTTTGAGGAGAAATTTGCTGAATGGTTGCTGGGAGAGGGAAACTGTGGAGGACTTGAAGAAACTATTCTTGCCACCTGGGGTGTTCCTCCCCAACACCCTCTCCTGCTCCAGTGCCCGTAATGGTGGCTGAACCAATGCAGACTCCTATTTCTGCACCTGCCATTAGTCACGACTCTTACAAGGTTGAGGATCTTCTCTGGCACCCTCCCCACCCCAAGGGAGGATGACTGGGAGACCTGGATAGACTATGTTGCCCCCAAGTGCTAGAATGGCAATGCTCGGAAGGCAAAGCGAAAGAGGGTTAGTGAGAGCCTCCGAGGTCCTGCCCTGGCTACCATCCGTAGCTAAACGGGCCAGTAACCCTAGGTTACTGCACAGGCCTATCTTGAGGCCTTGAGAATGTGTATGGGAGCCCAGATTCTGATGAGGACCTATGGTGGAGAGTAAGAAATGCACAACAGTACCAAGGGGAGTTGTTGTCTGTGTATGTCTCTCGGCTGGAAAAATTGTTGCAAGAATGCCTCAGAAAGGGTAGTTTGCCAGCGATTGAACTAGACCGAACCAGACTGGACAGAATCCTTAAGTCTGCCCCTTCTCAGAACTGCTGTTGCTTCAGTTACCCTGGCAAATCGACTGGAATCCCACCCTCCTATGATGAGTTAATGAGAAATTCGAGGAGTTGAGAAAAGGCGACCTCGGGAGGTACCTGCACCAACAGCTGTGGCTACGACTTCAGTGACTGAGGGTGACCCATCAAGTGAAGTTCAGGGGCAGAGGTTGACAGTCAATGAGTGCTTTGACAAGGAAAAGATATGCCACAATGGGGCGAACTGTTGAAGAGAGATCGGGGAATTCAAAATAGTCCCTTTATGAGGCCACGCCTGCAAGTCACGGGCCCTGACCTATATCCGACTGCATCTGCTATGGGGTGGGGTACCACCCATGTATCTCCTGCTGATAACAGCTCCAAACTCAATTCCTTGACCATGGAAGTGCAGAAACTGGACGCGATGTCTCCAAATGCTTATCACGCAGACAGAGATGGCACCCAGGTTTCCAGTTAGTAATACCCCGCCTAGCTCCCAGTGTGGCGCCCGCCAGCTCAAACTCCAGAAAGTATGTTTTGCTATAATTGTGGGAAAGATGGGCACATGAAAAGGATGCCAGTCCCCAAAAGACACTGACAAAGTTGCATATAGGCTACAAGGAGAGCTTCGGAGAAGAAATCAGTGGTTAAGAGGTGCACGATATGATCCCAGTGAGGGCACCAAAATGCTAATTCACGCCCTTTGTGGCAAGGTCAGTTGCCCAGGCCCCCACTCACCGCCTCTCCAGACTGGTCCAGAATAGTGGGTCCCTCCATGGAGACCACTGTAAAGGTGAATGGAGTGTCTACAAGAGCTGTATTAGACAGTGGCTCCCAAGTGACAATTATGTTCCAGGATTGGTATCAGAAGCATTTGTCAGAAGTACCCTTACAACCATTAGAAGGACTGCATGTATGGGGGTTAGTGAGAAGGCCTACCCCTATTCCGGTATATCCGAATTTGCTGTCTTTCCCCACCTCCGTGGCTGGAGTGGCGAACAAGTAGAGACCCTAGCCTTAGTGTGTCCCCCCACTGGACTGTATGATGGTGTCCCTTTGTTGATTGGAACAAATGCTCATATGTTCGGAAGGCTGGCACAGTTGTGTTATGAAAACAGGGTCAAAGACTAGTAGAGCTTTAAGAGTTCCGGCTTTAATTAAGAAGGCCTATGAGGCACAGAGAGATGCTGAAAAACAGAACCAGAGGAACCGTCGGAATTGTATGGAAGAAGGATCCTGAGTCTCTGATCCTGGCGCCAAATGCCCAGTGTACCTTACAGGGAGAGGTCCGTATCAGAAAGGATGTTAAGAATAAAATATTAATGTTGGATGCACCAGGCGATGAAAATTGCCAGAGGGACTGCTGGTCAAGCTTAGTATTTTGCCGCTAGAGCCCATGCTTATGCCAGAAGGGTAATGGTCCAAGTTCATAATGTGTCTGAAAGAGACATTCGGGTAAACAGAGGTTGCATCCTGGCTAATGTGCATTGTGCAGACACTGCAGTGCTACCCAGCAGCAAGAGTTCAAGGAAGAATGACAGAGTAACGCCTGACTTGTTTGATTTCGCGACTCCGCTGCCAGCTGAATGGAAAGTGAGGATCAGTGAGAAGCTTGCCCAGAGACCAGGTGTTTTCTTTAAAGGAATGGGATGTAGGATGCGTAAGGAGCTGAGCACAATATCCGGCATGACGTAAAGACCATTTCGGTGAGAGGTCTCGACGCCTGGCACCTGCTGACATAGATGATGTGGAGACGCATCTGCAAGAGATGTTAGCTGCTGGTGTAATACAAGAATCCAGAAGCCCTTATGCTTCCCATTGTGGTAGTGAGGAAAAGAATGGAACAGTAAGGATGTGTGTGATTATCGCACCTTAAACCGGCGGACTATCCCTGATCAGTACACAATGCCCCGCATTCAGGATGCTTTGGACTGCCTAAACGGGAGCAAGTGGTTCTCTGTGCTGGATCTCCGCAGTGGGTACTACCAGATCCCGATGGCCCCAGAGGACCGTGAGAAGACGGCCTTTATCTGTCCGCTTGGCTTCTATGAATTCATGAGGATGCCTCAGGGATTTCAGGTGCCCCAGCCACTTTTCAACGATTGATGGGCGTGCAGTGGGGACATGAACTTACTAGAGTGCCTGGTATACCTAGATGATGTTATTGTGTTTGGCAGCTCACTGGAGGAACATGAGAGCAGATTATTTAAGGTATTGGACCGACTGGAGGACTTTGGCCTTAAACTGTCCATTGATAAGTGTCAATTCTTTCAAACATCAGTAAAGTATGTGGACACATAGTATCCACCGAGGGAATAGAGACCGACCCAAGTAAAGTTGAGGCCTTGACCACCTGGCCACAGCCCAAAAATCTAAAAGAACTGCAAAGATTCCTGGGATTCTGTGGTTATTATCGGCGCTCATCAAGGACTATTCAAGAGTGATCCGCCTTTACTTAACCTTACTCAAGGGTATCCCCAACCCACAAAAATACCAAAAGTCAGCGTCCCTCAAGACTGAAAGAGTGTATTTTCATCCAGTGAAGTATTTGGGGCCGCTGGACTCTGATTGTGAGACTGCTTTTCATGAGATCATATATCAACTTACCCATGCTCCAGTGCTGGCCTATGCGATCCAAGAAAACCTTACGTCCTGCACACTGATGCTAGCTTTACAAGGGTTGGGGGCTGTGTTGTACCAAAACGAGAATGGCCTGAGACCAGTGGCCTTTGCCAGTAGAAGCCTGACCCCATCCGAAAAGAACTATCCTGTACATAAGTTAGAGTTCCTAGCTTTGAAGTGGGCTATTGTTGACCAATTCCATGAGTACTTGTATGGGGCTAAAATACTAGTAAAACTGACAATAATCCTTTGACCTATGTGCAGACCTCAGCTAAGTTGGATGCCACTGCCATAGGTGGCTTTCTGCATTATCTACATATGACTATGCTCTCAATACCGAGCAGGTCTGAACCACATAGATGCTGATGCTCTCCGGAGGCCTGTTCCCCAGAATGATTGGGTCCGATTGGCAGAACCTGACATTCGGCACTCTGCCGGAAGTTTGACAGGAGGAACAAATGTCCACGGACGAGTGGACTGCATGGTGGATTGCTTGGGACCCTCTGAGAATTGTATACCTGCTGCTTATTGCCACTTTTCTGCAATAGACATTGGTGCACTGCCTCAGCTGGACAATGACAGTATTCGTGGGCTCAATCCCGCGATCCCATGATCAAAGCAGCTTTAGAAGCCCTATGCAGGAAAAGATGTGTCCAAATTACTCCCACTGATTTGAGAACTGCACTGTTATACAAAGAAGGTCCTAAGTTGAAACTGATCAATAAACTGTTATACAGAGAAACAGTAGACAGAGGGGACAAGTAGACAAACAACAACTAGTGCTGCCCACTGCCTTTCGAGACTCAGTATTGAGGTCCTTGCACAACCACATGGGGCACCTTGGTATAGACAGAACACTTGACTTGGTGAGATCCAGATTCTATTGGCCTAAGATGGGGCTGATGTGGAGCAACATTCCGAACTTGTAGTCGCTGCTTACAGAGGAAAGCTTTGCCCCAGAGGGCTGCCCCTTGTTAACATAACCACCAGTGCACCCATGGAGCTGGTCTGTATTGATTTTCTAAGTTTGGAGTCAGATCAAAGAAATATCAGTAATGTGCTGGTGGTCACTGACCATTTCACAAGATATGCCCAAGCTTTCCCCACCAAAGACCAGAAAGCATCCACTGTAGCCAAAGTACTTGTAGAAAACTTTTGTTCACTATGGGGCTCCACAAAGAATCCATTCTGATCAAGGAGAGACTTTGAGAGTCGTCTGATCAAGAGATGCTTTCTCTGTGGGGAGTGCGAAAGTCCAGAACCACTCCTTACCACCCCCAGGGGACCCACAGCCTGAGACGTTTCAACCGCACTTTGCTAGATATGCTAGGCACCCTGCACCCAAAGGACAAGCCTAGATGGAGCCAACAAATTAGCACCCTGGTACATGCTTATAACTGCACCAAAAGTGATGCCACTGGATTCTCCCCCACCGCCTGATGTTTGGAAGAGAAGCTCGACTACCAGTAGATGTGTGTTTGGGGTCCTCCTGATGGGGTTCTAGCTGACAACTATTTACAGTATGTGCAAAGTTAAAGGCCCAGCTAACTCATGCGTACTAACTGGCTCAAACCATGGCTGCCAAAAGAAATCTGGCCAACAAAGAAAGGTATGATAAAAAGGTGAAAGCACAGGAACTCCAGGAGGGAGATCGGTATTACTAGAAATCTGGGACTGCATGGCAAGCACAAGATTGCTGACAGATGGCACCATCTCCTCACATTGTAGTGGGCAAACTAGATGATCTGCCAGTGTACAAAGTAAGGCCTGAGAATAATTCAAAAGATGTAAAAACAATGCATAGAAATCATTTACTGCCCATTGGACAAATCTTAATTGAGTCTGAGCCCCTAGAAGATGCCCCTCTGGACCAGTGACTAGAGCTGCTGCTAAGAAAAGATCAAGAAAGTCTGCACCTACAGAAGCAAAGTTAAAGTGTTCCCTCCACAAGTCCCAGTTGAGCATGACTGTCAGTCCATATCGGAAGAAAGTGAGAGTGACTTTGAATACTATCCTTCTTACGAACTAGAGTCAATTGTTTGCGGGCAATCCCTAGTCAATACTGGAGACAAAGCTGGGCCTTCTGGACTGTCTAAGCCCTCAGCTTCATCCCTGGAGCCAATGCTCCCAGAAAGTGAAGTGCAAAGCATCAGATCAGATGAAATGGAATCATTGTGCATGGTTGAACTGTTTGAGTTAGGAGGAAAATGATGGATTGGGGCAGACTGGTGATACACAACAAGAAGAGTATTTTGAGTGCCCTGACAGTCCACTGCCAGTGTCCGAAAGCTCTCCATGCGAGCCAAATGTTGTGGACTCAGAAACTGTAACTCCTGGAGCTGAAAGTGCCCCAGGTTCTAGCCTCTCTACCCCCATGGAGACTCCTGACAAGTGAGGACAATGCTGAAATGAGGCTCAGAGTGCAGAGACTATAACAGTTCCCCTAGAAAGACTGGTCGAGCTGTAAAGCCTGTGTGCACCTCAGTTATGATTCACTTGGGGGCCTGTGGACTTGCCTCTCAATGTTGTCCATAAAGGAGTGTATGTGTCCCCGAGCTCACTGCCCAAACTGAGCATCAGTGCTAACTCCAAGTTACTTGTGTTGCTCTCTCAATATGGTGCCCTTTGCCCCATCCAGCCCCAAAGGTAACTGATAGGGAAGGGCCCCTCTCTTCAGATTTCCTGTACAAGAGGTAATAACTTGAGTTATGGTACAATGTGTATGTAATACTGTGTAAAGAGTGACGACTGCAATGTTTCAGAAATGTGTTCTTGGTAAAATGATATATTGACTGATGATTACATGTGCGAGCCTAATGCAAATGTATATGGTTGCAGTTGAAACTTATGGGGTACTTGCTTGGACGCGGACGCCAAGCTTTCCAAACCAGGAAGGGTAACCCCTGCAAATGGGGGTTCCCAAAAGACTTCAGGAGCTTGCTTGAATGCTCCAAGCCTGAATGGTGTTTGGCATTTAAGCCATTTATCAGTGAGTGTTTTAGAACCTCTGGTACTGTCTCTTTAAGAGCTGTCTGCTTGCAGACATAATTAGTTTGTATGGGGGACTGTGTGCTTCTTCTGAGTACCACCCGAGCTGCTGCCAATTCACTTAATTTTGCAGTCACTAGAGTACAAAGGGACCCTATCTGAAAGATGTAACTGTTTACCAGAAATTATTTAGAGTAATAATGAAATTACAGTTTGTCTAACCTGCTTCTTTGCAGTCAGAACTGTGTCTGCTAGTTCCCATTCTAGTTTTGAACTGCTGAACTGGACCAATCAGTGTGGGGTAAGCTAGCTCTAAAATGGTGCCTTGGACGAATCAGAACTTGGACTCATAATCTGAGCCAGCCACAAGAGGATTGTATGGGCAGTGACTCTGGGAGATGTGATTAGACTTCAGTGCCTTTTTGGACCAGCAGCAGCAGTCTATTGTGAGTGACAGCCAATCAGTCAAGAACTGGGAGGAACTCAAAGGAAGTGCCCAGTTTTGTCAGTTGGAGTGTCAGTTGAGCTTTGGCAGTGAAGAAGGAAGGAGCCTGTACTTTTCAGTGTGCAGTTTTAGTCAAAAACGTGTGTAAGGCCCAGAGTTCGGTCTGCAGCTTGTTAGGACTGAACCTGTCCTGTGAAAAGAATCAAAGGATCTCTGAAGAGTAGAAACCAGGCTCACCCTGTAGAAGACTGGAGGAATTGCTGAAAATTACACTCGGTCTGTCAGGAACTGAATCTGCTGTGTGTTCTCCTGGGTATTGTGCAGTAATTGCGATCGGATACAGATGCAGCCTGCCTGGTATAGTGCTTTTTTATATGGATGTGTGAAGAGGTTTGTGTACCTCAAGTGAGCCCCGCTGACATTGAAGGACCCTATCTTATTTGGAGGTCGTGAGTACTAATTCAGGGTCGCTTCCCTGTTGAATTGCCACATTAAATCCAAATGGAATTACTGTACTGCTGACTGTTTAATTCTCCTTTTCTCTGTGTGAAAGGGGCCTCACCAGCTGCCACGGTTTGGACTAGCCACTAGGGCTTGGTAACCTAGGGACAGTAAATGTATAGGGATAGGCTCTGCACAGAGCCATAGGTAGATTATTGGAGTGATAAGCTAATTAACCTGATTTCCCTGTCCTTGTTATATCCCTAAATAAATCAGAGCTGCTTGTTTCAACAAGGTTATACTGCCTGAGGTATTTGTCTATGTTAAAGTACTGTACTGTGATTGTTGCACTGTATCTCATTTCACAGGAGGTCCAGTGCGGAACCAGACCTGGGGGTAAGTGTTATACTGTGAAGGTAATTCCTGATGATATATTGTGTGGGCCACTGAGTGGGAAGAAGGGGGGGGTTGCAGTGTCCAGAGGGTGTGACCAAGTTAGTTTAACTATTGCAAACCCTGACCTCTGGGTGGAGGCACCCGCCATTGGATCCAGGCCCTCAACCTGTTAGTGGCAAATCAGGCAGGGGTAGTAGCCCTGGGATAGCGCCATCTAGGGGTTACAATCTTGGAGGCTCACCGCTGGGATTGTGTGTCCTCTAGTGGCCATATTCTAAACCACTGTTAAGAAAAAATGGGTACCCGACAGAAGTGGCTGTGCACCGCTGGTGGAGTGGTGTACTGGGAGGAGATCGACCCCAAAATGCTATGCTTATCCTGGACATCCCCTGGGTATCAATACTGGACACTGTGCAGGAGTACTTTCCAAGGTGGAAGGTTTACAAAACCCTGTGGTGGTGGGTCGCATGCTAATCTGCTCACCCACACTTTCCTGGCCCTAGTAGGTTTAAGGATCCCATAGATAGCTCCAAAGTGCCACAGACCATTACCCCAGAGGGAGCCCTCACTGCTTGGAGAGTGATAACTAAGGACAGAAGACCGGGGAATCAGCCCCCACCACTATCTGAAACTTTGAGGAGAAATTTGCTGAATGGTTGCTGGGAGAGGGAAAACTGTGGAGGACTTGAAGAAACTATTCTTGCCACCTGGGGTGTTCCTCCCAGCACCCTCTCCTGCTCCAGTGCCCGTAATGGTGGCTGAACCAATGCAGACTCTATTTCTGCACCTGCCATTAGTCCGCGACTCTTGCAGAAGGTTGAGGATCTTCTCAGCACCCTCCACCCCCCAAGGAGGATGACTGGGAGACTGGATAGACTATATTTGCCCCCAAGTGCTAGAATGTGCAATGCCTCGGAAGGCGGCGAAGAGGGTTAGTGAGAGCCTCCGAGGTCCTGCCCTGGCTACCATCCGCTAAGCGGGCCAGTAACCCTGAGCGTACTGCACAGGCCTATCTTGAGGCCTTGGAGAATGTGTATGGAGCCCAGATTCTGATGAGGACCTATGGTGGAGAGTAAGAAATGCACAACAGTACCAAGGGAGTTGTTGTCTGTGTATATCTCTTGGCTGGAAAAATTAGTTGCAGGAATGCCTCCAGAAAGGGTAGTTTTGCCAGCGATTGAACTAGACCGAACCAGACTGGACAGAATCTTAGTCTGCCCCTTCTCAGAACTGTTGTTGCTTCAAGTTAGCCTGGCAAATCGAGCTGGAATCCCCACCTCCTATGATGAGTTAATGAGAGAAATTCGAGGAGTTGAGAAAGGCGACCTGGAGGTACTCCACCAACAGCTGTGGTTACGATTCGAGTGACTGAGGGTGACCCATCAAGTGAAGTTCAGGGCAGAGGTTGACAGTCAATGAGTGCTCTGACAAGGAAAAGATATGCCACAATGGGGCGAACCTGTTGAGAGAGATCCGGAATTCAAAACAGTCCCTTTATGAAGGCCACGCCTGCAAGTACGGGCCCTGACCTATATCCGACTGCATCTGCTATTGGGGTGGGGTACCCACCCATGTATCTCCTGCTGATAACAGCTCCAAACTCAATTCCTTGACCATGGAAGTGCAGAAACTGACGAGATGTCTCCAAATGCTTATCACGCGCGCGAACAGAGATATCTTGGTTTCCAGTTAGTAATACCCCGCCCTAGCTCCCAGTGTGGCGCCTCGGCCAGCTCAAACTCCAGAAAGTATGTTTTGTTCTATAATTGTGGGAAAGATGGGCACATGAAAGGGAATGCCAGTCCCAAAGACACTGACAAAGTTGCATATAGGCTACAAGGAGCTTTGGAGAAGAAATCAGTGGTTAAGAGGTCACGACATGATCCCAGTGAGGGCACCAAAAATGCTAATTCACGTCCCTTTTGTGGCTAAGGTCAGCTGCCTAGGCCCCCACTACCGCCTCTCCAGACTGGTCCAGAATAGTGGGTCCTCCATGGAGACCACTGTAAAGGTGAATGGAGGTCTACAAGAGCTGTATTAGACAGTGGCTCCCAAGGACAATTATGTTCCAGGATTGGTATCAGAAGCATTTGTCAGAAGTACCCTTACAACCATTAGAAGGACTGCATGTATTGGGGTTAAGTGAGAGGCCTACCCTATTCCGGGATATCCGAATTTGGCTGTCTTTCCCCACCTCCGTGGCTGGAGTGGCCGAACAAGTAGAGACCTAGCCTTAGTGTGTCCCCCCACTGGACTGTATGATGGTGTCCCTTTGTTGATTGGAACAAATGCTCATATGTTCGGAAGGCTGGCACAGGTTGTGTTATGAAAAACAGGGTCAAAGACTAGTAGAGCTTTAAGAGTTCCGGCTTTAATTAAGAAGGCCTATGAGGCACAGAGAGATGCTGAAAAACAGAACCAGAGGAACCGGTTCGGAATTGTATGGAAGAAGGATCCTGAGTCTCTGATCCTGGCGCCAAATGCCCAGTGTACCTTACAGGAGAGGTCCGTATCAGAAAGGATGTTAGAGATAAAATATTAATGTTGGATGCACCAGGCGATGGAAAATTGCCAGAGGACTGCTGGTCAAGCCTAGTATTTTGCCCGCTAGAGCCCATGCTTATGCCAGAAGGGTAATGGTCCAAGTTCATAATGTGTCTGAAAGAGACATTCGGTAAACAGAGGTTGCATCCGGCTAATGTGCATTGTGCAGACACTGCAGTGCTACCCAGCAGCAAGAGTTCATGGAAGAATGGACAGAGTAACGCCTGACTTGTTTGATTTCGCGACTCCCCGCTGCCAGCTGAATGGAAAGTGAGGATCAGTGAGAAGCTTGCCCAGAGAGACCAGTGTTTTTAAAGGAATGGGATGTGGTGGATGCGTGCAGGGAGTTGAGCACAATATCCGGCTGCATGACGAAAGACCATTTCGTTGAGAGGTCTCGACGCCTGGCACCTGCTGACATAGATGATGTGAGACGGCATCTGCAAAGAGATGTTAGCTGCTGGTGTAATACAAGAATCCAGAAGCCCTTATGCTTCCCCATTGTGGTAGTGAGGAAAAAGAATGGAACATAGGATGTGTGTGGATTATCGACCTTAAACCGGCGGACTATCCCTGATCAGTACCAATGCCCGCTATTCAGGATGCTTTGACTGCCTAAGCGGGAGCAAGTGGTTCTCTGTGCTGGATCTCCGCAGTGGGTACTACCAGATCCCGATGGCCCCAGAGGACCGTGAGAGACACGGCCTTTATCTGTCCGCTTGGCTTCTATGAATTCATGAGGAGATGCCTCAAGGGATTTCAGGTGCCCCAGCCACTTTTCAACGATTGATGGAGGTGCAGTGGGGACATGAACTTACTAGAGTGCCTGGTATACCTAGATGATGTTATTGTGTTTGGCAGCTCACTGGAGGAACATGAGAGCAGATTATTTAAGGTATTGGACCGACTGGAGGACTTTGGCCTTAAACTGTCCATTGATAAGTGTCAATTCTTTCAAACATCAGTAAAGTATGTGGGACACATAGTATCCACCGAGGAATAGAGACCGACCCAAGTAAAGTTGAGGCCTTGACCACCTGGCCACAGCCCAAAATCTAAAAAGAACTGCAAAGATTCCTGGGATTCTGTGGTTATTATCGGCTTCATCAAGGACTATTCAAGAGTGATCCGCCCTTTACTTAACCTTACTCAAGGGTATCCCCAACCCACAAAAATACCAAAAGTCAGCCCCTCAAGACTGAAAGAGTATTTTCATCCAAGTGAAGTATTTAGGTCCGCTGGACTCCTGATTGTGAGACTGCTTTTCATGAGATCATATATCAACTTACCCATGCTCCAGTGCTGGCCTATGCCGATCCAAGAAAACCTTACGTCCTGCACACTGATGCTAGCTTGCAAGGGTTGGGGCTGTGTTGTACCAAGAGCACGAGAATGGCCTGAGACCAGTGGCCTTTGCCAGTAGAAGCCTGACCCCATCCGAAAAGAACTATCCTGTACATAAGTTAGAGTTCCTAGCTTTGAAGTGGGCTATTGTTGACCAATTCCATGAGTACTTGTATGGGGCTAAAATACTAGTAAAACTGACAATAATCCTTTGACCTATGTGCAGACCTCAGCTAAGTTGGATGCCACTGGCCATGAGTGGCTTTCTGCATTATCTACATATGACTATGCTCTCGAATACCGAGCAGGTCTGAACCACATAGATGCTGATGCTCTCTCCGAGGCCTGTTCCCCAGAATGATTGGGTCCGATTGGCAGAACCTGACATTCGGCACTCTGCCGGAAGTTTGACAGGAGGAACAAATGTCCAGGGAGCAGTGGACTGCATGGTGGATTGCTTGGGACCCTCTGAGAATTGCATACCTGCCTGTGCCGACACACTTTTCTGCAATAGACATTGGTGCACTGCTCAGCTGGACAATGACAGTATTCGGCGGCTCAATCCCGCGATCCCATGATCAAAGCAGCTTTAGAAGCCCTCTATGCAGGAAAAGATGTGTCCAAATTACGCTCCACTGATTTGAGAACTGCACTGTTATACAAAGAAGGTCCTAAGTTGAAACTGATCAATAAACTGTTATACAGAGAAACAGTAGACAGAGGGGGACAAGTAGACAAACAACAACTAGTGCTGCCCACTGCCTTTCGAGACTCAGTATTGAGGTCCTTGCACAACCACTTGGGGCACCTTGGTATAGACAGAACACTTGACTTGGTGAGATCCAGATTCTATTGGCCTAAGATGGGGGCTGATGTGGAGCAACACATTCAAACTTGTAGTCGCTGCTTACAGAGGAAAGCTTTGCCCCAGAGGGCTGCCCCTTGTTAACATAACCACCAGTGCACCCATGGAGCTGGTCTGTATTGATTTTCTAAGTTTGGAGTCAGATCAAAGGAAATATGGTAATGTGCTGGGTGGTCACTGACCATTTCACAAGATATGCCCAAACTTTCCCCACAAAGAGACCAGAAAGCATCCACTGTAGCCAAAGTGCTTGTAGAAAACTTTTTGTTCACTATGGGCTCCACAAAGAATCCATTCTGATCAAGGGAGAGACTTTGAGAGTCGTCTGATCAAAGAGATGCTTCTCTGTGGGGAGTGCGAAAGTCCAGAACCACTCCTTACCACCCCAGGGGACCCACAGCCTGAGCGTTTCAACCGCTTTGCTAGATATGCTAGGCACCCTGCACCCAAAGGACAAGCCTAGATGGAGCCAACAAATTAGCACCCTGGTACATGCTTATAACTGCACAAGTGATGCCACTGGATTCTCCCCTACCGCCTGATGTTTGGAAGAGAAGCTCACTACCAGTAGATGTGTGTTTTGGGTCTCTCCTGATGGGGTTCAAGCTGACAACTATTTACAGTATGTGCAAAAGTAAAGGCCCAGCTAACTCATGCGTAGCCAACTGGCTCAAACCATGGCTGCCAAAAAAATCTGGCCAACAAAGAAAGGTATGATAAAAAGGTGAAAGCACAGAACTCCAGGAGGGATCGGGTATTGCTAAGAAATCTGGGACTGCATGGCAAGCACAAGATTGCTGACAGATGGCACCATCTCCCTCACATTGTAGTGGGCAAACTAGATGATCTCCTGTGTACAAAGTAAGGCCTGAGAATAATTCAAAAGATGTAAAACAATGCATAGAAATCATTTACTGCCCATTGGACAAATCTTAATTGAGTCTGAGCCCTAGAAGATGCCCCTCTGGACCAGTGACTAGAGCTGCTGCTAAGAAAGATCAAGAAAGTCTGCACCTACAGAAGCAAAGTTAAAGTGTTCCTCCACAAGTCCCAGTTGAGCATGACTGTCAGTCCATATCGGAAGAAAGTGAGAGTGACTTTGAATACTATCCTTCTTACGAACTGAGTCAATTGTTTCGGGCAATCCCTAGTCAATACTGGAGACAAAGCTGGGCCTTCTGGACTGTCTAAGCCCCAGCTTCATCCCTGGAGCCAATGTTCCCAGAAAGTGAAGTGCAAAGCATCAGATCAGATGAAATGGAATCATTGTGCATGGTTGAACTGTTTGAGCTTTCAGGAGGAAAATGATAGATTGGGGCAGACTGGTGATACACCGAACAAGAAGAGTATTTTGAGTGCCCTGACAGTCCACTGCCAGTGTCCCAAAGCTCTCCATGCGAGCCAAATGTTGTGGACTCAGAAACTGTAACTCCTGGAGCTGAAAGTGCCCCAAGTTCTAGCCTCTCTACCCCATGGAGACTCCCTGACAAGTGAGGACAATGCTGAAAATGAGGCTCAGAGTGCAGAGACTATAACAGTTCCCCTAGAAAGACTGGTCGAGCTGTAAAGCCTGTGGTGCACCTCAGTTATGATTCACTTGGGGGCCTGTGGACTTGCCTCTCAATGTTGTCCATAAAGGAGTGTATGTGTCCGAGCTCACTGCCCAAACTGAGCATCAGTGCTAACTCCAAGTTACTTGTGTTGCCCTCTAAGTATGGTGCCCTTGCCCCATCCAGCCCCAAGGTAACTGATAGGGAAGGGCCCCCTCTCTTCAGATTTCATGTACAAGAGGTAATAACTTGAGTTATGGTACAATGTGTATGTAATACTGTGTAAAGAGTGACGTACTGCAATGTTTCAGAAATGTGTTCTTGGTAAAATGATATATTGACTGATGATTACTATGCGAGCCTAATGCAAATGTATATGGTTGCAGTTGAAACTTATGGGTACTTGATTGACGCGACGAGCTTTCCCAGGCTAGGAAGGGTGTAACCCCCCTGCAAATGGGGGTTCCCAAAAGACTTCCAGGAGCTTGCTTGAATGCTCCAAGCCTGAATGGTGTTTGGCATTTAAGCCATTTATCAGTGAGTGTTTTTAGAACCTCTGGTACTGTCTCTTTAAGAGCTGTCTGCTTGCAGACATAATTAGTTTGTATGGGGGGACTGTGTGCTTCTCTGAGTACCACTCGAGCTGCTGCCAATTCACTTAATTTTTGCAGTCACTAGGATACAAAGGGAACCTATCTGAAAGATGTAACTGTTTACCAGAAATTATTTAGAGTAATAATGAAATTACAGTTTGTCTAACCTGCTTTTTGCAGTCAGAACTGTGTCTGCTAGTTCCCCATTCTAGTTTTGAACTGCTGAACTGGACCAATCAGTGTGGGGTAAGCTAGCTCTAAAATGGTGCCTTGGACGAATCAGAACTTGGACTCATAATCTGAGCCAGCCACAAGAGGATTGTATGGGCAGTGACTCTGGAGATGTAGTTTAGACTTCAGTGCCTTTTGGACCAACAGCAGCAGTCTATTGTGAGTGACAGCTAATCCAGTCAAGAACTGGGAGGAACTCAAAGGAAGTGCCCAGTTTTGTCAGTTGGAGTGTCAGTTGAGCTTTGGCAGTGAAGAAGGAAGGAGCCCTGTACTTTTCAGTGTGCAGTTTTAGTCAAAAACGTGTAAGGCCCAGAGTCTCGTCTGCAGCTTGTTAGGACTGAATCTGCCCTGTGAAAAGAATCAAAGGATCTCTGAAGAGTAGAAACCAGGCTCACCCTGTAGAAGACTGGAGGAATTGCTGAAAATTACACTCGGTCTGTCAGGAACTGAATCTGCTGTGTGTTCTCCTGGGTATTGTGCAGTAATTGCGATCGGGATACAGATGCAGCCTGCCTGGTATAGTGCTTTTTTATATGGATGTGTGAAGAGGTTTGTGTACCTCAAGTGAGCCCTGCTGACATTGAAGGACCCTATCTTATTTGGAGGTCGTGAGTACTAATTCAGGGTCGCTCCTGTTGAATTGCCACATTAAATCCAAATGGAATTACTGTACTGCTGACTGTTTAATTCTCCTTTTCATGTGTGAAAGGGCCCTACCAGCTGCCACGGTTTGACTAGCCACTAGGGCTTGGGTACCCAGGGACAGTAACTGATAGGGATAGGCCTGTGCACAGAGCCATAGGTAGATTATTAGAGTGATAAGCTAATTAACCTGATTTCCCTGTCCTTGTTATATCCCCTAAATAAATCAGAGCTGCTTGTTTCAACAAAGTTATACTGCCTGAGGTATTTGTCTATGTTAAAGTACTGTACTGTGATTGTTGCACTGTATCTCATTTCACAGGGAGGTCCCAGTGCGGAACCAGACCTGGGGGTAAGTGTATACTGTGAAGGTAATTCTGATATATTGTGTGGGCCACTAGTGGGAAGAAAGGGGGGTTGCAGTGTCCCAGAGGGCTGTGACCAAGTTAGTTTAACTATTGCAAACCCTGACCTCTGGGTGGAGGCACCCGCCATTGGATCCAGGCCCCTCAACCTGTTAGTGGCAAATCAGGCAGGGGTAGTAGCCCCTGGGATAGCGCCATCTAGGGGTTACACTTGCTTCATGCCTGCCCTGGTAAAACCTCTTCTGGATTTTCATAGCACCTCCCACTGTTGTTGGTGTTGGAGATGAAACTGCAAGAGGATTTAATTCCCTGACAAAATACGAAACAATCCTGGCATGTGACCCCATGCCGGAACCAGTAATACTGCAAATCATACTTCTCAAGCCACAGCAGGCCTCTTCCCCCAGGTCCTACCCCACCCCCTTATTTACAGAAACTGATGAAAACCTGCTGCTACAGGGTGTCTCGATGTCTGCACCTATGACCTGCCACACAGTCACCAAAATAGCTTAGTTTCTCCTGCCTAAGGGCCCTGGAGGCATGATGTCTCACCCTCCACCCATATCCCTTCTTGAATAAACACCATCCTTCTCAGTCGCAAGCTTTCAAGCTCTCCTTCCCTCAAAGAAGCCCACAATAACAACACTTTAGAATGCTCACTTTGCTCTGATGCCTCTTGGTGTTCAAATACAATACCCTTTATATACAGTGTACCGAAATGTGAAATACTGTTATCTGCTTGCTCTCTGTATTTGTTTGCCTGCATTTGTTGATCTTGCTGTAATCTTTGCTTGCTTGTTACCCCTTCCTCCCTCTTCCCTCCCCCAGGCTACACCTGCAAACGAGCAATTGCTGTTCAGTGTGCTCTCCTGGTGAAACTTTTCAAATAAATAAATAAAAATACAGTGTAATAAAACTAGGTGCTGTTTTTATTTGCTGTGTAATAATAGCTTGAGCATCTAGCAGTGTACCACACAATAATACTCTATATCCTGGTCCTACTACCCCCACTATGTCTAAGGCAGATCTCCTGATTTTCTGGCCCATACCAAAGTGGCTCCCAAAACCCTTTGCCCTGCTCTTTTTGCCAAACATTTCTTTCCTAACTCTGGTTATCACCTGCAAGGCCGGTCACCTACAAATAAACATGTATTCATGCTCATGTAACCCCCAGGTGGTGCTATCCCAAGGGCTACTACCCCTGCCTGCTGGACTACCAACAGGTTGAGGGGCCTAGGTTCTAGGGCGGGTGCCTCCACCCAGAGATCAGGGTTTGTAATGGTTGGTCGAGTTTGGTCACAGCCCTCTGGGACACTGAGACCCCCTTCTAATCCCTCTAATGATCCACACAATACACAAGAATTACAGTACCAATACCCCACATGTACACACGGTTCAATCATAAGGTACCACTTACCCTTGAGACCGATTCTGAAGTTCGTCTTGGGGGAACCCCTGTAAAATAAGGTTTATTAACATACACAAACCAATGCAATGCCTGCTATATAGGTACTGACACTTCAAACAGTTTAAAGTCAATAACGTCAAATCTGGTTTATTTAAGGGGAGTGGAACATGGGAGTGGAAGAGCAAGCTGATTGGCAGAATTAAATCACAGTACTGTGCACTCATACAGGGTCTTAAAAGTCACACTCTGGGTACCCAGGTTGAAGGGAGCTAGTCAGGTCCGTTGCCTGGGGTTGGCCAGCAGGTGCAGATGGATAGGGCCCTGTAGAAAAAAGATATGCACAACATCCAATTGTAATCCGGAGCCGGATGGCTCAGTCTTTGAGGAAATGTAATAAGGGAAATCAGATGAAACACTGGTGATTGTTAACAGGTCGCAGGGGAATGCCCTGATTTGAACTCACACTACCCCAAGCTGAGAACCTGATGCAGATGGCTGTTCTGGATCGCCAGACAAACAACGCAGGGAGATGAGATTCTATGGGCCAGGCCCAACTGCTTTGACTAGTAGATGGATTTAGTCCGATTACACTCAGTTCGGCTTTCAGCTTACACCGCACAGTGACAAGAAAACCGTAATAGCTATTCTTCACAAGCATTCAACACATTTATATGTAAAGGAAATTACTATACCAGGCAGCTGCTCCTAGGTCCCGATCACACTTACTGGAAGTACCCGGGAGTTCACACAGCAGCTTCAGTTCCTGACAAACCGAGCACGATTCAGCAATTTCTCCAGTCTTCTACAGGGTGAGCCTGGTTTCCACTGTTCAGCCTTCCTTCCTTTCAGTCACCTCGGATTCAGTCCGATTCAAGCTTGTAATGGCAACAGACCGACTTCAGGCCTCTCACGCACTTCCCACGCGAAACTATACAACGCAGAAGCACAGAGCTCCTTTTCTCCTCACGGTCACAACTGATCTGACCTCCCAGTCTCAGGGCAGAGCATTCTCTTCGGGCGCCACCCGGTCCAGTTGGTGGACTCAGCTGTCAATCACTCCAAAGCTCTCTCAGTTGGTGCAAAAAGGCACCATGGTCAAAAACTTCACTTCCCAGAATTAATAGCTATACCTTCCCATTGTAAGCTGGCTCCCAGGAGAGTCCGAATTTTGGTTGGTCCAAACAGTCTCCATTTTATAGCTCCCCTTATTCCTTTGGCCCAGCACAGCAGTTTAGGTCCAAAATGGAGGGGCAACACACACAGAGTCCCAGCTGTAACAAAAGCAGGTTAGACAAACTACAATATTACTAATGCCTTAAATGTTTACAGGGAAACAGGTATATCTTTCAGAGGGGCTCCCTTTGCGCCTTCAGCGACCGCAAAATTAAGCGATTACCCCACAGTTCAGGCTGAATTCAAGCAGGGAAACACCAGCACCCTGGGAAAGCATCAATTATGTCTGCAAGCAGACAGCTCTTAAAGAAACAGTATGTGGAGGCTCTACCAGCACTCACAGTGCCATTCTAATGGCTTAAATGCCGAACACCAGCAGGCAAGGGAAACACTTAAGCAAGCTCCTAAGAGGCTTTTTAGGAACCCCCATTTGTAGGGGGGTTACACCCAATCATACTTATGTGGGTTTCCCTAACCACTCTGCTATTGGCAAGTGACATCTGCGCATCAATCAATCAATCAATCCATTGTATTTATATACTGGAAGGTAGGCTAGCACAAATGCCCATTTTTCACAGACATCCAGTGAGGAAAAACAAAATACATGTAGTATGAACATACAGTGTAAGGCATAGCAGAATAACACAGTATGCGGGATTACAATAACAAGAATCAAAATGCAGAATAACACAGTACAAGGGGTTACATTATCAAGAATAGAAATGCCAAGATGAAAATTTGGGGTACAAAAAAATATAGTGAAGTAGGAGGCAAAGCTTAGGATGGAAATAGCAAGTGTGTCCAATAATTAGTGGGGGTCAGCGGGAAGAAGGGGGGACAGTAGAGAAACCGGATTCAGTGGTAAGGAGGAGGGAGGTATAGAAGAGGGATGGTCAGTACCCATAAGAGCAGGATAAGGAGAAAGTGCATGTCTATTGGGGTTTGAGAAAAATTGGGAGCCAGAAAGGCTGATGGGAAGGGGGGTTGACACATGAGTAAACATGGGAGGAAGGGGGAAAGGGAAGGGACAGAGAAGGGCTGAGGAGGTGTAACGGGGGGAAGGTTGAACACAAAGGTTCAGAGAGGGGACCCACCGGGGCAGCTGCAGGTGGACGAGATAAGGAGGTGGTCCTTGAGTGAAGAGCTGAAGGAGTGGATGGACTTGCAGGCTTGGATTCCGGAGGGCAGCTTGTTGTACAACTTTTTACCGAGGAAAGATAGGGAGCTCTGGGCTTGCTTGGTCCTGTAGAAAGTGGTGTCGAAGATCATAGTGGCCGAACCTCTGGTCAAACACCCAGGTCCGGAGAATGGGAAAAGGGAATTGATGCTAGGTGGAAGTAGTTTAAGGTGGATTTTATGTAGGAAGGAGAGCATTTTTAAGTGGAATCTCCCTTCTAGGGAGGTCCAGTTGAGGGAGGAGTAGAGGGTGCAGTGGTGAGTTTTCCAGGGGAGCTCAGTGACAAAACAAGCTATATTGTCATAGGCGACTCTAAGTTTGGAGTATAGCAATGAAGAAGTGGGGGAAGGGTAGACTATGGAGCCATAGTCGATCAGGGGCAACAGTAGGGAGGTGGCCAGGCATAACCTGGAAGAGAGGAGCAGGATCTTTCTGATCCTGTAAAGAAGTCCAAGTCTAACATGAATCTTTTGAATGAGGTTGATTGACCAGCAAAGACTATGCCCCCAACCACCACTTATGATAACTCAGATACCCCAAATTATGTATATGGGCATGAAATCACTCTCACAAGTGAAATCATCCTGGCCCTACTGTCCAATTATGAGCATACGACTGCTCAGTCTATTTGGCACTCATACCCTCCAACCCTCAACTCCCCGCTGGCACCGCAAACTGCCTTCCCCTCACTCTTATTCTCTTCCCTGGAGATATAGAACCTAACCCTGGCCCCACAAACACCCACATAGACCATACAGATATCATTTGGGCAAGGCCTTCCAGACTAAAAATTGCTCACATAAATGTCTACAGTCTCCCTTCAAAGCTCCCTGACCTCGAGGCATGGGTAGCACTGTACAAGCCACAGGTGCTAGGCCTGGCTTAAACCCTCTGACCTAGACTCCCACTTTCTTTTTTTTTTAAATTTTCTCTTTTTCCTGCCCACGGCCATTGGCGCATCTACCCGTTCACAGACTCCTGAGCCCCCACTTCTATATCAGCCACAGCCCCCCTGACACCCCCGACTTTCCCCCCAGGGTGGGGTTTCTGACACCAGGGCTAATGCCGCAATCATGGGACTTGGATCAGGGAGCTGGCCTGGAAGCTAATCAGGGCCAGGGACGGGCTTCATTCATGGCGATCGCGAGCTGATTTTTCTAGGTTCCCCAGGGGCGGGGATGTGCAATGACGTCCAGCGTCCGCCCCACCCCTCTCTTGGAATTTGGCACTGGCACTTGTGATTCCCCCCAGCCTCCGCCAGGAGTCATACACATTCTGGGCACTCTCCCCAACCCTTCCCCTGGAGAAGGAGAGCAGCCCTGGGGGCGTCCATCCTTCTCCCCCGGCCAGCCCTCCGGCTCCCTGAGTCCGTTCCCGAACCCGGGTCACCAGCATCACAAGAGGAATTCCAACTGCTGCGCTGGCAGGCTGGCTAGACTCCCACTTTCAACTACAGAGATACTCGCTACTATGCCAGGACAGACTGGGCAGAAAGAGGGGTGGAGGTGCTCCACCCTACTTGCTGAATTAACCCTGGGTGCATCCAAAAAACTACATAGGCTGCTGCTATAACCCCCCCCCATAGGAGGCATCCCAGGACTATCCAACTTCTTGGATGGTGTGGGATACATATCACCCACAAGAGACCTGGTTGCGATTAGAGATTTCAACCTCAATTGGTTGGATGCCCCCATGCCAGATTATTTTTTATTCATTTTATTTATGTATTTGATTATGCGAACCTGCCAAAGGAACATAATTTTGAACAACTTATCTCCACCCCCACAAGACACAATTCTCACACACAAAATCACTCCCTCACTGACAGTCACCACTAACCATGCAGACTTAATCCTCCAAGCAGGCACAATGTCTGACTCGATCAGTGATCACACCCCAACCTATGCTATACTGTCCACCAAGTCAATCCGCCCCCCCTTCCCCACAAACTCCTGTCCTTCCGAAGGTTTGACCTCCAGAATCCTAAGCCGGCCTTAGAGAGATTAGGGCGATAAACTGGTCTGCCCTCTATGGCCACAGCAACATCTACGATGCAATTATTTTCTTTACCTCCACCTTCTTACGCTTATACGCATACAGGATACCGACTTCCCCCTCACAACCAGAATGGTAAGAGGAGAATCTACGTGCTGAATATCCAGAGAACACCTGGCATTAATGAAAGACTGGGATAGCAAATGGAAGGCATACAAAGGGTCCCCCTTCCCCAACTCTGGAATGCCTACCGGCAGCTGAGAAACTCCTGCAAACAGACCACCAAATTGCTGAAACGCTGATTTTAACTAAATCAACAAAGAAACAACCTTGGTAATCCATGCACTTTCTGGGCCACCATTGTATCTCTTCTAAACCCCAAGAATAACAGGCAGATAGCACAACTTGCATCCCCCACTGGTCCCATCTCGGACCCCACTGAAATTGCAAACACTTTCAGCTTAAAATTCGATGACCTGTCCCCTTATCTTAGCAAGCTCCCCTCCCAGGCCTCCCCTGCCCAGAACCCCCAGTTGAACAACTCTCCCTCCTCCTCAACCTCCACCCTGCCCCCACCCTTCCATTTTAGGGCCATTAGCAAGACTGACACCATCAAACTGCTAAAGTCTCTACAAGCTAAAGGAAGTCCTGGCAGCGATGGGCTATACCCTGCTTTCCTAAGACTCATCTCACGTGCAATTGTTAAACCCCTAACTTACATCTTCAGTCTTGCTCTCACCACAGCCACTGTACCCAATTCCTGGAAACATGCCAAAGTTGTGCTAATCTTCAAAGCTGGTGATCCCCTCTCTCCAATCAATTACAGGCCACCCCCACCCCACCCCACCTCAGCAAACTGCTTGAGAAAATCATGCATGCCCAGCTGTCAGAGCACCTGGATAAACACAACCTCCTCTATCCTCTTCAGCATGGCTTCCACAAGCAGCACAGTATCTCATCTGCTCTGGCCATCTTCACCAATCACATACTGAGGAACATGGGCCAGGGCAAGCCCACAGGTGTGGTCTTCATTGATCTGTCAAAAGCGTTTGACCTGGTCAACCACCAACTCCTCCACTCCACCCTGCTACACTTTGGCTGCTCCCCCGGACCTGCTGCCTGGTTCTGTAACTACCTAGCAAACAGGTCTCAGTCAGTTACTATTCGGAAAGCATCCTCTGCTCCCCTCCCTGTACTTACCGGGGTCCCCCAGGGCTCCATACTTGGGCCTCTGCTTTTCTCCATGTTCATCAACACACTCCCCAGGGACAGCCTTAGCTGTAAAGCTCTTCTCTATGCTGATAATCTAGTCATATACCACAGTGAAAAATCAGTTGACTCCGTCTCCTCTGCCCTCACACATAACTTTGGCTCCGCCTACCAATGGCTCCTCTCCAACAAAGTTCTAGTCGATGAATAGAAGACTAAAGTCCATGATCTTCAGCTCTAAACCTTTCCTAGCCAAAGCCACCAAAACAAATTCCTCCCTCCTGATACTCACCCTAGCTGGCCCTCCCCTTGAAAATGTCACATCATTTAGATACTTAGGAGTCACCCTCGGCCCCTCCTTCTCTTTCTCTGAGCACATCAATCATACCACATGAAGGATCCACCAAAAGTTGGGCACTGCAAATCTACACAAACATTATCTATCTGCTGAAGCACGCCTTGCTATCGCATGTGGAAACCTACTACCTCTCCTTGACTACTGCTCCCCAGTCTACTCACACCTGTCCTCTACCCTGCTCTCACAGCTAAACACGTTCTACAACTCGATATGTTGTTTTGTCCTCCTAGCTCCTTTCTGCTCCCATCACTGCTCCCTCTACCAGACCTTAGGGTGGCTCCCACCTCAAAGTTGCTTTGACTATGCTATGGGCTGTCTGGTGGACAACGCACTCCAAAACTAGCACCTGTCCCCGTATTCACCCCTATTGACAAACAGAGTGGTCACAAGGATTCTCAGGGCTTCCTCAATCACCCCACTTGAAGTACCCTGCATCACCCCTACTATGTGAAATCAAGCTTTCTCGATCGCAGCTCCCTCCCTGTGGAACAAGCTGCCTTTGTCTGTTCACTCATCTGCCACCTGCCAAGCTTTTAAATGAAACCTGAAAGCTCGCACCTCATGTCCGCAAACTGTCACTGCACCATGCAAAGACGCTAGAGCCAACATACCATATGATCCTCTAAGAATAAGCAGCACTTACTTTCTCCTTTGTCTGTCCCTCCTTCCTCACCTCTGTCCTTACTTCACAACCCCCAAGACTACCCAGACATCCTGTTCCCCCACCGGCCCCTTATGACACCCTAGCCTTCACCTCCCCGACCCCCCCGATCTCTCCCCTGGATTCGATCCTATATCATGCAGTGAATGTGTTGATCTGCCTGAATCTGAATCATGCAATGAAAGTATTGATTTATCTTAATCTGCACTGTGTATTGTCCTTTCCCTACCCTCTCCCTTACCTCTCTCTTGCCTAGCCCTAATCCACCCCCCCATCTCCTTTTTATACCATTTGTCTCTATTGATTGTGTTACACAGTCTGGTATTGCACAGTGTATTGTTGCTGCTACTGAAACAGAATCCTGTACCTTAGTAATTGTATACTGGTATTGTATGGAACATGTATTGCAGCACAAACCATATGGAAACTGGGCTATTGTAACTGTATTCCATTGTTGTATGTATCCTGTACCATCTGTTCTATCAGATTGTACTGTATCTTGCATGTACTGTATGTATATGTACTTTTTTGCCACTGTGTGGCCCAGGTCGTGACTGGAAATGTTCCTCTGGATCAGTGCACCTACCGGGTTACAAAAGACAAAAATAAATAAATAAATAAAACAATAAAGACCTTGTGCTGCTATTTACTGTACAGTCATAGCCTCAAAATCTAGTTGCATGATGCGCAGTAACTCTTCATAAACAAGCATTTGTCAATGCCGGACGTTCGCTTGCAGGTATTTGCAGTGGCGTTTGGCACGTATGGTGCTTTACCCTAATGCCCTGTGTGATTGCTGGTATTTGCACTACAAATTTTCAGCATGACCTTTTTGTTACCCCCACCTCATAAAATCATTTGAGACCTCTGCTTATGAACAGTATCACTGTTATTTTGTTAATCTGTCCTGAACGTTGATTTCCCACAGCGACCACACCATTCTCTGCTCCACATGTGCAAAACACAGTTTGGGCAGGATGTGAAAATGACAGCTTGTAGCATTCATAGGAGGTGTGAAGGGATGGCAATGTTGAACATCTGGAGGAAAATACAACAATTTCTCGAACTTACGAGCAGTATATGGAAACTGCGTGAAATGAACGTCATGACACAGTCATTTTGTGGACTTTTGTCACCAAATTTTCAACATAGGCATTTTGGGACCTCTGCTCATGAACAGTGTCACTGTGATTTTCATAATCTGTCCTGAGCATTGATTTCTCACTGTGACCACACCATTATGCGCTGGATGTGCAAAACACATTTCAGCCAGGATGTGAAAATGTCAGCTGTACTGTTCAAAGGAGGTGTGAAAATGCCAGTGCTGAAAATCTGGAGTGAAAATGTTTCAAATTCTCAAGTTAAGGGAGTGCGTGAAACTGCTCAATGCACGCTCGTAACACAGTCATTTTTTGACATTTTTTCACAAAATTTGCAACACAGGCTTTTGGGAGCCCACCTCATTAATAGTGACACTGTTGTTTAGTTAATCAATCCCAAAAGGTGATTTTGTGCAGTGACCATGAAATCACCTTTGGGGACCGAATAACTCACATGACAGTAACTGAATTCATGAGGTGGGGTCCCAAGAACCCCCTGTTGAAAATGTGGTGCCAACATTTGCAAAAATGCCAGATAGCCACCTAAGTTGAAAAAAATTTATGCCATTATACAGCTTACAGTCATTTCTTGGTTTGCGTTCGCTTTCAAGAGTGCAGACGTGTTCCCACTCCACTGAGGGATCATTGCACCAGGCTCCGGAGGTAAGTATGGGAGTGAGGAGGTGGGGTATGCAGAGAGGTGGGTGTGGGTTCGGGAGGGGCACAAGACACAGTGAGGGACGGTTTTCTGTTTTCACAGGTTTTAAAAACAAAAGATGTTGGGACAGTTTTCCATTTACAGGGACAATGGGCATGCTGGGGTGGGCTCCCAGCATGTCACCTGGGTGTTTGTTGGGGGCCTGGAGACAATGGGGACTGGGCACTCCGTCTGCACATACAATGTGTTTGGTGGGGGCACAACAAGGGAGCAGGGTACGGCAGCAGAGGGAGGAAGTGGGAGGGATTTATTAGCAGCCAGAGGGAAAAGGTGACGCAATATGTTAAATACACACGTTACCACTGCTGATTGCAGTGGTGCTTTTCTTTAACTGAAGACCACTGCAGCCAAACTGCTGTCATAGACAGCTCATGCATCCATTGGTGCAGTAGGGTTGCACACGTTACACTGCACTGCATTGGACAGGAGGGTCACACACCTTCAAAAAGTCGTACTGTCCCAAAAGCGTCCTTGCACATGCATGCAAGCTGAATGCAAAATAAACAAGCATTTGTCAATGCCAAATGTTGCTTGCTTCTATGTGCTGTTTAGGTATTTGGAAGTCATTGGAGTGCAAATATTGAAAATTAGCGAACTCTGACGTGCGTAGGAACTGCGCAACGCACGCTCGTAAAACAGTCATTTTTAGGAATTTTTTCACCAAATTTTCAACATAGCCATTTTAAAATATCTGCTCATGAACAATGTCACTGTGATTTTCTTAATGTGTCCCATACATTGAGTTCGCACACCGACTGCGCCATTGTGCGCTACATGGGCGGAAACACGTTTTGGGCAGGATGTGAAAAATGGCAGCTGTACTGCTCATAAGGAGGTGTGGTCAAATGGCAGTATTGAAAATCTGGAGTGGAAATATTGAAAATTCGCAAACTTACGAGCATGCGTAGGAACTGCACAACGCACGCTCGTAAAACAGTTATTTTTAGGAATTTTTTCCCAAATTTTCAATATAGCTATTTTAAGATCTCTGCTCATGAACAGTGTCACTGTGATTTTCTTAATGTGTCCCATACATTGAGTTCGCACACCGACTGCGCCATTGTGCGCTACATGGACGGAAACATGTTTTGGGCAGGATGTGAAAAATGGCAGCTGTACTGCTCATAAGGAGGTGTGGTCAAATGGCAGTATTGAAAATCTGGAGTGGAAATATTGAAAATTCGCAAACTTACGAGTGTGCGTAGGAACTGCGCAACGCACGCTCGTAAAACAGTTATTTTTAAGAATTTTTTCCCAAATTTTCAATATAGCCATTTTAAGATCTCTGCTCATGAACAGTGACACTGTGATTTTCTTAATGTGTCCTATACATTGAGTTCGCACACCGACTGTGCCATTGTGCGTTACATGAGCAGAAACACGTTTTGGGCAAGATGTGAAAAATGACAGCTACACTGCTCATAAGGAGGTGTGGTAAAATGGCAATGTTGAAAATCTGGAGAAAATATTGAAAATTCAAAACTTACCTCGCGTGCGTGGGAGCTGCATACGCATCAGTAAAACAATCATTTTAGAATTTTTCACTAAATTTTCAACACAGCCATTTTAAGACCTCTGCTCATGAACAGTGTCACTGTGATTTTCTTAATGTGTCCCATACATTGAGTCAAGAACTGACAGCCGCATTAATGCGCCATGGGCGGAAACATGTTTTGGGTGAGATGTGAAAATGACAGCTGTGCTACTCATAAGAAGGTGTGGTAAAATGCAATGTTGAAATTCTGGAGTGAAAATAATGACAATTTGCGAACTTATGAGCCTGCGTGAGGAACTACTGGCATACGCTTATAAAAATGGTCATTTTAGGAATTTTTCCACCAAATTTTCAAAATAGGCTTTTTGACAGCCCACCTTATGAACACTGGCAGTGTCGTTTCATTAATCAAGCCTGAAAGGTGATTTCGCGCAGTGACTGTGAAATCACTCTTCGGGCCAGAATAACGCCATGACAGTGACATCATTCATGAGAAGGGGTCCCAAAAAACCCATGTTGAAAATTTGGTGCAAAAATTCCAAAAAATGCCTGAGATATGCAACAAAGTTGAAAACCCCCCATCTAGCCCATTATACAGCTTACCAGCATTTCCTCAGTTCACGGTCGGCTTTGAAGAGTGCAGACGTGTTCTCAGTCCAGCGAAGATCGTCGCGCCGAGCTCCAGAGGTAAGTATAGGGTGAGGGGTGTGGGAGGCAGGTGCGCAGGGTGGGTGTGGGTTGTGGGAGGGGGGTGGGGAGACAGCGATGGAACGTTTTCTTATTTACAGGTTTTTTTTTGTATTCAGACGACGCGGAACATTTGCCACGCTGGGGTGGGCTCCCAGCATGGCAGCAGGGAAAGCTGTTTGGAGGGACATGAAGCCGACGGGGGATTGTGCACCCCCGTCAGCCAAAACAAGGTTTGCCACGCTGGGGTGGGCTCCCAGCATGGCACCAAAGCTTTGGGGGGGCGTGAGACGCTGCCAGCACACAGCAGTGCGACGCGGATCGTTTGCCACGCTGGGGTGGGCTCCCAGCGTGGCAGCAGGGAAAGCTGTTTGGGGGGACGTGGATCCGACGGGGGATTGGGCATCCCCGTCAGCGAAAACAAGATTTGCCACGCTGGGGTGGGCTCCCATCGTGGCACCAAAGCTTTGGGGGGGGCGTGAGGCGCTGCCAGCACACAGCGGTGGTTTTCTTTGAAGTGAACAAAACCACTGTCATGCACAGCACCCACATCCATTGGTGCAGGACCGCCACACCTGCTCAATGGAGCAGTGGATTGCACAGGACAGTCACACCTCCAAACTGTCCTATTCTCCCAAGACGTTCCTTGCGCATGCGCGCAAGCGAACTTAAAAAGGCAGGAATTAAACAAAGGTAGCATTGTCTGAGTGCTCTCAGATGACTTAGAGAACCTTTACACTATGACAAAATCACCTGTTAGTCAAACAAGCACCTTATATTTCATGAAAATATATATGTTTGCTTCCTCAAAAGCTAATGTAAACTTGTACTTCTCATCTCTGAAGTATTTTTCCCCTTTTGCTAATTATAACATGTTTTTGCCTTTTGCTGACTAGAACATTTTCTACCTCACAATAGTTGATGTAATGTCTGCAACAGCACACTACCTGGAAACTGACTTCGCCATCCCACAAATGCCGACGGACTAAGTAATGATGAGATGGAGCCAGAGTCATCCAAGGGCAGTGCACTAGCATGGCAGATGACTCCAGCCTGCTGTCTTTTCAGTGGATGACACCACGCATTACTGTCTGCATGTACTACCTTCAGGCAGACACCTGGAAGAGCATCTGCATGCAACAATATCATTTAAACTGTTATTTGCTATTATACAGAAAAACTTTCACCACAGACAATCAAAATGTAGAGCTACTGTCCTGTTATTTTGTCATAAGTGGAAGTAGCCTGAATCACATGAATGCACACTAATCCCTGCATTCTGATTGGCTAACACCCACAATATTAACATTCTGTCACTTACCCATGCAATACCAATGACAGCAGAAGTTCATTTTAACTACTCTAAACATTTCTTTTAATTATTCATTTCTAATTAAAAAGTATTTTTCAGTATAATAACTATAGCAGTGTGTGTGTGTGGGGGGGGGAAGGGGGATGTTAAACTCTGCAGCCTCAGATTTATGCAACCCCAGATATGGTTATTACCTTATAAGCTCCCACCACTCTACCATTATCCCTATAATAGAGTTGAAAAAGGAATCTCATAGATGGGGATTTTGCCAAGTTAGTGCCAGTTTCCTGGCTCAAGTGGCCTGTTCACCTCAAAAATACTTCCAGCAAATCGACTTTTAAGGCCAGCCTCATCCTCCAACTGAAGAGGTGCAACGCTGGATATTTTATGGGGTTGTTAGTATGATACTGTATGCAATACACTGCATATTGTATACACTGACTCCATGTACTTTTAACTCTTGATAGTTGCTGTAGCTGATGGCAGTGGAGCCACTTAATGAGATGCTGCATCTCATAGAGATAGCAGGGGTGAACAAATTGTAAATAAGTACAATTAAAACAGTATTGTTGTAACATAATATATATTTGAGAGACAGTACAAGGTAAGTGGCCTTTTTTTATGCTCCCTAGCTGGCAGTTGCACACCTTAGACCTCACCCATAATAAGCCTGTAAATGCACTTTAAGCAGGAATGTCCTGCTGAGAGCTGAGCCATCCTAAATTCCATCATGGTGGCTGCATACTGTGTTACCCATGATGCATTTCAGGGATAAGTAACTTTGAGCTCAAAATACTTTCACTGCCTATATGCTTTTTTTTTATCACCATAACTAAAAAACACAGTATTACTGGCTAGCTGACCTCCAGCCCTGTACAGAGACAGTAGTCATATCACATGGATGAATCCAAAGCAGGAGGAAACTGGTGTCTAGTTTACTGTAATCAGCCTTTGCGGCATGTCACTGAGGTTTATAGTACCTAACTGGCCAGCTAAAAGTTAAACCAGCCATAGTTCCTTCATGGTGTTCGGCGTGTCACTCATGATGCGCTGCATTAGGGGGATTTGTGTAATTACGAACTACTTCAATATGCTATGCTGAGTTCCCCTTTCCAGTGGCAGGTTAACCCATCACGTCTGCTGCAACAAGCAACTCACTGGGTAAGTTCTTCTAATCACAGGCAATATTAGTGACTCACTGAACTCTGCAAATGTGCTTACAAAGATGCTACAGGTTCTAGGCTGCCCCTTCTCAATCCTGCTGATGTCCTTCTGTCTCCTGCCAAAATCAATCATTACATTGGACGGCAGCCCTGAATTTTAAAGTACCTTGAGTGAGAAAGCATTTCTTTTTTCTGCATAACCACAAAAGGAAGGACCAAGAATCTACAACATCTTAAACTGAGAAGGCTCCATGGCCCTGAGCAGTAGGATACTGCTTGGCATACTGGTCACCTGGCTTTGTGCCCCAAGCCTGACACATCTGGGTCAGAGGTCAACAGGGATGGATAATGGGTTCAATCAGATGCATTCATTCTGGGGAGGGTGGAGTTAATGCAACCCATTGCTTGACTGCTTCTTTGACAGAGGGAGGGCAAGAGGGACTTTTCAGGCTGGAAGGAAGGAGGGATGCACTATACATCTGGTGCACAAAGGAGTGGCATGATATCATGGCCCTGCATCCCAGGGATTGGTAGAACATGCGTGGGACCGGACAGCTGATGTTGCTGCCTGCCACCATACCTCGGGCAGCACCTGAGGAGATGAACTAGCAATGATGAGATTCACCACGAAGCTACATTATTATACGTGTAAATTTATTGGTGAGCAAAATCAAGCCGAAGACACTGACAATAAAGCACCAGCACTTCCACCACTGGGCATTTTCATCATGGGCAGAAACTGATGAAGATCCCCTGTGGTCGAAGTGCCAGGGCCATATTGTGAGCATCTTTGGCTTGATTTTGATCACCAATAAATCTGCACTGATGCTATTATAGCTTCATGGTTAACATCATCATTGCTTGGTTCATCTCGTGTCAAGTGCTGCCTTATGATTTAATGTTATCTGGAGTGGCGTCCCGGTAAGCACTGATTCTGCTATCCAGGACGTGATACCATTGTTGTTTTACACTATATCTACAGGGGCTGCTCTGGCCTGCCCCACCCGTACCCCATGGGACAGGATTTCACCCCCACTGGTCCACTTGCTCTCAAGGAACAAGCTGTCTGATCATCTGTGGGTCTGGGAAGAGGAGTAAGCAGAGGGCATTCCCTCTGAAGCTTGTTCAGTAACTGTAGTGAGAAGTGTGAGATGGGGAATACAAGAAGAGAGTAGACAAGACTAATGGAGGGAGGTGAAGTAAAGCTGTTTAGGCTTCTGTGTAGGAGGCATGGGCAGTCAAACAGAATGGTTATACAGGTGAACATCGGGACTGTGGGCCACAGAAAGAGGTCCTGGTCTCAGTTAGTATAAGAACAAATCTTTCCCTGTACTTGAATGAGCTGTGTTTTTTGTTTCTAGGTTTAATGGTATACTTTCTGTTACATATGAGAAAAAGCAGTCCGTGCAAAGCAGTACTACCCTGTAGTAAAAGCACTGTATCCTGGTACTAGGTGGCAGTGGGTAGTGGCCTCCAGTACAGAAGCATTACAGCAGAGGTTTGTGTAATTGAGCCATGATGTGCAGATATGGGCCTTGTTGGGCCTAGTTAATCACAGCTGCCAGGAACTCTTCTCAGCGCTCATCCAGGAAGTCTGCCTAAGCAGTGGCTTACCATTTAGCTGTACCCTTTCTATGAGGGCACTTAACGGGGTTTGAACAGAGTGAAGTATACTTGCTCTAACCCATTTCTATTGCAAGGGCTGGTGTTGCAATAAACTTGTGTTTCCTGCTAACTTGGTATCATTATTGTCTAAACAGTGAACCATTTTGTCCTATTGCATGGTATTAGCGGGAGGCCAGCCATCCAAAACAGAGGTACAGCTGCACAGAGGATTGTACGAGATCTGCAGGTGCACCAGTTACTATAATCTCTGAGTAAAGGCACAGTGTACATAAGGTTTAGGACCCCTAGCCCAGGCGCCACCAAAGCTAAGTCTGCAGTGGGTGGTGGTGTAAGGCCAGCCCCACCCAAAAAAAAACCTTACATATAGCTTTTTTCCACTGACATTTTTCGGACATAATTGGATTCATCATCAGTATATTTTCATTTCTGCCATATGTGTATAAAACAGCTTTTATTGCCACCCTGATGGCCCAGTAACAGCACATCGCTCTGCTGTGCACGTGACTGGAGTTTGGGATGCCACATCAGGGGCCAGGCCTGACCATAACAGATGCTGATCAGCAGTGCATTGTGGTCATGTAGGGATGGCACTGTGCCACTTGTGCCACTGTGACCTCTGTGGTAGGCCAAGGGAGGTTGCTCCCTTTGCAGGACATTGCTAATGCAGCTGAGGCCAAGATGCTATATGCGTGCTAAGGAGTGGAGGGATGGCTGGGATGAAGTCAGGGAGAACACCCAGGCTCCACTCTATGAAGACCTGGGTTCCTGGCTCTCCCTGAGTTGAAATGCCTGCTGACTCTAGGTCCTAGCCCACAATGTGGGCAGGCTCAGGGTGGGGAGAACATTGGTGGGGTTTCAGGTCCCAGGGGGAGAGCCGGTGAACTAATAAGGCTGGATCAGGGCACATCCCTGGGACCAGGGTATATACCTAGAGGAGCACAGCCAGCAGAAACAATAAAGAGGAAAAAAAAAACCTTTATTAACAATGTTATAATTAATGACTCAAGTCATTAAAGAGGGCTTCCACTAGGAATTTTCAAAAAACCCATCCTTAGAGAATTTGTTCTGACTTTACATACTGGACTCATACTGTGGATGTATTAGGAGGAATCTAGAACACATTTCTACTGGTAAATAACACAGCAGCACAGCAAAATGTTTAACTTCTTCATTGTGGCTGTGGCCAGAGAGCAGCTTCTTTTAAAAACTTGATGCATTTGCCAGAAATACATCATTACTTAAAAAAAAAAAAAAAAGGTACAAGGAAATATCTCCCCGTTAACAAATACTGCTGCTTTAGCTGCCAATTTATTTATTTAAAATGTGTATCCCAGGGGGTGTGGCCTGGCACTGAGCAACATGGATGTCTGATTCTAGAGCTCCTCACCAACTATAACAATTTACATCATTTTCAGCCATCTAAGTCAGATTAAGTAACTTTACCAATGAGACTACATAGATAAAAAACTCTACAGCAGCTTTGTGAGGCTATTTCAGTTCTAGATCATCTTTATTGTCTACTCTGCTCCTGTTAATATTTTTGGGTCTCTGACTACAGACCCTGCATCATGGCTAACTCCAACAAGCAGCTGAACCCTCTTGACAAAATTGAAGCAATGTTCACCAAGTTATCTACAGACATGAACAATCTGAAAAATGCTACCCAGCAAAATACTCAGACGATGAAAACTATCGACTCTCGGCTTGCTTCTACAGAGGATAAAGCTTGCCTTAATGAAGAATCAATACAGTAGTTAAAAACTACTATCAGACTACAAGACCGCACTATAAAAGAGCTACAGAATAAGGTAGATGATATGGAGAACAGGAATCGAAGAAATAATATCCGGATATTTGGTTACCCCGGGGAAGTGGAAGCCAAAAATACAACTGCATTCCTACTACATGCACTACCGCTAGTTCTTAATCTTCAGACCGATAAAAGCCTAATTATAGAATGCTCTGATCGCTCATTAGGCCCTAAGCCTCCTCTAGGACAAAGGCCTAGGCCAATTATTACCAGATTCCTCAACTATGCTGATACAGAACTTATCCTGCAGAAGTCGAGAGAGAGATCGGTCAACTTTTCTGGCAGGGGCATAACATTTATATATACCGCGACTTCTCCAAGGAGTAATCTGCCAAACGGAAAGCCTTTACTCAAGCCAGACAGTTAATGCATCAGCGAGGCCTACGTTTCTTGCTTAGATACCCCGTGACTATGAGGATCTTTACCGGAGACTCCCACAAGGATTTTCGTACACCGGAATCTCTAATGTCCTTCCTGCACAGTAATAACGCAACTCACCTTGGAGACTCAGTTGCCCGAATGGCTCACTCTGCATCTGTATCCCCAATTGCCACTGATACTGGTACTGATGTGTCTTCCTTTACATTAGCCCCTAGGAAGGAATCTGTTACCTCCGACTCTCCCTTAGTGCAACCAAGAAGGCAGTCAAATCGGGTGCAAGAAAAGCTATCATACAATACAGGACACTCTAAACCCTGGTGTTGCAGTCCTAAAGACACATAGAAACATACCTAAATCCAGCAGTGCAAACCAAGTTATCCCCAATATTTCTGTGCATAATAAATATGCATTACTGCAAGACTTACCCTCGTCTTGCAGTCCCAATGGAAACTCCTCCGTAGAAGTGAATACCCTCGTGGGATCCGAAATGGATTGTACTCCAGCAGACTCTTCTTAGGCTGATAGCGGGACAAGCTCGCCTTTCAAAATCAATGAACCCCCGAAAAAGAAGCATCGTAGTAGGGGTAAAAATAAAGGTGACACTACACCTTTAAAATACCCATGGTGACTTACTGTAACCTGGATAACCCCAACAACTACTGTCTAGCTTTATTTTTGAATGGCAACTTGGGAGACCTTTTGTCTGTGAATCTCGGTCGGTTGGCTGGTCACTGCTGCTCTATAATTTAGTAGGTCAACATTTATTGATAGCAAATCCATTCGGTCACATATCTAAATTAATATGCCAACTTATGTGTGCACGTACAGGCTATTTTCACACTGTTGGAACTTAATACTTTCAACTTGTGGCAACAAGGCTTGATTGCTCCTGGTTTAATGAAGCTATGGGTTCCTGCGCAGCGTGAAGCCTGACGGCCGATTTTGACTAGCACCTTCCAGACAACATTGCATGGCACCACACACTCTACTATGTCTCAGTTCGCTATTGACCATAAGCACATGATTGTAACTGAATGGCAGGTCACAAGGTGGATCCGAGGCGGCATGGTGGATGCATACTGCAGTCTGTGAGTGTAAATGCTTGTCTGGTTCACTCTGTATAGTGCTCATTGCCACGGTGAACCAGCTATGTTAGGATAGATAATATTTTCTCCTTCATCATCCTAAAAGGTAGGGACAGGGAACTGTTATTATAACATTACTTGCGCTAGAGCTCTGTATTTCTGCATTGCGAGGCTCTCAACTGATTATTTAGTGGAGGCACTCCCCCTGCTGGACAAAGTATGCTATTTAATCCAACCATAAGAGATTAGTTATAACATTATGTGTTATACCTCCTTGCTGTACCTAATGCACATCAGATCTACTTATATTTTAATATTTGAACATTTGTCTTTTTGTTTTTTTGGTTTTTTCTGACAGACTCAACTCCAGTATAGAATCTTCCTAATGATCGGTACAAATGAATCCCTTTTATGTACTGTTCATTCAAGCCTGTTGCAAGTTCTGTAATTAAGGCAATATAGACATAACATCTTCTAAGTTTATTAACCTCATTATTGCCTCCACATATTATTTACTACAGTAGTTGGTTACTAATTTTAAAGAAGTACTTCTTAGAATCTATAGTAGCTTCTGGATCCACCTTAGTTCATTTCTTTTACACTCTCCACAATAGGATAGTTCTATATTATATATGAAGAATGGATAATAATTCTTCAATGCATTGCTGTAGTTTCACATCTTTAGCATGTTATTGGTCCCTTTATAACATAGATGATGGCAGATTAGCTAATGATATCTGTTATTTGATTAAACTCTAGATTTATAAGAGTAAAATAACTACAACTTGATTACTCTGCTCTAGGGTTAGATACTGGTTAGTTTATAAATATTCTAGTATTGTTTTACAATTCTTGTTAGACAAACTTATCAGGGAATATTGGATTATACTTTTACTTTTAGTATTATCCAATCTCCTTGAGCTGTTAAACTGCGTCCCAGAGAACAGAGAAGTGGTCTTGGTCCGTTTTTTCCTTTTCTGGACTGACCTTTTCTTCTCTGCTCATCTCAGATGGCCTTAATGTTATATTGTTTCATAGTTCAGATATTTAAAAATATTGTGGTTGCATTGTTAGTAAAGAGCTGCAAGGAAAGGAATCTGAAAATTTTTATATGCCATTCTTTTTCGATTGTTTTAAATAACTCTGCCAATAGTTTTCTTAAAATCATCATATATATCAATTGGATCTGCATATTTTTCCTAAGTATACTTGGCAATTGGAGTCCCTTGATCCCACATTTATCCCATCATAGACTAGGTAATTTAAAATTTGATGGCTAATCTAACACTTTACACTTGGAATGCCAAGGGACTCAATGCGCCAAGTAAGTGTAAACAAGTTCTTAATCATCTCAAAAAACATAGCGCACAGATCGCCCTTTTGCAAGAAACTAAGCTTTTGGATGCAGATAATGCAAGATTAAAATGTGATTGGGTTGGTCAAGTGTATGCAGCTTCTGCCCCTTCCAAGAAAAGAGGTGTAGCTATTTTAATTCATAAGAACCTGAAATGGAAACTTTCCAATATTTTAAGGGATCCCGATGGTAGATGGCTTATCACAACCTTTGATACTTCTTCAGGTCCATTATCTTTAGTCAATATCTATGCTCCAAACTCGGATGGTCCTCAGTTTTTTCACAAACTGACTCAACTTTTAATTTTACAGAATCTGTTCAGTTCTTCCTTACTGATTGGAGGGGACTTTAATCTTACTCTGGATACCTATATGGACAGGAGTAATGGCTCACATGAGGCTTACCCTAAAAGTACAGCTATAATATCCCAATTAATGAAAGATTTGGGCCTATCAGATATTTGGAGGATTCTTCATCCCAGAGACAAGGACTATACATTCTATTCTCCCTGTCATAGGATTTACAGTAGAATAGACTACTGGTTGGCCTCCCCCACAATCACAACTAATGTAATAGAGACTACCATTCTCCCCTTACTCATATCCGATCATTCTCTGGTTAAACTTTTACTAACGTGGGATTCTCCTCCCCTAAAATCTCCTTCTTGGCGATTAGACCCCTTACTACTTAAAGATCCAGAATTTTTACACTGGATTAAAACACAAATAGAAGAATTCATGGTATATAACAATCCTGGAGATTTCTCTATGGGTATAACCTGGGAAGCTCTTAAAGCCACCCTTCATGGTAAAATAATTAGTTTTTCAGCATATAGGAAGAAACTCAAAGAACAACAACTTAATAACCTTGAGAATTTTCTTAGAACAAAACAAACTCAATATTCAGTTAACCCCCACCCTGCCCCCTCCTCGCCCCTCCATTATAAAATCCTGCAATTATGCATGCAAATTAATGAGTTAATCTCTCAAAAAACAGAATTAGCATTATTAAGAATCAAGCAGAAGTACTGGGAAGGAGGGGAAAAGGGGAGCTAAATATTAGCCTACAGACTCAGAATGCAACAAATGGAGAGACACATTGCTGCTTTAAAAGATCCGGCAGGGAAAATTCAAACAGATAACTCTTCCATTAACAAAATTATGATAACCTTTTATAAAAACCTATATTCTTCTTCCTTCTTAGCATCACCCCTGAATATCATCTCTTTTCTCGATAGCTTAGCACTTCCTTGTCTCTCTCATGATGTAGTCTGCTCCCTAGATAAACCTTTTACTACAGAAGAAGTAAAACAGGCACTTTTCTCTCTTAAGTCTGGATGTTCTCCCAGTGGAGATGGTTTCTCAGTTGAATTGTACAAGCTTTTGGCCGAACAACTATGCCCCTTGTTATGTAATGTATTTCATGAATCTTCTAAGGCGGGTTATTTACCGCAAACTATGACAGACACAATTATTACAATTCTCCCTTAAAAAGACAAGGACTTTATCCTTCCATCTAATTACCGCTCTACCTCCCTACTTAACACAGATGGCAAAATCTTTGCCAAGATTTTGGCAAACCATATAGAATCACATATTCCCAAATTAGTTCATCGATCACAGGTGGGTTTTGTTAAAGCGAGGATGGGTTCTGACCATCTTCATTCCCTAATTAATTTAATGTGCAAAGCCAAATCTCTTAATACCCCTGCAGCAGTTATTGCTGTGGATTTCGAAAAAGCCTTCGACTCTTTAGATTAGAAGTTTCTTTACTTTGTGCTATCGCGTTTTGGTTTTAGTAACCTTTTTTGTTCTTGGATCAAACTTCTTTATACCTCTCCCCAAGCCAGGGTACTTACTAACTCCACATTATCCCAACCATTTAAGCTAGCTAGGGGCACCAGGCAAGGATGCCCATTATCTCCATCCCTTTTCATCTTAACACTTGAAACCCTGGCTACCTCTTTAAGACAAAATCAAGATATTAAAGGTATATCTATCGGGCATACACAACACACTTTGTTATCATATGCTGATGATATGCTCATTTTATTAGAAAATTTAGAACTGTCTGCACACCCACTTACTCATACAGTTAATATGTTCTCAAAACTTTCCAGACTAAGTTAGCTACCAAAAAACTGAGGTATTACCATTAAATAAACACTGTAACCCTTCCATGAACAACCCTCTTGGATTTCGTTGGGCTTCACAAGGTATTACCTACCTAGGAATAAGAATTTTACCCAATCTTGATAAAATCTGGGAAATTAATCTTCCTGCCTTATTAGCAAATATAAAAATGAATCTAACTAAGTGGAAAAATGTAAACCTATCTCTTTCTGGCAAAATAGCTGCTATAAAAATGAATGTCACACCAAAGATTCTTTATTTGTTTGCTAACATTCCACTTAAAATCCCTCCTCTTCTTCTTCGCAACATTGACAAAGTTATAGGAGATTTTCTATGGAACGGCCACATACCGAGGTTTAACCATATTAAATTATGCTCTCATTGGTCTCAAGGCAGTTTTGGACAACCCTGGTTTCTGGCCTACCTTTGGGCGTTCAGAGCCTCACAAACTATTAAATGGTTCTCCAAACCTAATTCTAATTCTCCATTATGGCTTGACATGGAAGCTTCTATGACCCCAGGACAAATCCTCACTAGCTTTATATACTTTACCTTAACTTCTAAATTAAGAAAACATCCTACAATCACCACATCTATCGATTATTGGTTCAAAATGCACAAGTGGCTCAAAACTAATCCTACTCCCATATCTTACGCTACTATCTGGGGAAATCCAAAAATTACTTTAGGGGATAAACCATTATTTTGTAATTCATGGAAACATAAGAATAATTTTTTTCTAAATGATATCTTGACTGATAATGGTAATACACTAAACTCTTTTAGTAACCTATAGACAAAATGCAACATTCCTAGGCAAGAATTCTGGAAGTATTTACAGGTCCGTTCTGCCACACTCCCTATCATACAACAAACTAATAGGTTACTTTCGGTTTCCTCATGCATCAATATATGGACCAAAGTTTCATCTGGTTTAATCAGCAGAATTTACAAACAAATCAGAGACATGTTGCCGAACCAGTCCCTCCTGGCTAGAAATAATTGGAATTTTGCCTTAAATGATAACATATTAGACTCTCAGTGGGATGAATGCTGGAAACTTTGCCACAGCATTTTTAAAGATATACGTAGCATGCTTATTCAGTATAACATTTTACATTTGTGGTATAGAACACCTTCTCGTTTGCACAGAATGGGTTTACTAGCCAACAATAACTGCTGGCGCTGCAACTCATCACAGGGAGATCTTCTACACATATAGTACTCTGGTCATGTAAACCAATCTTTAAACTATGGCAATCTATCCACAGCCTAGCCTCCAAAATTACTGGATGCTTTATCCCATTTGATCCCAAATATTGCTTACTAGGTATTATAAACAAAGATATAAAACTATCAAAACATCAGCATAGATGGTTACATATTTTATTTATGCAGGTTAAAAGATTGATTTTAATGCATTGGAAATCTCAGTTAACTCCTACTTTGACTGATATCTTGAATAGCTTAACCCATACTGCCTCCTTGGAGCGGCTCTCATATCTGGCACAGGACCGACTGAATGAATTCAGTCTATGCTGGCAGGATTATTTAAATTTTCTTCAAACATCTAGGTAATATACACTATCAGATTCCTTACCCTGATTTTATCTCATAGATACAACCCTATCTTTTATAAAAAAAAAAATAAAAAAAAACCTCTCAGGCAGCGCTTTTCTGTTTATGATATTGTGTGGTTAGTCTATTTGAGTTTTTCTTTGCCTTTTTTAATTTTATAGTACTGGGCATTTAATTATATATGGATTTAATCATATATGTAAAACCTGCCTTTTGATTGTAGGCATTACAATTATCATAATATTTTATTGCTGTTATCATATGACAACCATATAATTGCCTGCATTTCATATCATATAATGTATTCTTCTATTTGTATACTGTACCATGTACTGTGTCTGTTAATATATATGATAAACTTCAATACACAATTTAATTGTAAAATGTGTATCCTGCGGGATAGTGAGGTAGCGCTGCATTCCATCTGATAAACTGAAATGTATAGCCAGATGCAAATTGCATGTAGTGCCTGTTAGGCAGCACAAGGGACAGACACCATAGATGGGCAGTGAATACCAGGTTACTATGTGCAACAAGATGTGATAGCTAGTTTCCAGTTGTATGCCTGCTATACCTTGGGACCTCTCTGAAAATGAGATTCTGCATCTCATGAGTTGTAACAAGGAGTGGCATTTTAACTTAGTAAATAAATCCAAAGGTTTGTCTGACAGGACTCTTTTACTACAACTACTAATGAGGGAAACTGTCACATCAGCACAATGCCTAGATATTATCCATCTGCATCGAACAGTTCCATTTCACAACATGAGACCATCTTCAAGGCATCCAAAGAAAAGCAACGCTACATAGAAACATAGAAACATAGACTTTGATGGCAGATGAGGACCACTTGGCCCATCTAGTCTGCCCATTTCCCTACCTACAGGATAGGCTGCAGATCCTAGTTAACCAACAGCCTATTTCTTCCTACCCCCCCCACAAGAATTGCCTTATGTCTGTCCCATGCATTCTTGAATTCTCCCACAGTTTTAGACCCCACAACCTCCTCAGGAAGGCTGTTCCATGCATCCACTACCCTCTCTGTGAAATAATACTTCCTCACATTGCCCCTGAACCGCCCTCCTTCTATCTTTAAATTGTATCCCCTTGTTCTTGCAAGTCTCTTTTTCTGAAAGATGCTACCGCCTTGGACTTTGTTGATTCCACTGAGGTACTTTAAAGTTTCTATCATGTCCCTCTCTCCTTCTTTCCTCAGGGTATACATATTAAGCTCCTTTAGTCTCTCCTCATATGGCTTCTCTTGCAGATCCTGCACCATTTTAGTTGCCCTCCTGGACTGCCTCTATCCTGTCTATGTCCTTGAGGAGATGGGGTCTCCAGAACTGGACACAGTACTCCAGATGGGGTCTCACCAACTGTCTGTACAGAGGGATAACAACTTCCTGTTTTTCTGCTGATGATGCCTCTCCTATGCATCCCAGTATACCCCCAGCCCTCCCTACTGCCTTCTCACATTGCTTGTTAACCTTAAGGTAATCTGATATGATTACCCCAGGTCCCTTCCTTTTGTTGTTGTTACTACCTCCCACCGATTGTGTATTCTTCCCTGGGTTCTTGTTTCCCAGGTGCATTATTTTGCACTTCTTTGCATTGAATCCTAGCTGCCATACTTCTGACCATTCCTCCAACCTGCCAAGTCCCTTTTCATCATTTCCACACCTCCTTGTGTATCAACCCTGTTGCAGATCTTTGTGTCATCTGCAAAAAGGCATACTTTTCCTTCCAGTCCCTCTGCAATGTCACTGATGAAGACATTAAAAAGGACTGGACCCAATACTGAACCCTGCGGTACCCCACTAGTAACCCCCCTTTCTTCAGAGTGGACTCCATTTACAATTACCTTCTGTGTCCTGTTGTCCAGCCAATGTTTTACCCAGGCTACCACCCTGGGTCCCACTCCCAGGCTGGTTAATTTGACTATTAATCTTTTGTGTGGGACTGTGTCAAATGCCTTGCTAAAGTCTAGGTAGGCAATGTCCACAGCCCCTCCCTGGTCTACTACTTTGGTCACCCTGTCAAAGAAATCTATTAGATTCGTCTGACATGACCTTCCCGCTTCACGGATCAAGATTTTGGCATTGCTCTTGGTCCCCTGTGGACATCACTGTCCCTTTGAAATTCAGTACTCCCTCACCTTATCACTTGGGATTGAGCCCTTCCAGCTTGAATCACAGTTCCCGCTGGCTGGAACACAGATTAAGTGATCGCAGTTGAGAGGGAGGCTCCCAGGGACAGTCACATATGATGTAGGCAGGCAAGCTGCAACAGTCATCTGTGTGGGATGAGCCCCTCTCCCACCCCTTAAGCCCTCCACCCAACCCAGAATGAAAGCCATCTGTGATGTTAGTCCTGTGGATTGAAAAAGGCTGATACCACATGGTCACCTGTGGCATCAATGCCATCCTAGTTCCCACCATAGGAGGCACCGCTAGAGCTTGTGAACCCAGTATCTCCTCCAGAGTCTAAGCTACTGCCCCTGCAGTACCCCACAGACACCTCCAACATGGGGCATGGGAGCTGGGTTCAAGATGTGAACCCTGGTATCCTACATAGCAACTTAATATCCTGTGCAACCAGTTAAGGTTAACAACATTTTTTTTTTAATCTGTATTTTGTTGTCTCTTCATGCCACCGCACCATGCCCCTGCTCTCAACTGCCTCCATAGCACTCTGGATAGCTCCCCAAGCAGGGTAAGAGGTGGGGGATTTACCTTCAACAGCATTCATCATCAGGTTGGGGGAATACCTGGGGTCCATCGTCTGCAGACAGTTGGGCCACATATTTTTCTTCCCCCTGCTAGAAAGCCAGCACTACTGACACCAAGAACATGCAAGCACACATAGTGTATGGTGGCACAGAGTCAGCCAGCAACTGCCCAACCAGATGCACTCCCTGCCTGTAGCGTCAGCTGTGGTCACCCAGGTGGCATCGTGGCAGTGGTGTTGCAGTTTCCCTCCTCAGAGAGGGAGAACATTCTCTGGAACATGCAATCCATCTCCCCTTGGCTGGCCACTGGCAACCAGAGTCCACTCCCAAATCCCAGTCACCCACGTCACAAGCAGCAGCCCCACCTCTGCACACATGGGCCAGCTACTTACAATTATTTTAACATAATGCATATAATTGACTTGTAGGCCTCCTAAATGTTGTTTAATGTAAAATCATGTCCCCTATTACTAAAACCTGACATATCAGTGTCATAAATGAGTACTACAGGCTACAGCAGAAGTATTTAATTTTCCTTTTGATGTGGCCAGCTGACTAGACACTAAGCAGATTATTAAGAGCACCCAACCCACAGAACCAGGCAGCCATATCGGATAACACACATACACACTTCTGAAATGTCAGACCATTATCAACGCCCAAGTGCTGTGGCAGCAAAAGTGGAGTTCAGCATTTTAGACAGGAAGGAACTGGCACATCAGACAGCCTGAACACTTAAGCAGAGAGTCACAGGGGCCTGCAGGACAAATGGGCTACCACAACTGATGACTGAGCAGAACAACAGTAATCTTGCAGCTTTGGGCAACACCAAGCTACCGGCCAGTTCTGAATCTGATTTGAAAAGTTAAAATTGGTAATAAAAACAATGACCACAGGCTGCAAATCCCCCCATGAGAATACTTGACAAGCCCGTTTGCCAAGAGCTTTCCTTAAAAGATGAGCAGGCCAATCCATCACATTTACTGTCAACATCAAGAAAGTACACTTCAGAACTCAATACTCATGTGCAAGAGTTTTTTTTTTTGTTAATTTATATTGCATGCCATCTCAATCTAGCAGAGCCCTTTGGCACCTCCCCCCAGCCCCCACCAACCTGCAATTTGTCTGCCCCCTCAGAGTCCCAGTTTACCCCCGTGGACTGGACACAGAGCATATCCTTAAGGGTTAGAAGACGGATGAGGTGGCAGGGACTGGCCCGGATATACTGGGGTCTGCAGACGCAAGCACTGGGGGACACTTTGTCCATTTGCTTCTTCCTCCTGTCCCCCTGGAAGTCATCGGTGCATGAAGGGGATGAATGGGCATGGATACGCATTGGGTACACAGCCGAGGCCCCAGGCTGACGTCCTCTCCCTCCAGCTCAGCACCCTCTGCTGCACTGCCACCTGTGGTCACCCAGAGGGCAGTATCGCAGTGTGGTTGGCGCAGTGGGGATGGTGATGGGTTCAGTTTAAAGATAAGACTTTCATGGGCCCATGTAGCCACCAACACTCATAAAGTGTAATTCTAACACTGGAGAGGAGGCAGATTTATACCACTCCTATCAATTCATAATGCAGACTATTAAAGAAGAAATTCACCCCCCCTCCCCCCGGCAAACTTTGCATCCAGGTGGGAGGGAGGAGCTTCATCATCCTTGAGCAAACTATCTTTGTACACCACTAAGCAAGTAGGGAGTGCAGTATTTACAGTATAACCCAACTCTGAAAGTAAACCAGCTGAAGTTTATTATAACATAGGTAAGAACTTTCCTGTCACTTGATTGGCTAAAAGCAAGTAGAAGAGTATAATTATCTGGCCATAATTACACTTCTGTACTTCTGTTTATGCTGTGCATCAGGTTCAGCTACAATATCAATACACCTCATAGGTACTATGTTTTTACTTTCTGCTCATATTTCAAAAGAGAAGATAACTTAAAAATACGCTTTTTTCCTTCCATTGACAAGTATTTCTTCTGCTACCCCTGAAGACCCCCCCCCCCCAGGCTACAACTCTCAGCCCTGTCACCTACCTTTCCGAGTTCTCAGTCCCCATTTCTTATAGATACCTTGGTCAGTAGTGCAGGGCCTGCAGGGTTCCTACCTTTATCCTGTCAACTGGGGTTATTTTCATGTGCATTTTGTGCTTCTGGTTTCCACCGGGGCTGAGTCACAGCAATGGCGAACATGCATGTTACGTGGACCTGTGTTGGGTCGCCTTCCCACGGCCTCACCTGCTGCTCCACCCAGCCTCTGCCACGTGGTGGTAGTGGAGCTAGGCAAGCTGCCCCCCTCCCCAAGGAGAAGAGCAGTACATGAGGTGCTCAGTCCTCCTTCCCTTGGCAGGCCCCCAAGTGACCCTCATCCATTCCTGAACCTGGATCACAATGTGTGGCAAATAAGAGACCAGCACCTTAGCCTTATGTGACACTGGGCCATTATTTAAGAATAGTTTTAAGTAGGGAAGGGACAGGGGAAATTGTTTAACCAAGAAAGGCACACTAAGCCAAAGCTTGTTTCCAGGTGTGACCTGGGAGCACAAGGAAGTTAAGTGCCTTGCCCAGAGTTCAACAGTATGTAAGTGGGGGCTGTTGGATTCAAACGCAGGTCTCCAGGTTTGTAGCTCAGAGCTATAAACCACTGCACTATACTACCTCTTAGTAGAACCCATGTTGTACATGCAGTGACACTTAAGGAATGTTTAATCATAGTCAATAATTGCACTTGTTCGCGTATGCTTTATTTTGGGGGGGTTGTTTGTTTTATACTGTATTTATATCCCCAAGTTCTCCCTGGTAGCCCCCTTCCTGAATGATCCCCCCAGCTCTGTCACCTGGCTCCTACGTGGTTTACCTGTGCCTTGTCCTTGACCCCAGGACTGTGGTTATGCCCGGTCACCAGTGCAGGGCTTGTGGAGGGTCAGTTGATCATGCTGCCACCCGGGAGGGTTTTTCCTCCATTTTCTCCCATCCCTCCCGTTGCTGGGGTATGACACATCAATGTGTGCATGTGGTAACATACACATGCTACAAAGTCCCACAGCACCCTTCCTTCTGTTGGGGTCCCCAACCCATCCTACCCTCAGGCCCCCACCTGGGGGAAGTCATGCGGCGGGATGACCAAGCTACCCTCCACGGGAGAGGAGAGTTGTCCTACAGGTGCTTGATCCTCTCCCTCCCTCCCCCCGGCTAACCCCCAAGAATCCAATGCCTGCTCGCAAACATGGGTCGCCAGTGTGGTAGGAGGTAAGACATGATGCCTCAGCCCTCCATGCCACTGGGCCGGCCCGTTGTTCTTGTATGTTTAAAGGAAATCTGTACAAGCCCCTTGTGCCTAACTTTACACTTGAGGCATGCAATTTTTTCATATCGGTTTTTCTGCCTCCTCCATTGTCACTCAGGAATGTAGCATGTATTTGGAAAAATACCATGATGGCGGGGGGGGGTTACTTCCACAGTTTTTACCCTGAAACTCCCTCTCTCTTCCCCGTGGTGTGGCCAGAGCTTCTGTCAGAGCACGAGTGTGTGCACACATACACACACACACACACCACCCCTGTAATGAGAGTAAGCTCCCTGGCCCAGTTGCAGGGGTCACAGTGCTGGAACCTACTGCCAACCCTCACCAATTGAGGCACACTGTCTTGTGGCAGCTACCTCAGCATGGCCTGCATCCCAGTGCAGCAACCTGAGCTAAAGGTGGCACAAGGCATGTGATTATTCACCCATCATTACACATCCTGATGTGTCTTCCTGCATACACAGGGGGAGGAAGTCAGTGCACTGCTCTTGCATCTTTCCCTATAAATCATCTCTATACCCAGGTTGCTGGGGATGGGGTAGAGAGGAAAGTGTTGTGCCACTTGTCTTCTCAATAAATCAACAGAGAAACTTCTATTCCTCGCAGAACAAGAGGAGATGCATCCCATCTCCCCCAAACAAATTGCTCTGGAGAACCAAGCCAACTGCTCCTGGCTGTGTGCTTCCCTTCTCTCTTTACCTATTCAGTCCAGCCCACTGTGGCATATTCGGGGACTGACTCTGTCCCGCACACAGGTAAATGCTGCAGCAGCCTCAACAACATCCGGGTACCACTAACTAAACTGGGCCATATAAAGCAGAGCTCACGCATTGCGCAGACTGACTGAAAAAAGTGTCCACATGATTCCCTTGCAACAGACTAATGTGCATACCTCTCAACTGCCTTGAGTTTCAGGGAAGTCCCTGAATGTGCCTAAACAAATTCTGTGATCACTGCAGTATTTGGCATTTCCATCACCAGAGAGTATGGACTCGAAGCATTAAATTATGACAAACATTAAAATCTGTCTCTCCTTCAGCAGATACTTTTCTCACTAAGCCACACACAGAAACAGGCATCAGGAGCAGAGCGTTTCATGTGTTTGTCTCAGATTTCTCTATGTTTTCTCCCTGATTTGGAGGACAGGAGATCGAGGGATATGCTGAGGTAGAAAGCATGTGCTGGTGCATTCTGAACGTAAAGCTGTCACTGAGACTGGGAAAAGGGGCTGGTTGAGGGTCCTATATTTTCAGGACCCCATAGTGAACATTCCATATAGCAGGCCTCAAACACCATTTCTTCAGTTTCACTTCAGAAAGTGCACATCTCATCTGCAGCTAGTTACCTCATCACTGTGTTCTACCGCATTTATTAGCCAGCAGCTCTATAAATACACCTGCACATGTTAAAAAAAAAAAAAAAAAAACTGCAGGAGCTTATAGAAGGAAATAAACAAAAAAAGGTGAAATAAGCAGAATAAATAAGAGGAAAAATGGTTCTACCAAAATCCATAGTTATGAGTAAAACTATGGCATCTTTTAAGACATCTTTAGATCAATATATGGGAAAATATGAGTACCACCACTGAGTAAGTGGCGAGCAAAAATGGGTCCTCAGACCCCCTAGCTCGTATTATCCTATGAATCCTATGAATTATTCTAGTGCACATCTGGAAATGGGTAGTCCATGCTTTGGTCATTTGTTCTGCATAGACTGAGTCGAGACTGGGGTATAGGGAAGAGGGGTGGAGAAAAAAGCATAACTGGGGAATAGCAAACCCCCTAAGGTGTTCTGAAATGGATGAGGAACAGGAGGACTCACCAAATATTTTAATTTTCTGTTTTGTCTGGCTTCTGCCTGCAGTCATGTAGCCCTCTGATCTCAAAGTGAGGCAGGCAGATGGTGCGCCACTGTAGCTGCCTAAGACTAGAACCCATCCTGTCAAGAGAAAAAACAGACAATGCCTCTACGTGGGCAGAGCATCCCAGCTGGAGCAGTGAAATTAGACTAAACGGCTCACTCATCTTCAGATTTTACTGAGCCTTCTACCCCCTCCCCAGGTGGAATGACAGGTTCTGCCCATCACCAGCAATCTTTCACCCTGCCACTGTGTGCCCACCAACACCTGTTTCCTGCATCACCAGTGCCTAGTGATGTGGCAGATGACTGCATCTGAAGGAGGTCCTCCTACCAGCCCTCAGGGGTGTTCTAGGTCATCACCAGCAATTTTAAACAGGGGTTCAAGTTTTGCTTTGAGCCAGCATCAGAATTTGCCATTCTTAATTTGGGGGACTGTGCCTCTCAAACCTACTGTGTATAGTGAAGATAATTAGGGGAACCCAGCTGATTCTGGGGAAATAAAACCAGTAGATCCAGAGAGTGGAGAACAGGAGCTCAGTCGCTACCGAGGATGAGAGGTCAGCCAAGCACATCATAGAAATGGCAATATGCGGTTTAAGCATGAAGATTTTTTTTATCATTTTTGTTTGGAGCCACCTTAAATGTCCTGATGTTTTATGGATCGTTCCACTTACTGATAGACTTTAAAGGTGCTCCAGTGCTCCTCTGAAAATTCAGCGTATCCCATTATATGTTTCCCTACAATCTGATATACTAAATCTCAGAGGATCGCCCTTCACTCTCCAGGAAAGACTATAAAGAAACTGAAGAAAAAAACTAATAAAGAAAATGCAATGATAAAAAAAGAGCAAACTTCATTGAATGTGAACCTGATCTTTAAACCACTGCCCAGGAAGAAGTGAGGAGATTTTAAGGTAGCACAAGCAACAATAAATTGATTAAAATAATCTTCATGCTGTTGATGAGACATGACTTATCCTTTAAACACACACTGTGTGGCTAACAAGGTACTCACCTGAAAGAATAATATTGGCCCCCTAGACAGACATCTGCTCAACCTGTACTTTTTCTACGGAATGCCAACAGGGAACCAAATGACTTGGAACAGAAAAAGGACTGCCCTGCAGATCCTGGGAAGTGAGGCTGAATTGCACAGACAGCAAAGGAATGAGTGTAGTCTACTCAGTAGAGTGGGGAGGGGGAGCAAAGCACATAAACTGAAGTCCAGTACACCCAGCAAAGGGCAAAAAGCAAGCCCAGCCCTCCCAGCAGATAGGAGAATGGAAGTCTAGCACACCAAGCCGGTTGCGGGGGGGATCTGAGCCCTGCATATCCAGCAGAGGGAGGAATGGGTCCCCACTGCACCCAGCAGAGGGGAGAATGAGAGCCAAACAGAGAAGAGCCCAGCACACCCAGCACAGCCTGGGGAGGGCAGCCTAGCAGTGCTGACTGCTATTGCTCACTGGACCTATCTGTATATCCACTTTATTCACACATAGACCTGCACTCCAGCACTAGGTCCACAAACAATGGGAACTCACCATGTTCTTACGAATATGTTTTCCTAAGAATTCTGTAGTTCCTTCAGTGACAGATAGCGTTTGCTTTACTCGACACTAGCTCCAATAAGGTCTGTGGATCCTTGAAGCTTTTTAAACTCCCCAAAATAAAACATCCAGTTCAGCTGCACCCCAAATCAAATAATTTCCATTTCTGTCAAACCTGATGACATATCTAGAATGAAGACATATTTTATCTTCTCTCCCTTCTCCTGTTGTGCTCTTAATCCCAGCTCGATAAGCAGGCAGATAAGTAGGCAGTTTTCCCTCTGAAACTGTAAACTTCTGTTCTCACACCTGTGCCAAGTAAAACTGTATCCTTTGCTCCAGCCAACTGCAGGAAGATAACATCCTTTGTAATGCTGCAAGATTTCCTTTTATTTGGTCATTTTGACACAAGACCCGTGGAGAAACGTGAACCTGCTCTTCATATTAAACAGCAGTCTGCCTCTGGGCTTCAGAAAGTTGAACTCTGTGTTTGACAATGGGCGTTTTTTTTCCCTTGTCAATCATTCAGCTCTACTCCCAATTGGACTTAACGCCTCACTTATGAAGGCACCATATATGAGCCTATCCAACTGCACCTTGCTGATACAATAGCCAGTTACTATGGTAAGGGACCAGGATGCCACCTTGTGGTCCATGGCAGTACCTACAGGGTTGATTTGCCATAAAGCTGCAGTCTACTAACAAGCATTTGTCAATGCCAAATGTTTGCTTGCTGGTATTAACATTGGAAATGCAGGAGTCAGACAGATTCAGAGTAGGAATGGCAGTGAAGTATTGAACTTCACGCCAACCCCACCTCCACCTTGCAGAGACGGACAAGCATTGGGGTATGCGTTTGAGTTGTCACCCATAACGTTCATGGCATTTCACCTCACCCTACCCTACAGACACTGACAGTGTTGAGGTGTGCCTTGGGGTGTCTGGCTTTACAGTCACCCCACCCATAAGGACATATGCTGAAAGAGCAAAAAGAATGGGTGAACTCTGGGGCGAAGAGTCCAAGGCACAGCTCAATGCCTGTCAGTAGCTGCAGGGTGGGGGTGGGGTTGGAATGGCATAAGCATTACAGTCGGCAATCCAAAGGCACACCCCTGATGCCTGTCAGTCTGTACAGGGTGGGACGTTATGGTTAGAAACCATCACGCCCCAGGCATTTGTTGGTATTTGCAGTACAAATTTTCAACATGAAATCCAAAAGAGCTCTGCACTCGTAGTACTCTGTGAATCCTGAATGAAACACCGGCCTCTTTTAAATGAACATGAAGGTTTTTATTTCCAGGTGTCCAGATTCACAATAGTGCTGCTCCTTAATTTTCAATCCACAACCAAATGTTAGTGCATCTAACAACAAAACGCACTAAGTCCCAGCGCTTTGACCACGTATGTGGTCTTCTTCAGGAGATGGATAGTGCATTGAGACATTTTCTTTTATTGCCACTACTGCCAGACATTGACTGCCCCTACTGGTTAACTGACAGAACTTTTCTTTACTTTCAGTGGCTCTGGTGGGTCTCAAACCTTAAATCTCAAAATTCATTTTTACGTTAAATTTTTTGTATTTTTTTATATCTTATAGCATTTTAACATTTATATAAACAATCAATTACCTTTTGTCATAGTAAATTGACTATATTCAATCACAAAATCAATATTTATAATAAATTTCAAAAAATGTTAAAAAAAATATATACAAAAGAAAAAAGGGATGAAAAAGTATGAAGAAGCTAGCTGATGAGACTATTAAACCATTTATACAGTAAATTCTGAAGCTAATATGAGATTACTTTTATTTTTCAAAATTAATCTTTAAACTTTTATGTTAATCTCACTAGAAATTGTTCATTTTTCTAACAACTTGGATTAAGCTTAATACTATCTAGTTCTTATTTCATTGTAATGGAACATGTTTTTAACATTTTCTGGAGATTCATATCACCTGAATTTGTAATAATCATCCATAGTGTTCCACAATTGGTGTCAAAACTGACAGAAACAAATGATTTGTGAGTTAAGAACAGTCTTACTTTTTGAAGTTCAAAATCAAATTTCTCTGTTCAAACTGCAGCCAGAAAGTTCCAAGAACACTGATCACACCCTTTGTCTTTCTGTTCCATTTTGTAGGTGGATCAACCTCCTAGGATTCCAGAGCATGAACTAGGGAAAGGAAAAATAGAAGGACATTAACTTTACGTGTTGTTGCCTGTTTTTATTTCAAGAATGGTTTGAGATCCCACTCTTTAATTAACCCATGTGGTTGAATACTATTTAAAGTGAAGATCCAAAAACTCTGTCTTTGTAGGAGTTTATTAAGTCTATCACCCCCGCGTGGATTTCTCTCAACCTGTTCAATAGCCATAAATTTCGTACCATCAGGTCTACTATTGTGTGACTTCATGTAGTGACCCACTAGTGGTTTGCCATAAGCTTCTGCCTTAATGTTCCTTACATGTTCTTGTACTCGTTGTTTTAATGGTCTAATAGTTCTTCCAATACAGAGTAAGCCACAAGGACACCACAGAGAATACATTACATAGGTACTATTACAATTTAAAAAGGAACGTATCTCTACTTTTCCACTGTAGCCATCTAATTCTAAAGTTTTTTTAGGACAATAGTAGTCACAGATATTGCATCTGCCACATTTATTATACATACCAATGGGTGGTAAGGGGACCCCCATTCTGTGCTCTAGTGTTGGTGGTGCAGTATATCTGCTCCTAACGAGTTTGTCTTTCAGACTCTCAGCTTTTGAAAAGGTGATTCTTGGACTTTCACCCAATTCCTGAACCAGAACGGGGTCATTAAGGAGCACAGGCCAAAATGTTTTCACTATAGCCCCAATTTCACCAGCCTGATTGCTGTATTGGGTCACAAATGTTACTGGAATGTTAACTTCCTTTTCAGTAGTTTTGCTTTTTGGTTTAAGTAGATTTTTTCTTGATTGTGATTTTGCCTTTTCTTTTGCTCCCAACAAGATTTCCTCTTTCAACATGGCCATTTTTGTGGCTCCCACCTCAAGAAAGCATTTGGGACCTCTTCTCATGAAAAGTGGCACTGTGATTTTGTCAATGTGTCCCGAAATCTGAGTTTCCACAGCGACCATGCCATTGTGCGCCAGATGTATGAAAACACAGATAGGGCAGGATGTGAAGAATGACAGCTGTACCATTCATAGGGAGGTGTGAAGAGATGGCAGTGCGGAAAATCTGTAGTGAAAATATTAAAAATGCTCAAACATACGAGCGTACATGGAAACTGCACAATGCATGAGCGTAACACAGTCATTCAGTGGAATTATTTCACCAAATTTTCAACATAGGCATTTTGTGACCTCTGCTCATGAACACTGTCATTATGATTTTCTTAATCTGTCCCGAACATTGATTTCCCACAGCAACCGTGGTATTCTGTGCCAGATGTGTAAACGCATATTTGGGGCATGATGTGAAAAATGACAGCTGTACTGTTCATAAGGACGTCTGAAAAAATGCCAATGTTGAAAATCTGGAGTGAAAATACTACAAATTTGCGAAGTTGTGAGGATGCATGGAAACTGCACAATGTACGCTTGTAACACAGTCATTTTATGGACATTTATCACCAAATTTTCAACATAGGCATTTTAGAACCTCTGCTCATGAACATAGTCTCTGTGATTTTACATATGAATATACATACGAACATATGAACATACGAATCTGCCAGCAGAACACACCAATCAGTCTATGTAAGTCTGCCCGAGTGTGCAGCTAGCACCCTAGATTGCAGCTGCCCCAGCCTCCTCCTCCTCACTTCCTCCTTCGCTTGTCCCAGCCCCTGCCCCCTGACTCTTCCTCATGCTTTATCCCACTCCTCCTAAAAGCAATTGACTGTACTACATGTTATCACCCCCTCTGGCAGTGCATTCCAACTAGACCCCCCCCTCAGAGAAGTAGTGCCACCTCATTTCCCTCTTGAAACGTCCCCCTTCCATCCTTAGTCCGCCCCTCATCTATCTTCCACTCCTCAGTTTAAATACCACCTCGGTGTTAGATTTATTTAACCCCTCAGGTATTTAAACGCTTCAATCATATCCCCCCATCCCTCCTCTCCTCCAGTGTGTACATGTTCAGCTCATTCAGCCTAACTTTATATTCCTTTCCTTCCATCCCCTTTAACATATTTGTTGGCCTCCTTTGCACCCCCTTCAGTAACTTTATATCTCTCCTCAGGTATGGCCTCCAGGATTGCACACAGTACTCTAGGTGCGGTCTGACCAATGATCTGTAGCGAGATGGGATCACATCCCTGTGTTTGGATGAGAACCCTGGTGCGATACACCCCAGCATCCTGTTTGCCTTTGCTACTGCTCTCCTGCATTGGGCTGAGTTTTTCATGCTCCCAGTTACCAACACCCCTAGGTCCTTCTCCTCCTCTGTGATCCCCAACCAGTAGTCCCTCTTCTGGTTCTTAGCCCTGAAGTGCATCACCTTACACTTCTTTGCACTGAATCCTAGATACCACTCCACTGACCACGTCTCTAGTTTGGTTAGGTCTCCCTGCAGGGTTTTCCATCCATCCTCTTCATCCACTACCACCCCAATTTGGTATAATGTGCGAACAGACTAATCCTGCTCCCCACTCCATGTGTTGTATCAGAGATAAAGAGCCGAAATAGCACCGGGCCCAACACTGCCCCCTGCAGTACCCTGCTTGTCACTGCTCTGGGTGCTGAGAGCTCCCCCACCACCAACCCCCCCTTGCACTCTCCCCTGTAACCAGTTCTCTCCATTTAGTCAGCTTTTTCCGCCCCCACCGTCAACTCCCCCCCCCGTCTCCCATGAGGCACTGTATCAAAGGACTTACTGAAGTTCAAGTACAGGACATGTACCGCATGGCCCCTGTCCAACTCCCTTGTCACCCAGTCACAATACTGTATTAGGTTGGTTTGACAAGACCTCCCTGAGACGAACCCATGTTGCCGCCCATCTTGGAGGCCATTACTCTCTAAGAATGCCACCAGCCTCTCTTCCAGTATTGCCTCCATAAGCTTACCCACTATGGACGTGAGACTTAAAGACCGATAATTTCCTGGCTCCTCCCAAGGCCCACTCTTGTGTATAGGCACCACATGGGCAACCCTCCAGTCCTGGGGCACACACCTCATTTCCAGGGAGGTGATGAACAGATCTTCCAGCAGCTCAGTCAACAGCTCCGCCATCTCCCTCAGCACCCTGGAGTGGATGCCATCAGGACTTGTGCCTTGTCCACCCTTACTGCTCTCAGCCCCTCTAGCACCCTACTTCCTGTGATCACTTTGTCTGTCACCTCCTCCCCCCTTTCCCCCCAGCCCATTCTGGTAGTAGGCCATCCCTCTCCTTAGTGAAAACGGAGCAGAAGTACTCATTTAGAATTTCCACTTGCTCCTCCCACTTTTCCACCCAATCCCCTCCCCGCTTTATCCTCACAATATGTTCCTTGCACTTCCTCTTTTCCCTGACATACCTAAAAAAGTCCTTTTACCCTCCCTTTATGCCCTGTGCAGAACTTAAGTACCTGGAGGCCTTAGCTTTTTTCACCTTCCTGGCAATCTCCCCTTGACCAACTCCCGAAAGCCTCCTTATTCTCTCCCTTCCCTGTTCTCCTCTACTTCCGGTATGCAGCCGTCTTTGCCCTCACCCCCCGCAGCACTTCCTTGTTCAGCCAGCATGGTTTCTTGCCTCTGCTCTTCTAACTCCTGGCCCTAGTGCAGGCTACTGTGGCCTCTGTTATCCCAGTCTTTATGACTCCCCACTTTTGTTCTGCATCCATGCCTTATATCCAGGAGTCTCCCTTGCAGTATTGCTCTCATATCCCCAAAGTCCACCCTAATAAAGTCCTCCACCTTAGTGCCCATGCCTCCTGTCTCCCTGCCCAGCGCAACAACGAGCCACACTGTTTGGTGGTCGCTACCTGCTAGTGGGTCCTCCACCCTTACCTCCCTCACCACCTCCCCATTTGCCAGTACTAGGTCCAGAGTGCTACCAAGCCTTGTAGGCCCACTTACCAATTGCATCAGAAGGCCATCCTGGAATGCATCAAGGAGCACCTGCTCCCTGGTACTGCTAGTGGCCGGGGTGCTCTAATCAACCCATGGTGAGTTAAAATCTCTACTATCACCACACTCCCCTTCCACACACCCTCCTTATCTGCTCTGCCAACTCCCATCCAGTTCCCCAGATTGGGCTGGTGGTCTGTACACCACTCCCAGCCTCAGCTTTCTGCCCTTGGAGTCCAGGAGCTGCACCCAAAGCGCCTCTGTCCCCTCCTCTTCTCCCTCATCCCTTAGGCGTTTAATCCCTTCCCTCACATAGAGTGCAACCCCCCTTCCAACCCCCAGTCCCTCCTATATATCCTGTATTCTGGCATTGCCAAGCCCCAATCATGGTACTCTGTGGCCCAAGTCTCTATCACTGCAGCAATATCCACCTTCCCCTCTGAAAGGAGTACCTGAAGCTCTGCAATTTTGTTCCCCAAGCTTCTTGTGTTGAGAGAGATCACCTTCCACCCGTAGCCCTCCTTCTTCTCACTCTTCTCCTCCTTGGCCTGTGTCCCTCCTCCTGATAGTCTGCACCCTTTCTCCTCCTTATTCTTAGTGGGTGGTGGTGCCTTCTGTATTACACTCAGACCACTCTGCCAGCCCCCTCCCAGGGTTACTATGCCTCCGCCTTTACCTGTATCTAGGGAGGTGAGCTCATTAGGCTCCCCTGTCCGGACTTTTCTACCAACCTGTCTTTTGGCCACCCCCCCACTAGTTTAAATCCACCTTAGTAGAGATATACCCCTCTAATCCTGCCTTTAATAATCCCCTTCCCTTCCTGCTCAAGTGTACCCTGTCCCCCACATACAAGTCACTATTCCACCAGAACCTACCCCAGTTAGTCACTAACCCATCATTTCTGGTGTGGCACCAATCCCTCAGCCACTCGTTGAACTCCTCAATCCTACCCTTCCTCGCCTTGCTTGCACATGGTACCAGGAGTACCTCCAAGAATGCCACCGACTCTCCCCCACTCCTTCACACTGCCTGCCTGCCCAACTACTCGAACCTCTCCCTCCCTACTTCCACAGCCTCCACCGTCAAGTCATTTGTACCCACATGCAACACTAAATGAGGTTTCTTCCTCCTCTCACTGCACCCTTGAGCAGTGCCTGCATTTCCTCCCCCCCCCTGCAGTCCAACCTGGGGATAGCTTCAACCCAAATACGACTGTGCCTTTCCCCCCTTCCTCCCCATCTAACCCCTTTCAGTAGAGAATCTCCCAGAATGAGTACCCCCATCCCTTCCACCTTTCCTTCTAATGCCCCTTCCACCACCCCAGTATTAGTTCTTCCCTGCCCCTTACCCCCGGCCAGCTGCACCCTCTGTAACTTCTGTATCTGTTCCCCCTACTTCCACCTCACCCCTTTTCTCTGCCTTATTCCTCCTATCCCCCTTGAACCCCTTTCCAGCCTGACTACTTCCTACTGGGCTTCCCATGTTGACCTCCCCTCCTCCTTCTGATTTCCACCCCTCTCCTATCCCCCTGCTTGTCGATTTAGAGGCCCCATTCCCTTCTACCCCAATAGGGATGCCCTCCCATCCTCCCCCTTCCCATAGCCTTCTCTCCTTCAGTCACCACCCCCCTTCCTTACTAGCCCCTTCTGCCCTTTCATCCTCACTATGTCTTCCCTACCTGTTGCCATCCTCTCATGCCCGCTTGTCCTCCCCCTTCAGTATGTTCCTGCCCCCCATAGCAGAGGCTCAATCTATTCCTAGTTGATACCTCCTACATCTCTTCCCCTATTGGTTCCCCTCCTCTACTTGTTCCCCATGCCACCCCTGGTCCCACCCCTGGTCCTCCCTACCATGCCATCTGCTCTTTCCCCTGGTACTCGTCATGGTCTCTTCCTCCCCCAGCAGGAGGCCCCCTCACCTTGGGCACCCCCTCTCTTCTCCTCTTTTTTCTGCTAGTGCCTCTGATACTGGGGTCAGTTTTTGTACCTAGTTGTTCTTCCTCCGTTCCCCTTGCCATCTCCTATTCCCTTCCCACAGCCAGGATGCCTACCATACTCATCTGGCCTGCCACTTAGACTCCTCCCTAACCTCCACAGTTTCTCCCTCAAACTAGTCAGTCATCTACAGACCATACACCACCCCATGCTCCAAGCCCAGTCCAGGATCATGGCAGACCCACAGCCCATACACCCCATCACTCTATCAAAGATGCCCACCCTTTTGACATGTGGCACCTGCCCCATTTTGGCCCCCATCTTATGTTGCAGGATCTTACTCCCAGGTTCTGTACCCTACTACAACTGTTAGGCCCCTATTTACTCAAATTCCTGTTCCCCCCCCCCAACGCACACATTAGTCCCCCTACTGCCCCCTTGCCAACTGGGTTAATTCAGTCTCATATCTCATCCATTAGATACTGTATTACTGTAGCAACCCTAAAGCCTCCTTGTCCATTTTTCACCCCTCAGCTACCATAATTTTTGTTCTCAGCTCTCATATATTTTCACTTAGCCCAGTTAGAAATCCTATTGCACTCCCAAGTATTACTTAGCTCAGTTAGAGAAATAAACAGAACAAATAAATATGTATTATTACAGCAATCATAACAGTATTGCTCAGTTAGACAAATAAACAGAACAACTAAATCTGTATTATTACAGTAATCCTAAAAGTATCCAATCATTGCTTTGTCTCCACCCCAGAGACCCTGCTGTAATATAGGATCACAGAGGACCCTGGGCGGGAGGCTGGGCAACTCTAAAGTCCCGGCAGAGCTCCGTTGAGCTCGCTCACTCCCCCTCTCTCACTTGCTCGTTCTGTCTCTCCCAGTGCTGCAGGCTGCCCTTTTGTACTGGTCTCCTGCCTGCGTTGGTGCCTTTTTCTGCCTACAAAGAAATTCACAGCAGTCCCAACAGTGCTCCGTTGAGCTCATTCACTCCCCCTCTCACTCGCTCACTCTGTTTCTCCCAGCGCTGCAGGCTTCCCTTTTGTACTGGGCTCCTGCCTGGGTGCTGCCATTTTCTGCCCACAAAGAAGTTCACAGCTGTCCCGACAGAGCTCTGTTGAGCTCGTTCACTCCCCCCTCTCACTCGTTCATTCTGTTTCTCCCTGTGCTGCAGGCTGCCCTTTTGTACTGGGCTCCTGCCTGTGTTGGTACCTTTTCCTGCCCACAAAGAAATCCACAGCAGTCCTGACAGAGCTTCGAGCTCATCACCTCTCACTTCATCATTCATGTTTCTCCCAGTGCTGCATGCCGCCCTTTTGTACGGGCCCTGCCTGCATTGGCGCCTTTTCTGCCCACAAAAAAAAAATCTGCAGCAGTCCTGACAGAGCTCAGTTGAGCTCACTCATGCCCCCTCTCTCACTCGCTCGATCTTAATCTGTCCCAAACACTGATTTTCCACAACGACCACATTATTCTGTGCCAGAAGTGCAAAAACACATTTCGGGCAGGATGTGAAAAATGACAGATGTACTGTTCATAAGGAAGTGTGAAAAAATGACAGTGTTGAAAATCTGGCGTGAAAATATTACAAATTTGTGAAGTTACAAGGGTGCGTGGAAACTGCACAACGCACACTTGTCACACAGTCATTTCATTGACTTTTGTCACCAAATTTTCAACATAGGCATTTTATGACCTCTGCTCATGAACAGTGTCACTGTCATTTTCTCAATCTATCCCGAAAACTGATTTCCCACAGCAACCACACTAGTCTGCGCTGGACAAAAATGCATTTTGGCCAGGATGTGTAAAATGACAGCTGCACTGTTCATAAGGAGGTGTGAGAAAATGGCAATGTTGAAAATCTGGAGTGAAAATAAATGCCTGAGATATGCCCAAAGTTGAAAAAATCCTGTTTATGCCATTATACAGCTTGTCAGCAATTCTTCAGTTTACAGTCGGCTTTGATGAGTGCAGGCGTGATCCCGGTCCACCGAAGATCATCGCACTGGGCTCCTGAGGGAAGTATGGGGTGAGGGGGGTGTGGGGAGGTGGGGTGCACAGAGGATGGGTGCGGGTTGGGGCAGGGGCCATCAGACTCAACGAGGGACCATTTTCTGTTTTACAGGCTTACAAAAGGAAAGAAAATCCAAAAAAATCTCGGGAAGGTTTTTTTTTTTCTGTACAGGGACATTTAGCATGCTGAGGTGGGCTCCCAGCATGCTACCTGAGATGTTTTGGGTGAACTGTAGCCAACAGGGGATTAGGCACCCTCGTTGGCTATCGCAGTCTTGAGGGCAAGAGCCGAGGGGTTGGGCACCCTCCTGGGCACACAACAAATGGGGGGCTCCCACATCAGCAAATTGAACTGGGAAGGGGGAGGGACTGAAGCCAATGGGGATTGGGCCCCTGTCAGCAAAGAAAGACTGTTAAGGGCGGGGGACGCATGATGCCGAGGGGGACTGGGCACCCCCTCGGCACACAACAAATGGGTCATTATGCTGACGGTGAGTGGGCTCCCCATCACCAGAAGAGCAACACTGTGCCACATCAGTCAGGGCTGCTCCATCATCGCAGCCTCAGCTTCTTTCGAAATGACAGGCTGCTGCTGCTATAACAAGGCGTTCCCGGACTGATGCAGCTATTTTTCTTTCAAGGTGGTGGCATGCTTTAAAACTAGTATCACGGGCAGCATCATCTTTTATTGGTGCCCAACACACAAGCCCCAAAATGCAGTGGCGGCTTTGGGCACAACAGTGCCGCACCTCCACAACCTGCTGCTGAAGCAAGCTGCCACAACATGTTTCTTGTGCATGCAAGCAAGCAAACATAAAAATGGCTATCTGCAACTGGTGCATGGCCTTATCCAATTTTCTTGGCAATAACACATAACAAGTAAAGCTTTCTCACTATCGAGGCTGGGACAAAATTAACAAAGTCTAGGGTCAAGAATCAGAGGGAGTCCAAACATTCAGCCATGCATGCAGCATAGTTCAACACATGCTCACATATGTTGTGGCATGCATACTTTTGCACAGTGTCCAAAGGTTTGGATTCCTTCTCAGGAAGATGCAAGAAAGAACTAGGAATCATACATTCTGACTTCTTGGCCAGAACAAGTACAGAGGCATGCCTAAATCTCGTTAATGAGACTGAGGTAAGAAAGGTGCATCCTTATTTATAGATTTCAATCTGGAAGGCATGCAGAGCTACAGTCGCTGACTTCCTGAGTGACCTAGAAAGGGTAAGGGGTTAAACTTACGGGGGGGGGGGGGCTGATGGGAATATATACATACTGGAGTTAGAGTATTGAGGAATTAGCAAAAATAATTATGGAACAATACAAGTAGAAGTGAAGCACAAAATATTTATAATACATAACTGGTAAGAATGAGCACTGAATCAGAATATCAATGCAAAATAGCATGAATAAGCAGGTATCTGGCCAATATTCAGTCCTTGGAGCACATAAACAATTTTTTTAAATTTAGTAAAAAAATCTCTTTGTGGCTTAACAATCATGATCATGTTACAGAACGATGCTTAAGTTCTATTTTCTGCGACCCCTCTGTGTTAACATGCTTTGCTTACTGTTTAGATGTTCTTACTTTTACAGTTTATTTTTTTTTCTTGTGTATTTCAGCCTGTATGTAGCTGTTCCTACTGTATTATGTTAACCTGTTGACTGCTGCTGTCCTCCCTGGGATCCCCATGAAAATGAGATGCTGCATGTCATGGGGTTATCCTGGTTGCAGTAATTTCCCATAAATTAATGAAGCCCTAACCACTACATCTAGTCCCACAACCACCTCCCGCCTCTTTCCCAGATCCTCTTAAAACACAACATCAGACCTATTGCATCTTTACCTTTCCCCTCACAATCTTGACCTGCGTGTGGTGGGGGGCATGGTCAGGTTAACTCAGCATTAAAGGGGCTCCCGTCTCCCTCTAATGTGTGTCACTTTTGAAGTGGCCGAGTTGCTTGCTGGGAGTTACTGCTTCCTGTGGTAAAAGATTTCTAAACAGAAATACTAGCATAAACAATGCAAGCTTATTGATGCACAGATCAGTGAACTCTAGTTGCCTACTACTATCTACATTGACCTAGCCTGGACATACAGTACCTGACCACAGCACCCCTCCACCAATCAAGCATTTGGGTGCTGGGGAGGGGGCAAAGACTTTGGACAGGGGGAATTTGCCCCATAAAGACAGCTGGCTTGTGGGAGGTGGGAGGGGACCCAGTGAGCGAAAAGTGGTTCTGCGATCAGGACTGGTCAGAAGGAAGGTGCAAACTGTGATTTGCAGCAAACCACAGTTTGCACATGGAATATGAACACCGTGAAGTGGATTGGCCAAATATCAGTACTGACTGAATAAGAATATTGTGACATTCACATACCCCTAATCCTTGAACCAGGTATTCTGGAGCTCCCTCTTCATGCAAGAGAAGACACAGTTACTCACCTGTAACTATTGTTCACTACAGGTATTCTTTCTACAGTCTGACTTGTACAGTCATCTGAGCACACCCGAAGTACTCAGCAAGCCCGCTGACTAGAGCTTCAGCTTCTTCCCTCAAGTCTCATGCCCTCACCCTTCCATGCCTCAGATGCTTCAACAAGTCCCACAGGAACATGAGGCCATGGCAACAGGCAACTGAAAATCCATGAGGGCTAGTAGCTAGTGGAGGTGGGGTGGGTTAGTGTGACTGTAGAAGGAATACCAGTAGGGGAAAAGGTTTGTTGCTTACCAGTAACACTAGAACTTCAAGAGATGCTTCTCCTTGGAGCAGCATCTTCGGAACTGTAAACTGTGTGCATCAGGACCACTTGGAAACATTTGCCTAGATGGGGCCACTGATCATGACTTACACTGTCAGTAGTTTTATACTGTGGATGGCTCTATATCCTCTCAGTTTTCCAGCTGGGGACAATCTCAGAGTTGTACCTTACCGAAGGGAGAACAAAACCCTGACCAGGCTGACACGAGAGGCAGAGGTTCTGGAAAGAAAAAGCCCATGGGAAGGGCACAGAAAAGATGACCAAGTGTGCAGTACTTGGCATGTCTTGCAGCGTACACCACTTGAAACAGAGAAGTGGGCAGGTGGGAGGGTGAGTTGTGGCTCTGTGGAAGAGATTCTCTGAAAGAGCTACTGTTACTGATGGTTCTATGATGCCGGTTCAACAAAAATATGTCGACCCAACATTACAGCAACGGCTGTATGTCAACCATAATTGTGGTCGGCATTGTGCCATCCAGAAAAGAAGTGTGCTGTAGTGGGGGGATGAGCCCCATGCACCCCCCCATTCTAAAATAACTAACTCCAAGTCAGAGCTGTTTCAGGGAGGGGGTGCAGGTCCTGAAGAAGCCGTGCCAGGGTCCCACGCGACCATAACAGCCCTCTGCCAATGTTGTCGTCACTATAATGGTCTTCGGCGTAAATGTTTTGCTGTCAGAGCAGCATACCATTACTGATAAGTAACTTAACTATCTTCTTTGAGGACATCTTTCTCCATAGAGCCACACCTTTCAAATGATTCCTAAGCAGTACAAGGCAGCAAAATGGGAGGAAGGACATAAAGCCTACAATGACAGCGGGCCATGAAGAATGGCAAGAAGGTATTCCTCTAAACTGTAAATATTATACCACATGCTTGTTTCATGGCAGAGGAGTTTTCTGAGCTTCATAAATAAATCAGCACCACTGTTGCTTTCAATGGTACCAGACCGCAAAGACCGCTCCACCATGTTACAGTGTCCCTGATAAAACAAAAACAGCCGAGAAAAACAAATACCAGCACCACTGCATTAACAAAAGGGCTGTATTCAATAAACAAACTTAATAAACCGTCTGTGAAAAACATGGGTCACCACCAATATCCCTGACTGGTTTTGTGTATTGCATCATCAGAGGGATGCAGTGGTGCCGGTATTTGTTTTTCTTTGCTTTCAGTGGTACCTTGTATCAACAGCTGTCGCCATCACTCTGATATGGACTCCAAGCAGGAAACTTGTGCTGCATCTGAGCTGGCATGATTTTTACTTTCCAGAGCAGTCTTCATGTTGCTTGTAGCCCTTTATTCAAAACGCACACAACAGCTTTGACACAGGGTTATTCTTCTGACCGAAAAAAATGTCCTAGTTTCAGCTTAATTCCCTTCCACACTGTGAACCATTTCAATGTACAAGTAGAATGTTTTTAAGATGCTTAAAAAGTAAAACTTGAAGTTTTCTTCATAGGTTGCAAAAGGGTGGGGGTGGGGCTGGGGCTTAGTAGAAAACCTGAGTTCAGAGCAAGAATTATCAAGGGAAGACTTACAGCTATTATTTTCAGCTGTGGAGGAATATGGTTCCTTATAGGAGCCTGTTCAGAACACTGATATGCTCGATATGAACAGTTTTTTTAATTAAATATTTATTAAGCGAGGACAGGACAAGTTTCATGGCAAAGATTATAACTTGACAGTATAACATACATAAGATGTAGACTATACAGTGATAACATAAAATGTCCAAAAAAACGTAATTAATATGATCAGCATCTGAAGCATCCAGCAAGTGAGTCCATGCCAGTAGAAGAACAGAGTTATCAAGGCATCTCTAGGGGGAGACATCCCATCACCCAGTTCTGGAGGCACCTCTAGAAGGTGACATCCCATCACCTAGTTCTGGTACGTCATACAAGTGAACCACAACTAAGACAGATGCTCCCAAAAACTGGTGAAAGACATTATAAAGCAGAGACAAGTAGGCAGCAGAAGTGTCATAATTGGCATCACCAGTTAAGGGACAAAGGAATCATTATAGGTCATAATATGCAATAAAACCAGGTTACTTACCTGTAATAGTAGTTCTAGGAGTGGTATATGTTCTACATCCACATTTCTGGCAGTGTCCCTTTCCCTTTAAGGCTCACCAGAATGTCTTCAAGCTGGCTGCACCCACCCACCTGGGTGGCAACTCCCTCGGCACTGCCCTGTGATGTCAGATCTTACCTGCTGGAAGCAAGACCGGTGTGCCACTTGCCAGAAGAGGTTGGGTGGGTCAGAGTGGATGTACATCATATACCACTCAGAAACTGCAGTTACATAAGAACTTACTGTAACAGTATACTTCGAGGAATATCTCTTGCAGTAGGTTATTACTCTTGGGAGGTCCCAGCAGCAGCCCAAGGAGGTCTGGAGGTAGTGGGTGTTCTCTTGCTGTTTGACCCCTACCCTGAAAGGTACCCCTTAGGTTATAATAATTTCCTCTCCTGTTGAAATATTTATACTTGTTACGCTGTTTGTAGTACATGCTTTGTACTGTGCGTAATTGCCTGCCTGAGGCTTGCAGGTCATCCAGAATGGTTTGTGTTCCGGGACCCAACAGTTTATCGCCTGAGAATGGGGCATTAGCTACCTTATGTTGTATGTCAGGTTCGTAGCCTGAAACTCTAAGCCAGGCCCGATGGCAGATAGCCACGCCTGTGGCCGAACGTTTGGCCAAAGTTTTGACCACATCATAGCCCAACCTTAAAAGGTGGTGGGAAAAGGATGCAATAGTGTTAATTATCGGGGTCAGTTGCTCCTTTTCAGAAGAAGGAGGTTGTTTGGCAATAAGTTCCAGGGCAGAAGTGCCCAAAGTACGTGGGTAATTTAGCATATGGCCCATATAGTTCAGTATTCTAATATTCAGAGTACTTGAGGCAATTACTTTCTTCCCCATGTAATCAAAGCATCTAGAGTCTTTGTCTGGGGGCAAGGAGCTTGTATGTTTAGGTTTATTAGTGTGCGCATAGGCCACTGTGATAACCACTGAATCGGCAGCTGGCAAATTAGACAAATATTGATGGTCTAATGGAGTCTGATAAAGTCGGTTCATTTTACGGGATAGAGCAGGGGCAGCCATAGGTTGGCACCAGGTGTCTGCAATCACATTTTGGTATGTAAAGATAATGGGTGGTATAACCAGGACCAGATCCGCTGGGAGTTTGAGATACTCCGCCATGTCCTTTCTTTGTTTATCTTGTTCTGTGGTAGAGAACCCCATTACTTTCTGTATTTGCATCATCATATCTGCAAAAGAACGGTCATCAGGAAGTGAGACAGCCCTGGAAGGTTGAGCCATATCCCCATCAAGAGAGGACGGTATGGAATAGAGAGAGTCTGCTTCCTGAAAGTCCATAGCTGGGAATTCCTCATAATAAACCTCCTCTGGAGTTGGCCCGCCGGCGCAGCGGTGGGATTTCCGCTTTTGACGCTGGCGACCCGGGTTGGGAACGAATCCGGGTCATCAGAGGCCGGCCGGGGAGTAGGATCGAAGGCCCGGCTGGGCAGCTCTCCTCTCCGGGAGGGTGTGGCAGCATTCGGTGCAAGTTAGGGACTCCTGGCGGAGGCCAGGAGTTCCCACGCAACCGACGCTTTGACAACCCATTGAGGCGGGCAGATGGTGACATCATGGCACGACCCCGCCTCCTCAGAAAAGTGGAAAATGGAGGAGCTGCCTGCCGCCGTGAATGAAGCTCGCCGCGGCTTCAATGTGCTCCCCAGGCCAAGCCTGACTAATCCCAGTGCCTGCGGCATATGCCAGGTGCCGCAGATACCGTGGGGTGAGCCACGGGTATCGAGGGCTGTGGCTGATTTGGGGTGCAGAAGCCGGCGGCCCGTGACCGGGCTGATAATTGGGCGGCAGGTAGCTCGGGGAGTAAAAGATTAAAATAAAAAAAAAATAAATAAAAAAAATAAACCTCCTCTGGAAGGCCCTCTATTATGTCTGGTTCATTATCTGAACAGTACTCCCCCACAGGTTCAGGAGGGATTAAGGAGGGAGAGACGGAGACTTCCGGTGACGTCATGGCATCGATGCGAGCCTAGTCCGTGATGCTCCTTTAAAATTCAGCCAAAATGTCTGACAGTTCAGGGGAACAATTCCAGCAAACGAGCAGAGGTAAATCTCAGCAAGATTGCAAGACGAACCACAAGGATGCAGCCAGATCAAAGTTGGATCCTCCCAGTAGGGCGGCCTCGCCGCAGGGCCGACGCTCCCCAGAATATGACACAGACGGAGAAGTTGAGCAGTTATCTTGGTCCAGATTTGAGAGGCTGCTCCAGGGGATATCAGAGTCAAGAAAAGAAAATAAGCAGAAGTTTCATGCAGTGCAGCAACAACTATCTGCCTTCGAGAGCCGGGTTAATCAATTGGAGGAAAGGCTCTCTGAGACGGAAGACACTGCTACACAAGTGACTAAGGTTGTACACATCTTACTACAGCAGATGGAAACCCTAAGGGCAAAATGTTTAGACCTAGAGGGTCACTCTCGGAGAGAGAATCTTAGACTGTATGGTCTTCCAGAGGACTCCGAGATAGCCCCAATATCCTCTTTTCTCGAGAATCTGCTGAAGGACGTGCCAGATCTCCCCCCCCCCCATGATGTTTAATATCGGAAGAGCTCACCGCGCGCTTCAGGCAAAACCACCAGACCCCTCAGCAAGACCCAGATCTATAGTCTTAAACTTGAACTCTTTTCAGCCAAGGAAGAGATCTTAAGGCGAGCCTGGGCTAAGAAGGAGATTAGATATCTAACCCATAGACACAGTCATCGACCACGATTATCAACGAATACAAGCAGAGAGTAAAATACTTGCTATACTGAGAGCGCTTAAGGAGAACTCTATACGTTTCCATACTCCATACCCTGCAAGGCTGAGGGTTTTCTGGGAGGAGGGGACAAAGACCTACACCTCTGCAGATGAAGCCTTGGAAGCCCTGGGGAAGTGTGGAACGGCGGTAAAGGAGAGAAGGAACCAGGTAGCAGGAAATTGGGAACCTTCCAACCAGTAAGCGTTTTACAGGAAGAAGGGGGGAACCAGAAGAGAGATGCACACGGAGCTGATGGGTACAATACAGAAACTCCTCGCGAAGAAGGCGATGCATAGAGAGTCTCCCCCGTGATAGAGCCTTGACCCCGCGGAGACACTTGCTTTATCCAAGGGATTAACGCTCCAGCTCTCGAAGGAGCGACCTCTGATCTAAAAACTCTCTGAAAAATCAAGAGACGATTTCTAGACTTCTCCTAACGGGACCTCTGTGTCATGGCAGTATGGACTGTGTTCAAAACCGAAAAACTTTGCACTGCCTAACATAACGGTGCCTTTTAAGCTGTGACCTGTGGGTGAATTTTCTCCCTCTTCCCCTGACATCCATTCTCAGACAGAAGCTGCCTTTCTTATTGATCCTCGGACCTTCTACCAAGTAGCCTGTGCGGATGGGAGGCCTTGGGGATCATTCGCATAATGAGCAGCTGTGCCATCATGAGAATTAGAAGGGAGTTCACTGAGGAAACCTCCCATACAAAGAATGTTTTTCTTTTCTTTTTGTATTTTGGTTAACAAATAGGAGGTTTATTCTACCTGCACCAAGTCTAATTGCAGATAGCGGGCGGTCCCCCCCCTCCCGCCTCTACTATAGTGCGCCACTCGAAACAGGGGTGTGTCCTCGGTGCAAGAGGCTTAAGGGACCACTATGTTGCATTAGACCCCCCTTTCCCCCTTCCTTACCCCCGGCGGAAATACTCCCTGGAAAACAAAGAAGGTGGGGCATAAAGACTCTGGCCCCCTTTAGAAGGGGAAGCTAATATGAAGTTAGGGGTGCAAGGACAAGATCTGAGATTCCTCCCAAGGATTAAATGAAGCCCTGGAGGCATAAATAGGGCCTGCCCAGCCCAGAGAAGGTGATGACCTTACTTCAAGGCACACCCAAAAGGAGCCTAGCGCTAGTGAGGCTCTAGGGGGGATCCCCTTGAAATGGTAGGGTAAATATCCCCCCCCATTCTCCCTTTTTAGGAGGACAAAGGGGCTAACAATTCTAGTGTAGCCCCCCAACCTTGGAAGCACACTGTTTGTGTTAGTTCAAACATTTGTTATGTTTTCAAAGTTTAAAGTTTGTTACATACTGTTGGTTAAACTTGGCAAGGCAGAGCAACTAGATAAGGCAGGAGTTAATGAAGCTGTACTAAGAGAAGTGAACCTGAGGGAAAAATGGGGCAACTACCAACGGGGAGAGTTATGTAACGGAAGGAGGCCAAATCTGAGAAATGTTCTCGAATCTATGAGATGACACAAAACTGGGTAGTATGCACATATAACGTGCACGGATTCACCAACCCTATTAAAAGGGCTAAGATACTCCAGTCATTGAGACGTCAGGGGGCGAACGTTCTACTACTGCAGGACACCCACCTCTCAAATGCTGAACATAAAAAATTTGAGAAGCTGAGTTTCCCCCAGGTGGTTGCCTCGTCATATAAGGGGGGAAGACGTAGGGGTACTGCGGTATTAATTAGAAAAGGCACCTCATTTGAAATGACAGATAAAGTGACTGATAAAGAGAGTAGGTTTGCACTTGTTAAGGGTTGGTTGGAGGGCCAACATATAACGTTCGCCTCTGTATATATTCCCCCAGCCTCTGAATTTTCAGTTTATCAGAAGTTCTTTATGAAACTAGCAGATTGGGCTGAGGGTAGCTTGATTTGTGGAGGGGACCTCAACCTTGATATAACAGAAGGACGGGGTGGCCTTACCCAGGGCAAAGTATCTGCGCTAGGTAGAAAAGTACAGAAACTGTTGCAGGAGCTTGGTTTTGAGGACGTTTGGAGGCAGTTACGGGGGTCGGATAACCGACATACTTTCTACTCCCAGGCACATGATTCGTACTCCTGTCTGGATTACCTAATAGCCCAAAGAGAGCAAATGGGAAATATTGGGGAAATTTGGCAGGGAGATTTCTCTTTGTCAGACCATAGACCTATCTTTTGTAAAATTCGTTCCGTGGCTCCCAAGAAAAGGACATTCTGGAGACTTAACTTAACAATACTTAGGGGTAAGGAGGCGCAAGAGGAGATCTCCAGGGCTATAGCTCAGGCAGTGCAGGACAATGACGTACAAGGGACATCAGTCTCAATACTATGGGATACAGTTAAAGCACTGGTGAGGGGGAAAATCATTGCAATCTCCTCACATAAGAAAAAACAGAGGGAGAAGGGGAGACTTCTACTGGAAACCAAAATAGCAAAACTAGAAGAAGAACAAAGGGTAAACCATTGTAAAACACGAACAAGGGAATTGAATACGCTTAAAAAACAGCTCAACAATATTCTAGATTACGAAGTAGAACAAAAGCTAGTGTACCTGCGTCACAGGTACTATGACAGGGGCCCAAAGTTTACTAGAATGATTGCAGCCCAAATAAGAAACCGAAAGGCAAAGGCTACGATAGTAAAAATCAAACACCCGCTTACTGGTGCCCTAGAAACCACTACTAGAACTATAACCGAAGCTCTAACATACTAACATACTAAAATGCCAGCAGAATAGGCCTAACGGTCTTTCGTGTCTGCTCGTTTGGTCAGCCTCCACCCTGGGTGCTGACCTTGCTGCCCCCCCTCGCCTTCTCTGGCTTCTCCCTTCCCAGTTCCGGATATTCTTGCTGCATTGGATTTTGCTTCCAGAACCCTTCCCCTGTACCTGTCCCACCCCCTCCTGAACCCCTCCACTGTCTCTGCCTCTACAAGCCCCCTAGGCAGCACATTCCATGGCTCCACCACCCTCTCAGTGAAGTAGCACCTCCTCCTTTCTCCCCAAATCTTCCCCTCCAGCTTCCACCCCTCTAGTGGCCCCTCCTTCCTTTGAAGTGCCCTGACTGTTCCTCCCTATTTACCCTCTTCATGTACCTGAAGACCTCTATCATGTCCCCCCGGTCCCTTCTCTCTTCCAATGTGTACATATTTAGCTCTTCGAGCCTCTCCTCATAGGTCCTGTCCCCCAAGCCCCAAATCATTTTGGTTGCCCTCCTCTGGACCCTCTCCAGGAGGTTAATGTCCCTCTTTAAGTGTGGCCTCCAAAACTGCACGCAGTACTCAAGGTGCGGCCTCACCAAGCAGTTATACAGCGGGAGTATCACTTCCCTCCTTCTGGAGGTGATCCCCCTAGCAATGCATCCCAGCATCCTGTTGGCCTTGGCTGCTGCCCTCCTACAAGTCTCAGAGTTGTTCATCTTGACATCCACCACCACCCCCAGGTCCCTCTCAGCCATCGAGACTTGTGGCATTTCCCCAGGATGTACACTTGGCCTGGGTTTCTGGCCCCCAGGTGGAGTACCTTGCATTTCCCTACATTGAACCTCAGCTTCCACTTTCTAGACCATCTTTCCAGAGTCTCCAGGTCTCCCTGTAGGGCCACCCTTCCCTCCTCCCCATCCACCACCACCCCCAGTTTCAAGTCATCCGCAAAGAGACTCATCTCACTCCTGATTCCTGTCCTTATGTCAGAGATGTAGGCGTTGAACAAAAGGGGCCCAAGGACTGATCCCTGTGGGACCCCACTAATGACCCTCCTTGGGGATGAGACTATCCCACCAACTACGACTCTCTGGGTCCCATCCTGGAGCCAATTGCCTATCCATCTGATCGTCTGGTTCCCCACCCCCATTTCTCCCAGCTTATCTAACAGGTCCACGTGAGGAACAGAGTCAAATGCCTTGCTGAAGTCTAGAAAGAGGACATCCACTGGTCTACCCAGGTCCAAGGCACTCGTCACCCAGTCATAGAACTCCACCAGGTTTGTCTGACACGATTTCCCCGGGATGAATCCATGCTGTCTATCGTCCAGGCACCCTGACTTATCCAGATCCCCCCCTAGCCTCTCCTTGACAATGCCCTCCATCACCTTGCCCACCACCGATGTCAGGCTGACAGGCCTATAGTTCCCTGCCACCTCCCTTGATGCCCCCTTGTGGATAGGCACTATATGCGCCAGCTTCCAGTCCTGAGGCACCCACCCTGTCCTCAGAGAGATGGTGAAAAGCTCCTCCAGGGGTTTCGCCAGGACATCCGCAAGTTCCTTCAGCACTCTGGGATGTAATTTATCCGGCCCCGGTGCTTTCTCCATCTTAAGGGAGCTGAGGGCTTCCCTCACTCTCTCTGCTGTGATTTCCACTTCCGGTACCTCTTCTCCCTGCTTAGCCCTCCCCCCTCCTGCCAGCGATGCCTCCCCCTCTCCCCAGTCCCGCCGATCGGTAAGGGTCCCCCCCTCCTTAGTATCTCTGTCTCCTCCCATGAAAGTGACTTGCTCAGGGTCACACAGTATGCAAGTGGGGCTGTGGGATTCAAACTCACGTCTCCAGGTTTGCAGCTCAGAGTCTTAAACCACTGCACCATACTGCCTCCTATAAGCTCTGCAGGACTATTATTCTATCCTCTATACAGAGCGAATAGACCCACCTGAGGGAGAGATCCAAGGCTTTCTGTCTACCCTCCGACTACCCTCTTTAACCCAAAGAACAGGGAGACAGTTTATTAGCTCCAATTACACCCAGGGAGATATCAACTGTAATAGGAAATTTAAAAACAGGCAAATGCCCAGGGACAGATGGGTTCCCGGGGGAGTTTTATAAGACTTTTGCTAAGGCGTTGTTACCTTTACTTTCTAGGGTGTTTTCTTTTATTACCTCACAGAACGGAGAGATCCTACCATCTTGGAATGAGGCTATCATTTCAGTCATACCCAAGGAGGGTAAAGACCTGACCCTATGTCCCTCGTACCGCCCCATTTCAGTCTTAAATACAGATTACAAAATTTTGGCTACAATTCTATCCAAACGTTTAGTTGAGCTTGCCCCATATTTAATAAACATGGACCAAAGCAGATTCATTCCTGGACGTCAAGCCCAAGATAATGTGAGACATATGGCCTATATTATAGAGCAGATTACTGAAAAGCGAATCCCTGCAATTCTGTTGGGACTCGATGCAGAAAAAGCCTTTGATAAAGTAACATGGAAATATTTAAAGGAAGTCCTACTTGAATTAAAGTTCCCTTTCGTGGAGACCATTTTTAGATTCTATAGAAGCCCAATAGGTTACATACGAGCCAATGGCCACATTTCAGAGAAATTTTCCCTACAACGTGGATCCAGACAGGGCTGCCCCCTCTCCCCTCTCCTGTTCGCCTATTATATCGAGCCTTTGGCCCAGGCCCTAAGACAAGCCCAGGATTTACAAGGTGTGATGATGGGGGGTGTGGAACAAAAGCTGGCCCTCTTTGCTGATGACATCTTGCTATGTATAACTAACCCAGAAAAATCTCTACAGACGCTTTTTACCTTTATTGAACGATTCTCCAGCCTCTCAGGGTTTACCCTCAATATCAGTAAATCAGAAGCCCTGATTTTTAATTACCACCTGACCCCACTGATTAAAAAACAGTTCCCAATCAAGTGGGGGAGGGAAAATATCAGGTATCTAGGGATACAAATCCCCATGAGTCTGAATAGACTGTACACTCAAAACCACGAACCATTAGTACACAAAATAAAACAGGACCTAAGTAGATGGTCCCTGCTCCCCACAACATTCTATGTAAGAAATTTAACCCCAAAAATCAACATTCTCCCAAGATTCCTTTATTTATTCCAATGTGTCCCTTGTCCCCTCACATCTAAAGAACTTCTGTCATGGCAAAAATTATTAAATAAATATTTATGGAATTACAAAAGGCCCAGGGTAAGTTATGCGAAGCTTATACTTCCTAAAGACAAAGGAGGCATAGCCCTCCCTTCGTTGAGGGAGTATTGGTCAGCTTCACAGACGAGGTTAGCTTTACTATGGGGAAACAAAACCTACCAATCCAGGTGGAAGCAGATAGACTTGGCAAGAGAAATGAAGATTCCCCTGCAGGTGAGTCTCTTCTCACCAAAGCACCTCAAAGAAACCCTTAAAATAGCTCCACTGGCAATTCAATCCATCCTTAGGGGATGGCAGATGGGAATAAGGACCGAGAAATACCAGCAATACTGTTGGAGATATAAATGGCTCACCCTACACCCTGTATTTAACAACCGATGGTACAAATCCCAAATAAACAAAGGGCTGGAGGCCCCCTGGCAGCTAATGAGAGGGGACAAAACCCTGAGTTTCGAGGAAGCTAAAACAAAATTTGGGTGGACAGAAAGGGACAGATTATTTTTCTATCAAATAAAAGATTACATTTCTAAACATTTGAGGTCACAGGAAAGGAATACCTGGGCAGTCGAGGGTGACCCCCCATTTGAACAAATATGGTCCTCGGAATATGGGGAGAAAGCAATAGCAGTCCTATATAGATACAGAATAGCCAGAGCAGGGAATGCTACTGCTTCGGTGCAGACTAAATGGGAGAGGGAGCTTACTCGCCCAATAACTTCCACAGAATGGCAAAGGATTTGGAGAGATACTTGGGCAACCACCTCTTCTCCGACGTGACGGGAGTTTGTCTGGAAGGTGCGTGTGAGATATTTTTTGGTCCCCTCCGCAACCTTCTTGGGGCGACAGGGGAGTTCCTCCCGGTGCTGGAGGGACTGTGGTGAGGAGAATGCTTCGCAAACGCACGTCTTTCTGGAATGCCCAGGTATAAGCAGTTTCTGGTCCCAGGTCATTGAAAGTATAAAGGGGGTTTTGGGAATTCAGGAAGAGATAGAGCCCCACCACTTAATCTTGGGAATGCCACCGTCCGGGCTACGTGACAAAGCCCAGAAATATCTCTGGGCAATACTGTTAGGTTCAGCATATAAGTCAACAACAAAAAAGTGGTGCCAAACAACTTCACCCAGCCTAAAAGAATCGACAGCAATAATAATGCAGATCCAACAAAATGAGCAAATCTCATTGGGTCTTCAGAAATGAGCAAAAACTTTTATGTCGAGATGGACAAGGTGGGATCTCTACCAGGAAGATATGGTGTAGCTTTTCATTAACGGAAATGTATTGTATAGTATGAAGTTGTTGGGACTGAATGGGCTAATGTAATCTTTTTTTATCTAATTATGGCCGTTAATGGCCAAACATATTTCGTTTAAAAAAAAAAAAGTATAGCTAGTTTTTTATAGGCAAGAGCCTGCCTGTTGCCTGCCAATATTTGCCAAAATCAATTTCCCTTTACATTTTTAAAACATGGTTGTAAAGCTGTGTTGTCAGCCATGAATAATTGAAAAAGCAATGATACACTAAGAAAGAGGTTAATGTGTCTATGTGATTGTAAACCAATGAATATGTGTATTTTGAAGCAGTAAGATAATGCAAATAAAACAAGTATAAAAAAAAAAGGAGGGAGAGACATCCAAATCAGGACGTGCCTTTTTTGGGGAAGGCGGAGACGTAATCTGAGAGGAAGTAAGGTTAGATGGATCAGGTGAATTATCAAACCCCAAAGATTGTAAAACTGTATTTACAATGTGCTCTATGTTAGGTACCTGTGAGGGTGGCAAGTCAACAGTTTTAGGTTGTGAACCCCATAATAATTGGTGTAATGGACAGCAGTGGAAGCTGCGGGGGGTCAGGTTATGCCCCTTGGAAATCTAATCCTGAGTTCATTTCATGAGGGGGTTCTCCCTATATGATGAAGTTTGGGATGGAGGGGGGCATTCATTAGGGTAAATAAGGCTGGTTTGCCCCTCTTCATCATGGGGTGTGATCCCACAATCTGCGATAAGGGTGTCTGAATCAGCATAAGCAGGAGGAAATAAGTTGTCATTTTGGTGAAAGTCAGGGCCCCTAAGGGTCGACATCAAGGTAGTGATCTCCATAGAGGGAGAAAAAGTCTTTAAATGTGCTGTTTTATGTCACAAAACATGCTCCGTCAATGGGAAAATGTGGCTTGTCGACGAGGGAGCCTAAAAAAGACACTCCATCGACGCACGAGTAGGCGTCATCGATGAGGGAGCATAGAAAAGGTGCTTCGTCAACAGGGGAGCAAAAAAGTGATGCTCTGTCAATGGGGGAATCACTCCCATGGATGAGGAGGCTATAATCCTGTGCCCTGTTAATGATGAAGACAGAGGAATGCATGTCGTCGACAGGAGGGTATCCGTTGTCAATGACGAACGTCTAGTTAATGAGACAGTTTTTGTTAAAGTTGCCATTGAAGTGCGGCGTGGAAGGACTTGAAAGGAAGGACGGCTTTTCTTTGTCCTTTTTTGTTTTGGAAGAGAACCAAGTGGATGTGGAGCCCTTGGTACGAGCCCCCCTGAGTCTGAAACAGAGAAATTTGTTCTTCCATTAAATAAGTTTGAAGTTGTTGCAACCGTCTCTTTCTGGTCGCAATGTTAAATTCCTGGCAGAAAGCACAGGTAGTGGTGTCATGTGTGGGGCCCAGACACCTAAGGCAGTATAAATGATTGCCAAGTCAGTAGATATTCCTGCCACAAGAGCAGGAACAAAATAAGGACGACTTATTTCTTGAAGTTTCCTTCCTTGACATTCATTTGTTCAGTTCTCGACGATGACTGCTTTCACAGAAGATTGAGTACAGCTGCCAAAGCAGCTGAAGTTGAAGTGGAGAAAGTGAACAGAGGATACCAGGGACTGCCCACACTTATATAGGCAGCAAAGAAGTGATGTCATGTGTGGGTGGTCCCTGGTAGAAGACTGCTAGAAGACGCTGCCATGTGACAGGGCCCACTGCTGGAACCACCCAAGAGTAATAACCTACTGCAAGAGACCATTCCGTAGAAGATCTACTGTTACAGGTGAGTAACCTGTCTTTATAAGGCTGTGGATATGATGTACTATCCATACTTCTAGCAGACTCCTAGCAGTTCTCCGGGAGGAGGGGGCAAAGTGCACACCCCCTATTTAAGGAATAGAGTTTGGAGAAATGAGGCCCCAAAACCAGCATCCTAGCATGACTCAAGGTCGATGTGGTAATGGGAAATGAAGGTGTTTGCTGACTTTCAGGTAGCAGCCCTGCAGAATTCCTGGATAGGGACATCCCTGGAAGCAACCACCGAGGCAGTGGTATGACGTGTGGAATGAGCCCTTAGCCCTATGGGAGGCTTCCTACCTGCCAACCTATAGCAGATGTCGATGCAAGATACAATCCACCTGACAATTGACTGCTTAGATGCCGGTCTGCCAGTTGAGGCTTCAGCGTTGGTGACAAATAGCTGGTGTACCTCTTCCTGAACTCCAGCCGTGCACTTCTTATTGAAACATAGAAAAGTGATGGCGGAAGGAGACCGTGGGTCCATCTGGTCTGCCCAAAAGTTCCCAAGATCTCTTATAGACCCTGGGGCCTAACCCTGGTCATGTTTTTTGCCCTTCTCTGATCCTACCATGTGCCCTTGAGCCCTTGCTCTATCCCACCTCTGTTGGAATGCTGACACGGTCCTTGCATTCATAACTTTTGCTGGCAGGTTGTTCCAGGGTTCCACCACACTTTCGGTGAAGAAATGTTTCCTTAGATCCCTCTTGAAGTCCCCCCCCCAGTAGCTTCCATTCATACCCCCTGGTAGTAGAGCCGGTGGTCATTTGGAATATTTCTGTGTATGGTACCTTATTTATGTCTGTCAAGAATGTGAAGGTCTTAGTCATATCCCCCCTTTCCTTCCTTGTTTCTAGTGAGAATAAGTTTAGTTCATTAAGGTGTTCCTCACATAAGAGGTCATGGAGGCCCTGTATCATCTTGGCCACTCTTCTCTGCACCATCTCTAGCCTCTCTCTGTCCTTTTTAAGGTGCAGATTCTAGAACTGGACTTATTACTCTAAGTGTGGACTCACCAGGGACTTATACAGAAGGAGGATCACTTCCTTGCTCCTTTTGTCAAATCCTCTCCCTATGCATCTTAGCATTCTATTTGCCTTGCCATAAGCTTTGTTGCATTGGCTTGACTGTTTAAGGGTGTTGCATATGATGACCCCTAGGTTCCTTTCTTCCTGAGGTGTGCCGAGTTTGACCCTGTTGAGCCAGTACTCCATTTTAGGATTCCCTTCATGTAGGTGCAACACTTTCACACTTTTTTGCATTGAACTTCAGCTGCCAGATCTTAGACCATTGCTCGAGCTTTTGCAAGTTGTTCTGAAGTTTCTTAATAGCCTCCATGCTGTCAGCCCCCGTTTGGTATCATCAGCAAATAGTTCCAGCTTGCCCTTAATGGCTACACCAATGTCGCAGATGAACACATTAAACAGGACCTGGGACACACCACTGGTGACTTTACCTTCACCAGACTTCTCCACATTGAGCACTACCCTCTGACTTCTATCTCTTAACCAGCTATCAACCCATCTGACTAAGCTATCAGCAATGCCTAGATCTTCCAACTTCTTGAACAGTCATTGTGTGGCACTGAGTCGAAGGCTTTGCTGAAATCAAAGTAGAGTAAGTCCACTGGGTGACTCCAATCTAACTCCTTTGTTACCCAGCCAAAAAATACAATAAGGTTAATTTGGCATGATCTGCCCACTACAAATCCATGCTGTCTGTGGTTCTGGAGGTTGTGCTTATCCAGGTAATCTACTGTATCTTGTTTAATCAGGGTTTCCATTAATGTTTCCACAATAGATGTGAGGCTGACTGGCCTGCAGTTGCCAGCCTCCTCCCTACTATAGCACCTCCTTTGTGGAGAGGAACCACTTCTGCCCTTCTCCAGTCCTCAGGTACCACTCCCGTCTGAAGCGAGTGGTTGAACAGATGTGCCACTGGATCCACCAGTACTTCAGCAAGTTCCTTCAGTACCCTTGAATGCAGCCCATCAGGCCCTGGCACGTTGTCAGTTCTAAGGTGCATTAGTGCCTTTTTAACTCTTTCGGTGGTGATCTTCGAAGTCTCCATCTGTGGGTGCCCTTTATCCAATGCTTTTATGCCACGTTCTGCCAATGGTCCACTGTGCTCCATGGTAAACACCAAGCAAAAGAAGTTGTTGAGGACAGTGGCTTTTTGTTTGTTGTCCTCGATAACCCTGCCTTCTTTGGTAAGTTTAGCTATCCCCCCTTTCTTCTTCTTCTTTTCTCCTGGATGTATCGAAAAAATTGCTTATTACCAGACTTGACATACTAGCAATCCTAAGTTCAGTCTCTGCCTTTGCCAGTATTACTGCATTTTGGGCCTCCTTACCTTTCTGAATTTTGTTGTCCCAGTCACTGTCATTCTGTTTCCTTTTGTGGTAGGCTACCCTTTGGGCTTTGATTGCTGGCCTGACTTGGTTAGTGAACCAACATAAGGATATTTTTTGTTTTTTCTTTTAGACACTGTCCTAATGCAAAGTTGTGTGGCTTCTCAGCTGACTTATTTAACTATCTCCCAGATGTTTTCTACCTCCAGTTTTTCATGAACCCCTGTCAGGTTGTCTTTGACCATCATTCTCATTTTATTAAAGTTGCCTCCTTTAAAGCTCAGGACCTCTGTTCTGGACTGAGATTTTACAACCCCTGGTGACAAAGTAAACCAACCTGAATTGTGGTCGCTGTTTATCAGTGGTTCCCTGACTTCCACGTCTTCAACTACTTCAGAATTTGTTAGGGCCACATTGTAACTGAGTAATAAAATTACCTTTCTCAGATTCTTGTTGGAATTGCACAAAAGGAAGAGATGACAGACAAGTGGTGTCCAGATAATAAATGTAATTTTTTACTGGTAAATAAGAATAATACCGGCTTACAACAAACAATGTAATCACTGGGAGAGTATCCAGTTTCCTTAGCTATAGGCGCAGTCAAGTCTCTCTGAGAGAAAATACGTGGTGCAAGGGTTCTTATACCCTGATAATAACCATGACAACAATAAAAGAAGATACATAAAAAGTAGGTAATTGGCTAAAAACAGGTGGTGTCAGTAGCCATCTTAACTAACATGAAAAGTTGCTTAGCTAGCAGAAGATAAAATGAACAATAAGGTCTGTGATGCTTCCAAGGTCACTTGAACACGAATATAACCTACTATACAGTATTGTGAGAACATAGTGAAACATAATATGCATTGCAAAAGTACAGTAGAACTCAGATCCTGACACTTATGCTTATACAATAAGTGTCTGTGCCCTAAGATTAGTACTTATACCTACATATGTGTTGCTGTCCGTAAGGTGGTGGTACAATCAGGGGTGCTGGTTCATGGATAACATTCCCCCCTTGTTGCCTCAAAAGGGGCAACAATCACAGGAAAGTAGTGGGATGGAGATAAAAAGTTGTTTACAAGCCCAAGTCACAAGCCTTGTAAAGGAGGAGAGTCAAGATGGCTGCCGGGCTGGGTGAGTCGTCGGCTGCTTTTGCAGCCTAGCTTCGTCTAGAGTGTTTTTGGATGTTTTCTGAACATCTTTCAAGCACTTTAGAGTGCCTTTTTAGTGTATCCTTAAAAAAGTTATTTTCTTAATTTTTAGTCCTGAGGTTTGCTTTATTTTGTTGGGACTTACCCTACTCAGTTACTGTCTTGCTGGGGTATATTGCTAGTAACTGGGCTTTCTGGGAATATTTCAGTGAAGTGCTGCAGAGAAAGTGAGCTGAGCACCTGAGCGGTTTTGGGGTGACTAAGACCGCATCAAAGAGTGTATTGCAGCTGTCTGCTTTGACCCGTTGCCGCCCTCGCATTTTCAGTGACCGGGCTGCTGTCTTTCACTCTGACTATTCTTGTGGAAGTTGCTTTTTTCCATTTTATCGCTGGAGACTTGTTGGAGATTATTTTCATTTTGTGTGCAATTGAGTAATAGACATTGGAATAATCACTTGGATTAAGAATGTGAAGACTGGAGACGGGATTTGTTTTTGAAGTGAAGACTGAGGGATTATTGTTTGGACGAATTCCTGGACTGTTGTCTGCTGAATTCCTAGATTTCTGGATAAACTGTGGAGGAGATTAACCCTGGAGGTAGCTGGTTTGAGCCCAGGAGTGACGGGCATATGAAGATTAGCTGTAACTTGGCACCTGGAGTTGTGGCCCAAATCCTGGGGGCAGGCTGTGGTGTGCAGCTGTGCGAGGGGGTCCTGGTTCTATTCCGCTGGGTAGTGTCTCCCTTGGTCTCTCCCTGGGGCTTGCTGGAAAGTAAGCCCAAGTGGGGGACTAATAGCAGCATCCATGGACCTGTGGTTTCACTGCCTAGCAGGAACCATCGGGGCGTTTCCTGGCTCCTGAGCAGCCATCATCTTAGCAGACCATCCTGGACTTTTCTCCTCTTGATTACAGTCAGACCTACCCTATTTTTCATATTTAAATCTGTTTAAGGCAGTGAGAGAGCCTCTGTTTCTTTTGGCCTTGGAACAGCGAGAGTGTTCCTGGTTTTATAGCTGGACACATCTTAACCCCCACTCCCCCCCTGTAGTGAGAGTATTCAGGGAGTTGGGGAGAGTTTTGAGACTTTTTCCATAAACTGATCCCTGCTGGTGGTGTGAGGACCATTGAGGGGCTAGGTTATTTTAATCCCCCAGCCAGGAATTACAGTCTGATAATTCTCTGACTATTTATGTCCTAGTCTGAGACTTACCTAAAAGTGCAGGCATGATCTTGATGACTGAGACATTTTATGTTTTATAAGTTATGTAGTTATTGTGATAACTTTCTTTAGATGTGGTCATTTAATTGATTATAGACTTTATTTAATTTTCTTTCTCCCCACTCCCTTAAAGTGAGAGTTGAGGGATTAATAGTTTATTCATTGGTAATTTTGTTTTATGTTTTTATTCTGTAGATAGTACAGTTTTATTTGAGTTATTGTAATGTGTAGGAGGCCTACCCCCTGCAGTCGTGCACTATTCATCCTTGGGGTTGTGAGATCCAGGAGATGCCCTGGGGTGAAATGGAATCCTGATCATGGTCCTCCATGTCTGGTTTCCATACCCAAGGGCACCACCAAATTTGGTGGGCAGGTGGTCTGGATGGCCCTGGAAGCTCATCCAACTCGTGCGGTGTTATGTAATGCCAGGTCCATTAAAAACAAGACTGCAATTATAGCAGATCTTGTTAGTACGGTGGACCTGGCTTGCATCACCGAGACCTGGCTGGATGAGAAAGTTCAGCCCCACATTGGAGGCTGCAGCCCCCGGCCAGGTACTCAGTAATCCACCGCCCGGTATTGGATCATGGGGGGGGGTTGCAGATTGTTTTAAGTCTGAACTGGGCCTCACGAGCGTACCAGTTGAGGAGACCCAGTCATCTGAATGTACCATGGTAGCAGCTGTAGGTTGTAGGATCGCCCTCATTTATCGTCCACCCAGAGATGAGAAGCAGTTCCTTCAGGAAATGGTGGACTTCATGATCAACATGGCATTTGAGTCGCCCAGGCTGATGGTCCTGGGCAACTTTTAATGCTTAGGTCGATGATGAACTCTCACAATTTGGTCAGCATTTCTTCCAGTTAATGTCATCTCTGGGCCTTACAGAGATTGTTTCCACTGCTGCCCATAACTACGGTCATTTTCTTGACTTAGTTTTCCTCCTGGGGATTGAAGCCTCGGATCTGGGGGTGGAACCAGTCGGATGGTCCAACCACTACACTGTGCATTTCAGTTTCTGCACCCCCTTTGTAGGCCTGCCCCAGTGGGAATGATCAAGTACCGCCCTTTATGCGAAGTAAGCTCTAAAGGCCTGGCGGTGGTGCTTGACCTATCAATCCTTTCATTGGCAAACAATGACCCAGTAACCCTAGTTGTAGCTTACAATAAGGCCATATCTATGGCCCTGGATGTCATTGTTCCTGTCTGAGATCATCCTCTCTCCCTTCACCCTCGGTCCTCTTGGTTTGCTGGGTCCTTGAGGGAGATGCGGCAACTAGGACAAAGGTTGGGCATTGCTGGCAGAGATCCACCCTTGATGCCGATCACCTTAGACTGATGGACCATTATCAAGTCTATCAATCTGCAATCACCCATAAGAAGGCAGAGTTCCTGTCTGGGGAAATTGTGGCTGCTCAGAACTGACCAGGTCAGCTTTTTTGAACCGTGGGCAGACTGTGCAACCCAGCCTGCCTACAGGTCCAAAGAGCACTTTTGCAAGTTGAGTGTGAGGAGCATGCTCGATTCTTTGCAGCTAAGGTGGCTGACATTAGGGAGGAACTCCAACCAGCACACTCTATGGGTGCTGCTCTAGACCAGCCTTTGGTCACTATCCGTCGGTCTTCCTGGAGTACCTTCAACAGGCCAGAACTTGCAGACATCATGTGGATTGTCCAGAGTATGCACTCTACATGCTGTAGCTTGGATCCAGGACCAACTACCCTGATTTTGGGTTGTAGTGACATTCTTAGCCCGGTCCTTGCATGGATAGTCTGGTGCTCCTTGGAAACAGGTGAGTTTCCTAGCTTCCTGAAGGAGGCAGTGGTGACATCCCTCCCGAAGAAAGCTTCTTTGGACCCAGACTGTCATGCAAACTACAGACCAATCTTGAATCTCCCTTTTATGGGGAAGGTGATTGAGAAAGTAGCTGCCGTACAACTGGAGAAACATTTGACTATCCATGATGTCTACGAGCCTCTCCAGTCCAGTTTTCAAAAGAGGCATAGTACTGAGACGGTGCTGGTTCGGGTGCTCGGTGATCTCTTAATGGCTAGAGATCAGAGGAACAGCTCCATCTTGGTCCTTCTTGATCTCTCCTCAGCATTTGACACTGTGGACCATGGGGTTCTGCTCGACCACTTGAGGTTCATCTGTGGCCTGTCAGGTATGGTTCTCAGGTGGTTTTCATCTTTCCTCACTGGAAGAACTCAGAGGGTGGTGTCGGGGATTCATTCCTCCAACCCAGTTTCATTATCATGTGGGGTTCCTCAAGGATTGGTGCTGTCCTCCATGTTGTTCACAGTGTACATTCTGCCTCTCGGAGACATTGTAAGAAGGTATGGGCTGAAGTTTCACTGCTATGCTGATGATACTCAGCTCTACCTTTCTTTCGCACCCTTCCAGGATAGAGCTCTCTTGGTATTTAACAACTGCCTTGCTGAAATCCAGGATGAATTCAAGCTGGTTGAGGTTGAACTCGGTTAAGACCAAGGTGCTGTTGGTGGTGGACCCAGGTCGCTGCATAGAGGGGTTGAGGGTGGGGTTACCCTTGGGACTTTTTCTTGGGGGTCTCCCTCTCGACTTTTGAATGGGTGCAAAACCTGAGGGTGATTTTCGACGATGAGCTGACACTGAGATCGCAGGTGTCGGCAGTCATCAAATCTTCCTTTTATCATCTGAGGAACATCTCCAGGGTTAAGCACATTCTTCCATCCAGTGACCTTCCTACATTGTCCATGCCTTTGTGTCCTCTCATCTGGACTACTGTAATGCTCTTTACCTAGAGCTCCCGGGGTGGAAATTCATTGCTTGCTGCTGGTGCAGAATGCAGTGACCTGGTTACTGACGGGAACCCCACAGTCCTGTCATATTTCTCCAGTGCTGCGTGAACTGCACTGGCTGCCAGTACAATGGCAAATCACCTTCAAAGTCGGGCTTTTGACTTACAAAGCCCTACACGGACAGGGTCTGGACTACCTGAAAGAGTTTCTGGTCCCTTATTGCCCTGGGCGATCGCTCCACTCGACTGATGAGGGGTTGCTAGAGATTCCAAGGGTTTGTTTAAAATCTTCTGGGGCCCGGGCATTTATGCATGTGGCCCCCACCCTTTGGAATTCTCTACACCGTCAGTTATGTGAGTCCCTGACTATGGAGGGACTTAAACAGACACTTAAAACTGTTCTATGGGTCCAAGCTTTCGGGGATTAATTAATACTGTTGATTCTCTACTGCTGTTCTGTATTAGTTATTATATATGCATTTTATCTTGTTTTTTCAATGTTTGTGAGGTGCCTTGGCATTTGAAAGGTGCCATATAAATAAAATTGAATTTAATTAAATTGTAAAGGAATTTGAGTTGTTCTCGGTGTTGTCTTAGAGTACGTCACAGACAGCAGAGGGTTAGTATCAGAAAAGCATTCAAAAATACTTGAATAATAAAAGCTTTAAAAGTGAGTTCTAACCAGGTATTGGACAGAGCAGTACTTAAGTCACCATCATGAATAACAGCATTAAGGGCATAGCCAGCTTGAGAAATATTATTACTGATATAAATCAAATGTGAATATTTTCTCACTAAAAGGTCTTTCAAAGAAAGTGTCAAAGGGTCAATGTGCACTTTAAACACGGGAAAATACTGAGACAAAGCAAGCAAGTACTGCAGATCGGTATCAGTGACATCTGGTTCAGGGAGAGGAACAGGAGTTATGACAGTTTTCTGCTGTGGAGTAAAACAGAAGTTAGGCATTTCAATAACACAAGATTTTTGACCATAAGCAAAGGTTTTGTGATTTGTCACTACACAATACTGCCCATCGGAGTTATAGGTAACTCATACAGTTGGTACCTTCTATCGCTGTAGATGTATCGGACAGGAAAAAGACTGGTTGGTGAGCTGTGAAGCGAAACAATGTACCTCTTCCAGGTAGCTTCAGGATTTAGCTGTTTTGGCATCAGGCGCAGAAGATGCAGCTTGTGCAGATTTGGATTTGTCACCCTCATCAACATCAGTAAGGTTCAACGACAATTCATCACCCAAGGTAAAGCCCCAGTCAAGGTGTTCAGGGGAATATCCATACACTGGTTTCACAATCTCAATGACATCACAGCGGCACAGATAGTAATATCCTTTCTTGGCACAACAGTTCATGTGGGGTGCCTCCCAGGCTTGGAGCACAGAATGGTAAACAAGTAAGGAGGGCAATTCCGATCTTTCACAACAGATGTCTGATGGAATTAATTGCAGCCAATTTATCAAAAACAGATGTTACAGGATCAAAGCAGGGTACTGACACAGTGAACATGACAAACATGTTGTCATGGATAGAACAAGTCTTAGTAAAGAAGCAAGGGACTTGGTTTGGCTATCTGGAGACATACCCAAGGTTTCTGGCTATGGACATAGAAATGTTAAAATTGTTGGCTAAACAAATAGTAATGCAACCATTAGATTTGCAGGGAGGGCAATACCATTTAACCATTCATCTGTCATGGATGCATCCTGTTTCCAAGTCCCTGAAGAGATTAACAGTGGAAATTACATAAGAGTCATAAGGGGAGCACAGAAATTCACAGGTAATATATTGCTTGTCTGCCTCCTTATTATTTTGAAAAATCAGTCCATTAATCTTATCTTTAGTATCATTGAACCTTTTGACAATTTCCTGCATGTTATATACAGTGAAACGTTCTTCCTTACTTAAACCATCTACACCATGTAACAGTGGGGATAGTAGGGACAGTGCTAGTTTTAATTCTGTGTTGTGCTGCTGATATTGCTGATTGATTTCTTGCACTCGCGACACTTGAGCTACCTATTGCTGCTGCTGGCCGCACCCTCTTCCCCCGATTGATGGTGGCAGCCTTTGCGTGGGATCAAGGGGTTTAAATCTTTGAACCGCTAAACGCAGCAGCGTTTACAGTGGCAGCTGAGCGATGAAGTGTGGTTAAGTGTTGGGAGTCTGAGGGAGTCTAGGGGAGGCTAGGGAGTGGGAGTGGGAGTGAAAGAGAGTAGGTTTCAGATTGGGTAATTGTAGGATGTGGGAATTGAAGAAAATGAGTGTGTGTATTTGTTTCGTGTTGGGAGGTTTGTTTTGCTGTAATAGCATATGTTGTTTGGTTGTACCTGTGGGGCTGGAGAATGGTGCTAAAGTCAGTACTGATGATTTGTTATTTTCAAATTCTATGGTGGTGGACCAACCGTAGGTTGTATCATCATAGTTATTGATCAGCCATGGTTTGGAGCTAAGAATTCTTGGGTATTGGGGTATTCGCTGTTCAATGTTTTATGGGAAATGCTTGATATATAAACTAGGGTATATTGTTAATGAGGCCCGCTCATTGATGTTGGCTGGAGATATTGAGTTGAACCCTGGGCCTACTAATTCTGGTAATGAATGTACTCCCCCTGGGCTTAACTCTTCTTCTGTATTTGCCGATTGCCATGGTTTCAAGATAATGCATTTGAATGTTCGCAGTTTGATACCAAAGTTGGCTGAAATTGAACAGCTAATTGATTGTTATTCTCCTGATATAATTGCTCGTTCTGAGACCTGGTTGAAGCCAGAGCATCTAAATGATGTATGTGGAAATAATGGATATGATCATATAAGAGCAGATCTTAAGGGCATTAAAAAAGGGGGAGGAATTTTGATTTATTTTAAAGAACATTTACAGATGCGTATATTGAAATCTAGTGGTGATGTAGTTTGTAAATCTGATTGGCTGATACTTCAGTTTGTCTTCGGGGGTAGGATTTGTTATTGTGGGATGTATATATAACCCTCCTCATTGTGGTCTGGGTGGTCTGAAGTATTATTTGGATAATTGTTCTTCCTATTTTAAATATGGTGACATTGTTATTGTAGAAGATATGAATTTGAATTGGCTGCAAAGTGATGCAATGGGGTTAGAACCTTTACTGCACTCTTATGGGTTGGTTCAATGTATCAGGGAGTTTACTCGATTAAATCCATCAACACTGAATCATTCAGTGCTTGATTGGGTTGTTACAAACAAGGAGCATAGAATCACTGACTCTGGGTACTGGCTGATTCAGTCAGTGATCATATGACTATATACTGCGTGTTGGATTTTCGTTATCATAAACCTCCCCCTTGTTTGGTTCATGCTAGGTCCTTTAAGAATCCTAATATTTCTTTATTACATTCTCATTTAAAAACTATTGATTGGTCCTTTTTAGAATGTATTCCTGATGTTGACATGACCTTGGATTATTTTTACAACCAGTTGCTGCCGAATCAGGATTCTTTGTTCCCTGTGCGTTCCTTTAGATACCGTGGTTCTCCTAGTGGGTGGTTTTCACCGGTTATTAAGAAATTGATAAAAGGTCAAAATGCTGCCTGGTTGGAATTTAAAGCATTTCCAAGTGTAGCTGCTTTGACTTTGTATTGTAGGCTCAGGAATTCAGTATCGCAGGAGGTAGGGAAAGCAAAAAAAATATTATTTTAGGAAATGTTTTGAATTGAGCTGGGCAAATCCTAAACGATTTTGGAATAATGTTAATTCCCTTTTGTCCCCAAAACCTAAATTAAAAATTCAGAAGGTAATTGTGAACAATGTTGATATTGATGATCCATTTGAAATAGATAAACTATTGAGTAATACATTTTCTGATTTGTCCACTTATAGAAATCCATCCTCACAATTTAGTGTTCCTAATTTTGAGTTACGTGCTGTATCTCTGGATCGACCTAGGTTTGTATTTAGTGACATAACCCAAACTGAAGTCTTAAAGTTATTACTGGCCCTTCCTGACTGGGGTAGTGATTGTGGAGGAGGGTTAGATGGCCGATTCTTGAAATTGTCCATCCCATTTTTTATTGACCCTCTTTGTTATTTATTTAATTTGTCTTTGGTTACTTGTTCATTTCCTGATGATTGGAAGAAAGCTAGATTGGTTCCCATCCCTAAGAAAATGAATGCTGGTTCTTTGGATGATTTTAGGCCTATTTCAATTTTGAATCCACTTGGCAAGATGCTTGAAAAATTAGTGCCACTTCAGATCAATGAGTTTCTAGATTCCCATAAATTATTGGCTGCACAACAGCATGGCTTTCGGAAATATCATGGGACAGATACAGCCTTGGTCGGGTTCACGGACACCATCTTCTGTGGGTTTGAGAGAGGTAGTTTGACGGGGACGGTGTTCGTGGACCTGACCAAGGCTTTTGATCTGAGTGTCCATGATCTTGCCTGTTATAAATTAGTGGAAATGTTTTATTCTGTAGCTGTTGCTTCTTGGGTTCGCAGTTATTTGTGTAATAGATGTCAATACTGTATGTTCAAGTTGGATCTGCTGCCTCGGATGTATCCTTAATTCATTGTGGCATTCCACAGGGGTCCATCTTGGGCCCTTTATTTTCTATTTTTGTTAACCAGTTGCCTAGGGTTTGTAAACATAGCAGTACATATCTATATGTGAATGATTTGATAATCTATGCTCAAGCTGAGTCTTCCCCTTTGAGGATGAGGATTTTGGGGCTGTTTGCTCCTGGTTATCTTTTAATGCTTTGGTTATAAACTCTGGCAAAACTAAGGTCATGTTGTTTGGCATGCCATTAATGCTTCAGGATAATCCAAGGCTTGATATACTGGATCAGCATGGTCTCTTGATTGAGTAGGTGTCACAGTTTAAATATTTAGGTGTGCTTCTAGATTCATATCTATCTTTTTCTTTTCAAGTTCAAAAGGTTGCTAAAACAATCAACAAGAAACTTGGTTTACTGTATAAATTTATTTATTTTTTCCCCCTGATATTAGGAGAGCTATTGTTGTTGGGTCCCTTTTATCACACTTTGATTATGCGTCTAGTCTTTACCTCTATATAGGTTATAAGGAATTGCATGCCTTAACTGTTACCTATAACAGTATATGTAGGTTTATATTAACAGCCACAAGTAGTACCCATCATTGTTATCTATATTCTAATTTGGGATGGCTTCCACCTGATTATAAGATTCAATATTTTGTGGGATGTGCAGTGTTTAAGAGTTTTTATTTTGGAATGTCTTTTCCTTTGTCTGAGTTAGTTTCTCTTAGAAATGTTTTACCTAGTCTGAGGTCTGCTAATGGCTGTCTATTCAATGTTCCTCATTATCGATTAAAGAGTGGGATATGAGCTTTGTCTGTGGGTGCACCAAAAAATTGGAATGCTTTTCCTCTTGATGTTAGATTGGCTGTTTCTGTACCTAGTTTCAAATTGAGACTAAAGCAATATCTATTGTCTTTGTCAGGTTATAATTGTTATTTGTAACTGTTAATGTTTTGTACTGATTATATGCGTTTTGTTGTATGTCTGGGTTGGGCCTGAAAAGGGACCTTTGGTCCAGTGTCCTTATCCGGTTAACAAAGAATAAAGTAAAAAAAAAAAAAGGATATCATTCTTAACAGCTTGCTGAAAACTAAGAGTTTGTGCTTTAATAGCAGTTATCTCTGCTTCATTCCAAATAGACATGCCTGAGCCAAAAAGGTCAGAAAAGGTGCCTGCTGCACCGGTAACATCTGCGGTATCACACCTAGTGCGTGGTCTAGCTTTAGCATTAGGTGCAGGTCGAAAGACCCCTACATGATCAGTGGTATGGGAGCCACTGACAGGATCATTAGTACGTGTTTGATATGAAGATACAATATCTGCAAGCATCATACTGTAAAATGTTGAAGTATTGGTCTTGTGACAGAGACCAATCTCAGCTATATTCCAGTGTGTGAGATTGAAAATAATGGGTAGATGCATAAATTGTACATTATTAATCAAGGCTCCTGGAAGGGAAGTGGCGGTCAGGCCACTAGGAGGACCTTCCTCCTGGGCAGGGCAGTCAGTCATTTCTTCTTCGGTGGGTGGGACTACAGAAAGAATAAGAGCTTCAGTAGCTATATAGTTATGTATACAGAAGGCATGTTCCTCCTCATAGGTGAGGCAGTCACACCAAGCAGGATCTATGAGAGCAGTAAAGTTATAATGACCAGAGAGCCTGGAGGAAGTCTGTTGAATAGAAAGAGTACCATTTCCAGATATGTCAGTGTTAGGCCATCCGTGGAAAGTACCTTTGGATGGGCAAGCTGCAGGGAGTGTGTAGTCATTAATGTCAGTTTTCCATTGTATGGAAAGAGCGGATCTGTCTGGAGCTACTACCATGGCATCAAGATAGGCGAATGAGCCTAATTTAACAGTAATCATTTTGTTGGGTACATTAATATGAACTCCCATTGGGGCTGTATGTTCAAGTTTCCTAAGCAAATGTTGGATGTGTTGTCTGTGTGTTGACAGGGGTTTGTTCTGGGATTCTGTCAGGGGAAGTCGTAGTAGTCCCACCAAGATGAGGAGGTGCAAGATAGCCATCTTGCCAGTGTATCTGTAAGAAAACAGAAAAGGATTGTTAAATGTGGTGTGTGATGCTTGGCCAGCTGGTTATGATTGCTCTATGATATTTGTAATATAAAATGTGGTATGTGATTGTCTCACATGAGACATCCTGTGCTCCTGGGTGACACCCCCCCCCCCCAGGTTTTAATGAAAATAACAGGATATATTAACCTAAAACCAGAAGGTAATTAAAAGACTAGAGAGTCTTAATTAAGGGTCTCCTGTTTTCCTGTGTTAATTGGGACTGACCCAGCTGCCATGATATAGGGCTCATAAACTTTTATGACATCTTGGAGGAAAAACATGTTATACCACCATGGTGCTAAAGTTGTAAAAAAAACCTTTGATGCCTTGGGAACAGGAACTGTTCAAGATCAGAGAAAATGTTAATTAAGGAGTCATATTTGGGAAATGAGTTTTTGTTGATGTCACCTTATTTAATATACCTCCTGATAGGACATCCTGTTTGTATATTTTTATATTCTAAAAGGAGGAGCTAGATGACATCATAGAAGGGGTGTGGAAACACAGAGTTTTAAACTGTATACTGTATTTGAACTGGTGACATATTTTGGGGACTCTAGAAACATGGCTCTAGCACTTAGAAGTAATACATTAGATAGAAAAAGTCTAATTGTATGTTGGTAGGAGTTTGTAGTTTTCTTTGCTTTTCTTTTAAGTGATTGTATGCTCTTTGATATATTGTTCTGCGTTTACAATTTTCATATTTTTATCCATTTTTAGTAAATATATTATTGGAAAGACTGCCTGGCTGTCTGCTCAAGTTCTTTTTTTTTTGCATGCGACATATAAAGGGTTAAGACTGACAAAAAAAACTGTTCAAAAAGCTTGATGGTGTTACTAAACTGGGAAAAGGTAAGAATATACCTAAGGTCTTTTACAGAGTTTTAAGGGTTTATTTTGGGGGCCTGGCTTGGTGTCCCCTGGCATAAGATGTACAGCAATCCCCGAAGAGGGTATGAATCCATGCCTGTACACTGGGTACGCTAGCATAAGGTACACAGTTTGAATACCACCAGAACTTGAGACTAAAGGTGATTTGGACCCACAAGCAGACAGGCGGGTTGTCCTATCTGTTACATGTTCACAATACTGCGCTTGGAGGTTGGCACTGTGGGAGCAGAGGGCCTGACCTACTGAGTGCGTTTGTGACATGGGGTGCTATTCTGCCCTAAGTGGGTTAGGAAAAGTAAGTTTAGTCACCTTTGTACAACTTGAGCTGATTAGTATGGAACCACTTGTCAGTGGCATTCTTTTGCTGTTGAACTCGGACCTGGTAGACAGCAGGGCTGAGTTTGTTGGCCTTCCCATTTACTAGCAAATGAATGAGTGGGTTTGTCTGTACTGAAGAAGCATATCTTGGTCTCCAACTTGCCAGTTGACTTCTTTGACATGCTTATCAAAATGAGCTTTAGCTTTGTTGAGCTTTGCCTATTTGACACTAGATCTGCAGTAGGGGTGTGGAGATCAATCAACAGGTGCTCAGGTAATCTCATGGCTGTACTAGTCATAACCTTGTAAGGAGTGCACTGGGTAGTGGCTGCAAGAGTGCCCCTGATTACCATCAGGAGTAGTGGCAGGAGGTAATCCCAATCCTTGGGATTGTCATTGATGAATTTACATGACATTTGTTTGATTCTTTTATTGGCTTTTTCTACCTGTCCCGAGGATTGAGGATGTTAAGGGACGTAGGTAGGTAGGTAGGCACAATTTTATTGTTCGACAATAAGTCATTACAATCCAAATACAATACCCTTAAACATATATCTTTAAAAAGACAGTATCATATAGAAACACATACACATACATAAAGATCTAAAAAAGCTTAATCACACATATATTACATGCTTTCTGAAATACATCAAAGTATTAAAATCAATGTCCCTAGACATTTACAAGTTTACTGACAATGTCTTTTCAACTATTTTTTCACCTACTACTTTCAATTACTTCCCCTTTTACTTTTTTCTTAATTCTCTCCGCATTTGCGAAGAAGATTGCTAAGGCTTTACTTGTTACCAAATCTTCTGAGTACATATGAATTTATGTTAGGAGATCCTTCTCGATTCCCATTTGGTCAATTGAATTAGTCTGAAAATGTTTTTTACAAGAATCTTTCTAATTTTACTATATCTTGGACAATCCCACAGTATATGCAGGAGGTTTTCCTTATCACCTGCTTCACAATCACAATCAATCTAAATAATTTTCTCTTTAGTATACCTTGCTGCAAGCACATTACTATCAAAGGTTTCAAATTTATATCTTATAAAGGCATTTCTTAACTTCCTATCTATAAGCACCCCTAAATAATACTGTAGGTTAAGTTTATTTCTGCAGTTATCTGCAAACCAAAGTGAATAAGCAGATTTTTAATTACCTCCAAATCCCTTTCCCTCCAAAAATCAATTACTTTATCTGAAATATAACTCTTATACAGTATACTTAACCTTATATTTTGTTCTATATATTTTTTTTAGAAAACTCAGATGGTATTGATCTAACAACAGATATATATTATGTAGCCATCCGGCTTTTTAACAGCCTCTATTATACCAATCATTTTTTTTTCTATCAGACATTTTTTGACTATTCTCATGTCTTGAAGCCTGCTCAAATGGAGCCAATAGTTTAATTTCTTTATGTCAAAACTAGCTTTGATATTACTCATACCTGTCTCTGCCCTCATATAGTGAGCTGGAAAAGAGTTTGATTGTCCCAATGTTCTTCTTAATACTTTATGTATGGGAACCATTAGGCTATCTTTTTGTTTAATATCCTGTACTTCTGCAGCATAGAGAATTTGAGCCATGTATTTTGCTCTAATGACTTCAAGTAGTGGCTTCAAAGACATATCTCCATATAGATAATTAAATTTGTTCAAGGCAAAAGCCGTTTTTTGTACTGTAATCATAACCTTATCTTTATGTTTACTCCAAAGACTATTTGTTAAGAATATCACCCCCAAATATGTATATACCTTTGTGGAGGAGATAATTTGCATTCCCATCTTCCACTGTCCTATAACTCTCTTTCCACCAAAAACAGAAATTTTTGTTTTTGAAACATTTATTTGTAATTTAAGTTCTCGTGTTTTATTCTCTAAAAGATTTATTTTACTTTGTAAACCTTTTTTAGTAAGTGAAAATAGGACAATATCATCTGCAAATGCCATAACAGTACAATTTTCATCTGCTATTTTTGGGGAATTGGTTTGGGATGAATCAAAATCTCTTAACATACTATCTATATAGTTAGAGAAAAGAGTCGGGGCCAATACACAACCCTGTCTTACTCCCCTAGTAATAGAAAAAGGCTGTGTCAACTGACCACAAACTCCAGTTCTTACTCTAGCCCAAGAATCTGTATACAAGTTATTTATAATATGTATCAATTGTTTGTCAATAGCTTTTTTCAGCATAATTTTCCATAATATTTGTTGATTCACCATATCAAATGCAGATTTAAAATCAACATATAATAAATAAAGGTTTTGCTTTCTCAAGTAGATATATTTCGCAATTAAATGCAAAAAAAAAAAAAAACAATTATCTACAGTACTATGATCCCTTCTGAATCCTGCCTGCATTTTATTTAGTCCCCCAGTCCTTTCTAATTGCCCCTGCAATTTTTTTTTTAATTTAGCTTTTTCCTCCTTCAGAGCCTCCCACCGCCTATCCTTCTGCCCAGTCATGGGCCGCCGGCTTCTGCTTTCAAATCGGCCACTGCCACCCGATACCCTGTGGCTTACCCCCCACGGTGGGGCCTGCGACACACGGCTCCCTATATGCGCCGTGGGCACTGTAATAGGTCGGGGGCCCGGCCTGAAGGCAAATTGAAGCCACGGCGAGCTTCATTCACGACGGCGGGATGGCTCATCCATTTTCCTATTTTCTCCCTGGGGAGGCGGGGTCATGCAATGATGCCCGGCGTCCGCCCCGCCTCCATGTGCTTGAGCTCAGCAGTGTGGGTGCTCCTTGCCTCCGCTAGGAGTCCCCATCACCCCGGATGCTGCCCCAACCCTCCCCCGGAGGGAGAGAGCAGTCCCGGGCTCGATCCTTCTCCCCGGCCAGCCCTCCGGCGACTTAGGTCCATTCCCAGGCCGATTAACGCGCCTAAGGAAATCCAACCACTGAGCCGACGGGCCGCCCTTGCCCCTGCAATTTTGTAGGATAATTGTTGAAAAAATATTTAATGAAGTATCAAGAAGGCTAATCGGCCTATACATAGCTGGATCGTGAAAACTACCCTTTTTATGTATCGGGACAATAATGGCTCCTTGCCATGAATATGGAATAAATGGTCCCCTAATTATTTTATTGTAAATGATCAAAAATGGGTCAATCCATACATTTGCACTAGACAAAAAGACTTCTACAGGTATATTATCCAGCCCTGGTACTTTATTGCATCTCATGTTCCTCAAGGCTATATAAATTTCCTGCCTGGTTATTAGTATATTATTCCCATCAAGTTTCTTCTGGTTTAATAATTGTTCTTCACCATTGTAGATTTGGGAAAAATATCTTATCCACCGTTCTTCATGTATATATGTATCTAAGCAGGATGTAGAGTCATTTATATCCCCAGCCACTAAGGCCCAAAAAGTTTTATCTCTTTTATTATTTATTTATTTATTAAATGTTGGTGACCGGGTAAGCCCGCTGTGCCACGGAGGTCCCTTTTTCAGGGGTGACCCGGGATTACATAGCATTGATAAATAACACAGTATAATACAGAAGTAGTATAGTATGATATAGTTACATGTGATGTGAGCAACATTCAGTCATGGCGGTGTACAGGAATGTAGCAAAACATAGGAGTAGACAAGAGAGTTTAACTATGCACTCTAACATTTCCTTCCATTTATTATGATAGTATTGTTATTTATTTTTTTTAAATTGTTTGTAAATTTTTCTTTGCTGATTCAGAGCTTTAAAATCCTTCCTATGTTTAGAATATCTCATGGTTCTAGCCTTCCCTGTAAGTGCTGCTTTTCATTGTTTGCATTCTATGTCAAACCATCCACCCTTAGTAAAATTGGTGGGGTTTGTTTTCTTTGTCATTTGTTTATAAAGACTGTCTCTTACTATATTAAAAACTTCCATCACCTGTACCCATATTTCTTGAGCTGATTGATTAAATTCATGATTTGCCAGTACATTATTAACCCTAGAGTCACTTTGCTCCTTAATTTTTAATTACAACTCAATATTCCACTTCAGACACTTTTTATTTCTCACTTCCTGTAGACCTTGTTCCATATAATATCCATCCCTATCTTCCCTCATGATTTCCAAATTGCCCCATAATTGGACAGGGTAATGATCACTTTCCAGATGTACTGATAGTTGTAAACCTTGCCACTTTCTAATATTCCCATGCCACAAAGCCACATCCAATAAGGGCATACCTGTGCTTTTTATGTACGTGCAGTTCCCATGTATATCCCCTTCCAGTCTGCCATTTAAGGGGTTAAAATCATGTTTTTTAATATTTCTATTAGGGCAACTCCTGATTTATTCATTTTTGTATCTATAGAGGATCCTGGGGTATTTTCAAACATTAAATTATACATGAAATTATTTAAAATACTATCAAACTTTGCTATTCTAGCATTCAGGTCCCCCAGTATTAATATATCCAGTTGCGGAAATTGAAATTTAAGATCTGTTAATATGTTATCCAATGCCTTCCAGATACTTTCTTTATAATATTTTGGTTGCCTGGGCAGAATATACACATTTAAAATTATTACTGGTGACACTTCATGATCTAACAGTACTATAATAAAATTTTGTTCAACTTTAAGAATGGTGTGTTGGGTAAATATCCACAATTTAATAAAAGTTAAAAGCCCCCCGATGCTCTTCCTGTTCTTTTCTCCCTTATTCCTGGTGAACTAAGCACATCATATTCATTTAAGGATATAGTATCCAATGCCCCATGCCACGTTTCTTGTAAACATAATATATGTGCTGCTTTAATAAATGGCAACCACTCCTCGTCACTCCATTTATTTGAAATACCTGCAATATTCCATGATAGTATACAAAGGCCTTTTCCTCTTAAGGGATCAGAATCAGTTGCCAATAAATTCTCCTCAATAAGTCAGGCTTGTTGTTCACTCACTGGGGGCTTATGTACATGATTTTGTTTAGACCCAATAGATCTATAATCATTCTGAAATTTATGAGCGTTGTTTATAGTGTAAATCCTGTTTTGTTCACATTACTGTTATGGGTCCTAGTTGGATTTTTTGCCACTGGATGAAAAATATCACCAGGGTCCATCAAATGTATACATAGAGAATCCAGAACCATACTATGTCTCAGGAGCTCATATGCCAGATGTTTGTCCCTAATTTCTATATTAATCTGTGAGGTATCCTGTACCCTCTCTGCTCTTCTAACTCCATAGTAACCTAAGTGAACATTCAGAATATTGGAAAACAGGTTGCAAGTAGCTCCCTTTAATTTCCAATTATTTTCTCCCCTCAGAGATGAAAATCCAAACATAGTTAAAATTACTGGAGCTTCTTTTTCATTGGGTGTAGATCCAGGGTTTAATTCTTCTCTATTCAAGTACTTAACTATTATCCCCATCTTGTCAAGTAGCTCAGCATTATACCAGAAATAATTTGCCACATATGGGGATTCTATAAAAATTTCAATGGTATTAATTCTTCCATCATTTTTATGCTCAATTTGAACAATCTCTTGGGGTCCTAACTCAAAATCAAACAAAGTATTTTTCTATCAGATATTCTTTTAAAGCTTGATCTTTCAGTTTTATTTATTTATTTATGTTGCCATGCATCGTTGCTTGTAATTATCAATATAGCACATTTAGATTTTTCTTTTGCAGACCTATTTACCCCCAATGCACAATCTGCTCTAGTATTAACATTATGTTTATAATTAACAACATCAAGTGGCACCTGCATTCCATATTCCTGGCCATTCCTAGTTCCTAAATTATCTCTGACAGGGCATAATTCTTTTAGAGCATTCACCTCCTTTTCCAATAAACCCAAATGTCTTTCTAGATTTGCTCCTTCTTCTGTTGTAATTACTAACCATAGTTAATGTCTGACCAACTTCTCTTTCTTTATTCTCCTTTGTTGTAATAGATTCTTTCTGTTTCTCAGTGGCCCCTACTGTTTTATCTGGCACCACTTTATTAGACTGCACCTTATTTTTTATTATTTTTAAGTGGTGCAGATGTCTGTTTCTCAGGAGACTTTTTCCATTTTGTTATTTTTCTTCTATTTCTTATCTAATTACTGGTATCTGACTCAGGTATTTCAATTGTGGTAAAATCTGGCCTAATCAAATCAGTGGGAGCCGTGTTTGTTTCTTGAGATTGTATATATACAATTGAATCTGCAGGTGGAGTGGGGGACAAATAATCCAATTTATTCTCTGTCATAACCATTTTAGCATGATTATCAGCTGTTGCATATCTTAAACTTTAAATCTCATTTTTCAGTACTATTAGTTGCTCCATTAGAATTAATAGCCCATATGTTGATGGCCTAGGTGTGCAGCCAAATCATCACTACTACATAATGGTATATACTGGAGTTTATCTGTAAACTGTTTAACAGATTCCTGTAGCACCGCACTTGTATGCCCTTGTGAGTTTGCCCTATATGATACTTCGTTAAGAGACTGTAAATGGCTAAAGTCATAATGGAATACTAGATTTTTTTTTATCCCGTGTATAGTTTTATGTAGTTTAGTGTTTACTTATAAAATGGGCAAAGGATTTCAAGCAATCTGATTGGTTGTTAGCCATACATTAGATATGTCTAATGCACAACTAAAACTAGAGCCCCCATTTAGAATACACAGGCCCATTTTATAAGTGCAATAAGCCACTCCGGGGATGTGCATTAGACAGTATTATTGCACGGCTAGGGGACTGGATGCACTCGGCCTGTGGCCTCGTGCCTCACTACGTCTCCTTAGCCGTGCATTTGAACTGTCTAATGCACACCCCATTGTGTCTTATTGCTTACTTGTCTAAGCTCAGTATCAGCCACCAGCACCAAATCATTTTGTGAAACCTTCAGTCTTGAGAAGCTCGCAATCCTGCTCTGCTAGCGTCTCATGGCTAAGCAAATCAGAATAATCTGTATTTTGCTCTTTGCTAGCATAATCAGCCTCATAGCTAATATTTCCTGAAGCCTCATGCTCTAAAATCTCACTATGCCACAAGGCCAAAAAATCTTTAGAACCCCTAGAGTTCAAGCTGGAATATTTAGAATTTATATAAACCACACTATGATCAGTTGGCCTAGTTCCACTACCAAAAATATCAGGAGTCCGTTCGATAGATTTGTCTATTGGTCTATTAGGAGTAGAAGTTTGTTCGCTTTGTAAAACAGTATTTATTTTAAACATTTCTGTGATCTTAGTTTGTTTTAGTTTCCCCTTACTTTCCAATACAGATTTACTTAAAAGAGGAGAGCAGTTCTGTTTGCTTCTCTGGAGTCTTGTGTTAACCATGCTTGCAGCTTGCACCCTTGGCCTTGTGGTCTGTACACCCAAAAACAGCTACAAACTACTACAGACACCTCAAAGCACAGAAAAAAAATATTAGCTTCAAGCTTTATCAAGCTCTATCAAAAAATGCTCTAAAATAAAATTGGAAGAAGTTAAAATGCAAGCAAAGTTCCAATTGAAAAGTGTTATATTCTTGTCCAAAGACCGAAGGCCACACACACTTTGGCACTACTCTGCCTCTAGAAAACTTTCCTCACCGCTCAAGGTTCAGGCTTCCGTCTTCACTTCACTCCATCACTTATTCACTTACTCATTTTAATTTGCCAAAAGCTCACCCAGTTCTTATTAGCCCAAAAGGCAGCAAAAAAGAAGCTTCGATGCAGCTCAGTACAGTTCATGCAGTCACACAATGTATTTGACAGTGTCCATCCACACATAAGTTGGACCCCTTAAAAATCCATCCAGCTCTATCCAAGGGTCAAGAGCTGTGCCCTTAAATGCAAGAGAAGGAACGGGACCTCTTAGCAGAGATACTACAAAAAATAAAGCAAACATAAATACCCAAATTTAAAATAATTCAAAATAGATGACAACTAGAGAAACTCAGAGACTCGGAGACTTAGAAGCTCACCAGTAACCAATAGCCCTCCTTATCATCAAAGCTGTCCCACAAATCTGAGATAGTAGTACCTCCCCGCTTACAAATCTACAAGCTATGTCTATATGCAAATATGCTCGCTATATCTGTATGCAGAAAACAAGTTCATCAAAAAAACATATATATATATATATATATATATATATATATAGAACACATAAAAAACAAGTTGCAAGTAGCTTGACTGCACACCAATGCACCAATGGAGCAGAAAACAAAAGAAAACTTCTGCTTACTTTCCCAATGAACTATTGTGTCAAAAAACCTCAGCCAGTCCTGGTAGGGTGGTTCAACCCTTTTAAACCCCAGATACAAACCAGGCAGACAACAGGATCCAACAGGTCTCAAAGCACAGACCACAAGTTAGAGACTAATACTATTCTAATATCAAGCAGGTAGCAGGAGTGCGACGTGCCCAACACCTACAAAAAATCTGAAGTCTGAAGCTAGAACGCCACACCTGCACATTTATGCACAGGTCATGTGAGCATAGATTTGCATATGGTGTGAAAATTCTAAAACAAAAGGGAAAAAATTAAATAAATAATAAAACTATACCTCCATTCAATATTCTATAAAAATACTAAACTATTAAAAAAAAAAAAAAAAATTGACATATAGAGACACTCAAAATGCTAAAAGCTATACTAAAAGCTAGACAACAACAGAGACATATTACAAAAGAGGGAAAAAATCACATAAAAATAAGAAAAAATTACACCCCTCTGTCAGGCTCAAACTCTTGGGACTCAGGGATTTTTTCAGACAGCTTATTAAAAATGTTTTCCTGGTTGGAGATCATCTCTGTGCTAATTCCATTCCGACCAACTTCTGGCTATCCTCGGTCCTGCTCCATCATGGGGAAACACCCCGCCTGCCACCTTTCAGACGGGCCTTCATCCACTGAGGAATAATAGACAGAAAACACAGAGGGAAAACCAAATCCGACACAGGGCAGGATATTAAGTTGAACTGGAAAGGAGACAAACTGTTCAAGACAATGGTGGCATACCTGTATTAAAACAATTTCTAGCATTAACATAGAAACATAGAAACATAGAAACATAGAATTTGACGGCAGATAAGGACCACTTAGCCCACCCAGTCTGCCCATTTCCCTACCTACTGGATAAGCTGCAGATCCTAGTTAACCAGCAGCCTACTTCTTCCTACCCCCAACCCCCAGAATTGCCTTATGACTATCCCATGCATGCTTGAATTCCACCACTGATTTTGACTCCACAACCTCCTCCGGAAGGCCATTCCATGCATCCACAACCCTCTCTGTGAAAAAAATACTTCCTTAAATTACCTCTGAGTCGCCCCCTCTATCTTCAAATTGTGCCCCCTTGTTCTTGCACACCTCTTTTTTTGAAAGATGCTACCCTCTTGGACTTTGTTGATTCCCTTGAGGTACTTGAAAGTTTCTATCATGTCCCCCTCTCCCTCCTTTTTCTCGAGGCTATACATATTAAGCTCCTTAAGTCTCTCTTCATATGTCCTCCGGTGCAGACCCTGCACCATTTTAGTTGCCCTCCTCTAGACAGCTTCCATCCTGTCTATGTCTTTGCGGAGATTGGGTCTCCAGAACTTCACACAGTACTCCAGATGGGGTCTCACCAGCTGTACAGAGGGATAATAACTTCCTGTTTTCTACTGGTGATGCCTCTCCCTATGCATCCCAGTATCCCCCAGCCCTCCTTGCCTGCCTTCTCACATCGCTTGCCCACCTTTAGGTCATCTGATATGACTACCCCCAGGTCCCTTTCCATTTTTGTTGTTGTTAGTATCTCACCCCCATTGTGTACTCTTCCCTGGGTTTTGTTTCCCAGGTGCATTACCTTGCACTTCTTAGCATTGAATCTAAGCTGACATACATTTGACCATTCCTCTAATCTTGCCAAGTCCTTCTCATCCTTTCCACCCCACCTGTGCATCAACTCTGTTGCAGATCTTAGTGTCATCTGCAAAGAGACATACTTTTCCTTCCAGTCCTTCTGCAATGTAGCATATAAGACATTGAAGAGGACTAGTCCTAATTATAGAACCTCACGGTGCCCGCTAGTAACCCTCCTTTCTTCTGAGTGGACTCCATTTACTATTACTCTCTGTGTCCTATTCTCCAGCCAATTCTTTACCCAGGCTGTCATCTTGGGACCCACTCCCAGGCTGGCTAACTTATATATTAATCTTTTGTGTGGGACTGTCAAATGCCTTGCTAAAGTCTAGGTAGGCCATGTCCACAGCCCCTCCTGATCTACTACTTTGGTCACCCAGTCAAAGAAATCTATCAGATTTGTCTGGCAAGACCTTCCCGCTGTGAATCCATGCTGCCTGGGGTCCTGTGCCCTTCTGGCCTCTAGATCTGCGACAATTCTTTTCCTTTAGAAGTGATTCCATCATTTTCCCTATCACTGAGGTTAAACTAACAGGTCTATAGTTTCCTGCTTCTGCCTTGCTCCCACTTTTGTGAAGGGGAATCACATCTGCCCTCCTCCAGTCCTCGGGTACCACCCCATCCTCCCATGATTTGTTAAAGGGGTAGTCAGTGGTGTCACTAGTTCTACCCTTAGTTCTTTTAGAATTCTGGGATGAATCCCATCAGGCCCCATTGCTTTGTCCACCTTCAGTTTTAAGAGTTCTTTCAGAACCCTTTCTTCTGTAAATGGGCTGGTATCAACTTCTGTATCCAGAGTGTTACTACTGTTTGTTTTATGTACCTCCCCTCTTCCTTTGTAAATACTGAGCAAAATATTTGTTTAGTATCTCTGCCTTTTCACATTCTCCCTCTGCCCACCCTTCCTCCCTTTATTAAGCCTCACTCTCCCTCCCTTGGTCTTCCGTTGCTCCCTGATGTACCTATAAAGGTTTTATTCCCTTCTTAACTGAGTTGGCTATCTTTTCCTCAGTTTGGGCCTTTGCTGTTCTGACTGCCTTCCCAGCCTCCTTTGCTTTAACTGATACAGTTCTCTGTCCTGCTCCTGCGATGTATTCCTTGTATTTCCTGAATGCTTTCTTTTTCTCTTTAACCTTCACTGCCACTTCCTTTGAGAACCATAGTGGTTTCTTACATCGTCTTGTTTTGTTTATTTGCTTCACACAAAGGCTCATTACCTCTGTGATGGCAATTTTATTATTCCCCATTGTTCTTCCACCCCTCCTTCCCGCCCATTTGCTAGTGCATTCCTTAGGTACTCACCCATTTTGGCAAAGTCAGCCCTCCTAAAGTCCAGTACTTTTGTCTTTGTATGGCTTGACTCTATTGCTGTGTTTATTGTGAACCATACTGTTCGATGGTCGCTAGTTCCCAGATGGCTACCCACTTCTACATCTGTGATCCTCTCTCCATCTCCATTTGAGAGTATCAAGTCTAATATTGCTCCCTCTCAAGTGGGCTCCAGTACTAGTTGTCTAAGGCATGCCCCCTGTAGGGCATCTAGAATAACTGCACTCTTCGAAGTGGCAGCTGCAACTGTGCTCCAGTTAACATCTGGCATATTCAGATCACCCATCAGCAATATCTCCCCTTTTTCTGCCATTCTAAGTATACTTTCTATCATTTCCTTGTCCACTTCCTCCACCTGAGAAGGGGGTCTGTATACAACCCCTGTGCGGATTGTGGTGCCATTGCCTGTCTCCAAATTTACCCAAAGTGCTTCTTCTCCTCCCTGTTTACCCTTTTGTTCTGTTGCTTTTATTCCTTCCCTTATGTAAAGAACTACTCCTCCCCTCTTTTACCCTCCCTGTCCCTCCTGTAGATAGTGTATCCTGGTATGTTTACGTCCCAGTCATGGTTTTGTGTGTACCATGTTTCTGTGACTGCAATGATATCCAGATGTTCCTCCTCCATCAAGGCCACTAATTCAGGAAGCTTGTTACCTAGACTACGGGCATTGGTACTCATTGCTCTCCATTTTTTGATGGTCTTACCTTCTGTTGCAGCATCCCCCACTGACCGTACTACCTTGGTCTTTTCTCATTTAGTACCCTGTTTTGTAGGGAGAGGCTGGGATTTTCTGCTGCTTGTCAGTGCCTCCCCATTGACTAGTTTAAAAGCTTGCCAATGAAGCATTTAAACTGATTGCTCAAAAGACTTGTTCCCTTCCTGGACAGATGCAGACCATCCTGCCAGTATAGGCTGGTGTCCCTCAGGTGGAACCCCAGTCCCCAATGAAGCCAAACCCTGTGCTCTACCATTTTTCAACCATTCATTAAACTGCATGGTGCCAATTACCCTCGCCTCCCCATGCCTTTGACAGGCAGCACCTCTGAGAAGGATACTGTGTTTGCTACTTGTCTTAGGCCCCTCCCCAACTCTGCAATGTCCTCCTGCACTGCTCTAACCTCATGATGAGCCAAGTCATTTGTCCCTAGGTGGACAATTACGTCCAGCTCAGAATCCCTTGCAGCTGTTGTTGTGATCCTGAGGATGCGCTTCCTGTCCCTCCAAGCCGTGGCACCAGGCAGGCACCTTACTTCAGATTTCCCAGCTCCTCCCAGTTCTCCCTGCTTCTCCAATTTATTCCACAAAGAGGAGAGCGCGTATCCTGCACCAGTCACCCTCCGTCTAACAGGATCCAGAATTGTGTTGCCCCTAGTAAGGGATGTGGAATTTCTGATCTACTCCAAGCAGTTGGAGTGTTTGTTTCATCAGCTCAGCTGCAAAACTGGTCCCCAGGTCTGAGTCTAACTTTAAAGGCAGGCCCCACCTGGAGAACAATTGATCCACCAGGATCTTGGCAGTTGTCTTTGCCATGTTACATTTAGTGTGAAATGCTTCTACCCATTTAGAGAACAGATCTGTGACAAGTGCATACTTGTTTTTGCTGGAATTGGTAAGGGGCCAATGAAATCGATTTGTGTCACATTCCATGGTCCAGTTTGCCTTTGGGGCAACAATTTGACATTTGTTTTCATCGAAATTGGGCTGTTCTGGGCACACACTGTGCAGTTGTCCACATAGTGCTCTACATCTTTGGCCATGCCAGGCCACCAGACAATTGTTTTAAGTCTCTGGAGGGTGTTTTCTGTCCCCTATTGTCCACCAGTGGGAGTATCATGAACCATATGAATAAATTCAGTTCACAGAGATTGTGGTGCTACCCACAATTTGTCACCTGTATCCTCGTTTCAATACCAGATGAGCTTCTGGTCACTAGACAAGTGTATGTTGTCAGAGTGTCTCTTGTATGGACTACCAACAGGTAGTGGTTGTTCAGTTTATCCAGGAATTTGAACACATCTTTTAGTTCTGGGTCAGATTTCTGTGCAGCAGAAAGGTCCAGTGAAGGTTCTGGTACTGGTTTCTGTCTACAGTAGTGTTAGCAGCCACTATAGCTGCTACAGCTATTGGGTGAGTCATTGTCCATGTCTCCCCTCCTTGAGCACCTGCTCTGGCAAGTGAGTCTGCTTAGTCACTGAACTCATGGTAAGGGTCAGATTCACAGTGAGCCTTTACCCTGTGGATGTACAGTTTGTGAGTAAACTGCTGTGTCAGGGTGTGTATATATACCAACAAATCCCTGTATTTCACAGGTGTGCCGTCAGATAATGTAAAGTTATTTTTCTCCCAGAATGGTAGAAACTCAGTTAGGGATAAGCAAACCCAATTGGAGTCTGCAAAGATGATGGCATCCTTGTCACCATGGGGCATGACTTCCAAAGCACCAGCCACAGCTGCCAATTTGGCATACTGTGAGGAGATAACAGTGCATTTCCTAGAAATGTGTCTGAAATCACCTTCTTCATCTAAAATGAGCACTCCAAATTCTGCCACCTGCTCTCCATCTACATAGAAGGTGGAGCCATCTGTAAAGATATGGTACATGCTGGTGTCTTCCAGAACATCTGGTGTAGCTGCTAAGAATGGTCCCGACTCAGGTAAGTCTGGAGGTTGGAGGGCACAATCAAGGGGCGTGCCTGTGTAGAGTAGGCTATGGGCCAGGATTGAGGGCATTTTAGCAGGCAGTACTTTAATGTCCCTGTCCTGCAAAAGCAAAGACCAGTGGGTGAGTCTGGTATTAGAGATGGAACCATCTTTTACTTTGTCTGAAAGCAAAAAGTTAGTTGGGGTGTGGCAGGTATGCAAGACGATGGGAGCATACCCAGTGATGTACAGAAAATGTTTGACAGCCCAGAAGGTTGCCAAAAGTGTCCTTTGCAGAGACTGTATTTCCTCTCTACTGGGGATAGCATCTGAGATGCATAGGCAATGGGTCTGTGGTACCCACTGTATCTTTGTGCCAGCATTGCAGACATGGTCACATCAGAGGTAGCAGTTTCCAAATGGAAGGGAAGGTTTGGGTTGGGGTTAATCAATGCTGGGGCTGAGGCTAAGGCCTGTTTGAGCTGTGTCACAGCTTCAGTGAGAGTGGGGCCCCATGTTCATGGGAGGTCCTTTTCAGAAGTTCGTACAAGGGAGCAGCCTTCAAGGCAAAGTCAGGGATAAAATCCCTAGAATAGTTTACCATTCCTAGGAAGTGTCTGAGTGTTGCCACACTAGTAGGAAGTGGCAGATCTTGTAAGCCCTGGATCTTTTTGAAAACTGGTCTTCTGCTCTGGTCTGTGATGTGTAGACCAAGGAAGATGACCTCTTTTTCACACAGTTGTGCCTTAGAAGGATTGCACTTGAGGCCTGCTCTCTTGAGGAGAAACAAGTTTGTCTAGGAGGGCCAAATGATCTTCTTTTGTGGTGGTTGCCAGAAGCAAGTCATCCACATACTGCAGGAGGCACTAAGGTGTGGAGAACCTCTGCAGGGCATCCATCATGTGGAGAGGGAAGGGCTGTTATGGAAGCCCTGGGGAAGACAGGTCCAGGTGTACTGGCACCCATCAAAGGTGAAGATAAATTTGTATTGACTTACCTGTGCTAATGGGAGTGACCAGAACCCATTAGAGATGTCAAGGGCTGAGAGCCACTTTTTGTCAGGTGTCAGCAGTTTGAGTACATCAGGTGCTGATGCTACTGTTTGGGGCACAACTGGGGGTAACATGATTAAGTTTCCTGTAATCAGTTGTGAGCCTCCAAGCTCCATTTGGCTTTTTCACATGCCAAATAGGTGAATTGACAGTAGAGACACAAGTTCTAATCACTCCTTGCTGTAGTAGTGATTGGATGGTCTCCCTCAGTGATGGCAAGGCTTCAGCAGGGAATGGATATTGCTTCTGCCTCACAGGGTTAGGTCCTTGGATCTTGGTGGTGGTGTGCATCCTACTACAATCATGTTTGTTGTTAGCAAACACATCAAGGTGTTTTTACAGCAAAGGTGCAAGTTCATAAAACAGGTCATGACTTTTGAACAAAGCCATAATGTCATACTCTTTGTTGTTATGAAAGATGGCTGCCATCACGTGCGAATCTGAAATGGTGACAGCATAACATTGTCCTTTGATCTGGAAATGTAGCCAGTTGGCTAGGTCCACTACACAGCCATGCAGTGCAAGAAAGTCAATTCCCAGTATGCTGGGGTGATGACGTAATACCATAAGATCGAAGGCAAATTCAGTACTGAGGTGGCCTACCACCACAGGCAAAGACACAGATCGGTAGGCATGTAGATGAGTACCAGCTACATCCTGTGCACTGAACTTCCAACTGGTAGATCAGTCAGACATGGCTGGGTTTTCATCATGGAGAACAGACATGGCTGCTATGGTGTCCAGAAGCATGTTCATTTGGCGGCCCCCGACCGTGGCCTGTACACTAGGCCATCCATTTGTGTTGATAAGCAAGTCACTTGCAATCTGGACTGGAGAGTGTAATTGTCAATCCATACATTCAGAGTCATCTTCATCCTCCTGTTCCTGAAATTTAAGGCCCGCAGGATCTCTCTGGGCCTCCTGTATGTCTTGCACGGGAAACAGATAAGCCTGTGACATCACAGGCACAACAGCGGCCTGCTCAGTCAATTCATCCTTGATCGTCGCATCGGCCTGGCCAGTAGTCAATGCCACAAAAGGATTCTTTCCTTGGCTGTTCAGTTACTCAGTAGCCAAGGGCAGGAATGGATTTCCCTGGCTGTATGGCTGTCCTGCAGCAAGGACGAGGGCTGCTACGACGCGCGTGGACTTAGCCTCTTTTTCAGCATAGGCCTCCTCTAGCAATTTGCAGAGTGTCTTGTTCTCATCTTTGAGGGTCTGATAGCTGGGGCCATTACGGTACCTGCTATCAGGCTAGGCATTTGGATTTTTCCAATTGTGCCTGTCTTTGTTTCTGTTGCTCTTCCAGTTCTGGATCCCCCCCTTGTTTGACTGCTTGTCGTCAGAAGGGGCATCAGACTTCTGGTTATTACCTTCCACAGTATAGTGGGTAGGTATATCCAAGGTAGACCGTACTGCAGCAACTTGGGCTGTAGCTACCTGGGCTGTCAGGGTTTGGATGGTAGCCACTTTATTATTCTTACTGGAAGCAAGGATGCAGAGGTATACCTGGAAGGCATGCTCTGTCCTGGTAAGGATTTCCACAAAGGTATCAGTCTCTGGGTAAACGTTGAGTTCAACCTTTTCCCGGAGGGCTGGAGTCATGTTCTGGATGTACAAATCCTTGTACTCAATCTGGTCTTGGTGTGTGACTTCACCTGCCACAACCGCTGATGGCAAGCCGCGGGGCTTTCCTTCACATTCTGCTTAACCTTGTAGGCCAAGCGGGCTCTGATGACACCTGGGGCATTGGTAGCAAGGAGTACCACAGTGATGTAATTGTATGCAAGTGTCTCACAGTTTAGGATGGTATCCAGGAGTTTGGCCCAGAGGGTAGGTTCGATTGTCTGTCGCAAGACTTGAACCTGTTAGTCGGGTTGGAGAGAAAAATTCTCGAAGAGGGAGTGCACCTTCTCCAAATGGCAACTGAGATTGTCAGTCGGGTCCATCTGTCCAATGCTTTGGGCAATTTGCTGTACAGAGTGAGTGACTTGCAGGGGATTGAAAGTGCAAGGAATTGTGTTCCACTCATTACATTCCATAGCACTGCGAAAGGCAGCTTCTGCCGCCTCATCAGCGACTGCTTTGAATGCATGGTCCTGGGTGACAGTGTCCTCAAACATTCTGTCAGTTTGATCCTGGATGGTGCTCCAGCAGTCATCCAGTGCCATAATGTTGGTAATGGCATCTTGGATTAGGCCCTGCACCTCTGTATTGTCCTCCTTGGACAGGGGGGCAAGCGGAGGCGCACCACGGAATACAGGCCATCTGCCCTTGTCATGGGAGTCACCATCTTGGCATAATACATCACTTCCACCATGTTTGTGTAGACATGGCAATGTAAAGGGGAGTGCAGATGTAGGCGCTATCTTGGGGATGGCTGGAGAAAATGACAGTCCTATGGGGGTTGGACTTGGGTGTCTTGTGGCATGCCTCATCATCAAAGTCAGAGTCATCATTGCCAGATGATACAATGTCAGTGGGCATGTACTGGAACCCATTCATAGCCTTAACATGGCCAGCGAGAACCTCTCGCTGATGGCGCAATTTCGCCATCTTTGTTCTACACTTCTTGTGACAAACTCATGCAGTGCTCTGCTCAATACCATTCTCAACCTCACTCTGCAATACTCTGAGTATAGTGCCCAATTCAACATTTTCCCTAAGCTCTTTGTCTAACTCACGATTCACTCTCTTTTCTCATCTTTCAACTCAGCATTTTCTTCTCTCATACCTTCATTCGTATCATTCAGAATATCATTCAAATAAGTTAACTGTTTCTTATCACATTTTGACCTCTCACAATCATCTGTCAACATTTAAATTTCATGCTCAGAGTCATGAGCAGTACAATGCAACAGTCTGTTATTGGCATCGCGGACTGACTGGGTCTCCTCCGCTAGTCTCTGTTCCCTTTTCTGTAACTCCAGTGCCTGCAAGCCCATCTCTTTTTTCAGAGACGCATTTTGCAGTTCAAAGGAGGCACACTTCACCATGAGACTCTCAACAGTGGTATGTAGAGCCACAACCAAGAGACCTTTAAGGTTGTATTTCTTGTCTGTTTGTTTGGACTCTAGATAGTGCTTTAAAATTAGCAGCAATGGGTTTTCTGCAGACTTCGCATCCAGCATGAAATTTCTCCTTCCTCCATGGAAGGTGAGGTAGTTTGAGATGTCCAGCCTCAGTTCAGTGCAAAGTTCAGGCATGACAAACAAGGGGTAAACAAACAAATGAAGCAGTCGAAAAACTGGATAAAATCCTTGGCGCCATCACTCAATGGCTTTCCAGTTCCCTGTGGGCAAACGGTGGTGCCAATGCGGTACGCTGCCACTCACAAAGGTAGTGTATCAGGGTCCGGTGTGGATGTGCCATGCCCGAGACCAGGGCGGAGTATGTCCATCACAGTAATAACCACTGTAAGTATGAGTAGGTCCAAGTAGGCAAGAAACACACTACACTACTCAACATTCAAAATTAATTGAATGGAATCTTCACTTTGCACATTCCAACCTGCACATGGTCACCAAATGTAACTGGGTAATAAAATGACCTTTCTCAGATTCTTGTTGGAACTGCACAAAAGGAAGAAATGACAGACAAGTGGTGTCCAGATAATACATGTAATTTATTACTGGTAAATAAGAATAATACAGGCTTACAGCCAACAGTGTAATCTCTGGGAGAGTATCCAGTTTACTTACCTATAGGTGCAGTCAAGTCTCTCTGAGAGAAAATATGTGGTGCAAGGGGTCTTATACCCTGAAAATAACCATGACACCAATAAAAGAAGATACATAAAAAGTAATTGGCTAAAAACAGGTGGTGTCAGAAGCCATCCTAACTAACATGAAAAGTTGCTTAGCTAGCAGAAGATAAAGTGAACAATAAGGTCTGTGATGCTTCCAAGGTCACTTGCAGTTACAGTTGTGCACAAGCACTAAAGGTGGCACCATTGCCCAACTAATAATTATACAATAAAGGTATAATGGAAAACATCTCCCAGTGGTACAATATATTGTGAAAATATAGTGAAGCATAATATGCATTGCAAAAGTACAATAGAACTCAGATCCTGACATTTATACAATAAGTGTCTGTGCCCTGAGATTAGTACATATACCTACATAATGTGTTGCTGTTCGTGAGGTGGGGGTACAATCAGGGGTGCTGGTCCATGGATAACAACATTGAGCATAGCACCCTCTCTGGTCAGTGTGTTAACCAGTTGGATGAGTAGACAGTGCTGTACAGTATCTACCACTGCCTGAATTCTTGATGATCTCACAAGTAGGCTACCCCAGTCAATGTCTGGCATGTTTCAATCACCCACCACAACAGTTTCCCTATTTTTTTGTGTCACATCTCTGATCTCCCTTATGAGTTCCATGTCTATCACATCTGATTGCCCTGCTGGTCTGTAAATCACCCCAATACATATCTTTTTCCCCCCAGTGCTGAACTGAGCTAAACCCATTGTGATTCTATCCTCTCTGTTTTGTTCATATTGATTGATGTGGTAGTTATGCCTTCATGAACATAAAAGTACCACCTCTCCTTCCCTTGCCCCCTTTCTATGCTGTCTGTAAAGAGAATAACCTGGGACCGAGAGGTCCCAGTCATTTTTCTCTGTGGCTCATGTTTCCATGATGGCCACCAGGTCCACTTAGGTGTCCACAATTATTGCCTGCAGATCACTACTTTTGTTTACTAGGTTTCTGGCATTGAAGCACACCCCTTTCCAAGAACTTACAGGAAAACTCTTTTTCCCTGTTTTAGGTTTCAGTTGTTCATTATTGCTTGCTTCATCTTTTTTACTGACCATTTTACTCATTTGTTCCCTTTGGTTGCTCCCTGTTCCTGTATGGGAGTTTGTTGTTTGTGGAGAGCATCGGCTAAGTTACCATCACCAATGGTCACTCTGATGGGTTCCTTAGCCTTGAGCACCCCCTCTCCTAGTTTATACTGTCCACATATATGTCAGATTTTGCCCTAGTGCCATTAGCATTCCTTGTAAAGTGCTTTGGGATACATTGTGTATGAAAAGTGCTACATAAATGCTGATTCTTCTTCTTCTTCTTCTTCTTCTTTTTCTTAAACCTTCATGAGTTAGGTGAAATCCATTGAATCAAAACAAAGATCTTTCCCAGAGGTCCCCCAGGCACCTACAAATTAGTAACCTTTGTCCTGGCAACATCCTTGCAACCAAGTGTTGAACTCACTTGTTTGGTCCTGATCCTACCAGTATCTCCTGCTTTGCCCCACACTGGAAGGACCTCAGAGAAAGCCAGAGAGGTCGAGTGCGCAGCCAACTGCTTGCTTAGTTGAACAAAGCTTTGTTTGGCCTCCTCCACAATATAGTTAGCTAGGTCATTTGTACCAAGATGCACCAGTACTTCAACTTCATTGCCTGCTCTCTTCACTAATCTCCCTACACGTTTTACGTAGCACATGGCCAAGGCTCCGGGGAGGCATTTGACCATTACATTGGCATGCATGTTATTACTCAGATGAGGCTCAATTCCTCTTACCATCGAGTGCCCTATGACAAGGACTTGTTTGCACTTGTTATTTCGATTTTTATTTTTACTAATATTGTTTTCCATTGGCCTGTTTTTTTCTTGATAGCGAGTGCTTGCTGCAGGTCCAAAGCATGGAGCCTGTGCTCAGCCTCCAAGGTGTAGTTGGTGAAGTACACCAGGAGACTGATCGCCTGGTTAAGGTGAAACTCAGACACAACCTTCAGGAGGAACTTTGAGTTGGGGATGAGGGACAACCTTGATCCTGTGGAAGACCAGGTAATGAGACTCCACTGAGAGTGCCTGGAGCTCAATGATCCTTCTGGCTGGTGTGATAGCCACCAAGTAGGTGATCTTTCATGTCAGGTGAGAGATGTCACACCTGTGCGTCAGTTTGAATGGCTTGCCCATAAGTTTTGCCAACACCAGCAACAAGTCCCAAGGTAGTGGTGGTGCACACACCAAAGGGGAAATGTGGTCAAGGCCATTGAAAAAGTGCCAGACCACCTTTTCCTGCACCACCAATGGCATACCAGCCTGCACCTGATATGCAGAGATGGCTGCCAGGTGCACCTTAATGATTATTAACTAAAGGCCTGACAGAGACAGACCAAAGATAGTAGAGGATGCTAGCCACCGGATAAGATAAAGGATCAAGACCCTTGCCCTGGCATCAAATGGAGAACCTCTTCCATTTGAAGACATAGCATTTTCGAGTTGACTCTTCCTGAGAAGCTGCAACCACAGTGAGGACAGCTTTAGAGACACCCAAAGCTTGGAACTCTAGTCCCTCAAGAACCAGGCTGTCAGGTGCAGGGATTGAAGTTCTGGATGGGGTACCTTCCCCTGATTGCAAGAGAGCAGATCCAGATGGAGAGGGAGACGCCATGGGAGCCTGCTGCAGAGGCAGAGGAGAGCAGGGTACTAGAACTGGTGGGACCAGTCTGGAGCCATCAGGATCATCCATGCCTTGTTCCTCCTGGCTTTGATCAGCACCTTGTGGATCAGAGGAAATGGAGGGAAGGCACAGAGGAGGCCTGATGTCCAGGGCCTTGAGAAGGTATCTTCTGCATCATTCCCTGCTGAGAAGGGCAGGCACAATGCAGCCTCAGCTTTACAGTCTCCCTGGAGCTGAACAGATCCACTAGAGGGGTGCCCCATCAGGAGTACAGACAGCATACTACTTCCAGCATGGAGAAACCACTCATGAGACATCTCGTCCGCATGGCTGAGGGCATTCGCCAGCTGGTTGGAGACACCGGCCACATGGATAGCCAGAAGATAAGTGTACAGGCTGAGCATGAGGGTCCAGATATGGAGAGCTTCCCTGCACTGAGGAAAGAAGTGCATACCACCCTGTTTGTTGAGGTGGCACATGGTCGTGGTGCTGTCTGTCTGGACCTGAATGACCCGACCTCGAATGTGAGGAGCAAAGGCTGTCAGCACCAGCTGAACTGCCCGAAGCTCCAGCAGGTTGATATGGCATCGGGATTCCTCGGGGGTCTAGGTCCGTGGACAAGCCCATCAGGAAGGCATCGGTCATGATGGTGACTTTCAGCTCCAGGCGGACAAATGTGATTCCTTCCTGCAGATGTTTGGGGACTAACCACCACTGGAGGGCATCTCACATCAGATGGGTCACAGTGACCGGCTGGTTGAAGTGGCCCTGGCACTGAGACCATTAATGGGCAAGCTCCCATTGCAGAGAGAGTATTCTCCACCGGTCCCAATGGACCACACTGGTGCATGCCACCATGTATCCCAGCGGTGCAGAAAATTCCAAGCAGGGCACAACTGCTCAACCAGAAATGACTGGCCAAAGGAGGAGTGAGCCTCCACCCAGTCCACCGAAAGACAAGCCCTGGCTCTGCAAGAGTCGAGCTCTGCCCCAATGAAGTGTATCACCTGTGAAGGTACAAGCTCCGACTAGGTCTCATTCACCAGGAGACCAAGGGACAAGCAGGTCTGGAGGGCCAGATCCCTGGACCACTCCACCTCCATCCTTGAAGGACCCGCTATAAGCCAGTCATCCAGGTAGGAGTACACCCTTGCCATGCCTGCCATGTAGGGCTCTGTTCCCTCCCCCCACCCCATCCTTACTAGTGTATGGGGGCCTATCTCATTCTAGCCAAAGGCTCACAAAATATGCTTGTTAGGCTGTTTCTAAAGCTTCACAAAATTCTCTAATTAGACTGCTCCTCCTTTCACCTCCTCTCTCCCACACCACCCCATCAGTATTTCCTCGTCCTCTCCCCTCCCAACTCTCTAAAGACTCAATCAACCTCTCCCTTCCCGCCTAGCTATCTAACCTACTTATATCCAACAAAGCCTACATCTGGCAGCATTGGAATCTTACTTTCTCTGTAAGCCATTCTCTTCTTTCACAGTCTCACTAGTTAGCACTTTTAGTATGCCATACTCTAACCCTTCAATGTCCCTGTTCATTATACTACATGTCTATAACAAAGTTTTTAATTTTGTAACTATAGTATGTATTGTGAACCTTGCTTATGCGATTTTGCAATCTGATTAATTGTGACCTTACTATGTGTTAAACTGTATGCTCTACTATGATGTGGAACCTTTGTAAACAAGCTTCTAGCTCAAAGGTCATTTCCGAATCAATAAACATGAGACACCCAGACCCCTCGGCACCTCAGATAGGCTGCCACCACTGCAATGCACTTGTTAAAGGCCAAGGGAGTCAAGAAGAGGCCAAAGGGCATGGCCACAAATTCGTAAAGAATCCCCTCTGCACGGAACCACAGGAACATGAAAGAATGTATCCCAAAGATCCAGAAAGCAGAACCACATTTTCTGCTCTAGGGATGGAATCATCTGAGACAAAGTGACCATTCTGAAGGTGCATGCCCAAAGAAATTTGTTCAGATCTTGCAGATCTAAGATGGGGCACTAGCCCCCCATACATTTTGGGACCAGGAAGTACCTGGAAACAAATCCTGGGCTTACTGGAGGGTCAGGAACTGGGGCCACTTCCTCCTTCTGGAGGAGCTGGACAATGTCTTCCCGAAGGGCTGACAACATGTTGGCGGACACCATGTCCTCCTGTGGGGCACGGGCTTGGCAAGGTGGGTAAGCCTCGAACTCTAGAGGTAGACCCTGACCAACCACCTCAAGGACTCACCTGTCTGTGGTGACAGCAGACCAAGTGGAAAGAAAGTGGTGGAGCCGTCCCCCTCGGGAGGACCCAGGGGAGTCAGGAGAGGCATGGGGGAGGCACCCACCGTTCCGTCACTGGGCAGGCTTGGAAGTGGAGGAGGGACCATCTGAGGAAGCAGTGGGACCTTGACCACCAGGTTTCCAGATGACTGATGTGACCAACTTCAATTGGGGACACCAAGCCTGGGCCTGCTGCCCAGCGGGGGGCTTGGATGGCTTGGCTGCAGAGGCAGAGAGGGGCTGAAAGGACTTCTTCCTTTGGATCTTAGAGCCCTTGGGATCCCTCTGGATGGAGGTAACAGAGCCCCGGGTGGTGTACTGGACTCCTCAATGTGAGTATGGTTTCCTTCCACTCCTGGCCTGAGCATGTCAGTGCCCCGGAAGGGGACATCTGTCAACTTGTGTTGGGTATCTACCATAGAAGTTGAGATCCTCAGCCAAGCCCTGTGGTGCATGGCCACCGCAGCAGCCACAGACTGGGTGCAAGAGTCGCCATTGTCCATGGCTGACTGGAGCTGCTGGTTAGCCATCTCTCAGCCCTGATCCCAGACCTGCTTGACCGTTGTCAGTAAGTCAGCTGGGAGCAGGAGAAGCACCTCAGTGAGAGTGCCTAAGACAGCATGAGCGAAATGGGCCATCAAAAGGGCTGTACTCACCTGCCGAAGGTTGAGAGAAGAGGCCGCATAGACCTTTTTAGACATATGATCCAATTTCTTGGATTCCTTATCAGGAGGCTCATCCACATCTTCAATGTTGTCGGTATGCCCAAAGACCAAGTCGGCCACCAGACCCTCAGCTGACGGATGTTCGATGAAAACTGACTAGGAGCCAGTAGGAACCGTATACTTCGATACATATAAACATAGAATTTGACGGCAGATAAGGACCGCTTGGCCCACCTAGTCTGCCCATTTTCCTACCTAATAGATAAGCTGCAGATCCTAGTTAACCAACAGCTTGCTTCCTCCTACCCCTCACAAGGACTGCCTTATTACTTTCTCTAGATAGTCAAGTTTGATCTTCTTCTCGGCGCACCACCAGGGCCATGACGAACTCCAGCAGGGCTGATCTGAGGACCTCACTAAATCATCCAATTGGTAGTAGCGACGGGCTGTGTGTACAAAGGGCAGGGACTTAATCAAGGTGAGCTTATGACCTGCACTTACTGGGAATTCTTCATACATGGGGAATAATTGCAATCCCCAGTCCCTATCACAAATGGGGTTCAACGGATTACCCGGACCTGTCTGCCAAGGGTAGACACTTCTGGGTCATTCAAGCAAATGGCATAGGGCAAGAGGTAGGATGCTGCCAAAGTTCCAGAGTGGAGCCAAGAATGGCCTTGAAGACCACCCCAGGAGAGTCACCCCGATGAAGAATCTCAGTTAATGGGTACTTGGCCTGTTTTTGGATGGGATCCATCTGGAGTTCCATAGATTCCAAGATGAAATGGAACAATCCCCAGAAAGAGGTGGGATCCTGCTCCATGGACAACTCCTTCCCCAACTTGACATCCAATGGATGCAAAGAGGAGCCCTCAGACTCCAAGGATTCATCAAAAAGTAGTTGACCACCAGAGTATGTCATTTTCATATCTTCCTAAGATCAATCTTCACCATTCCTTACTGGTGGGTTCATACCAAGCACCAAAACAGTGGTGCTGGCTCCTCCCTGAGGGCTGAATCTGCCCTCAGCCTCTTTAGGAGTAAAAGAACAGAGAGGAAGGGGCCCCTTATTGGCCTGGATAGGCCTGAGACTGGTCAGGGTGAGGTGGAGACTCCAGCTTACTGGGAGAAGGAAGATGCCCTGATAACTTGCTCCTAACCCTACGTGAGAAGGAATGGGCCCCTTGGAAGGGAGAGGCAATCACCCTATGGAGGGCCAGGGGTGATAACCTGGAAAGGCGAAGCAATGTTACGAACATACAAACATACGAAATTTGCCAGCAGATAAAGGCCTCGAGGTCTATCAAGTCTGCTCGAATGTGCAGCTAGCACCCCTTATTCTGCATCTGCCCCTCCCTTCCACCCTTCCCCTTCATTAACCCTCCCCCTTGTCCCGTCCCATCCTCATTTGAAACAGTCCACTGTTCTACTGCATACCACTTCAGCAGGTAACGCATTCCACCCAGCCACCACCCTCTCTGTAAAAAAGTGTCTCCTCATCTCCCTCCTGAACCTTCCTCACTCCAGTTTCATATCATGGCCCCTGGTGGCCCTCCCCTTCCTTACTTTGAACAGCCCCTCTGTACCAGTCTTGTTTATTCCTTTCATGTATTTAAAGGTTTCAATCATGTCACCCCATCTCTCCTCCAGTGAGTACATGTTCAACTCATTCAACCTCCTCTCGTATAAGTCCCCCAGCCCCTTGATCATCTTTGTCTCTCTCTGCGCTGCACCCCCTCCAGTAACTTAATGTCCCTCTTCAGATACGGACGCCAGTACTGCAAGCAGTACTCCAGGTGTGTCTAACTAATGACCTATACAGTGGCAGAATCATCTCCTCCCTCCTCGAGGATATACCCCTTGCAATACAACCCAGCATTTTGTTGGCCTTTGTGGCTGCCTTCCTACATTGTGCCGAGTTGTTCATTGACCTGTAATGAGCACACCCAGATCCTTCTCCTCCTCTGTCTGGGCTAGCTGCACTCACCCTAGCTGGTAACTCCTCCTTGGGTTCTTCATTCCAAAATGCAGCACCTTGCACTTTTTGGCATTAAAGCCCAGTTGCCAGGTGTCTGACCAGGTTTCAAGCTTTGCCAGATCATCCTGCAACCCCTGCCATCCCCCTAGGTCATCCACCACCATGCCTACCTTGGTATCATCAGCAAACAGACTGATCTTGCTTTGATGTCCCATGATATGTCTGCAATGAATATCCCAAGCAACACTGGTCCCAACGCTGAGCCCTGTGGAACACCGTCGTCACTGCCCTTGGGTGTGAGAGCTCCCACCCACCACCACCCTCTGTTGCCTTCCCTGCAGCCAGTTTCCTACCCATCTCACCAGCTTTGCACCCGCCCCTGTGCCTACTAACTTCCTTCCCAGCCTCCATGTGGCACTGAGTCGAATGCCTTACTGAAGTCCAGATACAGGACATCCACTGCATGGCCCTGTCCAGTTGCCTAGTTACCCAGTCATAGAACTCGACCAGGTTGGTTTGGCAGGATCTGCCACGTATGAAGCCATGCTGTCTGCTGTTCTGTAGTCCTTTGGCCTCTAGGAAGACCACCAGCCTCTCCTTCAGGATAGTCTCCATTAGCTTACCCACGATGGATGTGAGGCTCACTGGTCTGTAGTTTCCCGGTTCATCCTTGGGGCCACTCTTGTGGAGGGGCACCACATGAGCCATCCTCCAGTCCTGAGGTACACACCCCGAATGTAGTGAGGCATTAAATAGGTCTGCCAAAGGTCCTGCAAGGACCTCTGCTAGCTCCTTCAGTACCCTGGGGTGGATGCCATCTGGGCCTGGCGCCTTGTCCACCCTCAGTGCCTTCAAACCCTCTCAAACTCTGCTCTCCATGATTTCCCCATCTGTCACCACTCCCCCCGCTGCTTCTGCCATTTGTCCCACCTTGGGTGTCACCCCTCTCTTCTCTTTAGTAAATACTGAGCAGAAGTACTCATTTAGTGCTTCCGACTTATCGCACCCTGCTTCCACCCAACCCCCTCCTTCCTAATCCTTACTATGTGGTCCTTACAGCTCCTTTTCTCCTGATGTACTTAAAGAAGTCCTTCTCCCTCTTATGCCTTGTGCCAGCCTGAGTTCCATAGATGCTTTGGCTCCCTTACTGCCCTTGTCACCTCCTTCGATTCTGTCAGTACTCCTCCCGTCCTCCCCCTCCCTGTTTTCTTGTACTTCCTAAAGGCAGCTCTTTTCCTCCTTACCTTTTCCTTGACCTCCTTGCTCAACCAGATCGGTTCTTAGCCCTAGCCTTCTTGCTCTGGGCCTCAGGCAGGTTTTGTTGCCTCCACTATCCCCAGCTTTATGAGCTCCCACCTCTGGTTAGTGTCCATACTAGATTGAATTCTGGCCAGGTACCCTTTTACCACTTCCCCCATCCTCCCAAAGTCGGCCCTCCTGAAGTCCAGCACTAATGTTGTCCACCTAATGCAGACTGCATTTCCTGTCAGTCTGAAAGCCACCTCATTGGCATCATAAAATGCCATTGCCTGGTGCTTCGCTAGCTCCAGACCATGAGCAGAAAGGTTAATGGTTTGCCTGGTCACCTCTGTCTCTGGTAAGGATACCAGAAGTTGTACCAGCACCATTCTCAGATGCCTACCATAGGCAGCCTGGTACACTGAGATGCACAACAGGAGGCGCGCTGCTGAGAAAACCCTTCTACTCCAGCGGTCAAACTCATCCGAGTCAGAGTATGGGGGGAGGTTGTGCATTGGGAAACAATGCCAGAAGGGGTATCCAGGAGCTCTTCTCCCAAAGAGGGGTGGGGCATAGCACCTGAAAACCCCAGGGGTGTGCAATACCTGCATTGATAGTCCCTTGTGGCTGGAGAGTGGGCAGAGAGATGCTGCCAGACCCGATGTGATGCCTCTGTAAAAGGGCAAGGCCACGGAGGGGTAATAAGGTTTTCAGTGCTAAACTCTCCAAGGAAAGCATGCATTGCATAGTCAGGATTGTGACTTGCAAAGTGCGAGATATGGAGCTCCCTTGCATCCCCAACAGGAATCATTGATAGCTGGTGATATCAGTGTCTGAGGACAGGTGGACAGAAGAATCCTCTTCTCCTCAGGGGAGGAAGATGAGGGGGCTGGGGAAACCAGTTCAGAGTCAGGGGTGGCTGGACGCTCAGGTCAAAAAAGGACCTCATCCAGGACTCTTAGGTAGTGAGGGAAGGAAGCTGCCGATGCCCTGAATTGTTTCCAAGTCACAGACCCCGAAGGGCCACAGAGGCCTGGAAGTGCAGGGGGTTGAGATAGATGATCAGACAACTGGGGAGAAGTCTGGTGAGCCAGAGCAGGACCTCTGCTAGGGCTGAGACCTCATAGGGAACCCCTACTGGGGAGGGCTGTACAACTCATCCACTGCAGGACACCCAACCAGACAGGGGCAGCTAAAGTGGTGTCCATGGGAAAGGACCCCACAATGCGGCAATCTGAGCTGGTCTTGTTCCTTGTGAGTGGCCCCTGACCCCACCTGTTGCAGACCTTACCGGGCCTGGTGAGGAGCGGAGAGAAGGGTCCACACTGCAGCTCCTCCCAGAGCCACTAGCTGCCCTGGAAGTGTGCCTGTGTGCCAACCTCAACCACCACCCCATTTCACCAGATAGGGACCTGCTCCTTGGCTGGCCCCAGTACTTGTGAGAGGGGGTACCAAAAGAACCCCAGCACTGGAACCAGTGCCAGAATTCCTTTCAGAACCCACCCTGGCACCAGAATCCAATTCAGTGCCGAGCACGGCATTGGCGGTGCCCCTTCCCCAGCAACGGAATCAGTGCCAGCAGTATCCCTGGTGCCACAAGCAGCACTGGAGAACATGGAGGAGTCAGCTCCAAGGATGGAACTGGTAAGATCAGCGGCCAATCCCTTTGTACCGGAGACTGAATGGCTGGGCAAAGGAGAGAGCCGGGACTCCTAAGAGTCAGGTAGCCAATCAGGGTCATCCTGATCTTCCTCCTCTGAAGAGGAAGTGATCAAGGAGACTGCCAACAAGGCCACTCCCAAACCTGTCCCTCTCCCAATTCCATGGACAGTACCAGAAGGGGACCCAGTGCCAACAGTGGCACTGCTCTGCTCACTGACACCAAGGGAGGTGTTGGAAAACAAAGCATGCCAGAGGGAGACCCGGGGGAAGGGCCCAAAGTTTTGGCCTTGGTGTCCTGGGACCGATGACACCCTACAAAGGTGGGAGGAGCTTGACTCACCTCACCTGGGAGTGGGTCCCAAGATGATAGCCTGGGTAAAGAATTGGCTGGAGAATAGGACACAGAGGGTAATAGTAAATGGAGCCCACTCTGAAGAAAGGGGGATTACTAGTGGGGAACCACAGGGTTCAGTAGTAGGACCGGTCCTCTTCAATGTCTTTATAAGTGACATTGCAGAGAGACTGGAAGGACAAGTATGTCTCTTTGCAGATGACTCAAAGATCTGCAACAGAGTTGATGCACAAGGTGGGGTGAAAAGGATGAGAAGGGACTTGGCAAGGTTAGAGGAATGGTCAAATGTATGGCAGCTTAGATTCAATGCTAAGAAGTGCAAGGTAATGCACCTGGGAAACAAAAACCCAAGGGAAGAGTACACACTGGGGGGTGAGATACTAACAACAACAAAAATGGAAAGGGACCTGGGGTAGTCATATCAGATGACTTAAAGGTGGGCAAGCAATGTGAGAGGGCAGTAAGGAGGGCCGGGGGGATACTGGGATGCATAGGGAGAGGCATCACCAGTAGAAAACAGAAAGTTGTTATCCCTCTGTACAGACAGCTGGTGAGACCCCATCTGGAGTACTGTGTGCAGTTCTGGAGACCCAATCTCCACAAGGACATAGACAAGATGGAAGCTGTCCAGAGGAGGGCAGCTAAAATGGTGCAGGGAGTGCACCAGAAGACATATGACGAGAGGCTAAAGGAGCTTAATATGTATAGCCTCGAGGAAAGGAGGGATGGGGGGACATGATAGAAACTTTCAAGTACCTCAAGGGAATCAACAAAGTCCAAGGGGGTAGCATCTTTCAAAATAGAGGTGTGCAAGAACAAGGGAGCACAATTTGAAGATGGGGGGGTGGCTCAGAGGTAATGTAAGGAATTATTTTTTCACAGAGAGGGTTGTGGATGCATGGAACGGCCTTCCAGAGGAGGTTGTGGAGTCAAAAACAGTGGTTGAATTCAAGCATGCATGGGACAGTCATAAGGCAATTTTAGGGGGTGGGGGTAGAAAGAAGTAGGCTGCTGGTTAACTAGAATCTGCAGCTTATCCATTAGGTAGGGAAATGGGCAGACTGGGTGGGACAAGTGGTCCTTATCTGCCATCAAATTCTATGTTTCTATGTTTCAACATGCACAACTCAAGGACCCGGCAGTCCATGGAGAAGCAGGCATTGCAGTTGTCCATGCCCCTGACCTTTTCTCACTGCAGACCATGTGAGCATCCTCAGATTGGGTGATCTCCACCAACAACCAGCTAAGCAAGCCAGTTGCCAACCAAGCCTCCTTAGTCAAAGGGCCTACCTTTGGCTGTGGTGGTGGTGGCTTCAACCATGGGGTGAGGAAGCAGTTGCAGGAAGCATCTTCATTGCATCTACTGGTGAAGGCATCAATAGTGACTGCCAGGTGACCAAAGGCCCAGGGGTAGAGCCCTACCCCTGCCCTACAATGGCCCATTGTTGCCAAAGAAGCTCCTTGTAGCACTAGCACCGACAGTGCCTCTCCTCACCCAAGGATGAGAAAGTCGAGGAGCCTCAATGGCAACGATGCCTCCCAGTCAAGTGGGATCACCTTGATAGAGACAGAGACTACTGATCAGACAGCTGATAGGAGTGCCCTCTGGCTAGTTGTGATAGATCACATATCTCACTGTTTTATGCAAGACTGGTTTTGTGGGTTCAACTGGTGGTGGAGGCTGCTCCAAAGGTGACCCAGTCAATCTGGATCACATCCTCATGAGTGAGGACTGGGAGTACTGGGGTCTGAGAGATCGAGTCCTCAACAGCTGACTGAGAAGCTCGAGGAAGGTCTCCATGGCTTGCTTAACAGGAGTCAAAGTCAACAAGCACAGTGGGGGTACCAAGGAGTTTTAAACCTTCCCCTTGACCGAGGGGGTCTCAACCAAGGTGCAGCAGTCAGAGGAGCTGAGGGATTGGAAGGACCATTCAATGTCTCCTGATCCTGTGACTGGCGCCATCAGCACTTGTTGCTCTGGTGGGCAGGATTCTCCCTCAAGGTCCGGAAACTTCTGAAAATGACCCTCCCACACTGGCCCCACCAGAAGCAGTGTCAAGACCAAGGTGGTACCTACCACAGCAGCTGTTGCTTCCTCCTCAAAGGCTACAAGCTGCAATGCAGACCCAGCAGCTGCCAAGGTCCATTTGCAGCCCTTAGACTTGTCTATCGGCTCCCGCTCTGAAGGTCAGCCAAGGTTAAGACAGTGCTTCTGATCTTCGAGGGATTCTGGAAGCATCAGAAGACCTAAGCCACACCCAACCATGTCGTGCCACCTGCCCAGGCAGTACCGGTACATGCCTTGTGGGTAGGAAACTGGCATCTTCTAGTGGCATCAAACAAGGAATTTGAACCCCAGCTTCCGTTGCTCCATCTTTGACAATGAGGGTGAGTCAAAGGGGCCGAGAAAGAACTAGAAAAGGTTTCGAAGACTTCAAAAAGAAAGTTTGCCAATGGCACTTTAACCCCTATGCAAGCGCTGCTAAGGAGGTGACCCGTTCTCCTAGCAGAAAGAACAATCTCATGTCACAGGGCAGAATCAGGGGAATATACCACCTGGGTAGTAGGGCCAGAGTGTGGATAGTGAACTGTATCCATGCCCCTAGAACTAAAAGTTTGCCAATTTCAAAAATGTAATTGAGTGTAAATTAGATTTGATTTCATGGGGCTGTATAATTAGGGGAGAGCCAATAATAAATAATTCTAAGGTAGGTTGCTGAAGAATATATTTTTCTAATTTGGGAGACTGACTCCACCTTGTACTGATGGCAATTGTAATATAGAATACTGAATCCTGAGACATCTTCCACTCATTATGAACTGCAAAATAAGTTTCTCCCAGGAGCAAAATAAAACTGAGATGGATGCAAAGGTAAAGTTTGGAGAAGAAATAGCACCGGAGGCAAGACAATCACATGAACTGTCTCAATCCAAGAGAAAAAACAATGTCAATTGTCCCTAGCATGCTAAATCCACCATGAGTGCCAGTGTAAGAGGTTTATAATTAAAGAGCTCTAAATTCCCATGATCTTGGGGGATTTGAACCCCAAAATATTTAATCATTGTTCTATTCCATTTATTTAAAAACTGTTGTTTTAAGTACAGGTGAAAGAGTATAGCCAAATGGTAATAATTCCATTTTGAGTAGGTTTAACGTGAAACCAGCCATGGTGCCAGTTCTATCAAGTTCCACCCAAACCTCAACCAGAGAGCTATTGGGTTTAGTAGGGTCAGTAAATATTATTGTCATATAATGCTGCTTTATATTTGGTACCCTTCAAGAGTACCTCCTCAAGTCCCGCATTGTGATGAATTGTTGCTGCCAACAGCTCAATGTATAAGTGGGACAACTGGAGAGAAAGAGGGCCCCTCTGCCTAGTTCCCCTTTGTGGATCTATGGTGGGGACACAGGTAGCATTAACCTGGAGATACACCTGTGGTACTGTGTAAATGTTTCAGAGCTCCAGGGAAACTCCAGGACATCCTATCAAATGCTTACACGGCAGCAAAACTAATCAGGCTGTTGAAATGGCCTGCTGGGAAATGTAATCCAGTAAATGCAGTGTACAATGAATAGTGTCAGTCTTTTTTCACCACTGGATAAAACCTGCCTAGTCTTGGTGTACAACAATAATGGATATTACTATAAGGTCCAAACAATGCACCCAGACTTCCACGTACAGCTTGTGGCCTTTAGGACGGGCATGGGGTGACTGGCGGACAGGGATCGTGGGTCCTTGCTAGGCACAGGTATAGCTGAGAGAGTAGCCAATCTCTGTGATAGAAGAGTTGCACCACTGCATACCGCTTCATATGTACAAAGCAGATGTGGTAGCAGAACATTTGAATAGGCCCTACACCAGTCCACTGAATACCAATCCGATCCCCAGTTTTAATCTCTCACAGTACCAGTTGCACCTCCTCAATTGCAATAAGCATGGCCAAGGTGGAGCACTGGGCTTTCAAGAGGGTGGGCAGGGGTAATCTTATCAAATATGCCCTCACTTTGGAGCTATCTGGTGGGATAGGGCCAGAATTCCTGATAATAATAATAATAAACTTTATTTATATTGCGCCTTTCCAAAACCAAGGCGCATTCCAAAAAGATTAAATACAAAGAGAACAAACAGACAGTAATATAACAAGCATTTGTCAATGCCGAATGTTTGCTTGCTGGCATTGGCAGTGGTAATGTAGAAGTTACAGAGCTGCGTAACAGGAATGGCAGTGAAGTACTGAACTGAAGCCAACCCCACCACCACCCTGCAGAGAGTGACAGGCATTGGGGTGTGCATCTGGGTCATCAGGCATAACGGCCTCGCCATTTCACCACACCCCACCCTGCAGACACTGACAAGTGTCACGGTGCTCCTTGGGGTCTTTGGCCCTTATGTGCACCCCATTTCATTAGGAAATGCGGTGAGATGGGTGTGATATAGGAGAATGGGGTGAACTTTGGGGCTGAAGAGTCCAAGGCATACCTCGATGCCTCTCACTGGCTGCAGGGTGTGGAATGATATGAGCATTACAGGCAAGAATCCCAAGTCACACCCCTGATGCCTGTCATTCTCTACAGGGTTGGGCGTTATGGTTGAAAGCCCTAATACCTCAGGCATTCATTGGTATTTTCACTCCAAATTTTCAACATGTTTTTTTGTGACCCCACCTCATGAACAGGGGAATATCAGTTTGTTAGCCAAAGCTGCTTATGCACAGCGGTACTGGCATTTAGCACCACAGGTGCAAAACATTCGAACAGGATGTAAAAAATGACAGCTGTACTGTTCATGGGAGGTGTAAAAATGGCAATGTTGCAAATCTGCAGTAAAAATATTTAAAAAAATGGTGAAGTCATGAGCGTACATAGAAACTGTGCAACGACACCGTAATATAATTAGGTTGGGGATATTTTACAGCAGATTGTCAACTCAGGCATTTTGGTGCCTCCGATCATGAACAGTGTCACTGTGATTTTCTTTATCTTGCCGAACAATGATTTCCCACAGTGACCATGCATCTCAAGCGCTGAAAGTGTGAAAACACACTTCAGCCATGTTGTGAAAAATGACAGCTGTACTGTTCATAAGGAAGTGTGAAAAAATGCCACTGGTGAAAATCTGGACTGAAAATATTACAAAGTCATGAACTTACGAGGGTGCGTGGAAACTGCGCATTGCTCACTCATAACACAGTCATTTTATGGACTTTTGTCACCAAATTTTCAACATAGCCATTTTAAGACCTCTGCTCATGAACAGTGTAACTGTGATTTTCTTAATCTGTCTAAACATTGCTTGCCACCAACAGCACCATTGTGCGCTACATGTCGAAAACACATTTAGGCGACATATGAAAATGGCAGCTGTACTGTTCATAAGGAAGTGTAATAAAATGGCAATGTTGAAAATCTGGAGGAAAATATTAAATTTGCAAACCACGCCAAGATGCATAGGAACCGCGAATGCACGTCAGAAACAGTCATTTTTTAGGAATTTTTTCACAAAATTTTCAACATAGCCATTTTAAGACCTCTGCTCATGAACAGTGTCACTGTGATTTTCTTAATGTGTCCCATACATTGATTTTGCACATACTGCGCCATTGTGCACTACATGGGTGGGAACACATTTTGGGCAAGATGTGAAAAATGACAGCATATACTACTCATAAGGAGGGTGTGGTAAAATGGCAATGTTGGAAATCTGGAGTGAAAATATTGAAAATTAGCGAACTTACGGGTGTGCATAGAACTATCTGGCATGCCTTTCAGTAAAACAGTCATTTTTTGGAATTTTTTCACCAAATTTTCAACATAGCCATTTTAACACCTGAGCTCATGAACAGTGTCACTGTGATTTTCTTAATTTGTCCCGTACATTGATCTCACACACCGACTGCGCCATTGTGTGCTACATGGGCAGAAACACATTTTGGGTGACATGTGAAAAATGACAGCTGTACTGCTCATAAGAAGGTGTGATAAAATGGCAATGTTGGAAATCTGGAGTGAAAATATTGAAATTGCGACCTACGAGTGTACGTAGGAACTCGGAAACCCACCGTAAAACAGTCATTTTTAGGAATTTTTTCACCAAATTTTCAACATAGCCATTTTAAGACCTCTGCTCATGAACAGTGTCACTGTGATTTTCTTAATTTGTCCCGTACATTGATTTCGCACACCGACTGCGCCATTCTGCGCTACATGGGTGGAAACACATTTTGGGTGAGATGTGAAAAATGACAGCTGTACTACTCATAAGAAGGTGTGGTAAAATGGCAATGTTGAAAATCTGGAGTGAAAATATTGAAATTTCGCGAACTTACGAGCCTGCGTAGGAACTGCCCAACGCACGCTCGTAAAACAGTCATTTTTTTGGAATTTTGGCACCAAATTTTCAACATGGGGTTTTTGGGACCCCTTCTCATGAATGATGTCACTGTCATGGTGGTATTCAGGCCCAAAGGGTGATTTTGCAGTCACTGCGGCGAAATCACCTTGCCGGACGAATAACGCCATGACATGACATATCATGAGGAAAGGGTCCTAAACCATGTTGAAAATTTGGTCAAAATTCCTAAAATGCCCGAGATATGCAAAAAGTTGAAACCCCGCTATGTAACCCATTATACAGCTTACGGCATTTCTCAGTTCAAGGTCGGCTTTGAAGAGTGCAGACGTGTTACCGTCCACCGAAGATCATCGCGCCAGAGTCCGGATGTAAGTATGGGGTGGGGGTGGGGAGGCTGGGTGCAGTGGGTGGGTGCGGGTTGTGGGAGGGTTGGGAGACGCGGCAGGACAGTTTTATTTTACAGGTCTAAAACAAAAAAGATGTTGTGGGACATTTGCTACACTGGGGTGGGCAACCAGCGTGGCAGAAGGACTTGGGGTGTTCAGCCGACGAGGTTAGGGCACCTGTCGGCAAAATAAAATAAAATTGCGGCATTGTTTGCCACGCTGGGGTGGCTCCAGCGTGGCACAAGGACTTGGGCGTTCAGCCGGACGGGGATTGGGCACCCCTGTCAGCAAAATAAAAAATTGCAGCACAGTTTTCCACGCTGGGGTGGGCTCCCAGCGTGGCACAAGAACTTCCAGAAGCGTTCAGCCGGCAGAGATTTAGGCACCCCGCGGCCAAGAACTACAAGTAACTTGCCACGCTGGGGTGGGCTCCCAGCGTGGCACCTACAACTGGGGGTGGGGGCGCAGCTCGCCAGCGTGAGGATTGGGCACCCGTCGGCTATACAGTACAGGGCGGCGCACGTCTGTCTGTGCGTGGGGGGAGGGGAGCTGCGCGTGAGTAGCCGATATCTTATCGGTGCTCACTCAAGCATAACTCCCTCTTTCAACTGTATGCCACTGCATTTTGGAGCATGTCATAGACAGCTCCAAAATGCATTGGCTTACAGGGGCCGCGCCTGCCAGCCCACTGACTGAATTGGAGGAGGAGGTGACACACCTCTGAAATCTCCGATGAAGGCACTATGTTTCTTGCACATGCGTGCAAGCAAACATAAAAACTGTTAAAAACAAGTATGAAACATTAATCAAGGCCATATGCCTTATTCCATAAGAAGGATTTAAGAGCCTGTTTAAAGCTCCCCACGGTCGCACACTCCCTTATCCGACATGGTAGAGAATTCCAAAGGGTTGGTGCCGCAAACCTAAAAGCCCGGGCACCAGCTGATTTCAGTGTTACCCTAGGAATCTCTAGCAACCCCTAGTCGGCTGAGCGGAGCGACCTCACCAGGAGGTAAGGAACCAGGAGATCTTTCAGGCTCTTGCAGAATGTCTATGACTTTGGCTGCCTCATGCTCCACCTTACCAGTGTGGGGGTCATGAAGCTGTAATACACATCACCTTCTTCTTGGCCTAAGCCTCTGAGTTAATTAATTAGTGCCACTAGTACCCCTTCATAATAAGTCTGTTTACGGAAATTCAACACTTGAGTCACGTAATTGCTTAGAATGCGTTGAATTTCGTATTGTAAGCCCTTAATTTGTGCATTAATATTAGTGTCACCCTAGGAAAATAATTGCTTTAGGGCATGTTGCTCTTGCCTGAACTGCACCAGGTGCTCATCCATCTGTCTCTTCCATCAAGTGCCATATGAGACAATATTGTCCCGCAGAACCACTTTTAACCTATCGTGAAGAATGGGCTTGAAATTCCCCTCAAGTTGTTCTCCTCTAAAATGTGTGAGATGTGGTTGGTAATGAGCATGCAAACTTTTCTCTTTATGAAGGAACGAGGCATTGAATCTCAAAAAAGAGGACCTATGCTGTAAACAGCACCATTGAGTTTCTTACCGTACTTCCTATAACAGAACGCACTACAATGTGGCATTTTATTTGGAAACACGTTATTTACACGCAGGGGTGCCCTCTTTCCCAGAGGCAAATGAAACAAAAAAGCTAAGAGGCTTTGTGCAGTCAGTCCTTGGTGTGAGCAACATAGTATCTTATTATTCTGTGTCCATCCAAAGTATGGAGCAGTGCCTTATCATGATTGGCATGCTCAGGATATTATACACAATGGTGTGTCGTTTGATTCAGTGTAAATTCAGGTACCACCTTCAGTAGAAACTTAGGATTTGTATGCAAAGAGACTCTGTCTTTGTGAAAAATCAATAAGGAAGCTCACAGATTAGAGCCTGAAGCTTGGAAATCCTTCAGAGGTTATTACAACTAAAAATAACATTTTCTGTGACAAGAAATGTAAGCCAGAACTTGTGGCAGGCTCAAAAGGAGACATCAATCTCTCAAGAACAAAACTCAGGTCCCAAGGTGGGACTGAATTATGGCTAGAAGGTTTCATATGAAGAATACCCCTCAGAAATGTACAGGGCACTTCTAGATGGACAACTGTATGACCATCAAGAGGGGCATAGGAAACTGATATTGTAGCCAAATGCACCTTAAGAGAGGATATACTGCAGGCAAGAGTCAGATAGGGAAAGCAAGTATTCCAACACAGCATTCACAGGGCACGAAAAAGGGCCCATAATCCAGGAAGCAACCCACAGAGTAAATCACTTCCATTTCATAGAAATATAGAAACATAGACTTTGACGGCAGATGAGGACCACTTGGCCCACCCAGTCTACCCATTGCCCTACCTATTGGATAAGCTGCAGATCCTAGTTAACCAACAGCCTACTTCCTCCTATCCACCACTAGAATTGCCTTATGTCTGTCCCATGCATTCTTGAATTTTCCCACTGTTTTTGACCCCACGACCTCCTCAGGAAGCCTGTTCCATGCAGCCACTACCCTTTCCATGAAAAAATACTTCCTCATGTTGCCCCTGAGCCATCCCCCTTCTATCTACAAGTTGTGCCCCCTTGTTCTTGCACATCTCTTTTTCTGATAGATGCTACCCTCTTGGACTTTGTTGAGTCCCTTGAGGTAGTTAAAGGTTTCTATCATGTCCCCCCTCTCACTCCTTTCCTCTAGGGTATACATATTAAGCTCCTTTAGTCTCTCTTCGGATGGCTTCTGGTGCAGATCCGGCACCATTTTAGTTGCCCTCCTCTGGGCTTCCTCCATCCTATCTATGTCCTTGCAGAGATGGGGTCTCCAGAACTACACACTGTACTCCAGATGGGGTCTCATCAACTGTCTGTATAGAGGGATAACAACTTCTTGTTTTCTACTGGTGATGCCTCTTCCTCTGCATCCCAGTATTCCCCTAACTCTCCTTACTGCCCTCTCACGTTGCTTTCCTACCTTTAGGACATCTGATATGACTACCCCCAGGTCACTTTCCATTTTTGTTGTTGTTAGTACCTCCCTCCCACATTGTGTATTCTTCCCCTGGGTTTTTGTTTCCCAAGTGCATTACTTTGCACTTAGTTGCATTGAATTTAAGCTACCATACTTCTGACCATTCCTCCAACCTTGCCAAGTCCCTTCTCATCCGTTCCATTCAGGGAATAAGTATGTCTGTTAGAAGGCTTCCCAGCTGCAATCAGGATATCAACAACCTTACTAGATACCTCCATACATCTTTTTAACCCTCGTATGCCCAGTGTTTCTATAGTTCTTTTGTAAACTGTCCAAGAAGCACTTGCTGTCCTTATGAGTTGTCTGGTGTGCAGTCCATATTCCAGTCTGCTTTTTCAGCATCCTTCTACTTCACTGCCTTGCTTGTGCAGAATGGGCATGTCAGTCTTTATTGCCATGGCTCTCTCATGGGCTCTGGTAGCCACAGGTGATGTGGACTTTGAGGCAGCAATCTGGTTTCCACCTCGAGCCTCAGGAGTGTAGAGTTCTTCAGCAGTAGTGCAGTCTTTGTTCTGCTGCCTTCCAGCTAGCCACTCCCCACTGGGGTTTTGCACCACCTGTAGACGCTCCAGTGGATTTCTTGTTTTATCCACTGGTGGCACTGAACCATTGGCCCTGCGAGTTGGGGAACAGGACTGTCTGCAGTACTCTGGATTAGACTGCTGCCTGAAGGGCTGGGAGCACTTTGGTGGTTTCCCTCTGTTCCTGTGGTTTTCCCCTTATAAACCAACATTGCAGTCTGGACAAGTTAGAGCTCCCACCTCACATATGGAATTTTATTCTTTGTGGTGTGAAAAATGTTGTGGATATGTATGGTGGACTGGATGGCCTGGACCTCACTTGCAAGCTTGTGAACTGTTTTGGCTCATATCTTTGGTAGGCCCCATCTCAGGGAAGCTGTTTGTACATACTTTTCATTGGTGTGTTGGATTAAATATGCTGGTTAGATCAGACCCAGGAAGGTTAGTTGGTGAGAGGCAGTAAACTGACTTGGCTTAAGCAGTGAGAGTGCACAAGGTGTCAGGACAGTGTTTTCCAAAGAAATCCATGCTCCATTATCCCGGTGCGAGCATGGACCTTGTCGGTCCCGGTGCCTATAGGTGAAGGTGTGCGCGGAAGCCAACTTTCTCCAGTTGTGGACGCTGGACAGTAGGTGGAGAGGAGCCAAAGAGTGGCCGGATTAAGCATTTATATTATCTTTGTGACTCTTCTGAACTTTAAATTTATAATAGTGTGGCAGTGTTAGTTAACTAGGCTTGGGGGGTATTAAAAAATATTTTTTAACGATTTTACAGATTTTGCTTATAGTTTGGTGAGTGACTGGTGTGTGCTTGGGTGTATGCTTGGGTTATGTGAGATCTGACTGAGGGGAGGAGGTGTGTTGGTTGGGGGTTAGGGGGTTTTGAGGTATTTGTTTTGGGGGAAGGTTCTTTTGGAGTTGAAATATAAAGTACAGTTGCGTAAGAAATTACCGTGACAGTAGCTCTTCAAGAGGATCTCTTGCAGCAGGTTATCACCAGTAGGACTATAGATGTCAGGCACTAGGACTATATGGAAACTTTCTAGCTAGCAGTCTACCACAGGGGGCTGCCCACCTCCAACGTCAGATACTGACATCGGCCAGTTCTTTATTATTTAGTATGCTTTTTGTCCCCTAGACTAGGTGGGGCAAGCAGTCCTTATCTGCCTCAAAGTCTATGTTTCTCTGTAGTGCTCGGCCTTCTACCACCACTCCATGCTCCTGCCTCACTCCCCATTGACCACCTACCACCTACCGATACTCCCTGGCTTACCCCCCAGGGCAGGGCCACAGCCCCACTTACCGGCCCATCTTCGACAGGAAAGGTGTCGGTGAACCCGACATTGCCTCCCTGGCTTCCCCTCCCTGGGGTGGGGTTCAGGGCCTGCAGTGATGTCTGTGGAGCCATAACTCAGTTGGCGGATGGTGCGGTGGAGAGCTATTGAGGCCAGGAGCTGGTGGCGGCATAACTGAGAGCAATTGGTGTGATTTTTTTCCCTGTTTTTCTGGAGGCAGGGACGTGCAATGATGTCCAGCATCCACCCTGCTTCCCAGCACATTCAGATGCCGGTCACTGCGGTACCCCCAGCCTCCACCAAGGGTCCGTCAAGCACTGAACATGCTCCCAACCCTCCACCAGGAGGAGAGTGGTCCACAGGATGCTCCATCCTTCTCCTCTGGCCAGCCCTCCAATGACCCGGGTACATTCCCAAACCCAGGGTTTGCTGGTGTCACAAGCAGAAATCTGACCACTGTGCTGATGGGCCGGCAGGATGTCAGCCAATTCTATAAATGGTGGGTGGTCCCCATACCCTTCTCAGTTCTCCCACTGAAGACCACAAGCAGAATGTCATCCGGGGGAACCAAGGAGGATTCCGAGGTAACCCAAAGCAGAGAAAAGAAGAGGAAGAAGGTTTACCCCTATGGAAGAGGATAGACAGCCAGGAAGAAGGGGAAGGAGGGGGGGAGCTAGGCCTGCTACAAGAGAGCCTCTCGAAGATCTTCTGTTCCAGCAAGTTCTTACATTAACTGTACTATCTTACTTCAAGGTATCTCTTGCAGCAGGCCATCAACAATAGGACTGAGTCCCAAGCAGTACTGGATGCTACAGACAGGAAGTCTGGTTGGAGGCAAATCGAGAGCCTATGAGAGGAGGCTCCGAAGCACAGCAAGGTTGAAGTTGGCCCTCTGCCTAGAGGTGACGTCCAGACTGTAATGTTTAATGAAGGTGTGGACAGTGCTCCATGTAGCAGCAGCACAAATGTCAGCAGTGGAAGCGTTTCTGAAACAAGCTACCAATGTGGCCATACTCCTGGTGGAGTGGTCCTTAACCGTGCCCGGAAGTTCCTTACTGAACTTCCAGTCACAATAAACAATGTAACTGGCTAACCATTTAGACAGACACTGTTTCGACATTGGGGCACCCTCCTTCCAGGGGGCGAATTAAACGAACAACTGATTAGACTGCCTGGAGTCTTTACTGCAGTGCGTATAGTACCGCAGGATTCTATGCACATCCAAGGTATGGAGCAATGCCTCCCCTTAGTTGGAATGCTCCGCAAAATAAACAGGCAGGTGGATGGATTAATTCAAAGTGAACTCCAACACCACGTTAGTAAAAAACTTAGGGTTGGTTTGCAAAGACACCCTGTCTTTCTGAAAAATCAAATAAGGCTTCTTACACATCAAGGCCTGAAGCTCGGAAATACTGTGAGCAGAAGTAATAGCAGCTAAAAATAATGCTTTCCATGACAGAAAGTGCAGCTCACAAGTTGTGGCTGGTTCAAAAGGAGGCAGCATAAGGTTTTCCAACACAAAATTTAGGTCCCAAGCTGGGACAGGGTCAAGGATGGGAGGCTTCAAATGCAGAATGCCCTTCAGGAAAGTGCAAGACACATCAAGTTGAGCCACTGAATGGCCCTCAACAGGTACATGGTATGCAGAGATGGCAGAAAGCTGTACCTTAATGGAGGAGTACCACAGGCCAGAGTCTAAAAGAAACAGCAGGTACTCCAGCACCCTATTGACAGGTGAAGGGATACAGCTGGTGCGGTGCAGCCCAAATATTCAAAGTGTTTCCATTTCATGAAGTAAGTGGTCCTGTGGAGGGTTTCTGAGCCACCAACAGAACATTATCCACCCTGGGGACACCCCAGGCCTAGCAATGGCTATGATCTCAGGAGCCATGCATGGAGATGGAGAGATTTGAAGTACGGATGGACCAGCGTGCCCCACTCCTGGAAGATCAAGCCTGTGCACAGGGGCAGTAGGACTGGGGGTTCCATGGCCAGCTGTTGAAGCAAGAGGAACCAGATCTGATAAGGACAGAAGGGGGTGATCAGGATCATAGAAACATAGACTCTGTCAGCAAATAAGGACCATACAGCCCACCTAGTCTGCCCATTTCCCTACTCACTGCTGCAGCCCCAGAGCCTATTTGATTTGCAGCTGTCCTGCTCTGCACATCTCCAGGGTACCCTTATATCTATCCCATGCACTCCTGAACCCCCGTATTGTTTTCACACCAACCACTTCTGCTGGAAGGCTTTTCCACGGCTCCACCACCCTCTCAGTAAAAAAAGTACTTCCTAATATTACCCCCGAGCCTTCCACCCTTCAGCCTCATATCACGCTCCCTTGTTCTTGTGCAGAGTTTTCTCTGAAATATTTATTTATTTATTGAAATGTTTCACCAGGAAGGCACACTGAGTGACAAGTCGCTCATCTCCCTGTGCAACCTGGGGGAAGGGGTACAATAGGAATGAGACATTAAACATTCAAGTTACAAGATCAACATTAACATAAGGTTGTAAGGCAGGTGTTATAAACAGTGTTACAACAGTGTTGCGCATAATAGGTAGAAAGAGTGGACAATAGTAAGTGCTGGGTTAACAAGTAAACAAGTGCTTACGTGAAAGAAAAGGGGAAGGATAGGGAGGGGTGAGATGGGGGAAGGGGAAGAGTCATGTCCATGGAGACCCCTTCAGGATGCGAGGAACCCTGCAAGGGGACTGGGGGGACAAGAGAGAAGGGGATAAGGTAGTGTCCCAGAGGGACCCCTTCAGGATGTGAGGAACCCTGCAAGGGGGCTGTGGGGCTAGATAGAAAGGGGATAAGGCTATAGAGATTTAAAGAGGGAGGAGAGAGAGAAGGAGGAGCTGTAACTTAATGTTAGGAGGGGGAATAGGACCTAACCCAAGAGAGGACCCTTCAGGATGCGGGGTAACCCTGCAAGGGGGTTGGGGAAGGTCAGTAGATAGGGATTAAGAGAGTGATAGGAGAGGGAGTGAGTGAGAATTGAACCCTTAAGGGGGAAGAGAATTCACACCTTTGGAGGGGATGGGGACTAAATAATAGTCCATTGGGACACATTGGACCCTACTACTGTAGTAGTCATGGAAAGACAAGATAGTGGCTAGACAGAATAGGGGTGATATGCTTAGGCTCAGTTGGACCCCTTCAGGATGCTGAGAACCCTGCAAGGGGACTGCGATGGCCAGGGAGAAAGGTAGATGGGAGAGGGAAAGGAGGGGAGACAAGCCTCGGCCCAGTAGGACCCTTCAGGGTGCTGAAAACCCTGCAAGGGGACTGCAAAGGCTAGGGAGAAAGGTAGATGGGGGAAGGGAAGGAGAGGAGACAAGCCTAGGCACAGTAGGACCCCTTCAGGATGCTGAAAACCCAGCAAGGGGACTGCGAAGGCTAGTGGGACAGGTAGATGGGGAGGGGGGAAGTAGAGGAGACAAGCCTAGCTACAGTAGGACCCCTTCAGGATGCTAAGAACCCTGCAAGTCTAGGGAGATAGGAGGGATGGCGGGCGAAGGGAGTATATGAGAGATACAAGCCCAATGGGGGGTAGGAAAGGGACCCATGGAGAGCATTTGGGGTCCCTTACATTCTGTTAGAGATCAAAGGAGTCCAGTAAGGGGGAGCAATTTGGGGGAAGGGGAGGAGAGCTAGAAATTTGGGGGGGGGGTGCACAGGGTAAAATGAAGGTGACGGTAGAGAGGTAGGATTTGTCCAGGGCTTAGAGGAGGGAATTAGGGAGGGACATGGCAGGAGCAGCTAGGTGCAAGGTAATTACTGAGGGCAGAGCTGATGGAGTAGGCAGAGGATGAGTGCCGGATTTGAGGGGAGAGGACATTGCAAATTTTGGGAGGCAGTGAAACTAACAGGATTGGCCGATTTGGGTGGAACTGCAGGGGACTACCAGGGTGCGGGATTCGGTTGATCTAAGGGAATGGGAGGATGGGGGGGTGTTATAAAGGAGGAGGTGAGATAGGAAGGGAGCTCACCAAACCAGTGCTTGGAAGTGAATTTAGCACAGTGGGAGAGTCGTCTGTTTGTAAGAGAGGAGAAGAATAGGGCACGATAAAGATCACAGTGGAGAGTGCGAGGGGGCGCATCCAGGGCAAAGCGGCAGAAGGAATTGGAGAGGGCGTCCAGTCTGGCCAGGGAGGACTTAGGGGCAGCACTACAGACTATGTCACAGTAATCATAAATGGGCAGTATCATCTTCTGAATAAGTTCATGCCCAGCCATAGGAGGGTTACAACTATGGTTCCTGAACAGGGCACCAAACTTGCGGCGCAGTTTTTTCTGGATGGTGTCAATATGGCCAGAGAAGTTTAGGTGTTGGTCCAACCAAACACCAAGTACCTGAAGGAGGATGCGTCCTCAAGTAAAGTCCTGTCAAGGGTGTGGAAAGTGGGTAGGGAGGGAAGCCTATAGAGTCTCTGCCTTGTGCCAAAGGTCATGGAGACAGTCTTCTTGGCATTGAGGAAAGGTTGATGGTTAGCAAAGCCAGAGATGAACCTTGTTGAAATCTTTCTGTAAGTTGGTTGTAACCTCAGCAGTACAGGCGCCAGATGCATGCAGAACTGTATCATTGGCATACTTATGTATAGCGGAGGAGGGGGAGCAATCAGAGGGAAAATCATTTAAGAAGATGGAGAATAGGAGGGGCCCTAATACACAGCCCTGGGGGACGCCAGTGCTGATCGGGAGGGGGGTGGAGGGAAAGTGGCATCCAGGATCTTAACTGATCAGGTTCTGCCAATAAGGTAGGCCTTGAACCAGTTTGTGGTGGAGGAAGATAGGCCAGCTGCCAAGAGTGAGTCGAGGAGAAGGGAGTGAGAGACAATGTCGAAGACCTTGGCCAGGTTCACAAAAATGGCAGAGGTAATTTGGCCATTGTCCATCCCGATTAGGATGGAGTTCGTGAGCCATAGGAGAGAGGTGGTGGTTGAGTAGTTTTTCCTGAACCAGACTGGAAAGGGGTGAAAAAGGAGATATCAGATAGAAAAAAGATGAGTTGGGAGAGGACAATGTGTTCGTGAAGTTTGGCAAGGATAGGAAGCAGAGAAATGGGGCAATAGTTGCCAGGGGATGAGGGGTCACTCCCTTTGGGTAAAGGGAGGACCACTGCATGTTTCTATGAAGAGGGGACCGAGGTAGAAGAGAATGAGAGATTTAGGATTGTTGAGAGGGGGGTAGGCAATGGCCGAAGCAGAGAGGGAGAGGAGTTTTGGGTTGAGGCCACCAGGGGAGGCACCTTTACAGGGGCTGATGGTGAGGAGGGCACATAGGGCATAATTTGGGGTTACAGTAGCAAAAGAGAAGGGAGGGGAGGGTGGTGGCGGGGCACACTAGTAGAGGGTGGGGAGGGGATGGGTAGGAGGAGGGATTTCCAGTAGCTCAGTGGCGCGGGAGGTATAGTAGGAGTTAAATTCTGCAGCAGCTACAGCTGCTGGGTCAGACACTAATTAGACTGTTTACTTTAAGTACTGGGGGGGGCCAGTTGAGGGGGTAAACAGGATGTGGACCACCTTCCAGAACTTTGAAGGGGAATTTATGTTGGTGACGAAGGCAAATTTGAAATATTCGGACTTGGCTAACCTTGTAGCCCTGGTGCAAGTGTTTTGGAACATGCTTTAGTTCACAAGGTAATTAGGATGGTGGGTAGCTTTATGATGCTTCTAGGCTCAATTTCTAGCCCTGAGGCAGACCATAAGTTCAGGGGTTATCCAAGGTAAGTGGCTACCTCTGACTCCGGTTTGTTTGAGTGGGGCAAAGGCGTTCCAGTTTACAAGAAATATTTCTTTGAAGTAGGCAAGGGCCTTATCAACCGGGGGGAGGGAGGTTAGGGGGGACCAGTCAGAAGTGGCAAGGTCGGGGCGACATGGAGCCCAAGCTAAGAAGTCGCGCTACACTTCGGCTCTGTGACTAAACAAATTTCAACTTCTAAAAAATACATTATTTACTTGGTTGAATTGAAATATCTCTAAATATATTGAGAGTTGAAACAGTGAGAATAAGATGGGGAAGACACATAAAAACCCGCAGATGGGAGAAGCAAAAAAGATGGAGGAAGAGGAGCACCTCTCGGGCCAAATACTCGTTCGATGCAGGAGGGAGCAGGTGCAGGAGATGAGCCGACAGAGATGCTTCAATCTTTGGGCCAGAAAATGCAGCAGCTCCTGGCTTCATTCACTTCTACCAACTTAAAGCTGCAGATAATGGCAGGTAGAATTGCTACAGTAGAAAAAGCTGTGGATATGCTGCAAAGTGAAATTGAAGAAACAAAGTGGCATGCTACTATATGCCAAAGCACAACTTTACAGAGGGCCAAGGAGCATCGGCATATTAATAACAGACTAGAAATACTAGAAAATCAGGTTATAAGCCAGAACTTGAGAATTGTAGGCATCCCAGAAGGCTGCGAGGGAGACTCCATTCGACTCTTCATTAAGGATTGGCTAATAGACCAATTTCACTCACATTTACCTGATGAGGATTTCTTGATAATTAAAGCCTATCATCTGCCTCATCGCTCCAAGCCGCCAGCTGAATTACCAAGAACTTTGATGGTGGTGCTGGATAGCATGGCGATGAGGGACTGTTTCTTAAATCTGGCAAAAAGATATGGGCCATTAATGTTGGAAAGTGCCTCAATGCATTTGTTTCCTGACATCTCTTATGCCACTCGACTTAGAAGGAAAAAATTTGACGGCGTCAGGGCAAAACTCAGAGAGATGGACATACCGCATACAATACAGTTCCCGGCAAAACTAAGAGTTATTTAGGACAGTAAAATCTATATTTTTACAGATCCATTGGACGCGGGGAAATGGTCAGTGAAGATGGCGGCTGGCATGAAAGCCACGAGGGAGGGATCTGACATTAGAAAGAGGAGAAGAAGCTACCTGAAAAATTGACTGGTTGTATCAAACTTTATGCCATTATTCTGCCGCTGGAACATTATTATTATAAGTGAAGTTAACTTTTGGGAGACGTTTTGTCCACTAATCTCCAAGTTATAATTTTTATTGTAATACATTGGGTAAGAAGATATTTTTCATTCTTTATAAAGATTGAAATTTGCAGGTTACTGCTTTAGAGGGGTAAGTGCAATTCCCTTGTAAAATAATAGGGGAGCTTTATGTTGAGAGTTTATGCTATGTTAGGGACTATTCCCTCTATTTGAAGCAGTACTAAATGGGTCAGAAGTAATTGTTGTACCACCTGCACGAATGAAACTTTGCTGAAAACACTTTAGTAAGTTCTGACTCAGCGCTAATTCAGTCATATTTGCTGAGACTGTATTCAACGACTGCATAAATTTTAATGTTAGCAGTTCATAGAGGAATTTCCATGACACCAAATAACCCTTCTGGGTATAGGGAATTTGGTACACATGTTGTGTATTTAAATAATAGATAAAGGTCATGGGCTTTTGAGTTCTTTACACACAGCATTTTTGAAGTATATACTGGTGGTAATATATTTTGCTTGCCCTCCTTTATAGGAAATAAGCAAGGGATACGAGGTCCTGTATAATTGGTAATGTTTTCTTTTAATGGAAAGTATCACGTATGCTACTTCTTGCATGGGATAAATGTATGTACAATGTTTTTCTACAAAATGAATAAAATACAAGTATAAAAAAAGTGGCAAGGTTACTCAGGAGAGGTTCAAGGTCAAGAGACTTGAAAGAGCGTAGTTGTATGGTTTTGTGTGGTGATTTAGTTCTGTGGACTTTCCTAACTGTGAATATTGAGTTATGGTCACTGAGAGCATCAGAGAGGATACCAGAGGTGATGACACAGTGGGGGTGGGTGGTAAGGGCCCAGCTGAGTAGGGAGTGTTGTTGTCTTGTGGTTTGGGGTTTGGGGCGGTGGGTTCGGAGATCAGTTGGGAGAAGTTTAGGACTTCAATTTCATTTTTAGTTTTGATAGTTTTAGGTGACAACCAATTTATATTGAAGTCACCTAAGATGGTAATCCCCCAGAGCGAGCAAGGGAAGTAATGGAGGTTAGGAGGTCTAGCGTGACCGAAGGATGGACATTTGGGCAGCAGTATGTGCCGGCTACGAAGATTGGGAGAGTGAAGGGGAGGGTCACATGGATAGCTAGGGCATCATGGGTCTCAGGATTGGAGGATGAGTAGATGAAGGAATATTGGATGGAGGCTAGGACATATATGGCCACACCACCACCACCCCTGCAAGCACAGTCTTGCCTTAGCAGTGAGTAGCCAGGAATGGAGATCAAGTGGTCAGGGATAGTGCTCTTTAGCCAAGTTTCTTTTTTTTTTTTTCTTTCTATTTATGCTCCTCCTACACCCATATCCACCCCTTCCCTCGGGGTTCTCAATGCATCAGGCAACTACGTTGGGAGAACAGGGAGGATGTCAGCCCTATAAGTGCCCCGCTTCCATTAATCGTACCTGATGCCCAGATAACCCCCCGGGTAGGGCGGAAGAGGCCTCCCCTTCTACCTCTTCTGACACTGATGGGAAGCAGGCAACCGGTGCTGCATCTCCTGATCTCCCAGTCTTCGATGCAAGGCCTGTCTCCTGGCATGGATGTGGGGGTGTCTTTCCACATTTTCTAGTCCCTCCCTTCCCGATGTTGGCTCTCGAGGAGGACCAATGAGTTGGGGTCACGTAGAGACGTGCCTCCATTCCGGTCCTTGGCCAACGCCGGCCCTTCCCCCGCTTTCTTCTTTCCGCGTCCACACCTGCGCTGCCTGTGGTCACCCAGGTGGTGGCGGTATCGTGACATGGCGAGCATCCACCCCACCAGAGAAGGAGGGCAGCCATTGGGCGCTCAACCCTTCTCCTCTCCGTCTGATCCCCAGCAACCCAAGTCCATCACCGAACCCGGGTCACCAGCGTGGAGCAAGGTGTTGCATCAAGTATCTCAACCCTCAGTGCCACTGGGCCGGCCCCCTTTAGCCAATTTTCTGAGATGATTAGAATGTCGAGTTTTAGAGTGCACACCATGGTCTGAATCTGGTCTATTTTTTGCAACAAGCTGCAGGTGTTTAGATGTAGGATCTTTAAGCCCTTTGGGAGGGCTGAGAGAAGAGAGCGAGGGGAGGTAGTAGAGGAGGAGGCAACAGAGGAGCTAGGGGCAATAGGGCATGGATTGGGGTGGCTATCCCCGGTGGAGAGCAAGAGGAGAGCAAGTATGAGAAAGTGGAACTTAGGGGATTTTGAAGGGGCTGGCGAGGAGGTTGGGAGTTTTGAGGAGAAGGAAGTGGATGAGTGAGGAAGAAGAAGGTGGAGAACTGCAGTGAAAGTGGACACCGTTATCAAAGCCACATGAGGAATAGTGGTGGAGTGATAGCATGGATGTGGGTAGGGGATTGGAGATAATAACTGATGGGGGTGGGAGAGTTATTAAGAATAGAAGAGTAGTGAGCTAGTGGAGGTGGTAAAGAGAGGGATATGAGCAGAACTAGGGGGAGAGAGGAGAGTAGGGGATGCATTGTTCATAAAGGCAAAGAAATTTCTGAACAACTGCTTTAGGAATAGGAAGCATTTGTAAGCAGGGAGTGCAGAGGGCTGGTCAGATGGAGGGGGTAGCTGTAGTTTAGGAAGGTATCTATATGAACAACAGGCAGGCATCACTTTAGGTAAATATTGTGTCCCTCTAGTGGCAGTACAACTTGCCAATGGGAAAATGGACGAAAAAACAACATGCAGATCCAGATCTAAGGAGGTTAAGCAGTACACGGTAGGCTGGCTAACCAGCTAAAAGCCTGTCAGGGCACAGATTGAAAATAGCAAAAGCTGGTCAGTGAACAGCCAAGGTGCTTGTAAGGACCAGTGTCCAAATGTCCCGCTTGAAGAAGGCATGCTAACCAATGGCAGTCCAGTGGTTTCCAGAGGAAATTAGCCAGTGGGAAACAAAGGTTTGGACCCAAGTAGGTAAGAAGAGCAACAGCGGGTGTACCTGATTTTCTCTGTGGTGGGAGGCTGAGTATGGCCGATGGCTCCAAGGAGCGAGCCACGGCCGCAGGTCTGGAGGAGGGAGCCCGGTCCATGGCAAATTTCTGTGGAGGGAAAAGGGAGAGAATTAGAAACTTTAAATATGCTTTCCACCTGCATCCTGTTTATTCTCCTAAGGTACTTGAAAGTCTATTATATCTCCCCTCTCCCTTCTTTCCTCCAGTGAATAGATATTAAGCTCCTTAAGTCTTTCCTCACAGGGCTTTTGGTGCAGTTCATGTACCATCTTCGTTGCCCTTCTCCAGACTGCCTCTATTTTGTCAACGTCCTTCTGGAGATGTGTTGGGGGGGGGGAATTCACAAAACAATCTGAAGGTGCAAAACCTTCCCTGAGTCCCCAAAATTTCCGTAGCTGCGGAAAAAAAGGGGAAATTGATCTGGGTGCTATACACAAAACTTCCTCAGCTGCGGAAAAAATACACTACGGACTGTGGAAAAAAACTGCAGCTGCAGACATTCCTGAGGAAAAATGTCATTGCTAAGTATGGCACATCCTCTTAAAGACTATTCTCAGCCAGTGTTTTTCTGCAGTTGCTGAAAAAATGTTGCACACATGAGTGAGAGGCATAACACTCCCTGAGCAAAATGCAGTGCCCAACAATTGAAATGCAATTATAGTGGAGGACAGGTACAAGTAATAGCAAACCAGTGGATGTATAGCAGTGGCAGTTGTTACAGCAATATTAGCACACCATAGTCAATGAAAGACAACAACCACCAGACCCAATGCAGCCCATGAAGGAGCCCCACAGGCAGTAGAGGCTGAACAGCCTGCAATGAGTGCTACTGCAGCAGGCAACATAAACACTCCAGGGAGAAACACAATCATTAGTTACAGACAGCCACTGTGGTGCATGGTTTTGCTGGTACCAGTGGTGCTGCAGTGGTCCCAGTTGAGGGAATGGTTGCTGGTCTCTCTGTGGGTACTTTCAACTACAGCCATGGCAAGACTGTCAAAGTCTGCTGCTCCAGTTAACATGGATCACCGGCTGTTGTGCCTCCTAAACTTTTTCCACAGCTGCGAATCTGCACTTGTGGACTTTCAGCACTTGCGGAATTTCTGCAACTGCTGTTTTTATGGAATACCTCACATGCACAATTTTTCTTTCAGAATATCCTGCATCAGCGTTTCCACAGTGCTGCAGGCCTTTTTTCCTCAGCTGCGGGATTTTCAGCTGTCTTTGTGAATCCAGCCTGTGGTCTCCAGAACAGGACACAGTACTCCAGCTGAGGCCTTACCAGTGATCTGTACAGTGGCATCACCACCTCTTTCCTCCTGCTTGTTATGCCCCTCCCTATGCACCCCAACATTCTGTTTGCTCTCCCCACCACGTTTCCACACTGTTTGATCACCTTCAGGTAGTCAGATATGATAACTCCCAGGTCTCTCTACTGACTTGTGGTAGCCAGAATTTCCCCAACCATCCTGTACTCCTCCCTTGGATTCCTGTGACCCAGGTGCATGATTTTGCACTTTTTAGCATTGAAACTCAACTGCCATGACAGCCCCTTTCATGCAAGCAGAAAAGTGTCAGTTTTGCATTGTGTGGGGACACAAAAACAGAGTCCAACTGTGGATGATCCCATCTGTCAAACAGGTCTTTGACAACTGGGGTCAGAAGCTCCCACTCATGGGCTCTGGATCAAGATCAGCTTAGACTGTCTGCCAGGACATTTTGGGTGCCGGGAACATGAATGACAGAGCACCAGTACCAGACTGTCATCGCTTCCCTGCACAGGGGATAGGAATGAGTCCTCCCCTGCTTGTTTATGTAATAAACTACACACATGTTGTCCATCTGAACCAACAGTGGACCCAGGGAAAGAAGAGTCTGAAAGGCCTGCAGGGCATACAAGACTGCTCGCATCTCCAGAACGTTGATGTGGAGTGTCCTCTCCACCTCGGTCCATGTTCTTTAGGTTTCATGGACCCCCAGGTGAGCACCCCCAACTGAGATTTGAGGCATCTGTCATCAGTATTTGCTGAGGGGGAGGGATGCAAAAGGGAATCCCCCAAAGTAGGTTGGTAGCTCGAGCCTCCACAACGGTACCCTCTGGACTGGATCAGAAACTGTAACTAGCTGATCCAGGGCATTCATGTGTTGGTCCCACTGGACCCGCAGCATCCACTGAAGGACTGTCATGTGCAGACCGGCCAAGGGAACCATGGCAATGGCTGTGGAAATGAGGGTATCCTGCGATGAGGGCGTCCGCTATTGGGCACTTTCAAAAAAGGCGACCCAATAACGGCGCCTGTTCACAGAGCTACTGGACAGGGAAGGCAAACACGATGATAGTGACATCCTGTCACTATATGTACATGCGTGTGGAGGGGTAGGAGCGAGCACACCGTGTGATGGATGGAAGGGGAGGGAGGGTTTGTGAGGTGTAGCGCGGCGCTGGGCTGCCGAACTGGCCGTGTGGCATGGTGGGTTTGTGGCAGGCTAGGGTTGGGAGGGTGTCGGGTTCATTTCTGGGTGCATCGGTCTAGGATTTCAATTTTTTTCATGTTTTCACCCCCCCAACATGCATCCTTCTGGAGCTGAGAATCCTTTAGTGGGGGGGTGCGCCCTTTTGCTCTGCACTGCAAGTGTACATCACCAAAATTGATTTTTGCCAATGTACACTCGCCCTAACAGAGATCGCCTTTCCTTGATCACCATTATCACATAGAACCATCAATGAGGCCCAGAAGCTATAGAAAGGCACAGGCCAAAACATAATGGCTGGAGTAAAGAAGTCGGTACTGGTCCATCAGAGGCTTAGCTCTGTCTGAGGGCAGGAAGGCCATTCCCTGGGCCATGTCCACAACTGTCCCTATGTACTAGAGCTGCTGGCAGGGAGCAAGGAAAGACTTTGACAGGTTGATGATAATGCCCAAGGCCTGGAACAGATTGCAAGTCTGCACCAGGGTCTGAAGGAGACGTTCCCTGGATGGGGCCGCTAATAGCCAATCATCCAGATACGGGAAAACATAGAAACCCTGCCATCTCAAGGTGGCTGCCACCACCACCAGGCATTTGGTGGAAACCTTGGGCACTGAGGGCAAACCAAAAGGCAGAGCCCTAAACTGGTAATGTACTCCCTGAAAGTGGAAATGGAGGACATGCCAGTGGGGGGCCAAAACCTTGATTTGCAGATAGGCATCTTGCATATCCAGAGAGCAATCCAGTCCCCCTGATACAGCAGGGGCAATAAACCCTGAAGTGTAACCATCCTGAACCTTTTACATTCTATGAACAGGTTAAGCTGGCTCAAGTCCAGGATGGGGCGAAGATCTCCCATCTGCTTGGGAACCAGAAAGAAGTGGGAGTAGAACCCTCTGCTCTGCTGATGTAGCAGGACTGGTTCTATGGCCTTTTTTTGAAGTAAGGCCTGGATCTCCCTCTTGATGAGAGGAACGTGAGTGGGATAAGAGGACTGACCTGGAGGGTTTTCTGGAGGCCACTGTATGATCTCTAGAGTGTGACCATGCTTGATGAGCTGCAGCAACCAGTTGTCTGTGGTAATTTCCCTCCACCTGTCCAGGTGAAGAGAGACGAGACCCCCGACAACTGCCTCCTGAAGGTCCACTGGAGGGAGGGGGTCTGGCAAGGAGTCAGAAGTGTGGAGCGGCAGCCACTGCAGTAGCTGCTGCCCCTTGGGCACTTCAGGAGGCAGCTGGGGAGAGGTAGGGGAGAGATCCCCCAGCTTTGCGCTTGCCCTTGCTTTGGGAAGGGATCAGGCCTGCATGTGGGAAGAGTGACAAAAGGGAGCCTTCTGTCCTGACTTAGTCCATGTATGATGCATAGAGTGGACAGATTTGTGGGCCCCTTCCGGGGTCTGTAGTTTGGAGATGAGATTCTGGATGTCTCCTCTGAAGAGTTTGAGACCCCTGAAAGGGGCAACCATTGTGCAGGACTGGACACCCTGAGCAAAGCCTGAGACCTGTAGCCGGGAGTGACGCCTGATACAGACGCCCATGGTCATTGCCCGGCCCTAGGCATCAACTGCATCATAGGCAGCCCTCAGGATGTGGGTACTGATGTCTGAGCCCATTTTGAGGAGCTGGAGGATATGCTGCTTGGAAGGGTCATCCGGCATGGCTTGGATAGCCTCCCTAGCCTGGTCCCACGCTAGGTTCTGAAACTGCACCACATAGGCCAGATAATTGATGGCCCGAATGGCCAGAGTGGCAGAGGTGAATACCCATTTGCCCAGCTGGTCCAACTGGCAAGACTCCCTGTCTGGCAGGAGGAAGTTTAATGTTTGGGCCGCTTGGTAAAGTCATGTGCTGTGCTGATGATGATTGAATCAGCTTTGGGTTGTTCCTCAAAATAAGTCGCACTAGCCAGAGCATTGTAGAGCCTGTCTGCCTTCTTGGAGACTGTCAGAACTGTGTGGGGGTGGTTGCAGGCACCCCGGATGATATCCTCATAGGAGTCAATAATAGGAGGGATGACAAGGGGAGGGGTGTGGGGTTGACACAGGCGGACAGCTGACACCTCTCGGGGTCCAGTTCCTTGGTCTCCCATCCCATGATAGCCTGAATGTGGTGCATGATGGCCATAAAGCAAGGGTCATCGAGAGGGCACGTGGGAACATTAGCTGGGATCTCCTCCCCTTCCAAGGAGTTGGGGGGGAGAGTGGAGGACTTTCTACTGATGTTCACCTCACCATCGTCTCCATCGTCACTGTCCTCATACTGATGCCCGTCTGAGTGACCAGAGGATTCAGAATTGGATTTCACCTTAGGAGTGTGATGAACACTAGGGCCTAGGTGAACCAAGGCTGGGAAAGGGTTTGGAGGTAGCCCCTTAGGGGGATCTGGAGTTGGCACCCACAGGGTGGGAGCCTGGGTCTGCATGAAAGACCATAAGGCAAAATGGGGACAGGCATAAGCCCCCAAGGCATCGGGTAGGGGTAGACTGGTGCAGGGCCCACAGGCATGGGGTACAAATAACCCAGCGCAGGTCCCCCTGGCACAGGATGGGGTAAGTGGGCGTTGTTCTAACTCAAGGTCCAATGATCGAGGAGCCTCCGGCGGCTGATGGGGCACAGCCTGCCTAAGTGGCATCAGCTACAATGGGTCTGTCAATGGCACTGGGGAGCCAGGCCTGTAAGACCCCAACTGGTGTACCAGGGCTTGGTTATCCTGGCTAAAATATTGTTAGTTCCTAGGTCTCACAAGAACATTTGGTTGCGCAACCAGACAGACAAGAGACAGAAATGGAGAGGATAGAATAGATCCTTGTATTTAACTCTTTCTGCATAACAAATGGGACAGAGCCTTATTCAACCCTGTCACAAAGGTCGAAGGCAGGGGAAGAGTGCGTCGATGGTGGAGGGGTTGCCGGCACAGGGCGCAATGAGTCATCAGTCGGGTCTTGAGAGCCCAAAGGGCCTGACATCCGAGGGCCTGGAGAAGCATCAGGCTGTGACGGAGGGACTGTTATTGACCCAATGGTCAATGAGCAAGAGGCTGACAAACCAAAGGTCAATAGCAAACCTCCCTGAGAAACAGGAGAAGGTGCTATTGGTAGGGGCCTGGAAGAAGCAGAGGCCTGGACAACAGAGTGTGTCAGTGCAGCTGACAGAGTACCCCCAAAGGAAGAAGAAGAGGTCATTGAAGATCGGGAACATTGCCGGGAGGTAGTGGTACTGTTCACAGTCTTTTTTATGACTTTTCTCTGAGGACTTGTCTCAGGCCTTCGAAACCTGGGAGCTCAATAAACCCACTGGCGACTGAGAAGGAGTCAGACATGGTGCAAAACTGCGTCAGAGCTTCCGCAGAGATCCATGTGAACAGAGTCAATGGCAGGAAAGAACTGAGGAGGGTGGGCCAGTCAGTTGGCTCAGCGGTTGGATTTACGCTTGCAATGCTGGTGACCCAGGTTCGAGAACAGATCCAGGTCATCGTAGGGCCGGCCGGAGCAGAAGGATGGAGCATCCCGAGGACTGCTCTCCTTCTCCAGGGGGAGGGTTGGGAGTACGTTGAGTGCTTAATGAACCCCTGACAGAGGCCAGGGGTACTGCAGTGACCTGCGACTTAGTGTTCAGGAAGGCAGGGCGGATGCTGGACATCATTGTACATCCTCGGCCCCAGAAAAACACAAGGAAAATCATCCCGGTTGCTCTGGATGATGCCACCCCTACGCCTGGCCTTCATAGCTCTCCGCTGCTCTGTTCACTGACTAATTATGGCTACACAGGTGCCACCACAGGCCCTGAACCCCACCCTGGAGGGGCAGCCAGGGAGGCAATGTCGGCTCTGCCGACACCTTTTCCCGTCATAGACGGGCAGGTCATGGTGCCATGCCCCCGCCCTGGGGGGTAAGCCTGGGAGTATCGGTGGTGGAAGGTGGCCATTGGGGAGCAAGGCAAGTGAATGGAGTGGGGCTGATGGTGGGGAAAAAGTATATTAAATATGAAAAAAAAAAACTGAGGAAGGTGCGGGGCCACTCATGCTTTTATAGGGTTGATGATGTCGGCAGGTAACATCAGCATGGGCTGCCCCAGCTGTACTGCAGGAAAATCTTCCATGTGGATCCTGCTTCATTGACGGTGAAGTTCCTATGGTGTGCCCCGATGAATGAGATACCCCCAAAGAAGATCTTGCATGCTGGAAGCACTAACCAGGGGAAGCCAGGTGGGTTGTGTGAACGTGAACCATATACCACTCCTATAAATGAAAATTACATATGCACCATAATTCTTGATCTTCTTGGACAAGTCTTCACCATTTATTCATACTGCTGGGTTCAAGCAGGAGGCGCTGGGACCCTGCAGTAGCCGAAAATCTTCAGGAGGGCCAGTGCCAAGGTAGGATCATGCATGCCTGGCGCCACAAGACTGGCTCGTGCCATATAGGCTATGTCGGCACTTACCCTCCAACTGCCTCAGTACCTTTTTTACCGAGTAGGTGCAGCGTATGCTAACTAGAGAACACCTAACCTAACAAAGACATAAGATAGCCCTTCTGACCCATGTAAGAAGGGTAAACTAAAAACAGTCTTCACAGCCCAAACAGAAACAAAGGCATGAAAATAACAAAATTCAGTCAGCTCGGGGGATGGTGGGTGTGCATATGAATAAATGGTGAACACTTGTCCAAGAAGATCAAGAATTACTCCAAGTACATAATTTTCATATCTTCCTGGAATTAAGTCTTCACCATTTATTCATATTGCTGGGTTAGAGTACCAAGCCAAAACCTATCCCCCGAGTAGGTCGATAGGAGATGGAGCTCACTCAGGACAGAAGTCCATTAAGGATTGTCCTGCCAAAAGAACCATGTTGTCTGGCATGAACATCTAGAGCATAGTGCTTAACAAAAGTATGCACTGAGCTTCAAGTAGCCGCTTTGTAAATGTCATCAATGGGAATAGAGCGGATCTCTGCCAAGGACACAGCAACAGCTCAGGTAGAATAGGCGCGTACTTGGCCCTCCAACTTAACATGCGTCATAGAGTAACAGTGACACAGGCATGCCACTATTCAAGCAGAAATACACTTAATGAAAACTGGCTGACCGAGCCGGGCAGCACTGAAGGACATGAAGAGCTGCTTGGATTTGCAGATGTCCTTTGTTCTATCGATGTAGGACCGAAGGTCTCTTTTTAACATCCAGAGAGTGAAAGGTGCATTCCCCTTCATCCTTGAAGTTAAAGAAATAAAATAAACAGTACCAAGGGCTGGTTGAGGTGGAACTCTGAAACCCCTTTGGGTAGAAACTTACGGTGTGTACTGAGAACCACCTTGTCTTTATGAAAGACGGTATATGGAAGGTCTGTGACCAAAGCATGTATCTCAGAGACCCTATGAGCGGAGGTGATGGCCACTAGAAAGGCAGTTTTCCAGGTCAGAAATTTTAGATTGCATGAGGCTAGAGGCTCAAAAGGTTTATGAGTGAGCATGTCCAGCTTGAGGTTAATATCCCAGGGGGCAACTAGCTTCTTGACCAGGGGGCCTTGTATGCAGAATGCCCTTGAGGAATCTCTTGAACAGAGATAGTTGAGCCAGGGTCATATTCTGGACTGGTTCATGATAGGCAGAGACTGCACAGAGATGAACCTTTACAGAAGAGTACTGAAGTCCTGCATCTGAAAGGTCTAGTAAGTACCCCAATACTTTGTAAAGAGGACATCGGAATGGGTCTAAGTGAATCTTAACACACCATTCTGAGAAGCATTTCCATTTGGCTGTGTAAGTTTTCCTAGTAGAAGGCTTACGTGCAGCCAGGAGGATCTCGTGAGATTCTCTGAGACACATTTAACCTGCCCACTTACATCTCCTTAGGAGCCAGGTGTGGAGATCAAGGGAGTCCTGGTTGGGATGGACCAGGGATCCCTGCATCAGAAGGTCCATCCATAGTGGTAGTTGCTGCGGAGGACATACTGACAGCTTGTTGATCAAGGGAAACCAACTCTGTCTAGGCCAGTATGGTGCAATGAGAATCATGTTGCCCCCGTTGGCCTCCAGTCTGAGCAGCACCCTCTGAATTAATGGAAGAGGAGGAAATGCGTACAGAAAGTGATTTGCCCACCACAGCCTGAATGCATCCTGACAGAAAATGCCAGGTTCTGGATTTTTGGAGCAGAATTGACACAGTTATGCACTGAGTGGGGACACAAAAAGGTCCAGGTCTGGAGTACCTTACTCGTCGAAGAGTAACTGTACGAAGTCTGGTGCTAACGACCACTCGTGAGGATCCACTTCTGTCCTGAGGTGGTCAGCCAGATTGTTCTGAGTCCCTGGCAGGTAAACTGCCTGGATCAGGGCATTTTGGTTGAGACACCACTCCCAGACCCTCATGGTTTCTCTGCAGAGAGAGTAGGAGTGTGCTCCCCCTTGTTTGTTGATGTAATACATCACTGCTTTGTTGTCCATTTGAAGGATTACCTTGTGACTGACTACATGTTTCAGTACTTGGAAGGCGTACAGGATTGCCCTCATCTCCAGAATATTGATGTGGATGTGTGACTCTGCCTGGGTCCAAAGACCCTGAGTGTGATGGCCTTGGCAGTGGGTTCCCCAGTCGAGGGGAGATGTATCCGTAGTGACGGTTATCTGAAACTGCGGTGGTGTGAAGGGGAGATCTTAAAGCAGGTTGTCCTGCTGCATCCACCATGCAAGTGACTGCTGCAGAGGCTCCATTACTTTGATGTGGTAAGACTTGGGATGTGTTGTTGTGGACCACTGTATGTTGAGCATCCACTAAGTGGTCATCATGTGCAGGTGAGCTAGAGGCACTGTGAAGACAGAAGATGCCATGAGGCCTAACATCCGTTGCATGGAGCGAGCCCAAACAGAACTGTTTTTCATGATGAAATGTGCCATCTGAAGAATTTTGTTCATTCTGTCCTCCAGAAGAAAGACCCCCAGCTTTTGTGGTGTCTAGAGGGCCCCTATGAAGAGCAGCTGCTGTGAGATTTGAAGCTGTGACTTTTCTAGGTTCAGCAGAAGCCCCACGGAAGTCAGGAACTGAGATGCTGTGGCTACTGCTTTCTCTGTATCCTGTCTTGACAGACTTGCTAAGAGCCAGTCGTCCAGATAGGGAAAGACCTGAATGCAGAGTTTTCGGAAGTGCGCTGCAAGAACTGCAAAGCACTTTGTAAAGACTCGAGGCACCGGGGAGAGCCCAAAGAGCAGGACTCTGAATTGATAGTGTTGCCCTAAGGCCACAAAGTGAAGGAACTTGTAATGGTTTGGGTGCACTGGAATATGCTGATAGGCATCTTGCATGTCCAGGGGTGCCAGCCAGTCATGTTGCTTAAGAAATGGTGGAAGTGTCCCCAGGGAGACCATCTTGAACTTCTCATGATGCAAGAACTTGTTTAGCTTTCTGAGATCAAGAATGGAGTGCATGCCCCCTGTATTTTTTGGAACCTGAAAGTAATGGGAACAGAATCCTGTGTTTCATTCTGTCCAGGGAACTACAGTACTTCCACTGCCCTGTTTTTGAGAAGGACTGTTATCTCTGAGGTGAGAAGGTCTGACTGAGTGACTGACAGAGTGTGCTGCTGCTTGGGTGGAAAGTCTGGGGGGATCTCTGACAAACTGAGACAGTATCCCTCCCGAACTATTCTGAGGACTCATTTTCTTGTGGTGATAGACTTCCACTGGCTGTAGAATTGAGTCAGATGAACTCCCACTGCTGAGAAGAGGCTCACCTCAGGCAGCTGAGGTGGAACCATGGCCAGACTCTCAGAGGGAGGCACTGGGCTCTTTCGGGCCCTGTATCTTCTGCTGCATTTTCTTTTGTGACTGAGGAGACTGGTGTTTGTTTGAAGCTCCTCTGCCGCTTCCTCGAAAGGGCTGCCTATTATGAAAGAAAGTATAGTTACCGGTATGTAAGAACTTACCAAAACAGTAGATCTTCAAGAGAAGCTCTTGCAGCAGGCAAACACCGGTAGGATTAAGTCACCAGGCACCAGGACCACATGGAAAACTTTCTAGCTAGCAGTCTACCATGGGGGACCGCCCACTGCTGATGTCAGTGTTTGACATCAGCCTATCCTATAAAGTTGGGCAGTTCCCCACACCCACCTGAGCTCTCCTGCTGGAGACCCGAAGTGGGCAGCAAACTGGAGAACTGATGGGAATCCCAAGAGCCGAGAAAAAATCAGAAGAAGTACGAGAGGAAGAAGAAGCAGCAGGGGGAAGGAGGAATCTGAGACTGCTGCAAGAGCTCCTCTCAAAGGTCTACTGTTACGGTAAGTTTGTAACTGTACTATCTTACTTCAAGGAAGGCTTTTGCAGCAGGCCAACACTGGTAGGACTGAGTCCCAAGCAGTATCAAGCATAAACATGAGAACAGCACTGGGAGGAGGACAGACCAGCAGCCAAGAAGTCATGAAAGGAGGCTGTGAAGAACTGCTAGGCCGAAACTGGCCCTGCGCCGAGAGGCAATGTCCAGACTGTACTGCTTGGTAATGGTGTGGACAGAGCTCCAGGTGGCAGCTGCACGTATGTCCGCAGCAGACACATTTCTGAAACAAGCAGTGGAGGCAACCATACCCCTGGTGGAATGGCCCTTAACCACTCCCGGAAGGTCCTTGTTGTACTTACAGTAACAATAAACAATGCATTTAGCTAACCACTTAGACAAACACTGTTTGGAAACAGGAGCACACCCTCTCTTATGAGTGAATGAAACAACCAACTGGTCAGACTTCCTCAAAGTCTTGGTTTGGTGTGTATAGTACCGCAAGATTCTATGTACATCCAAAGTATGGAGCAAAGCCTCCTCCTGATTGGACTACTCAGGAAAATAAACTGGAAAGTGGGTAGAATAGTTCAGCATAAACTCTGATACCACCTTGGGAAGAAACCTAGGATTACTATGCAAAGACTCCCTGTCTTTGTGAAAAACCAAAAAAGGCTCCTTATACATAACAGCCTGCAGCTCAGAAATCCTTCAAGCAGAAGTAACAGCAACTTAAAAGAGCACTATAGCATTTTCCACGACATAAAGTGCAGCTCGCAACTTGTGGCCAGTTCAAAGGAAGGTAAAGTGAATTTCTCCAACATAACATTGAGATACCATGGAGGGACCAAGTACCAAATGGGAGGTTTCAGGTGCAGGATGCCCCACAGAAGGGTATAGGATACTTCAAGCTGAGCCACAGCCCTGCCCTTGATGGGCGCATGATACACAGAGATGACAGAAAGATGAACCTTGAGTGAGGAGTATCCCAAGCCCAAATCTGAAAGGAAGAGAAGGTACTCCAGCGCCTGACTCACGGGGGAGGTGAAGGAGTCCAAGTGACGGGAAACATCCAAAGGGAGAAATGTTTCCATTTAATGGAGTAGGTGGCCCTGATGGAGGGCTTACAAGCAGCCAGCAAGACATCTGCGACACTGGAGGACACCCCAAAGCAGGCAATAGCTATGTCCACAGGAGCCATGCATGGAGATGCAGTGACTTCAGATCCAGATGGACCAGAGTGCCCTGGTCCTGGGAGAGCAAGCCGGTGAACAGGGGCAAGGGCACTGCAGGTTCCGTTGCCAGCTGCTGAAGGAAGGGGAACCAAATACGATGCGACCAGAAGGCAGCTATGAGAATCATCTCTGCCCCTTCCAACTGCAGCTTGATCAGGACCCTCTGCAATAGTAGGAAGGGAGGAAAGGTATAGAGAAACCTCCCCTTCCAGGAGAGGAACAATGCATCTCGCTAGAAAACTCCTGGCCTGGAATCAAGCGAGCAAAACAGTGGCAGTTTTGTGTTGAGCAGGGATGCAAAAAGATCCCACTCTGGATGAACCTACCTGTTGAAGAGATCTTCTACCACTGAGGTTAGAAGCTCCCACTCATGAGCCCATAACCGGGAGTGGCTGAGACTGTCTGCCAGGATGTTTTGGATGCCTGGAACATGTAGGGCCTAGAGATCCAGCCCATGCTCAATGGCCCAATATCAGATCCTCATCGCCTCCTGACACAGGGGGTTATGAATGTGTCCCCCTCGCTTGTTGATGTAATACACCACATACATATTGTCCATCTGCATCAACAGGGGACCGGGGAGGAGATGAGTCTGGAAGGCCTGCTGAGCATACAGAACCACTCACATCTCCAAGACATTGATATGGAGACCCTGCTCCATATTTGTCCAGGTGCCCTGGGTCTGATGATCCAACAGATGAGCACCCCACCCCAGGCAGAAGCATCCATCATGAGAATCTGACGGGGAGTTGAAAGTTGAAAAGAGACACCCAAAGGAGGTTGGCTAGCTTCAGCCACCATGGCAGGACTCTCTGGGCCGAGTCAGAGACCATGACCAGCTGGTCCAGGCTGTCTGTAAGTTGGTCCCATTGGACCCATAAGGTCCACTAAAGAACCCTCATGTGGAGGCGTGCAAGAAGGACTGTGACAATGACCACTGCCATGTGGCTCAAGAGTCGCAAGAACACCCTGATGGGGACCTAGCAACAGCAACTGGAGGAAACCAGATGAGCCTGCTCCAAATGGTCCGCACTGTCCAGGTGCAGAAAGGCCATCCCCTGGGCATTGTCCAGATCTGCCCTTATGTACTAAAGGTGCTGGCATGGAGAGAGGCAGGATTTCAGCAGACTGATGGTGATCCCTGTGACAGGGTTGAATAGGGCCCTGCCCCAGTTGTTCTGGAGAAAGAGTTTAAATGCAAGGATCTGTTCTACCTTCTCCTTTTCTGTCTCTTCTCTGTCTAGTTGCGCAACCAAATTTTCTCGTGAGACGTAGGACTTGATCACCCCAGCAGTCTTGCAATTCTCTGCCTCTCACTATCTCACCACCTTCTCTTGCTGTTCTGTCTTTTCTCCCCCTTCCCTTGCATATCTGCTGGTATAAAAATATATGTGAATCATTTAATGGAAATGTAACTGATGCTGGGATCCCTTTGTTTAAACCTGTATATAGTTCTACTGTTGAAATGATTGCAAAGCTATTTAGAACTTAAGAGGTTAACCTGAGATGCAATTTTTAAGCCTTTTGCAGAAGATGTAAACATGAGGTCAGTTCTGAGTCACAATTTTCCTTTTGCTGCACCTGCTGAAACTTACAAGAACATTGGAAACTTACAAGAACACTGTTGTAGAAGCATGCTATTTTCGAAACGAGTTCCTGCACAAATTTATAACAAGCATTTGTCAATGCCGAATGTTGTCTTGCTGGCATTGGCATTGGTAGTGCCGGAGTTAGAGACGCATAATAGGAATGGCAGTGAAGTATTGAAGTGACGCCAACCCACCTCCACCCTGTAGAGACCAACAGGCATTGGGGTGTGCCTTTGGGTCGTCAGCTATAACGCTCATGGCATTGTACCTCACCCTACCCTGTAGACACTGACAAGTGTCGTGGTGTGCTTTGGGGTCTTTGGGCATTATACTTACCCCATTCCAGAAGGAAATATGCTGAGGTGGATGCAGTGTAGGAGAATGGGGTGAACTTTGTGGCTGAACAGTGCAAGGCACACCACGATGCCTGTCACTGGCTGCAGGGTGGGGTGGGGGTGGATGGCATGAGCATTACAGCTAATGATCCCAAGTCACACCCCTGACGCCTGCCAGTCTCTACAGGGTGGGGTGCTACAGTTGAAAACCCTAACACTGTAGGCGTGTGTTGGTATTTTCACTCCAAATTTTCAACATGGGCTTTTTGTGAGCCCACCTCAAGAAAAGTGGCACAATCAGTTTGTTAGCTAAAAGGTGGTTTTGCACAGTGGCTATGCCATTTGGTGACACTGGGATGAAAACATATTTTGGGCAGGATGTGGAAAATGACAACTGTATTGTTCATGAGGAGGAGTAAAAAAATGGCAACGTTGAAAATCTGGTGTGAAAATATGAAAAATTGATGAAGTCATGAGCATGCAAAGAAACTGCGCAACACACGTCTGTAATCCAATTATTTTTGGGAGTTTGTTAGTCACATTTTTAACATAGGCATTTTGGGACCTCCCCTCATGAACAGTGGCACTGTAATTTTGTTAATCTGTCCCAAAAGTTGATTTCCCACTGCAACCATGCCATTGTGCGCCACAGGTGCGGAAACACATTTTGGGCAGGATGTGAAAAATGACAGCTGTACTGTTCATAAGGAGGTGTGAAAAAATGCCAGTGTTGAAAATCTGGCATGGCAATATTGCAAATTTGCGAAGTTACAAGGGTGCGTGGAAACTGCGCAATGCATGCTTGCAACACAGTCATTCTATGGACGTTCGGCACCAAATTTTCAATATAGCATTTTAGGACCTCTGCTCATGAACAGTGTCACCGTCATTTTCTCAAACTGTTCCGAAAACTGATTTCGCTCAGCGACCGTGCTATTCTGCGCCAGACATGCGAAAACACATTTTGGCCAGGATATGTAAAATGACAGCTGTATTGTGAATCAGGAGGTGTGGAAAAATGCCAATTTTGAAAATCTGGAGTGAAAATATTACAAATTCACGAAGTTACGAGCATGCGTGGAAACAGCACAATGCATGCTCGTAAAACAGTCATTTTTGGGATTTTTTTCATCAAATTTACAACATAGGCTTTTTGAGAGCTCCCCTCATGAACAATGGCACTGTCGTTTTGTTACTTGGTCCCAAAAGGTGATTCTGTGTAGTGAACGCGAAATCACCTTTTGGGACGAAGTAACACCATGACAGCGACAGAACTCATGAGGAGGGGTCCTAATAACCCCAAGTTGAAAATTTGGCGTAAAAATTCCAAACAATGCCTGAGATATGCACCAAAGTTGAAAAAACCCTATTTAAGCCATTATACAGCTTACCCGCATTTCCTCAGTTCGCAGTCGGCTTTGAAGAGTGCAGATGTGTTCCCGGTCCACCAAAGAACGTTGCGCCGGACTCAGAAGGTAAGTATGGGGTGAGGGGGGTGTGGGGAGGCAGGGTGTGCAGAGGAGGGTGCGGGTTGCAGGAGGGGGGCAGGGACATGGCGAGGGACCGTTTTCTTTTTTCACAGAGTTTAAAAAGAAAAAAAACCTTGCGGGATGGTTTTTATTTTTCAGGGTGATTTGGCACACTGGGATGGGCTCTGATGTGCCATCTAAGTGTTTTGAGGGGATGCTGTAGCGCGGGATTGGCACCCCCATCGGCGGGAGCCCGTCATTGCTAACAACGAAACTGGGGGCAAGAGCCAAGGGGATTAGGCATTCCTCGGCACATAACAAATGGGGGGTGCATGATGCCATTGTGGAGTGGGCTCCCCCGTCGGCACATACATTGTAACAGGGCATGCTGACAGGGGGATTGGGCACCACCGGAGTGGGTATTATGGCAGGCAGTGTGCCGCCAGGTTATGTACTTGTTTCACCAGGGAAAGCACATCAGGAGGTCCGCTGCGTATGACGAGCTTTGCTCGCATTGCAGCGGACCTTTCGTTTGATGTGATCACCACATTAAGTATGTATGGTGTGGTGCCGACATGCAGGCTAATTGGGGAATGAGGGACGCACCTACTGATGCATGCCTGCATTGCCCAACAGTGACCGGTGCCTCAAATCTACATTACCAAGAATATGTTACGCATGTGTGAGCCAACATAAAAAGAAGCTGCAATGTTTTGCAAAAGAGAGAAACACAGAGACTGAGAGAGACTGAGATTGGAAATTGAGAAGAAACCCAGATGGACTTTCTCTGTTTATACTGCCTTTGTAAATAGTTATACTGAACAATTTAATTTTTTTGTTTTACTATTATTAATAATAAATCACTTGTTGCAAATTTTACAACTGCTCCTGTTTTTTCTATGCTTTCTGGCCTGTGCCTCGACAACAACCCCCAAAGTCTGTAAAAGACAGAGAGTGTAGTCCAGGGTCTGAATGAGAAAATCTCTGGAGGGGGCTTCTTACAGCCAATCATCCAGGTAGAGGAACACATAGAAGCCCTGCCTCCTCAGAGCAGCTGCCACCACTGCCAGGCACTTGGTAAAAACTCAGGGTGTCAAAGACAGGTCAAAAGGGAAGGTCCGGAACTGAAAATGATCCCCCTGAAAGTGGAAGCAGATGAAATGGCGATGGGCAGGAAAACTCTGAATATGCAGGTAGGCATCTTGCATATCCAGGGAGCAGAGCCAATCCCCCTGGTGCAGAAGGGGTAAGAGTTCTTAAAGAGTTACCATCTGGAAATGTTTGTACTTGATGTACAGGTTCAGATGACTCAGGTCGAGGATGGGTCAAAGAGCCCCAGACTTTTTGGGGACGAGGAAGAAGTGGGAGCAGAATCCTTTCTCCTTTGAGCTGGAGGGACAAGCTTTATGACTCCTTTTTGAAGAAGGGCCTAAATTTCCTTCCAGACCAGAGACAGGTGGGCTGGGGAATAAGAAGAGTGTACCGGAGGATTTTCTGGAGGCTACTCCAGGAATTCTAGAGTGTGACCATGATCTATGATATAAGCACCCAGTTGTCCATGGTTATCTCCCACAACCTATTGAGGTGAAGGGAGAACCAACCCCTGGCCACCTCCCCCAGATCCCTTGCTGGAGGGGGGGCAGTTAAGGAGTCAGAAGGTGGTAGTGGGTGCTGAGAGGGTGGCTGCAGGTGCTCTGTGGGCTCTGGTGATGGCAGTTGCAGGGACCGCCATTGCCTTGCCCTTGCTCTGACCTTTAGTTGGCTGGTGGGATTACTTGCAGGAGGATCAGTGAAAAGATGACTGCTGTCTAGTTCTAGGCTACGTATGATAGAGAGGATGAATGTCCTGAGGGCTGGGCTCAACTCCTGAAGGGTGGAGATCATGTCTTGAACATCCACGCCAAAAAGGACAGAATCCTGAAAGGGGGTGTCCAGGATGCTGGACTGCACATCTGGGGCAAAGCTTGAAACCTGAAGCCAGGAATGGTGGTGGAGGCAAATCCCCACCACCGCCACCCTACCAGAGTCATCAATGGCATCATAGGCAGCCTGGAGGACGTGATTGCCCATGTCAGGAGCTAAGCAAAGCTGTGTCTTAGTAGAATCCTCCGACAAGGTCTGTATGAGATCCTGAGCTTGGTCCCAAAGGACATTCTGGTACTGGACCATTTGTGCCAGATAGTTAATAGCCTGAATAGAAGGAGTAGCAGGCTGGCCCATCCACATCAGTTGGATTTCCACTTGTGACGCTAACAACCCAGATTTGGGAATGGACCTGGGTGTCGGAGGGCCAGCCGGGGAAGAAGGCTCGAGCGTCCTAGGGACTTCTCTCCTTCTCTGGGGGGGCAAGGGATGGGAAGTGTGTCTGTTGCCCTGTGGACCCCTGGCGGAGGCTGGGGGTACCACCATGACCGGCGCTGTTATGACAGGGGGCTGGGCAGACACTGGATGTTATTGCACATCCCTGTCCTCAGGGAACAAAGCAATCACAAAAAAGTCGGTCCCCCAGCATGATGGCCTATCCCACTGCCTCCCCCATCTGCTGGGGGATCCTGCTCCCATGGCTCCGACCTGGCGGGGTAAGCCGGGGCTTGCCAACAATGCCCATTGGGAGGGGGAGCCCCCCCAGTGGTCCCACCCAGGGGGTCAAGCCTGGGCAGGGGAGTGGTGAGCAGTGACTGTTCTGAGGATAAGAGGGACCCGGAGCAAAAATAAAAAAAAATAAAAAGAAAGAAAGGGTAGTGGATGTGAAAACTCTCTTACCCATGTGGTCCAGCTGCCTGGACTCCTTGTCTGGAAGAAGGGCACTGAGGTGCTAGGGCCTCTTGGAATGATTGTGGGCTGCAGTAATGACCAGTGAATCCACTTTTGGATGGCTTCCCAGAAAGGGTTTGCCAGCAGGAGCATGGTAAAGGTGGTCCACCTTTTTAAGCAATGGGGGGGTAGTCGAGGGGTGAGTCCAAGCTACCCTGGTGACATCATCATAAGAGTCTATAAAGGGTGGCACCACCACCAGGAGAGCATCCCACTGCCTGAGGTAAGTGGCCATCCAGCACCACTCTGGGTCATGCTCCTCCGTCTCCCTGCCCATCAGGGACTGAATGTGGTGCATAATGTCCATGAAGGTGGGATCATCAGCAGGAGACTTGGGAATCACCCTGCAGGGCTCTTCACCCTCCAAAGACTCTCCAAGTGAGGAGGAACACCATGGAGAGTCCGAGTCCTCCCTGCTGGACTCATCTGGATCACTGACCAGCAGCAGGGGCTCGTTCTGGTTAGAGCCAGCGTCGGATTGAGACTCAGAAGACCCCAATGACTGGGGTTCTCCAGCGCCGTCCCAGTTAGGATGTCGGGGAGATGCAGAAGGCAGGCCCTGTGGTGTGGGGAGCTGCTTCTGGATGAGAGACCACCATGTAGAAAACAGGGCCCTGTAGTCCACCGGAGGTGGGAAATTAAAGACCGGTGGGTACGGATGAGATGGCACCAGATAAGGGTACCCAGGCATAGGACCACATGGTGGTGGCTGGGGGTCTGGTGCCGGGACAGGAGTAGGCAGTGGTGCAGGCTGTAGAAGAGGTGATGCTGGTGCTGGGCCTGCAGGCTGAGGCAACAGCAGGACCAGCAGCTGCCCAGCAGGTGACAGAAAGGAGCATCCAGCAAAAGGGCTTGCCAGTGCTGGGTGACCCAGAGAGACCAGCACCTGGGGAGAAGGAGACCTCCCAGGCGAAGGCAGAGGCTAGAAGAAATGGCAGTAGCCTGCTGCGGGTGCTGCCTGGAAGGACTGGCAGCGGGTCCCATAGAGAGGACTGATGTAAGGACAGCATTGGCTAGGGGAGTGATGGTGGAGGAACTGACTCTCGAAACACAACACCGACCGAGCCTCCTGGCTGACAACCCATGTAAGAGATGGGCCTGTGCATCAGTGGCTGGAAGGCAGGAGATGAAGTCCCCTGTCCCGAGGAGCAGCTACCTGAAATAGCAATGAGGGCAGGCGGTTGTGCCAACGGTAGCCTAGAGTTAGGAGAGGGTTGGCGGGGAAGAGGGAACTGGCCTCATGGAAGGGCAACTCAGATATGATCACGGGTTTATGAGGCAACTGCGAGTGGGAAGCTGACCAGTCATGGTCCCAGTGTTTGTCCTGTTGTTTGTGCTTTCCACCAGATTTATGAGAAGAAGCAGCAGCCCCAGTGGACTGTGCTAGCGAGGCCATAGAGCTCCTGTCCTGCAGCTCCTTCTCCATCACATCCAACTTCTGCTTAAGGAGGAGGCTCTCTAGAATCTTAAGTCAATGTCTCTGAGTGGCCTGGTTGAATTTCTGGCAGGCTTAGGTGTCATGGCTGGGACCTAGGCAAAAGATGCAAGCAGAGTGGCTGCCCTTTTCCGGAATCTGTTTGCCGCAGGCACACTTCGTGGAGTGGTCAGAAGATGAAGCTAGTGGAGAAACACAGAAGTTGATGGCAGATAGGGACCGCAAGGCCCATCCAGTCTGCCTATTTCTTTTTTGACCTTACAAATGTACCATTGGCCTTTGCTCTGTCAATGGCCTATCTATTCATAATCATCTGTGTTGCTCCCTTATGCCTATCCCATGCCTGTTTGAAGCCCTACACTGTATTCATATCCACCACTTCCTGAAGTAGGCCGTTCCATGCATCCACCACCCTTTCTGTAAAAAATAACTTCCTCACATTACCCCTTAATCGGCCTCCCTCTAATCCCATGCTGTGTTCTCATGTCCTGCTATTTTTCTTATATTGGAACATGTTAGACTCTTTCACCTTGTTAATGCCCTTAAGGTGTTTGAATGGTTTGATCATATCACCTATCTCCCTCCTTTGCTCAAGGGTATACATATTGAACTCCGTTAATCTGTCCTCATATGTTTTCTGATGCAGTCCCTGCACCATTTTGGTTGCCCTTCTCTGGACTGCCTCAATTTGGTTAATGCCCTTGTGAAGGTGTGGCCTCCAGTACTGCATGCAGTACTCCAGATGGGGCCTAACCAGTGTCTTGTAAAGAGGGATTATTACCTCCCTTTTCTGACTTGTGATACCCCTACTAATACACCCCAACATCCTCCTAGCCTTACCTACTGCTTTAGTGGTCTGCTTGGATGATTTCAGGTCATTGGTGATGATGATGCCCAAGTCACTGTCTTTTCTTATGACTGTCATCAACTCCCCTCACAGCCTATAGGTGGCTTCAGGGTTTCTCTTCCCTGTGTGCATGATCTTGGACTTCTTTGTATTAAACCCCAGACATAATCTAGACAGCAGAACACTGAAAATTCGAGGTTTACTACTTGAAAGAAAAGAAAAATAAAGTAATGGCGGTTGACTGTAGCTGTGGCGTCTGCTAAGGTCCAATGTGCATGGGTTGATGGCGGGAAAAGAACTAAGGGTGGGTATGGGGAACCACCCACCTTTATAGGATAGGCTGATGCCAGACTCTGATGTTGGCAGTGGGCAGTCACCCATTATAGACTGCTAGCTAGAAAGTTTTCTGTGTGGTCCTGATGCTTGGTGACTTAACCCTGTCAGTATTGACCTGCTGTAAGAGCCTTCCTCAAAATAAGATCTGACAGTTCCTGCCTCTCTGAGGGGATAAAGGAGCTGGCATGGCTGTCATGATGACAATTCTGGTTTTCTGAGAGGCCTCTAGGGCTTGTTTCACCTGCTGGCCAAACAGACAGGTACCATCAAATGGGACATTCATAACCTGCTGTTGGGTATCTGAGAAGAACCCTGATGGCCGCAGCCAGGAGCGTCTTCTAATGCAGATTCCGGCAGCGGCCACTCTGGAAGCAGTATCATATGCATACATAGCCACTTTTAGCTGATGGCTATTGGATTCTATTCCACCCATGATAGTTTGAAGAATCTTAGGCACGGAGTCAGACTCCGGAAGATTGTTTGCAAGAGATTTAAGGGAGGTCCAGAGAACATACTCATATTAGGAGAAGTGCCCCTGATAGCTGACTATATGCATGCCCAGTGTAGACACTGCAAAAGCCCTATTCCCCATAGTATCTATCTTAAGAGATTCCTTATTTATAAGACATGCTGTCACTTCTTGAGGTAAGACAGCTTTGTCATTTTCTGCAAGAACAACCAGTACATTCGCAATTGGCTGGGAAGAAAAAATTACTCGCCATAGTAATCTTCTCTCTTCCAAGGTGTCCTTTAGCATTAGTAACATTAAGTAGTTACCTGACTAGGTAGAACTACCCCTGAGGTGTGGTTTATGCTAATTAATTAGCATCAACCAATCAAAAGAGAGCTTGGGTGTATGCTGAGGAGAGCCTGCCAGAGAAGGCGCCAGAATTTTTTTTTAAGATAAATGGGCACATTCCCAGGGTTATGAACCAGCAGGAATTAAAAACCATGCAAAAGCATGCCCAATAGTAAACAAGAAAAAACTTTGCTTAAAACAAAGTTCAAAGTGAAAACACAGCAGATTTGGGAGAAGACAAAAGGCAGAGCCCTCTCCCATAAGGCTGTCAGGGCAGGTAGGGCGGGAGCTTATTAATGCTGAAGGACACCTTGGAAGAAAGAAGATTACTACAGTGAGTAATTTTTTCTTCTCACCCCAGGGGTTCTTTAGCATCAGTAACATTAAGCAGACTAAAAAGCAATGTAGTTGGTGTCATCGAGGAACAGGTCAGGAAACACAGGAAAACCAGGAGCAGTTGTAAAATTCGCAACAAGTGATTTAATTTTTCTAATAACAGTATAAAATTGTTCAGTATAACTATTTACAAAGGCATTATAAACAGAGAAAGTCCATCTGGGTTTCTTCTCAATTTCCAATCTCAGTCTCTGTTTCCCTTGCAAGAAATTGCAGCTCTGTTTTTATGTCTTTGCAACCTCCGCTCGTTAAGAAAACAGCATGCTTCCCTCACGGTGTTCTTGTATGTTTCAACAAGTGCAGCTAAAAGAACATTGTGACCCAGAACTGACCTCTTGCTAACAGCTTCTCAGAGAGTTTGCAAGCTAGCTTCTCAGGTTAACCCTTTGAGTTCCAAACAGCTTTTTGCAATCATTTCAACAGTATAACTATATACATTTCTAAACAAAGGGATCCCAGTATCAGTTACATTTCCACATAATGATTCACATATATTTTTATACCAGCAGATATGCAAGGGGGGAGAAAAGAATTAACAACAAGTGAGGGTAGAGAGATAGCAAGAGGCAGAGAATTGCAAGACCATTGGGGTGATCAAGTCCTAGGTCTCACAAGAAAATTTGGTTGCACAACCAGACACAGAAGAGACAGAAAAGGAGAGAATAGAATAGATTCTTGTGTTTAAAGACTTTCTTCATAACAACTGGGACAGGGTGCTATTCAACCCTGCCACATACTCCTCTCCTTAAGAGGGAACCTGTTTTATAATTCTGTGCTTATGCAGCACAGCAAACAGAGACATTTAAACTCTCATATTTTTTTTCAACTTTCAGAATTCTCAATTCCTGATCTGTATCTTGACAGAAAATCAGCATTGGCATTCTCTTTCCCAGATTTGTGCATCACTTTAAATTTAAATGGCTGTAGTGCCAGGTACCACCATTTGATTCTGAAATTGTTATCCTTCATTTGGTTAAGCCAACAGAGAACACTGTGATCTGTTACAAGTACAAAGTCAGCTCCTAGTAAGTAAAACTTATGGGACTCCATGGCTCACTTTGCTGCAAGACATACCTTTTCAGTGGTGGAGTAATTTTTCTCTCTGTCGTGCAACTTCCTACTAATATAGAGAATATGATGTTCTTTCCCATCTATATGCTGACTCAAGACTGCACCTAGACCTACCTCTGATGCACCTGTTTGTAACAAAAATGGTTTCTCAAAGTCTGGGCTTCTTAAAACAGGGGCTGAACATAATGTAACCTTAATTGCTTGAAAAGCTTCATCACACTCTGGGGTCCATTTCACATTATTTGGGTACTGTTTTTTTCATGAGTTCTATGAGGGGAGTAGCTAACTCTGCAAAGTTGGGAACAAATCTCTGATAATAACCAGCCAGCCCTAAAAATGACCTGACATGTTTCTTGGTTTCAGGGCCAAGGCTATTAGCTACAGCTTTTATCTTAGAAACCTCAGGCTTGACTTCTCCATTTCCCAAAACAGCCCAAATATCTGGTTTCATGCATGCCCCGTGCACACTTAATAGGATTGTCAGACCTGCCTTTTTGATCAATTGGATAACTGCTCGTAGGTGTTCCAGGTGGCTTTTCCAGTCTGGACTATACACCACAACATCATCCAGGTATGCAGCACAATAACCAGTGTGAGGGGATAAAATTACATCCATGTACTGCTGGAATGTAGCAGGAGCGCCATGTAAACCAAATGGCATGGTGGTGAACTGATAGAATCCTATAGGAGTGGCAAATGCAGTTTTGTCTCTGGATTCTTTAGCTAGGGGGATTTGCCAGTAACCCTTGGTGAAATCAAGGGTACTGATATGCTTGCCACTCCCGAGTCTGTCCACCAAATCATCTATTCTGGGCATAGAATAACTGTCAAATTCTGACACTTAAGTTTCCTAAAATCAAGACAGATTCTTACACCACCTTCTCTTTTGTTTACAATCACCATTAGTGATGACCAAGCACTTCTCGACTCTTCTATGATACCCAATTCTTTCATTTTTTTTTTGTATTTCCTTAACCATGTCAGCTCTTAACCGCTCTGGTAATCTGTATGTTTTTTGTCTAATAGGGTGAGCATTCTTTGTTGCTATTATGTGCTCGACACCTTTAGGTAGGCATGGCGCTGTGGTAAAAGTACTGTTAAATGTCTTTAGCAAGTTATTAATTTCTGCAGTTTGTTCAGAAGTTAAGGAAACATTCACCTTTACAGCATCACAGTTTACTCCAATCTATCATAAGCTACATCAATATCTTCTTTATCAGTTTCTAGTAAAACTAGCAAAGCAGCTTTTGGTGTTTTTTCAACCCATTTCTTGAGGAAGTTAGCATGGCATATCTTAGTAGGATTTTTTCTTTCAGGGTCTCAATCTCATAGTCAACTGTGCCACTACGTCTAAGAACCTTATAAGGCCCTTGCCACTTCATTAACAGTTTATTTTCTGTAATGGGTAACAATAACAAGACCTTTTCAGCTGGCTCAAAAACCTTATTTTTTACCCCATGGTCATAACACACCTTCTACTGGTTTTGGGCCTCTTCCTGATTATTATGGGTGATTTCGACATATTTTGCCAGCTTCTTTCTCAGAGTACACATATAAGATGTAATAGATTGTTTCTGATTGGGGTTATCTTCCCATGTTTCTTTTATTACATCTAGTGGCTGTGATGCTTGGCCAGCTGGTTATGATTGTTCTATGATATTTGTAATATAGAATGTGGTATGTGAGTGTCTCACATGAGACAGTCTGTGCTATAGGTGTCCCCCTACCCAGGTCAGTGAAGTGCCAAGTGACCTGAAACCAGGAGGTAATTAAAAGACTAGAGAGACTTAATTAAGGGTCACCTGTTTTTCTATCTTAATTAGAACTGACACAGCTGCCAGGATACAGGTCTTGTAAATGTTTATGATGTCTTAGAGGGAAAAACATGTTATACCACCATGGTGCTAAAGTTGTAAAAAAACCTTTGCTGCCTTGGGAACAGGAAACCACACGAGATCAAAGGAAAGGCTTGATTAAAGACTGTCATAATTTGGAAAATTAGTTTTTGCTGAAGTCACAGTATTTAAAATATCTCCTGACAGGAAGATCATTGTTTGTATATTTTTTTATATTCTAAAAGGAGGAGCTAGATGACATCATAGAAGGGATGTGTGAGAGAAACACAGTTTAACTAGGACTTGTGTCTGATCTTTGTGATATATCTTTTGGGCTCTAAAGAAACAAGGTCTAACTATAAGCACTACAGAGGTAATACATTAGATAGAAAAGATCTAACTGTATGTTGGTAGGAGTTTGTCTGTAGTTTTCTTTTCTTTTCTTTTAAGTGATTGTATGCTCTTTGATATATTGTTCTGTGTTTACATTTTACATATTTTTATCCATTTTGGTAAATATATTATTCTGAAATGCTGCCTGGGTCTTCCAAGTTCTTTCTTTTGCATGTGATGTATAGAGGGTTAAGATTGACAAAACTGTTCAAGAGCTTGATGGTGTTACTAAACTGGGAAAAGATAAGAATATACCTAAGGCCTTTTATAGAGTTTTAAGGGTTCATTTTGGAAGCCTGGTTTGGTGCCCTCTGGTATAAGATTGTACCGCAATCCCCGAAGAGGGCATGAATCTGTGCCTGTACATTTGGGTATGCTAGCATAAGGTTCACAGTTTGAATCCCCCCAGAACTTGAGACTAAAGGTGATTCAGACCCACAAGCAGACAGGAGGGTTACCCTGTCTGTTACCTGTTCACATTACTGCACTTGGAGATTGGCACTGTGAGAGCAGAGGGCCTGACCTGCTGAGTGCGTTTGTGACAGATTTGGTTGGCAGCGGTGCAGATAAAATTTGGTAACACAAGTTTTAACTATTCAGTGTGTCAGCTTAATACTGTACAACTCACTTGCAGAAAAAGGCAGTGATTTAATTTTAAAAAGGAAACAGAACTATATCATTTTGCTTACAGTCAAGTTCCTACTCGTTTTATTTTTTTTCTAAAGTGCAAGTTAGAGTAGCCATGGTTAGGGAAGAAGATGGCTTCCAACAACAGTGGGCACACTGTAGACTACTTGAGGCAGTTGTGTTAGGAAAGAGGAGTCCTGTATGAGGAGAGAGCCACCAAGCAGAACCTCACGGATGCCCTGATAGCAGCAGATGCCCAGAGCATTGAGTCACTGACTGTGACTGTAAGGGACCAAACCTTGAGCATGGAGGGGCCAGCAGCCAGTGCAGTGTCCAGATCTGGTGAGGATGACAGCAGGGCCAGTGCCAGAAAAGGGCCACAGCAGCAGGGGAAGGTCACCAGCATTCTGGAGCCAGAAGCAATCAGGCTGCAAATTGAGTTGTGCAGAATGGAGCTGGGTTCCAGAGGAAGGCTGAGCAGGAAACGGAAGCTGAGCGAGAACAGCGAGAGGCACAGCGTAGAACAACGGGAGGCTGACCCGTGAAGAGCATAAATGCCAGAGGAAACATGAACTGGAGAAGTTACTTACTCAACCACCAGCACCAGAGCAGGTAAATGGCTTGGGTTTAACTGGAACTACAGGACTGGGTTACAAATTGAATTCCAAATTGATAGCTGAATTTAAAGAGGGGGAAGATATGGATGCCTTTTTAAATTCCTTTGAAAAAGTTTGTATTCAGGCAAAAATTCCTAGAGGGTTCTGGAGCTTCCAGCTATACCTGCTACTTACTGGGAAAGCTTGGGATGCATTGGATCAAATGAACAATGAGGACAGTAATGATTACAGCAAACTTAAAGCTGCACTTTTCAAAAGTTTGATTTAACTGCAGAAACCTACAGAGCTAAATTCCTAAGCTCAGGAGAAGTCCTGACATGAGTTATAAGGAGCTGGCCACAAAACAACGTCAATGTTTAAAACGTTGGTGGGAGGGAATTGAAACAAACTGTGAATACAATTGAAAATGCTATATTGTTGGAACAGTTTTTGAGGCATGCCCAGCACAGCTGAAAACCTGGCTGGAGGACCAAGATCCTAAAATAGTGCAAGAGGCTGCTGAACTCTTGGACCACTATGCCAAGAGCAGACCTGCTCTGAGAGCAAATGGGGTGGGCGTGGCAGTGCAGACAGGGAAAGGCACACCTTCAGGGCAGCTAAAACCCTCCCTGCCTCCACTGAAACCAGTTAGCCCCAGGTTTCAGAGGAAAGATTTCTCTGTGAAAAGAAATGAATGTTGGATCTCTAAAGAAACTGGGCATATTGCAGACAGTGTCCCAAAATGGAGCAATATGCAGAATGAGACTAGGAAAGTGGAGTTGTTTGTGTGTCCTGAATGCATGCCTGTGAACATGAGGAACACATGCACCCAGTCACGAGTGAATGGTGTACAGACACAAGGGTTAAGAACACAGGGTCATCACTGATGTTGGTAAAAGGGGATCTGGTAGAGCCTGTTCAGCTTATACCCAATGAATTTATAACTGTGCAAGACTTCACTGGTGAGGAGAAAACATTGCCACTTGCTAGTGTTCTCCTGGACTGGGGTGAACTGTGCAACACGTGGCTGTATCCAGAATGTTAGCAGTTGATGTCATCCTTGGCAACAATCTCAAACAGGGGATGGCATGTGCAGTGACCTGTAGCTAAGCGGCAAAGGAAAACTGTAGTTCTCTGGACCCCACAGAAGCCATTGTGGAAACCACTGGGAGGTTGGTTCCCCAGCCTGGGTCTCCTAATAGGGAGCCTAATGAAAAGGGGGTGGAAATGTCCCCAGTAGCAGTTAACCACACAGCTACAGAGGGTTACTCCGAGGAAAGAGGGGTGACCCATTGTCAGAGGGTTGGGATTGACAGTGATCCTGAGTGCCCAGATGCTAGTGCTAGGGACCCTAGTTTAGAGACTGAAGGGGACCTGTCCCATGCCTTGGGAATGTGTAAGGAGTTTACAGCTGCTCAGAAAAGTGACCCTGGTATAGAGAAGCTGAGGGCTTGGGCAGACTCTGATGGAGCACAGGGAGGTGATGGTAAACATAGGTTTATTGTGAGAAGGGACTGATGTATACTCAGGCTGTAAAGACAGAGGGAGGGGTGATAGGCAGGCAGTTTGTCATTCCCCAGGGATATCGTGAGCAGTTGCTCAAGATTGCACATGATATTCCCTTGTCTGGTCATCTGGGAATTGCATGCACTATGCAGCAGTTGGCTCAGAATTTCTATTGGCCCAACTTCACCCAGCAGGTGAAGGAGTATTGCAGGTCTTGTCACCGGTGCCAAGAAATAGGGAAGGCAGGTAAGAAAACACAAGCCGCCCTAATTCCATTGCCCATAGTGGAGGAGCCATTCCAGAGGGTGGAAATGGATATTGTGGGGCCTTTAAATACCCCCAGCTCCTCCGGGAAGAGGTTCATCCTGACTGTGGTGGATTATGCTACTGGTTATCCAGAGGCAGTCATCCTATCCTCACTGAGGACAGACAAAGTGGCAGATGCCTTACTTGAGATTTTCTCCCATGTTGGGTTTCCACAGGAGGTTATCACCGACCGGGGGTTCCTACATATGGACCTGATGAAATGTTTGTAGGAAGGTGTGGGGTAGTGTGGGGTGCACAACACTTTATCTCCCACAAGCCAATGGACTTGCGGAAAGATTTAATGGTGCCCTGAAGTTGATGCTACAAGTGTTTGCTGAACAGCATGGGAGGGACTGGGAGAAATACCTTCCCCACCTGTTGTTTGCATAGAGGGAGGTGCCCCAAGAGTTGACAGGATTTTCCCCCTTCGAGCTCTTATATGGACACCTGGTACGTGGGCCCCTAGACTTGATCCAGGAGGACTGGGAAGGCAAGCACGCCACCAGGGAACTCCCATAGTGGATTACATCCTTAGGTTTAGGGAGAGGCTGAAGGAGCTTATGGGGACTGCCCAGAGCAATCTGGCAGCTGCCCAACAGAAACAAAAAGTGTGGCATGACTGCAGAGCCAGAGCTCGCTTGTACATGGTGGGTCAGGAAGTCATGGTCCTTATTCTGGTCCTGAAAGATAAACTGCAGGCTGAGTGGACAGGGCCGTACAAAGTAGTTAGAAAGGTAAATGATGTGAACTATATCATAGCATTACCTGACAAAAAGACAGACAGAAAGAATGTACCATGTCAACATGATGAAGCCATATACTAATAGGGCTGACATGGTGTTGCAGTATGTAGTCCTGGGAGAGGAAGGATGAAGGAGACCTCTTCTGGACTTGCTGGAAGAAAGCAAGCAGCAGTCCTCTGTGGAGGCAGTTAAATTGTCTCCTCAGCTGGCCCCGGACAAGATCCAGGAAATAAGGGAGGTTTGGCAGACTTGCCCACTGTTTAGCACCAAACCTAGACTAACCCCCTTAGCAATGCGATGTGGAGACTAGGGACACAGGCAGCCCACTCTGGCCGGACCATATATCGTGTAAAGAGGCTGTCCAAAAGGACATTAGGAGGGAGATGGAAGAAATGCTGGATGTAGGGGTAATCCAGAGATCCCACATCCCCTTGGCCTCACCTGCAGTCCTTGTGCCCAAGCCAGATGGTTCTACTCATTTCTGTGTGGACTATCATGGACTGAATGCAGTCACAAAGTCAGATGCCCACCCGATGCCCCGGATGGACAAACTCCTGGACAGGTTGGGAGGGGCGACCTCCTTACGACTATTGACCTGACAAAGGGGTATTGACAGGTAGAGTTAACTGACAGAGCTAGGGAGAGGTCAGCCTTCATCACTCTGATAGGCTTATTTGAATTTAAAGTAATGCCTTTCAGAATGAAGAACACCCCAGCCACTTTCCAAAGGTTGATGAAGCTGGTGTTAAATGGTGCTGAGGAGTACGCCGTGGCGTACCTGGATGGCAATGCCATTTTTAGCACCAGCTGGGAGGAACACCTGTCCCATCTTAGGAAAGTGCTGGGCAGGATACAGAGGGCCGGGCTCACTGTCAAAGCTTGAGAAGTGCCAGGTGGCCATGGCTGAAGTGGCATACCTCAGGCATGTTGTAGGCCGGGGACAGCTCCGTCCTAACCAAGTAAAAATAGAGGTGATCAAGGCATGGCCCAGACCAGAAGCGCAGAAGTAGGTCCGGAGTTTTCTAGGGACAGCAGGGTACTATAGGAAATTTGTACCCGATTACAGTGCCCTGGCTGCTCCCTATCTGACCTGGTAAAGAAAAAGATGCCTAAGAAAATTACCTGGGAACCAGCCTATGAAAAAGCCTTTACCAGACTGAAGGAGGCACTGTGCAGTGCTAGTGTGCTGACAAGTCCTGACTATAGCTGACCCTTTATAGTCCAGACTGACGCCTCAGACGTGGGTATTGGGGCAATACTGAGTCAGACATCCAACCAAGGGAAAGATCACCCTGTAGTGTACCTGAGTAAAAAGTTACTTCCCAGGGAGCAGGCTTACTCTACTGTGGAAAAAGAGTGTCTTGCCATAGTGTAGACCCTAAAGAAGTTAAAGCCATACTTATACAGGCAGCATTTTGAGGTACAAAGGGACCACAACCCCCTGGTTTGGCTGACCCAAATGGGAAAAACTAATGGTAGACTATTAAGATGGCGTCTTGCCTTGCAAGGGTATGACATGACGATCTTACATAGGGCTAGAGCAACCAATCAGAACGCAGATTGCCTGTCACGTGTATATGAAGAGTGAACTGATTCGAGAAGCTCATCCCATGCAGGGGATAGAGCCCCAAATTCAGTCTAGGTGGGAGGTGTGACACTTGCCCAGCTGGTTATGATTGTTCTATGATATTTGTAAGATAGAATGTGGTATGTGAGTGTCTCACATGAGAGCAGCCTGTACTATGGGTGCTCCCAGGTCAGTGAAGTGCCAAGTGACCTGAAACCAGGAGGTAATTAAAAGACTAGAGAGACTAATTAAGGTTAGCCTGTTTTCTATCTTAATTAGAACTGACCCAGCTGCCAGGATACAGAGGCTCATAAATGTTTATGACGTCTCAGAGGAAAAACATGTTATACCACCATGGTGCTAAAGTTGTAAAAAAACTTTGCTGCCTTGGGAACGGAAGCCACACAAGATCAAAGGAAAAGCTTGATTAAAGACTGTCATAATTTGGAAATTAGTTTTGCTGAAGTCACAGTATTTAAAATATCTCCTAACAGGAAGATCATTGTTTGTATACATTTTATATATTCTAAAAGGAGGCTAGATGACATCTGACCCTTTCTCTGCAGGCTTGCTGCCCATTGAAGCAAGCACCTCATCCTTGCAGCTGCTTTTAAACTTGAGTTGCCCGCCGACTACAGTGGCGAGACCGGGAGCCCACCTGCTGCCACCCGCCCACCGCTCTACAAGCACAGGTAATTGCCGAAGTCATATCTTCAGCCCTCAGCTGCTGTTGTAGCGAAGATCCTGGATTTTTTTCCCAAATTCCTGGCACCATCTGACTGCAGTGCCCCCATTGGCCGCTCACCATCTTGGTGAACTCCCTGAGTGGCTAGCTCTGGAATTCAGCGTGGCTGCTTTCCCAGGACTGTGCCGCCAAGTTTGAAATGACTTTCCCTTGCTCTGGTACAGAGACACGCAGTTCTTGCCTAATTGCACGCCCGTGCACAAATTTTGTAGTCTGTGCTGCCTGGTCCTTACTACTATTATGTGTACATAATATCAATTACAGCTAAACTGAAAACCGGGATTCCTACTGCTGATTTTTGTTTGTCTAAGGACTGTTACTAGCCTGTATTTGCTCATTCTGGTAGAAAAAAAGAGTAAAATAGTGCTTGTTTGCTTTGCTAGTTTCTCCCTGTTTTAGCCTAGCCAGACCCTTTAATCGTCCCATTCTCACCTTTGTGTGTCTCTTTGTGTGATTTTTTCAGCCTCCCCACCCCTCCTCCACAACTTCTTAAATACACCTAAGCCACTCCCCCTTCTGTGCACCTCCTCCCATTGGCCATCTTGCCCTACACAAATTTAAAGCTGCAGAACACATCCTAGAGTGCGGTCCTGCCCCACAGAACTACATTTCTAACAGCCCTTTGCCTCACCACTCCCTCCTCTTCCCCTTCATAAGGCTGACCATGCTAATTCTCTCCTACTACTTCCCCTTGTCCCCCACTCTCCCTCAGAAAGATGAAGCTGGCAATACCTATATTATGGGCCATCTCCCTAACTACTGCACTGGTATTGACCGACATCTGCGCTACGGTGCTGGCCTGCAATCAACAGTGCCTCTCCTTCCTCTCATTCCCCCCTCTCCCCTGTTTCAACCCTCTTCACTCATTACTAGGGATAAGTCCACCCTGGCGTACATCTCTCTCATCCTACTCACTAAAGAAGAATGCCGCCTCCTTGGCCACTACCTGCCCAACCTCTCCTGGTCTCCTACTATTCCCTCCTGTCCATACATTCTCCTACTATCACTACTCTCCCCTGCTGGGGACACTGAGTGCAACCCTGGCCCAACAAACTCCCATATCACCCCCTCCTCCAGCATCTGGAAAAACACCCCTGGTCTTAAAATCGCACATATCAATGTCTGCAGATCTAAATTCACTGACCTTGAGGCTTGGATTGAGCTACCCAAGCCCCATATTCTGGGACTTACTGAAACATGGCTAAAGCCACACCACACTGAAAACACCTTCAAAATACCCGGCTACTCCTACCTACGCCTTGGCAGGCCAGGCAGGAAAAAAGGTGGTGGTGTGGCCCTGCTCCTAAGGGAACCCCTCTCAACTAGCATTGTCCTACACTCTGACCCTTCCTCACCTACTGAATGGCTACTCTCCGAATTGACCCTGGGATCCTGCAAGAAACTGTATATTGGCTGCTGCTACAACCCCCCCATGACTGGAACCATTGGACTCACCAGCCTCCTCCAAGGCCTGAGCTAACTCCCCATAGAGAATCTATCCTTCTTGGCAACTTTAATCTAAACTGGCTGAGCTGCCACCAGCCTGACTATATATCCCTGTTAAAGCAGCACAACCTGGTGCAGGTGATCACTCTCCCCACCAGACTTAATCCATACTCGTCCACCCAGACTCTGCTCGACTGGATCCTCATAAACAGGGAGGACTGAGCATTACATGCTGGCACCATGGCTGACTCTATAAGCAATCACTCACCGACCTATCTCCTCTGGTCTTCCAAACTAAAGCACCCCCCCACCCAAATACCTATCTCTCAGAAATTTCAGCTGCCCAGTCTCCATAAATCTCCTCAAGGAGGCCCAGTACTTGGACTGGTCCATGCTTTTTTCCCTTTCCAATGCAGCCACGGCAGTTTCCACGTTTAACCGGACTCTACGGACTCTACTAACACCTCAGGACTGCTTTTTCCCTATCACCACCAGACGGGTCAGAGGCGGGTGCTCACGCTGGTTCTCTAAAGACCTCCTAACCCTTATGAAGGCCAGAGACTGCACCTGGTCCACTTTCAAAGCAACCCCCTCTCCTGCCCTCTGGGATGCTTACAGGCGCATGATGGAACAAATGTAAACAACAGGCCAAATTTCTGAAACAGACCCACTTCGGCAATCTGCAAAAGACCAACCTTGGAGACTGTAGAAAATTCTGAGACTCAGTCAGCTCCCTCCTAAATCCCTGCCCCAGCTACGCTGCACCACATCTCAACTCCCAGGACGGGCTGCTGACTGACCCTCACGATGTGGCCAGTGTCCAGTTCACCAACTTATCCATGTACCTTAATAAGCTGCCAACTGCCCAACCTCAAAGCTCAGCCCTAATACCTGATACACTGCCATCCTCCTCCAGCTGTGCCACTCACCCGCAAATACCCCCATTCTATTTTAAAGCCCTTTCCATGCACGACACAGTGAAGCTACTCAAAAGTCTACCTAATCACGGCTCCTCCTGATCTGATGGGCTATCTCCAGTCTTCCTTAAGCTGATCTCACTGGCGATTGCCAGGCCACTCACCTTCATCTTTAACCATGCCCAACCCTTGGAAGATAGCTAAGGTTATCCCCATTCTTAAATCTGGTGACCCCAAATCCTCCAACAATTACCGTCCGATATCCATCCTCCCTCATCTCAGTAAACTAAAGAGAGCAGTCCACAATCAGCTCACTGAGTACGTAGGCAAATACACCCTCCTATGCAACCAACAGCACGGCTTTTGCAAGAATCATTCCACCGCCACTGCACTCGCCCTACTGACCAACCACATCCTCTCTAACATGGATAATGGTAAAGCCACCGGGGCTGCCTTCATCGACCTTTCAAAGGCTTTTGACATGGTTAACCATGCTCTCCTTACCTCCAAGCTTAGCCTCCTTGGTTGTTCTCAGAAAGTCACAAGCTGGTTCACTAACTACCTTACCGATCCCTCACAATTTGTGTGTATTGGTCAAACCTGTCCCCCCACCTGCCTGTCTCTGTGGGGTCCCTCAAACTCAATCCTGGGTCCCTCCTTTTCTCCTTATTCGTTAATGCACTTCCTTCAACTGCCTCAACTGTCACTCTCTCCTGTATGCCGATGACCTTGTCCTCTTCCACAGTGACAAATCCATGGCATCAATCTCCTCAGTTCTCTTACACAACTATGCTGCAGCCCACAGCTGGTTCTCAAAAACCTCCTCTTAGTAAGACAAAAAACTAAATCCATGCTGTTACGTATCTAAGCCTTTCTAGCCAAAACTAAAACCATGCCCCTTATGCATTCTCACCCTGGGCGGCCCAGCCCTGGAGGATGTCAACACCTACAAATAATTAGGAGTACTGCTTGACCCCTCCCTCACCAACACTGAGCATGAAAATTCCCTTGTCAGAAGGGTCCATCAAAAGTTAGCTGCTGCCTACATATTCAGGCAATACCTTACCCCTGAAGCCAGACTAGCCATTGTCCAGGATACTCTTCTCCCTATTCTTGACTACCTTTCCCCTATTTATGCCAGGACCTCAGCTACTGCCATGGCTAAACTCTCCACTGCCTGCAACAGCGCCTGTCACTTTGCTTTATTGGCCCTGTTCTCCACCCACCACTGTACCCTCTATAATACCCTTGGATGGCTACCGCAACAAGGTCACTTTGACCTAGCCCTCTGCTGCATGGTAGACAATGTCATCCGTACGGCTCCAGAATCCCCCCCAACTGTCCTTCTGAAAACCAGAACGCTCTTCTGCAACCTCCACTGTAATGGTACTCCCCCTCTAGCTGTTCCTAGGGTATCCACAAACATGGGTAGCAGAGCTTGGTCTGCAGCTACCCCCTTGCAGTGGAACGAACTACTGGCTGATCTCCATTCCATTGACACACACTCCAGTTTCAAGTCCCGCCTTAAAGTCTGGTTCCTGGCAAACTCATCCTGCCGCTGCTCCCTGGGGTCTGACACCAACCCACATTAGTCAACTCCCCAGCCCAGGGGTTACCCACCTACTCACACTAGTCAACTCCCCTGACAACAACTGTTTAACTTCCTTGCCTGTGCATATTGTATATATATTTTTTACAGAGTATTCTGTGTATTACTTGCTCACTGGACAATGCAGTAACACATTGTACACTGTGCCTACGATTTGTTTGCTTTGTACCAAATCTCATGTCCGATATTGAAACCTTGTATTCAGTGTTGTCAAATGGACCTATGCATCAAACCTGTATATTGTGCTTACTATTGTTGCTTGCATAAAATCTGTTTCATGTGTATTACTGTTTTGTGTACTCCACTGTCACCCTCGCCCGTGTTATGGCCCAGGTCGTGCCTGAAAACAGTCCCTGGGATCAGTGCACTCACCAGGTTATCAAAGTCATAACTAAATAAATAAATAAAGGGCGTGAGAGAGACACAGTTTAACTAGTACTTGTGTCTGATCTTTGTGACATATCTTTTGGGCTTTTAAGAAACCAGATCTAACTATAAGCACTACAGAGGTAATACATTAGATAGAAAAGATCTAACTGTATGTTGGTAGGAGTTTGTCTGTAGTTTTCCTTGCTTTTCTTTTAAGTGATTGTATGCTCTTTTGATATATTGTTCTGTGCTTACATTTTACATGTTTTTATCCATTTAGTAAATATATTATTTTGAAATACTGCCTGGGTCTTCCAAGTTATTTCTTTTACATGTGATGTATAGAGGGTTAAGATTGACAAAACTGTTCAAGAGCTTGATGGTGTTACTAAACTGGGAAAAGGTAAGAATATACCTAAGGTCTTTTATAGAGTTTTAAGGGTTCATTTTGGAAGCCTGGTTTGGTGCCCCCTGGCATAAGATTGTGCCGCAATCCCCAAAGAGGGTACGAATCTGCGCCTGTATATTTGGGTACGCTAGCCTAAGGTTCACAGTTTGAATCCCCCCAGAACTTGAGACTAAAGGTGATTCAGACCCACAAGCAGACAGGAGGGTTACCCTGTCTGTTACCTGTTCACATTACTGTACTTGGAGATTGGCACTGTGGGAGTAGAGGGCCTGACCTGCTGAGTGCGTTTGTGAAAGTGGCCCTCTAGGTTGTCTACCATATAGCATTTCAAATGGTGAAAAACCTGTTGATGCCTGTGACACTTTTCTGTAAGCAAAAAGCAGGTAAGGTAAATATTGGTCCCAATTCTTCCCTTCCCCTTTTACAAACCTTTTTAACATGCATTTTAGGGTTTGATTAAAATGCTCAGCAAGACCGTCTGTCTGAGGGTGATAAGAGGAGGTTCTTATGCAGCGATATCTAATAGTCTGTACAGCTCCTTAAGTAATGAAGCACCAAAATTACTATCCTGATTAATGATTTCTTTAGGTATGCCCGCTCTGCTGAAAATTTTGGCAAGCTCTGCTGCCACTTTTGGGGCTGTGACCGTACCCATTGGAACTGCCTCTGGGTATCAAGTAGCATAATCACATACTACCAAAATGAATCGATTACTGTTTTTATTTTTTGTCTAAGGGCCAACCACATCCAAAGCAATTCTCTCAAAGGCACATTTATCAAGGGTAGGGGCACCAGGGGCACCTTGTTTTTAGTCACTGGGGCTACTTTCTGAGACTCAGCACAAGAACTGCAATAGGTAGCATCATCTTCATGAACTCCAGGCCAGTAAAATCTGTACACCAATCTGGCAAGGTGCAATCCCTCCCTGAGTGACCAGTCATAGGATTATCATGTGCTATCTGTAACAACTAAGTTCTATACTTTTGTGGTATAACCAATTGTTCTATCTGGTCCTGTGCCTGAGGTTTAACCCAAACTTTGTATAGTAACCCATTAAATGTTTTAAACATAGGTTCACCCTGTCTTGATTTCACCCCCAGCTGCTTAAAATAACCCTGGAGAGAAACACTGTTAGCTTGCTCTGAAGGAAAATCACAATCAGTGATTAGTTTAGTTTCAGCATTTTCATATGTTAACCCCTTATGTCCATCAGTCTTTTGTTGCCACTGTTTCTTCAGGAGTTGTCTTTCTTTCCTGGATTTCTGGATCTTGGAGTTGTACTCAAATAAGTCTGAATCAAAATCAGCAAAAGGAAAAGAGCCCCCACCATCTGAGATTCTTTTTTTGCCTCCACTGCTGCTGAAACATCAGGATTTACTCCCTCTTTGATTAACTCAGTAAATCCTGGAAAGTCATTTTCAATAATCACAGGTACAGGTAACTTAGGTACTACTCCCACTTTCAGTTGGTGTGACACCCCATTAATAGTGAGAGTCACTTGGCTGATGGGATAGTATTGAGTGTCGCTGTGGATGCAGATGACACCAGTACCTGGTCCTCTTTGACACTGTTTTTCTAGTACTTCAATGTGCACTAGGGTCTGTCTGCTTCCCAAATATGTAAGTCCCTTCACAGTCTTATCTCCCACCTCCACATCTGTCAAGTATTTGCTCCAATTTGCTAAGGTCAAATCTGCTCCAGAGTCACTCTTCTTACTGCAATTTCTTGCAATATGACCTGGCTTATTACAGTTATAGTAAATAACGTATTTGGGCACTGTGACATAGTGAAATAGGACCCTGCCCCAGTTGTTATGGAGAATGTGTTTAAATGCAAGGATCTGTTCTTTTCTTTCCTTTCCTGTCTATTTGTCTGTCTGGTTGCACAACCAGATTTTCCTGTGAGACCTCGGATTTGATCACTCCGACAATCTCGCAATTCTTTGGCTCTCACTGTCTCTCAGTTTTCCCTTGCTGTCTATTTTTCCTCCCTTGCATATCTGCTGACATGAAAATATGTGCAAATCAGTGTATGGAAATGTAACTGATAATGGGATCACTTTTGTTTAGAAAAATATATAGTGTTACTGTTGACATATATATAATTATATTTTGGGCCTTTTGCAAAAGCTGTGCAAAGGGGGCCTCAAGAAGCACACTGTATTCCAGCAGCTCCTGAAACTCACAAGAACAGAACACTTAAAAGAACAGGATGCTTGCTAAGAATGGGAGTTGAAAAGACTTATAAAAGAGCTAAGCTGCAACTGCAAGAAAGATTGGAGAACAAGGGACACAGAGACTGAAAGAAAACTTTTTTTCTTTTGCCTTTGTAAATAGTTATCATGAACAAGTTTATTTTATAGTACTGCTAGTGTAAACAGATAATGTTTGGTGAATTCTACAACTGCTCCTGATTTTCCTATGCTTCCTGACTTGTTCCTCAATGACAGGCACAAATGTGTTACCCCCACCAGAGTTCTTATCAGACTTGGAGTTTAACTTTCTGTTTATTGCTTTTCATATAGTAAAACAATACAGTAGTCATTCTCAAGTAAGAGCTTCACATATACAGTAATAGACCTGGTTGGAGTAACATACATATGATCTTACAATCTTTTATATTAGGAGGTGGGGGTATAACCCGGAAAGTTGGGCTACCTATGCCCAAAGTCCATTCAGTCTCAAAATATGCCAGGCTTCATAGGCTAAGGAAGTGTCCATAGAGAAATATCAAGGAAAAAATGAAACCGCACTAATCTAGTAGTGCTATATACCTTATAACGTTATTTGTTATCAAGGAAAGTGAAACCCACATTCCCCCAACCCGCTCCAACTTTAAATGTAAGTGTGACAATAGGCACATTAGAACTGTTTAAACATCAACAATTATATATTCCCCTTTAAACAGCATAGTCAGAGAGTATCAAACTAGAGGGTAATATTCTTAAACAACATAGGGATTAATGATTTCAACAAAGACTTTTGCCCTCTTATTAGAGTCGAAATCTTGACATTATTCCCAGGGGGTAAACTTGATTAATTTAAGTTCAATACAGTTAAGTCAAGAACTAAAGAGTTTACTCAGCCCTGGTCCGAATCCGATTCCTCCATCAATAATCCTTGGTGTGGTGGTTTTTTGGAATTCCAATTCAGTCTTTTCAATCCATCTACCTGCACCTTTAGCATCATGAAACTGCCAGCTTTTCCCTCCATAGGTTATGCATAGACGAGCTGGTAAGAGGAAAGAATGCACTATTCCCAATGTGTGCAGCTTCTGCCTAATGGGATCAAACTGCTTACGTTTTGCCCTGGTTTGATACGAAAGATCTGGGAAGAACTTTACTTCCTTGCCCTGGCATTCAATCGGGTAAACTGCTCTTGCTGCACTAATAATTGCATCTCTCACATCTAAGCCAGTAGTTTTCAGCAGAATTGTCCTTGGTTGGTTCGTCTATGTAGGTCATGCTCTAAAGTTAATCCTATATGCCATCCGCAGATCCATCCATTCGAACTCCTCAGGCATTTTCAATTTCTCCGTTGGCCAACATCGTAGATAACTAAGGAGCCGTGTTCCTTCTGCTCCCTCTGGAAATCCAACAATACGAATGTTCCCTGGTCTCAAGGTGTTTTCCACCGCCTCAAGCCATCCCCGTAATTGCAGGTTTTCTTTTGTCAGCAAAGCTACCGTTGCTTGGGTTGCTAGTGACCTTTTGTCTGCATCTGTGGCTATGTCTTTTACCGCCACCAAAACTGTTTCTTGCGCTTCCAATTTAGCCAAGGAACATTCTATTTTGGCATCCATTGCCCTTACAGAGTCTAATATCTTCTGCCAGGAGGTTCTGGAGAGGTACTGGCTTCTGTAGACCCGTAGAAGCTGCGCGTTGTTCACTTCAGCTCGGGATGTTGCAGGCCTCTGAGTCATCGAGGCTTGTTGCATTTGAGCATTTTTACAGCCCATAGCAAGTTTGGTATTTTTCTGCAGGTAGTCGCTTGAATAACCAGAATTTCGCCACCAAAATTGAATACAGTGCCTTTACTCCGAAAATTTTAACTTAATTGGAGCCTCAGGTGTGGAGCAGTAGGAGAATGCTGCCTGCCAGGAAGTCGGCTCTCTGGCGCCCCCCCAGACTTGGAGTTTAAATGGGAAAAAGAGTGTCATACCGGTGCTTGGCTGTTACCTCGCTGCTGTGGCATTTGTCTGACCATTTGGTAGTCTTCGGCCAAAGGAACAGCCTTTTCCCCACTTTCTGGTTGGTGTTCCTTTACCCAAAGCTGCACATCTGTAGGCAGGATGTTAATGAATTGCTCCATTGCAAATGTGTTGATCTGTGGGACTGTTTTGCTCTCTGGTTGGAGCCATTTTATCAGGAGTTCTTGGAATCGGGTGAAGGCTTCTCGAGGATTGTTGACTGAGTTGTACTTGAGAGATCGAAATCTCTGCCTGTAGGTCTCTTCTGAGATGTTGTACCTTTTCAGGATTTCGCTTTTCAGCAGGTCATAGTTTTCTGACTGTGCAGTGTCCATATTGCTGTAGGCAAGTTGGGATTTCCCTGTCAAGTAAGGTACCAGTCTGATTGCCTATTGCTGCTTTGGCCACTGGCAGGTAGTGGCAACCCTTTCAAAAGTTGTCAGGTATGCTTCGATATCATCCAAGGAATACAACTTTGTAAGTTTAAAGCATTTTAAGTTGTTAGTATCTTGTTGCTCTGCTGGACCAGTGCCAGATCCTCCAGCTTTGATAACTTGCAAGGCATCCATCACTGCATCTCTTCTCTTCTTTGCTGTTCTAGTTGTTGCATTCTTCTTTTCTCTGTGCTTCTAAATGTTGAATCTCTTTTTCTGTCTGCTTCTCCGTCTCTTTTTGTTGTATAGCCCACCATTTGAAAAAGGCAGTTAGGATTTCAGGTTCTGTCGCTGCCTGTTCTTTTTCTATAACTTGTGCTAGCTGTATAGTCTCAGCTTGGACTTCTGTTTCTGCTAGTTTGGCTGCCATTCTCCTGGTAACCACTCATGGGCTTGCTGCTGCAAAATCCATACCTTTCTTCTATGCTTCCCTGGTACCAGATTTAGTACCCATGCACAAAACTCCTGGCTTAGAGTATGCATAGTGTAAATCCCATTTAGGCTGACACTACCTGTCATCAAGGCACAGGTCAGAAAGCAAAGGAAAACCAGGAGCAGTTGTAAAATTTGTAACAAGTGATTTATTTTTCCTAATAACAGTAATATATATAAAAAAACATTTTCAGTATAACTATTTACAAAGGTATTATAAACAGAGAAAGTCCATCTGGGTTTCTTCTCAATTTCTAAACTCATTCTCTGTGTTTTCCTTGCAAGAAATGACAGCTCTGTTTTTATAAGTCTTTGCACCCCTCACTCGTTAAGAAAACAGCTTGCTTCTCTCACAGTGTTCTTGTATGTTTCAACAAGTGCAGCTAAAAGAACATTGTGACCCAGAACTGACCTCTTGCTTACAGCTTCTCAGAGAGTTTGCAAACTAGCTTCTCAGGTTAACCCTCTGAGTTCCAAACAGCTTTTTGCAATCATTTTGACAGTATAACTATATACATTTCTAAACAAAGGGATCCCAGTATCAGTTACATTTCCACATAATGATTCACATATATTTTTATGCCAGCAGGTATGCAAAGGGGGAGAAAAGAATGAACAGTAAGTGAAGGTAGAGAGATAGTGAGAGGCAGAGAATTATAAGACCGTTGGGGTGATCAAGCCTAGGTCTCACGGGAATATTTGGTTGTGCAACCAGACAGAGAAGAGACAGAAAAGGAGAAAATAGAACAGATACTTGTGTTTAAACACTTTCTGCATAACAACTGGGACAGGGCCCTATTCAATCCTGTCACAGTTGGGAGGCAGGTAGAGAACCTCACTTAGGAAAGAGGCTCTGCAAAACAGCCTTACCAAATCTGGCATCAGAGCTAGACTGTACATCAAGGCAGTAGTGCTTTGTGAATGTTTGACAGTATTCCAAGTAGCTGCTTTACAGACATCCAATGCAGGTATGTCCCTTGCAGCTGCCACAGAGGCAGCAGTGTCCCTAGTAGAGTGGGCCTTGAGGCCCTCAGGGGACTATCTGCCAGTCTTGTCATAACAGAAACACATGCAAGAAACTATCCAATGAGAAATAGTTCTCTTGGTGACTGGTCTTCCTCTACCCACTTCCCCATAGGTAAGGAATAGCTGAGTAGAGGACCCCTGACCTGCTTGGTATGCTCCAAGTAGTGGAACAAGGCTGTCTTGACATCCAGACTATGAAGTTTCTGTTCCCCAGGAGTAGACTTTTCAGTAAAGAACACTGGTTAGGGTAATGGACTGGTTGTGGTGGAACTTGGAAACCACCTTGGGCAAGAATTTTCTGTTTGTTCCAAGCTCAGTTTTATCCCCGTGGGGGATAATGTAGTTGAGTTCAGTACAGAGTGCCTGCAGCTCTGAAATCCTCCTTGCAGAAGTAATGGCTACCCAAAAAGTTGTTTTCCAGGTGACATACTTGAGATGAGCCATAGACATAGGCTCAAAGGGAGGCTCCATGAGCTTGGAAATGCACAGAGTCAGACTCCAAGGGGGAACAGGTTCCCTGACAGAAGGCTGAATATGTAAAGACCTTTTAAAAACTGAACACCAGTTGGGAGTAAACAGATTTGGGCTTCCTACAGAAAGATAGGCCAAAATTGCAGCCAAATGCAGTTTAGCGAGGAAGACCTCAAGTCTGAGGCCTGGAAATGAACCAGATAGTCCAAAATGATGGTGTCAGAAGCTGAGAAGGGGTTAATCTTCCTGTCTTTACACCAGATGGAGAATCTCTTCCATTTGGCTGCATAGGTTTTCTTTGTGTTGGACTTTTTAGCCATCCTCAGAATCTTAAGGATCTGGTTCTGAGTACTGAGAAGCAGGGAACTCTAAACTCCTCAAGAGCCAAGCTTTGAGGTGAAGAGACTGCAGGTCTGGATAGGTCACTCCTGAGTGGGGAAGAGTCAGGAGTGAGCAACTGAGGGGAAGGTGAATGGGCCTGCTGCACGAAAGTGTTAGCAGCAGAGGGTACTAAACTTGCCTTGGCCAATCTGGCACCACCAGAATCATTAATGCTGGTTGAATCCTGAGTTTCAGCAGGACCTTGAAAATGAGAGGAAATGGAGGGAAGGCATATAGGAACTTCCCGGACCAGTACAGCACTAGGGCATCTGCTAGGAGAGTTCCCCAGACTGGTGGCTTGCAGCAAAAGACAGGAAGCTGGTGATTGAGAGGGGAGGCAAACAGCTCTATTTCTGGGGTCCCCACCTCCTGAATACTGTGGCTAGCACTTGTTTGTTGAGGCACCACTCGCTGTGTCCCTGACTGATGCGATTGAGGGCATCCGCCAGGGTGTTGTCTTTGCCTGGAGGGTGAATGGCCGACAGAGTCACATCGAGAGAATAGGCCAGGGTCCAAATTTTCATGGCCTCTGTATAGAGGACTCCTGACCTTGTGCTACCCTGTTTATGTAGAACATGGCAGTGGTGTTGTCTGTCCTGATCTGCATCGTGTGACCTTTGATGTGAGGGGCAAAGGTCTTTAGTGCCACATAAATGGCTTTGAGTTCCAGGAGGTTGATGTGTGACCATGACACCTTCAGAGTCTAGGCACCACTGACAGAGGAATTGTCCAGGTGAGCACCCATCCTAGCAGAGAAGCATCTGCAGTGATGATTTTCGTAGGAGGAGGTGTCTGGAAGGGGACACCTACCGACAGGTTGGCAGTGTGCTTCCACCAGCACAGGGCTTGAAGAAATGTCTTTGTTACTGGTAGTAGTTTTGATAGAACATTGCTCTTTTGGAACCAGTCAGAACGTAAGTGATATGGAATGTATCTCATCCTGTACCTGACTCCCGGGACCACAACGGTCATAGATGCCATGTGTCCCAGGACTCTTAGGAAGTGACTGGTTGGCCTTGGTTGACCCAGGATGAAAGAATTTGCCACTGTCAGGAAATTCTGAATTCTTTCTAGTGGCAAGAAGGCCCTGCTCTGCTTTGTGTCCAACTGTGCCCCTATAAATGTTAGGAGCCAAGTTGGCTCTAGGTGGGATTTTTTTAGGTTTATGAGAAATCCTAGAGAGAGCAGGGTGCTTCTTGAGAGAGGTAGAAACTTCTGCACCTGAGCTGGAATTTTTCCCTTTATTAGCCAGTCATCCAGATAAGGGTAGACTGATACCCCATGTTTCCTAAGATGTGCTGTTATGACAGCCAGACATTTGGTAAACACCCTTGTCGCAGATGTTAGGTCGAAGGGCATGGTTGTAAACTGGTAATGCCCTGAAGGAAGCTTGAATCTCAGAAATTTTCTGTGGGACTACCTTATGGGTATATGAAAGTAGGCATCCTTGAGATCTAGAGAGACTAGCCAGTCTCCCTGTTGCAGGGACTCAATGACCATATTCAGTGTAACCATGTTGAATTTTAGTTTCAGGAGGCATTTGTTGAGATATCTGACGTCCAGAATAGGTTGCCACTCCCATTTTTCTTTATGGTGAAAAGTACCTGGAGTAGAGGCCTTTGTTTTCTGTAAGGCTGGTACTCTTTCCACCACTTTTGATGCCAAGAGGTTTTTGACCGCCAACTCCAGCAGGAGTTTTCTGTTGGGGTTAGGTTTTGAAAACAGGTGCCCCTTAAGGCTGGCATCTTCTTGAACTAAAGAGACAGGCCCTTTTCCACTACCTCCAAGACCTACTTGTCTGATGTTACGAGGGTCCAGGCATGGAGGTAGTGGGAGAGCCTGCCCCTACAGGCAGAGGGAGGTGACCTGGGCATTGAAGTCAGGGCTTGGACTGAGTTGTAGGGGTCTGGTAGTGGCTGGCTTTCTCTGGCCTCTCCTGCCACTTCCCCTGTAGTATCCTCTCATCTGGGAGTAGTCATTTTGTGGAGGAGGATAGGGGTAATAAGGCTTAGGAAAATAACCCCTTCCTCTGTTTGCCTTGGGCTGCAACTTCTGAGTGGAAGTATTTTGCTTGGCAGTGTTGCTCTGACAAGTGGATTTGTACTTATCCACTTTTTTTCATGTAATCTTCTGCCCTAGAGTCGAACAGAAGATTTTTTATCACAGGGGAAGTCCATGGCCTTGGACTGAATAACCTGTGTCAAGTTAGTAGTTCTCAGCCAGGCAAACCTTCTTAGGGAAATGGCCTGTGCCATTACTCTGGATACAGCATCATTATTGTCATCTGCCATGTGAAACTGATATTTGAGAGCTTCAAGGGCAGTCTTAGCTGTTTCTATTAAGTCCTGGACCATAGAGTTAGATTATTGTTGTGCAATGGCCAAGAAAGAATTCCACAAAGCTTCAGGTACTTGGCTGTGTAGGCCAAGTAAGAAGAAAGATGGAGAAGCACACAAGCAGATGTATAAGCCTTCTTTGCAATGTAGTCTATTTTCCTGGAGTCCTTGTCTGGGGGTAAGGAAGACAAGGGCATCCCAGTTTTATCACAGGCAGCTCGCTGCACTACTCCCTCATGCCCAGGGTGGACAGACAGAAAGTCAGTATCCACTCTGGAGAGCTGGTGTTTCTTGTCAATGTGTTTATCAACCCCAGGTAAAGAGGATGGGGTCTGTAACAGCTTCAGGGTGTTTCTCCTGAAAGCTTTATCAATGGGTAGAACCATCTTTTTAGGAGGAAGGGGAACTTTCATCTCCCTATAGTCATCATCCTCTTCTTCTTCCTGGTTGGACTCCTGACAGAGGATGTCAAGAGTATCTACCATGTGCTGAAGGAAAGTTAACATAGAGGAATTTTCTTCCTGATTCGAAGGGGAAGCACCAAAATTAGGATCAGGAGAAATATCAGGCTCCAGAGGATTATTGTCAGATATATTGTCTGGCGCATCATAGTAATCATCCTCATCCTCATCCTCACCCTCGTAGGCCCCTGCTTCAGAGGGGGCTACAGAAGGGTGTTTGCTTGACAAGGCAGAGAAAAATGACCCCATACCTTGTAGGGTCTTAAAAACGTGCCAAGCCTTTGCCATGTCTTCCACAGAAGGCAGCTCCTTCTGAAGATCTGGGAGACTGCCAGGCTGCATGTGCTTGGTTTTCTCTTTGTGCTTCTTACCTCCTGCTTGATCACCCTTACCATTGCCGGGAGGAACAGGATGTTGTTTGTCTTTACATACTTTTCTTGGTGCCACCTCATCAGTGTCTGAATCTGGCTTCCTTTTTGATCCAGGCACTTCATCAGTACCCCTATTATTCTTAGGTTTTGAAGGAGCTTCATCAGTCCCTTTGGAAGCTTTTGTTTTTGAAGGCATTTCATCAGCACCTGTTTTATTATTTTTCTCTTTCAAAGGTACTTCATCAGCACTTTTTCTGGGCTTGGAGCTTGTGATGCTTCATCAGCACCCTGTTTGAATTTTTAAAGGCCCTCATCAGTAAGCCTGGGTCTTTGTTTTGGAACAGAAGAGGACCCTTCCTCAGCTATTTCTCTAAGCCTCTTTGCTCTGATTCTCAAAGTTTTATAACAAAATTTTGAGCAAGTGTACAGTAATGGTTTGGACACAAACACCTCAAGCACAGGTCGTGGGCATCAGCCTTAGCCACAATCCTGTGACAATTTAAACAATTTTTAAAACCTGTGGGTCCAGTTCTCTTTTGGGGGGTTTCTCACATTTGCCAGTTTCCTTCATTATGATATAAAGTCTTAATTTTGACTCCTAAAAAAACGTTCAGACTGGAGCACATCGCTGAAAGTGACAGGGGTTTGGTCTGACAAACCTAGCTCAGCATGCAATATTTTAGCCTTATTCAACAACTGACTGTCACTCATATGTGGATTTAGGAGTGCGAGAATGGAGCCACCGAAACACAAACTATTATCTCTGTTATTTAAATCAGTCAAGTATTGTCTCTTTTTTTTGTAAAATCCTGCTATACAAGATGAGCTCATTGTCCATCTCCCCCCAACCTCGAACCCTGGTGATTCCTGATAGTAGTTACCACAAGATGTATAGTGTCATCAGTAATGATTTCCGTATTGCTCTGTAGCATTTCAGCTAGCTGATCTAAGAAGGTGGCAGCATTTAACTCATTAGGGCGTGTTTTCCTTGAGAACAAGGGTTGATTTAAAGAAGCAGCATTTAATCTTAACTGTATAAAGTCTCCATGGTGTATTTGTCTTGTCACTCTGTCCAGCAATTCTTGTATAGCCTGGTGCATTGCAGCAATGGCCTCTGTAAAAAATGTTATTTTATCTAGATTTATAAACTTATATCATTGATGGAATTCTGTAGCATTAATTTTTTTTAAAACACATTCATATTGCTGCACAGGTTCTAAAAATACTGTAGTGGACGACCTGTTTGCCAGTTCATCATCATCTTACATTTGTGCCACAACCTGGTTTTCTAATTCACCAGATTGCTGAACATTAGCAACATGCTGTAATAACCTATGTTGTAATATTTTCCTGGCACGCTTTACTCTTCTTTTCAAATTTTCTCTGATTGTTTTATCTGTTACCCAGATTTTTCTTTTTTGACACCATTTGTTATTTTTTTTCATTTTGTTAGTGCTGCCACCCTTTGTACTCAGCTTGTGAGAGTTCTGTGCTTTCATTTTGTAATTTTATTTTTGTATTTGGACACCGTTTCCTCCATTCTCCTGTACTTTTCAAACATGTGGGCCAAATTTGCCATCTGTTTCAGCTTTGAGTATGAGAACTTGCTTGCACATAATAAAGGAAATACACTGCTCAGTAAAGTACCTTTACAAGACTCAGATTTAAACATCTGATGATCATAACCCTCACTAGATAATCTGCTCTCAATTACCAAGCCATTAAACAAACAATCAAATGCAGTAAGAATACAGGCTTTCCCAGCATTGATCATGTCAATGTCCCTTTCTTGAAACCTTGGGTGCAATAACTCTTTGTCAGAAACCCTTGTGCTGCTGCTCGTAGATGGCTGTAAGTCATCATTCAGATTCACACAAGATCTATTTTGCTCATAACTCACACTAGCAGAAACTTTTGAGTGCCTTTGAAAAATATTGCAATCAAGTAATTGTCTCTTTCTCCCTCTCTCTCTCTCCTGCAGGGGTTCGCTGTGCTGCTGGTAAAAACAGAAAATACACCCCTGTCACTACTTTTGTATTTTCAACTTTATACTGTAAGACAAAATTTAAACTCTAAAAACTTACAACATTTTTAACCCCCCCAGTCTCCCATTTTCAGCATTGTACTGTAAAACAAGTTTCAAATCTGAAACCTGCAGCCTTTTTCCTTACCCCCCCCAAAAAAACTGCAGCATCTACTATTCCTAGTTAAAAATAAAAATACACACCTTCTGTAGTGGTAAACGGTGCATTATTCAGCTCTTCAATCGATTGGAAAGGGCTTCATTTCCACCCCATGACTCCATTATTGCTTGTTAAATGTTTTTAAAAGTCTTTTAGCTCAAGATGTATTTTGGCGACCGCTCTGTTCTTTTGTCTTTAGCTCTCAGTGTCTTGAAGTGCTTATATAAAATGTAAACCACACCCCAACTATGTGGCTAGTAGTGAAAAATATGTCTGAACATCTGGTACTGTCCATCAAAACCCCCTTCCTACCCCTTTCTCCATGGGGAAATATATAAGTCCTAGGCTACTCCTTGTAGGCTTTGTTTTTCACTTCCTGCGACAGCTGGAAGGCATCTTTCTAATGCCTTTCTGCTAAAACTTTGGTCACAGTCTAATTAAAAGGTATGCAGACTGCTTCTTTAAGTCCAAATAAGCTTATGGTTTATTTAGTTTTTAAAATGTATAATGAAAATCTTGTCTTTTTTTAAACAGCTGCGTCCTTTAAATTAGTAATTCAGTAAAACAGCTTACATACCACTAATCAGAAGATAAAACTTATTTTGTCTTTTCTAAAAAGTTAATCATGAGAATCACCTGTTTTCCTCTTTTACACAGTAGGGTTCTAGCAAGACTAATGATTCTCTGTGTAAATGAAAAACAGATGTTTTTTCTCAATCTTAAAACACAAAGGGGCACAGTTTATAATAACGGCAGTTGAGTGCCAGCTTAAGTTATGTTTTTAAAAGTCAAAATGGAAATTCTGTCTTTTTTCTAAAACAGCTGCAACCTTTAAATCATAATTTTAACATAGCGCACACACACACACACACAGTGTGTATTCTTTTGCACCGACTCTAAGCAAAGCTGTAGATATATTTTAAGAAGACTGTGTGCTTTGAAATGATTCTGAGAGAGCAACATTATCATTTTACATTCTGTATTTTCTTTGTAACATATTATTTATTTTCTTATTTAGTTAAGCTTCAGATTAATACCTTTGAGCCATGAGCTCTTTTACAAAGGTTCCAAGTCAGATAAATTACAGAAACATTATACAGGTAATGGTTACAAACCTACTACATGACTTTTAATTTTTTAATAGTGTGACTATAGACATTTATTTTGTAACAAAAGCATAAAGCTACATTTTACAGATCCCTGTAAATACAGGGACCCTGTAATCCAAAAATCTTGAGATACACATGTTTCCAAAAAGAATCAATAGTCCTTTGTAGCCATGGCTGTGTAAATGAAAAACATATGTTTTTTTCTCAGTCTTAAAAGACAAAGACACCCACCACACTGCCAACAGCACCATGGGCTCCAGAGAGGCCATCTATATTTTAAACATACATAAAAGACATTGCATTTCCTACGTGCCAAATGAGGGACACACACACACACACACACACACACACACACACACACACACACACACACACACATACTGCCAGCATGTTGCAATGTTATCCAGAGAAAACTGTTGAACCATCTTATTTACACGCAGGTCCCTGTTTTAGCTTATAAATGTTACATGCATATACATAAAGGTATCCTTTTGGTACAAGTTTTACACATTTTATAATGTGTTATAAAACAAAAAAAGGGTACTCACACAGGCAGATGGATTTCCCTCGGGGGGGGGGTTCTCCAAACAGATCTGTGAAACCTCTGCATGATCAGGTTGCCTCCTAGATACTTCTTTCTGAAAATATCCTAATCAAAAACACACACATGCCCCTGCAGTTATACACCCAAGCTGACAGGGGGCACATAACACTACATAAACCCTAACTTATTTATTTGGGGTGGGTGGGGGCATGGTGGTAAAGAGGGACAGGGGTTCGAGCCAGGATGGTGGGGTGCAGGAGAAAGGAGGGGGACAGGAGTTTGAGCTAGCATGGTGGGGCTCAGGTTCCAGCCAGGATGGCATGGCAGAGGTTCGAGGAGTGTATGAGAAGGAGGGGCAAAGGATGCTTACAAAATGGTGGGTGGCAGGGGTTTGAGGAGTGTACGAGAATGAGGGGCGTAGAACGCTTACAAAATGGTGGTGTTATGTTACTTCCAGGGTTTCAGTGTGGGTCATTTCCTGCACAAGTGGGTGGGACACGGGTTCAAATGCATGCCATTTCCTACGCAAGGGGCGGGACACGGGTTCGAGCTTATGTCACTTCTGCCGGAAGTGGGCGGGGCTAGCACATTTTAGGAAGGACTTCGGTTTAACAAGGACAATTCTGATTGGTCCATTTTGAGCCATGCCCACCTGTCAAATGACATGGCACACGCTGATTGGCTGAAATTTAACATTTGATGAGATATATGAACTTATACTACTCTTAGGGCTCAGCTCCAGGCAGCATGGGCAGAGATTGCGCACCTCAAATTTCATATTCAAGAGGAAGTATATTATAAGAACCACCCGCTTTTTCCCCCAACATCCAACAGAAACACCTTGACCACAGAGGGTAGTTAGTCCGGGAGGTTGGCAGGTGGTTAGGAGGGGCAAATCGGGTGCCCCATCACTCTGTGCTCTCCAACATATTACCTCCACAAACCATATAAAAACTACAAACAGGTATCTGCCTCTATCTCCAAAATCAAACAAAGGGCAGAGGACACTGGAGCAGGATCTAGCACAACAAAACTCACCCAAAACAGGAACCAAAACAAAAAAGCAAAAAGGAAATCCAAAAAACTTCTGATCATAGGAGAATCCATGATTCGAGGAGTTGATACCTATCTCCAGCCAGGGGTACTGGTCAGATGTCTCCCAGGTACATCGGTGTGGAGAGACACTGACCGCATTGCTAAAATTGTTTAGGAAGCAAGAGAAAACATTGACGTCCTGGTACACATAGGGACTAATGGTATGGTATGGTATGGTAAAATTTTATTTATACAGTGATATAGCCATTAGGGTTCCAAAAATTCCTATTCACAAGGCTTACCTGTTTATATAAAACAAAATAATTACAACTTTACAAAAGTTTGACACAGTACAAAATATACAAAAAAATACAAATATGTTACAATATTTTACAAAAACATCAAAAAACAGGTTAATAGTCATTTAACCTCTACGGTATTTTCACCTGTTACAATAACAGCGAAAACTGAATTCATGGTTCATACAATTTTAAAAGCATTATCAGTAATAGTTAAGTCACGTAAAAAGGGAGGGAGACAATTCCAGCTAGAAGCTGCCTGATACTGAAAAGTAATATCACTGAACCGGTTAGTTAATTTGGGTATAATTAAATCCCTGGCACCTGTTTTTCTTAAATTTAAACCATGTTTGGGTTTTTGTAATTTATGTTTTAAGTTATTTAAGGGTTTATTTTTAAATATATTCCGAACCTGGTTCAACCAGATTCCCTTTACCTGTAGATTTAATGAGGTCCAGCCTAGTTCTATATAGATGGTACAATGGTGAGTTTTAGGATCACACCTTAACACGAATCTTGCAAGCTTGTTGTAAAGTGTATCCAAGTCATTTAAGTGTTTCTTTGTTGTATGCCTGTAAACATGGCTTCTGTAGTCAATAACTGGTAATACTATTTGGTTTATCATGATCAATCTTGTTTCTCTTGTCATACAGTTTGATATTCGTCTCATAGCGCCAATCTTAGCATTTGTTTTCTTTATTAGGTTAATTATATGCTGTTGAAAAGTCAAGTGCTGATCTATTTGTATCCCTAAATACTTGAATGTTTTGGTTTGTTCTAAAAACTTACCTTCTTGGGTCATTATTTTTAATTTTGAAATACCCTTCTTATCTAATGCAAAGGACATAACCTGTGTCTTTTTATTATTTACTAATAGACCCAAAGATAAAAAATTACCTTGCATAATGCAAAAGTCACTCTGTAGCTTTAATTCTACTTCACTTCGAGTTGTTCCTACTGCTACTAATACCGTACCGTCTGCATAAAGACGAATTTGCGAGTGTCTAATGTTTTTTTGTCAAGTCATTTAGGTAGACTATGAACAAGATGGGGCCCAGGATAGATCCATGGGGAGCCCTCTTCTCACATAGTCCAGTCTGACTGTTGGCCATTTAAAACAACAAATTGTGATCTACTGTCAAGATATGATATGAACCAATTGCAGGTTTCTTCCTCTACTCCTATTTTTTCAGTGAATTTATCAAAATGCTATGATTTACTAAGTCAAATGCTTTGGATAAGTCACGTATACTGCACCCATGGACTTTGCCTCCCAAGTGGATCTCGCCAGCCGGTCAGTTGTGGAGACCAAGAAACACCTGACCAGGCTGGGTGACAAACTATCATCCATTTAGTCCGGCATCTCCTTCTCTGAGATCTTGCCAGTCTGGGAGAAGGAGGAAGATGGACGGAAGGTCAGAGAAGGGGAGATAGGGGAGCTAAACATGTGGCTCAAGGGCTGGTGCCAGGAAAAAGGACACAAATTTGTAGGGAACTAGCAACAGCTCTGGGAGCGAAAGTTCTTTAAATTTGATGGACTGCATCTGACTAAGGAGGGAGTCAGTGCATTGGGGCAGAAGTTTGACGTCTTTGCAGAATATTTAAACTAACAAATGGGGAGAGGGTTGCAGCACCCTATACATCGAATGGGAAGAACACCCCTCCCCCCTCAGCTAGTGGTCAAACAGGAGTTCAGCATGTTTGCAGTTCATTTGCATCACCAGGTAAGGAAAAAGGTCAAGCTCCCCATATGACGCACAGGGGAAATGCCAGACTTCACCCAACAGCTAACACACCGAAATCTGGCCAATGGAAAATCATGTAAACAAATGCTCGCAGTCTGGGAAACAAGATCCCAGACCTGCAGGCAGTAATGACAGAGGCTAAACTGGACATAGTAGCAATTAGCGAAATGTGATTTACCAGTAACCACACTTGGGAGACTTCAGTACCTGGCTATGTACTGTTCAGAAGAGACTGAGGTGCAAAAACTGGGGGGGTGGAGTGACCCTGTATGTCAATGAAAATATCAAAACTGCAGAACTTCAGAATATACATACGGAGCCAGAAGAACTGTGGGTCACCCTGGAAACTGAAAATGGGCCAGCCATAAGAACTGGGGTTGCCTACAGCCCCCAGACCAGGGGGAGGACATAGACACATTACTGTTAGAAGATATACAAAATGTGACAGCTAAAGGGGAGGTTCTGATAATGAGAGACTTCAACATGCCAGATACAGATTGGTCAATACCAGCAGGAACATCTGTCAGAACTAGACTCATGGTGGATTCCTTGCAGGGAGAAGGCCTCAAACAACTGGCACAACAACACACAAGAGACAAGGCTATCCTAGATCTAGTACTCACTAACAGGGAAAGGATCACAGATCTCCAGGTAGGTCACCTGGGGGCCCGTGACCATCACATGGTATGGCTCAATTTGGCCACTACAACTAAACCATCCCATTCCAAGGCAAAAATATGGGACTTCAGAGGAGCTGACTTTGATAAGATGGCCAACAGAGTTAAGCTAGCCCTGGCAAAAAGAAATACAGGTGAGGGGGTACAGGCAAAGTGGCAAGCATTAAGGTTGCAATATTTAAAGCAACATCCCATTGTGTTAGAGAGAAAAGGAAGTGAAAAAGAAGAAGGAAACCACTTTGGTTCTGATAAACAGTAGCAGAAAAGGTCAGAGACAAAAGGTTGACCTTCAGGAAATATAAGGGAACACAGCGGGATGAAGATAGGGAAGCATACCAAACTTCCCTAAGGGAAGCAGGGAAGGCAGTAAGGCAGGCAAAGGCCCAAACTGAGGAAACACTAGCACAAACAGTAAAAAAAGGTGACAAGACTTTCTATAGATGCATTAGTTAAAGGAGAAAGTCCAGAGGGGGTATTGCTCAGATCAAAGGAGATAAGGAGGCGTGTGAGGAGGACCATGTAGAAGCATCTATCCTAAATAGATACTTCTGCTCAGTATTTACGAAAGAGAAGGTAGGGCAGGGCCCACGGCTCAGCACCATGGACACAGCGGGGAGGGAGGTGAGCACTTGTCCTTCACAAAAGAAAGGGTCCTACAAGAGCTCGATAATCTCAGGCTGGACAAGTCAATGGGACCTGATGACATACATCCCAGGGTACTAAAGGAGCTAAGGGTGGAACTAGCAGAGCCATTATCAGAACTGTTTAGTGAGTCTCTGAGCACAGGAGAGGTCCCAGAAGACTGGAGAAGGGCTCATGTGATCCTGCTGCACAAGAGTGGTTGCAGAGAGGAGGCAGGGAACTACTGACCAGTCAGTTTTACCTCAGTAGTAGGCAAGATTATGGCGGCACTCCTTAAGGAAAGGATAGTGCAGCACCTGGAATCCATAGGAGCACAGGATCCAAGACAGCATGGGTTTACAAAAGGAAGGTCCTGTCAAACTAATCTCATAGATTTCTTTGACTGGGTAACCAGAGTGGTGGACCAAGGGGGAGCAGTTGATGTGCCTACCTTGACTTCAGCAAAGCTTTCCATGCTGTTCCACATATAAGATTGATTAATAAGCTGGGTAGGCTCGGGATTGAAGTTGGCCAACTAGGTGGCAAACTGGTTGGCGGGCATAATACAGAGAGTGGTGGTAAGCGATATACAGTCAGAAGAGATGCTAGTCACAAGTGGGTACGCGGGGATCAGTCCTGGGGCCAGTCCTCTTCAATATCTTCAACAGTGACATTGCAAATGGACTGGAGGGTAAGGTTTGTCTGTTTGCAGATGACACCAAGATCTGCAACAGAGTAGATGATCCAGATGAGGTTGGCAGAATAAGAAGATTTCTGGATAAACTAGGAAAATGGTCAGAAGAGTGGCAACTGGGGTTTAACGAAAAGAAGTGCAAGATCATGCACATAGGGAAGAGAAACCCTGAAGCCACCTATAGGCTGGGAGGGAAGTTGCTGGCAGTCACAAGGGAAGAAAGAGACTTGGGCATCATCATCACAGATGACCTGAAATCATCCAAGCAGACCACTAAAGCAGTAGGTAAGGCTAGGGGATGTTAGGGTGTATTAGTAGGGGTATCTACAAGTCGGGAAGGAGGTAATAATCCCTCTTTACAAGACACTGGTTAGGCCCCATCTGAGTACTGCATGCAGTGCTGGAGACCACACCTTCACAAGGACATTAACCAAACTGAGGTAATCCAGAGAAGGGCAACCAAAATGGTGCAGGTACTGCATCAGAAAACATATGAGGACAGATTAACAGAGCTCAATATATATACCCTAGAGCAAAGGAGGGAGATAGGTGATATGATCAAAACATTCAAAGACCTTAAGGGCATTAACAAGGTGAAAGAGTCTGCCATGTTTCAATATAAGAAAAATAGCAGAACAAGAGAACACAGCATGAGATTAGCGGGAGGCTGATTAGGGGGTAATGTGAGGAAGTTCTTTTACACAGAAAGGGTGGTGGATGCATGGAACGGCCTACCTCAGGAAGTGGTGGATATGAATACAGTGCAGGGTTTCAAACAGGTATGGGATAGGCATAAGGGAGCAATACAGTTGAGCATGAATAGATAGGCCATTGACAGAGCAAAGGCTGATGGCATATTTATAAGGTAGAAAAAGAAATGGGCAGACTGGATGGGCCTTGCAGTCATTATCTGCCATCAACTTCTATGTTTCTATGTAAATATAAATTTGTTTACAGGCATTACTAGTATCTTTTGAAAGACTGTCCGACTTGTGATTATTAAGTTTGAGTATAGCTCATGAAATAATAAGTGTGATATTTGTTATTTCATATAGTCCCCCATTGTGTCTTATGCAGACCATGTAAATCCAAATCATTCCAAAGCCATCTTGACATGCAATACAGAGCTCTTTTCCTGATAAAAGGCTGCTGATATAATAAATAAAGAACAAAGTCACAAGTAAGGAACCAGTGGCTTGTGGAAAACACAGGGATATGATTCTGCCACTGAGGGAAAACACAGGAGAAATTAGGGCTTCTTACAGGAAATGGTTATTTGGATCTGGGAGCACTGAATATTTCTTATCCTATATTTTGTATCCTGGATAGGGCAGGGAGATGCTACATCTCATTGTCATAGGTATCTTCATTTACACATTTTTGCACTGTATTTACTCAGACTGTCCCAGATTAGATGCAATGTCTTGTTTTCAGTGGGGTCATGATTTTACCATTTTTATAATGTATTTATTCAGGGTACCTAGTCCAGGGTCCCTGTATTCAAAATAGATGCATAGCACATCCTGGCAGAAAAGGGAGATGTGCCGTGCAACTCTAACAATGTGCAGCAGCGTGATATTCAAATGAGTGGGATTAGCCGTCCGCAAGGGAATGGGTCAGGGAACACCCAAATGGTATGCTGTGCAAGTCGAGGGGGCATTCCCATGCATATGCTATGCTGTGGCATATTCAGTGGGAATGCACCCCCTCATAGTCCAGAACACTGCGGCCCACAGTTAGGCCATGAATAGCTGGCCTAACCTGGCCAAGCACCCACAGGCGGGCCGCGGATGTACACCCAGGTGCACAACAGCCTGCAGTCCTGGTGGACTAGAGGTACCCTCTGTCCATCCCCAATCTAACTCCATCCCTGAACAGCTCCATAGTGTAGAGCCCCCCCAGACCCAATTGTACCAGAGGAAACAATGGTTAATATCTATAGCATTGAGGACCCCCATCCACCGCCCCTGTACTCAGGCACCTCACCCCCATACCCAAACTGTTGCAAAGACTGGCACTGCCATCCACACCCTGCTGGCCAGCCATTGACTGCACTGTACCAGGCTGAGGACCTGAACTCTGGAATGATCCAACTGGCTATACCATACATTGGGGCACCATGCAAGCTGTGGACCCACCAGTGTATGCAGCCATGTGTGTCCCTGGCAAACCATAAGAGGAATTTACATACACGCCAATGCATGCCTTACCGATGCTGTATCTTCCTGCTGTCATACCACTGCAGAGCCACACTCCCCGTTCCTGTATAACATGCCACCCTCTGAACTGCTGAGGTATCCCGGTGCCATGGGGTGCGGTATCCTGTAATGCCATTTGCAGTGTACACGTCAGGCTATGGATAGTTCATCCACAGTACCCCAATTGTATAAACAAATGGGAGATCGGCTGTAACATGCCTATTTTGGGACCTGTGAGTGGGTACAGCATTGACCATCACCTGCACGGAGCAGTGCAATGGCACCGGATGATGGATCTGCATGCGAGTGCCTGAGGTGTATGGCCATTGGGCATTATCACCCTCATACAGCTCATGCCTATGTATAACACATTCCAGCGTCCTACTGTGAGTGTTCCTCCACCCACCAATACAGTGGTATGATCTCATCACAGAGTCAGTCATCACAATGGAATGGGCGGGGGGGTGTCTGTGCACTGTTGAGGGGGAGTGAGGCCACTACAGTATGGAAATGGACTGTAGGTGTATTCAGGTGCAGTCAGGGATGGCACTGGGGTCCCTACAGTATGGAACTGATGGAGCCTGGACTGCAGTACGGTCGGGGCTGGTGGAACAGGTGGGGGGTGCAACTTTACCACCAGAGACTTTAGGATCTGTCCCACATGGGAGCGATTGGGGTCGGGGCTTGGGGGCGAGAGCTGCTCCAGTGCATTCATCCCCGTGCCAACATGCAAATGGGCCGGTAATGAGCATGCATAAGGCCCCTTTGCACCCTGCATGCTCAATTAATTCATTTGCATTCCTTGGCTGTGGTGCATACCAGTATGTGTGACACATTCCCCCTGGAAGGTATTCAGTCGGGGTCACCCTGGATGCACCTGACTTGGTGGCCGCCTGCACTGCGACTCCCATCCAGGGTCACGTTTTCAACAGGTACAATGAAGCCCGTCAGGATGAAGCACAGTGTCACAGGTTTACTGCATGACAAAAGGGATTAACTCCCATTTAAACTGCATTGTTTGCTGCAGTAACTCTACTGCAGAATTCTGCAGTGCTGCACTTCATCCTGGTGGGCTTCATGTGTGCACACCGATACGTGATGCATTCTCTTTGAATATTGTATCAGTGCTGACGGTGCACCCTCTTTGCAGAATACATCTTTCTGCTTGTGCATCGGTCTGGCACTTAATAAGTCCCCCAAATGTAAAATATTGTTTTCCGTATGCTCTGATTTTACACAATGCAGCATAATATTGTGTAGCTGTAGAACTCCACTGAAAATAAGATGCCATTTCTTCTGTGACCTTTCCAGGCTAAATAGATAGCAATCAGCAGGCATATTCTAGGAAAACACATTGCAAAAATGTGTAAAAGGAAGACCACTTTGAAACTGCCTCTCCACAGATCTGCATTCTGCAAATTTATAAAAATCGTGGGTAAAAGCATCCAAAAGCTCGCCACAGCAATATCGGCTCTGATCAGATTTTGTTCTGTTTGTACTGCCTTTGTAAATAGTTATACTGAATAATTTTCATTTTGCTGTTATTGAGAAAATAAAATGCTATTTGTGAATTTTGAAACTACTCCTGGTTTTCCTATGCTTCCTGACCTATGCCTTGATGACAAATGGTGTCAATAGTGGGATTTATGCCGTGCATACTCTGAGCCAGGAGTTTTGTGCATGGGTACTAGACCTGGTACCTGGGAAGCATATCAGAAAAGTATGGATTCTGCAGCAGCAAGCCCAGGAGTCATTACCAGAAGAATGGCAGCCAAACTAGAAGCGGAAACAAAAGTCCAAACTGAGACTGTATAGCCAGCACCAGTGATGGAAAAAAAAAGCAGGCAGTGACAGAACCTGCAAGCCTGACTGCTTTTTCCAATGGTGGGGTATAAAACAAAAGAAGGGTGAAACAGAGAAAAGAAGAGATGCAGTGACAGGAGCTGCAGAGAAGAGATGCAGCGATGGCTGGATGCCTTGCAAGCTATTAAAGCTGGAGAATTTAGCAAAGGTCCAGCAAACAACAAAACCAAAAACTTAAAAGACCTTAAACTTACAAAGCCGTGTCCATCAGATGATATCAACATATACCTGACAACTTTTGAAAGGGTTGCTGCAGCCTGCCAGTGACCAAAGCAGCAATGGGCATAGAAACATAGAAACATAGACAAGAAGTTGACGGCAGATAAGGACCGCAAGGCCCATCCAGTCTGCCCATTTCTTTTTCTACCTTATAATGTGCCATCGGCCTTTGCTCTGTCAGTGACCTATCTATTCATAGTCATTTGTATTGCTCCCTTATGCCTATCCCATGCCTGTTTGAAGCCCTGCACTGTATTCATAGCTACCACTTCTTGTGGTAAGCCATTCCATGCATCTACCAACTCTTTCTGTGAAAAGAATTTCCTACATTCCCTTAATTGGCCTCCTCTAATCTCATGCTGTGTCCTCTTGTCCTGCTATTTTTCTTATATTTAAACATGTTAGACTCTTTCACCTTGTTTATGCCCTTAAGGTGTTTAAATGTCTCGATCATATCACCTCTCTCTCCTCCTTTGCTCAAGGGTATACATATTGAGCTCCTGCTAATCTGTCCTCATATGTCTTCTGATGCAGTCCCTGCACCATTTTGGTGCCCTTCTCTGGACTGCCTCAATTTGGTTAATGTCCTTGTGAAGGTGTGGCCTCCAATACTGCACGCAGTACTCCAGATGGGGCCTAACCAATGTCTTGTACAGAGGATTATTACCTCCTCTTACGACTTGTGATACCCCTACTAATACACCCTAACACCCCCCTAGCCTTACCTACTGCTTTAGAGGTCTGCTTGGATGATTTTAGGTCATCAGTGATGATGATGCCCAAGTCTCTTTCTTCCTTTGTAACTGCTAGCAACTCCCCTCCCAGCCTATAAGTGGCTTCAGGGTTTCTCTTCCCTATGTGCATGATTTTGCACTTCTTTGCATTAAATCCCAGTTGCCACTCTTCTGACCATTCTGCTAGTTTATCCAGATCTCTTCTCATTCTGCCCACCCCATCTGGATCATCTACTCTGTTGCAGATCTTGGTGTCATCTGCAAACAGACAAGCCTTACCCTCTAGTCCATCTCGAGGTCACTAATGAAGATGTTGAATAGGACTGGCCCCAGGACTGATCCCTGAGGTACCCACTTGTGACTTGCATCTCTTCTGACTGTATACCATTTACCACCACTCTCTGTTTTCGCTAGTCAACCAGTTTGCCACCCAGTTGACCAACTTCTGACCCACCCGAGCCTACCTAGCTTATTTATCAATCTTCTATGTGGAACAGTGTCAAAAGCTTTGCTGAAGTCAAGGTAGGCGACATCAACTGCTCCCCTTGGTCCACCACTCTGGTTACCCAGTCAAAGAAATCTATGAGATTAGTTTGACAGGACCTTCCTTTGTAAACCCATGCTGTCTTGGATCCTGTGCCCCTATGGATTCCAGGTGTTGCACTATCCTTTTCTTGAGTGCCTCCATAATCTTGCCACTACTGAGGTAAGACTGACCGGTCTGTAGTTCCCGCCCTACCTGCTACCACTCTTGTGGAGTGGGATCACATGAGCCCTTCTCAGTCTTCTGGGACCTCTCCTGTGCTCAGAGACTCACTAAACAATTCTGCTAATGGCTCTGCTAGTTCCTCCTTTAGCTCCTTAAGTACCCTGGGATGTATGCCATCAGGTCCCATTGCCTTATCCACCCTGAGCTTAGCAAGCTATTGTAGGACCCTTTCTTTTGTGAAGGGAGTAGTGCTCACCTCCCTCCCCCCTGTGTCCATGATGCTGAACTGTGGGCCCTGCCCTACCTTCTCTTCAGTAAATACTGAGCAAAAGTATCTATTTAGGATAGATGCCTTTACAGGGTCCTCCTCCTCACATGCTCCCTTTTCTCCATTAAGCTTAGCAATACCCCCTCTGGACTTTCTCCTTTCACTAATGTATCTATAGAAAGTCTTGTCACCTTCTTTACTGTTGTGCTAGTGTTTCCTCAGTTTGGGACTTTGCCTGCCTTACTGCCTTACCTGCTTCCTTAGGGCAGTTTGGTATGCCTCCTATCTTCATCCCGCTGTGTTCCCTTATATTTTCTGAAGGCCAGCCTTTTGGCTCTGACCTTTCTGCTACTGTATTTGAGAACCAAAGTGGTTTCCTTCTTCTTTTGCACTTCCTTTCTGTCTAACACAATGGGATGTTGCTTCAAGTATTGTATCCTTAATGCTTGCCCACTTGCCTGTACCTCCTCACCTGTGTTTCTTTTTGCCAGGGCTAGCTTAACTCTGTTGGCCATCTTATCAAAGTCAGCTCCTCTGAAGTCCCATATTTTTGCCTTGGAATGGGATGATTTAGATGTAGTAGCCAAATTGAACCATACCATGTGATGGTCACTGGCCCCCAGGTGACCTTCTACCTGGAGATCTGTGATCCCTTCTTTGTTAGTCAGCAATCAGACTGGTACCTTACCTGACAGGTAAAGCCCAACTTGCCTACAGCAATATGGACACTGTACAGTCGGAAAACTATGACCTGATGAAAAGAGAGGTCCTTAAAAGATAAGTCTGTGAAGGACTTAGAGATTCGGAAACAGACAAACCCTTGTGCATACTAAGTGCTGGGAAAACAATAAAAGGACCAGGTACTGGTGCCATCTGCATCCATGGGGACACTCAATACTATCCACCAGCCAAGTAACTCTGACTATTAATGGGGTGTCGCACCATATGAAAGTGGGGTAGTACCCAAGTTACCTGTACCTGTGATTATTGGAAATGACTTTCTAGGATTTACTGAGTTAATCAAAGAGGGAGTGAATCCTGATGTTTCAGTAACTGTGGTGACAAGAGCTCAGGCAAAGAAAATCTCAGATAATGGGGACTCTTTTCCATTCGCTGATTTTGATTTGGACTTGTCTGAGCACAGCTCCAAGATCCAGAAGTCCAGGCAAGAAAGACTATGCCTGAAGAAACAATGGCAACAAAAGACTGATAGACATCAGGGGTTAACATATGAAAAATGCTGAAACTAAACTGATCACTGATTGTGATTTTTTTCAGAACAAACTGACAGGGAGGCGCTGTGGAGCCCGAGCAAGATGGCGGCTTAAAATAAATCGCTTCATTATATCATTTGAAATTTTGCTCTTTGGTCGCAATACTGGGGTTCATATTGTTGAATTTCTTGACAGAACAGTGGAAGAAGACCTTCTCTTCATTATGGGCAATCTTAAGATAGATCGGCAAAAACTCAGGAAGAAAAAGTAAGTCTGTCCCTGACCCTCCAACCACGTAGGTCTACTAATCGAGAAGCGTATACAGGTCGTTGCAGATGAAAAGGAGGAAACACTGCAGAGCTTGAGGCAGCAGAAAATCTCCTGCTTAATTCGATAATTCGATCTGTCACAGGGCTCTCTTGACAAATTTGACAACCCATGTTAATATGGTGGAATCGAGATGGAAGCAGTTAAAACAGTGTCAGCGGACAGCAAAAAAAAAAAAAGTTCCAAAGCTGCATTGGGAGCTACAGCAAATCTGGTTAAGGAAAATCACCACTTGAAAGCTCACCTGGAATCTCTTGAGAACAAGGCTAGAGCTCTGAATATTCATTTACTGGGAGTGCCAGAACGATCTGAAGGCGACTACATTGTGCTCTTTCTAAGGGACTGGCTTGCTCAACAATTTGGAGACCAGCTAATAATTGGCCGTTCCGCATTCAGAAGGCTGACCGTGTAGCTATTAGGGGGAGACCAGTCAATTTGGAAGCACCCAGAGCAATTGTGATGGTGCTGGATGGTGTAGGCTCGAGGGGTTATCTCCCAAGTCTGGCCTGGCAGCAGAAGACCCTTTTATGTGACGGACACCCAGTGAACATGTATCCAGATTTAAGCTATGCTACAAGAATGAAGAAAAAAAGATTTTACGAAGTCCATGCGATGCTTCATGCGGATGGTATCACACACGGTATAATCTTTCTATCGCAACTCCAAATAACTTATCAGGAAGATTTTGGTAGTTTCCGATCAGGCAGTAGCGCTGAAGTGGGCCCAGCGGAATACTGTAGCCTGCTCAGCATGAGAAGCAGATTCTGATTCCAATGAAGAGGAGGACAAACCTACTTGAGAACTTTTTTCTTCTATATTAGGTTTGAGATATATAGTCTATGACTTTACTGACTGTGCTGATCATATTAATTGTTCATTATAGCCCATGAGGCAGGGTTTTACTTATAGGTAATCGTCATTAATGTTTCCCCTTTTTTTGAAGGTTTAGCCTTCATGATATTTGGTTAACCCAGTGTAGAGACCATATGGAACTAGATGTTAGAAATTAAAGTTGTGTAGCTGTAAGTTTATTTTTCTCTGATTTGCCTTTAGGCTTTTACTGTGGTTGAGTGCATGAACAACTCTGTTCCTTTTAGGAACTAAAGGTTTTGTAAACTAAATGAGATAATTTCTTTAATTGAATAATAACATGCTGCTCATGGGCTCAGTATGGCAGCAGATGGACATATATGGACAGCTCATTGGGTAGTACCCCTTCAAGGATGTATCTTATTGGCATAGCTCGGTTTCTAGTTTTTTTTTAATAAAGCATGTAGTAAGAGGAGCAGGGGTGTAGCCAGAAATTTCCATTTTGTACACACGATCTCCAACAGTTACACTCCCCCATTAAAAAATGTACATATCCTCTTCAAATGGTACCCCCTTCCAAACAAATCAGATTGTTGTCAGATGATTACTCTAATCTCTAAAGAGGTTATACATGTATCTGTCTCCTAAACAACAGAAGTTTAAACAGAGACTCCCCTCAGTGGCCTACACTAACCCAGATACTACAGATTAGAATGAAAATGTTAACAGAAAGGCATATGGTTTGTGACAGGCACTCAAAAAAACTGTACACAAATGTGTACAGTGAGTATTCCTGCCTACACCCGTGAAGAGGAGTGGTGTCCTCAATGGTATGATGTTAGTCCTTATGTGTCCAGATAACTGCTGTATGTGTTTACAGATACTCTTAATAAACAAAGGTTAAAAAAAAGAACAAACTAACAATGTTTCTCTCCAGGGCTATTTTAAGCAAACAGAGGGTGAACCTATGTTTAAAAAGTGTAATGGGCTGTTGTACAGAGTTTGGGTTAAACCTCAGATGTAGGACCAGATAGAACAATTGGTTATACCACAAAAGTATAGATCTGATTTGTTACAGACAACACATGACAGTCCTATGGCTGGTCACTTGGGGAGGGATTGCACTCTTGCTAGATTGCTGTACAGATTATACTGGCCTGGAATTCATGAAGATGTTGCTACCTGTTGCAGGTCTTGTGCTGAGTATCAGAAAGTAGCCCCGGTGACTAAAAAAGACAAGGTGCCACTGGTGCCCCTACCTTTGATAGATGTACCTTTTGAGAAAATTTGCAATGGATGTAGTTGTCCCCTTAGACAAAAGTAAAAAGGGTAATCGGTTCAATTTTGGTAGTATGTGACTGTGCTACTCGATACCCAGAGGCAATTCCTATGCATAGTGTGTCAGCCCCAAAAGTGGCAGCAGAGGTTGCCAACATTTTCAGGAGGGTGGGCATACCTAAAGAAATTGCTGATCAGGGTAGATCCAGAAGCAAATAGTTTAATACCTTTTATTGGACCAACATAGATGTTACAAAAAGAAAACAATGTCTAAGCTTTCAGACCAACCAAGTCCTTCCTTGGAAACCCAGGACAGTTGTTCAGAGAGTCACATTTTATTAACACCCAAATCACATAAAAAAAAAAAACAGAAAAAGATTCTTATTGGTTTAAAGTACAGATTTAAATGGAATGAACAGCTTTCCATTAACTTGCTACTGCTGAGAATCTTTTCAAAGTCAAGTAACATCCACAGCAGATCAGCTGAACACTCAAGTAGACAAAGCCTCTGACTGAAGTTATTAATGAATGAGTGTGTTATGAGACAACATTCAAAATTAAAAACAAGACCTTTAGATTTAATACCACAAATGTCCAAGTTAAAACTTGATAGTATTGTATGATAAACTGTACAACAAAAATGTATGTGTGGAAATGAGAGGGAATAAAATAAAATAATATATATATATGTACACATATACACACACACCTTGTATGAACTGTTTAAAGCATTCATACAGAATTAAACTGAAATTGGAGTGAAACTCAGCAGAAGGAGGCAGGCAGCTGGAGCTAGAAGATATAGAGAATACTGGATGAGCAACTATGCAGAACCAGTGTTTTTCTGCCACAGAGGGATTCTGATTCCCTCTGACCTCGAGAGCGAAGCTCGAGAGGTCCATGGGAATCAGAACCCTGAGGTGTCAAAACACACTGGTTGTGCACAAAGTTGCTCATCCTGTATTTTTTATAGTGTATAATACTGTGTGAAAAATGTGTTTTGTGAGTTCTTTTGCTTTCAAAATGAAACTAACTCATGCAGTCTCAAGAGGTTCTAGAATGCTGTTCTACCACAGTAGGGTAGAACAGCATTCCATGATCTTGGAACTGTGGTAGAACAGCATTTTGAAAGGGATGGAATTCTATACAGAGCAACATTCCACTATACACTAAGGCCTGGATATTCAAACTGCGCCAGGCTGTGGCGCAAGCTTGGGCGCAGCTCAACTTGGCTGCGCAGGGGTGTGACCTGGGCGATATTCAAGGGAGCTGTGCCATGGCTCAGCAGCTTTGAATATCACACCCTGGCCACCCCCAGTTTGCATGGCACAGTGGCACTGCACCAGCGCAAGTGGCTACAGTGGAGCATGGAGATGCGCTAGCGCAAGTGCCATTGTGCCATTCACAGCACCCGCGATATTCAAAAGGTGACATGCAAATGGGGCCATAATTTATGCAAGGCACACATGGGGCCATTTGCATGTCATTATGGCCCCATTTGCATGCAGGTGCGCCGATCCCTGACGACTTGCGCCTGGCGCCCTGCCAGGCAGCAGCCATTGGGACCGACGCCCCCTGCAGCCAGATTGCGGGCATCTGAATGAAAATAGAATAATCCTATATCCCTGGTGGTCCAGTGGACTGCACTCTGCCCGATCGCGGGCATCTGTTTTAATAAAGAAACCCCCCCGTCCAATATCCCTGGTGGTCCAGTGGACCGCACTCTGCCCAGCGGGCATCTGTACAACAGAAAATGTCCTATTATCCTGGTGGTCTAAGTGCTCCTCCTCCCACCCACCACTGGCCTCACCGCCCACTCCCCCGGTCAGCCAGCAGGTGACAGCACCCCACCCGCCTGCCGCACCGCCACCCACTGACACCTCAGTAGGCTGCACGCCATGACTCACAGTGTGAGCCAATGGGCATGCAGCTTACCAGCTACATTCTCAGATATGTGAATGATTTCATTCACAAATCTGAATGTAGTAGTATGATGCATGCCCATTGGCTCACACCATGAACCAATGGGCGGCAGCCCACGAGGTGCAGTCGGCAGCGAGTTGGTGGTGCTGCCACCGCCGGCTGACTGGGCGGAGCGGGCGGCGGGCTCAGTGGGCGGTTGCGCCCTAGACCACCAGGGAAATAGGACGCTTGTTGTACAGATGCCCGCGATCGGGCAGAGTGCGGTCCACTGGACCACCAGGATACTGGACGGGGGGGTTCTTTATTAAAACAGATGCCCGTGATTGGGCAGAAATTGGTCCACTGGACCACCAGGGATATAGGACGGGGTTTCCTTAATACAGATGCCCATGATCGGGCACATAGCGGTCCACTGGACCACCAGGGATATAGGACGGGGTTTTGTTTTTATGAATGCCCGCGATCGGGAATGGGGGGGCGCTGCCAGGTGCAGCCGGAACTCGGGTGGCCACCCATAGGTGTCAGCTGCCGTGTTGCGCCTGCAATGTGGCAGCTCACCTGTGGGTGGCCATCAGTTGTTCCTTTTTTTTGGTTTAACTTTGTGCTGGCGCAAGTAGGGGTCGCGCATGCATGGCTCTGCACATCCCGGGCTGAATATCAGGCTGTGCAGGTTATGCATGGGCACGCCCCTCCTACCTGTGCCTGCATACATTACTGATGCGCTCCGGCGCATAGGGATTTGTGCAGTGCACTTTTCCCTTTCGAATATCGTGCCAGGGCGCATCAGTGGGTTGTGCCATGTGCAACCCTTTTGAATATCTGGGCCTATAAGTACTTTTTCTGTGCTGTTTGTTTTCTTTTAGGATTGAGGGAGCATTTCATGGGATGGCAATGCGTGCTGTGTGATTTAAACAGTGTAACTTCCAAAAAAATGATTTTGTCTTGGCTGGGAGGAGAGGGGCATTTAACTGAGGGAGACAGGGGTTGGGAAATGCACAGGAGGGGGAGGCATGGTCATTTGACTTGGACCAGCCAATAGTGGGGCTGGGATCCAATTATATTTCAAAGGGGGCCAAGTGACCCGAAGCTTGAGTGCCATGAAGCAGGAGTGTAGCATCTGGAGTAGCATCAGCAGGGAGAACAGCAGGCAGCAGGCCATGCTGGTAGACAGGAAAGAGCCTAACTGGGAGGGTCACATATTTCTTGTACAGACATGGGGAGTTCAAGGTGGGGGAAGGGCTCCATGGAGTGGGGTAGGACCAGGTTAAGGGAGGAGAGGATGTGCAGGCGCAGTCAAATAGGGTGGGAGATGGGAAGCATTGTATGTTGCCAAGGATGTGGAGTAGCCATACTCCTGGGAGTAGCTTGGATTGCTGGGGGCTGTAGGGTGTGTTGTCAGGTGAGCTAGCTCAGGCAGGAAACAGGGTGGTTGAGGAGGGAAAGTACAGTTACGCAAGAACTTACCGTAACAGTAGATCTTTGAGAGAAGCTCTTGCAGCAGGTAACACTTACATAGGACTGATGCTACCTGCCGGCAGATCTTGGCATTTCTTTTCTCTAGCAGTACCAATGTAGAACCGTCTACCCAGCGTCGTCCCAGCCCCCGACGTCACGCAGTATAAAGGGCGTAGGCGGTCCCCACGTGCTCCAGTTCTTGCACGCCCAAAGCCAGGCCAACAAACAACCAACACTGTGGCTGAAAATACACCACGTAAAAACAAATATGCAGGGCCCACAAAGGGAGATGAGCTTGACCCAGAGCAGAAAAGGCACGTTCCCAGGGGAAGGAGGGAAGGAAAATATACCTGCTGCAAGAGCTTCTCACGAAGATCTACTGTTACAGTAAGTTCTTACGTAATTGTACTATCTTACTTCGAGAGGAAACTCTTGCAGCAGGTACACTTATATAGGACTGATTCCCAAGCAGTATAAGCTAAAGACAACCGCTGGGGAAAGGTAAGAATATGAAACCTCTCCCAGAGGTATAAACTTAAGACAACCCTTGGGAAGGGAAGTCAACCAACACAAACCCATTCTAGGTCTAAACTCACCTGGCAGGGGAAGGAAAGGAGACGAAGGAAAACCTCAGGAGACAAGACCTCTCAGGAAATAAGGCCCTGGAGGACCGCCAGGCCAAAGCCTGCGCAACGTCTGGAAATGATGTCCAGACTGTAATGTCTGATAAAGGTGTGAACTGAGTGCCAGGTGGCAGCAGCACAAATGTCAGCCGCTGACACCCTCTTAAGGGCTGCAAAAGAGGTAAACACCGCTCTCGTAGAATGAGCCCTGACAGAGCCCAGCAGGGCCTTGTTAGCCTGCTGATAACAGAAGCATATGCAATGTACCAGCCAATGCGAAAGTGTCTGTTTTGTAACTGGGCGCCCCAAAGACTTATCTGCAAAGGATACAAACAATTAGTCTGATTTCTGGATACCCTTTGTCCTAGACAAAAAACACCGGAGAGCACGGTGCACATCCAGAGTGTGCAAAAGAGCTTCTCCCTTATTGGAATGCTCCAGAAAATAAACTGGAAGCTGAACCAACTGATTAAGTGTAAGCTCTGACACTACCTTAGGAAGAAATTTAGGATTAGTACGGAGGTCAACCCTGTCCTTATGGAAGATAAGGTAGGGCTCTCGACACATAAGAGCATGAAGTTCTGAGATGTGTCGAGCAGAAGTGACCGCCACCAAGAGCAAAGTCTTCCATGCGAGATAGCGGAGCTCACAAGACATGGCCAGTTCGAAAAGGGGAAGTGTGAGCCTCTCCAGAACAAACAAGTCCCAAGGAGGAATAGGGTCCCGGACCGGAGGACGGAGATGTAAAATCCCCTTCAGGAAAGTCTTTACCACCTCCAGTTGAGCCACAGTTCTGTCCTGAACAGAATAATGACAGACAGAAACAACGGTCAGGTGTATGCTCACACTCATCTATTCAAATGTATGAAGATGATATCGTGCTATACGCCACAGGCCCTTCTGCTGAAGCAGTGCACTATGTACTACAGCAGGACTTCAATGCCATACAGCACTGGCTCCGAACCAACCAACTATTTCTAAACGAAAAAAAACTGTCTTACTAACCTTCGGATTGTAGCCACGGCTTTCTTGCCTAGCTACTCACCCCTCATTCTTAACCCTGGACCTATCTTCCCTGGAGTCCTACACCTCTTTCAGATATCTGGGTGTCTGGCTCGACCAATACCTCGACTTCTCCACACACATCGAATCACTATATAAGAAGTTACACCCCAAACTTGGTGCCCTATATCGCAACAAAGGCTGTATGTCCACTCCAGTCCGGCGGGAACTTGTTCAAAAGATGATACTCCCGATACTTGACTACGGGGACATGGTCTATGGAGCCGCCTCTCCATCAAACCTGGCCAGTCTGGACACACTTTTCCACTCCTTCTGCCATTTCATCCTGGAGTGCCCAAAATTGACACATCACTGTGACCTATACAGCTCCCTGGCCCTACCCTCACTCACGGCCCGCAGACAAATGCACTGCACCAGAGTCGCTGCAAAATTCTGGGCCCAAAACCTTCCACCTTACCTAGGCTCCACCCTAATGGCTCAAACTCCCCCTGCTTACTCACTTAGACACTCGGACTCCAGGCTCTTCCAAGTCTCACTCATGCACACCTCTAAGGGCCAATCGGCTTTCAAATATTGATTGCCAAAACTTTGGAATGACTTGCCTGCTGATATCCGCCACTCCACCAACCATAGCCACCTCAACCCACTCCTCCTTGCACACTTCCTCACAGCATGCACTTGCTCCCAGCAGACACAGGCTTAAGCCCCCCTGACCTCTGGTTACCACCACCTGGTAATTCATAACCTAACCAACTGCTTAATAAGAGCTCACAAACTAGCTTGTACCGGCCTCGAGGATGTTTACCATGAATGTGATGTAAATACCCAATAACTACGTATTGAAAACACTGTTTATGCGTTAACATGAAATGTGTGTTTGTCCTAGCTCTCCTACTGTGTAAATCGGTATCATGTACAATCTGTATCATGTGAACATGAATGTATCTACTCATTTATGTCCCTCCCCCTATTTCCCCCAGGCCGCATCGGGAAACGAGTGGTTCTCCACTCAGTATGCCTGCCTGATTAAACTCTTAAATAAATAAATAAATCGTAATGGACAAGTAACTGAGACCTGATTCTGACAGGGATAACAGGTATTGTAACACCGAATTAATCGGACAGACTAGAGGGTCGAGTCTCCTGGCTGTGGTCCACAGGCAAAAGCGCTTCCACTTCATGGCATAAGTGGCCCTGGTAGTGGGCTTCTGAGCCTCCACCAAAATCCGGGCAATAGCGTCAGAAACTCCAAAGTGAAGCTTTGCTAGGTCTGCAGGAGCCAAGCATGTAGGTGAAGGGAGTGCAGGTTGGGATGAACCAAGGTCCCTTGTTGTCGTGAGAGTAACTGACCCAAAATGGGAAGAGGCCACAGAGCTTGCACAGACAGATACCTGAGAAGCGGGAACCAAATCTGTCTGGGCCACAGAGAGGCTATCAGGATCATAGTGACCCCCTCTGATTGGGCTTTGAGGAGAACCCATTGCAAGAGGGGAAAGGGAGGGAAGGCATAAAGGAGACTTCCACTCCAGGATAGGGACAATGTGTCTTGCCAGAAAGCTCCAGGCTCTGGAACGAGCGAGCAAAACCTGGGCAGTTTTTTGTTGCAGCGAGATGCAAAAAGGTCCAAATCCAGTGTCCCCCACCTTGCAAATAGTTCATCTGCCATGGACTGTCTCAGGGACCACTCTTGACAGAGCAGTCTTGCCCTGCTGAGGACATCTGCGACCACATTCAGGGACCCTGGAACGTGGACCGCAGAAAGATGAAGACGGTGCTCCGCTCCCCAGTCCCATACCCTCATGGCCTACCAACAAAGAGGGTAGGAGTGGGTACCTTCCTGCTTGTTGATGTAGAACACTACCGAAGTGTTGTCTGCCTGAACCAGGAGGTGCCCGAGTGACAGAAAAGGAGCCAGAGCCTGCAGTGAGTACAGGACTGCTCTGAGCTCAAGCATGTTGATATGCAGGTTCTCCTCTAGCGGGGACCACAGACCTTGAGTCCTGTGGATCCCCAGATGAGCCCCCCAACCCATCCCAGATGCATCTGTGGTGAGCGTCTGGACAGGACTTTCCGGCTGGAAGGGGAGTCCTCAGCAGAGATGCTGGGAAAATGCCTACCAGCAGAGTTCATGACAAACCGCTCCGAGATCCTGACCAGTAAGTCCAAGTCATCCCTGGTCTGGTCCCACTGGACCCGAAGAGTCCACTGAATGGTACGCATGCGCAGTCTGGCATAGGGGACCGAGACTATGGCAGCCGCCATGTGTCCCAGAAGCCTGAGGATGGATCAGGACGGAACAATGGAGGCTGAAAAGTTCTGGGACACAGGGAGCCTGAATGCGCTCTGCCCTGTCTGAAGGGAGAAAGGCCTTCCCCAAGGTGGTATCTAATAGAGCACCTATGAACCGAAGATGCTGGGAGGGACAAAGTTGAGACTTTTCTGGATTTACCATGATCCCTAGGCACTGACAAAGGGAGAGCATAGCCAGGATGGTGTCCCAAAGACGAGACCTGGACGGGGCCAGGAAGAGCCAATCATCGAGGTAAGGGAACAAAGAGTGGCCATCTCAGTGCAAGGCCGCTGCAGTGACGACGAGGCACTTGGTGAAGACCCTGGAAGTGGAGGAGAGGCTGAAAGGGAGTACCTTGAACTGATAGGACCGGCCCTCAAACTTGAACCTCAAGAATTTCCAATGACTGTAGCAAATAGGAATGTGGAGATAGGCATCCTGCATGTTCAGAGATGCCAACCAATCCCCAACGGATAGGAAGGGGAGGAGATTCAGAAGCGACACCATACGGAATCTGCGGTAAGCGACCCATTGGTTGAGGTCACTGATATCCAAGACTGGCCGCAGGTCTCCTGACTTCTTCGGAACCAGGAAGATGCGGGAGTAAAAACCAGAGTTTCCTTCCACCTCTGGAATGCACTCTATGGTGTCCTTGTCCAGGATATACTAGATCTCCCACCTGATGGGAGGCCTGTGGTCTCTCGGCTAGTAAGATGGGGGCGGAGGTCTGTCCGAGGGCAGAGACTCAAACTCTGTGGTGTGCCTGAACTCCATGAGGCCGAGAACTCATCTGTCAGAGGTTACTTCTCTTCATGCCCAATGGTAGAGAGAGAAACGACCTTCGACCCGCTCTCCCAACATCAGGTCTGGGAGGGTAGGGTTGTTTAGTCAGGTGGAAGGAGGGGCGGGAGAACAGCTGCTGGAGGTCTAGTCTGTCTAGAGGGGGTTGGGGCAGTGCCTTAGTAATCCCCTCATTGACCAAAGCCACCCCACTGCATGTGAGGCTGAGCACGGGGTTGCTGAGACTGATGTTCCCCTCTGCTATGAAAACGGGGCCGGCGAAAATGCTCCCATTTCGGGTGGTACATAGACTGCACCATGCAGACTGCTTTGTCAGAGTCCTGCAGTCTAACAATCACCTTCTCTGTGTCTTCACCGAAGAGCAGAGAGCCCTTGAAAGGGGCATCCAGAAGCATGGTCTGCACCTCTGGGTCGAACCCTGAGACCCAGAGCCAGAAGTGGCGCCGAAGGCAAATTCCAGTAGCGGCCATCTTGCCAAAGTGTCCACAGAGTCATACGCTGCTCGAAGAACATGGGTACCCACATCTAAGCCCGTTTGTAAAAGCTTTGCAAGCTCTGTCTGCTGAGGACAGTCAGGCAACCCTTGCAGAATGTTCAATCCTTGGTCCCAGAGGGTGTTCTGGAATTGGACCATAGGAGTCAAAAAATTTAGACTCCTGATACTGCAGGTGGCAAAAGAGTACAACCTACGACCTAATGAGTCCAGCTGCTTAGACTCCCTGTCTGGTGGCTGGGTACTTAGGTGTTTGGCCTCTGCAAATGATCATGCATGGTTGAGATAACCACAGAGTCAGCCATGGCATGCTTGGCCAAATTCATGGTCCTGCCCGTGCAAGCAGTTAGCCTTCTTGGGCACCACAGAGGACACATGTGGATGCTTCCAGGTAGCTAGGGTAACATCCTGGAAGGTGTCCACCAGGGGAGGGCTTACCACCAGCTTGGGATCCTTCTGGCACAGGTATTTTGCAAGGTGCAAGCGTTCGGGGTGCAGGGCCTCCGTATACCAGCCCATGTTCTCCTGGATGTGCCGCATGACCTCTAGGAAACTGGGATCATCGGGAGGAAACTTAGGTTGGTCCTCAGTGTCCCCAGGAAGTGAACCTGGGTCAGAATCGGGGTAGGAGTCCGATTCACCATAGGCAGAGGAAGAGGAGGAAGACGAAACCCTTCATGTCTCCTCTGTGCCTGGGTCGTTTAGGAGAGGGAGAGCAGGAGGAGGAAAGAGTCCTGGTCCTCTTATGCTTGTCCCTGTGCTTCTTAGGGCTGGCTGGTAACTTGTCCTCCTCAGTCCCTGAAGGGACGGGCGAGGCATGACCTTCGGGCTGAAGGATGGGAGGAGCAGGTCCCACAACATAATGGTCTCCCACCAGTGAGCAAAAAGCTCCTTGACCTGGGACATCCCCAGCTTCGGAGAATCAGGTCTAAGAGGCGATGTCGGTCAGCCAACAGGAGGACTGGCATCAGTATGGACCGGCGTCGATGGGTCCAGTGACGCCGGTGAAAACTCAGTGACGTCGGGGAGCTCCAGCATCAGAGGGACCGGCGAACGGTCATGTGGCGATGTCGGAGGGACCAACGATGGTTGTGGTACAGGTTTATCTGGCACCAGAGGAGGTGGAGGAGTGACCGTTGTCAGTACTACAGCCATGTCCAACGGACGCCCTCTGGTCAGAGAAGGACAGGGGCAGTTGGACGAAGAGGACTTGGAGGGCCGATCAGCAGTATGCTTATTGGAGTGACGTCGGTCCAGTTCCATGGATGGACATTGGTCCTTCTTGTGTTTGGGCAGCAAAGAAGCAGCCGATGAGAAGAATCGCCCGAAGGCTGCTTGACCTCCCAGGAGTCAGCGGAAGCTGAACGGGAGGATTTCTTACCTGAAGAAGGCACTGAGCTGGAGTTGGAGTGCCTCTTGTGGCCAGAGGAGTCCGAGGTGGACGCTTCTTGGCAGATGCTCCAACGTCCTCGGGCCTGGAGGCTGCCGTAGAACCAGAATCTGTCTGGATCCTGATGGGTTGTAAGGTGGGCGCCTTAGCAAGAGAGGCAGGAGGCTTGAGAGAAATAAGCTGGTCCTCATGTTCGGAGGAGCTGGAACGACCAGCCGAGCTGGAAGACCTGGGCCTGGAAGGCGAGTGGTTTCGATCCCTATGGCGGTTCTTCTTCTTTCCTTTTTTGGGAGTGGGGGAGTGAGACTCCCTACTGGAGAACGTGTCCTGCTGCATCTAGGCAAGCTGCTGCTATGCAAGGTGGGCCTGAAGCGACTTTTGCCTTCTGATCCTGGTCAGACTGTTGAAGGCCTGGCAGTGGGTGCAGGGGTCGGTGTCGTGGTCTGGGTCCAGACAGAAGAGGCAGGCAGGGTGACCATCCTTGGCAGGGTTCTGCTGTTGGCAAGAGCACTTGTTATGGTGCCCAGTCGAAAGAGAGGGCATACTTAGTTGAAAAAACTCAAAAAGATTCGAAATGAACTATTTTTTGATGCTTTCTAGAGCTGAGGAACCCGAAGGCGAGCCAAGAGCCATACTATCGAGTGCCACGGCGGGAAAGAACTGGAGCACGTGGGGACCGCCTACGTCCTTTATACTATGTGATGTCGGGGGCAGGGCCATCGCTGGGTAGGCAGTCCCACGACGGTACTGCTAGAGAAAAGAAATGCCGAGATCTGCCGCCAGGTGGTGTCAATCCTATATGTGTTACCTGCTGCAAGAGCTTCCTCTCGAAGTAAGATCTGGGGGCATGGAGGAGACAGAATGGGGAACACAGCCAGGAGTAAAAACTAATGAGGCATCCAAAAACAGCTCAAAACAGGCAAAAATAAGAGGGAACTAGGTGGGACAGCAGGAAGGTGCAGCCAAGGGAAGGAAGTGATGACTGGAAGGGGGTCAAGCACAGGGGCATGACTAAGACTGGGTCAGAATAAAGATATCAGCCTGTGGGAAGGGGGACTGGACTCAATAATGGAAAGCAGATTAGCACTGCAAACAGATTCTCAGGGTTGGCTAGTCCAGAAGACCAGGTAGCAGAAAGAAGGAAAGTTACAGTGAAGGAGCAGGGAGAGAACGCTACAGGGGAAAAGTTACACAGTGGGGAGGTATTAGGCAACATTAAGAAGACACAGGAGCGGGGCTTAGCGAGATGATGCAGCCCTCCGGAGGGAAGAAGGTGCTGAGACAGGAGGATGGGGAAGCAGCAGATGGCCTGAGTAAAATATGACAAGGAGAGGGGGGGAGGGGAGTGGGGGATGCTCAGGAAGACACAGGCACACAGAGGAGGTGGTGGTATGGATGAGCACAAATGAGTGCAAGGGAGTTCACAGAGGAGAAGAAGGTTTGAGGTGGAGGTCAGTACCCCAGTCATATTTGAGAGGGGAGAGGACAGGGCAAAGGTTAGAGGAGGCAAAGGAGAGGCGGATGGGGGGGATGAGAGAGCCTCAAGTTGGGGGGCGAAGAGGGAGAGCAGGATAAGCATCAGAGAGTCCTAATTTAGGGATTCTATACTTAAAGTGTATAAGATGGGGGAAGGGAAGGTAGAAAAGTAACATCTGGGTAGAATGCATGCCAGGCATGACAGCGAGTAGAGTGGGGCAGCATATGGGCAGATATGTTGGGAAGGTGGAGGGGAAAACGCACATTGTGGTGCACCTGGGAACAAATGATCTGGAAGGATACAGGACATACAAGACAGCTTCAGGGAAGTGGGGAAACTATGTAGGAAAGAGGGAACAACAGTAGCCTTCTCAGAGGTTCTGCCAGTGCCAAGGGCTAGTACAGACAGGAAGGGAAGAATCAGTGACTTCAACAAGTGGCTGAGGGAATGGTGTGGGACCAAGGGGTATGGATTGGGGGGGACTGGGGTAGTACATGGATAACACAGATCTTTTATGCAGGGATAGGTTACACCAGCAGGGCAGGGTCACAGGTTTTGAAACAGAAGCTGGGGATTTCATCAATGAGAGGTATCATTTAAACTAGGTGGGGGGACAATGGAGTTGGAATCACCAGGAGAGGGGTCCCATGGACTTCCCCCACCACCAGGATAAATAGTGACCTTAGGTGAAATAGGGGCTGAAGTGAAGGGTAAAGAATCGGAAGGACAGGAGCAGTGTGAGAATTGTTTCACTAAATGCTCGGAGCCTGGGGAACAAGTTGACAGAGTTGCAGACATGGATGGCAGAGGGGAGGTGGACATAGCTGCCATTACTGAGACGTGGGCAACCAGGCACCATGACTGGGACCTCAACCATCCCAGGGTACTAACTACTCCAGAGGGATAGAGATAAAGCAAAGGCTGGGGAGGGGTTGTCATTTACGAAGGGAAGGGATCGGATGTAATAGGGAGGAAGGGAGGAGGGGGTCGGAAGTAATCTGGCTGCAACTACTTAGCCAGAAAGGGTCCAAGATCTGTCTGGGGTCATTTATAGACATCCAGCCCAGGAGAAGGACATTGATAGGAAATGGGGGAGCAGATAAGAGACATAGTGGCAAATGGAGCACAGTGGTGGTGGGGGATTTAATCTACCGGGGAGGATTGCAGCATTCCAGCAACCACTTGTGCCAGGGAGCAGATCCTCCTGAAGATTCCAGGATGGCTTCTCACCAGAGGGTAATGGAGCCAACGAAGGAGGGAATATACTAGACCTGGTACTGGAAGATGGGGAACGGTCAGTGATGTTAGGTGGAGAAACATCTAGCAAGGAGCACCGCTCAGTGTGGTTCTCAATCAATCTGGATAGGTAAGTAGCCACTACAAAAACTAGGGTCCTGGACTTCAAAAGGGCAGACTTTGGCAGGATGGGACACATACTGGAAAGTCATATTGCAAGCATCCACCCAGAAATGGACACGGAACAAAAATGGGCAGTCATCCAGGCAGGACTGGCTGAAGCCACTAAAACTTGTGTCGAGCCAGAGCACGAAAGCCAGGACCAAGAAACCAAGTTGGATGAGTAGAGAGGTTGTGGAGAAGGTGAGGGAGAAGAGGAATGCATTTAGGATCTACAAGAGATCCAACAGGGCAGAAGACAGAGAAGAATATGTGAAGAAATCCAGAGACGTGAGCAGAGTGGTAAGGGCAGCAAAGGTGGCTAGGGAACGGAGGTTAGTGCAGGGGATCAAAGAAGGAGAAGAGGAAGAGCAAGGATCAAATTGTTAGGATCAGGAAGGGAAGTGGGTGGGTAGAAAAGGGGGCTGAGCAGGCAGAAATACTTAATGAATACTTCTGTTCAGTCATCACCAAGGAGAGGAATGGGCCCGTACCTGAGAAAAAGGACGAGGTGGGAGAGGGTGGGGTAGAAGCAACCATGGATGGGGAAATCATGGTGGAAAGGGCAAGGAGGGCCTAAAGTCCCTGAAGGTGACAAGGCACCTGGCCCAGAAGGAGTCCACCCCAGGGTGCAGAGAGAATTGGCAAAGGTCCTGGTAGGGGCCATTATGACCTGTTCAATACCTCTCTGAACTCAGGGTGCGTGCTCAGGACTGGGGAAGCACATGGTACATCTGCATAAGAGTGGGCCCAAGGACAAACTGGGGAATTACAGACCAGTAAGCCTTACTGCAATTGTGGGAAAACTGATGGAGACGATCCTCAAGGAAAGACTGGTGCAATTTCTTGAGGATAACAATCTCCAGGACAGCAGGCAGCACAGGTTTGTCTCAGGCAGATCCTGCCACATGAACCTGGTTGATTTTTACAACTGGGCTACGAGGGCACTGGACAGGGGACATGTGGTGAATGTCCTCTACCTGGATTTCAGCAAGTTCTTTGACTAGGTGCCACATGGTAGGCTGACCTACAAGTTGAAGATTCTTGGAGTAGGGAGGAAACTGGTCAGATGGGTCGAGAACTGGCTGCAGGGTAGACCGCAGAAGGTAGTGGGGGGGAGGGCATCTGAACCCAGGGCAGTAAAAACAGGTTACTCACCTGTAACAGTAATTCTGGGAGTGGTATATGTTGTACATCCACACTTGTTGGCAGACTCCTAGAGGTTCTCCGGGAGGAGATCGGCAAGATGCACACCCCCTATTTAGGGAACAGGGACTGAGAACTGAGGTTCCATAACCAGCATCCCGGCGTGACTCAAGGTCGATGTGGTAATGGGAAATGAAGGTGTGTGCTGACCTCCAGGTAGCAGCCCTGCAAATTTCCTGGATAGGGACATTCTTAGATGGGGCCACCGATGCAGTGGTATGGGGGGTGGAATGAGCCTTAAGCCCTACAGGAGGCTCCCTGCCCACCAACCTATAGCAGAGATCAATGCAGGCAGTGATCCACCTGCCAATTGTCTGCTTGGCTGCAGGTCTGCCAGGTGCGGCTTCAGAGTAGGTGACAAACAGCTGGTTAGCCTCTCCCCAAACATCCACCATACACTCTTTGTAGTAGGCGAGTGTACGTCTTAGGTCCAAAGTATGGAGCCTGTTCTCAGCCTCTGAGGTGTAACTGGGGTAAAACACTGGCAGAGTAATCAGCTGGTTAAGGTGAAACTCCAACACCAACTTTGGAAGGAATTTCAGGTGGGGGCACAGGACAACCTTGTCCCTGTGGAAGACCAGGTAAGGAGACTCAATGGAGAGCGCCTGTAACTCCCCAGTCCTTCTGGCTGACGTGATAGCCACCAAGAAGGTGGTCTTCCATGACAAATGCGAGATATCGCACTTATGCATCAGTTCAAATGGCTTGCCCATGAGCTTTGCCAAAACCAGCAGCAGATCCCATGGAGGTGGAGGTTCACGCACCGGAGGGGATATGTGATCTAGGCCCTTAAAGAAGCACCGGACCACTTTCTCCTGTGCCACTGGCTGCTGACCGGCCCATGTCTGGTAAGCAGAGATGGCTGCCAGGTGCACCTTAAGGGTCAATGCTGGACCAAGTCCCTGCTGGGAGAGGGACCACAGATAGTCCAAATTGCTAGCCACTGGACAGGACGAGGGGTCCAACCCTTTGCCCTGACACCAAATGGAAAATCTCTTCCATTTGAAGGCATAGCATTTTCTGGTTGATTCCTTACGGGAGGCCTCAACGACATTGAGGACTTTGTTGGAGAGACCCAAAGTCTGGCACTCTAGCTGCTCAGGAACCAGGCTATCAGACACAGGGACTGAAGGTCCGGATAGAGGACCTTCCCCTGATTGATGGAGATCAGACCCAGGTGTGCTGGAAGCTGTCTTGGAAGCCTGGAGCTGAGGCTGAGCAGATCTGGATAACAGAACTGGCGTGACCAGTCTGGAGCTACCAGGATCACCTGCTCCTTGTCCCTTCGGGCTTTGATGAGCACCTGTGAATCAAGGAAATGTAAGGAAGGCATAGAAAGGTCTAGGGTCCATGGCCTCGAGAAGACATGCCCCTGCAGCGAACCCTGCTTATGGGTGGGCATGGAACAGTCTCAGCTTCGTGTTCTCCCTAGAGGTGAACAGGTCCACCTGAGGGGTGCCCCAGTGGGAGAACAGATCTTGTACTATCTCCAGATGGAGAGACCACTTGTGAGATGCCTCACCCAAGCAGCTGAGAGCATCGGCCAGCTGATTCAAGGCTCCTGCCACATGAAAGGCTAGAAGATCTGCCCCCAAGCTGAGCACAAGGGTCCAAGTGTGAGAGTTCCTTGCACAGAGGCAAGGAGTGCATCCCGCCCTGCTTGTTGATAGTACAATGATCGGGTATTGTCCATCTGTATCTGGACCACTTGACCCTGAATGAACAGAGCGACGCAGTCAGGGCGAGCTGAACCACTTGGAGCTCCGGCAGGTTGATGTGATATCGGGACTCCTGAGGGGACCAGAGCCCGTGGGCTCTGTGCTCCCCCAGATGAGCACCCCAACCCATCAGAAAGGAGTCAGTCGTCCGATTGACCATCAGCTCGGGGCAGACAAATGGGATGCCTTCCTGCAGATGAACTGGGACGAGCCACCATTGGAGGCTGCCCAGCATCCACTGGGTCACAGTGACCATCTGGTCAAGATGACCTGAGTGCTGAGACCACTGGCTGGCCAGTTCCCACTGAAGGAACGTGATATGCCAGCGGGCCCATTGGACCGCACTGGTACAGGCCACCATGTAGCCCAGAAGATGCAGGAAGTCCTGGGCAGGATGCAATGGCCCAACCAGAAATGATTGGGCAAAGGAGGAGAGAACCCCGCCAAGCTCTGCCCCCGATGAACTGAGTCACCTGTGAGGGTACGAGTTCTAACTGGGCCTCGTTGATCAGGAGGCCAAGGTCGAAGCAAGTCTGGAGGGCCAGATCCCTGGACCGCTCCACCTCCATCCTGGAGGGATCTGCTATCAGCCAGTTGTCCAGGTAAGGGTACACCTAGAACCTCCGGTGCCTCAGGAAAGCCACCACCACTGTCATGCATCTGGTGAAGACCCTGGGGACCAAAGACAAGCTGAAGGGCATGGCTTGGAACTCATAGAGGGTTCCCTCAGCTCGGAAGTGGAGGAACAGTCGGTGGGACGGATGGATTGGGACATGAAAGAACACGTCCTGAAGGTCTAGGGAGCAGAACCACATGTCTTGCTCCAGAGATGGTATGATCTGAGCCAGAGTTACCATCTGGAAGGTGGACCTGAGGAACTTGTTCAGGCTGTGAAGATCGAGAATGGGCCCCAGCCCCCATCCATTTTGGTACCAGGAAGTACCTGAAAATGAACCCTGGGTCTGAAGGAGGGTCTGCTTCTCTGCACACCACCTCCTTGCAGAGGAGCTGAGCTATGTCATCTTGGAGAGCCGACTGAGTGGCTGCGAACACCAGATCCCCACGGGCATAGGCTCAGTATGGAGGGCTTGCTCTGGATTCCAGAGGCAGGCCTCAGTCGTCTCTTCCAGAACCCACCGTCCATAGTGATAGCAGACCAGGCAGAAAGGAAGTGGCTGAGCCGGCCTCCCTATGGAGGACCTAGGGAGGTGGTGATGGGTTGGAGGGAGGCTTAGAGGAGAAGGACCCAACCGAGGAGCCACCAAGACGTTTCCCTCCAGGTGTCCTGACTGACGAGACTACTGATTTGGTCTGTGATCACCAAGTTGGTGCCTCCTGGCACTGCTGCTGGACTGGTCTGGCCGCAGGAATGGAAGGGCAAAAGGGCTTGCAGTTCTGGCGCTTAGAGCCCTTGTCCTTCTGGGTGGATGTCGCGGAGTCCAGGGTGGCATTGGACTTCTCGATACATTGGAGGTGGCCCTCCACGCCGGGCCCGAACAGGTCAGTGCTAAAGAAGGGGACATCTGCCAGCTTGTGTTGGGTATCAGCCGAAAAGGTTGAGATGCACAACCAAGCCCTGCGACACATGGCCACTGTGGCCGCCACTGAGCTGGCACAAGAATTGCCAATGTCTAGAGCAGTCTGGAGTTGTTCCTTCGCCACTGCCCTCCCATGGTCCCGGACCTGCTTGACCGTTGTCTGGAGGTCCACTGGAAGGTAAGGAATCACCTCATCCAGGGAGCACAAGAGGGCATGGGAGAAATGTGCCATCAGCACAGCCGAGTTGGCCTGATGAAGGCCGAGAGAGGAAGCTGCATAGAACTTTTTACCTGAGTGACCCAACTGCTTGGATTCCTTGTCCGGGGGTCTATTGACGTCCCCTGTATTGCCCAAATGTCAGAAGACGGAGTCTGCCACCAACCCATCAGCTGAGGGGTGCCCAAGAATCCTGAAAAGGACCCGACTGGGACCACATACTTGTGGGCCATCTGGGCAGAGGGCACAGGGCAAAATGCGGGATGCTGCCACAGATCCAAGGCTGAGACAACTATGGCCTCGGCCACGGGAAAGGCCTCCACAGGCCTATCCCCTTTGTCCAGAATCTCTGTTAGGGGATATCTGGCCCGTCTCTGAACGGGCTCAAGTGCCATTCCCGTGGAGTCAGAAATGAGCTGAAAAATGCCCATTAATGAGGTGGGACCCTTGTCGACAGAAAGGCCCCCAGCAGACTCAACGTCGCTGGAAGGGGAGAGTAGCGATGAGTCTTCGGACTCCAAGGAGTCCGCATAAAGCGGGCGGCCACCAGTGTCACCCTCAACTCGCCTTGGGCGGTCGGGAGTGAGAGTGACCAACAACCGATGGGGCAAACCTTGAGCCAACCGAGAGAGCTTGGTCGGAGCCCCAGATTTCAGGTTGCTCGGGTGGTGGCTCCACCCAGATCGGTGGAGAAGCCAGCTTCGGCCGAGCCAGAGGTGACGGTGATGGTAGCCAACGTCAATGGCCGGGGTAGAAGCCAGAATCGTGCTCGACCCAGACAAGACCAACTGTTTCTACATCAAATCTTCGTAGCGCGACGCAACCTGCGCCAGAGTCTCTCCTCATCCCAGGAGAGAAGACGGTAGCGCACCGCCACTTACCATAGTGTTGGGATCGAGATCGCCGGAGATGGCGAGTCTTGTCCGAGGTGGAGGATCAAGATTGAGACTTACCATCGGGCGGGCCGACTGGGGATTTCTGAAGGAGCCGGGAAACCCGCGGCTCCCGGTCAGGCTCTCAACAGGCGGTGTCTGACCCAGAAGGCTGAGCCCTAACCTCGTCCGAGGTCACCGAAGCAACCGTGTCTGAAACAGTGTCGATGTCGGATCGGGCGACAACCCGCTAATTGGCTTGAGAAAATCTCAGCCACGCTTGACAGGTGTCTTAGCCGACTTGCCTGATGGGGCAATCGTGAAACCAGTGGCCTCGGCCGCGACCTCAACCGAAGTCAAAACAGGAGTCTCTTGGGAGCAGGACCGCTTCCGGTCCCAAGAGCGCAGTCATTGAGATTTTTCCTCCTTTGACTCCTTATTGCGAGAGCGCGAAATGTGCAACCCAGAAGGGCCTTCTCCCTTGGTCGAGAGAGACTGACACAACTCTTTGAAGGAAGCCAAATAAGAAGAACCCAGTTGGAGCAGAATGAAAGCCAAAGCCGAAGAGGAGCTAGCTGCAGCCTGGACTGCCTCCTCCTCGAAGGCCTCAAGTTGTTCCAGCTGCTCAGCAGGCCCCGCAGCTGCGGAGACCACCCAATGGGCAGCTTTCGATTTAACCGGTGGATAACATATTTCTGGTCGCCCCAGCTGGAGTCGAGCAGTGCAGTCTTCGAGAACCGATGGAGCAAAGGACCGACAAAAATTGCAGGCCTGTGGATGGTGGTCATGTCCCAGGCAGTACACACACACGTGGTGTGAGAGTCGGTGCAAGACATTTTCTGCCCGCAGGGACACCGGCGAGACCCAGGGACGGTTTTATCTTCCATCATGGTAGCAAGGGAAGAAGAAAAGATGAAACCCGAACAAGTTTTAGAGTTAGTTTTGAAGCAAACCAAAGATTCAAGAGCCAGGGTCTACTACATGAGGGAGCGCTTAAGGAGAAAACCTGAACCTTCCATCAGAAAGGAAGATCTGGCATCATGGGGCAGAGCCGAGGGTTTTATCACCCAGGTGGGGTGGAGCCAGCTTGAAGATGTTCCGTGACCTTAAAGGGAAAGGCAGACCTGCCAGCAAGTGTGGATAGAACAACATATTCACGATCTTAGAACAAGTGATGTACCACAGGGCTCAGTGCTGGGACCGGTTCTGTTTAACATTTTCATAGCCGACATTGCAGTGGGGATTAAGAGCAAGATCAGTCTCTTCGCAGATGACACAAAGATTTGTGCTGAGGTAGATGGAGGGGAGGGAGCAAAAGTACTTCAGGAGGACTTGGTAAAATTGGAAGAATGGTCTCACACTTGGCAGCTTGGTTTCAATGCCAAGAGGTGCAAAGTGATGCATTTAGGAGGCAAGAACCCAGGACACAATTACTGGCTGGAAGGTGTCCCGTTAACAAAATCCAAGGAGAAGGATCTAGGAATGCTGGTAACCAGGGAGATGAACCACTCTGCTCAGTGCAGGAAGGCAACAGCGAAGGTAAACAGGATCCTAGGGTGCATAGCAAGGGGGATTTCTTCCAGGAGTGGAGAGGTCATCTTGCCCCTGTACAGGTCCCTAGTGAGACTGCACCTAGAGTACTACATTCAATTCTGGCACCCTTACTTGAAAAGGGACATTAAACTACTGGAGGGAGTATGGCGCAGAGCAACAAAAATGATCCTGGTGTTGGGGACAGACCATATGAAGAGAGACTGACAGAGCTCAATATGTATACACTGGAGGAAAGAAGGGAGAGAAGGGATATGATTGAGACCTTCAAGAGAAGGGTTTGAACAAAGCAGACACCTGGTGTATGTTCAGTCTGAAAGGTGGAAGGGAAACCAGGGGACACTCTATGAAGTTGGAACTGAGGAGGCACTATTTCACAGAAAGGGTGGTGGCAGGGTGGAATGCTCTGCCAGAGGAAGTTGCAGCATTGCAGAGTGTTGGGGGTTCAAGAGGGTGGGACAGATTCAAGGGAGGGACAAATCGGGAGGGGTGGAGATGGGGAGGGCATATGAGGGAGGTGGGCAGCTGCAGTTTAATGGACTGAAGTGCTGCACACTTGAGCAGACTAGATAGACTGAATGGCCTGTATCTGCTGGCAATTTTGTATGTTCATAAACCTGTCAAGATATTTTCTGAACTATACTCTCAACCAGTTAACACACTCCATAAATATTAAGACCTACAAAGCTTTAACAATATTTATATTTTTCCATTCATAGTTTTCCTCCTTTGAGCACTGGCAGGCGGCTTTGGCCCTCCTGACCGAGAGACTTTCTCTCTGGTCCCGCTTCTCCCTGCACTTTCGCTGACCAGTAGTTATCCATGAATTGCCACCATGGCCAGGGGCCAGGAAGGAGGCAGCCAGCCCCAGCTCCCCAGAGACCCAATCCAGAAGCGGGGGTCGGCCCTCGGGGTATGGCGGACCATCATTGAGCACTGCCATGCTCCGTTTTCCTCTGTATTTCTCCCTTCTCACCTTCTTATCAACTTAAGCAAGTCGGAGCATGCCTCCCAAGCCGTATTGCCCTCAAGTCACCGCCAGAGGGCAGTCAGTGAGCAGGACGACAGGTCTCCCTCCCTCTGAGAGAGGAGAGCAGTCTTCCGGACACTCGATCCTCTCTCCCCCTGCTGACCCTCGGTGCCCCGGGCTCATTCCCAAACCAGGGTTGCTGGCGTATCGCAAGGTGTAACAACCAGCTCCTCAACTTCCAGCGCCACTGGGATGGCCATTTTTTACAAGATAATATCAATTGTCATTATTATTGCCAAATAAAACAATAAATCTCTCAGGGACCACCTAGTAAATAAGTTCATACATCTTAAAATGTTCCAAGTTCAATAATGAGTCAATATATAATCAAATAACTATATGAACAGAAACAGTCTTAAGAATCTGAATTAAACCCCAGTGGAATTAAACTCTGCCTCCCCCTGAAAAGATAACTAGAAAAGACGGTATATTCACTATGTATGTGAGTCAAGAGTCCTAACACCCTGTAGCATAATTATGGCATGTACCTGAATATGTCTATCTAAATATGTTAGCAAAACCCAACCCTCTCCTCACACAGCCCCTAGCCCACAAAACCACCATTCTGAAACCTCCCAAACGCACAGAAAGTTACCCCCACACCAAACCCCCATAAACACCTCAACCAAGACAATCCAACCTCACCCAATACCCCCCACGCACATGTGTATTTGGTGAAAAAACAACATGTTGATAACCTGTTAAAAAGGACTAGAAAATAAAAACAGCACACTGAAGTCCTATTAAATGTCAGTCCTATGAAGTAAAAGTCTGTGTAAGTTTAAGTAGGGTAATGTGTCATGAAACCCAAATCAATATTCATGCCATCTGCTACCATACCGAGAAGCAAAATAAGCTTAATCTCAAAAGTACTTCTGTTATGTATTTTTTAAATGTCCTTTTAAGACCATTACTGACATATCTGAGATAGAGTGGTCATTCTGAGAGAAGTGTTGCCCCACTGGATTGTCAGTCATCTTCATATTAACGGTATGTCCCTGTGTGTGTGTTCATTCTAGTGGGGAGGTTGGCTTGTCTCACAAAATAACCTGTTTGTGGACATCTCTTACACTGAATGAAATAAACAACATTGTGTGATACGGTTATAATTCCCTGTATCCTGAATAGTCTCTTTGTGATGTAACCACACAATTCAAGTGGAAATGAGCTCACAAGGGTCGTGGTACCATTTAGTGTCATGGTACCCTGTTCTGGTGCAAGTTTACTTCTAACTATCAGGTTGGCTAAATTAGGGGTTGTTTAAAAGATAAGAGGTAGTTCTTGAAAATACAATTTAGGGTCTCATCCTCACTAAATACAGGGTGGAGGTCCTTAATCATTTTCCGTAGAAGTTCACAGTCAGGATGATATGTGACAGTAGGGTATTCTGCTGGTAGTGGTCCTTTCCTTATACTGAAGAAGTTACTCTCTAGGTACCTGTGTTGCACTTTCTACTGCTCTGTCAATTTCTCTGGAAGAGTGTCCCTGCTCCATAAAGGTGTTTTCAACATAGCCAAATGTGTATCTCTGTCTTCGCCATTTGAACAGATACGGTGATACCAAGTGCTTGACTGTACATGACAGATTGTTTTGTGTGGCTCCAGGAGATTACTATTCCTGTGTAAGTATCTCTGTCTGTTGACTTCATGTAAATACATGTATGTAAGGTTCCATCCTTGATGGTGACAGTGGTGTCCAGAAAATTAACACTGGTGGCAGACTATTCCAGGATAAGCTTTTAAGGTAGAGTGGAAGTTTATTTATTCATTCATTTATTTGATATATCGGTTTACAACCTTTGAGCCAGAGGCTCATTTGCAAAGGTACCTCGCCACATGTAAGACAGATGGAAACGTAAAGTAGGTATAAAGACAATTACATTAAACATGATACATGGTATAACAGTGGACATTAGCATGTGTTACAGACATTTGTCACAGACAGTATTTAAAGATTTGGAAGTAGGTATTTTCGAACATTATTTATAACCTTTGGATGACTATATTTACAACATAACAGCAGTGAGGCATTATAAGCTTGAGAAGGCATCTAAACATAGTAGTCAGCCCTAATCATGGGATTGGTGTTAAAGATGGAGGTTGCAGTCCATAATGGACTTTGTCAGAGAATATTGGATCAGAGGGTAAGAGAGTGAGAGAATTAGAAGCAGTTGCAGGAGCGGATATTGAAGAGGTGGTTGTGAAGAGTGGTTTTGAAATGGGCGATCTTGGTGCACCAGTGATGGTGCTGGGAGTGCATTAAACCATGTGGGTGCCCTATGGTGGAAAGATTCTGGGCAAGGGAGGTTTTACCCTGGGCACAACCAGAGGGTTTTCTGAATTATGGGTGAAGATAGTGGGGTTTGCAGGCTGAAGACAGGCGTGACCCCGGGGAGAGTCTGAGCAGTATTTTCTTGGAGAGTAAGCAGGTCTGAGTGAAGCCTTTCATCAAGATTGAGAATATTGGAAGAGGTATAGAGCCGAGCAGGTGTGAGTGAGCCTGGGTGCACCTGTAAGGAGCCTGCAGGCCTTGTTTAGTGTGGCCTGGATTATCTGGAGAGTGGTGTTATTTGCTGCACCATATACAGGGAGCCCATAGTCCACTAGCGACAGTATCAATGAGGTGATGGCAAGCCTAAGGGTGTGGGGGGGAAGGCAGTCCCTGTGTTGGTAAAGGAGTCCAATCCGGGTGTTTGTTGCAGCAGCAAGGGTGTTTATGGTCATGGAAGGTAAGGGCCGAGTCGAGGGTAAGTCCAAGATATCTGTAGTTGGATACCTGCTCAAGGGGTGCTGGGTGCTGGGGAGGATGCTGAGTAGTGCATTCTTAGCTCTGTTTTGGCGGTGAGAGAAGATCATTGACTTCGCCTTTTTAAGTTGAGGACCAGTCTATGGTCCTTAAACCACCTTTCCGCCTGGGAGAAGTCAAGTTGGAGGGAGTCCTGCAGGGGTGTGGGTTTATGATGCGAGGTGATGAGCACTGCATCATCTGCATATAGTAAGATTTTTGTGGAGCAGGCCTTTGGTAAGGAGTTTAGGTAGAGGGAGAAAAGAAGTGGTCCCAGGATAGAGCCCTGGGGCACCCCGGAGCGGACGGGTAGTGTGTCGGATAGAGTTCCATTAATTTTGACGCATTGGGACCGGGTGGAAAGGTAACTGGAGCACCAGGCCAGGGGGCCTGTGGAGAAACCAAGTTGGCGGAGTGAGTCGAGAAGGAGAGGGTGGCATACTGTGTCAAAGGCCTTGGCTAGGTCTATGAACACAGTTCCTGCAATGTTACTGGCGTCTAGGGAGGAGTGCAGGAAGTTGATGAATTCTAGGAGGGCTGTGGTGGTGCTATGGCCTGAGCAGAAGCCATGTTGCTCTGGGCATAGGATGTTATACTTGGCTAGGTATTCAGTAAGTTGGGTGGCCACCACTTTTTCTAGCGCTTTAGAGAGGGGGTGAAGAATGGAGATGGGTCGATAGTTATTAGGGGAGACTTTGTCACCACTTTTATGGATGGGGGTAATGACACCTGTCTTCCAGGCACTAGAGAATTGCCCTAGACATAGGGATTTGTTGAGCAGGTCTGTTAGGGGGACTAGGACCACGTCGAGGACTAGTCGAAGGAGCCTGGCATCTAGGGGATCATTTATAGGGTTATTGCTGTTTAGCGCTTTTTGTAGGTAAGAATGAGCTTCGCGGGGGGATATTGTGCGCAGGAGGAAACAGGGATGCTGCAGGGTTCGAGGCGGGGATTGGGGCACGGGGTCAAAGAAACCATTAGGGAGAACAGTGCTGAAATCTGAGAAGGTGGTGTTTAGACAGTTTGCTAAGGTGAGTGTGTCTGTGGAGGCAGTGCCATTTATGGTGAGCTGGGAGGAAGGTGGGAAGCAAGATTTCCCATTGAGTTCTTTGATGTTATTCCAGAAGGTCTTTGCAGACCCCCACGTGGTTGTGAGAGTGGATTGATAGTAGTCTGCTTTGGCCTTATGGATGGCTCGAGTGCATTTATTGCACGCGGCGTTATAGGAATGTCTGTCCACCATCCTGCCCAATTCTATGGCTTTGTGCCAGAGATTATCCCTGTCTCTCAACATTTGGAGTAGGGAGGGGGCTATCCATGGGGCATGTTGCTTTTTGGTGCGGAGTTTGGTGGGTGGAGATAGAGGTCACAGGCCTTGTGAAGACTCCAGCAAACAGGGGTGAGTGCAATGTCGACGCTTGGGGCTGTATTAATGGGGACCAATCTATCTGGGTGAGCAGCAGTTTAAGTTTTATAACCTCCTGAGTGGAGACGCCTTCTGAAGGTTGTTTGGATCACGGGTTTGGGTGTGGAGGAGGTCCATTGAATAGGATGAGTGAGTGATCACTTAAGGAGTCGGAAGTACTTTATCCTGGATTTTGGGGCGTGTTAGAGATAAGGATGTCCAGGAGGGTGGGTACCAGTAGAAGTGTGGAGTCTAGTGGTTGGGTAACCACTGGACCATGTCAAGAGCCGAGAATGAGTCCTTAGTTGGTGCTGCAGAGGCCAAGCCAGTTTACGCTGAGGTCCCCTACTAGTGTCCATTCAGCATTGTGTGGTAGGGTAGAGAGGTATTCGGAGAGGATATGATGGCAGTCTTTGGTTCTTAGGGGGTACGAGGCGACTGTGAGGTATAGTGGGCTCTGAGGGGTCGGGGGAAGTTAAGTTCCTGATGAAAATCTTTAAGTGTATCAGTGCCCTCTGTTCAAATTATAAACAAATCATCAATGTAATTGAAATAAGCAAGTGATTTATAGTACAATCAATCAATCAATCAAATCTTTATTTATCCAGGCTAACATCGTTGAGCATGGCTCATTTGCAAGATGTACCTGGTAAGGTCAAGGTTCAATTTATATGAAATATAGCATTCAGGACATTTACAAATAGAAGAATACAAAATGTGAATAGTACAACTGATCACAATAATTAATATAACAATCAAATTATACACCAAATTGTAGAGACAGGAATAAAACAATAAATCAGATATTGGACACATTAATTTGACATGTATAACAAGGATATATTACATATATACACGATTCATAAGGTTCATAAGGTAGCCAGCTCACTAGGATGGGTACTAGGGGGACAAGTGAGTGTTTTGTGGCTGATGGAGGGCAGGATTGGTACCCTATAGTAATGGTAAGGGGTAGTGAACTGGGTGGGGGAGGAACTTAATAGTTAATGCAATAAGAGGATCCAGAGTAGGTATAGAGGAAGAGGAGAGGGTTAGGCACTGGATCTGAAAAGGCACTGATAGTAAGTTATAGGTAGTTTCACAGTAGGTGCTGGTAAGCTTGTATTGTATCTACATATCTACATATGGAGGGTTAAACTAGTGTTGATGGAAGCAGCTACATTTTTCTTTGAAAATCCTATTTATAGGTATTTGAAGGCTGAAATAGATATAAGCTTTTTCAATTTCAATGTCTTCTGCATTGTGTTCCATAAAGTGGATAACACATGGCTAATTGCATATCTACCATGTCGAGAGTGGAATTTAGGCACCTTTGAGGGTAATAAGGTTCATGCTTCTTAATGCATAACTATTTGATGTGGCTTGTAAAAAAAGTCAGAGATATATTTTGAAGCTGCTGCGATATTGCTCTGTAGGTCCATAATACTGCATTTCTATCTCTTCTGGCTTGAAGCGACGTCCATCCCACTGCAGAGTAGAGCAGACAGTGGTGAGTGCTATAGGGTAGGTCTGTGATGAACCTCAAGGCTCTGTGATATGTGTATCTATCTTGTTCAGACATACAGTAGGGCAGCGACTGTATAAGAGTCAGCATAATCTAGTACTGAGAGGAAAGTGGCCTGGACCATCTTCTTTTTGAATCACTTGTAAGGAAGTGCCTTATTCTGTAGTACAGTCCAAGTCTTTGTCTGAGTTTTTTAACAGTTCTTCCAAATGTTCTAGGTAGTTCTAACTTATTATCTAACCATACCCCCAGGTATTTGAATTTTGTGACATAGTCTAGGTTTTCACCAAGGGCAGTGGTTAATTTCGAAGGTTAAGAGGGATACTGTATCCTGACTGCACCTGAGGGGAAAACATAGCCTTGGTTTTCTTTTGCATTCAATAATAGTTTTTTTCCCAGCAGTTGATATTGCAGCAGGTCGAATTCTGTTTGTAGATCTTTGCAGGCTGTAATAGGTGAAGAGTGACTGACATACAGTACTGTATCATCAGCAAACAGGTGTATAGTGGCTTTGATAGTTTTAAGTCGATGTTGTTGATATATATTGCAAACAGGATAGGGCCAAGGATCGATCCTTGTGGTACTCCTCTTGAAGTGGTCTGAGTGATGATATATCACCTTCGCCTTCACCTGCTGAGTTCTTCCTGAAAGATAATCATGAAACCATCTAATGGAATTGGTGTCAAGCCCAACTGACCTCAGTGATGAGAGGAGCAGGTCGTGGTCAACCGTGTCAAAGGCCTTACTTAGGTCTAAGAAACAGCACTAACACAATTTTTTTTATCCAATTCAAGTTGCCAGTCATTGATGACTTTTGCAAGAGCTGTGATGGTACTGTGATTTGTTCTGAAACCAGATTGTGCTAGATTTAGAAGATTGTTGCTTCTAGGTACTCCTAACTGAGTGCTCACAATTTTTTGAGTAGTTTGGATAGTACTGGGAGAATGGAGATTGGTCTGTAGTTATTGAGGTCTGTGGGATCCCGGATTTCAATAGTGGAACAACTTGAGCTGTTTTCTCCAGATTGGACGGATGCCTCCTGTCTGTAATGAGAGATTGAACAGATGTGTCACCGGTACTGCTATAACATGTAAGGCAATTTTTATGAAGTAGGGGTCAAGGGAGTCAGCACCTGCACTTTTTTTTGTATCCAACTGTAATATTAGTTCTTCAACTTGTTTCAGTGTGGTTGGTGTGAAGGAGAAAGTGGAATCAGTCACTTTTACATCAGAGTTCTTAATCCCTAGTTGCAATCTCAGAAGGTTGGCAGGTGAGGAGTCAAATGCTAGCCCAGCAGTAGTAAAGTGATTATTAAAAGCTTCCAGTACTTCTATTCTGTCAATGATGGTTCTATTTCCACTATGTACCTTTTGGGAGTAGGTTGCTTGTGACATTGCCAGTTATATCTTTTATGGTATTCCAAAATTTGCAGGGTTATGGTATGATGAATCTAGTTCAGCCATATAGTATGCAGCCTTTGTGTCTCGCACTTTCTTGGTGCAGAGATTCTAGCTTTTCTGAACTGCTCCCAGTCAGTGTCTAACTTGGTTTTTCGAGCCTTCTTCCAAAGTTTGTCCCTGTTGAGCAGGTTGGATTTAAGATCTGAATTGAACCAACGATAATATTTATTTTTGATAATGAAGTTTAGCAACTGGTGCATGGGTGTTTAGAGCACTTGTAATAATATCATTTAAAATACCATGTGCAATCTGTGAGTGGTCGCTAAATAGAACTCTTGCCATCTTATGGAGTGTTTGATATCATCCAGGTATGCATTGATGTTGAATTTTTTTCATCTCCTCAGCATGAATTTTGTCGGGGCAAAGGCTACATGCAGTTCTAACTGCTGCAATAGTACAATGATCACTGATGTCATTGAACAGTACTCCAATATGTGAGAAGAGGTGAGGTTTACTCACTAGTAACACGTCCAGTAGTGTATTGTTTTTAGGGTTCTTTTGTTTATTCTAGTAGGTTCATTTATAAGTTGTGTGTTCCATGCATATCACAGAATGATGATAGTGGTGCTGCTGTCTTAGAAAGCCAGTTTAGATTAAGGTCACCTATGATTATGGTTTCTTCATTTCCTGCTGAGATCAGATCCCCAAATGGGATAGAATTTTCAGGCCAGCTGAGGGAGGCCTGTAGCAGCCGATCAATTGTAGCAGATAGTGTTGGAGAGATCTATTCTGAGAGGATAGGCACTGAATTCTCTTTCATGGAGGACGAGTCAAGATGTTGTAGGTAGGTTGGCTTCTACATAGATTACTACCCCACTCTCCTCTTGAATGCCTATCAGCTCTGAATGTTTGATAGTCAAGTAAGTTAATGTCTCTGTCAGCTGTATCGGGTCTAAGCCATGATTCAGATACCACCAAAATGTCAGGTAGGGTATGGCTAACCCAGGCTTGAACAGTGCCTTGAACAGTACAGTGCCTTAAAAAGTCCTCCTCCAAATTTGCCATAAAGAAATTAGCATACGGTGGAGCCATCCTGGTGTCCATTGCTGTTCCCATAGTTTGAACATAATATTTACCATTGAAGTTGAAGTTATGTGTCAGAATAAATTCAGTAAGTTTCCCCACCACTTCAGGGTCAATGTTTTGGTCTAATACTTTCCCATGTAGGTACTTAAGGCAGGCTGAAATGCCATCCTTGTGTGGAATGTTGGTGTAGAGGGATGTTACATCCATCATTGCTAATTAGGGGGTTGTTTAAAAATCGTCTTTACTGTTCCTAGATGCCGCACCACCTTAGGTCAGCGGTCTTTCACTTATAGCAACCCCTCTGGCTCAACTCCTAGGTAGGGAAATCTCTGCAGAGTCAAAACTCGGCCCTTTCAAACACAAACTCCGGAAGTATCTAGTAACAAACAGTATATGTGACTGCTGCCCTTAGCAGCCTTCTACTTATGACGTTATCTTTGTTCTTATTTCTTTCAGCACTTTTAACTCTTGGCACTTCATTTCAGTCCTATCCTCGAGCCTTTTCCCCTCCACCCCTCACTCTTGCTTCTTCCCTGCTCGTGCATCTTTGTGCTCTTCCCTGCTCTCCTCATCTTCCCCTTCCACTCATTCTCTTATCTCACACCACCTTCTTTTGCAACACTGTTCCCTCCTTCCCTCACGCTTTCTGTCTCTTACCTTCTCTCCCACCCATATTACTCTGCTTGTTTTTGACAACACATGCTAGGTTGCATCCTCCCCTGGCTAAGCTCCTTTTCCTCTACTATTAATTTGTCTCCCTCCCCTCCCTTGCCAGCACTCCCCTTTCTCTCTGCACTCACACCATTCCCCTCCTTCCACCTCCCTCTCCCCTCATCACCTCCTTTGCAACTCCTCTCCTTCTCCCTCCACCTCCTGTGCAACTCTTCTTCTTCCCCCCTCTTGTTTCTCCTGCCACCCCACCTTACACCCATTACTTTCTCTCCTAGATTTTGACAAGGCCTCTCAGGCTGTCCACTCCTCTAGCCCCCTTTACTGTTATATTGAGTAACATTCTGTGCTATTTTGATTGCTTTCAAAGTATTAGTTTTTTTTTTAAGTATATTCTTGAAGTCCGCTATTTACTTATCTATTGTTTACATTGTTTTGTACTACTGACGTGGAACCCTTGTAAATGAGTTGTACTGCTCAAAGGTGTTGTAATCCAAGACACAATAAATAAATAAAATTGTATTAGGCAGCAAGCCCTTATAATCAGAAGGTTTCTACAGGAAGTGTGTGGTGTCCTGGATGTAACTGTCCCTGTCTACAACCAGCGGTTTTAATATGGTTTCTACAAATCCTGAAATCCCCTCAATCAGGATGCCATTGCCAGAGACTATGGGTAACCCTGGATTGCCAGGTTTATGTATTTTAGGCAGTATGTAGAATGTCCCTGACTTGGGTTCAACAAGGATAATGTCCATTAGTCTGCCTTGGACATGGTTAGGGTAGTAATTTTGGTGCTGCATTACTGAAGGAGCTGTACCGACTACTAGGTATCGGTGTCATAAGAACCTCCCCTTATCACCCTCAGACAGACGGTCTTGTTGAGCATTCTAATCAAACCCTAATAAGCATGTTAAAAAGGTTTGTAAAAGGGGAATGGAAAGACTAGGACCAGTACTTACCTTACCTGCATTTTGCTCACAGAGACGTTTTTCACCATTTGAATGCTGTATGGAAGACAACCTAGAGGGCTCCTAGATGTAATAAAAGAAACATGGGAAGATAACCCCATCAGAAACAATCTATTACATCTTATATTGTGCCCTGAGAAAGAAGTGGCAAAATATGTTGAAATGCCTATAGTAATCAGGAAGAGGTCCAGAACCAGCAGAAGGTGTATTATGACCATGGGGTAAAAGAAAAGATTTTGAGCCAGGTGAAAAGGTCTTGCTAGTAGTTAACAATGAGATTGAGACCCCTGATAGGCAAAATCCTACCAAATATACCATGCTAACCTCCTGAAGAAATGGGTTGAAGAAACACCAAAGGCTGCTTTGCAAGTTTTACCAGAAACTGATAAAGATGGTATTGATGTAGCTATGACAGACTGGAACAAACTGTAACTGCTGATGCTGCAAAGGTGAATGTTTCCTTAACCTCCAAACAAACTGTAGAAATTGCAACTTGCTAAAGACATTTACCAGTACTTTCACCATGGTGCCATGCCGAGCTAAAGGTGTTGAGCAAGTAATAGTGACAAGGAATGCTTGCCCTATTAGATAAAAGGCATACAGATTACCAGAGCAGTTAAGAGCTGACTTGATTAAAGAAATACAAAAAATGAAAGAATTGGGTATCATAGAAGAGTTGAGAAGTGCTTGGTTATCACCAATGGTGATTGTACTCAAGGTTTTTATTTATTTAGGAAAGCAGAATTACAACCCTTTGAGTCATAGACTCATTTCCAAAGGCTCCACGTCAGAATAAATCATAGACATTCATACAGTACATACATAGAATAAATGTGAGAGAGCAATCATACAGAGTATAAGTACAATGAGCACCGGTTAATGCCTATACATTTGGTAGCTAAAACAGGGCAGAGCTATCGACATATTTACCTAATGAGCAGTTAAGACCTACAATTGGTAGCTAAGCAAAGCAATGCATGATATGAGTTGGCAGTAAGCTGCCTCAGGGAGGCCTTGTCTTATACATAATACAATGCATTCATAGTCCAGTGCAACTATATGGTAACTGATGGAGGTGAGGAGCCTGTAGGCTAGAAATAGTGAGGGCTCTCCACTGCCAAGCCAAGGTTGGGTGGATGGCATAGTGGCGTGGTGCAGAAAGTGGGTGTAAGAAAATGAAGGGGGTGTAAGAATCTGCCTTGATTTTAGGAAACTTAATCAGGTGTCAGAATTTGACAGTTATCCTGTGCCCAGATTTGGTGGATAGACTGGGGAGTGCCAAGTATATCAGTACCCTCAATTTCAACAAGGGTTGCTGGCAAATTCCCCTAGCTAAAGAATCCAGAGACAAAACTGCATTAGCCACTCTTCTAGGATTCTATCAGTTCACCACCATGCCTTTTGGTTTACATGGTGCACCTGCAAAATTCCAGTGGTACATGGATGTAATTTTAACCCCTCACACTGGGTATTGTGCTGTGTACCTTGATGATGTAGTGGTGTACAGTCCAGACTGGAAAAGTCACCTGGAACACCTATGAGCAGTTATCCAATCGATCAGAAAGGCAGGTATGACAATTAATCCTAAATTAATCCTACCAAGTGTGCATTGAGCATGTAGGAAAATGAAAATTACGCACCTACCGTAATTGTTGATCTTTCTGTGCATCTTCACCATTCATCACTAGTGGGTATAGTGCCAGAGCTGGGACCCTGCAGGAGACATTAATTTCCTTTGGGTGGGGTCAACACAGGGCTGACACCACCCTCGAGGCCGACGTTCTACGTGGCGTTCGTGGGTTGGCCGTTATCTGTCGTCGACTTCGCCCCAGCCCCAGTTCTGAGATGCCAGAGAGTGTAAGGAAAGGGAGGTGGGGTGGGGCAAGGGAGCCCAAGGGATAGATAAAAGGAAAGGATATATATATATATATATATATATATATATATATATATATATATAAAGCTAAAAGGAGAAATAAACAACAGAGAGAAACCAGATATGGGAAAATGGGGAAAGGGAAGGAGCCCCAATCTTTGGAAGGAGGAGAAAGAAAGGGAGGGTTAAGAGAGGGAGGGGAAAAAGAGGACCACAACCCCAGAGACGATCCTCCATCCTAGAATTTTGACAATAATGATAGACATAATCTGGACTACCAGGTTAATAGTTGCTGGAAGCAAAGCCTGAACTATTAAGCAGCATTCGCCCGGGATGGCCAACCTTAAGATGGGTGTGTATCTCGTACTCCTCCCCCTCCCTCCCAAAATAGGGGAAAAACTTAAATGGCCAGGAGGGCATTAAGTGATCCAACTCAAGGAAATGAACCCAAAGGTTTTGAGTTCATAAAGAAAAACGTAGGGGGGGGGGTGCCCCAATCAATCAGCTCACTCCCAAAGAAGTGAGGGAGAAGACTAAAGACAGGGAGAGAGCCCCTCCCGTGACACCCCCATTAATACTCCCTACTAGAGTATTCCTCCTCAGGTAATTTAGGGTCCTCTTCCTCCCAACCATGAGGAGAGGAGAACGAGGGAGAAAACAACAGAGAGACACACGGGGAGGAGGGAGCCCACAGACGGAGGCCCCAGGGGAAGGAGGGCGGGATTTAGTGATGAATAGTGAAGATACACAGAAAGATCAACAATTATGGTAGGTACATAATTTTCATATCTTATCTGTGTCAATCTTCACCATTCATCACTAGTGGGTGAGTACCAAGCCCCCAAAGGGATGCCCTAAACTACCCCAAGGGACTAAGTCCCTTAGCCTCTGGTGGGTGAGACACTGGAGGAGAGAACCCTTACAGGCCTGGGGAGGCCTAAGACTGGTCTGAGTGAGACAGGGAGCCCCCAGTGGAGCAGGGAAGGTGCCCCAAAAGTTGCTGTCTCACCCTGCAGGAGAAGAGGTGGGTTCTCTGGTATGCGGAGGAGATCACCCTACACCAGGCAAGTGGTGACAACCAAGATAAGCAAAGCCATGCTGTCTGCCTAATGCAGATCGCTGTCCTCATCATTTTGGATGCCACCTCATTGGCGTCAGAAGATGCCCTTGCTTGGTGCCTTGCTAGCTCCAGGCCCTGAGCATAGAGGGCAATGGCTTGCCTGGTTTCCTCTGTATCAGGCATTGAGGCTACGAGCTGTTCTAGCCTGGACCACAAGAACCTATCATAGGCTGCAAAGTAGGCCTGATGTGAAGCAATAGAAAGGAGGATCTGTGCTGAATAGAAAACTCTTCTCCCCCAAAAATCGAAGTCCGCAGAGTCAGAGTCTGGGAGTCGGTCACGGTAGGGGGTGTGAGGCCCAGAGGGGGTGTCCAGGGAGGTCAAGCCCAAAGAGGGATGAGGCAGAGAACCTGGACACCCTGGGGGAGTGCAATATTGTTAGCGTAGGTCCCTTGGGGCTGGAACAGTGGAGAAGGGACGTAGTCAAAGTCAATGTGACGCTTCCTGGAAAGGAACAGGTCAGGCGGGAACCACCAGGTTGACTGCACTGTACTCGAATAAGAAGGCACGCCACATGCTTGGGATTGCTGACAGGGACCGGGTAGGTGGAGCTGGTCCAACATCCTCGCTAGGAAGAGCTGATATGAAGACAGGTCAGACACTGGGGAGATGTGGACAGATAACCTCTCCCTCCGAGGAGAAGGAAGAAGATGCAGGTGAGCTTTATGTTCAGGGTCTGGCTGCACAGAAGCATGATGGAACACCTGCTGGTCCAGGGCATGGAGATGGGGAAGGAAATGCACAGCTGAACCTCTGAACTGCTCCCAGGTGAGAGGTCCCCTAGGACCGGGAATACCTGGGATAGCCAGGGATGGAGACAGAGGCATGGGGGACAAGCTCCTAGCAGCAGGAGAATGGCCTCTGTCAGGGCAGGAGGGCCTAGAGGAAACTCCCTGTGAGGAGGAGATCTAAAAGACCCAGCAGCTAAGAGCCGTTCAACTGGATTGGAACGGTCAGAGCTGTGCCCATGGGAAGAAATCCCCCTGTGACGTGATCGGGACTATGCAAGTCCAGAAGGACGGCCTCTGACCTCAGAAGTTGAAGCCCCTCTCAAGGACCAATCCAGGGAAGAGCAAGGGTCCGCACTGCAGCTCCTCCCAGAACCCGGTCAGGCTCCAGTGAGGATGCCCTGTGCCACACCCCTACTCCTCAACCCTTCTGAGTCAGAGAGGGACCTCGTCCTCATAGCCACCAGCCTAGGCAGCTGACAACTACAGGCAGTCTCCGAGGAGTCCACCCAGGGGGCAGTACCCTCCCCTTTCTGGCGTGCCCCAGGCTGTCCCAAACTTGGACTGTCCAAACACACCAATGAAGGGGGCACCCCAACTGGAGGAGCAGATGTGCCAGTGGCCCTAAGTTGCCAGGCAATGGCCACAGGGACCACTGCCTGCTGGTCAGTACCACTGACCTCAGAGCCTACCGATAACAATGGAACCCCAGAGGGAGGCTGAGTGGGGGCCGAGATGCTGGATACTGAGGGATCAAAGGATTCTGAAGAATCTGGGAGCCAATCCAGATCTGACCCGGAGTCCCCCTCCGAGGAGGTAGATTCCAAGTTCTGATGCCAGACTACCCTCGATGCCTGCCAGTTCCGGACCACGAGCCAGACCGCCTCTACCCTGGTCCACAGATGGTACCAGGGTCAGGCACTTACACCACATCCGATGACACCACCCTGCCCGGTGCCGTGAACGGCCCCGGAGTTGGGCACAACACAGAGCATGGCACTGTGCCTCAGTGCTGCAAACAGTGCCAGAGTCGGCACAGGCTCCAGTCCCCAGTCCCGACGCCGCGCACAGCAACAGAAACAGAAACAGGTCCAGAAACCACAGTAACACAGTCCCCGGTGCTGCTGACATCCCCAGCACCATGAACGGCACCAGGAGAGACAGCGGCACCGAGGGATGACCCAGCGCCAATCACGATGCCGCCCTCCAAGGCCCCGGCACCACAAACGGCATTGGGACCAAGGTCGGTGTGGGAAGACGACACCGAGGACAGAGCCGGTCTGGACCCGGAGGGCCCAGAACACGACACTGAGGGAGTCTTCAGCTCCAAAGAGCCGACTGCCAAAGCGGTGCCTCCTGACTGTCCCCCAAGAGGGCCAGACTGGGCCTCCTAGACCAAGGAAGGAGCCCCTACCATGGCAAGGCTAAGACAGGTGCAGGCCCCTCCTCCACGGGCTGTATAGGACTGGAAGGGACCTGGAGGAAGGCCAAGAATCCTCGCCTTGGCCTGTCGATCATAACCCGTCTCCAAAAGTCGGGTGCAAGTCTGACTTTAAGCACACAGATTTCAACAACTCGATGGTCCATGGAGAAGCAGGTGTCGCAGTTGTCCATATAATGCGTCAAGATGAGGCAGGAGAGGCAGTGGTCATGCTGGTCCATCATGGAATAAAGACGGCCACAGGGGCACCGAGGCATAGGAGGCTGTCACGCTTTTGATGGTTTCTTGCCCCCGGATAACACATGACCGTACGGCAAACAATAACAAAAACAGTACTCGATGCTACTTAAAAGTAATGAAATGATCTTACGGCAGAAGCTACATCGAGCAGGGTGAATAGAATCGAGGTGCTCGCATACACACACACACACACACACAAAGGTCGATTTTATAGCCACAAACGCAGTCTTGCTAGCAGAGTCTCCACATAAGGTCTTCACTCAGCAGCGGAGAAGAAGAACTGGGGCTCGGTGGAGTCAATGACAGATAACTGGCAACCCATGAGCACCATGTAGAATGTTGGCCTCATAGAGCGTGCTGGCCCCTCGCCGACTCCGGCCATAGAAAAAAAAAGTCTCCCGAGGGGTCCTAGCTCCGGCGCTGTACCCACAAGTGATGAATGGTGAAGATTGACAAAGATAAAATTTAGATATTTGGGCTACATTTTGGGAAATGGAGACATTAAGCCAGAGGTTTCCAAGATAGAAGCTGTAGCTAACAGCACTGTTCCCAAAACCAAGAAACATGTCAGGTTATTTTTAGGGCTGGCAGGTTATTATCGGAGATTTGTTTCCAGCTATGCCGAGTTAGCTACTCCCCTCAATGAACTCACAAAGAAACGGTTCCCAAATAATGTGAAATGGACCCCAAAGTGTGACAAGGTTTTTCAGGCTATTAAGGCTACATTATGTTCAGCCCCTGTTTTAAGAAGCCCAGACTTTGAGAAACAATTTCTGTTACAGACAGATGCATCAGAGGTAGGCCTAGGTGCAGTCTTGAGTCAGCATATAGATGGGAAAGAACATCCTATTCTGTACATAAGTAGAAAATTGTACAACAGAAAGAAAAGGTACTTGACCATTGAAAAGGAATGCCTTGCGGCAAAGTGGGACATGGAGTCCCTTAAGTTTTACTTACTAGGAGCAGACTTTGTACTTGTAACAGATCACAATCTTCTCTGTTGGCTTAACCAAATGAAGGATACAAATTTCAGAATCACACAGTGGTACCTGGCACTACAGCAAATCAAATTTAAAGTGATTCACAAATCTGGGAAAGAGAATGTCAATGCTGATTTTCTGTCAAGATACAGATCAGGAATTGAGAATTCAGAAAGTTGAAAAAACGAGTTGAAACGCCTGTTTGCTATGCTGCATATGCACTGAACTGTAAAGGTTATAAGCTAATGTTAAATGGGAATTTAATAGAACATTTTGGAAAACTGATTTTGTAAAACAGGTTCCTTCTTAAAGAAAGGGGTATGTGACTTGGTTTAATAAGGTCCTGCACCATTTGTTATGTAGAAAGTGTTTAAATGAAAGGGTCTGTTCTATCCTTCCTTTTCTGTCTCTTCTCTGTCTGGTTGCGAACCAAATTTTCTCGTGGAGACCTAGGAACTGATCACTCAGACAGTTTCGTAATTCTCACCGCTATATCTCTGCCTTCACTTGCTTTTCTGTCTTTTCTTCCACCTTACATAGCTGCAGTAATAAAATATATATGTGAATCTCTGTATAAACGGTATATAATACAGGATCCTTTGTTTAAAACTGTATATAGTTATACTGTTTAAATGATTGCAAAGCTATTTGGAACTCAAGGGCTTAAGCTGAGATGCAGTTTTTACACCCTTTGCAGTGTTGCCAACAAGAGGTCAGCAGTTCTGGGACACCATGTACTGTTTTGCTGCACCTGCAAGGAATTAAACTGACAAGAACATTCTGTGAACTTACAAGAAATGGAAATTGTGTACCTATTGTAATTCTTGATCTTCTTGGACGAAGTCTACACCACTCATTCACACTGATGGGACTACGCCAGAGGCACTAGGACTGAGCGGGAGGAAAAAATCTTCAGGAGGGCTGGCACTGAGGTAGGGCCGCATGGATGCGGCGCCGCGAGACCTGCTTGTGCCGTATAGGCTACCTTGGCGTTGACCCTCCAACCGCCTTAGTACCTTTTTTACCAAGGAGGTGCAGCATAAACTAACCTAGCGAAACTAACCTATGTTGGACATAGCATTGAGGAAGTGAAGACCAAAAACAGATAAGTGAGCTCGGGGATGGAGGGTGTGTGAGATGAGTGGTGGAGACTTCATCCAAGAAGATCAAGAATTATGGTAGGTACATACCTATATCTTCCTGGACATAAAGTCTCCACCACACATTCACATTGATGGAGAGTACTAAGCTAAAACAATCCCCAGAGAAGGCGGCAGGAGACCGGAGCTCACTTAGGACAGGAGTCCATTAAGGATTGTCCTGCCAAAGGATTGATGATGTCAGGCATGGACATCCAAAGCACAGTGCTTCACAAAATGTGAACAGAGTTCCAAGTAGTCACATTGCAGATGGCTGCAGGGGCACATTTTGTATTTCTGCCAGAGATGCCACAACTGCTCTGGTAGAATGAGCGATACACTGCCTTCCAGCTAACCTGTGCCATGGAATAACAGTGGCAAAACATGCCACCAGCCACGCAAATACACCTGATGGCAACAGGCTGACCCAGCCAGGCCATGCTGAACGAGACAGAGAGTTGCTTTAACTTGTGGATCTCTTTAGTTCTGTCTATGTAGAACCGCAAAACTCTTAATATCCAGAGAATGTAGGGTACGCTGTCCTTCATTCTGGAAGTTCGAGGAGTAAGTCAGAAGAACCAAGGGCTGGTTCAGATGGAATTCTAAGACCACTTTGGGCAGAAACTTAGGGTGAGTTCTGAGAACCACCTAGTCCTTGTGAAATACTCTATAAGGAAGGTCTATGACCAGGGCATGTATTTCAGACACTCTTGAGTGGAGGTAATGGCGCAGGAGGAAGGTGGCCTCCAGGTCAGGAACTTCAACTTGCAGGTTGCTAGAGGCTTGAGTGGTTTACTAGTGAGCACGCCTAACACAAGGTTAATATCCTGGGTAGCAACCAGTCTCCTGACTGGTGGCCTAGTGGAGTATACCCTTAAGGAACCTCTTGACCAAGGGCAACTGAGCCATAGACATAGTGTGTACAGGCTTGTGATAAGTTGAGATCGCAAGAGATGAAACTTTATTGTTGAGTACTGTAGCCCTGTATTTGACAGGTCTATTAGATACTCTAGGATTTTGTTTGGTGGGCAAGAAAAGGGATCCAGGAGAACTTTGCACACCAGACAGAGAACCGCCCCACTTAACCATGTAAGTTTTCCTAGTGGAAGGTTTGCTACAACTAGAGAATGTCAGACTCTATGGGAAACATAAATCTTCCCACTTCTATCTCCATGCTTGGAGATGAAGGGATCTTAGGTTGGGATGGACCACTGGGCCTTGGGTCAGAAGGTCCATTTGAAGTGGTAGTTGTCTTGGTGGAACTTCTGATAATCTGTTGACCAATGGAAACCATATTTGACAAGGCCAGAATGGGGTGATGTGGAGCCTTCTGCCCCACCATGCCTCCAACTTGAGCAGCACCTCTGAATCAAGGGAAGAGGAGGAAATGTGTACAGAAAGTGTCTTGTCCACCACAGTCTGAATGCATCCTGACAGAAAACACCAGGTTTTGGATTTCTGGAGCAGAATAGAGGCAGTTTTGCGTTGAGTGGGGATGCAAAAAAGGTCCAGGTCTGATAAGCCCCACTCTTCGAAGAACAATTGCACAATGTTTATGTCAAGAGACCACTCGTGAGGATCCACCTTTGTTCTGCTGAGGTGATCTGCTAGATCGTTCTGGGCCCCAGGCAGGTAGACTGCCTGGATCAGCACTTTGTGATCCAGGCACCATTCCCACTCTCACGCTTCCTGCACACGTGAATAAGAGTGTGCTCCGCCTTGCTTGTTGAGGTAGTACATCACTGCTTTGTTGTCCATCTGAAGAAGAGTTATTTTGTGACAGAGGATGTCCTTCAGGGCTTGGACTGCATACAGGACAGCTCTCATTTCCAGGACATTTATGTGATGCTGAGAATCGTCCTGATTCCACAGACCTTAGGGTGTGGAGATCTTGACAGTGGGCTCCCCATCTGACTAGAAAGGCATCTGTGGTGATGGTGATCTGTGTCTCCTGTGGGGCAAAGGGAAAGTCTTTCAGTAGGTTGTCCTCTTGAGTCCACCAGGTGAGTGACCGTTTTAGAGGTTGCGTCACCTTGATGTGAAAGGGCTGCGGGTGTGTGGCTGGGGACCACCGAGTACTGAGCATCCACTGAGTGTTTCTCATGTGAAGACGAGCCAAAGGTACCATGAACATGGATGACGCCATGAGACCCAGCATCTGCTGTATCGAGAGAGCTCGGACCGAGTCACTCTCTTTGATGAAGTGAGCCATCGGGATGATATCGTTTCTCCTGTCCTCCGGGAGGAAGGCCCTTGCATTGGAGGTATCCAAGAGGGCTCATATAAAGAGGAGTTGCTGGGAGGGCTGTAGCTGCAATTTTTCCAGATTCAACAGAACTCCCCTAGATGTGAGGAACCTGGAAGCTGTGGTCAATGCTTCCTGTGTTCCTTGCCTGGAGGAGCTTGCTAGGAGCCAGTTGTCCAGATATGGGAATACTTGAATTTGAGGTTCCTTAGGGGTGCTGTGAGAACTGCAAAGCACTTTGTAAAAACTTGTGGCACGGAGGACAGCCCAAAGGGCAGTACTCTGAATTGGTAGTGCTGACCCAGGGCCACAAATCAAAGATACTTGTGGCTTGGGTGCATGGGAATATGTTGGTAGGCATCATGCATGTCCAGGGAGGCCAGCCATTCATTTTGATGAATCAGAGGTAGAAGAGTACCGAGTGATATCATCTTGTATTTTTCCTTGAAGAGAAACTTATTCAACTTCCTTAGGTCTACAATAGGGTGCATGCTGCCTGTTTTCTTTGGAACTAGGAGAAAACCTGTGTTCCATTGCTCCTGTGGAACTATGTCTACTGCCCTGTTGTTCAGAAGGCCTTGAATCTTGGAAGCAAGGAGGTCTGAATGAGTGATCGACAGCCTGGGCTGTAGTTTGGGTGGATGATCCGAGGGGTATCCGAAAAATTCAGAGAATAACCTCTAATTTATCTTGAGAACACATTTGTCTGAAGTGGCTGATTTCCACTGATTGTAAACTGAGTCAGACGCCCCACTACTGCCAAAGAAGAGTCCCCTCGACAGCTGAGGTGGGATTTGCCGGAACTTCAGAGAGTGACTTTCGACCCTGTGCCTTCTGCTGCATTTTCTTTTGTGGCTGAGTGGTTTGGTTCTTGTTGAAACATTTTCTGCCTTTTCCACGAAAGGACTGAAGATTATGAAACTGGTGGGTTCCTCCCCCGTTGAGGGGCAATAGGGGCTGGTCTGGCTGTCTTGATAGCCTTCCTAGTTTTCTGTGTGGCCACAAGGGCCTGTTCCACCTGCAGGCCCACAGATAAACCCCAAATGGTAAATTCGTGACTCTTTGCTGGGCATCATTCGTAAACCCCGAGGTTTGTAACCATGAGTGGTGCCTGGTGCATATCCCAGCTGCTGCTGCTCTAGAAACAGTGTCAACGGTGTCCATAGCAGCCTTAAGATGCTGATTATTGGACTCAATACCTCTAGTGATAGTTTGGAGAAGCTCTGAGGCAACGTCTGACTCCGGGAGTCTCCACAGTGGCTGTTAGCGAATGCCAGAGAGTATACTCATATTGTGAGAAATAGGCCCGGTAGCTAGCAATACACATGCCTAGGGTAGCGGTGGCGAAGACTCGCTTCCCCAATGTGTCAATATTATGAGATTCTTTGTTTACTGGATGAGCCGTAGACTCCTGAGGGAGAATGGTTTTGTCATTTTCTGCCAAGACCACTATGGCGTCAGCAAAAGCTTGAGAGGTGAGGATTTGGCGCCCTTAGGAGAATGTACTCTCGGTCTATGGACTTAGCCATGTAAGGAATGAGTATCAGATTGTCCCACTCCATTTGTTAGAGAGTCTCGAAAGAGGGCTGTACTGGAAGAGTGAATTCCACAGGGATCTCTGGGACATGAAGATATTGCAGTGCAACAACTTCCTGTATCAACCTCCGAAGTCTGGAGAAAGAGGGTGGAATTCATATTCTTCATTACAGACTTAAAGGACAGGTCCTCAATCAGAAGCTATGCTGAAGTAGAGGGCTTGTTTCTCACTCCAGAGATGAATCTTAATCGAAGTTGTCTCCTAATCGCAGATCAGGATCAGGCTCAATATCATATCCAACTAGCCCAGGAGGAATAATATATAAAGGAAAGGGAGGAAAGACAGCAGGAGGAGGTGCTCCTCGAATCAGAGTCGAGAATCCCGGTACCCGAGGTGGCACTGGCCCCTGAAAACTGTGCTGGCGCTGGATGCACCAAGACTGGAGTCGAAGACAGCACCATAACCTGCGCTGCATGAGCGACCGGAGACCCCAACCCAAACCTCAGGGCACCCAAGGATGAAGATCTGAAAACATGGGAAGAAAATGGTACCTGTGCAGGCCCCTGCACCGCAGCTATGTGAGGGGGAAATGCACAAGAGCGCGATGTCGACGGCACCGGAGAAGGTGTCACATGACAAGGCTCACCCAACCTCTCTGCCCACAGGTTTGACACCCTAGGCCCGAAGACGCGGGGCTGACTCTGCAGACTCGGGACAACCGCCGAACCCTGCCTCCATAAGAGCAGCCCAATGTTGCAACTGCTCACTGGTGGACCCCCCCCAGGGGGCGGGTAGGGACTGCGGAGTCGAGGATGCCAGCTACTAGGAACAGAGGCTGCAGGTGACCCCGACTGAGTCAGAGTTGGCCTTCTGTCCTTCGTTATCAACAATCGACATGCAGACATACCACCAGAGGGTGACATCGAGTGGTACAGTTTCTTCTTTGACCAGTGGAATGAAGAAGAACTCAAGGTCGAGCAGTGTTGGGTTCCTCATGATTGAAAACAGGCCCACCTCTTTTTGTGCTTCTGGGAGGATCGCTCTTCCTACTGAGCACCGGACTTCCCATAGTCAGATCCTCCCTCTGTAGAGGGCAGCGGACCAGACCCAGCCCTGCTGAAAACATAGCTTTTATGCGAAGTCTCCCTGCCGTCACTGACCCTGTTCATGGTTGACTCCATCGAAGGTGGGCTGAAGAGGACTTCTGTGTTCTTTCAAAGAAGAAAAGAAAAACATATTTTATTTTGACTAAATAACTAATACTAAAAATCAAATACTGAATGACTAAAGCTGCTGTTGGATAGACGTGAAGATTTGATTACCGGCAGGTGAGCAACTGTCACTGAAGCACACTTGGTGGGAAAAAAGGAACTGAGGCAGTTGGAGGGTCGATGACGAGGTAACCTATATGGCACGAACTGGTCTCATGGTGCCACATCCGTGCGGCCCTACCTTGGTGCCGGTCCTTCTGAAGATTGTTGGCTCCCGCTTGGTCCTAGCGCCTCCGGCATAGTCCCATCAGTGTGAATGAGTGGTGGAGACTTTATGTCCAGGAAGATAATTCTGTGAGAAGCAGGCTCTCTAGATTCCAGACAAAGACTTATAGAAAGAGCAGCAATGCTTTTGTTTAAGACAAGGAGAGTGAGAGACTTGGAATTAAGAGATTCCCTCAGAAGGACTTAGTTTTCTCTGTTTGTACTGCCTTTGTAAATAGTTATATTGAATATTTTTTTATTTTGCTGTTATTGAGAAAATAACAGCTATATCGAATTCTGAAACTGCTCATCGTTTTCTATGCTTCCTGACCTGTGCCTCAATGACAGCCTGTACCACTGGCACAACCTGTCACTATATCAACAAATTCAAATACTAAAATCCCATACCTCCCAATAAATAATCAACCCTTCACCCACCCAAATTTTAATTATCACATTTACTACTTAATATACAATATTAACACACAATCACATTTCACCCATTCACGCTCCACATACACACAACACAAAATCAAAATCACCCTCCCTCTTGACCCTACTGGCAGATAGAATTATCTCAGGCAGTCTAAATGTATATATTTTTTTTTTAATAAAGTACCACATACACCGATCAGTCCCAACACTTTAATCCAGAAATTAAAAAGTTATTTTGTGGGGCTCTCACCACTCCCAATGAAAGTTTTCTGTAAAAGCCATGGGGCTCTCACCCTTTTCAGTCACCAGATGAATATCCAGACAAGAAATGAAAATCACGTACCTACCGTAATTCTTGATCTTTCTGTGCATCTTCACCATTCATCACTGCTGGGTTCTGGCTGGAGGCGCAGGACCCCTTAGGCTGTGTTATTTTTTTTTTAAGGGGAGAGTCGGGGTCATGGCACCAAGGTCAGACAGACCGCGGGCCAGTAACCGACGCCGACTCTCCTCCATCCCAGTTCTGCACACATCAGAGAGTAGAGTTAGGAAAGAGGAAAAGGAGGGTGGGGCAAGGGAGCCCGGAGACAGGAAAAGGAAAGGATATAAACAGAAGAAGAAATAAAGCTGGCTTAAGAGGACAGAAAGAGTAACCTAGGGGTCTGGGACAGGGGGCCCCAAACCTCTGAGCAGGCAAAGGAGGGACAGAGTATAGGAGGGTAAAAGAATAGGAAAGATAAGGAAGAGAGGAAAGGAAAACACCTTGCTACCCCTGCAGAGGTCCGAAGGGCTCTGAAAGGGACCGCTGTCTATAGCCACATTCAAGCTTTTTCACATTTCCACCAAATACAACACCCCAGGTTTGAGAACAAAAATTGTATGGGGGGGGGGGGCTAGTTTGGCAACAGCCCAGGAGAAAGACCAAGTCAGGGCACCAGACTTGAAAAGCTCTGTCAGCTAGCCCCAAAGAGGTGGAAGGGGGGCAAGTGTCTCCCACTCCTGTCATTAACAAATCCCTAGGGCTGGGACAGGACCCATGCCATTGTAGAGTCCCCCTTAAGAGGGAATCCTCTCAAGTAAATCTAGAGACAGAGCATCCCACTGAGACAGAAGGGGAAAGGGTGTCATGAGGGAAAAAAAAACCTTAAAACATGGTCTCACCATCCCGAGGGGGACCCTGCATAGGGAAAAAGACAGCTGTAACCAGCAGGGGAGAAGAAGGAGCTACAGCTCCTGAGAGGAAGGATTTTAGGGGTTACAAGGGCCCTCACAACTGCAGTAGACCTGAGGAAGATCCCAAGGGTCAAGAAACCCGAACTGGCAAATCGAGCCCAAGAAAGGGGTTCGATCCAGCCAGAGGAGAGGTCCTCATCAGGAGTGCAAGAAGAGGCCAGGGTGAGTCCCTCCTATGAAGGACACGTCCCCTGCTTGCCCTCTCCCAACAGTGAACCTCTGTTATTTCACCAGAAGGAGCAGAGAGTACAGAAGTACCAGCAGGACCCAGCACACAATTGGCCTCAGCTGGGGAAAGAGGAGCAGGGAGGAGACACTGCCCAGAGACCGAGGCCCAAGAGGGGAAGGAGTGTGGGAAGCAGTGATGAATAGTGAAGATACACAGGAAGATCAAGAATTATGGTAGGTACGTCATTTTCATATCTTATCTGTGTCAATCTTCACCATTCATCACTGGTGGGCGATTACCAAGCCCCCCCAAAGGGGACCTGGTACCTCCCTGAGGGAAGAATGTCTCTCAGCCTCCTGTGGGGAGACACGGTGGGGAGAGTCCCTTACAGGCCTAACTAGACCTGGGACTGGTCAGGGTGAGGCAGGGTTTCCCTTTGATTGGGAGAAGGAAGTCGCCCCTGAAGTTCCTGCCTCACCCTGCGGGGAAAAAAGTTGAGTTCCCCGAAAGGAGGAAGAGGCAATCCCCCTTCGCTGGGTCACAGATGATAACCGGGATAGACAAAGCCATGCCATCCACCTTATGCAGATCGCTGTCCCAGCTAGCCTGGATGCCACTTCATTGGCATCATATGATACCCATACTTGGTACCTTGCAAGCTCCAGGCCATATGCGGAGAGGGCAATGTCTTCCCTGGTTACCTCCATTATCAGGCATGGATGCTAGGATTTGTCCTAGCAAAGACCATAAAGTGCCTGTTATAGGAGCATGATGGGCCTGATGCTCTGCAATAGAGAGTGAGAGATGTGCCGAGGAAAACACTCTCCTCCCCAGGAGTCAAACTCCACGGAGTCTGCATCTGGGAGATGGTCACATCTTGGGCTTCTATGCCCAGAGGGAGTGTCCAGGATTGTCATGCCCGAAGAGGGGTGAGGTAGGTCTCCCAGAGATGCCTGGGGAGCACAATACCTGTGCCAGGCATCGGGGCTGGGGAGGGAACTGATGGATGCTGCCAAGCATGGTATGAAGCCTTCCGAAAGGGGGAGGGCCAGGTGGGTACCACCAGGTTGCCTCCACTGTACTCGCTTAAAAAAAAGTGCACCAACCGCTTAGGATTGCATCTTGCAAGTCTAGATATGTGGAGCTCAACCAACCCCAAAAGGAAACGCTGATAGGTGGTCTGGTCAGTGTCTGAGGAAAGGTGGACAGAAGGATCCTTGCCCTCATGTGAGGAAGACGAGAAAGCCGACGAGTCCGGGGAGTCAGTATCTGGCTGCCCTGGGGAAAAGGGGTGAAACACCTGCTCGTCATGGATCTAACATAGGCTGGGAAAAGTGCAACCATGGCTCTAAACTGCTCACAGGTTAGATGCCCCGTAGGACCAGAGTGATTCGGGAGAGAGGGAGGGGTTGGCAGAGGTAAAGGGGCCAAACACCTCTGAGGAAGAGAACAACCTCTGCCAGGACTCGGGGACTGAACAGGTGAACCAACACCCTAGAAGGATCTGTCAGTTGGTCACCGGCAATTCAACCATTATGAAGTGGTTGGGACTGAGCCCTGAAGGGAATTCCCCCCCTGCAACACGACCGGGGCCACATGGGTCTAGAAGGGTGGCCCCTAGACTCAAGAAACAAGATCTACCCCAGGGAGACTTCAGGGAGAAGACAGGGCTGGCACTGCTGCTCCTACCGAGACCCTGTGAGCACTGCTCCTGACGCTGTCCCTCTCAACCCCTCAGACAGGGACCTCTTCCCAGGACCGACTTAGGAAGCTCAACCTCACCCGCCAACTCCTGAGAGGCAGAAGATGAGGGAACCTTCTCCTGTCCCAGACACCCTAGTAGGTCCAGAAGTAGACCCAGTCTGGACACCCAAAACAAGGGGTTCACCTCCCAGAGTCTAGAGGCTCCACCGGCTCTGGTGGACCCTATGGTGCCACCCTGGCACAGAAGGTCGTTAGCTCTACCAGGGCGCTGACACTGGCACTGGTAGAAACCAACGGTTCCGGAGAAGAGGTGGGACAGATGCCAAAGTGCTGGGCGGGGGTGTAGAATCAGAGGACTTGAAGAATCCAGAAGCCAGTCCAGATCCGCCTCTGAATCGCCATCGCTCCTCTGAGGTACAGATCCAGAAAACTTCCCTAACTCCCCTGCCCTCGGCCCTGCAAGCGGCACTGCAAGCCAGCCCAGCACTGCCCATGGCACCGCCCCGATCACCGGTGCTGGGATCCGAAGCAGCGCCGATGCGCGGTGCAGAGGAAACCGCTGAGCCGGGTCTGGCAGACACAGCCCGTGATGCTGGGGAGGGCCTTCACCGAGGAGGAGGTGATTGCCAAAACGGTGCCTCCAGCCTGACCCCGGAAGAATCAAACCAGGCCTCTGGCTCCATAAGAGGGGCCTCTGCCATGGTAAGGCTAGAAAGGCTGGAAGCCCCCTCCTCCGTGGTTCATATAGGACTGGGAGGGGACCCAGAAGAAGGGTCAAGGGACCCATGTCTGGCGTTCCTATTGCATGCCTGTCCACAGAAAGTCAGCGGTATGGCTGACTTTAAACTGCGATAGTGTTACAGAACTCTGCGATCCATGGAAAAACAGGTGCACTTGAACGATCCATATCATGGTTAGGGTCCAGGCAGGTTAGGCAACGATCATGCTGGTCTGAGATGGAATAAAGCTGGCCACAGGGACACTGCCGCATCGGGGCCAGCCTGCCTTTGAAGTCTTCTTTTTCTTGTCCCTGAGCGGGACATGATCGGATGAAAAATCAACAGTAAAACAGCAAAAGGCCTCCGCACTGAAGAAATAAAAGGAAAGGTCTTACTGGAGTTGATGGTGCCGAGCGGATGGCTCTGGCAGAACTAGGATGGGCAACTGGATCGAATGAACTAAGCCCGATGGCGCAGCTAAAAATACTCCACACATGAGGTTGTGCTTACTTGAAGGCGGGAGAAGCTGAACTAGGATGGAAGTGGGGTGTCAAGTTACTGGCCAACCTGAGAGCGACACGCAGTGTGTCGGCCTCGAGGGTGGTGCCACCTCCTCTCTTTCAGAAAAAAAAATGCTCCTGCGAGATCCTGATCCTTCAGCCAGAACCCACCAGTGAATGGTGAAGATTGGCACAGGTAAGATCAGGCTCTCTCACAGCCTCTGAAAATAATGCTAGTGAATATAGTTTAATTCCCTTGAGTGCTCTCACCACTCTCAGGGAACCAGCAACCAAGAAACCAGGACACAGTGACCAGTACCTTCAGGTGCAGATTGTTTAAGCTGTATTCCTCAGTTGATTTCATGCAAAAAAGCAACACGTGCTCCCAGCAGTGATGTTTCACAGACTGGCGAAGATCTCCTGGCCATTTACACTGTCGACAATTCAATTCTGTGTTCTCAAATGGAGGGAGATTGCAAACTCTCCTCCTCAGTCACCAGTCAGCACACCACCAGCCTCAGATTACCACAGGCCACTAGAAAATCATATGTGAATTTTATAAATATTTTTGTAATTTATGAAACTATTGTTTTGGGTAAGGCCTGAGGTTAATCCAAGTGATGCATTATAAAGGTGATATTATAGCCTTTGTTCAGACATATTTGGGGAAAAAGAAAAATCTGGCCATGATCTTCACTGAACTGCAATATCATTTCTACAGAATTGAAAATGGTTCTCTGATAAACTTTAGCTCAACTATAAAAAAAAAAATTATGTACCTACCGGAATTCTTGGTCTACTCTCGTATCTTCACCATTCATTACTGCTGGGTGTAAGCCGGAGGTGCACACCTGACACGGGAGCTTTTTTTTTGGAGGGAGGAGTCGGCACTGACCACGCGGCTGACGCACTGCATGAAGCATGCGGGTTAGCCGTTAGGCACCGTAGACTCCTTGTCCATCCCAGTTCTGTTTAGCCGGAGAGGCAGAAAAACAGGTTTCAGAGAAAAAAGGGTGAGGTAAGAGAGCCAAAGGATAGAAAAAGGAAAGGATACAAACTGAAAAAGGGTTAAGCTGGTTAGGGGACAGAAAAAGAGAAGCCTACCCTAAGTGGCCATTGGGCTCCAATCCTTGGGCAGTTTTGAAGAAAGGAGAAGACAAAGGATAGAAGAAAGAGAGTAGAGAAGGGAGAAAGGGGTAAAAAAGGGGAGAGGAGAAGGGCTGTCTGCCACATTAAATTGGAAGACCATTGGCATGAGAGTTTCAAATCCTAGAGGGATTGAAGAGAAGGGAGCAAGGATCCCACCAGTTAAGGAGTTATTGAACCAAGGTCTGAAGGGGATTAATGGTCTTGTGAGACTTGGCAAAGGCAGACCCTTCTCACCCCTTTATTCAAAACGCAGTAAAATCTAAGCCTAGGTCTCACTGACTGTCCCTAGGAGGGTAACAGTCCTGCTCAGAAGATGAGTGAGCCCCACGTTAGGCATATGGAAAGAAATCTGGAAGAAGGGTTTCCACGGTAGTACTGGAGTAGTCCCCAGTTCAGAAGAAGAGAATCACGGGACAACCGGGCATAAGAAAGAGAGGGAGGAAAACTCCCATGGACTCTCTCAGGACTGCCAAGAAGTAAGACAGATAGTGGGTGACATAAGCAGAGGATTATTCAAGCCCCAAGCGGGGGACACCCTAGAAATGTAAGAGAATCCGAGGAGGTTCCCTCAGAGGGTTTAGGGCAAAGACCCTACTCGCCATCCTCCAGGGTGAACGCTCTGTGACTTTAGAGAAGGAACAGAGAGCTCTAAGGTACCAGGGGGACTCAGCCCCCAACTGGCCTCTAGGAGGGGGAGGGGGAAGGGGAGCAGGGCGGAGGTGATGCCCAAGAATTGAGGTCCATGAGGGGATGGAGGGTGAAAATCAGTAATGAATGGTCAAGATACAAGAGAAGATCAAGAATTACAGTAGGTACATAATTTTTTTTATCTTCCCCTTGTCAATCTTCACCACTCATTACTGCTGGGTGAGTACAAAGACCCCCCAGAGGGGACCTGGCACAGCCCTGAGGGAACAGATCCTTCAGCCTCCTGTGGGTGAGATGCAGGAGGGGGAAGATCCTAGCCTTACTAGACCTAACAAGGTCTAAGGCTGCGTCCCCAGAGGCTGAGGAGATGGAGGGCGCCCCAGAAGAATCCTCCTTGCCCTGCGGGGAAAAGACGGGTCCCCCGGAGTGGAGGAGATCACCTCACACTGCTTACAGGTGACCATCTAGATATATTGAAGCCACTCTGTTCGCCTCTTAATGCAGATCGCTGTCCCTGCCAGTCTGGAAGCCACCTCACTGGCATCGTAAGATGCCCTTGCCTGGTGCCTTGCAAGCTCCAGACCCTGAGCAGAGAGGGCAATGGCCTGTCTAGATTGCTCCATATCAGGCAAAGATGCTAGCACCTGAGTGACCCTCGACCACAGGTGCCTGTTATAGGCAGCATGGTGCTCCTGATGTGAACTTATGCACATCAACACACAAGCTGAAGAGAAAACTCTTCGTCCCCACCGGTCGAATTCTGCAGAATCTGCATTCGGGGGTCGGTCGTGCGCAGGTGCTGAGGCCCGGGAGTGTCTAGGGATGCCAGACTCGAATGAGGGTGAGGTAGGGAGCCTAGAGACACCTGGGGGGCACAATACCATCTCCTGCAGTCTGTCAATGCTGGAGAAGGGTGGCTGGAGACTACCAGGTGCGGATAGACGCCTCCTGGAAGGATATGAGCCAGGAGGGCACCACTAGGTGGTAAGCACTAAATTCACTAAGGAATGAATGCGCCTCTTGCTCGGTATTGGCCCACAGAACATAACAGATGCAAAGCTCCAGTAGTAGCCTTGAAAGGAACCGCTGATATTCCGTGAAATCAGTATAGGAGGACAGGTGGACAGAATGTTCCTCTACCTCTGAAGAGGGAGATGAGGAATACAAGTAGCTCAAATGTCCAGAGGACTCCTGTGTCAGAGGGGACAGGTGGAAGACCCATTTGTCCATGGCCCTAACATAGGAAGGAAAGGCCGCCGCAGTGGCTCTGAACATCTCCCAGGTTAAAGGCCCCATAGGACCCACATGTCCCGGGAGAGGACGGGGTGTTTGCAGAGGGATGGGTGATGGGCACTGTACTGAGTGTGCCCGACCTCTGCCAGGGCTCTGAGACCCAGGGACTGATTCTACCATGCAAGGGGGCCCTGAGGCCATAATGGGCTGTGAAGTTATAGTCTGGGAAGGCAAACTCTGGAACAGTCCTGAAGGGGAGTCTGCCCTGTGACGCGCCTGAGGTTGCAAGTGTTCAGAAGGGCAACACTCTGCACTGCCAACCAAGGGTGCCTCTGAAACCTTAAGGGAAGAGCGGGGCTCAGCACTATGAGTCCTACCCACCCCACTGCAGGGTGGTGGAAGGGGACCGCTGCACCTTACCCCGACCCCTCAACCCCTCGGATTCAGAGGCAACCCTCTTCCTCGGTTCCAGCGAAATGGGTTTCCTTAATCCCGCAGACCTCCCCGAAGGGGGACACAGATGCAAGGGCTCCCACCTCCCCTCAGAGGTCCACAGCAACATCAGAGATGGCAGCTGCCTGACCCCCAGAGGAGGGCACTCCGCCTGGACCCCTGCACTGTCATCCTCAAGGGATCCCCGGTCCGCCTGCAGCTGAAAGATCCTCCAGGACAGCAGGCTCTGCGGACTCGGGATAGGGCAGCTGGCCGCCTGGCGCCATGTCCTATGGTGGTCTCCAACCTCTAACAGTCAGGTTGCCAGTCTGGGTCCACCTCTGAGTCGTCCCCCTCCAAAGAGGAGGCAGCCAGGTGGACTCCAGGCCAGCAACCCTGGGAGAGCCCCCAGAGGCGGCGTCGCTCACGATGCCAATACAGGACACGGCACCACCCACGCCACCATCCTGATCATCGATGCCACAAATGGTGCCAGGATCCTGGATGTTGCCACCAGTGTTGGGCCCAGCAACTGTAGGCTGCGACACTGGGGGAGCCTGCACCTCCGAAGAGGTGACCGCCAGGGTGGCACCAACAACACAACTCTGGAGGGAACCGTGTTGCTCCTCCGGCGCCGTGGAAGAGGCCTCCTCCTCGGCAAGGCTGGAACTGGAGGAGGCCACTCCTCACCGGGCCACATAGACATGGGTAGGGACCCGGAGGAAGGGTGTAGAGTTCTAGCCTGGGAGACCCACGAACGTCATCCTCCAAAAGTCGGCGGGGCCCTGATGACTTTAAATGAGCAGATTTCCAGAACATGGCGGTCCAAGGAGAAGCAGGTGTCACAGTGGTCCATATCATGGCTGGGTCCTAGGTAACAGAGACAATCATCATGCTGGTCTGTAATGGAAAAATGCCAGTCACAGGGGCACCGACGCATGGGGGCATGGCCAGTTCTTGATTTTCTTTTGGCCCCAGAACCAGACATGATGCGAAAAAGACAATCAAACTACAGTAACAGAGCCCAGCACTGTTAGAAGAAATAAAAGGAATAGGCTTACTGGATTTCCAATGGTGTCGGGCGGTTCAGAACCGGGATGAAGGCTGGAGAAAAGCAGCGTCAACAGGCAAAGGCCTATGGCGCAGATGAAATTTGTTTACTCATGCAGCAGGTGCAACCTCGACGGTGGGAGAAAACAGAACTGGGATGGAGGAGGTGTCGACGATGCCTAATAGTCAACCCGCGTGTTTCACCAGTGTGTCAGTCGCGGGCTGCACTGACTGCTCCCTCAAAAAAAAAGTTTCATGGCAGGTGGCGCACTCCGCTTACACCTAGCAGTAATGATTGGTGAAGATTGACAAGGGAAGATCTAAGAGCATGCTCTTCTCTGTCCAATGGAACAGGAAGAAGTTTGGCATCTACAGGTCCAGAGTCTCAAAGCTGACACACTGGAACAAGTTAGCTCCTTTAAATATCTTGGGGTTCATTTAGATGACACCCTGTTGTTTAGTGCTCATATGGACCATGTTGTTGAGACTGCCAATGCAAAGCTTGGTGTCCTCTATCGCCACCGCATTCTATGACCCCGAAGCCCTGAAACTGGTCATAAGTTGCTTTTGTCTTATCCACCATAGACTACGGCCTTGTTATCTATGGTGCTGGCACTGACACTGCCCTCATAAGGGTAAATACCCTACTTAAACCCTTTTCGCCTGGTTCTGGGGTGGATCACTGGACACATTCTTGTGCCCTCTATCAAAAGACAGAATGGCTCCTCTTCACCATAGGCTTATATGCCAAACATGCCTACTTGCTGAGAAGTCTTGTTAGGGTTTACTTCCTAGATCAACCTCCTGCCTAATCCAAACCATCCAACCTACTATTAGGACCAGAAATGCGGTTTGAGGGGCTTGTGGTGCTGTTCATGAACAGCACAAGCCCAGAGATCCTCTCCTTCCATGGTCCTAAGTGGCTCAATGAACTCCCCAAGGACCTGATCGAGTGTAGTAAGGTTTGCCAGTTCAAATCAGGCCTCTGAGCCAATTTAGCCCAAGTGAATGTCTATGTTTCCATAAACCCTAACAATATCTAGCCCTTGCCAAAACAGAGATCCCTGGGCTCCTTTCATATTACCCCTTCGGACACTAGTGTAAACTGTTAAAATGATCCCCCCTCCCCAGTAACTGTTGCACCCACTTCGCATCTCTCCCCATCCCCTTGATCTCTCCCCAAGCTACCCCCCACCTTCCTATCAGCTCTCCCACTTGCCACCACTCCCTCAACTTCCCTGGTTCACCCCCTGGTATTTTCCCTCCTCTTCCACCTAGTACCCTTCCCCTCTGTTCACCCCTACCACAGTTCTCCTCCCCACCACACTATTTCCCATATGCCAGGCACTGACAAGGCCTTCTCTGGCTGCTTCACGAATTTGAGCAAATTTGGGATTCTAGTTCTTTTGCTTTACTCTGCACTTACCCTGGCATAGCTTTACGCTACAATCTGGATCTGAAATTTAAACAGCTCTATTTCGCACTGAACTCAAATCTTGCCATGTTGTGTCTCTGGCTGCCAGGTTCACCTGTTCCTTTGCAACCAATGTTCTCATGTGGACCTTTTTGTACCTTGTAATGTAACTTACTATTGAATCTGTGTAACCTATGTGTTGTTTGTCTTATATATCTGTATGACCTGGAACCTTTGTAAACGAGTCCCTGACTCAAAAGAAAAAATGACTTACCATAGTAATCTTGTTTCTTCAAAGGGATCACTCATTATGATTAAACTTAATGCAGTCAGCCTCCTGTGTTGAACTGCCCGGAGAGATGGAATTTTATGCAAATTATGGAACTCTCAATTGACTCATGCCACTTTCAAACTGCTGCCCTAGCAACTGTTGCACTCTGAGTGCTTCAGATTCTTATGGCGCCTAACTGGGTAAAAGACCCAATAGCTAAAATTAACATTAAAATAATATGTTTGCCGTTTCAGGTCAAAACATCCTTAACCAACAAACCTAAGAAACTTGAGACCACCTGGACACCAACTGGTTAAACAAAGTGAGTCTCTTTCTTAACCTATATAGAAGAAAAAGAAAACTCTAATGCAGGGATGCAGAGCAACTTCTATAGGTTCTAGTAGGGAGGAGGGTCTTTATCATAATGAGTGATCCTTTGAAGAAACAAGATTACTATGGTGAGTAATGTTTTCTTCTAACCCCAGGAATCACTCATTATGATTAAACTTAATGCAGACTACCAAGCAGTACCTATGGAGGTTGGGCAAAGAACCTATTTAGGAAACAGGCTCTGCAGTACTGCTGTACCAAATCTAGCATCACCTCTGGATTGCAAGTCCAGGCTGTAATGCTTTGTGAAGGTGTGTACCGTTTTCCATGTAGCTGCTTTACAGATTTCCAGTAGCAGAATTTCTCTTGAAGCTGCCACTGAAGCAGCTGTGCCCCTGGTGGAGTGTGCTCTCAGGCCCAGAGGTACCGGTTTACCCACCTCACTATAACAAAACTGTATACATGCCACTATCCAGCGAGCAACTGTACGTTTTGTTGCAGCTCTGCCCTTACCAACTTCACCATGTGGGAGAAAGAGCTGTGATTGTCTTGTTCTGTAAGACTTGGTTCTGTCAATGTAGTGGCTAGTGCCCTTTGACATCAGGGAATGAAGTCTCCTTTCTGGAGACTGGAGTTGTCTGTAAAAAGACAGTGATAGACTGATTCAAGTGAAAATCAGACACTGTACTACATTGGGAAGGAATTTTCTATTAGTCCTAAGACCATCTTGTCTCTGTGGAATGAGATGTAGTCCACATCTGTGCACAGGGCTTGTAATTCACTGATCCTTCTAGCTGAAGTAATGGCAACCAGGAAAACAGTTTTCCAAGTGACATACTTTAAATCTGCGTTTGCCATAGGTTTGAATGGTGCATCCACGAGTTTAGCAATGCAAATATTTAGATTCCAGGCTGGCACCGGTTCCCTTAGGGGAGGGTGCAGAAGATTTAGGCCTTTAAAATATTTTCTAAATATTGGGTGAGAGGCTATAGACCTCTCCTTACGCACTGACAGATAAGCAGAGACTGAAGCTAATTGGACCTTGCGGATGGAAGGCTTCAGACCTAAAGAATGTAAATGTGTAAGGTAATCTACTGTAGAAGAATAGCCAAATCAGCCCTGAACGGGCTCACACCCTTACCTGTACACCATAAAGTAAATATTTTCCATTTAGAGGAATATGTTTTCTTAGTAGAAGGCTTCCTGGAACCCTTAAGCACTGTCAGCACCTGTTCTGATAGGTTAGTAAATTCTAAGTCCTCAAGAGCCACGCCTTGAGCCTCAATGATTTGAGATTGAGGTACATGATCCTGCCCTGAGAGGAGGTTAACAGATTCTGCCTCCTGGGTAGATGGATTGGGGGAACCACTGACAGAGACAGAAGAGAGTACCAGTGTTGTCTCGCCCAATCCGGAGCTACCAGTATCATTTTTGCTGGTTGGGATCTCAATTTCAGTAGGGTCCTGAATATCATAGGAAAGGGAAGGAATGCATAAAGAAACTTCCCTGTCCAATGCAGGGCCATGGCATCCAGGGGAACTGTGCCCCTTAGAGGAGGCCTGCTGCAACAGAACATTGGAAGCTGGTGGTTTTCTGTGGAGGCAAAGAAATCCACCTCTGGAATGCCCGATTTCCTGAAAAATTGTATTGCGTACCTGAGTATTCAGGCACCACTCGTGGTGGTCTTGACTTATCCTGCTTAGAGTGTTTGCCAGCACATTGTCCTTCCCTGGAAGGTGTATGGCTGACAGGGATACTCCCATGGAGTATACCAGGGACCACAGTTTCATTGCTTCTGTGCACAGCAGATGTGACCTGGTACCTCCTTGCTTGTTGATATAGTACATGGTTGTGGTGTTGTCTGTTCTGACTTGCACTACCTTGTTTTGCAGGTAAGGAGCAAATGTTTTTAGAGCCAGGTAAACAGCCCTGAGCTCCAAGAGATTTATGTGCAACAGAGACTCTTGAGGGGACCAAATGCCACTTGCTGTGTGCTCTAACATGTGTGCCCCCCAACCTAGAAGAGAGGCATCTGTTGTGAGAATTACTGAGGATTGTTCCCTTATAAAAGGTACACCCACCCTGAGGTTGTGCTCGTCCAGCCACCACTGTAAAGCCTGGACTAAACTTTTTGCGACTGGAACCAGTTTGGACATAGGATCCTTCTTTGAGACCAGTACTGTGTAGGTGGAACTGGATCCCTCTCATTTGGAACCTGGAGCCCATTACCACTGCAGTGGCAGATGCCATGTGACCCAGTAGCCTGAGAAATTCTCTGGCTGATTTGGGTCTCCCGGACACAAAGGATTTTGCATTTGCAGAATGCTTGTCACCGTCTTGTGGCAGGAGGGCTCTGCCCTGTCTGGTGTTTAGTTCTGCACAATAAACTCCAGCACCTGGAGTGGTACCTGCTGAGATTTCTTCATTTATTAGAATCCTAGGGACTCTAGTATAGATTTTGTTTGTGCTAGTGACTGTACTGCATGCTGCAGAGACTGTGCTACTACTAACCAGTCGTCCAGGTAGGGGAAGACTGTTACACCTTGTTTTCTCAAAAACTCTACCAACACTGATAGGCACTTTGTAAAAACCCTTGGTGCTGAAGTTAGTCCAAAAGGGAGGGCTGCAAACTGATAATGGCCTGAAGCCAGCCTGAATCTCAAGAATTTTCTTTGAGATGGTCTGATGGGAATGTGAAAATAAGCATCCCTTAGATCTAGGGAGGTTAGCCAGTCTCGCTTTTGCAAAGAGGGAATGATTATTGCAAGAGTGACCATTTTGAACCTTGGTTTCAAAATGTGCTTTTTCAGAAGTCTTAGATCCAAAATAGGTCGCAAATCCCCATTTTTCTTCCTTATGAGGAAGTACCTGGAATAAAACCTTTGCTCCTGTTTATTCAAGACACTCTCTACTGCTTTGATTGCTAGCAGATGCTTTACCTCTGTTTCCAACAAAATCCTATCTGAAGCTGTTGTTGGAGCAAAGGTTCTTGTTCTCAGCTTTGGAAATGATTTGAAACAGAGTGCCAGACCCTGGCTCACTACCTCCAACACCCACTTGTCTGTGGTGATGGAATGCCAAGCATGAAGGTAATGAGCCAGTCTGCCACCTACTGGTGGTCCTGTAATAGGGGATACGACCTGCACTAGCCCATCAGGGATTCTGTGCGGGCTGAGCCTGAACCTATGGTGCAGGAGCCGCACTTCTCATGGCTCTCCTGCCCTTCCTCTAAAGTAACCTCTGGCCTGCTACTGAGGCTGAGAGGCTCTGCCTGAAAGAAAGGTCTGGGGTAAAACCCCTACCCCTACCTCCCTTACTCTGGAGTCTAAGACGGGATGGCCTATCCTTGAATTGCTCTGATAGGTGGATTTATATTCCTCCACCTTCTTCATGTATGCCTGTGTTTTATCCCCAAACAAGAAGTTGTTTCCAGGGAAAATCCATTGCTTTGGCCTGGGTGTCTAAAGTCAGGTTGGTGGCTCTAAGCAACGAAACCTCCTAAGTGAAACAGACAAAACCATTAACCTGGATGCAGTACCATTGGCATCCACTGCCATATGAAATTGGTACTTGGCAGCATCAAGTGCAGCCCTTGCTGTATCCTGCAAGTCTACAGCCACTTCACCTGGGACCTTATCAGCCAAAGCTAGAACTGTGTTCCATAGAGCTTTTGGCACTGCACTGAATATGCCATGTAATTGGCCTACCTAACTAACAAAGAAGCAGCCTTACCCTTTCTTTCCCATAGCATCCATTTTTCTTGAATGTTTGTCTGATGGATGGGTATCCAAAGGGATCCTGGCCTTGTCACTGGCAGCAGGTTGTACTACTCCCTCTGGATCAGGATGAGTAAACAGAAAATCAGCTGTAGTTCTGTCCAGCTGATATTTCTTGTCAGCTTTCTTATCCGCACCAGGGATAGAGGCTAGAGTTTTAAAAATCTGCACTGCAGCCTTTTTTTAAGGACTGGTGCATGGGCAGAAGCAGACATTTCGTGGGGGTTAACCCCATCATATCCAAAAACTGACTCCTCCATATCCTCTTCTGTTTCCTGAAGAGGAAGGTTCAGAGTTTCCACCATGCTCTCAACAAAAGCATAGTGGGAGGAGTATTCCTCAGGACCCTTAGGAGGGGACCCAAATTCTTGCTCAGGGGAGACCTCTGGATCTATAGGTTCCCCTTCAAAGTCATCCTCCTCCTCCTCCCCATACACTTCCAGCACTTCTTGCCTTGCTGGGGCTGTAGGAGGAACTGGGGCAGTTGGCATAGGAACCGGTATTGCACCCTGTAGAGCTTGTAACACTTGTAGTGCCTTAGCAATGTCCTCAGCCAAGGGCATAATATGCTTGTCTGCTGGGAGCTCCTTAGCCTTTTCAGCCGGAGGCGCAGCAACATGTTTTTCTTTAATGGAACAGGTTCAGAGCCTGTTTCCACAGTCTTTTTTGTTTTACCTTGTTCAGATTTATCTGAACTTCTGTCAGGATCCTTGATTTTACCTCCATCCTTTTTGTGGGAAAAGGAAGAAGCAGATTTATCCACACTAGAAGCAGAAGCCATCTCTTCTAAAATTTTGGACCTTTTCTTTAATGTTTTAGGACAAAAGGTCTTACAAATATCACAACTGGCAAATATATGACTTGTACCTAAAAAAGAAATACACAGTGTGTCTATCTGCTTTTGCTATAAGTTGCCCACAGACTCACAACATTTAAAACCTGTGGGTCCTGTGCGTTTTTTAGGTTTATCTAAATGGACCTCTGACATTGATAGACAAAAAGATTACTTCACAAAAAATGTTATTTAAAGTACCTCGGAACAGGAGGTTCTTTAAAATAGCTACCGCTAACGGTTCCTGAAACCAAGCGCTATTTGGTTCCTGAAGAAAAAGGAACCAATAAAATACAGAAATTTAAACAAAACTAAAGCGGTTCAAGGAACCGATCACTAAATATATAGAAAACTGAGGTAAAAAAAACTCCCAAATAGACGCAGAACCCTCGGTTCCAAGGAGCCGTGAGGGAACCGCGAATAGAGACAAAAAACTACTAAAATACTAATAAACTATACTAAACAATGTTTCTAAGGCAGCAATTTAAATTTAAACTAAAAATGAGCACTTATCCACAGATACTTTATTCTGAAGACAGTTCAAGGAGAGCTCTCCGGGACGTCCTTACTAGGCAGGCGGAGTAAAGAATCTGAAGCACTCAGAGTGCAACAGTTGCTAGGGCAGCAGTTTGAAAGTGGCATAGAGACAACTGAGAGTTCCATAATTTGCATAAAATTCCATTTCTCGGGCAGTTCAACACTGGAGGCTGACTGCATTAAGTTTAATCATAATGAGTGATTCCTGGGGTTAGAAGTATTAATCCCAATCTGAAATAAAATCGCTGCAAACCAGAGCCATAACCCCAGCCAGCACTGTGGCATGCACCCAGCTGGCAAACTCACCAGTGGTGCACAGAGCACATCCCTGCTCTCTTCCTAGAGGAACACAAGTCTTTGATCTGGTCAAAGTCCAGCAGCAGAGCCCGAGTTGCATCACGTACCCGACCGGCCTGCATAGCGCAAGTCCCACAAGTCACAGGACTGCTGGATCTCAGCTCTTCCATTGTACTGTACTAAGTGAGTGAGACTGCATACAGAAACTCCCGCCCAAGAGAGAGGACGAGTCTTGCCAGAAAACACCAGGCCCTGGATCTAGTGAGCAGAAATTGGGCAGTTTGGCGTGTCAGTGGGGACGAAGAGGTCCAGTTCTGAAGGCTCCACCTTTTGAAAAGGTCATCTACTATGCCTATAGTAGCTCCCTTTCATAAGCCTGAGACCAACAGCAGCTGAGGCAGTCGGCTAGGGTGTTTTGAACTCCTGGAACATGAACCACTGTGAGTTCCTGGCTGTGCTCCACTGCCCAGTACCAGACTCTCATGGCTTCTTTGCAAATGCGGTAAGAGTGTGTGCCCCCTTGCTTGTTGATGTAGAAGACCACTGGCATTTTGTCCCACTGGATCAGCAGGGGGGCCTGGCAGGTTGAACGCCTGTAAGGCATACAGAACAGTTAATCTCCAACACATTTATGTAGAGATTGCATTCCGAAGAGGTCCAAGTCCCTCTTGTCTGATTGTCTCTGAAATGCGCACCACACCCTAATTCCAAGGCATCTGTTGTCAGGATCTGCGGAGGACTGGGACTTTGGAAGGGAGCCCCAGATTCTAACTGGGAAGGGGTGAGCCACCATTCCAGAGTCTGATACACTGCTTTAGAGACTCAGACTGGCTGTTCGAGGTCGTCCACGCTGGTCCCATTGAACCCTGAGGTTCCACTGGAGAACCCTCATGTGCAGACGAACTAAGGGAACTGTTACAATAGCGGCTGCCATGTGGCCTAGCAGCTGCAGTACCATTCTGGTGGGAATCTGAGTTGTGGAGATAACCTTCCAAGCCAGTGCCCTTAGTCGATCTGCCCTGTCTGAGGGAAGGAAGGCTCTCCCTTGGACAGTGTTCTCAAGACTGCCCCTATGTACTGTAACCTCTGGGTGGGCTGGGAGATGGCTTGGGAAGGTTCAAGGTAACCCCAGACACTCGGAACAGGTGAAAGGAGTCTTCCAGAGAGTGACACAGCAGATCTTTTGTGGGAGCTGTTAATAGCCAGTCGAGGTAAGGGTAGACATAATGCCCCTAACTCTTGAGAGCTGCTGCCACTACAGCCAGGCACTTTGTGAAAACCCTGAGTGCCGAAGAAAGACCGAATGGTTGCAATTTGAACTGGTAGTACTGTCCCTGGAATGTAAAGTGGAGGTCTTTTCTGTGGAATGACAGTATCTTTATGTGCATGTAGGCGTCCTGCATGTCCAGAGAACAGAGTCAGTTCCCTTGGCAAAGCATGGGCAGCGATCCTGGCAGTTTCACCATCCTGAACGTTTTGTCTTCGATTAAAGTGTTCAGTTGACTGACGTCCAGGATGGGATGAAGGTCTCCTGTTTCAGGATGAGAAAGAAGTGGGAGTAATATCTCTTTACTCTGAGACGGTGGCACTGCTTGAATCGCTTTTTGGCTCAGGGAGCTTGGATTTCTGCTCTGATGAGGCCTACATATGAAGGGGAGCAAAGGGAGGGAATAGATGGGTTGTCTGAAGGGATCTGGTTGAATTCAATGCACCCGCCTATGATCTTGAGTACCCACTGATCTGTGGTGATACTGGACCAGCCACTGAGGTAAAGGGAGAATCTTCGGCCTACTGCCTCCCCCTGCAACTCCGTCGGAGGAGGGGGGCAGGCAGGAAGTCATGCCAAGGTTGTTGGAGTGGGCAAGGCAGCTCTGGTGTTCTTAGCGCTTTTAGGTCCCTGTGTTCCTGAGGACAGGAGGGTACCATTTCTTTTATAGACCACCCTTTGCAACTGTCGCCTTCCTTGTTGGCCCTGCTGCCTGCGAAAAGAGTGACATCTGGATGTGGCTGGTTCAGATCTATACATTTTGTGGACCTCCAGAATCTGCCTTACCAGAGTCCCGTAAACCAGTTATCAGCTTTTGGCCTCCTCACCAAAAAGGACTGGATGCTGGAAAGGGCATCCAGGATGGTGTCCTGCAGATCCTGGCGGAATCCTGAGACCCTGTCAGAGTGGCATCTAGGCATATCTGTGGCCACAGCCCTGACAGCAGTGTCTGCAGAGTCACATGAGCACCTAAGACGTGCTTACTCACATCAGCACGGATTGAAGGACTGCTAACAGTTCAGTCTTGTTGGCAGAGTCAGGTTGTGACTTGGCCAGGTTCATGAACTTATTCCATAGTGGTTTCTGGTACATCACCACATGTGCCAAAAAATTAAGTGACCTGACTACACAGGTGGCTGAGAAATACACTCTATGGCCCAAACGGTCCAATTTCTTGGACTCCTTATCTGGTGACTGGGAGCTCATATGCTTCAGTTGCTGGGTACTTCCATGGACAGCCATGAGGATCATAGAGTCCGCCTTAGGAGGCTTGCTCAAGTGTGGTTCTCCCCTTGGCATCCTATAGAAGTCAGCCAGCCTGTTTGGGGACTGCCAAGGTCATGGAGGGGTGCTTCCAGGCTACCTCTGTAATGTCCTGGAAGGGCTCCACTAAGGGTGGGACGACTAAGGGCTTTGGGTCAGTGGCCCCGAAGAACTCTGCCAAACACCAACTCTCAAGGTACAACTCTTCTGTCTCCCACTGGTTTAAGAACTGGATGGGTCTCATTATATCCAGAAAGGGGGGTCATCCGGAAGGGACCTCTGAGAGTCCCTACTATGGTCTGAGGATGGAAGTGACAGGTCATCCTCTGAGGAGTCATAGGAGGAGCTGCCTCTGGAGGATCCTTCTGAGAGGACATGATTTGGGCATCCCTGGAAGAGGATCTGGATGAGGCTGACGATTACGCCATTACGCTGGTGACCCATGTCCCTCATCCCGAAATCGGACGTTCTAGCGTCAGGAGGGCGGACGTGGGACGCTGGGGGGCTGTCTAGGAAGGGCCGGTGATGGGGTCCCGCGGGTTGGGGACAGCTCCAGTACCTAGGCAAAAGATCCCCTTTAATGGTATTCCACCAGCTATTGAACAGGGCCTTGACCTCAACCAAAGAGACGACAGGGCCTGGCTAGGTGCTGGTACCGGGGTAGGGGCATTAGGGGCCCCTGACAGTCCTTGCAGTATAGTTTCCTCTGGTGTTGGGTCAGATAGTACCTTCTTGATGGGCATCAGCCCTGGCGGGGCAGTGTCCTCTGGCGTCAGGTTCTCTAACGTCTGGTCATCGGGCTCCCAAGGGGGAGGTGGAGGTGGAGGGGGTGGCACCTGGTCTCGGGTATCCTCAGAGGCATCAGGTCCCCGGACATTTGGTCTGTAGCCAGGTTCTTATTCAGGCCCTGTGGAACTGGGGAATAGAGGGCGACGTCTGGTCCAGCTCCGTAGCAGAGTCAGAGGGCGCTGAGGCCAGACGTCGGGCCCTTGGCCGACAACCGCCTGGAAGCAAGTGATGCTTCTTCTGGTGCTCGCATTTCTGGCATCCCCTGGTGTTGTCAGATGACGCTGAGGGACTATGGCCTTGCAGACGGCAGGTTCTGACCTGCCGCCTAATGAAGAATGCACCTGCCCTGCTGACTGAGACCCTAGCACATGCTTTTGGGGTCAGAGAGCCAGGGACACAGGGGCTTGAGAAAGGTCAAACCTGTAAGACTCCCACCATGCGCCAGAGAAGAATCAGGGGCTTCCTCAACTGTGACCCTGGGAGAGCCAATGAGGGCTGAACCTGACCTTGTGCCAGAGGTCGAAGACTTGGAAGTCTTCTGTGGGAACCTAGCACGGGATTCTGAGCTGGATCTGTCCTTGTCCCGATGATGGTGCTTCCTGCTTCATTTCTTTTCTCTGGTGGAGGAGACCTTAGCCGAGGAGGAAGACGAACTGTGCCCCGACTAGGTCTTCTGCATGGCAGCCACTTGCTGTTCAAAGAGGTACACTTTCAAGGTGTTCAGGCAGTGGATTCAGGTCCTCCTGTTGAAGTCTTGGCAGTGTGGGCAGTCATCTGGCCTGTGGTCGGGGCCTAGGCAGAGCTCGCAAGCTGAATGGCCATCTTTTGCCGGGATTTGCTTGCTACAAGCAGACTTCGATTTCTGCCACTCTGTTGAGGAAAATGGCTGGAAGACATACACGATGGACTAGTACTTTGAGAAAAAAGGTAACTGCGCGAAGTGCGAAAATGGTGGTAGACAGTAGACTGGAAGCAAGAGGCATCAGTGGAGCTAATATGCACGGGTCGACGGGCGAGAAAAAACTGATGGGTTGACGGGGACTGCCCCTTTATACCATGGGTGATGGGATGGGCAGACTTCAGGGGCTGTCCCCCATTAGATTGCTAGCTAGAATTTTTCCATGGGGTCCTAGTGCCCAGTGACAGTCCTAATGGTGTTACCTGCTACAAGAGCTCTATCTCAAAGTGAGATCACTAGCTAGTGGCAGGGTTTTCTCCTCCCCAGTGAATCCTCCTCACTATTACAAACTGATTTGGTAAAAGTTGTTTAGGTCCAACCAAATCCCCTTTTACAGGGTAAGAGACGCCCCATGTTCCTTAACCCATGGGTATGCACCCCATTTACGGTAACTAGATGCATGTGCTCCCTCATGTTTACAGGCATGCTTTCAGGGATACACAGTGCACCCACCTCCTTTTGAGGGACATTTTGCTCACTCTGTACCGTTTTAGGACACTGTATAGGAAGATGCCCTGGCTGTTTACAAAACCAGCATTCATCATTTCTTTTATCCAAGAAATCCCGTTTTGGTAACTTGGGACTTCCCCCTTTCTGCAGGGGTAGTGAGGGTTTTAGCTGCCCTAAAGGCGTGCTTTTCCCTTTTTGCTCTGCAGTACCTGCTCCCCCACTTCCTTTCAGAACAGGCCTGCTCCTGGCATAGCGATTAGAGAGCTCAGCAACTTGCTGTGCTGTTTTTGGATCCTGGTCCTCCAGCCAGGTTTTCAGCTCTGCTGGGCAAGCCCAAAATAACTGCTCTAGTAACACAACCTCCTCAATTTTCCCCACAAAGTTTGCTTCCATCCCCTCCCACCTACGTTTCAAAAACTGATGTTGCTTTGTGGCGAGTTCCTCAAAGCTCATGTCAGGACTTTCTCGGAGTTTATGGAATTTAACCCTGTAGGCCTCAGGAGTTCGTTCATACTTTTTAAGTAAAGCAGTTTTAAGTTTCTCAGTCTGTGGGTCACTCTGGAGACAGGAAATGGCACCACAATCCGCACGGAGGTTGTATACAGATCCCTGTCTTATGGGTAGGAAATGGATAAGGAAATGACAGGAGGCATCCTTAGAATGGCAGAAAAAGGGCAGATATTGTTGATAGGGACCTGAATATGCCAGATGTTAACTGGAGCACCTTTGCTGCTGCCACATCCAAGAGCAGGGTAATTCTTGATGCCCTACAGATGGCATGCCTCAGACAGCTAGGGTTGGAACCCACTGGGAGGGAGCAATCTTACACCTGGTACTCTCAAATGGGGATGGAGAGAGGATCTCAGATTTAGAAGTGGATAGCCATCTGGGACAAGTGACCACCAAACAGTGTGGTTCATGATAAACACATCCGTAGAGTCAAGCCATACAAAAGCAGGGTTCTGGACTTTAGGAGGGCTGACTTTGGCAAAATAAGAGAGTGCCTCAGAAAAGAACTAGCAAATGGACAAGGAGGAGGATTGGAGGAACAATGGGGAAACATCAAAACTGTCATCACAGAGGCAACAAGCCTTTGTGTGAAGCAAATAAAAAATGATGGAAAAAAACACTATGGTTCTGAAAAGCGGTGGTGGGGAAGGTTAGGGAGAAAAAGACAGCATTCAGGAAGTAAAAGACACACAGAAGGAGCAGGACAGAGAACTGTACCAGTTAAAACAGAAGGAAGGGGAAGGCAGTCAAAACAGCAAAGGCCCAAACCGAGGAAAAGATAGTCAACTCAGTTAAGAAGGCGGATAAAACCTTTATACAGTATGTACATTAGGGAGTGAAGAAAAGGACGGGAGGGATAGTGAGGCTTAATGGGGGGAGGCAGAGAGTGACAGTGAAAAAGCAGGGATACTGAATGAATACTTCTGTTCAGTATTCACAAAAGAAGAGGGGAGGTACCTAAACCAAACAACAGACGACTCTGAAATGGGGTGGGTGGGTCAATACCAGTCCATTCACAGAAGAATGGGTCCTGATGGATTCACCACAGAATTCTAAAAGAACTAAGGGAGAACTAGTGACACCACTGACTACCTTTTTTAACAAATCATGGGAGGATGGTGTGGTACCCGAGGACTGGAGGAGGGCGGATGTGATTCCCCTTCACAAAAGTGGGAGCAAGGCAGAGGCAGGAAACTATAAATCTGTTAGTTTGACCTCAGTGGTAGGGAAAAGGATAGAATCACTTCTGAAAGAAAGAACTGTTGAGTATCTAGAGGCCAGCGGGGCACAGGACCCAAGGCAGCATGGATTCACAGCGGGAAGGTCATGTCGGACAAATCTAATAGATTTCTTTGACTGGGTGATCAAAGTAGTAGACCAGGGAGGGGCTGTGGAGGTGGTTTACCTAAAGTTTCACAAGGCATTTGACACAGTCCCAAACACAAGATTAATTAACAAGTTAGCCAGCTTGGGAGAGGTCTCAGAGTGGTAGCCAGGGTAAACAATTGGCTAGACAGCAGGACACAGAGGGTAATAAGTAAACAGAATCCACTTAAGAAAGGCATGGTTACTAGCGGGTACAGCAGGGTTCACATTGGGACTGGTCCTCTTCAATGTCTTTATTGGTGACATTGCAGAAGGACTGGAAGGAAAGTATGCCTCTTTGCAGATGACACAAAGATCTTCAACAGGGTTGCTACATGGGGAGAGGAAAGGATGAGAAGGAACTTGGCAAGGTTGGAGGAATGGTTAAAAGTATGGCAGCTTAGATGCAATGCAAGTAATGCACCTGGGAAACAAAACCCAGGGCACAGTACACAATGGGAGGGGTACTAACAACAACAGAAATGGAAACGGACCTGGCGGTAGTCATATCAGATGACCTAAAGGTAGGCAAGCAATATGAGAAGGCAGTAAAGGAGGCTGGGGATCCTGGGATGTATAGGGAGCAGCATCACTAGTAGAAAACAGAAGCTGTCATCCCTCTGTACAGACAGTTAGTGAGACCCCATCTGAGTATCATGCTTAGTTCTGGAGACCCCATCTCTGCAATGACATAGACAGGATGGAGGCAATCCAGAAGAGGACAACTAAAATGGTGCAGGGTCTGCACCAGAAGCCATATGAAGAGAGACTAAAGGAGCTTAATATGTATATCCTCGAGGAAAGGAGGGAGGACATGAAACAAGTATGTCAAGGGAATCAACACCAAGGGCAATGTGAGGAAAAACAGGTTATTCACCTGTAACAGTAGTTCTAGGAGTGGTATATGTTGTTCATCCACACACTTTGGCATGTCCCCTTCCACTTTAAGATCAACCAGATGTCTTCAAGCTGGTTCCTCCCACCCACCACCCGGTGTTATATACTTGCTCCGCCCATGACACCAGATCTTGAGCCGGCTAGAAGCCAGGTGTTGTGGTCTGCAGCTGAAGAGGTTGGGTGGGTCTGTGTGGATGAACAACATATACCACTCCTAGAAATGAAAATTATGTACCTACCATAATTCCTGATCTTTCTGTGTATCTTCACCATTCATCACCTTTGGGTATGTCGCGGAGGTCATGACCACGCTGGAGTTTTTGGGATGGGCGGAGTCGACGACTGTTGGCGCCACCTTGAGGCCGAGCATATCAGTGGCAGCCAGGTTGGCCTTTAGGTGCGACTCCGCCTTCCTGCCAGTTCTAAGTCACCGTGAGAGTAAGAAAGGGTTGGGAGGGAGGGACAAAGAGTCCAAGGACAGACAAAGGAAAAGATATACAAACTAAAAGGAGAAATAAACGATGGAGAGGACAGAAGGAAGTTAGAAATCTAAGGAGATTGGGAGGGCCCCAATCTCTGGAAGCAGAAAGAAGAGGGAAGGAGGGAAAAATTAGAAATAGGGAGGAGGAGGACATACCCTAAACCTTTGACCTGTCTCCAGATTGTATAGGAACTGTGAAGGAGTAGCCAGAAGGCTGAACTGCCAGAATTCAAGGCACAGAATCACTGGCAATAAACTCCGACATAAGCAGAAGCGGCGATTCTGGAAGAAAAGACAGGATACAGGGCTATACTCCCCCTGAAACCACATATCTGGAGGTGAGAAATGAAGTTTCTTAAATTAATTTGAGGGATGAGTCCTTAAGGACAAGAATGGAGTAGGATAGAGAGAAAAGGAGAGAGGGCAACCACCAACTCCCACCCCCAAGGGGTGGAGCCGAAGCATTGAGAAGAAAGTGCCCCCTTCCCCTCCTGACAGGAAGTAAAAAGTCCCTCTGTGTGCCCAAGGTCACCCCGCTTTTGACCAGTGGAAAGGATGGGGGGGGGGAAGAGGGGCACACAGAGGGAGAGGAACCCAGAGACTGAGGCCCCAGGGGGATGGAGGGTGGTATTGTGATGAATGGTGAAGATACACAGAAAGATCATGAATTACAGTTGGTATGTAATTTTCATATCTTATCTGTGTCAATCTTCACCATTCATCACCTTTGGGTGAGTACCGGACCCCCCCCCGGAGGGGAGCCCTAGACCCTAAAGGACTAAGTCCCTTAGCTCTCAGTGGGTGAGACACTGGGAGAACCTTTACGGGTCTGATGAGACCAGAGACTGGGGTGAGTGAGACAGGGACCCCCCCCCGGAGGGGGCAGGAGGTTGCCCTGACAGACGCCATCTCATCCTATGGGAGAAAAGATGGGTTCTCTGGTACGCGGAGGAAATTGCCCTACACTGGGCCAAGGATGACAACCGGGAGAGATGCAGCCATGCTGTCCGACTAGTGCAGATCGCTGTTCCCTATGATTCTGGAAGCTACCTCGTTGGAGTCTTAAGATGCCCTCTCTTGGTGCCTTGCTAGCGCCAGGCCACATGCAGAGAGCACAATGTCTTGTCTGGTTACCTCCATGTCAGGCATAGAGGCTAGGAGTTGACCTAGCCTGGACCGCAGAAACCTATCATAGGTAGCATAGTGGACCTGATGTGCAGAAATTGAAAGATGCAACCATGCTGAGAAGAAGGCCTTCTCCCCCAGAAGTCAAAATCCATGGAATCTTGATCTGGGGGCCAGTCACGGTGGAGGGCGCGAAGCTCGTTGGGAGTGTACAGCTGCATCAGTCCTGACTGAGGATGAGGCATATGATCTGGGAGCACGGGGGGGGGGGCACAATACCTCTGGCTGAGATCCCTAGGGGCTGGGACTCTGGAAAAGGGCCTTTGCCAGAATCGTAACGATGACTCCTGGAACGGAGCAGACCAGGCGGACACTACAAGGGTGTCCGCACTGAAATTGCCTAGGAAGGCGTGTCGAATGCTCCAGATTGTGGCAAGCGGGTGGGGTGACATGCGGATTCTCCATCATCCTCATGAGGAAACGCTGATACTCTGCGAGAGCAGCAGCAGGAGAGATGTGGACAGAGGACTCCTCTCCCCCTGAAGAGGGGGATGAGGAAGTGGAGGACCTCGGAGATCCAGGGGTTGGCTGCTCAGGGTGATGGCGAAACACCTGTCTGTCCATGGCCTTAACATACGAAGGGAAGTGAGCAGCCGCATCCCTGAATTGCTCCCTGGAGAGAGGTCCCCAAGAACCAAGAATGCCTGGGAGCACAGAAGAAGGTGAGAGGAGGGTGGGGCAACGCCAACGTGGAGAGACAGTCCTCTGTCTGGGCAAGAGGAGCGTACCAGGAGCCTCAGAGAATAAGGGGCTCTGAAACCCACAGCCAACAGCTGATCAACCATACTGGAACTGCCTAGGCTGTACCTCTGAAGATTTGCCCCGTGAGGTGACCGGGACCTTGAACTCCAAAAGGACAGTCTGTACCCACCAAAGACCAAGGTTCTCTCGAGGAGACCTAGAGAGAAGGGCGGGGGTCCATGCTACGACTCCTTTCCGAACCCAGGTGGGTCCCGAAAAAGGGTCGCCGCATCAAACCCTGACCCGTCGACTCCTCCGAGTCTGAAAGAGCCCTCCTCCTCACACACAGCAGCCTAGGCAGCTGATAACCCTGGTCAGTCCCAGAGGGGATCACCCAGGGAGTAGCACCCTCACCTCCCATGGGTGCTCGGACTGGCCCTAAAGTTGGGCGATCCAGGCACACCACCTGAGAGGGTACCACAATTGAGGGGGGCAGAAAACCATCCGAGCTCAGGCTGCAGAGCAACAGTAGCCTGCACCACTGCCTGCTGGTCAGCACCCCTGACCCTAGACTCGGAGGCAACTGCCAGCCCTTCAGAGGGAGACTGGCTCCGGTCAACCGAGGAAACTATCAAGGTGTCCACGTGGGTCGCCAACTCCAAAGAGTCAGACAGCCGGTCCAAACCAGACTCGGACACCGTCTCAGAGGAGGTAGAGACCGAAGTCTGGTGCCAGACTGTACGAGGGGACACCGCTGCTGTCCGCCGGGGGCGCCAGTCCGGTGTCTGCACCAGAGCTCCGCATCAAACTCTCAGTGGTACTGTGAATAGTGCCTGAAAAAGACAAGGCGCCGAGGCGGTACAAAGCGAGTCAATGCCTGCCACGGCGCCATCCTGACCCATAGTGCTGCGAGCCACCAAGAGTAACAGGCGCAAGACAGACTCCCCTCTGGCGCAGAGGGCTAATCCCTCCCATGGTGCTGTGGGTCTTCACTTGGTGCCACAAGCAGCACCAGAGCTAGACACAGCACCGTCCCCAGCCTCAGCATGCGAACAGCACCGAGGCGAGAATCGGTCAAAGACGGCACCGTAGAACCTCCAACGGCGCCATCAGCACCATCGGTGCCACGAATGGTGGACAAAGCGGAGACGGCACTGAGCGGCAGACCGGCGCAGACCATGGCGCCATCCGGACCCACAGTGCCGCAAACGGCTCCAAGGCCTAAGATGGCACCGATGGACAACATCAACCCAGGCTTCCCAGGCCAAGGAAACTACACCGAGGGAGCCTTTGCCCCTGAAGGGGTGATTGCCAGAGCGGTGCCTCCCACTCGCCCCCGGGGGGGGGGGGAGGACTGGGCCTCCTGCACCGCGGAAGAGGCTTCTGCAATGGTGAGGCTACTAGGAGCAGAAGCCCCCCTCCTCCACGGTCCGCACAGAACCGGGAGGGGACCCGGAGGAAAGGCCGAGAGACCGCAGCTTGGCCTGACGAGTGAGCGCCCATCCCATGAAAGTCGGCAGAGCTCGTCCAACTTTCCACGCGTGTTGCTCGATGACACGATGGTCCATGGAGAAGCAGGTGTCACATGAATCGGGCCAGGACACTCGAGGCAACGATCATGCTGGTCGGTGGCTGAGTACTTGCGACCCGCCGCGGGCACCGTCATAGTGGGCGCCCCGTCTTCAATGATTTCTTGCCCCGACCGAGACATGATCCATGGCAAAACGAGTTAAACAAAGACTTGACGTCGCTGCCAAATAAAGAAAAGGAACAATCTTACCACAGAGGTGTCGAGTGGTGGCGAAAACGGAACCGGCAGGAAAAGTATTTCTCGGCGTCGATGACATGGAGTCAATAATACTAGGCCTCTTGATAGCAGCTCCTCATGAGGTGAGACCTCTATGGCGGAAGTGGCGTCGATAACACCTAACAGCCAACCCGCGAGCGCCACACAGCGCATCAGCCTCGAGGGCGGTGCCGACAGTGCGTCGACTCTGCCCACCCCAACAAAAAAGCTCCCAAGGGGTCATGACCTCCGGCCACATACCTAAAGGTGAAGAATGGTGTAGACTGACACATAAGATCTACTGTTACAGGTGAGTGACCTGTTTTGTTTTTTTTAGGAGAGTGGATATGTTGTTCATCCACATTCTTTGACAGACTCCTAGCAGTTCTCTGGGAGGAGGGAGGCAAGGCACACACCCCCTACTTAGGAAACAGATTGAAGACCTGAGACCCAAAAACTAGCATCCCGACATGACTCAAAGTCGATGTGGTAGTGGGTGATGAAGCTGTTTGCTGACTTCCAGGTAGCAGCCCGGCAGATTTCCTGGATAGGGATGTCCCTGGAAGCAGCCACCGATGCAGCAGTATAGTGGGTAGAATGAGCTCTTATCCATCTGGGAGGCCTTACCCATCAACTCGTAGCACAGACCTATGCATGATGTGATCCATCTTGCACTAGTCTGTTTTGCTGCAGGTATGCCAGAAGCAGCTTCAGTGTAGGTGAAAAACAGCTGGCGAACCTCTCCCAATTTCCTTCTCCTCTCCTTGTAATAGGAGAGGGCACGTGGTCGGTCCAAAGTATGGAGCCTGTACTGCCTCCTAGTGTAATTAGGTAGTATACTGGCAGGGTTAACACCTGGTTAAGGTGAAACTCTGACACCACCTTCGAAGGAATTTTGGTGGGGGCTATAGGACAACCTTGTCCCTGACCAGATAAGAGAGTCTACTGAAAGTGCCTGGAGCTCCCTGTCCTTCTGACAGATGTGATAGCCACCAGGAAGGCCATCTTCCATGATAAGTGTGACAACTCATTATGCATTAGTTCGAATGGCTTGCCCATGAGCTTTGCCAATGCCTGCAGAAGATCCCACGGAGGTGGAGGTTTACGCACCAGAGGGATGTGATCCAGGCATTTGAAAAGCGCACAATCACTGTCTTCTGCACAGTCATCTGACTGGCCACGCCGGTATTCAGAGATGGCTGTCAGGTGCACCCTAAGGGTTGATGACTTAGACCCCTTTGGAGAGACCAAGGTAGTTGAGAATGTTAGCCACTGGAGAGGATAAAGGGTCCAGGCCCTTGCCCTGACACCAAATGGAAAACCGTTTTCATTTGAAGGCATAACATTTCACCTTTCACCTCAGGGCCTGCAGCTAAGGTTGAGATCATCTGGATACCAGAACTGTCATGCCAGTCTGTGGCTACCAGGATCACCTTGAGGAGCACCTTGCAGATCAAGGGAAATGGAGGGAAGGCGTAGAGGAGGCCTGGGGTCCACAGCCTTGAGAAGGCATCTCCCTGCAGCGAGCCCTGCTAAGGGGGTGGGGGGTATGAAACAGCCTCAGCTTGGTGTTTTCCCTGGATGCAAACAAGTCCACCAACGGTTTGCCCCAGTGTGAGAACAGGCTGTAAACTACCTCTGGTTGGAGTGACCACTCATGGGATGTCTGGCCTAAGTGGCTGAGAGCAGCCACCCGATGGTTTTGAGACTCCTGCCACATAGATGGCTAGATCTGCCTCCAATTGGCTCACGAGGGTCCAGATGCAGAGCACCTCCCTGCACAGCAGATAGGAGTGCATGCCGCCCTGTTTGTTGAGGTAGTACATGGTTGTGGTATTGTCCATCTGGACTTGAACCACTTAACCCCAGAGCTGAGCAGTAAAAGCTGACAGTGCCAGTCTGACTGCTCTGAGCTCCAACAGGTTGATGTGGCATCGGGACTCCTCAGGGGTCCAGAGCCCGTGGGCCCTTTTGTCCCCCACGTGGGCTCCCCAGCCCATGAGAGAGGCATCGGTCATGAGGACGACCGTCAGCTCGGGACAGACAAATGGGATCCCTTCCTGCAACCATTCTGGGGTGGTCCACCATTGGAGAGCGTCCCACATCTTCTGGGTTATAGTGATCAGCTGCTTGAAATGACAATGGCGCTGAGTCCACTGGGTGGCCATCTCCCATTGAAGGGGGAGCATGTGCAACCAGGCCCAATGGACTACTGAGGTGCACACTGCCATGTAATCCAGAACGCGCAGAAAGTCCCAGGCAAGGCGCAATTGCCCAACCAGAAATGAAAGGAGGAAAGAACCTCCGCCCTGTGCACCGGAAGCAGAGCTCTGGCTTGACAAGAGTCTAGCTCTGCCCCGATGAAGCCCATCACCTGAGAAGGCATGAGTTCTGACTTGGCCTTGTTGATCAGGAGGCAGAGTTGGGAGCAGGTCTGGAGGGCCAGGACCCTGGATCTCTCCACCTCCTGTTGGGTGGGACCTGCTGGAGCCTATCGTCGAGGTAAGGATAAATCCTGACACCCCTGGACGCCTGACATGGGCTGCCACCACTGCAGTGCATTTGGTGAAGACCCATGGGGCCAATGACAGGCTGAACAGCATGTCTCGGAACTCGTGACAGGGTCCCTTCGTCCCTGAAGCAGAGGAACCGCTGATGGGATGGACAGATTGGGACGTGAAAGAACGCGTCCTGCAGATCCAGTGAACAGAATCATGTTTCACTCCAAGGATGGTATGATCTGGGACAGAGTGACCATCCGAAAGGTGCGTGACCTGAGATATTAATTCAAGTCATACAGATCTAGAATGGGGCACCAGCCCCTCGTCCGCTTGGCCACCAGGAAGTACCCGGAGACAAAGCCGGAGTCTGCTGGAGGATCCGCCACTGAAGCTACTGCCTCCTTGAGGAGGAGCTGAGCAACGTCGTCTCAGAGAGCCGGAGTCTGATCGGATACTCTTTCCTCCCCGAGGGGCACAGGCTTGGCTTGGATGGTACTGCTCGATTTCCAGAGGCAGTCCCTGACCGACCACTTCGAGAACCCATCTGTCCAAAGTGACAGTGGACCAGGCAGAAAGGAAGTGGCGGAGCCGGCCTCCCACGGGAGGACTCGGAGCTAAGGTGACGGGAGAGGGGTTGACAGCCCCCGCCCAATCACTGAGCAGGCTTGGAGAAGGAGGCGGCTCCAGGACCTGAACCTCTGCCTCCTTTACGGGCCTGAGAGGGCCGGGACGCCAAGATTGAGCCTGCTACTGTTGCCCACCTTGAAAGGACTGCTGAACCGCAGGGGAAGAATGCCGAAAAGGCTTCTTTTTCTTCTGCTGGCAGAGTAGTGTCCAAAGTGGCACTGGACTGCTCAATGCGCTGAAGATGACCAGCCACTCCTGGGCTGAACAGGTCGGTCCCTAGGAAGGGCATGTCAGCTGGTTTGTGCTGGGTATCTGCTGGGAAGGAGGAGAGCCTCAGCCAAGCTCTGCGATGAGAGGCAACTGCTGCAGCCATCGAACGGGCACAAGAATCCCCAGTGTCCAGGGCCATCTGAAGCTGCTGTTTGGCAGCAGCCGCCCTGATCCTGGACCTGCTTCACCGTGGTCTGCATGTCCCATGGGGAGATGTGGGAGGACTTCATTCAGAGACCCAAGAAGGGCATGAGAGAAGTGCACCATGATGGCCGAACTCCTGCCTGACGAAGCCCAAGAGGAAGCCACATAGACCTTTCTGGCTGAATGGTCCAAAGCTTGGACTCTCTATCAGGAGGTTGGTAAGTGTCAGCAGAACTGCCAGTACACGCCTGAACACAGAAGGGGTCACCAGGCTGTCAGCCAAAGGGTGCTCTGTGAACCCCACAAGGGACCCCATGGGTACCGCATACTTGTGGGTCATGCGGGCAGATGGAGCTGGACAAGAGGCAGGACACTGCCAGAGTTCTAAGGCCAGGCCAGAAATAGCCTTGGCCACATGAAAAGCCTCCATCGGGGTATCCGCTCTCCTAAGGATGTCCGTAAGAGGGTACACTCTGCCTTTTTCTGGATTGGCTCCAGGGGCATCCCTGTGGACTCAGAGATGAGGTGAAGAATGGCCTGAAGAGACGAGGGACCTTCCTCTGTCTTTAAGTCAACAGCTGATTCATCATCCCTAGGATGAGAATTCAAGCCGGTGATGTCCTAATCCGAGGAATCCGGATACCATGTCCGACGCAGGTCACCTTTGACTCACCGAGGGCGGTCCGGGGTGATCATGAGCGACAAAGACTGGGGAAGCCCGGTGTCCAGCCTATCTTCCTTGGAAGGAGCCTCCCACAGGCTGTTGGGCAGTGGTGAGCCCGTTTGGGCGAACTGGAGCTTACACGGCTCCGCGGGCTGGGGAACTGAATCGGCTCTGAAGGAGTCTGCTTCGGCCTAGGAGGTGAAAGTCAGGTAATGGCCGGTGTGGAAGCTGGAGCCTCTCCTCATCCGAGGAGGACGAAGACGACCGATGGCGTCGCCTCTTTTTAGAGCATTTATGGCTCTTCCTTGGCCTTCCGGACCTCGATAGAGATCGGACAGGCCGACTCGGTCGCTCAGGAGACACCGGCGGGACCAGTGATTTCCCAGGGTCAGGGACCACTTCCTCGATGGGAGTCCAGCAGTCATGGTCTCGTCATCTGGGAAGACCAAAAATTAGGAGTTCGATAGAGGGAATCGTCTACCGGAGTTGGCGATAAAGGATCGATCGGGTCGATGATGATCTCTACATTGTCGACCGACAGTTCAGTTGACTGACCAGGACGGCAAAGCGAAAAGCCAGTGGTCGAAGAAGCAATCTCGACTGAAGTCGAGATCGCTATTCCTGGGACCGAGATGTCTCCCGCTCCCATGAACTTCTCCATCGAGACGAAGACGATCCCGGATCCTTCTCCCGCTTATGGCATGCAGACATCTTCGGAAAGACCCAAAGCCTGGAAATCTAGTTGCTCAGGTACCGGTGTGAGGTGCAGGGATTGAAGGTCCAGATGGAAGACCTTTCCCTGATTGAGTGATATCAGGCCTGGGTGTGCTGGAAGCTGCTCCAGGGGCCTGCAGCTGAGGCGTTCTGGATATCAGAACTGGCACGGCCAGTCCAGGGCTACCAGGATCACCTTCACCTTGTCCCTCCTCACCTTGAGAAGTACCTTGTGGATCAAGGGAAATGGAGGTAAGGCATAGAGGAGACCTGGGGTCCATGGCCTCGAGAAGGCATCCCCCTGCAGTGAGCTCTGCTGAGAGGGGTGGGCATGAAAATGAAAATTACGTACCTACCATAATTCTTGATCTTCTTGGATGAAGTCTCCACCACTCATTCACACTTACGGAATCTACGCTGGAGGAGTGAGGACTCAGCGGGAGCAAACATTTTTGCAAGAGGGCCGGCGCTAGAGATGGAGCTGTGAGGAGCGGCGCAGCGAGCCTTGGCTCGTGCGGCAATGACTGTCTCGGCATCGACCCTCCAACCGTCTCAGTACCCCCCAGAGGAGGTGCAGTGTAACTAACCTAGAAGGATAGCCTAAGAAAAACCGGACACAAGATAGTCCGAATGACCCATATAAGAAGGGTCAACAAAAGTCTTCTACAGCCTAAACATTGAGGGAGTGAAGACCAATAAAAGAAGTGAGTCTGGGATGGTGGGTGGTGGAGACTTCGTCCAAGATCATAAAGAATTACAGTAGGTACGTAATTTCCCTATCTTCCTTGACATAAAGTCTCCACCACTCATTCACACTGATGGGAGAGTACTGAGCTAATAATCCCCCGAGAGGGTGGCAGGGGAAACCAAGAGCTCACAAATTTAGGACAAAAGTCTGTTAAGGATAGTCCTGCCAAACAAAAGATGTCACCGGGCATGGACATCCAGGGCATAGCGCTTGACGAAAGTATGCACCGAGCTCCAGATAGCCGCACTGCAAATGTCTGCAATGGGTATGTTGCAGATTTCTGCCAGGGATGCCGTGACTGCTCTAGTAAGAGTGGAGTGCACTCTGCCCTCCAGCTTAACTTGTGCCATGGAATACCAGTGGGCGAAGGCATGCCACCAGCCATGCCAAAATGCATCTGATAGCGACAGGTTGACCCAGGCCGGGTCTCGCTGAAGGAAACAGTTGTTGAGCTTTGTGAATTTCTTTTGTTCTATCCAAACACAGAGCTCTTTTGACATCTAAAGAATGAAGGGTACGCTCTCCTTCATTTTGGAAGTTTGCAAAGTAGGTAGATAGGACCAAAGGTTGGTTTAGATGGAATTCTGAAACAACCTTAGGGAGAAACTTAGGATGGGTCCTAAGAACTACTTTGTCCTTATGAAATACAGTATATGGAGGGTCTGTGACCAAAGCATGTATTTCAGAAACCCTATGGGCTGAGGTAATGGCGACCAGGCAGGCTGTTTTCCAAGGGAGAAATTTCAGCTCACAGGTAGCTAGAGGCTTGAAAGGCTTTCGGGTAAGCATGTCTAGCACAAGATTAATGTCCCAGGCTGCAACTGGATGTCTGATAGGATGTCTGGTATGCAGAATACCCTTAAGAAACCTCAACTTCAGGTAACTGAGCTAGTGACAAGGAAAGTACTAGCTCATGATGAGCTGAAATGGCACAAAGGTGAATTTTGACTGTAGAGTATTGTAGACCTCAATTTGAGAGGTCTAAGAGGTACTCTAGAACTTTATTTTGTGGGCAGGAAAAAGGATTCAAAGAGGATTTTGCACACCATAGAGAAAACGCTCGATTTGGCTGGTAAGTTTTCTGGTGGCTTGCGCACAGCCAAAAGAATATCTGAAACTCTCCGAGAGACATTGAACTTGTTCACCTCTATCTCTTCAGGAGCCAAGCGTAAAGGTGAAGCGACCTCAGGCTGGGATGGACCACAGGACCCTGGGTCAGAAGGTTTATCTGAAGGGGAAGTGCCTTCGGAAGGGTTGCTGACATACTGTTGAGTAACGGAAACCATATCTGTCGAGGCCAGAAGGGAGCAATGAGGATCATTTTGTCCCCCTGGGACTCGAATTTTAGAAGTACTCTCTGAATTAGTGGAAGAGGAGGAAGGCGTATAGAAAGCGTTATGTCCACTGCAGCCTGAACGCATCCTGACAGAAAATGCCTGGTCCTGGATTTCTGGAGCAGAAGAGAGAATTTTGTGTTGAGTGGGGATGAAAAAAGGTCCAGGTCTGTAGTTCCGTACTCTATGAATAGTGACTGAACTATGGTTGAGTCGAGAGACCACTCGTGAGGATCTGTCTCGTTCTGCCGAGACGGTCTGCCAGTTCGTTCTGCACTTCGGCAGGTAGACCACCTGAATTAGAGCCTTGTGCTCTAGGCACCATTCCTACACTTTCATTGCTTCCTGCATAAAGGGTAAGAGTGTACACCGCCTGCTTGTTGATGTAATGCATCACTGCTTTGTTGTCCATTTGAAGGAGAATGTTCTTGTGACAGAGAATATCCTTCACAGCCCGGACTGCATAATGGACAGCTCTCATTTCTAGGACGCTTATGTGAAGCTGGGGTCGTCCTGAGTCCACATACCTTGGTGTGGAGATTCTGACAGTGAGCTCCCCACCCAGTCAGGGATGCGTCCATGGTAATGGAAATATGATGATCCAGCGGAGCAAAGGGATACCCTTCCAGAAGGTTGTCCTCTTGCAACCACCAGGTGTGAGTGACCTCTTCAGAGGTTCTGTCACCTTAATGAGAAAGGACTGAGGGTGAGTGGTTGGGGACCACTGAGTACTGAGCATCCATTGAGAGGTTCTAGGGGTACAGTGAACACCGAGGATGCCATGAGACCCAGCATCCGTTGCATCGAGATAGCTTGAACGGAGCTGTTCTCTCTGATGTATCGGGCCATCTGTAGGATATTGCTCCTTCTGTCCTCTGGAAGGAAAGCTTTTGCACAGGAGGTGTTCAGAACAGTTCCTATAAAAAGGAGCTTCTGGGAGGGCTGCAACTGCGATTTCTTGAGATTTAGCAGGACTCCTATGGACGTGAGAAAGTCTGAGGCCGTGGCTACGGCGTAGAGAGTTTCTTGCCTTGAAGGAGTTGCTAGAAGCCAGTTGTCCAGATACGGGAACACTTGTATTCCGATTTTTCTGAGATGCACTGTGAGAATTGCACAACACTTTGTAAAAACTCGTGGTGCCGAGAATAGCCCAAAGGGCAGGACTCTGAACTGATAATGTTGGCCCAGTGCCACAGACCTTAGGTATTTGTGGTGCTTTGGGTGTATAGGAATATGTTGGTAAGCATCCTGCATGTCCAGGGAAGCTAGCCAATCGTGTTGATGAAGCAAGGGTAACAGGGTTCCTAGCGATATCATCTTGAACTTTTCCTCGAGAAGAAACTTGTTTAACTTTTTGAGGTCCAGAATGGGAAGCATGCCACCGGTCTTTTTCGGGACCAGGAAGTAATGGGAGTAGAAACCTATGTTTCGTTGGTCTAGCAGAACTATTTCTACTGCCCTGTTGTTCAGAAGGCCTTGTATCTCGGAGGCAAGAAGGTCTAACTGTATTGTTGACAGCATGGGCTGCCATTTGGGGGGATGATCCGGAGGGCTTTCTGAAAGGTTGAGGGAGTACCACTCATGGATTATCCAGAGGACCCATTTGTCTGATGTTAAGGACTTCCACTGGTTGCAGAACTGAGTCAGACATCCTCCCACTGCTGAGGAAGAGTCCCCCTCGGGCAGTTGAGGTGGGACCTGGGCCAGAAACTCAGAAGGCGGCACTGGGCGCTTTGGGCCCTTGTGCCTTCTGTTGAGTTTTCTTTTGAGGCTGGGGGCTTGATTTTTGTTAAACCTCCCTGCCCCAAAAGGACTGACGGTTGTGAAATTGATGCTCGTTAACCCCCCGAGAAGGGGTGGGAGCGGGTCGAGCCGTTTTAATGGCCGACCTAGTTTTCTGTGTGGCCTCCAGAGCTTGCTCTACTTGAGGGCCAAACAGATGCATACAGTCAAAGGGTAAGGCCATGACCTGCTGTTGGGCATCATTCATGAAACCCGAAGTGCGTAGCCAGGAGTGACGACTGGTACAAATGCCTGCTGCCGCTGCTCAGGAAGCAGTATCAAAAGCGTCCATAGCTGCTTTAACCTGCTGGTTGTTGGACTCGATGCCCCATGTCATGGTCTGAAGTAGCTCTGAACTAGTGTCTGACTTGGGCAGAGCCTCCACCATCTGTTTGAGCAAATGCCAAAGAACATTCATATTGAGACAAATAGTCCTGGTAGCTGGCAATACGTATACCCAGGGTGGAGGCTTTGATCAGGAGGCCGAGTTGGGAGCAGGTCTGGAGGGCCAGGTCACAGGACCTCTCCACCTCCAGTTGGGTGCAACCTGCTAGGAGCCAATCGTCGAGGTAAGGATAAATTCTGAACCCCCCCCAAGATGGGCCGCCACTACTGCGATGCATTTGGTGAAGACCCGTGGGGCTGATGACAGGTCACGGCATGGCTCAGAACTCATACATGGTCCCTTTGACCCTGAAGTGGAGGAACCACTGATGGGATAGACGGATCGGGATGTGAAAGAACATGTCCTGCAGATCCAGTGAACAGAACCACATGTTTCGCTCCAAGGATGGTATGATCTGCGACAGAGTGACCATCAAAAACGTGCATGACATGAGATATTGATTCAGGCCGTGCAGATCTAGAATGGGGCGCCAGCCCCTCATCCGCTTGGGCACCAGGAAGTACCTGGAGACAAAGCCTGGGTCAGCTGGAGGATCCACCACTGAAGCTGCCGTCTCCTTGAGGAGGAGCTGAGCGATGTTTTCTCTGAGAGCCGACTGGGTCTGAGCGGATACTCTTTCCTCCCGAGGGGCGCTGGCTCAGCTTGGGGGGTACTGCTTGAATTGCAGAGGCAGTCCCCGACCGACCACTTCAAGAACCCACCTACCCGAAGTGACAATGGACTAGGCAGAAAGAAGTGGCTAAGATGGCCCCCCCACGGGAAGACCCAGAGCTGAGGTGACAGGAGAGAGGTTGACAGCCCCCGCCCCATCACTGAGCAGGCTTGGAGGAGGAGGAGGCTCCAGGACTTAAACCTCTTCCTCCTTTACGGGCCTGCTGGGGTCTGGGCTTGGGCCGGGGATGCCAAGCCTGAGCCTGCTGCCGTCCACCTTGAAAGGAGGACTGCTGAGCCACAGGGGAAGAATGCCAGAAAGTCTTCTTTTTCTTCTGTTGGTTCTTGCCCAAAGAAGCCCTGGCAGAAGTGGTTTCAGGGTGGCACTGGACCAAATGCGCTGAAGGTGACTGGCCACTCCTGAGCCGAACAAGTCGGTCCCAAGGAAGGGCACATCAGCTAGTTTATGCTGGGTATCCGCCAGAAAGGAGGAGAGCCTCAGCCAAGCCCGGGCGAGAGGCAACTGCGGCCGCCATCAAACGGGCACAAGAATCCCCAATGTCCAGGGCTGTCTGAAGCTGCTGTTTGGCAACAGCTCAGCCCTGATCACAGATCTGCTTGACCGTGGTCTGCATGTCCACGGGGAGATGTGGGAGGACTTCATCCAGCGACCCTAAAAGGGCATGAGAGAAGTTCGCCATGATGAGGGCCGAACTTGCCTGATGAAGGCCCAAGGAGGAAGCTGCATAGGCCTTCCAGGCTGAATGGTCCAAAAGCTTGGATTCCTTATCAGGGGGTCGGTCAGTGTCGGCAGAACTGCCAGTACGCCTGAACACAGAGACGGTCACCAGGCTCTCGGCCAAAGGGTGCTCTGTGAACTCCGCAAGGGGCCCCATGGGCACCGCATGCTTGCAGGCCATGCAGACAGATGGAGCTGGACAAGAGGCAGGGCGCTGCCAGAGTTCTAAGGCCAGGTCGACAATGGCCTCGGCCACAGGAAAGGCCTCCATAGGGGTATCCACTCTCTTAAGGATGTCCATAAGAGGGTACTCTGCCTTTTTCTGGATTAGCTCCAGGGGCATCCCTGTAGATTCAGAGATGAGGCGAAGAATCCTTTGGAAAGACAAGGACCTTCCTCCATCTCCAAGCTAATGGTTGAGTCATCATCCCCTGGATGAGAATGCAAGCCAGTGACGTCCGAATCAGACGAATCTGGGTATAACGGCCGACTGCCCAGGTCACCTTTGACTACCGAGGGCGGTCTGGGGTAAACCGTGATCAACAACTGCTGGGGATTCCGGTGTTTGGTCTATAATCCTGGATGGAGCCCTCCCACAGGCTGTTTGGGCGGTGGTTCCACCACAATCGTGGAGAGACCATTTTGGGCGAGCTGGTGGTTTTGCGCGCTCCGTGGTCTGAGAAACCAATTTAATCGGCTCAGAAGGAGTCTGCTTCAGCCTAGGAGGCGAAAGCCAGGTAATGGTCAGTGTAGAAGCCGGAGTTGGCTTGTGCCCGGTCAAAATTAGCTGTTGCCACATAAGCGCCAGAGTTTCCACTGGAGCCTCTCCTCATCTGAGGAGGACGAGGACAACTGATGGCGTCGCCTCTTTTTAGAGTGTTTATAGCTCTTCCTCGGCCTGTCGGGTCGAGGGGTCAGGGAGACCGAATGAGACCGGACGGGTCGACTCGGTCGCCGGGAGACACCAGGGCCAGTGATTTCCGTAATCAGGACCACTGCCCATGGGAGTCCCAGCCGGCTGGGTCTCATCATCTGGAAAAACCAAATTAGGGGTTCGACTGAGGGATTCGTCGACCGGAGTCGGCGAAATCGGATCGATCACGATTTCAACATCGTCAATCGATAATTTGGTCGACTGACCTGATGGCACAGTTGAAAAGTCAGTGGCTCAAAAAGTGATCTCGACCGAGGTCGAGACCGCATGTTCCTGGGATCGAGATCTCTCCCGCTCCCAAGACCGTCTCCATTGAGACTAAGACAATCCTGATTCCTTCTCTTGCTTACGGGATCAAGAGGAGTACGAGCCTGCAGGCGCCTCTCCCTTGGTCGGGAGAGACTGGCACAACTGTTGGAAGGAACCTGAGAAGGTGGAGCCCAAGTTGAGTGGAACGAAGAAGCTCCGAGAAGTCTCTGCAGCACAAGCTGTTTCCTCCTTGAACGCTTACATGCATTCCAATTGCTCGGCGGATCCTGCAGCTGTAGAAACTGCCCACCGAACCTCCTTGGATTTCACCGGCGGGTTCCTCTTCTTCGGCCTCCCCAGTTTCAGGCATGCGAGACAGTCATTGAGGATGTTGGGATGAAAGGGGAGACACATATAGCATTTCAAGGTGTCATGGTGACACCGAGGCAATAAACATGCGGTGTGAGGATGGCGTCAAAGTGACATTTTCTGGGACGCTTTGGCACCGATGAAACTGGGGAAGACTTGTCTTCCATAATTGAAGCAGTTTAAAATGCAACCGCTAATGCTAACAATGCCACTTTTGGAATAACCCAAGGTTCAAAGCCAGGGCCTCACTAGATGTGCGAGCACGAGGGAGACAACCTGAATCTTCAAGCAGAAAGGAAGATCTGGCATCTTGGGGCAGAGACGAGGTATATACCACCTGGGTGGGTGGGAGAAGCAAGCTTGAAGACTTCGGTGAGATTTAAAGTGGAAGGGACATGCCAAAGAGTGAGGATATACAACATAACCACGTTCCTAGAAACAAGTTTCTCTGATTTAAAGGTTTATGACTATAGGAGATTTTTCTATCTCTGACATTTTATGACACTTTTTCCCTTTGATCAGCTTTTTGAAATGAAAAAGGTCATTACTGAAGGAGATGGCTCCCAAGGAAATTTCAATGCCCCATTGAAATTCAACTCCTGTTTATCTCTTGCACGCCTTATCTCAGGCAAAGAGGAATGTCAGATATTTGCAATATACATTCTCTCTTTTCAAGTGCCCCTTTAAAAAAAAACGTGGGCATCCTTCTGGTAAACCCGATATCCTGGCCCGTCTGGGAATTTAAACATAACAGTTTCACAGAAATATGACAGCAATATCTCTGTAATATGAGTGAAGTGGCCACAACCGCGCCAGAGAGAGCATATGGAGGGGTACAATATGCCCGTGCCACTGGGCAGCACTATTCTAAACCTCGGCCCACTCCTACAGTATGTCTATAATCGCATATAGCAAACCATAGTGTATGTGGGTGTGGGTGTGGATGCCTCAGGCCTGGTCGCTTTTATAGCCAATTTTCTACTGTGCCTGCAAACCTATGTTATTTTGGAATATGTTTCTGACAAGTTTTCCACTGGCATTTGCTTTGTGCTTGCTATTGTTTCCAATGTGTGACTGTGCCAGGTATCAACATCCCCTCACTTCATTTGCACTGCTTTAGCGCAGCTGGTCTTGTACCCAACCCATGCTATCATCCCTGTGCTCCAGTACACACCCCGCCTCCCAGTCTAGCCTATTCCTGCTCATTAGCATGGTTTGTGAGTCGCAATTCATGTTTGCATCATGATATGCCTGCTGTCCCCATGCCTACAAGTGCTTGCAGTGTAGGAGTGTTGTGGTGTGTTCTCCCTCCCCAGGAGAGAAGAGCAGTCCTTCAGACGTTCAGTCTCCTCCTGGCTGGCCCCCGTGTGACCAGAGTTCACTCCTTAATAAAGTCATTGGTGCTGTACATGACAGCGCTCTACTGCTGAGCCACTGGGATGGCTTAAGTCACAAAGTTCTTGGCCAGTCTACAGTCCAACCAATCGAGAGGCATACAAGATGAGAAGCACGTCCAGGGATCTCAGGAGCTTCCAAAACCATAAGATAGTCACCAAAAACCTTCAGATTTAGATGTGTATAATTCGATGTGTTTAAGTTTTCCAAGGATGAGGCCAGGTTAAACAAAAACCATAATTAAAACATAAGGATTTATTTTAGAGAGATACAGATACATATATAAAACATTCACACAACATTAGCAGAGTGACTATCATTGAGCAGGACAAAATAACAGGACAAAATAAGATTCAGCAGCAATGAACACAAGGAAACCAAGACTATTCAGGGACAGATTACAGTACCATGTAGAGAATTGCATTAAGTGTATCAACACTCAGTTAACCACCTCAGTTTATACTTGCTGCAAACCCTTACTACATATGTTAGATAGGCCTCGTGTATCTATTTCAGGGAGTCCAGCAGCTCCAGAGCAAAGTAAGTTTTGAAACCAAGTCTGTCTGGAATTTAAGAGAGACTAAAGTGCATCTTCAGCAGAGTTAATTACTGGGCAGTTTTCAAACTTGAGAGCTTGACTGTTCTACAAAACATTAATAATGACAGATAGTGGTGCCACTGGAACATTTCACACTGGAAGGTAACTAGGGTTGTTCCACAAAGAAAGGGGCATTGATGAGGTTATATACTGGGACCACACAGCTCTAGTACAAATTATAGTAGTCTCCTAAGATAAGACCCTCCCAATGTTCTACTGCACAGGGTAGATAGCAGAGCACCAGTAAAATTTCATTATGGGGCCCATGGGTTGTTCTACTACACACAGACACAGCAGGGCACTGGTTAAGTTTCAAACATGGGAATTTGGGCTTTATACAAAGAAAATATTTTATCAGATTTTTGTAATCTCTTTTTGCGTCAGTTCTAACATTGGCACTGTGCAGTTATTTAGTGCTGGTAACACATGCTCACCTACTAGGGACCAGCCACTCCAAAGCTGTGACATCACCATGGAACGCTTAACTCCACCCCACTTTATAGCAGACTGCTTTGAATCAGTCAAATATCTCAGAAATTTACAGAAACCGAACTAGCCCACGGTTAACATACACAATCCTTAAAAATGTAGAAAAATCACAGCTCTGCCTAACCGGGACATGGAGATAGCACCAAATTTCCATACTATAATGTGTGATTCAAGGACTCATATCTTCAACTTATCCCATATAATTTCTGCAATGGCTGTATCAACAATGGACTTGTTAGAAAACTTGGAATTAAACAACAATGCACATAATATGTGTGGGGAAACAAGTAAAATTAATTTGTCTGGTAAGAAATTTTCAAGGTCAAATCAAATCTGTTGTAATATACTGTCTATAGAGTGAAACACTCTAGGGTGGGCCACAGTGACAACACTGGAACAAACGAGAAAAAAAAAAATGCTTTCAGTGTTGTTCCACATTGTCCATGGGACGGCCATTTAATGCTGGGATTTTAACAAGCAGCACCCAACAAGAGAATTCAGGACAGAGAGAACATTTCTTAAATTTTGCTGCCTGTTGCTTTAATGATGCTTGAAGCACCTTACAACTGAAGGCTGCATCAGCAGAACTCAGTGTGTCCAATCTGTAACGTTTTCTAAGTGTGTGTGTGTGTGTGTAAGGAAGACCAAGTCCTTGCCTTACACAAGTCAGAAACTGAGGCATCTGCCCTCTCTGCTGCTATAGCCCTTGTCAAATGCGCTATGATCAAAGCCTACAGTGACAATTTAATTGCCGTTAAGGTCTGTGCTATTCATGTTCTGACCCATCTTGGAAGCCTTTTGACCCTTTTTTGCTGCTCCAAATACAAAAAGGTATCAGATTTCTGAAAGGACTGCACCTGTAGCCTTTTAGTGCTCCAGGTTTTGGGCAAAATGACAGAAGACTAACTTCTTGGTTAACATGAAACTCAGTGGGAACCTTAGGAAGGAAAAAAAAAAGAACTGCACATAACACTACTGTATCTTGATGGAATACGAGGTATGGTTCCTTGCTGGAGAGTGCCTATAGTGCTATCCATCTAGCAGGAGGCAAGAACAGCCTCATTAAGCCAAGACTTACAGTAGGAAAAAATACTGATCAGACAATGCAAAGGGGGGTGAGAGAATCTGTTCTGAAGAAAAAAGTGGTAAATAAAAGTTTTCCAAGTACCACAGTACAAGCAGACCATAACAGCAAGACCCTTTTCACTTATCTCACCCCCTTGCATTATTCTGAAAGAATTTAAGTAGAATAGCAAAACACTCAGGCTCCGACAAAAATTTGGGGTTAAAAAGTGCAGAAGTCAATTTACGCAAACACTGGCACACTTTAAATTTAGAAATTCTGTCTGTGGAAACCAATGGATTCTCTGTGAAAGTTACTACAGCTTGAGAAAACAAAAGAGGTTTCTAATACAATTCTGAGGTTGGAAAAACTAGTGATGCTGTCACCCTTGAGCTAAAACACTTACGGCTGATAATTCAGAGCAAATCGTCACAGAACAGGGTGAAGTTAAGGGTTCTATGTCAATGCCACAGTTCTGGAATGGGTTGGCCCCTGGTAGATACGCATTACTAGCAGTAAAGTGTAGAGCAGCCACAAAGTGGAACAACACAGAAATGATACAGTAACTCAGTATGGCGGCTCTGGTGATGTTCCTACTGGGTACCCTGTTTGTTCTACTCACCTAGCAGATACATGCAGCTGTTTTGCTGTGAACATATTCATTAAAACACTTGCATTGTCTTGCAGCTGTGTTGGACAACATTACAGATTTAATTCATTTTCAAATTAGACATTTTTGTTAATATACAAACGGCTTACATGACAGAAATCAGAGATGAGTCTTTCTACATCATGAGGGGACTCTGAGCATTCCAAGAAACCATTCTGTGGTATACAGAGTGTGTGGAGGGGACTGCTTACACATTGAAAAAGGATCCTGTGCATTCATAACTGCCTATATTTATTTTATGCAAGTGAAAACATGACTTCACTTTCCTTTATTTTATTTTGACCACCATATTTACTGTTGTTTAGTATAACTGTTCAGATAACTGAGTTTGTGTAGAAGGCATTTTGATAAAACAAATCTTTAAAGCTTTAAATTTCATGACTGTGAAGCACAATATCCCAGCTGCGTAGCTCAATCCTTCCTATAGACTTGTAATCACTTTAGATTTATTTATTTATTTTTTAAAACAGTCTGTCTTTTCAGTTCAGTCTATATACCGAACCAAACTCCATTAAGGATAGCAGTCTAGGCTTCTTCTGGTGAGGGATGCAGAAAACAGGCTGCTCTTTGCCACTTCATTAGTAGTGTGATGGCAAGGTGTCCAACTGTTCATTCTGTGGGGTGGGTGGGGGAGGTCACTCAAAGCTTGTCATCCCGGCTAAACCCAGCTACTCAAGTCCAATAGAACTTGATTTAATTTTGCCAGCCACTGGTTTCGCTCCTCCTGGTATCTGCACTCAGCCAAGTCCTTGAAAAAGAAAAACACCAGGAAAAGAATGAGCCATCTTTCGTTCCTTCAGAGCCCTCTTAAGCAAGCACATTTTGATAAAGCACCTCACCTCTGAGGCGCTTTACACACAATCTTAAAATAAAACAAGTGGACTTTTAAAACAACAAAACTCAAATCGCTGCACAGCATAACCCACTCCTATATATTATAATAAATACAATTTAAAATGATAAAAAAAAAAACACTCAAAAGCCAGGGGAAAAAAGGGATGTCTTCAGAGCACGTTTGAAAATGTCAACAGAGGGAATCTGACATAGCTGTAAGCATTCCACAAGTTAGTATGGGTTTGACACAGAGAAGGCCCTATTCCTAGAGGACTTCAAACGAGCACGTGGCACGACCAATAGATTCTCCACTGCTGACTAGAGCAAAAGAGCTGGTGTCCCATCTGCAGACACCTCACCTTTGCAACCCACATTGACAACACTGTGAAAACAGTGAACCAACGCCTTGGAATACTATTTCGTAACTGTCAATTTCTAAATCAAGCGGCATTGAGAATAGCTATACAGAGTTCCATAATCTCAATCATTGACTATGGCCTTATTATTTATGGCTCAGCTACCTCCACTGCTCTAAGGCGATCTCAGTCACTTAAATAAGGCCTGCCAAGCTCCCTCACGGGGGCTCAAAGACCGACCGCTGCAGATCTGTACTATGAATCAGGCTGGTTGAACCCATCAAATCGCCTTATTTATCTCACCTGCACAATGGCAAAAAATCTATCTTGGGACTGACTCCATTATGTATTCAAAACCTACTCCGACTGAATCCTGGCTCACGCACCTCCACCAGATCTGAACGCCAACCTTTCCTGGTTCCGAGATGCTGGACTGCACAGGGACAAAGATCTTTCTGATACAGGGGCCCCGACATGGTTCAATGCGCTAGTCCACCTACTCTATCCTCAACCTCGCTGAAGCTTAAATCCATGCTCTATGCCCACCTCACCACCACTAGCAACTGTGATTGCGCTTAGATAAAGACTACTACCTCATGTCCATCCTCACATCTGAGGCCTCTTCCTCCCTGATTAATGAACCCTCTGGTACCTCTACTACTTCCTGTCTCCCACCCAAACTCACTCCCCTTTTATTTTATTTTATATTTTATTTAAACAGCAGTTTGGAAAAACCTTTGAGCCATAGGCTCATTTACAAAGGTACCTTGATCAGATAAGAAACCAAAATACACAGTATAGCAGTACAACACATAAGTATAACAGTAAATTAAGACATAGATACAAACAAGCTGGTACAGGTAGGATGGATGCAAACAATACCAGAGTTATGTCACTTAGCAGCTTAGTAATAAGCTTTGTCATAAGTATTGAGTATGGCTTTGACTAGTGGCAGTTACAGCATCGGGTGTTAATAAGGTGGTTACGTAGGAAGTTTTGAAACCGATATAGTTGGAGCTTGGAGATGGAGGGGGCAGTGTGTTGAACCAGGAGGGGGCCTAAAGCTGAAGGCTCTTGGCCGTGAGAGTCTTAGCTCCCTCTCACTTACTCTCCCGGGCCACCACCTTTCCCTCCTCTCTAGCTCCTTTTGGCGCTTAATGATCACCCTCTCCCTGGAAGTTTCCTTAACCTCGAAATTGTCTACTCGCTTGAACCTGTTATAGCTTGTTTTTCTATGAAACTTAAAAACGTTACTGCCTTAAACTGTTAATAGCAAATTTATGATGTAACTTTCCTGTCTGGTTTTACCTGTAATGTGTATCGTGCTTTGTTAAATGTTCTTTGTGACGTGGAACCTTTGTAAAAGAGCCCTGGCTCAAAGGTATTAATTCCTAGACTAATAAACTAAAAAAAAACTAAAACCTCTCTGGGCTGAGGGAGGAGGTTGCTCATCTCCAGGCTGATTTGGCCAGGATTTGTGGGACCTCCTCTTCCATCCAGGGACCAACAGGGCCACTGCCTCAGAGGTTGCCAAGAAAGAGGAGCGGTTGGACCACAGTGGGCTCAGGGAGGGTGAGAGTGGTGGAACAGAGGCGCATCCCTTCCAGCTGTACCTCTCCACAATCCCTATGCCATTCTGGCAAAGTGTGGTTCCTCTTTGGAGGCACCCGCAGTGGAGACCAAGGAGGATGCTGGGAACCTCCACAAAGGAGACCCACAGAAGGGTGGCATGGGGCCCCACAGGGAAGAAAACAACTCCTGGTGGGGGACTCCACTGTTAGAAAGGTAGAACTGGGGGAGGAAGGTGAGAGAGAGGTAAGGTGCCTGCCTGGTGCCATGGCTTGGAGGGACAGGGAGCGAATCCTCAGGATTGCTGGAGCAGCTGCACAGGGGAGGGAGCTGGATGTCATTGTCCACCTAGGGACAAATGACCTGGCTAGGAAAGGGATCAGAGCAGTGCAGAAAGAGTTTGTGGAATTGTGGAGGGGCCTTAGACAAGCAGCATGCTTGGTATCCTTCTCGGAGGTGCTCGCCGCCTATGGCGATGAGAGAGGCTAGGTGCTGCACACCATGGGATTCAATCAGTGTTTGAAAAACTGGTGCAGAGCTCAGGGATTTGACTTCATTGGGGACTGGGGGTCACCGGAGTGATGCAAGCCTATACTGGCGTGATGGGCTGCACCTGTCCAGAAGGGGAACCAGGATCCTAGGTGATAGGTTTAAATGCTTCATTGGCAAGCATTTAAACTAGCCAAAGGGAGAGGCACTGGAAAGGAACAGGAAATCCTTCAGCCCCACAAAAAATTCATAATAATAATAACTTTATTTATTTAGTGCCTTCCAAAACCAAGGCGCTGTACAAATAAGTCATAAAATCAGAATATACAAATAAAATCGACAATACAAACAGCATCAATCAGTAAAAGCCTTGTTCCATAAAATGTCTTGAAATCCGCTTAAAGGTTTCCACGGTCACAAGCTCTACGGCAAAGAGAGTTCCAGAGGGTGGAGCCATTAAACCAAAGGCCCTAGCCCCAGAGGACTTCAATATAACCCTTGAACCTCTAGCAACCCCTCATCGGCTGAATGGAGCTGTCGCAAGGGCGTAAGAAACCAGAAGCTCTTTCAAGTAGTCAGGGCCGAGTCCGTGCAGGGCTTTGAAGGTCAAAAGACCTACTTTAAAGGTGATCCGCCACTGTATAGGCAGCCAGTGCAGATCGCGCAGCACAGGTGATATGTGTCCTTCTCGTCACCCCCGTCATCAACCTTGCAGCAGCGTTCTGCACTAGCTGCAAGCGGCGGATATCAACCCCAGGAAGCCCCAAGTAAAGGGAGTTGCAATAGCCAAGGCGAGATGTCACGAAGGCATGGACCAACACGGGTAAATCGCTGGACGGAACAAGGTGTTTCACCCTGGCAATATTCCTAAGATGGTAAAATGCAGACTTAACGACTGCTGACACCTGATGACGAAGGGTCAGCCCGTCGTCAAGTACCACACCCAGGTTACGCACCCATTCAGAGGAAAAGATCAGATCCACCCCCAGCAATACGCCAGAGGGTTGACCAGACCCCAACCCACCTGTCCCACGTCCCGGATCCACGACCAAGACCTCAGTCTTACCGGCGTTCAACTTTAACCAGCTTACATTCATCCAGTCCTGGATTTCAGCGAGGCAGCTATTAAATACGAGAGCACTAACCTGGTCGGGGCAAAGACAGGTAGAGCTGGGTATCATCAGCATAGCAGTGAAACCTCAGCCCATACCTTCTTACAATGTTCCAGGGGCAGCATACACTGCAAACAACATGGGGAAAGCACCGAACCCTGGGGGACACCACAATGCAGAGGGAAAGGGTCAGAGGAAAAAATTCCCGACACAACTCTCTGCGTTCTCCCAGATAAAAAAGATGAAAACCATCTGAGCACTGTACAAGACAGACCGCAGATGGACTCCAGGCATTCGAGCAAGACCCCATGGTCTACAGTGTCAAAAGCTGAAGAGAGATCCAGGAGGACCAAGATGGAACGGTTCCTCTGATCTGTCGCCATCAGGAGATCATTGAGCACCTGAACCAGAGCAGTCTCGGCACTATGCCTCTTACGAAACCAGACTGGAGAGGTTAATAGATATTGTGGATGGTCAAATGGTCCTCCAGCTGGTTTGCCACTACCTTCTCTCAATAACCTTCCCAATAAAGGGAAGGTTTGAGATCGGTCTGTAGTTGGAAAAACATCTGGGTCCAAAGAAGCCTTCTTCAAAAGGGGAGTCACCACTGCTTCCTTTAGGAGCTAGGAAACTCACCCAATTTAGGAGCACCAGATAATTTGAACCAGAAACGGCCAACGATCTCAATACAACCCAAAATTAGGGAGGTAGGGCCCGGATCTAAACTACAGCATGTAGGCTAATCCCCTGATGATCCGCATAATATCACTGAACGCCGACAGGTCAAAGGAACACCAGGAGACAGAGGGTTTCACGGCCAAACACCAACCAAAAGCTTCCCTTTAGAGTGTGTTGGATGGATCTCGGATCTGATGTCGGCAACCTTATTTGCAAAGAATTGAGCGATCTCATCACACTCCTTCTGTGAAAAGCTCGATGGAGCTGGAGACAGGTTGGTTGCACAGCCTGTCCACAGTTCTGAAGATCTGAGCCAGTCAATTTTGAGCTGACAGAGATCTCCCTGGACAGGAATTCTGCCTTCTTATGGGAGATCTCTGATTGGTAGAGCTGATAATGCTCCTCCAAACTAAGGCGGTCGGCATCCAGAGCAGATTTCCTCCAACGACGCTCTAACCGTCGGCCCACACGTCGCAACTCCCTCAAGGACCCATCAAACCATGGGGCCCGAGGGCGAAAAGAGAGGGGACGAACATGGACAGGAGCAATTGCGTCCAGGGCCAAGGAAATGGCCTGATTATAAGCCAAGACCATGGCCTCTGGAACCATGCTGGCAGTCGGAAACTCTAAGAGGGACAACACCGCCATCAGGTCTTCAGGGCACACATCCCGTAATGGGCGGTATCGAACCATCTCCACAGGGGCAGACCTACGAAGGGGAGCAAAAAAGTTGAAGCTCACGGTGTAATGGCCGTAAGTGCGGTAAACTCCAACATAGAAATGTCGATAGGGAGAAGGGAAGGGAAGGGGTAACTGGAGAAAGTGACAGAGGCAAGAAGGACAGGGATGGGGCAAAAGACAAAAATACTCGTCTTAGTAATTGTGTTTCTTCTAATGGAGTCTTGCTGTATTCTGACAATCTGCAGTTAGCCCCAGCCTTTAAACTGCCCCGGAGAGTAGAGGGTTAATTTTCTATGCAGTGCATAGAACGTTGAGCTCCAGCTCGGTTGAGGTCTCTGTCTGCAGCACTTTGAAACCCAGCCGTCCGATTCTTATGAGCAAACACTCACTAACTATGTGGAAATTGTAAAATTTTTTAACTAGCCAACTGGCAATCAAAAGTTTTGGATTCCTAAAGGAAGACTCAAGTCAGGAATCCCAAAACCTATCCAAAATAAAGATTATAATATAAGCACCCAAGTAAAAAGGAGGATGTGCTGAAGACACCCCTGGGGTACAACACTGCACCTGCCCAACACTTCCCAAAAACAGGTTTTGAGAGGGGAGGCAGGGAGGGTGGTCAGAATACAGCAAGACTCCATTAGAAGAAACACAATCACTAAGGTGAGTATTTTTTTTCTTCAAACAACATGAAGTCTTGCTGTATTCTGACAATCTGCAGACTACTAAGCAGTACCTCCATGGAGGAGGGACAGAACCTACTTGGGAATAGGCTCTAAGTACTGCTGTGTTAAACTGAGCATCACTCCTAGCCTGGATATCCAGAGAGTAATGCTTGTAAAGGTATGGACTGTTTTCCAGGTGGCTGCTTGACAATTTCTAACAGAGGGATATCCTGGCAGCAGCCAGCTGTACCTCTTGTGGAATGAGCCCTCAGGCCAGAGGGTGAATTTTTCCCAGTTTCTCATAGCAGAATTGTATACAAGAACGATCCACCTGGCAATAGTTCTTTGGTGGCAGGTTTGCTCTTTCCCACTTCCCCATAAGTGAGGAACAACTGAGGGAATCAAACCTGTGACCCTTGGTACACTCTATGTAGTAGCTAAGGGCTCTTTTAACATCTAAACTGTATAGCCTCCTCTCCCCTGAGGAAGAATGATCAGTGAAGAAAACAGGGAGAGACATGGACTGATTCAAATGGAAGTCTGAAATCACTTTGGGCAAGAACCTCCTATTGGTTCTAGGACCACTTTATCTCTATGGAAGGAGATAAAATCAGGTTCCACTGACAGAGCTTGCAATTCACTGATACGTCTGGCAGAGATAATGGCTACCAAAAACACAGTTTTCTAAGTCAAGTACTTGAGCTCTGCTGAGGACATAGGCTCAAATGGGGGTTGCATAAATTGCACAATGCAAACATTTAAGTCCCAGGCAGCGGCAGGATCCCTAAAGGGAGGATTGGTATGAAGCAATCCCTTGAAAAACAGAATATAGGTGAGAGACTATAGTGAGGAAGGCTTTCCCACTGACAGAAAAGCAGAAACAGCTGACAAGTGTACCTTCAGAGTAGCTGGTCTGAGGCCTAGACCATTAAGATAGACCATATAATCCAGAACTGTAGGCAAATCAGCAGTGTGTGAGGATATATGCTTCTTGGAACACCAAATACTGAATCTTTTCCATTTGGAGTCATAAGCCTTTCTGGTGGCAGGCTTTCGAGAGGCTTTGAGAATATCCAGAACCCCTTGGGACAGATGCAAATCTGCATACTCTAGCACTTCAAGAGCCATGCCTTGAGATTGAGGGACCAGAGATTGGGGTACCAAATCCTCCCCTGAGAGGAGGTTAACAGGTTGTAATTCCTGGGAAGAGACAGGGGAAGATGACCTGCTAAGGACAGTAAGAGGGCATACCAGGGCTGCCTGGCCCAATCTGGAGCAATCAGAATCACTTTGCAGGGTTGTGACCTCACTTTGACCAGAACCTTGAACAGCAGAGGAAGGGGAGGGAAGGCATAGAGAAAATGCCCTTCCCAGTTCAACATCAGAGCATCCAGAGGGACTGAGCCCAAGACTGGGGGTCTGCAACAAAACAAGGGAAGTTGGTGATTTTCTGGGGCTGCAAAGAGATGCATCTCTGGAGTGCACCATCTTGAGAAAATCACTTTTAACACCAGAGGGTCCAGGGACCATTCGTGATGGCCCTGGGAGATCCTGCTCAGTGCATCTGCTAGCACATTGTCCTTCCCTGGAAGGTGGACTGCTATCAGAGAGGTCTGCAGGGAATAAGCCAGGGACCACAATTTCATGGCTTCCGTGCACAAGGCCGTGGACTGAGTGCCTCCCTGCTTGTTGATGTGCCACATGGTGGTGGTGTTGTCTGTTCTGACCTGAACCACCTTGTTCTGCACTGACAGAGAAAGCTTGCAGGGCCAGAAAAACTGCCCTGAGTTCCAGGAGATTGATATGAAGAAGGTACTCCTGAGGGGACCACAGTCGTTGGGATGTGAGAGCCCCCAGATGGGCTCCCCACCCCAAAAGGGAAGCATCCGTAGTAAGGACAACTGAATAAGACTGAGTAACAAATGGGACCCCTTGCTTTAAATTGTCCTGATCCTGCCACCATTGAAGAGCTTGGATCAGTGTCCGAGTCACTGGAATCAGTTTGGTAATGGGGATCCTTTCTTTGGGACCAAAAGGCCCTCAGATGGAACAAATGTCCCTCATCTGGAATCTTGCCCCTTGGACCACCGCTGTAGAAGCTGCCATGTGGTCCAAGAGTTGAAGGAAATGCCTTGCTGGTCGGGACACCTGAAGGCTGAAGGAAGAAGCCAGTTCTATAAGAACTCTTGCCATTTCCAGGGGAAGAAAGGCTCTTGCTTTGACAGTATCTAGCTCTGCCCCTATAAAGGTAAGAAGCTGCAAGAACTGTTCGAGAACTGACTTGGGGAGGTTGAGAATAAATCCCAGGGAAGTGAGCACTTGCTGGGTCACTTGCAGGTCTGACTTGATTTGGTCTGGAGACTGACCCACTAGAAGCCAGCCGTCCAGATATGGAAAATGGAAATCTTTTGCCTTCTTAAAAGGCCAATCACTACTGCATGGCACTTTGTGAAAACCCTGAGCTGATGTTAAGCTCAAAGGGCATTGCTTTGAACTGATAATGGCCTGAGGGCAACTTGAACCTGAGGTACTTTCTGTGGGAGCACCTGATAGAGATGTGAAAGTAGGCATCTTTGAGATCCAGGGAGGCTAGCCAGTCCCCTGGCCTTAGAGAGGGAAGAATTATTCCCAGAGTCACCATCTTGAACCTTGGTTTTAAAAGATGTTTGTTCAGGTATCTTAGATCTAGAATGGGTCGCCACTCCCATCTTTTGGGGGAAGGTACCTAGAGTACAGACCTTTGCCCGTGTAGGGTAGGAACTCTCTATGGCTGTTAAGGTCAGAAGAGATGAAACCTCTGCCTCTAGGGCAAGGGTTTCGAGAGACCTGCAGGTGGAAAAGATCTGGCTCTCATCTTTGGAAATTTTTGAAGCTCAGAACTAGTCCCTGGCTTACTACTTCCAGGACCCACTTGTCTGAAGTAACAGACATCCAGTCCTGACCTAAGTAAGCCAGCCTGCCCCTACAGGATAGAAAGGACCCGGCAGACCCATCAGGGTGTCCTGTCAGTAGGGCCCTTAGGCTGAGGAGAGATGCAGCCCTGCTCATCCCCCTTCTGTCTCTCCATCTGAAGAACCCCCTGTGAAAAGGGAAAATAGGCCTGTGCTTGGTAGAAAGGCCTATGAAAAGGCCTGCCCCAGATTGCTGCCTTTGAGGAGTTGCCTGCCCTTTCTGGCCTGAGCACCCTATAAGTGGTCCCAGCACAAGATCCATTTTTTCTTCATGTAATTCTCTGTCTGCTCTCCAAACAGAGAATTACCCACACAGGGAAATCCATGGCCTTACTCTGGGTATCCTGTGAGAGGCTAGTACATCTGAGCCAAGCCATCCTCCGAACAGCCACAGATGTAGCCATGACTCTTGATGACACATCACTGGAGTCCACAGCAGCATGAAATTGTACCTTTGATGCCTCAATCCCAACAGCAGCCACCTCCTCCAGCTCCTTGGCCAGCTGGGGGGAGGCCTGTTTAGCCAGTGCCAGTACAGTGTCCCACCTGGACTTCTGGTACCTGGCTGTATAGGCCATATAGTTAGCCTGCCTGAGTCCCAAGGAGGATGCCATGTATTGTTTCTTAGCTATGGCATCCATCTTCCTGGAGTCTTTGTCTGGGGGTGTGAGCCAAGGAATACTTGCCTTGTCACAGACTGCAGCCTGCACTACCCCAACATGACTGCATTGCTGGTATAAAAAGTCCATAACCGAGCCTGATAAGGTGCACCTCTTGTCCATCCTTCTGTCAACAGGGGGTACAGAATTAGGAGACTTCAGGATTTTTTGTGTCTGCTTCCCAAAGGACTTATGAAGGGGAATAGACAGTCTCCTGGACTCTGGGATGTCCATCATTTCAACAAAATCAGGCTTCTCCTGATCCTCCACAGCCTCCTCCATAGGAAGCTGAGGGTTTCAGCCACTTTTCTGAAAACAGATAGTGGGGTGGGGACTCAGAGATCTCTAGGAGGGGAACACCAGAAGGTCTGTCTGGGAGATGTCCGGTTCTCAGGCACATCCAGACTTCACCGCCATCTTCAAAATCCCCATTCTCCTCAAACTCTGGTTCATAAAATTCTTCAGGGTATAATCTTGAACCGGGGAACTGACCGAATCGAACCCCTGCCAAAAGGCGTCCGGATCGGTCGATTCGGGCGGGTTTATCTAACAATCTAAATCGCCTTGATATTTCCCGGGCGGTCGGAACATGAACCTCTGGATCTGAACCGTCGATTTCTTCTTTATGCTTTTGTAGGAACCGATCCTCAGGATCGCTCTCCTTCTGTCTCGAAGAAGTATCGCCTAGTCAGAGGGCACTCCTTCTGTTCGGTCGGAACCGAACTGGGCTGGCCATCCGGTCAGTGGACTCGGCCTTTTCCCCAAGTCTAATCTTTTTTCCAGGGGTAGACTTAGGAAAGTTTTTACATATTTGGCAGTCTGTATGAGGTGGTCAAATCCCAGACACAACACAGGTGGTGTGGGATCGGCCTTAGCAAAGACCTCCCCACACTCACTGCAGTGTTGAAACCCAGTGGGCCCGGGTTTATTTCTTGGGTTTCAGACATGGCAACCTAACCAAACTTACCCTTTTTTCAGCAAACTACCAGGCAAGACTTTATGGGTCCCTAACTGCAGTTACGGGTATTGGAAAACAAAACGTTGAAACACATTTTTTTTAGAACAGATAAGGACCGTAACACACACTAATAAAGAACACAAGAATTCATTATAAAGGATCGGTACAGCCAACCGATCGAATACAAGTTTACAATTTAATAATCAGAGAAACTATCTAAGTACTCACGGTACCGCAGACAGAGCCTGAACCGACAATGCGGAATTAAATTCAGAATGAAACTGACATCTTTAACCGACTTTGAACCGAAAGCAGAAGGAGAAATCTCCGGAGCGACTGTTCAGTGAGTATGAGTAAAGAATCTATGACGTGTTGGGTTTCAGCAAGGTAGACAGAGACCTCAACTGAGCTTGAGCTCAACGCTCTATACACTGGGCGTAGAAAATTAACCTCTACTCTCTGGGGCAGTTTAAAGGCTGGGGCTAACTGCAGATTGTCAGAATACAAGACTTCATGTTGTTTGAAGGAGTAAGGCTATCAGGAAATGGAGGGTAATGAGTACCAATGCCCATAGTCTGGGCAACAAGCGCCCTGAACTGGTGGCCTTGATGGAAGAGGGATGCCTGGATATCGCAGAAGTCACAGAAACATGGTACACAGAGAACCATGACTGGGATGTTAACATACCAGGGTCACATAACCTACAGGAGAGACAAGAAGGGAGAAGAGTAGGAGGAGTAGCTCTTTATGTAAAGGAAGGGATGAAAGCAACTGAACAAATGAGTAAACAAGGAAGAGAGGAGGCACTGTGGGTCACCTTGGAGACTGGAAATGGCACCACAATCCGTACAGGGGTTGTGTATAGACCCCCATGTCAGGGGGAGGGAATGGACAAGGATACGATAGAAGGCATTCTTAGGATGGCAGAGAAAGGGGAGATACTGTTGATGGGAGACCTGAATATGCCAGATGTTAACTGGAGCACATTTGCTGCAGCCACATCCAAGAGTAGGGCCATACGCGATGCCCTACAAGTGGCATGCCTCAGACAGCTAGTTTCGGAACCCACTCATGAGGGAGCAATCTTAGACCTCATACTCTCAAATGGGGACAGTGAGAGAATCTCAGATCTAGAAGTGGGTTGCCATCTGGGAATAAGTGACCATCAAACAGTGTGGTTCACGTTAAACTCAGCTACAGAGTCAAGCCATACAAAAGTAAGGGTACTGGACTTTGGCAAGATGGGAGAGTGCATCAGAAAAGCACTAGCAAACCAGCTAGAAGGAGGGGTGGAGCGACAATGGGGAATCATCAAAACTGCCATCACAGAGGCAACAACCCTTTGTGTGAAGCAAATAAATCAAAACGAAAGAAAAAGCCACTATGGTTCTCAAAAGAGGTGGCAGGGAAAGTCAGGGAGAAAAAGATAGCATTCAGAAAGTATAAGGAAACACAGAAGGAGCAGGACAGAGAGCTGTACCAGTTAAGGCAGAAGAAAGCAGGGAGGGAAGTCAGAATAGCAAAGGCCCAAACTGAGGAAAAGATAGCCAACTCTGTTAGGAAGGGGGATAAAACCTTTCATAGTTACACCAGGGAGCGTAGAAAGACAAAGGGAGGGGTAGTGAGGCTGAATAGAATGAACGGTGGGTGGGAAGAGGGGGACAGTGAAAAAGCAGGGATACTGAACGAATATTTCTGCTCAGAATTCACAAAAGAGGAGAGGGAGGATCCAAATCCAATTAACAGAAGCACTCTTGATGGGGGGTCGATCCCAGTCCTTTCACAGAAGAAAGGGTTCTGAAAGAACTCGTAAAATTGAAGGTGGACAAAGCAATGGGGCCAGATGGAATTCACCCCAGAATTCTAAAAGAATTAAGGGGAGAACTAGTGAAACCACTGACTACCCTTTTTAACAAATCATGGGAGGATGGTGTGGTACCTGACACTGAGGAAGGCAGATGTGATTCTCTCACAAAAGTGGGACCAAGACAGAGGCAGGAAACTGCAGACCTGTCAGTTTGACTTTGTGGTAGGGAAAGTGATGTAATCACTTCTGAAGCAAAGAACTGTTGAGTATCTAGAGGCCAGTGGGCACAGGACCCAAGGCAGCATGGGTTCACAGCGGAAGGTCATGTCAGATGAATCCAACCAATTTTTTGATTGGGTGACCAAGGTAGTAGACCAGGGAGGGCTGTGGACATGGCCTACCTAGACTTTAGCAAGGCATGACACAGTCCCACACAAAAGATTAATAGTCAGATTAACCAGCCTGGGAATGGGTCCCAGGGTGGTAGCCTGGGTAAAACATTGGCTGGACAACAGGACACAGAAGGTAATTGTAAATGGAGTCCACTCAGAAGAAAGAGGGGTTACTAGTGGGGTACTGCAGGGTCCAGTCCTTTTTATTGTCTTTATAAGTGACATTGCAGAGGGACTGGAAGGAAAAGTATGCCTCTTTGCAGATGACACAAAGACCTGCAACAGGGTTGATACACAAGGAGGTGTGGAAAGGATGGGAAGGGACTTGACAAGGTTGGAGGAATGGTCGGAAGTATGGCAGCTACGATTCAATGCAAAGAAGTGCAATATAATGCACCTGGGAAACAAAACCCAGGGAAGATTACACAATTTGGGGGAGGGAGTAACAACAACAAAGGAAAGGGACCTGGGGTAATCATATCAGATGATCTTAAGATTAACAAGCAATGTGAGAAGGCAGTAAGGAGGGTTGGGGTATACTGGGATGCACTGGGAGAGGCATCACCAGCAGAAAAGGAAAATTACATACCTACCGTAATTCTTGGTCTTCCATTCATTACTGCTTGCGTGTCAGCCGAGGCGCACCCACCATGGGAGGTTTTTTTTTTTTGGGGGGTTGGCACTGCCAGCGCCACCCCCGAGAGTGAGGCAACGCGTGATGCACGAGGGGCAACTGTTAGGTGCCGCAGACTCCTCCTCCATCTCAGTTCTGTTAGCCAGAGAGGCAAATAAAAGGGTAAGAAAAAAGGGAGTGAGGCAAGAGAGCTGAGGAACAGAAAAAAGGAAAGGATATAAACTGAAAAAGGATAAGACAGGACAGAGGAAGAGCAAAGGGTCCCTAGCCTAAGGGTCACAGGGTTCGGGTCCTGGGGCGGCTCAAGGAGGAAGAGGAAGGAGGAAATAGGGAAGAGAGAAGGAAGGCAAAAAGAGGGAATGGTGAGAGGGGAGAGGTCCTGCTAAGGGGATTGGTTTGCAGGTTTGTAAGCTCGAACCAAAACAAGGGAGCAAGGATCCCATATAGGGAGTTTGAAAGTAAAAGTGTTTCGGCCAAACCAGTTGAACAGATTAGACACCAAGGGCAGATTTTCTACACCCCTCGTCATCCCTAACCCCCAAATCCTAGAGGACAGCTCACAGACTGTGAAGGCAGAAAAATTATTCTGACGGGAGCGCTCCAACAGGAGGGGAAAGAAAACCCACTCGCACCTTGTTAAGTACGAACACCAGAATGTGTAAGTGGGATAGAGTTAGGCAGAAGCAATTAGAGGGCACATTTTTTTATGTGGAATAGAGCAGGAACTCAATCGGACTCCCTAAGGCAAGCAAAGATTCCAACTCAGGGCGAAATGCTGGAACAGTTCCAAGAATAGTTGAAACTGATACAAGGAGGTCTGAGCCTGCCCGAGGGCCCCTAGAGGAAGGGACTGAACCAAAAGGAAGAGTCTCTCAAAACTGTGAAGTGAACAGTATGGCTTGAGAAAAACCAAAGGGGCGCCCCACGGGGGATCAGAAAGAGTTCCCTCAGGAAACAGAAATTAGTTGTACGCCTTACCCTCAGGGAAAAAAAAAAGAAAGAAAAGGGTCCGCCCAGAGGAACGGAAAGTCATTTTTCTTGGCAAAGGACAGAAGAAAAGGGTGGGGGATGAGCAGGGAGGGGGAGACGTCGAAGAAGGAGGCCCTTGAGGGGAAGGTGAGGGGGTATCAGTAATGAATGGTGAAGATGCAAGAGAAGATCAAGAATTACAGTAGGAATGTAATTTTCCCATCTTCTCTTGTCAATCTTCACGATTCATTACTGCTTGGGTGAGTACCAAGCCCCCTGCCCCTGAGGGGGGGAAGGGAGAAACAGAGCATCCCTGAGGGAACAAGACCCTCAGCCCTCTGTTGGTGACAAACAGAAGGGAGAGACCCACGGCCGATTGAAGAAGAGCCTAAGGATGGGAGGAACTAGGAGGTGTCCCGAAGATGGGGGACGGAGAAAGCCCTGTAAAGCCTCCTAGCCCTGGAGGAGAACAGACGGTCCTTTGAAGGCAGATGTATCACCCTACGCTGGGCTAGGGTGACAATCAGACGGTTACCATCCGCCTAATACAGATTGTTGTCCCTGCAAGCCACCTCATTGACGTCATAAGATGCCCTTGCTTGGTGTCTTGCAGGTCCGGGCCTATAGCAGAGAGGGCAATGGCTTGTCTGGATTGCTCCGAATCAGGCACTGATGCTAGAAGCTGGGATAGCATCGACCATAAATGCCTGTTGTGATGCAATGCACAGCATCGCACAAGAAGAAAAGAACACTCTTCTCCCCCACCAGTCAAATTGTAGGGAATCTGAATCTGGTGGGCGGTCGTGCGCCAGGCGGCAGCGCTCTGAGGGAGTTTCTAGGAATGCCAATCCCGAAGGCGGGTTGGGAAGAGAACCTAGAGACTCCAATGGGGCACAATACCTTCTCCTGCAGTCTGCCGTGGCTGGAACAGGTACGGCTGGCGACTGCCAGGAACGGATAGACGCCTCCTGGAAGGGAATAGGCCAGGAAGGCACCACCAAATGCTGGGCACTGAATTCACTGAGGAACTCGCGTGTCTCCCGTTCAGTATGGTCTTGTCTAACAAAGAATATACGAAGATCCCTCACCATCCTCAAAAGGAATCACTGATATTCAGTGAAATCAGCGTCGGAAGAGAGAAGAGCAGGGGGCTCCTCTCTGTCTGAGGAGGGAGACTAGGATGATGGGGAGCTTGAATGTCCAGAAGACTCCTGCGGCAGTGTGGATAGGCGAAACACCTGCTCATGCATACATCTAATGTATGAGGGGAAGGTCGCCGCAATGGCTCTGAACGTTTCCCAGGATAACAGGCCCGTAGGACCGATATGTCCCGGGAGAGAGGGGGGTGGCTGCAGAGGAATGGGAGAGGGGCACCTATGACGAGGCAACTGTCCTCTGCTGAGGCTCTGAAATCCAGAAAACGGAGCCCGAGCTGGCAGGGTCCCGGACAGCAAACCTGGTCGCAGAACGGAACCCTGAAGATGCAAAGCCTGAAGAGCCTAGTAGGGATCCTCCTGTGATGAACCTGAGGCTGCATGGGTCCAGAAGGGCAGCCCACAGCAACGCCATCAGAGGGGTCCCTGAGCCCCAGAGGGAAAGACGGGCCCAGTGCCGGCCATTACCTGCAGGCAGGTGAAGACCGAGGTGCCTCATCCCGGTCTCTCAACCCCCCGGACTCTGAACGCCCTCCTCCTCGACCCCAGCGACAACCCACACCGAGCAGATGCAGCACCACCAGGATCGGCAGCCACCGCAACCCCCTCAGGAGGATGAGCCCCTCCCCATGCCATCCCCCTCAAGGGACCCCAGGCCACCCCCAGCCTGGGAGGCCTCAGAAGAGGACAGCAGAGGAGACTGAGGAATAGGCGCGCTGGGCCACCTAGCACCTTGTCTCACTGGAGACCCAAATTCCAAAGAGTAAGGGTGCCAGGATGGGTCCACATTAGAATCTCCCTCCTCTGAGGAGGAAGGGACCAGCTGGACCTCAATAGCGGCCACCCCAGGGGTCTACAGAGAAATGGCGCCTTGACGATGCTGGTGCACCACCTACAGCACCGGACGGCTTCGCGGCTAAGATACACCACAACCGCCCTGACCTACCAATGGCACCAGTCAGACCCCCCGACACCGCCCTCAGCACCAGGACCTGACACGCGCTGCTAGAAGAATCGACCAGGCACATGGCGCCAAGAGCCAAAATGGCACCGCCCCGATCACTGGCGCCGGAAGGCGGTGTCGAGGGTCCACCGGTGCCGGACCCAACAGATCTGGGCCTCGACACTGGGGGAGCCTGCACCTTGAAGAGATGACTGCCGCGGCGGTGTCTCCACCGCGGCCCTGGGTGGGACTGCAGCGTTCCCCAGACTCTGCGAAAGAGGCCTCCTCCTCGGCAAGACCAGAAGATAAGGAGGCCTTCTCCTCTCCAGGCTGTATGGGCCTGGGAGGGGAACCAGAGAAAGGGTCTAAAGATCTTACCTTGGACTGGGAAGCCCTGGAGTGACGCCATCCCCCGAAAGTCAGCGGAGCCTTGCCGATCTTTAATGCGTGGACTTCTAGGATGCGACTGTCCATCGAGAAACAGGCGTCGCACGAATCCATATCATGGTTGGGTCCCAGGCAGCGAAGACAAACATCATGCCGGTCCGTAATGGAAAAATGCCGGCCACAGGAGCACCAATGCATAGGGGCGCGGCCCGCTTTCGATTCACGCTTTGCTCCCGAACCAGACATGATAAGAAAACAATATAAAATACAGCAAAAGCTCCCTGTGCCTTGAAAAAGAAAGGAACAATCTTACCAAAATCAACTGCATCGGGAAAGAACTACTCAGAGAGGAGTTGCAAAAACAGGCCTCTGGCGCAGATGAAAAACTTCACGCATAGCAGGTGCAACCTTGACGGCGGGAGAAACAGAACTGAGATGGAAGAGGAGTCTGCAGCACCTAATGGCCGTCCCTCGCGCATTGCGTCACTCTCGGGGGCGGCACCATTGGTGCCGACGAAAAACAAAAAAACTCCCGTGGCGGGTGCGTGCCTCCGGCTGACACCCAAGCAGTAATGAATAGTGAAGATTGACAAGGGAAGATCAGGAAGTTGTTATCCCTCTGTGCAGACAGTTGGTGAGACCCCATCTGGAGTACTGCGTCCAGTTCTGGAGACCCCATCTCCGCAAGGATGTAGACAGGATAGAGGCAGTTCAGAGGAGGGCAACTAAAATGGTGCAGGGTCTGCAAGAGAAGCCATACGAGGACAGACTAAAGGAGCTTAATATGTATACCCTTGAAGAAAGGGGGGGGGAGAGATACATGATAGAAACTTTTTTAAGTACCTCAGTGGATTCAAAGTCAAAGAGGGTAGCACCTTTCAGAAAAACAGACGTTCAAGAATGAGGGGACACAATTTAAAATAGAGGGGGGCGGTTCTGGGGCAATGTGAGGAAGTATTTTTCACAGAGAGGGTAGTGGATGCATGGAACAGCCTTCCTGAGGAGGTTGTGGGGTCTAAAACTGTGGGAGATTTCAAGAATGCATGGGACAGACATAAGGCAATTCTTGTGGGGGGTAGGAAGAAATAGGCTGTTGGTTAACTAGGATCTGCAGCTTATCCTGTAGGTAGGGAAATGGGCAGACTATGGGCCAAGCGGTCCTTATCTGCCGTCAAAGTCTATGTTTCTATGAGTATATGGCAACAGGAGGTCTTTTATGCAGTCCGGATCTAACACATGCAGGTCCTTGAAAACCATCCATTATTGAAGTTGATGCACCATCTAACAGGTAGCAAAGTGCAGTGTGTGCAGCAGTAGTGTGATATGATCAAAAATATTACCCGATATCAGACAGGCTGCCATGTTCTACACTAGCTGGAGACAATACATCAAACCTTCTAAAAGCCTGAGACAGAGCATTATGGTAGTCTAGACACAATGTAACAAATGCATGGACTATTCAACAGGTCATCATACTGAATAAAGGGCTTTACCTGAATGATATTCCTCAAATGGAAAAACCTACAGTTGACACATGGTGTTCTAAGGTCAATCTGTTGTCAACTGTGACTCCAGGTTGCTGGCCCACTGGCGCAGCAGTAGTCCTACCACCTGCAGTGCTGGCATCCTGCGTTCGGTAGCCAGCCCAGGAGTCGAGTCAGCCAGGGAGGTTAGCAGAGTGTCCGATGGGCACTCTCACCAAAGGGTGTCCACCATGGTCCAGCACCGAGTGCCTCAAGCCAGGACAACACTGAGACAGATTGGGGCGTATGTGGACATCTGCAGCATGCGTGTGTGCATGTGCATGCTGCGATTACATCATTGTAATCCATGGTCAACGAGCTGGAAGTTAAAAAAAACCAAAAAAAACACTTGTCAGATACACCATGGCTGCATAATGAAGTTTGTGAAGACAACGGGCAGACTAAGATGGCCCCTGTGGTCCTTACCTAGTGTCAAATTGTATGTTTATGAGGGTAATGTAGTCAGTTGCTTTGGAAAATATGGAATGTTAATACACCAAGAGCTATCTTTTCTGTGTCATATTGCCAATTCTGATGGTAAATTCTGTTTAAATTACACCAAGACTAGATGTAATTAAATATATTGTTACAAAACAAGGGCACTTAACATCACCTGCTGAAAGCCAGGAGATTAGCTGGGGATAAATAATGGTGTGCTAAAGACTCATATTTAGTCCACTGTGTGATCCCTAACACTGTACTGCTAGGTGCAAGATCTTAAGGAGCTGTTAATCACACCTGGGCATCTGGAACAATGGCAAACATTAAAAGAAATTAACATGCTCATATATTGCAGAGAACACTAGCACCGCTATGAAATCCCTTCTCTGCACTTACTGCCCCCCTTGACAAATTACCTAGGACTTGTATGATTGAAGCCTCCCAACCCCCACCACCTACAACCAAGTATACACTACCACTGCAATGATGCTGGACCACACATAACTGAAACATAGAAAGGTGACAGCAGAAGGTGACTAGGGGTCCATCTAGTATACCCAGTTTTGTTTCTGTGGCATTTGCTGAAAGAGCAGCTGACATCAGCAAAACAGTGCATTTTTCTTGCCCTCCCGTGGGCTAACAGCACCCTGGCTGGATCATTTCAGTGATGTCTTGTGCTTTTCTTGGGTGCAAGAAGGGGTGGGGTGGCTATAGGAGTATGGAGGCAACCAAGTGAAGCAACAAATTATAAAAGCAGGTGCTGCAGAGCTAAATATTCAGTCCCTAATAAGTACAGCACACCTGTCACCCTCCCCATGCTGCAGACATGGTTTAAAAGTAATTATAAAAAGGATCTCAAAGTACTGCAATATGATTGGCTGTTATGCCCCCAGCAGCCTTAAATTAATCCCCATTACAATGTCATGTACAGCCTGATCACAATGGCATATTCTTCCTGTCAATACTCCATCTTACATACTAACACACATACTAAAATGCCAGCAGAATAGGCCTAACGGTCTCTCTCTCTCTCTCTCTCTCGAGTCTGCTCGATTTTCAGCACCCACACAGAGGGCCGATTTTGGTGTCCCCCCCCCCCTTGGGTTATACCATCCCCCAGTCCCAGATGTTCCACCTGTATTGGGCCTGGTCAGATTTACCCTCCGCCTGTACCTGTCCCATCCCTCTTAAACCCATCCACAGTCTCCACCTCTACCAGCTCCCTGGGCAGTGCATCTTGTAGCACTGTTTAAGCAAGGGAAAGTATGGTATTAATTTCAAAACAGATTTAGGAATTTATTGATGGTTCAATGACATTTAGGCACTAAAATATCTAAATGTCAAACATATTAAATTAAAAAATGTGACCATCCCATGTACAATATTTGATGTTTATGGCTTGTGTTGCCACATGGTGCAAACAGACAACCTCACAGAATTAGTTATTAAAAGGGCTTGAATTATGAATAAATATATTTATACATATACACACTTTAAATTAGGAATTTTGTAGGCTAAATACTATGGTATCCAAGACTATTATTGTAAATAATGGCAATCTACCCCTGCAGTGTGTATGTCTGAATTATTTATTTATTTTTTTAAAACTTGATCTTTTTATGCTTTGTCTCTGAGGACAAAGCAGAGAATCAAAATTAATTCCATCCATCCATCCTCTCTCTCTCCATCCATCTATAGCTGTCTGCCTATCTATCCACCTCCTTTTTCTGCCAAACATTCTACAGATTTCGTTAAAGTTCACTTCTGCAACAAACAAACCAAAAACTTGTTATTTCATGCTTTTTGTCAGCATTGTACTACCGATGAACTGAACAATATGGTGATAACAGAATGAAAGACGACATTTTTAAAATGTTGCTGTTAGCATTTTACAGGTAACATTTTTTTAATGGGTTATAATTATTCTTTCCGAACAGGTCACATTAAATACAGAATACCAAGAACGCTTGTTCATCATAGGTATGTACTTCCTGTCCCCATTGTTCTTATAATCAAAACTACGTTAGAATTTATGGACTGGTATACATTTAAAACCACACTTCAAATACTTGCAGCCATATGAAATGAATTTTATTTCTAGAACGCCATATTCATGACTGTTGTATTATAACATATAGACAAACACACATCAGTTGTGTGTTGTGTGCTATATATACACTTTATTATCGACACATACGTATCCTTTGTGAAACACAATAAAAATATCCAGATGCCATGCGCCTTTCAGCTGGATTGAGATACATTTATGATTGATATATAGGTGTTATTTGTGAATCGTAATATATTGCATCAGGCATGCATTGCATAAATATGAAAATTACATACCTACCATAATTCTTGATCTTCTTGTATCTTCACCATTCATTACTGCTTGGGTTAGTGCGGGCGCGCACCCTTCTGAGGATTTTTTTTTTTTTGGAGTCAGCTTCAACGCGCTGCTCCTCGGAGCGCCGCCGACGCATGCGTGAGGCGGCCATTAGGTGCCGCAGACCTCCTCTATCTCAGTTCTAGAAATGGAGAGGCGAAATAAAGGGTAAGAAAAAGGAAAGTGAGGCAAGAGACAAGGGACAGAAAAGGAAAGGATACAAACTGAAAGAGGAATAAGCCGGTAGAGAATAGACAGAGAGAGAGAATTCCTACCCTAAGGGACCGTGAGGGCCTCCTTTCCGGGCGGCTCTAGGGAGGAACAGAGAGAGGGAAAGAGAAAGTAGAAGAAGAAGAAGAAAAAGAGGCATGTTGAGAGGGAGAACAGTGCCCATCGAGCATTGGTTGAGAGGCTTACAGGCTCGAGACTAACAAGGAAGCAAGAATCCCAGTTGCTAGGACTGAGGGGAGCTTCAACCGAACCACCTGAACAGATTCGAATGAGGGCAACATCTCTGAACTCTCAACATGCCAAGTCCCTACATCCTAGCTGAGGGCTCCTAGACTGCCCGGGCAGAACCTGTTCCGGGTAGAGCACCCACCCAGGAAGGGGACTAAGTCCCTTAGCACCTTGTTAAGTGCTAACACAGCAGTGTATGGGAAAGACTATGCCTTCAAGGCAGCTTGTATGAAAGATAGAGTGGAACTCAATCAGACTCCCTAAGCAAGGCAAGCAGACGCTCAGAGCTGACAAGTTCAATCAGCAGCTAGAAGAGCTCAAACATAATACCTGCCAAGGGGATTCTAAATTTTGCTGAGGCTGAGACAGAGCACGGCCTCTTAAGCTGTGAAACTGCATAACCTGAAGAAGGTATTTAGAAATCGCACCCTAAGGGCGGTCAGAAAGAGTTCCCTCAGAATAAGAGAAAAGTACAACTGTGCTTGTTCCTCTTTACCTTGAGGAAAAAAGGAACCGTTCATTAAGAATGGGAACAGAAAACATTTTTTTTTTTTTTTTTGCGCATGAAGGCCAAAGGAAGGAAGAGGAACGAGACGGGAGGGGGAGACGCCACAGAAGGAGGCCACTGAGAGGAAGGTGGGCGGGTATCAGTAATGAATGGTGAAGATACAAGAGAAGATCAAGAATTACGGTAGGTACATAATTTTCATATCTTCCCTTGTCAATCCTCACCATTCATTACTGCTTGGGTGAGTACTGAGCCCCCCCTTAGAAAAGGGGGGTGAACCCTGAGAGAACAAGACCCCCAGCCTGCTGGTGAGAAACAGAAGGGAAGACCCTGGGCTAATCTGAGAGAAGCCTATGGGGGAGAAGAGCTAGGAGGTGCCCTCAAGGGCAGGGAGGCGGAGAAAGCCCCTGCAGTAATCTCCTAGCTCTGGAGGAAAAGAGGCCGGTCCCCGGAAAGCAGAGCGAATCACCCTACGCCGGGCCAGGGTGACAACCTGATAGGCGGCCATGCCGCCTGCCTAATCGCAGATCGCGTCTCCGAAGCCTGGAAGCCACCTCATTGGTGTCATAAGATGCCCTTGCTTGGTGTCTTGCCAGCTCCAGGCCTATAGCAGAGGGCAATAGCTTGTCTGGTTTGCTCCGTATCAGGCATTGATGCTAAGATCTGACAGGCATCGAACCACAAATGCCTACTGTAGGCAGCGTGATGAGCCTGATGAGATGCAATGCAAGCCATCGCATGAGAGGAAGAGAACACTCTTCACCCCACCGGCGCTAATTGTAGGAATCAGAGTCTGGTGGACGTGTCGCGGCCAGGCGGCGTGCCCGGAGGGAGTCTCTAGGTATACCAAACCCGAGGGCGGGTTGGGGAGAGTATCCAGGATTCCGGCAGGCACACACCGCCGTCGGCAGTCTGCCGGGCTGGAGAAGGGCAGTTGGCTACTGCCAGGAACGGATAGACGCCTCCTGGAAGGATAGGCCAGGAAGGTACCACCAGGTGCTGGGCACTGAATTCTCCAAGGAATTCACGCGTCTCCCATTCGGTATTTGTCTCGCCTAACGTAGGAGGTTCGAAGATCCCTCACCATCCTCGAAAGGAATCGCTGATATTCAGTGAAATCAACATCGGAGGAGACATGAGCAGAGGGTTCCTGTCCCTCAGAGGAGGGAGACGAGGATGATGGAGAGCTCGAGTGTCCAGAAGATTCTTGCGGCAGTGGGGATAGGCGAAAGACCCGCTCATTCATACACCTGACATATGAGGGAAAGGCCGTCGCAGAACCTCTGAACTGCTCCCAGGATAACGGGGCCTCGTAGGGACCCACATGGCCTGGAAGAGCGGGGGTGGCTGCAGAAGAATGGGAGATGGGCACCTACTGAAGAGGCAACTGTCCCTGCTAGGGCTCTGAAATCGGAGAACGGAGCCCGAGCTGGCGGGATCCCGGACAACAGACCAGGTCGCAAAATGGAACCCTGGGGATGCGAAACCTGGAAAAGCCCAGAAAGGGATCCTCCCCGTGACGAACCTGGGACTGCATGGATCCAGAAGGGCAGCCCGCAGCAATGCCACTGGAGAGGACCCTGGGGTCCAAGAGGGAAAGGCGGGGCCCAGCGCTACGGCTCCTAGCCACCCCGAGGTGGCCAGCAGACCGTGACGACTGCACCCTGCCCCTCACCCCTCGGACTCCGACACAGCCTCCTCGACCCCAGCGTTCTCCCACCAGAGTGGCTGCAACAGCACCAGGGAGGTAGCTGCCACGAGCCCCCAGGAGGGAGAGCCCCTCCTCCGCCTCACTCATCGCCTCAGTCCCAGGAGCACCCCAGTGGGGCCCTCAGGAGGAGGACAGCGGGACAGCGGAAGAGGCCCGCTGGGCCGCCTAGCACCACGTGTCACTGGGACCCTGATCGAAGAGTCAGGTTGCCAGGACGGGTCCACGCCTGAGTCATCGGCCCTCAAGAGGAAGAGACCAGCTGGACCACAATACTAGCAACCCTGGGGTCCCTGGTGAACGGGCCGTGCCAGAGGTGGGCGCGCCGGACGACCTCGCCCACCCGCGATCCCGCAGAGCCCAGTCCTCGCTCCCCACTGGCGCCGCTAGGCCCACGGTGCCGGAACCCAACCCGCACCGCCAGGAGAGTGAACCGGGCCTGCGATGCCAAAGGCCAGAGCGGCACCGCCTCGATCACCAACACCGCTAGCAGCGCCGGGATCCGAAACGGCGCCGGAGGGCGGCATCAAGGGTCCACTGGTGCCGGGCCCAGCAGGCGTGGGCCTCGACACTAGGGGAGCCTGCAACTCCGAGGAGGTGACTGCCGAGGCGGTGTCTCCGCCGCGGCCCCGGGAGGGACCACGACATTCCTCCGACACCGCAAATGAAGCTTCCTCTTCGGCAAGAGAAGAGGAGCAAGCCTCCTCCCTCTACGGACCGCATAGGCCTGAGAGGGGACCCGGAGGAAGGGCCTAGAGACCTTACCTGGGAATCCCTGGAGCGACGCCATCCCCCCGAAGGTTGGCGGGGCCTTGCCGATCTTCAAACGCGCGGACTTCGAGGACACGACGGTCCATGGAGAAACATGCATCGCACACGTCCATATCGTGGTTGGGTCCCAGGCAACGGAGACAGACATCATGCTGATCCTTGACGGAGAAATGCCGGCCACAGGAGGACCGACGCATAGGGGCACGGCCAGCCTTCGATTCACGTTTTGCCCCCGAACCTGACATGATGCGAACTAAATAAGGACAAAAAACAGCAACAAAGCACTTCGGCGCCGACAGAAATAAAAGAACGGTCTTATCGGGAGACGCATACGAAATGTAGTACTACTGGAGAAACGAGAAGTCTTGTGGACGCAGAAAGCTTCAACTACCGCACAGCCTCAGCGGGCGGGAGAAACAGAACTGAGATAGAGGAGGAGTCTGCGGCACTAACGGCGCCCCCATGTACGACAGTACGTCACCCGCTGGTGGCGCCATTGAGCGGACTCCAAAAAAAAAAAAAAAACTCCTAGTGGGTGCACGCCCGGCACTAACCCAAGCAGTAATGAATGGTGAAGACTGACAAGGGAAGATTCACAGATGCACAATGAAGTCAAACTCAACTGAAGGAAGAAAATATCCAATATACTCACTGCCTAATTTTTGTACACATTTTTACATTAAACTTCCAGGAAAGGAAGAGGGTGTCTATTGCATATTGGTATGCATATATCGGTGACAAAAGATAACCACTGCATAATTGTTCTAAACATACACATTATACTTCAAGAGAGGGAAGAAGCTGACCACTTGCATGTATTTTCATAAACCTTTTCACATTAAACTTCCTGCTTGGGAAAAAGATATCCATTGCCTATACTGCCATAAATACTTAATCAGTAACTTCCAGCGGGGGAATAAAATCCACTGCATATACTGACAAAACAGGTTTGCATTATATTTTCCGTAAGGAAAATATGGCCACTGCATATATTATTTTGTTTTAACACATTTTCTCATTAAACTTAGTGGACAAGTAAAATTAACTGCACATATCACTGAATAATGTTTTTAAACTTCCAATGAAGAAAGATACACTATACTAACGTTTCACATTAAATGTACGATTGTTGAATAAGATGTCCAATTTAGACGCCGTCATTTTCCCAATTAAACACACGGAAAGAATATGTGCACTGCTCGCTGAATATACTGTTAACTCTTTCAATGTAAAACATACTGTATACATTGTAAAACACTGCCAGAGTGGGCTTATCAAAGACGATATCCTCTGCATATATGGTTAGCTGCATGTTCATTTTAAATTTCCAGTGAAGGGATTTTAATCCACATTAATTGAATTTAGAAAATTTTGCATCCACTCTGCAAACCTGTACCTTGAACTGGGCACATGCCGACAGTCTGCATAATGACTTTTAATTGTTATAGCAACGTAAAATCTATGCATTAAAGAAAAAACACTTGACAAGCATTGTTAAAGGAAAAAAGCGCTCATTACAGAGTCACAACAACATTCTTGTCCTTTGTATTTTGATAACCTGTTTGTCTGCTTCCACAATACAGCACAGCTGATAAAAATCAGTATTTGTGCACTTGATATTTTCATGAGATATTACCCTGTGAGGTTTAATTTTATATATTATTACAAGGAGTTATACTTCTAAATTTCCTGTCTTCAGATCTGGGACATGACTTAAAAAAAATCAAGAGCAGATTACCAAAATCAGGAACATATCTTACAAATGGAATATCAGCTCAAGAAGCCTGTTATGTTGTGGTATTTTGTAGTAGTATACTATGCTTGAAATCCGTGTCAGCGACAAAAAAAAACACGTCAATTTAGGTGGGACCGAGAACATTTTGGAGGCAAAATCCGGGACGTCAATAAAAATCAGGGACTTTAGAGAGGTATGAAAAGATGCTAAAGTTCTCACACAAAACATTAGTCTTTTAAGAGAATACACAGACAGGAGGACAGATCTGTCTCTCTCTCTCTCTCTCTCTATATATATATATATATATCCATCCCAAAATAAAATGCCTGTGATGGACTTGTAAAAAAGTTACTTCTCCCCCTTAGGTGCGCCAAGCAGACAAGTCCAGTATTGTACAGTTTCTCAGCCCACAGTGACACTGTAGAACACACTTAAAGAGCAGATATCCACTTATTTTTTCTTTAGGTCCTGACCGGTTTACTTGCTAGGGATCCGATGACAACTGTTCCTGAAGGTGGTCTGAATCATGTTCTCACTATTTGTTCAGTGTACCGATGGCCAGACCATCGTAGTGAACATGCACATTTAAAAAAAACCAAAACAAAACACTTCAATTACCAATGGCCACGGACAAGCATCATTGACGTCAGTTACAGTTTAGCATTATAACTCCATGGGCACACACGCTAACTATAGTAATCTACGCTCGTCCCTGAATGTATACATGGACGCGCAAATCACCAGCGGGTGCTGTCATGGACGAGATCAGCACGAGCTCTACGGGAGGTGCTCTTTTCTTCACAGAGCTGACTGGCCTGACATTCGTGAAAGTTCTCGTAGCTAGTTTCATTCACTGTGCTTGTTAATAAATTAAATAAAGAATTTCAAGCGAGTTTTGAAGTAAAGTAGTATGTGTTCTTTGTGCTAGTGTATAAATTAAAATTATGTATAGACATCTGTGGGACGGGTGGTTTTGCACACTCTTTTTGTTGCGGCTGTTACTGCTGAAAATGAAGTGTTTGCACTAATTTTTGACAACTGCTTCTTAGATTCCTGATAAAAAAACAAATATTATGGATTGTAGAGGTAGTCCCTGTTGACCACAATGCAAAAATAATGATTCCCTTATGCGGATCACAGGAACAAGTTGATTTGCCAGACAATTATCAGCTGTCTGTCTTGACAACTTGTTGCCATCATTCAGCAAGCTGTACCAGCTGTCACTGGCTTGCTAGCAGTAGGATGTGAATTGCCTCTGAACTGAACACATCGCCTTAAAAAAAAATGAGATAATGCATAATCTGATGCAAATCCCTTCGATGTACTGGCAACATTTCTCTTATTGCAGCCTGATAGGTTTTCTTTCAGATCGTCGGTTGCAGTCATAAGGCGGGGGTGGGGTGTCTGAATCCCCGTTTTTGAAAATATATCTACCGACACTGCCATTAGTTGGATATTGCAGCAGCAGCACTGATTTGTTAAATGTCATGTTGTTTTTTTTTTTTTTTTTTATCAATTTAGGCATAAGCACATCAGCTGCTGCTGCTTCCGACTCGACCACTGTAGCAATTGTTTCACTTTCTGACTTGGCGGGATCCCGATGATGCGACTTACTTTCCCCATCCCTTACTCATTTGTTGCCGCCAACATGACTAACAATTGTTCCAGACTTCCGAAGTCTGCTAATTCCAATGATGTGACTCTCCCAAACCCTGTGTCGTATAAGGGAATCATTATTTTAGCACTGTGGTCACCAGGGACTACCTCTGCAATTTATAATATGTGTTTTGTATCCTGAATCTAACTTTTAGGGCATGGAGAATCAGTTCTCAGCAATTAGTGGCAGCTTCATTTTCAGTCAGTAACAGAGCCGCAACCAAAAGAGTGTGCAACACCACCCATCCCACAGATGTCTATATATAATTTTAATTTACACACTAGCACAAAGAATACATACTACTTTACTTCAAAACTCGCTTGAAATTCTTTAATTTATTAACAAGTACAGTGAATGAAACTAGCTACGAGAACTTCCACGAACATCAGGCCAGTCAGCTCATTGAAAACAGCACCTCCCGTAGAGCTCGTGCTGATCTCATCCATGACAGCTCCTGCTGGTGATTTGTGCGTCCATGTATACATTCAGGGACAAGCGTAGATTACCACAGTTAGCGTGTGTGCCCATGGAGTTATAATGCTAAACTGTAACTGACGTCACTGGTGCTCCTCCATGGCCATCGGTAATTGAAGTGTTTTTTATAAAAATGTGCATGTTCACCACAATGGTCTGGCCGTGATTCAGACCACCTTCATGAACAGTTGTCATCGGATCCACAACGAAGTAAACAGGTGAGGAGCTAAAGAAAAAAAATATAAAAATACGTGGATATTTGCTCTTTAAGAGAGATTACCTTCGTCAGCCTGACACTGTAGAACCCACTTTAGAGAGACTACCGTACCTTCGGCGGCCTGCAGCACTCACTTCAAGCCTTTGAAGTTTGCTGGCCAGCTCCTCCAAGCGCGAAGCGGTGATGACTGGCGCTACTGCCCGTTGTGTGCCCTGCCTGCTGGCTACTTTCTCCTGCAGCCCCCTGGGCAGCGATCTGAGGCTGGCTGTGGCGGGGGCTTTCCTCACCGAGGGTTTGTTTAGGATGTCCTCAATATTGAATGGGGTGAGGGGCTTCTACGCCCTTGCTGTTAAGGGGAGGGGACAGAAATGGCAGGGATGCAGAAATGTACAAAAAAAAACGCCCGCTGTAATATAGTGCAGTGCTGCAGTCCATAGGGACAACATGGGCGGATTGCTTCTTGGGGGAGGGTCAGGCGGAGGAAAAACAGTTCCGCGGATGGAAAAACATGGCGTTGTGCCTGCACATGTGAAAGCGTCTGCAGGGCTCCCATGCAGCCGTAAGGGGTGGGGAATGGGGAGAACTGGCTGAATGACCCAAACACCCTCCACCCTGGCTACGGTGGGCATCTTCAACCCGCATAGCTGGATCCTGTGTGCAGCCCACTGCCCCCGCAAGCGGGGAGGGGCCCACCCAACAACTGGAGGGTATCCTTCCAGGGTATGGTGATGCAGATTACTGTCGGGCCCCACGGACCAAACAATGCAATAACAACCATTTGTCAATGCCGAACGCTCGCTTGCAGGTATTTGCAAACCACACGAGATCAAAGGAAAGGCTTGATTAAAGACTGTCATAATTTGGAAAATTAGTTTTTGCTGAAGTCACAGTATTTAAAATATCTCCTGACAGGAAGATCATTGTTTGTATATTTTTTATATTCTAAAAGGAGGAGCTAGATGACATCATAGAAGGGATGTGTGAGAGAAACACAGTTTAACTAGGACTTGTGTCTGATCTTTGTGATATATCTTTTGGGCTCTAAAGAAACAAGGTCTAACTATAAGCACTACAGAGGTAATACATTAGATAGAAAAGATCTAACTGTATGTTGGTGGGAGTTTGTCTGTAGTTTTCTTTTCTTTTCTTTTAAGTGATTGTATGCTCTTTGATATATTGTTCTGTGTTTACATTTTACATATTTTTTATCCATTTTGGTAAATATATTATTCTGAAATGCTGCCTGGGTCTTCCAAGTTCTTTCTTTTTTGCATGTGATGTATAGAGGTTAAGATTGACAAAACTGTTCAAGAGCTTGATGGTGTTACTAAACTGGGAAAAAGATAAGAATATACCTAAGGCCTTTTATAGAGTTTTAAGGTTCATTTTGGAAGCCTGGTTTGGTGCCTCTGGTATAAGATTGTACCGCAATCCCGAAGAGGGCATGAATCTGTCCTGTACATTTGGGTATGCTAGCATAAGGTTCACAGTTTGAATCCCCAGAACTTGAGACTAAAGGTGTTCAGACCACAAGCGAACAGGAGGGTTACCCTGTCTGTTACCTGTTCACATTACAGACTTGGAGATTGGCACTGTGAGACAGAGGCCTGACCTGCTGAGTGCGTTTGCAGACAGATTTGGTTGGCAGCGGTGCAGATAAAATTTGGTAAACACAAGTTTTAACTATTCAGTGTGTCAGCTTAATACTGTACAACTCACTTGCAGAAAAAGGCAGTGATTTAATTTTAAAAGGAAACAGAACTATATCATTTTGCTTACAGTCAAGTTCCTACTCGTTTTATTTTTTTCTAAAGTGCAAGTTAGAGTAGCCATGGTTAGGGAAGAAGATGGCTTCCAACAACAGTGGGCACACTGTAGACTACTTGAGGCAGTTGTGTTAGGAAAGAGGTCCTGTGATGAGAGAGAGCCACCAAGGGGAACCTCACGGATGCCTGATAGCAGCAGATGCCCAGGCATTGAGTCACTGACTGTGACTGTAAGGACCAAACCTTGAGCATGGAGGGGCCAGCAGCCAGTGCAGTGTCCAGATCTGGTGAGGATGACAGCAGGGCCAGTGCCAGAAAAGGCCACAGCAGCAGGGGAAGGTCACCAGCATTCTGGAGCCAGAAGCAATCAGGCTGCAAATTGAGTTGTGCAGAATGGAGCTGGAGTTCCAGAGGAAGGCTGAACGAGAACGACGAGAAGCTGAACGAGAACAGCGAGAGGCACCAGCGAGAACAACGGGAGGCTGACCGTGAAGAGATAAATGCAGAGGAAACATGAACTGGAAGCTATGACTCAACCACCAGCACCAGAGCAGGTAAATGGCTTGGGTTTAACTGGAACTACAGGACTGGGTTACAAATTGAATTCCAAATTGATAGCTGAATTTAAAGAGGGAGAGATGGATGCCTTTTTAAATTCCTTTGAAAGTTTGTATTCAGGCAAAAATTCCTAGAGGGTTCTGGAGCTTCCAGCTATACCTGCTACTTACTGGGAAAGCTTGGGATGCATTGGATCAAATGAACAATGAGGACAGTAATGATTACAGCAAACTTAAAGCTGCACTTTTCAAAAGTTTGATTTAACTGCAGAAACCTACAGAGCTAAATTCCCTAAGCTCAGGAGAAGTCCTGACATGAGTTATGAGGAGCTGGCCACAAAACAACGTCAATGTTTAAAACGCTGGTGGGAGGGAATTGAAAGCAAACTGTAGATACAATTGAAAATGCTATATTGTTGGAACAGTTTTTTGAGGCATGCCCAGCACAGCTGAAAACCTGGCTGGAGGACCAAGATCCTAAAATAGTGCAAGAGGCTGCTGAACTCTTGGACCACTATGCCAAGAGCAGACCTGCTCTGAGAGCAAATAAAGGTGGGCGTGGCAGTGCAGACGAGGAAAGGCACACCTTCAGGGCAGCTAAAACCCTCCCTGCCTCCACTGAAACCAGTTAGCCCCAGGTTTCAGGGAAAGATTTCTCTGTGAAAAGAAATGAATGTTGGATCTCTAAAGAAACTGGGCATATTGCAGACAGTGTCCCAAAATGGCGAGCAATATGCAGAATGGGGCTAGGAAAGAAGTGGGTTGTTTGTGTGTCCCTGAATGCATGCCTGTGAACATGAGGGAACACATGCACCCAGTCACGGTGAATGGTGTACAGACACAAGGGTTAAGAGACACAGGGTCATCACTGATGTTGGTAAAGGATCTGGTAGAGCCTGTTCAGCTTATACCCAATGAATTTATAACTGTGCAAGACTTCCTGGTGAGGAGAAAACATTACCACTTGCTAGTGTTCTCCTGGACTGGGGTGAACTGTGCAACACGTGGCTGTATCCAGAATGTTAGCAGTTGATGTCATCACTGGCAACAATCTCAAACAGGGGATGGCATGTGCAGTGACCTGTAGCTAAGCTGACAAAGGAAAACTGTAGTTCTCTGGACCCCACAAGAGCCATTGTGAAAACCACTGGGAGGTTGGTTCCCAGCCTGGGTCTCCTAATAGGAGCCTAATGAAAAGGGGGTGGAATGTCCCAGCAGCAGTTAACCACACAGCTACAGAGGGTTACTCCGAGAAGAGGGGTGACCCATTGTCAGAGGGTTGGGATTGACAGTGATCCTGGTGCCCAGATGCTGAGTGCTAGGGACCTAGTTTAGAGACTGAAGGGGACCTGTCCCATGCCTTGGGAATGTGTAAGGAGTTTACAGCTGCTCAGAAAAGTGACCCTGGTATAGAGAAGCTGAGGGCTTGGGCAGACTCTGATGGAGCACAGGGAGTGATGGTAAACATAAGGTTTATTGTGAGAAGGGACTGATGTATACTCAGGCTGTAAAGACAGAGGGAGAGGGTGATAGGCAGGCAGTTTGTCATTCCCCAGGGATATCGTGGAGCAGTTGCTCAAGATTGCACATGATATTCCCTTGTCTGGTCATCTGGGAATTGCATGCACTATGCAGCAGTAGGCTCAGAATTTCTATTGCCCAACTTCACCCAGCAGGTGAAGGAGTATTGCAGGTCTTGTCACCGTGCCTAAGAAATAGGGAAGGCAGGTAAGAAAACACAAGCCGCCCTAATTCCATTGCCCATAGTGGAGGAGCCATTCCAGAGGGTGGAAATGGATATTGTGGGGCCTTTAAATACCCCCAGCTCCTCCGGGAAGAGGTTCATCCTGACTGTGGTGGATTATGCTACTCGGTATCCAGAGGCAGTCATCCTATCCTCACTGAGGACAGACAAAGTGGCAGATGCCTTACTTGAGATTTTCTCCCATGTTGGGTTTCCACAGGAGGTTATCACCGATCCAGGGGTTCCTACATATCGGACCTGATGAAATGTTTGTAGGAGAGTGTGGGGTAGTGTAGAGGTGCACAACACTTTATCTCCCACAAGCCAATGGACTTATGGAAAGATTTAATGGTGCCCTGAAGTTGATGCTACAAGTGTTTGCTGAACAGCATGGGAGGGACTGGGAGAAATACCTTCCCACCTGTTGTTTGCATAGAGGAGGTGCCCCAAGAGTTGACGGATTTTCCCCTTCGAGGCTCTTATATGGACACCTGATACGTGGGCCCCTAGACTTGATCCAGGGGACTGGGAAGGCAAACACGCCACCAGGAACTCCCATAGTGGATTACATCCTTAGGTTTAGGGAGAGGCTGAAGGAGCTTATAGGGACTGCCCAGAGCAATCTGGCAGCTGCCCAACAGAAACAAAAGTGTGGCATGACTCGCAGAGCCAGAGCTCGCTTGTACATGGTGGGTCAGGAAGTCATGGTCCTTATTCTGGTCCTGAAAGATAAACTGCAGGCTGAGTGGACAGGGCCGTACAAAGTAGTTAGAAAGGTAAATGATGTGAACTATATCATAGCATTACCTGACAAAAGACAGACAGAAAGAATGTACCATGTCAACTGATGAAGCCATATACTAATAGGGCTGACATGGTGTTTGCAGTATGTAGTCCTGGGGAGAGGAAGGATGAAGGAGACCTCTTCTGGACTTGCTGGAAGAAACAAGCGGCAGTCCTCTGTGGAGGCAGTTAAATTGTCTCCTCAGCTGGCCCCGACAAGATCCAGGAAATAAGGGAGGTTTGGCAGACTTTGCCCCACTGTTTAGCACCAAACCTAGACTAACCCCTTAGCAATGCACGATGTGGAGACAGGGACACAGGCACGCTACACGAGCGGACCATATATCATGTGTCAGAGGCTGTCCAAAAGGACATTAGGAGGAGATGGAAGAAATGCTGGATGTAGGGGTAATCCAGAGATCCCACATCCCTTGGCCTCACCTGCAGTCCTTGTGCCCAAGCCAGATGGTTCTACTCATTTCTGTGGACTATCATGGACTGAATGCAGTCACAAAGTCAGATGCCCACCGATGCCCCCGGATGGACAAACTCCTGGACAGGTTGGGAGGCGACCTCCCTTACGACTATTGACCTGACAAAGGGTATTGACAGGTAGAGTTAACTGACAGAGCTAGGGAGAGGTCAGCCTTCATCACTCTGATAGGCTTATTTGAATTTAAAGTAATGCCTTTCAGAATGAAGAACACCCCAGCCACTTTCCAAAGGTTGATGAAGCTGGTGTTAAATGGTGCTGAGATGCGCCCGTGGCGTACCTGGATAACGATGCCATTTTTAGCACCAGCTGGGAGGAACACCTGTCCCATCTTAGGAAAGTGCTAGGCAGGATCTGAGGGGCAGACTCACTGTCAAAGCTTGAGAAGTGCCAGGTGGCCATGGCTGAAGTGGCATACCTCAGGCATGTTGTAGGCAGGGACAGCTCAGTCCTAACCAAGTAAAATAGAGGTGATCAAGGCATGGCCCAGACCAGAAGCGCAGGAAGTAGGTCCGAGGTTTTCTAGGGACAGCAGGGTACTATAGGAAATTTGTACCCGATTACAGTGCCCTAGCTGCTCCCTATCTGACCTGGGTAAAGAAAAGATGCCTAAGAAAATTACCTGGGAACCAGCCATGAAAAGCCTTTACCAGACTGGAAGGAGGCACTGTGCAGTGCTAGTGTGCTGACAAGTCCTGACTATAGCTGACCCTTTATAGTCAGACTGCGCCTCAGGACGTGGGTATTGGGGCAATACTGAGTCAGACATCCAACCAAGGGAAAGATCACCCTGTAGTGTACCTGAGTAAAGTTACTTCCCAGGAGCAGGCTTACTCTACTGTGGAAAAAGAGTGTCTTGCCATAGTGTAGACCCTAAAGTTAAAGCCATGCACTTATACAGGCAGCATTTTGAGTACAAAGGGACCACAACCCCTGGTTTGGCTGACCCAAATGGAAAAACTAATGGTGAGACTATTAAGATGGCATCTTGCCTTGCAAGGGTATGACATGACGATCTTACATAGGCTAGAGCAACCAATCAGAACGCAAGATTGCCTGTCACGTGTATATGAAGAGTGAACTGATTCGAGAAGCTCATCCCATGCAGGGATAGAGCCCCAAATTCAGTCTAGGTGGGGAGGGTGTGACACTTGCCCAGCTGGTTATGATTGTTCTATGATATTTGTAAGATAGAATGTGGTATGTGAGTGTCTCACATGAGACAGCCTGTACTATGGGTGCTCCCCAGGTCAGTGAGGTGCCAAGTGACCTGAAACCAGGAGGTAATTAAAAGACTAGAGACTTAATTAAGGTTAGCCTGTTTTTCTATCTTAATTAGAACTGACCCAGCTGCCAGGATACAGGGCTCATAAATGTTTATGCGTCTCAGAGGAAAAACATGTTATACCACCATGGTGCTAAAGTTGTAAAAAAAACTTTGCTGCCTTGGGAACAGGAAGCCACACAAGATCAAAGGAAAAGCTTGATTAAAGACTGTGTAATTTGGGAAATTAGTTTTTGCTGAAGTCACAGTATTTAAAATATCTCCTAACAGGAAGATCATTGTTTGTATACATTTTATATATTCTAAAAGGAGAGCTAGATGACATCTGACCCTTTCTCTGCAGGCTTGCTGCCCATTGAAGCAAGCACCTCATCCTTGCAGCTGCTTTTAAACTTGAGTTGCCCGCCGACTACAGTGGCGAGACCGAGACCCACCTGCTGCCACCCGCCCACCGCTCTACAAGCACAGGTAATTGCAGTCATATCTTCAGCCCTCAGCTGCTGTTGTAGCGAAGATCCTGGATTTTTCCCCAAATTCCTGGCACCATCTGACTGCAGTGCCCCATTGGCGCTCACCATCTTGGTGAACTCCTGAGTGGCTAGCTCTGGAATTCAAGCGTGGCTGCTTTCCCAGGACTGTGCCGCCAAGTTTGAAATGACTTTCCCTTGCTCTGGTACAGAGACCGCAGTTCTTGCCTAATTACGCCCGTGCACAAATTTTAGTAGTCTGTGCTGCCTGGTCCCTACTATTATGTGTACATAATATCAATTACAGCTAAACTGAAAACCGGATTCCTACTGCTGATTTTGTTTGTCTAAGGACTGTTACTAGCCTGTATTTGCTCATTCTGGTAGAAAAAAAGAGTAAAATAGTGCTTGTTTGCTTTGCTAGTTTCTCCCTGTTTTAGCCTAGCCAGACCCTTTAATCGTCCCATTCTCACCTTTGTGTGTCTCTTTGTGTGATTTTTCAGCCTCCCCACCCCTCCTCCACAACTTCTTAAATACACCTAAGCCACTCCCTTCTGTGCACCTCCTCCCATTGACCATCTTGCCCTACACAAATTTAAAGCTGCAGAACACATCCTAGAGTGGGTCCTGCCCACAGAACTACATTTCTAACAGCCCTTTGCCTCACCACTCCCTCCTCTTCCCCTTCATAAGGCTGACCATGCTAATTCTCTCCTACTACTTCCCTTGTCCCCACTCTCCCTCAGAAAGATGAAGCTGGCAATACCTATATTATGGGCCATCTCCTAACTACTGCACTGGTATTGACCGACCCTGCGCTTCACAGTGCTGGCCTGCAATCAACAGTGCCTCTCCTTCCTCTCATTCCCCCTCTCCCTGTTTCAACCCTCTTCACTCATTACTAGGGATAAGTCCACCCTGGCGTGCATCTCTCATCCTACTCACTAAAGAAGAATGCGCCTCCTTGGCCACTACCTGCCCAACCTCTCCTGGTCTCCTACTATTCCCTCCTGTCCATACATTCTCCTACTATCACTACTCCCCCTGCTGGGACACTGAGTGCAACCCTGCCCAACAAACTCCCATATCACCCCCTCCTCCAGCATCTGGAAAAACACCCTGGTCTTAAAATCGCACATATCAATGTCTGCAGATCTTAAATTCACTGACCTTGAGGCTTGGATTGAGCTACCCAAGCCCCATATTCTGGGACTTACTGAAACATGGCTAAAGCACACCACACTGAAAACACCTTCAAAATGCCCGGCTACTCCTACCTACGCCTTGGCAGGCCAGGCAGGAAAAAGGTGGTGGTGTGGCCCTGCTCCTAAGGGAACCCCTCTCAACTAGCATTGTCCTACACTCTGACCCTTCCTCACCTACTGAATGGCTACTCTCGAATTGACCCTGGGATCCTGCAAGAAACTGTATATTGGCTGCTGCTACAACCCCCCATGACTGGAACCATTGGACTCACCAGCCTCCTCCAAGGCCTGAGCTAACTCCCATAGAGAATCTATCCTTCTTGGCAACTTTAATCTAAACTGGCTGAGCTGCCACCAGCCTGACTATATATCCCTGTTAAAAGCAGCACAACCTGGTGCAGGTGATCACTCTCCCACCAGACTTAATCCATACTCGTCCACCCAGACTCTGCTCGACTGGATCCTCATAAACAGGGAGGACTGAGCATTACATGCTGGCACCATGGCTGACTCTATAAGCAATCACTCACGACCTATCTCCTCTGGTCTTCCAAACTAAAGCACCCCCACCCAAATACCTATCTCTCAGAAATTTCCAGCTGCCCAGTCTCCATAAATCTCCTCAAGGAGGCCCAGTACTTGGACTGGTCCATGTTTTCCCTTTCCAATGCAGCCACGGCAGTTCCACGTTACCGGACTCACGGACTCTACTAACACCTCAGGACTGCTTTCCCTATCACCACCAGGCCGGGTCAGAGCGGGTGCTCACGCTGGTTCTCTAAAGACCTCCTAACCCTTATGAAGGCCAGAGACTGCACCTGGTCCACTTTCAAAGCAACCCCTCTCCTGCCCTCTGGGATGCTTACAGGCGCATGATGGAACAAATGTAAACAACAGGCCAAATTTCTGAAACAGACCCACTTGGCAATCTGCAAAGACCAACCTTGAGACTGTAGAAAATTCTGAGACTCAGTCAGCTCCCTCCTAAATCCCTGCCCCAGCTACGCTGCACCACATCTCAACTCCCAGGACGGGCTCGACTGACCCTCACGATGTGGCCAGTGTCCAGTTCACCAACTTATCCATGTACCTTAATAAGCTGCCAACTGCCCAACCTCAAAGCTCAGCCCTAATACCTGATACACTGCCATCCTCCTCCAGCTGTGCACTCACCGCAAATACCCCATTCTATTTTAAAGCCCTTTCCATGCACGACACAGTGAAGCTACTCAAAGTCTACCTAATCACGGCTCCTCCTGATCTGATGGGCTATCTCCAGTCTTCCTTAAGCTGATCTCACTGGCGATTGCCAGGCCTCACCTTCATCTTTAACCATGCCCAACCCTTGGAAGATAGCTAAGGTTATCCCCATTCTTAAATCTGGTGACCCCAAATCCTCCAACAATTACCGTCCGATATCCATCCTCCCTCATCTCAGTAAACTAAAGAGAGCAGTCCACAATCAGCTCACTGAGTACGTAGAGCAAATACACCCTCCTATGCAACCAACAACCACGGCTTTTGCAAGAATCATTCCACCGCCACTAGCCCTACTGACCAACCACATCCTCTCTAACATGGATAATGGTAAAGCCACCGGGGCTGCCTTCATCGACCTTTCAAAGGCTTTTGACATGGTTAACCATGCTCTCCTTACCTCCAAGCTTAGCCTCCTTGGTTGTTCTCAGAAAGTCACAAGCTGGTTCACTAACTACCTTACCGATCCCTCACAATTTGTGTGTATTGGTCAAACCTGCTCCCCACCCTGCCTGTCTCTGTGGGGGTCCCTCAAACTCAATCCTGGGTCCCTCCTTTTCTCCTTATTCGTTAATGCACTTCCTTCAACTGCCTCAACTGTCACTCTCTCCTGTATGCCGATGACCTTGTCCTCTTCCACAGTGACAAATCCATGGACCATAATCTCCTCAGTTCTCTTACACAACTATGCTGCAGCCCACAGCTGGTTCTCAAAAACCTCCTCTTAGTAAATGACAAAAAACTAAATCCATGCTGTTCGTATCTAAGCCCTTTCTAGCCAAAACTAAAACCATGCCCCTTATGCATTCTCACCCTGGACGGCCCAGCCCTGGAGGATGTCAACACCTACAAATAATTAGGAGTACTGCTTGACCCCTCCCTCACCAACACTGAGCATGAAAATTCCCTTGTCAGAAGGGTCCATCAAAAGTTAGCTGCTGCCTACATATTCAGGCAATACCTTACCCTGAAGCCAGACTAGCCATTGTCCAGGATACTCTTCTCCCTATTCTTGACTACCTTTCCCTATTTATGCCAGGACCTCAGCTACTGCCATGGCTAAACTCTCCACTGCCTGCAACAGCGCCTGTCACTTTGCTTTATTGGCCCTGTTCTCCACCCACCACTGTACCCTCTATAATACCCTTGGATGGCTACCGCAACAAGGTCACTTGACCTAGCCCTCTGCTGCATGGTGAACAATGTCATCCGTCTGACTCCAGAATCCCCAACTGTCCTTCTGAAAACCAGAACGCTCTTCTGCAACCTCCACTGTAATGGTACTCCCCTCTAGCTGTTCCTAGGTATCCACAAACATGGGTAGCAGAGCTTGGTCTGCAGCTACCCCTTGCAGTGGAACAGACTACTGGCTGATCTCCATTCCATTGACACACTCCAGTTTCAAGTCCCCTTAAAGTCTGGTTCCTGGCAAACTCATCCTGCCGCTGCTCCTGGGGTCTGACACCAACCCACATTAGTCAACTCCCAGCCCAGGGGTTACCCACCTACTCACACTAGTCAACTCCCTGACAACAACTGTTTAACTTCCTTGCCTGTGCATATTGTATATATATTTTTACAGAGTATTCTGTGTATTACTTGCTCACTGGACAATGCAGTAACACATTGTACACTGTGCCTACGATTTGTTTGCTTTGTACCAAATCTCATGTCCAATATTGAAACCTTGTATTCAGTGTTGTCAAATGGACCTATGCATCAAACCTGTATATTGTGCTTACTATTGTTGCTTGCATAAAATCTGTTTCATGTGTATTACTGTTACCTTGTACTCCACTGTCACCCTCGCCCGTGTTATGGCCCAGGTCGTGCCTGAAAACAGTCCCTGGGATCAGTGCACTCACCAGGTTATCAAAGTCATAACTAAATAAATAAATAAGGGCGTGTGAGAGAGACACAGTTTAACTAGTACTTGTGTCTGATCTTTGTGACATATCTTTTGGGCTTTTAAGAAACCAGATCTAACTATAAGCACTACAGAGGTAATACATTAGATAGAAAAGATCTAACTGTATGTTGGTAGGAGTTTGTCTGTAGTTTTCCTTGCTTTTCTTTTAAGTGATTGTATGCTCTTTTGATATATTGTTCTGTGCTTACATTTTACATGTTTTTATCCATTTAGTAAATATATTATTTTGAAATACTGCCTGGGTCTTCCAAGTTATTTCTTTTACATGTGATGTATAGAGGGTTAAGATTGACAAAACTGTTCAAGAGCTTGATGGTGTTACTAAACTGGGAAAAGGTAAGAATATACCTAAGGTCTTTTATAGAGTTTTAAGGGTTCATTTGGAAGCCTGGTTTGGTGCCCCTGGCATAAGATTGTGCCTAATCCCAAGAGGTGCGAATCTGCGCCTGTATATTTGGTCACTAGCCTAAGGTTCACAGTTTGAATCCCCCAGAACTTGAGACTAAAGGTGATTCAGACCCACAAGCAGACAGGAGGGTTACCCTGTCTGTTACCTGTTCACATTACTGTACTTGGAGATTGGCACTGTGGGAGTAGAGGGCCTGACCTGCTGGAGTGCGTTTGTGAAAGTGGCCCTCTAGGTTGTCTACCATATAGCATTTCAAATGGTGAAAACCTGTTGATGCCTGTGACACTTTTCTGTAAGCAAAAAGCAGGTAAGGTAAATATTGGTCCCAATTCTTCCTTCCTTTTACAAACCTTTTAACATGCATTTTAGGGTTTGATTAAAATGCTCAGCAAGACCGCCTGTCTGAGGGTGATAAGAGGAGGTTCTTATGCAGCGATATCTAATAGTCTGTACAGCTCCTTAAGTAATGAAGCACCAAAATTACTATCCTGATTAATGATTTCTTTAGGTATGCCCGCTCTGCTGAAATTTTGGCAAGCTCTGCTGCCACTTTTGGGCTGTGACCGTACCCATTGGAACTGCCTCTGGGTATCAAGTAGCATAATCACATACTACCAAAATGAATCGATTACTGTTTTTATTTTTTGTCTAAGGGGCCAACCACATCCAAAGCAATTCTCTCAAAAGGCACATTTATCAAGGGTAGGGGCACCAGGGCACCTTGTTTTTTAGTCACTGGGGCTACTTTCTGAGACTCAGCACAAGAACTGCAATAGGTAGCATCATCTTCATGAACTCCAGGCCAGTAAAATCTGTACACCAATCTGGCAAGGGTGCAATCCCTCCCTGAGTGACCAGTCATAGGATTATCATGTGCTATCTGTAACAACTAAGTTCTATACTTTTGTGGTATAACCAATTGTTCTATCTGGTCCTGTGCCTGAGGTTTAACCAAACTTTGTATAGTAACCCATTAAATGTTTTAAACATAGGTTCACCCTGTCTTGATTTCACCCCAGCTGCTTAAAATAACCCTGGAGAGAACACTGTTAGCTTGCTCTGAAGGAAAATCACAATCAGTGATTAGTTTAGTTTCAGCATTTTCATATGTTAACCTTATGTCCATCAGTCTTTTGTTGCCACTGTTTCTTCAGGAGTTGTCTTTCTTTCCTGGATTTCTGGATCTTGGAGTTGTACTCAAATAAGTCTGAATCAAAATCAAAAAGGAAAGAGCCCCACCATCTGAGATTCTTTTGCCTCCACTGCTGCTGAAACATCAGGATTTACTCCCTCTTTGATTAACTCAGTAAATCCTGGAAAGTCATTAATAATCACAGGTACAGGTAACTTAGGTACTACTCCACTTTCAGTTGGTGTGACACCCCATTAATAGTGAGAGTCACTTGGCTGATGGGATAGTATTGAGTGTCGCTGTGGATGCAGATGACACCAGTACCTGGTCCTCTTTGACACTGTTTTTCTAGTACTTCAATGTGCACTAGGGTCTGTCTGCTTCCCAAATATGTAAGTCCCTTCACAGTCTTATCTCCACCTCCACATCTGTCAAGTATTTGCTCCAATTTGCTAAGGTCAAATCTGCTCCAGAGTCACTCTTCTTACTGCAATTTCTTGCAATATGACCTGGCTTATTACAGTTATAGTAAATAACGTATTTGGGCACTGTGACATAGTGAAATAGGACCCTGCCCCAGTTGTTATGGAGAATGTGTTTAAATGCAAGGATCTGTTCTTTTCTTTCCTTTCCTGTCTATTTGTCTGTCTGGTTGCACAACCAGATTTTCCTATGAGACCTCGGATTTGATCACTCCGACAATCTCGCAATTCTTTGGCTCTCACTGTCTCTCAGTTTTCCTTGCTGTCTATTTTTCCTCCCTTGCATATCTGCTGACATGAAAATATGTGCAAATCAGTGTATGGAAATGTAACTGATAATGGGATCACTTTGTTTAGAAAAAATATATAGTGTTACTGTTGACATATATATAATTATATTTTGGGCCTTTTGCAAAAGCTGTGCAAAGGGGCCTCAAGAAGCACACTGTATTCCAGCAGCTCCTGAAACTCACAAGAACAGAACACTTAAAAGAACAGGATGCTTGCTAAGAATGGGAGTTGAAAAGACTTATAAAAGAGCTAAGCTGCAACTGCAAGAAAGATTGGAGAACAAGGACACAGAGACTGAAAGAAAACTTTTTCTTTTGCCTTTGTAAATAGTTATCATGAACAAGTTTATTTTATAGTACTGCTAGTGTAAACAGATAATGTTTGGTGAATTCTACAACTGCTCCTGATTTTCCTATGCTTCCTGACTTGTTCCTCAATGACAGGCACAAATGTGTTACCCCCACCAGAGTTCTTATCAGACTTGAGTTTAACTTTCTGTTTATTGCTTTTCATATAGTAAAACAATACAGTAGTCATTCTCAAGTAAGAGCTTCACATATACAGTAATAGACCTGGTTGGAGTAACATACATATGATCTTACAATCTTTTATATTAGAGGTGGGGTATAACCGGAAAGTTGGGCTACCTATGCCCAAAGTCCATTCAGTCTCAAAATATGCCAGGCTTCATAGGCTAAGGAAGTGTCCATAGAGAAATATCAAGGAAAAATGAAACCGCACTAATCTAGTAGTGCTATATACCTTATAACGTTATTTGTTATCAAGGAAAGTGAAACCCCACATTCCCCACCCCGCTCCAACTTTAAATGTAAGTGTGACAATAGGCACATTAGAACTGTTTAAACATCAACAATTATATATTCCTTTAAACAGCATAGTCAGAGAGTATCAAACTAGAGGTAATATTTCTTAAACAACATAGGGATTAATGTTTCAACAAAGACTTTTGCCCTCTTATTAGAGTCGAAATCTTGACATTATTCCCAGGGGTAAACTTGATTAATTTAAGTTCAATACAGTTAAGTCAAGAACTAAAGAGTTTACTCAGCCCTGGTCGAATCCGATTCCTCCATCAATAATCCTTGGTGTGGTGGTTTTGGAATTCCAATTCAGTCTTTTCAATCCATCTACCTGCACCTTTAGCATCATGAAACTGCCAGCTTTTCCCTCCATAGGTTATGCATAGACGAGCTGGTAAGAGGAAAGAATGCACTATTCCCAATGTGTGCAGCTTCTGCCTAATGGATCAAACTGCTTACGTTTTGCCCTGGTTTGATACGAAAGATCTGGGAAGAACTTTACTTCCTTGCCCTGGCATTCAATCGGGTAAACTGCTCTTGCTGCACTAATAATTGCATCTCTCACATCTAAGCCAGTAGTTTTCAGCAGAATTGTCCTTGGTTGGTTCGTCTATGTAGGTCATGCTCTAAAGTTAATCCTATATGCCATCCATGAATCCATCCATTCGAACTCCTCAGGCATTTTCAATTTCTCCGTTGGCCAACATCTGAGATAACTAAGAACCGTGTTCCTTCTGCTCCTCTGGAAATCCAACAATACGAATGTTCCTGGTCTCAAGGTGTTTTCCACCGCCTCAAGCCATCCCCCGTAATTGCAGGTTTTCTTTGTCAGCAAAGCTACCGTTGCTTGGGTTGCTAGTGACCTTTGTCTGCATCTGTGGCTATGTCTTTACCGCCACCAAAACTGTTTCTGCGCTTCCAATTTAGCGAGGAACATTCTATTTTGGCATCCATTGCCCTTACAGAGTCTAATATCTTCTGCCAGGGAGGTTCTGGAGAGGTACTGGCTTCTGTAGACCCGTGAAAGCTGCGCGTTGTTCACTTCAGCTCGGGATGTTGCAGGCCTCTGAGTCATCGAGGCTTGTTGCATTTGAGCATTTTACAGCCCATAGCAAGTTTGGTATTTTCTGCAGGTAGTCGCTTGAATAACCAGAATTTCGCCACCAAAATTGAATACAGTGCCTTTACTCCGAAAAATTTTAACTTAATTGGAGCCTCAGGTGTGGAGCAGTAGAGAATGCTGCCTGCCAGGAAGTCGGCTCTCTGGCCCCCAGACTTGGAGTTTAAATGGGAAAAGAGTGTCATACCGGTGCTTGGCTGTTACCTCGCTGCTGTGGCATTTGTCTGACCATTTGGTAGTCTTCGCCAAAGGAACAGCCTTTTCCCACTTTCTGGTTGGTGTTCCTTTACCCAAAGCTGCACATCTGTAGGCAGGATGTTAATGAATTGCTCCATTGCAAATGTGTTGATCTGTGGGACTGTTTTGCTCTCTGGTTGGAGCCATTTTATCAGGAGTTCTTGGAATGGGTGAAGGCTTCTCGAGGATTGTTGACTGAGTTGTACTTGAGAGATCGAAATCTCTGCCTGTAGGTCTCTTCTGAGATGTTGTACCTTTTCAGGATTTCGCTTTTCAGCAGGTCATAGTTTTCTGACTGTGCAGTGTCCATATTGCTGTAGGCAAGTTGGGATTTCCCTGTCAAGTAAGGTACCAGTCTGATTGCCTATTGCTGCTTTGGCCACTGGCAGGTAGTGGCAACCCTTTCAAAAGTTGTCAGGTATGCTTCATATCATCCAAGGAATACAACTTTGTAAGTTTAAAGCATTTAAGTTGTTAGTATCTTGTTGCTCTGCTGGACCAGTGCCAGATCCTCCAGCTTTGATAACTGCAAGGCATCCATCACTGCATCTCTTCTCTTCTTTGCTGTTCTAGTTGTTGCATTCTTCTTTTCTCTGTGCTTCTAAATGTTGAATCTCTTTTCTGTCTGCTTCTCCGTCTCTTTGTTGTATAGCCCACCATTTGAAAAAGGCAGTTAGGATTTCAGGTTCTGTCGCTGCCTGTTCTTTTCTATAACTTGTGCTAGCTGTATAGTCTCAGCTTGGACTTCTGTTTCTGCTAGTTTGGCTGCCATTCTCCTGGTAACCACTCATGGGCTTGCTGCTGCAAAATCCATACCTTTCTTCTATGCTTCCCTGGTACCAGATTTAGTACCCATGCACAAAACTCCTGGCTTAGAGTATGCATAGTGTAAATCCCATTTAGGCGACACCACCTGTCATCAAGGCACAGGTCAGAAAGCAAAGGAAAACCAGGAGCAGTTGTAAAATTTGTAACAAGTGATTTATTTTCCTAATAACAGTAATATATATAAAAACATTTTCAGTATAACTATTTACAAAGGTATTATAAACAGAGAAAGTCCATCTGGGTTTCTTCTCAATTTCTAAACTCATTCTCTGTGTTTTCCTTGCAAGAAATGACAGCTCTGTTTTATAAGTCTTTGCACCCTCACTCGTTAAGAAAACAGCTTGCTTCTCTCACAGTGTTCTTGTATGTTTCCAACAAGTGCAGCTAAAAGAACATTGTGACCCAGAACTGACCTCTTGCTTACAGCTTTTCAGAGAGTTTGCAAACTAGCTTCTCAGGTTAACCCTCTGAGTTCCAAACAGCTTTTGCAATCATTTTGACAGTATAACTATATACATTTCTAAACAAAGGGATCCCAGTATCAGTTACATTTCCACATAATGATTCACATATATTTTTATGCCAGCAGGTATGCAAGGGGAGAAAAGAATGAACAGTAAGTGAAGGTAGAGAGATAGTGAGAGGCAGAGAATTATAAGACCGTTGGGGTGATCAAGCCTAGGTCTCACGGGAATATTTGGTTGTGCAACCAGACAGAGAAGAGACAGAAAGGAGAAAATAGAACAGATACTTGTGTTTAAACACTTTCTGCATAACAACTGGGACAGGGCCCTATTCAATCCTGTCACAGTTGGGGGCAGGTAGAGAACCTACTTAGGAAAGAGGCTCTGCAAAACAGCCTTACCAAATCTGGCATCAGAGCTAGACTGTACATCAAGGCAGTAGTGCTTTGTGAATGTTTGTACAGTATTCCAAGTAGCTGCTTTACAGACATCCAATGCAGGTATGTCCCTTGCAGCTGCCACAGAGGCAGCAGTGTCCCTAGTAGAGTGGGCCTTGAGGCCCTCAGGGGACTATCTGCCAGTCTTGTCATAACAGAAACACATGCAAGAAACTATCCAATGAGAAATAGTTCTCTTGGTGACTGGTCTTCCTCTACCCACTTCCCCATAGGTAGGAATAGCTGAGTAGAGGACCCTGACCTGCTTGGTATGCTCCAAGTAGTGGAACAAGGCTGTCTTGACATCCAGACTATGAAGTTTCTGTTCCCCAGGAGTAGACTTTTCAGTAAAGAACACTGGTTAGGGTAATGGACTGGTTGTGGTGGAACTTGAAACCACCTTGGGCAAGAATTTTCTGTTTGTTCCAAGCTCAGTTTTATCCCGTGGGGGATAATGTAGTTGAGTTCAGTACAGAGTGCCTGCAGCTCTGAAATCCTCCTTGCAGAAGTAATGGCTACCCAAAAGTTGTTTTCAGGTGACATACTTGAGATGAGCCATAGACATAGGCTCAAGGGAGGCTCCATGAGCTTGAAATGCACAGAGTCAGACTCAAGGGGAACAGGTTCCTGACAGAAGGCTGAATATGTAAAGACCTTTAAAAACTGAACACCAGTTGGGAGTAAACAGATTTGGGCTTTCCTACAGAAAGATAGGCCAAAATTGCAGCCAAATGCAGTTTAGCGAGGAAGACCTCAAGTCTGAGGCCTGGAAATGAACCAGATAGTCCAAAATGATGGTGTCAGAAGCTGAGAAGGGTTAATCTTCCTGTCTTTACACCAGATGGAGAATCTCTTCCATTTGGCTGCATAGGTTTTCTTTGTGTTGGACTTTTAGCCATCCTCAGAATCTTAAGGATCTGGTTCTGAGTACTGAGAAGCAGGAACTCTAAACTCCTCAAGAGCCAAGCTTTGAGGTGAAGAGACTGCAGGTCTGGATAGGTCACTCCTGAGTGGGGAAGAGTCAGGAGTGAGCAACTGAGGGAAGGTGAATGGGCCTGCTGCACGAAAGTGTTAGCAGCAGAGGGTACTAAACTTGCCTTGGCCAATCTGGCACCACCAGAATCATTAATGCTGGTTGAATCCTGAGTTTCAGCAGGACCTTGAAAATGAGAGGAAATGGAGGAAGGCATATAGGAACTTCCCGGACCAGTACAGCACTAGGGCATCTGCTAGAGAGTTCCCAGACTGGTGGCTTGCAGCAAAAGACAGGAAGCTGGTGATTGAGAGGGAGGCAAACAGCTCTATTTCTGGGGTCCCCACCTCCTGAATACTGTGGCTAGCACTTGTTTGTTGAGGCACCACTGCTGTGTCCCTGACTGATGCGATTGAGGGCATCCGCCAGGGTGTTGTCTTTGCCTGGAGGGTGAATGGCCGACAGAGTCACATCGAGAGAATAGGCCAGGGTCCAAATTTTCATGGCCTCTGTATAGAGGACTCCTGACCTTGTGCTACCCTGTTTATGTAGAACATGGCAGTGGTGTTGTCTGTCCTGATCTGCATCGTGTGACCTTTGATGTGAGGGCAAAGGTCTTTAGTGCCACATAAATGGCTTTGAGTTCCAGGAGGTTGATGTGTGACCATGACACCTTCAGAGTCTAGGCACCACTGACAGAGGAATTGTCCAGGTGAGCACCCATCCTAGCAGAGAAGCATCTGCAGTGATGATTTTCGTGAGGAGGAGGTGTCTGGAAGGGACACCTACCGACAGGTTGGCAGTGTGCTTCCACCAGCACAGGGCTTGAAGAAATGTCTTTGTTACTGGTAGTAGTTTTGATAGAACATTGCTCTTTTGGAACCAGTCAGAACGTAAGTGATATGGAATGTATCTCATCCTGTACCTGACTCCGGGACCACAACGGTCATAGATGCCATGTGTCCCAGGACTCTTAGGAAGTGACTGGTTGGCCTTGGTTGACCAGGATGAAAGAATTTGCCACTGTCAGGAAATTCTGAATTCTTTCTAGTGGCAAGAAGGCCCTGCTCTGCTTTGTGTCCAACTGTGCCCCTATAAATGTTAGGAGCCAAGTTGGCTCTAGGTGGGATTTTTTAGGTTTATGAGAAATCCTAGAGAGCAGGGTGCTTCTTGAGAGGTAGAAACTTCTGCACCTGAGCTGGAATTTTTCCTTTATTAGCCAGTCATCCAGATAAGGGTAGACTGATACCCCATGTTCCTAAGATGTGCTGTTATGACAGCCAGACATTTGGTAAACACCCTTGTCGCAGATGTAAGTAGAAGGGCATGGTTGTAAACTGGTAATGCCCTGAAGGAAGCTTGAATCTCAGAAATTTTCTGTGGGACTACCTTATGGGTATATGAAAGTAGGCATCCTTGAGATCTAGAGACTAGCCAGTCTCCCTGTTGCAGGGACTCAATGACCATATTCAGTGTAACCATGTTGAATTTTAGTTTCAGGAGGCATTTGTTGAGATATCTGACGTCCAGAATAGGTTGCCACTCCCCATTTTTCTTTATGGTGAAAAGTACCTGGAGTAGAGGCCTTTGTTTTTCTGTAAGGCTGGTACTCTTTCCACCACTTTTGATGCCAAGAGGTTTTTGACCGCCAACTCCAGCAGGAGTTTTCTGTTGGGGTTAGGGATTTGAAAACAGAGTGCCCCTTAAGGCTGGCATCTTCTTGAACTAAAGAGACAGGCCCTTTTCCACTACCTCCAAGACCTACTTGTCTGATGTTACGAGGGTCCAGGCATGGAGGTAGTGGAGAGCCTGCCCCTACAGGCAGAGGGGAGGTGACCTGGGCATTGAAGTCAGGGCTTGGACTGAGTTGTAGGGGTCTGGGTAGTGGCTGGCTTTCTCTGGCCTCTCCTGCCACTTCCCCTGTAGTATCCTCTCATCTGGGAGTAGTCATTTTGTGGAGGAGGATAGGGGTAATAAGGCTTAGGAAAATAACCCCTTCCTCTGTTTGCCTTGGGCTGCAACTTCTGAGTGGAAGTATTTTGCTTGGCAGTGTTGCTCTGACAAGTGGATTTGTACTTATCCACTTTTTTCATGTAATCTTCTGCCCTAGAGTCGAACAGAAGATTTTTATCACAGGAAGTCCATGGCCTTGGACTGAATAACCTGTGTCAAGTTAGTAGTTCTCAGCCAGGCAAACCTTCTTAGGGAAATGGCCTGTGCCATTACTCTGGATACAGCATCATTATTGTCATCTGCCATGTGAAACTGATATTTGAGAGCTTCAAGGGCAGTCTTAGCTGTTTCTATTAAGTCCTGGACCATAGAGTTAGATTATTGTTGTGCAATGGCCAAGAAAGAATTCCACAAAGCCTTCAGGTACTTGGCTGTGTAGGCCAAGTAAGAAGAAAGATGGAGAAGCACACAAGCAGATGTATAAGCCTTCTTTGCAATGTAGTCTATTTTCCTGGAGTCCTTGTCTGGGGTAAGGAAGACAAGGGCATCCAGTTTTATCACAGGCAGCTCGCTGCACTACTCCCTCATGCCCAGGGTGGACAGACAGAAAGTCAGTATCCACTCTGGAGGCTGGTGTTTCTTGTCAATGTGTTTATCAACCCCAGGTAAAGAGGATGGGGTCTGTAACAGCTTCAGGGTGTTTCTCCTGAAAGCTTTATCAATGGGTAGAACCATCTTTTAGGAGGAAGGGAACTTTCATCTCCCTATAGTCATCATCCTCTTCTTCTTCCTGGTTGGACTCTGACAGAGGATGTCAAGAGTATCTACCATGTGCTGAAGGAAAGTTAACATAGAGAATTTTCTTCCTGATTCGAAGGGAAGCACCAAAATTAGGATCAGGAGAAATATCAGGCTCCAGAGGATTATTGTCAGATATATTGTCTGGCGCATCATAGTAATCATCCTCATCCTCATCCTCACCTCGTAGGCCCCTGCTTCAGAGGGGGCTACAGAAGGTGTTTGCTTGACAAGGCAGAGAAAATGACCCCATACCTTGTAGGGTCTTAAAAACGTAGCAAGCCTTGCCATGTCTTTCTACAGAAGGCAGCTCCTTCTGAAGATCTGGGAGACTGCCAGGCTGCATGTGCTTGGTTTCTCTTTGTGCTTCTTACCTCCTGCTTGATCACCCTTACCATTGCCGGGAGGAACAGGATGTTGTTTGTCTTTACATACTTTTCTTGGTGCCACCTCATCAGTGTCTGAATCTGGCTTCTTTTTGATCCAGGCACTTCATCAGTACCCTATTATTCTTAGGTTTTGAAGGAGCTTCATCAGTCCCTTTGGAAGCTTTTGTTTTGAAGGCATTTCATCAGCACCTGTTTTATTATTTTCTCTTTCAAAGGTACTTCATCAGCACTTTTCTGGGCTTGGAGCTTGTGATGCTTCATCAGCACCCTGTTTGAATTTTTAAAAGGCCCTCATCAGTAAGCCTGGGTCTTTGTTTTGGAACAGAAGAGGACCCTTCCTCAGCTATTTCTCTAAGCCTCTTTGCTCTGATTCTCAAAGTTTTATAACAAAATTTTGAGCAAAGTGTACAGTAATGGTTTGGACACAAACACCTCAAGCACAAGGTCGGGCATCAGCCTTAGCCACAATCCTGTGACAATTTAAACAATTTTAAAACCTGTGGGTCCAGTTCTCTTTTGGGGGTTTCTCACATTTGCCAGTTTCCTTCATTATGATATAAAGTCTTAATTTTGACTCCTAAAAACGTTCAGACTGGAGCACATCGCTGAAAGTGACAGGGTTTGGTCTGACAAACCTAGCTTCAGCATGCAATATTTTAGCCTTATTCAACAACTGACTGTCACTCATATGTGGATTTAGGAGTGCGAGAATGGAGCCACCGAAACACAAACTATTATCTCTGTTATTTAAATCAGTCAAGTATTGTCTCTTTTTGTAAAATCCTGCTATACAAGATGAGCTCATTGTCCATCTCCCCCAACCTCGAACCCTGGTATTCCTGATAGTAGTTACCACAAGATGTATAGTGTCATCAGTAATGATTTCGTATTGCTCTGTAGCATTTCAGCTAGCTGATCTAAGAAGGTGGCAGCATTTAACTCATTAGGGCGTGTTTTCCTTGAGAACAAGGGTTGATTTAAAGAAGCAGCATTTAATCTTAACTGTATAAAGTCTCCATGGTGTATTTGTCTTGTCACTCTGTCCAGCAATTCTTGTATAGCCTGGTGCATTGCAGCAATGGCCTCTGTAAAATGTTATTTTATCTAGATTTATAAACTTATATCATTGATGGAATTCTGTAGCATTAATTTTTTAAAACACATTCATATTGCTGCACAGGTTCTAAAAATACTGTAGTGGACGACCTGTTTGCCAGTTCATCATCATCTTACATTTGTGCCACAACCTGGTTTTCTAATTCACCAGATTGCTGAACATTAGCAACATGCTGTAATAACCTATGTTGTAATATTTTCCTGGCAGCTTTACTCTTCTTTTCAAATTTTCTCTGATTGTTTTATCTGTTACCCAGATTTTTCTTTTTGACACCATTTGTTATTTTTTTCATTTTGTTAGTGCTGCCACCCTTTGTACTCAGCTTGTGAGAGTTCTGTGCTTTCATTTTGTAATTTTATTTTTGTATTTGGACACCGTTTCCTCCATTCTCCTGTACTTTTCAAACATGTGGGCCAAATTGCCACTCTGTTTCAGCTTTGAGTATGAGAACTTGCTTGCACATAATAAAGGAAATACACTGCTCAGTAAAGTACCTTTACAAGACTCAGATTTAAACATCTGATGATCATAACCCTCACTAGATAATCTGCTCTCAATTACCAAGCCATTAAACAAACAATCAAATGCAGTAAGAATACAGGCTTTCCAGCATTGATCATGTCAATGTCCCTTTCTTGAAACCTTGGGTGCAATAACTCTTTGTCAGAAACCCTTGTGCTGCTGCTCGAGATGGCTGTAAGTCATCATTCAGATTCACACAAGATCTATTTTGCTCATAACTCACACTAGCAGAAACTTTTGAGTGCCTTTGAAAAATATTGCAATCAAGTAATTGTCTCTTCTCTCTCTCTCTCTCTCCTGCAGGGGTTCGCTGTGCTGCTGGTAAAACAGAAAATACACCCCTGTCACTACTTTTGTATTTTCAACTTTATACTGTAAGACAAAATTTAAACTCTAAAACTTACAACATTTTAACCCCCAGTCTCCCATTTTCCAGCATTGTACTGTAAAACAAGTTTCAAATCTGAAACCTGCAGCCTTTTCCTTACCCCCAAAAAACTGCAGCATCTACTATTCCTAGTTAAAAATAAAAATACACACCTTCTGTAGTGGTAAACGGTGCATTATTCAGCTCTTCAATCGATTGAAAAGGGCTTCATTTCCACCCCATGACTCCATTATTGCTTGTTAAATGTTTTTAAAAGTCTTTTAGCTCAAGATGTATTTTTGGCGACAGCGCTCTGTTCTTTTGTCTTTAGCTCTCAGTGTCTTGAAGTGCTTATATAAATGTGTAAACCACACCCCAACTATGTGGCTAGTAGTGAAAAATATGTCTGAACATCTGGTACTGTCCATCAAAACCCCTCCCACCCTTTCTCCATGGGGAAATATATAAGTCCTAGGCTACTCCTTGTAGGCTTTGTTTTCACTTCCTGCGACAGCTGGAAGGCATCTTTCTAATGCCTTTCTGCTAAAACTTTGGTCACAGTCTAATTAAAAGGTATGCAGACTGCTTCTTTAAGTCCAAATAAACTATGGTTTATTTAGTTTTTAAAATGTATAATGAAAATCTTGTCTTTTTTAAACAGCTGCGTCCTTTAAATTAGTAATTCAGTAAAACAGCTTACATACCACTAATCAGAAGATAAAACTTATTTTGTCTTTTCTAAAAGTTAATCATGAGAATCACCTGTTTTCCTCTTTTACACAGTAGGGGTTCTAGCAAGACTAATGATTCTCTGTGTAAATGAAAACAGATGTTTTTCTCAATCTTAAAACACAAAGGGCACAGTTTATAATAACGGCAGTTGAGTGCCAGCAAGTTATGTTTTTAAAAGTCAAAATGGAAATTCTGTCTTTTCTAAAACAGCTGCAACCTTTAAATCATAATTTTAACATAGCACACACACACACACACAGTGTGTATTCTTTTACACCGACTCTAAGCAAAGCTGTAGATATATTTTAAGAAGACTGTGTGCTTTGAAATGATTCTGAGAGAGCAACATTATCATTTTACATTCTGTATTTTCTTTGTAACATATTATTTATTTTCTTATTTAGTTAAGCTTCAGATTAATACCTTTGAGCCATGAGCTCTTTTACAAAGGTTCCAAGTCAGATAAATTACAGAAACATTATACAGGTAATGGTTACAAACCTACTATATGACTTTTAATTTTTAATAGTGTGACTATAGACATTTATTTTGTAACAAAAGCATAAAGCTACATTTTACAGATCCCTGTAAATACAGGGACCCTGTAATCCAAAAATCTTGAGATACACATGTTTCCAAAAGAATCAATAGTCCTTTGTAGCCATGGCTGTGTAAATGAAAAACATATGTTTTTCTCAGTCTTAAAAGACAAAGACACCCACCACACTGCCAACAGCACCATGGGCTCCAGAGAGGCTATCTATATTTTAAACATACATAAAGACATTGCATTTCCTACGTGCCAAATGAGGACACACACACACACACACACACACACACACACACACACACACACACACCATACTGCCAGCATGTTGCAATGTTATCCAGAAAACTGTTGAACCATCTTATTTACACAGGGTCCCTGTTTTAGCTTATAAATGTTACATGCATATACATAAAGGTATCCTTTTGGTACAAGTTTTACACATTTTATAATGTGTTATAAAACAAAAAGGTACTACACAGGCAGATGGATTTCCTCGGGGTTCTCCAAACAGATCTGTGAAACCTCTGCATGATCAGGTTGCCTCCTAGATACTTCTTTCTGAAAATATCCTAATCAAAACACACACATGCCCCTGCAGTTATACACCCAAGCTGACAGGGGCACATAACACTACATAAACCCTAACTTATTTTATTTGGGGTGGGTGGGGCATGGTGGTAAAGAGGGACAGGGTTCGAGCCAGGATGGTGGGGTGCAGGAGAAAGGAGGGGGACAGGAGTTTGAGCTAGCATGGTGGGGCTCAGGTTCCAGCCAGGATGGCATGGCAGAGGTTCGAGGTGTATGAGAAGGAGGGGCAAAGGATGCTTACAAAATGGTGGGTGGCAGGGGTTTGAGGAGTGTGCGAGAATGAGGCGTGAGGAACGCTTACAAATGGTGGTGTTATGTTACTTCCAGGGTTTCAGTGTGGGTCATTTCCTGCACAAGTGGGTGGGACACGGGTTCAAATGCATGCCATTTCCTACGCAAGGGGCGGGACACGGGTTCGAGCTTATGTCACTTCTGCCGGAAGTGGGCGGGCTAGCACATTTTAGGGAAGGGACTTCCGGTTTAACAAGGGACAATTCTGATTGGTCCATTTTAGGCCATGCCCACCTGTCAAATGACATGGCACACGCTGATTGGCTGAAATTTAACATTTGATGAGATATATGAACTTATACTACTCTTAGGGCTCAGCTCCAGGCAGCATGGGCAGAGATGCGCACCTCAAATTTCATATTCAAGAGGAAGTATATTATAAGAACCACCCGCTTTTCCCCAACATCCAACAGAAACACCTTGACCACAGAGGGTAGTTAGTCCGGAGGTTGGCAGGTGGTTAGAGAGCCAATCGGGTGCCCCATCACTCTGTGCTCTCCAACATATTACCTCCACAAACCATATAAAAACTACAAACAGGTATCTGCCTCTATCTCCAAAATCAAACAAAGGGCAGAGGACACTGCGGAGCAGGATCTAGCACAACAAAACTCACCCAAAACAGGAACCAAAACAAAAAAAGCAAAAGAAATCCAAAAACTTCTGATCATAGGAGAATCCATGATTCGAGGAGTTGATACCTATCTCCAGCCAGGGTACTGGTCAGATGTCTCCCAGGTACATCGGTGTGGAGAGACACTGACCGCATGCTAAAATTGTTTAGGAAGCAAGAGAAAACATTGGCGTCCTGGTACACATAGGGACTAATGGTATGGTATGGTATGGTAAAATTTTATTTATACAGTGATATAGCCATTAGGGTTCCAAAATCCCTATTCACAAGGCTTACCTGTTTATATAAAACAAAATAATTACAACTTTACAAAAGTTTGACACAGTACAAAATATACAAAAAATACAAATATGTTACAATATTTTACAAAAAACATCAAAAACAGGTTAATAGTCATTTAACCTCTCGGTATTTCACCTGTTACAATAACAAGCGAAAACTGAATTCATGGTTCATACAATTTTAAAAGCATTATCAGTAATAGTTAAGTCACGTAAAAGGGAGGAGACAATTCCAGCTAGAAGCTGCCTGATACTGAAAAGTAATATCACTGAACCGTTAGTTAATTTGGGTATAATTAAATCCCTGGCACCTGTTTTCTTAAATTTAAACCATGTTTGGGTTTTGTAATTTATGTTTTAAGTTATTTAAGGGTTTATTTTAAGTATATTCCGAACCTGGTTCAACCAGATTCCCTTTACCTGTAGATTTAATGAGGTCCAGCCTAGTTCTATATAGATGGTACAATGGTGAGTTTTAGGATCACACCTTAACACGAATCTTGCAAGCTTGTTGTAAAGTGTATCCAAGTCATTTAAGTGTTTCTTTGTTGTATGCCTGTAAACATGGCTTCTGTAGTCAATAACTGGTAATACTATTTGGTTTATCATGATCAATCTTGTTTCTCTTGTCATACAGTTTGATATTCGTCTCATAGCGCCAATCTTAGCATTTGTTTTCTTTATTAGGTTAATTATATGCTGTTGAAAAGTCAAGTGCTGATCTATTTGTATCCTAAATACTTGAATGTTTTGGTTTGTTCTAAAACTTACCTTCTTGGGTCATTATTTTTAATTTTGAAATACCCTTCTTATCTAATGCAAAGGACATAACCTGTGTCTTTTATTATTTACTAATAGACCCAAAGATAAAAATTACCTTGCATAATGCAAAAGTCACTCTGTAGCTTTAATTCTACTTCACTTGAGTTGTTCCTACTGCTACTAATACCGTACCGTCTGCATAAAGGCGAATTTGCAGTGTCTAATGTTTTTGTCAAGTCATTTAGGTAGACTATGAACAAGATGGGGCCCAGGATAGATCCATGGGGAGCCCTCTTCTCACATAGTCCAGTCTCGACTGTTGGCCATTTAAAACAACAAATTGTGATCTACTGTCAAGATATGATATGAACCAATTGCAGGTTTCTTCCTCTACTCCTATTTTTTCAGTGAATTTATCAAAATGCTATGATTTACTAAGTCAAATGCTTTGGATAAGTCACGTATACTGCACCCATGGACTTTGCCTCCCCAAGTGGATCTCGCCAGCGGTCAGTTGTGGAGACCAAGAAACACCTGACCAGGCTGGGTGACAAACTATCATCCATTTAGTCCGCATCTCCTTCTCTGAGATCTTGCCAGTCTGGGAGAAGGAGGAAGATGGACGGAAGGTCAGAGAAGGGGAGATAGGGAGCTAAACATGTGGCTCAAGGGCTGGTGCCAGGAAAAAGGACACAAATTTGTAGGAACTAGCAACAGCTCTGGGAGCGAAAGTTCTTTAAATTTGATGGACTGCATCTGACTAAGGAGGAGTCAGTGCATTGGGGCAGAAGTTTGACGTCTTTGCAGAATATTTAAACTAACAAATGGGAGAGGTTGCAGCACCTATACATCGAATGGGAAGAACACCCTCCCCTCAGCTAGTGGTCAAACAGGAGTTCAGCATGTTTGCAGTTCATTTGCATCACCAGGTAAGGAAAAAGGTCAAGCTCCCATATGGCCACAGGGAAATGCCAGACTTCACCAACAGCTAACACACCGAAATCTGCCAATGGAAAATCATGTAAACAAATGCTGCGCAGTCTGGGAAACAAGATCCCAGACCTGCAGGCAGTAATGACAGAGAGCTAAACTGGACATAGTAGCAATTAGCGAAATGTGATTTACCAGTAACCACACTTGGGAGACTTCAGTACCTGGCTATGTACTGTTCAGAAGAGACTGAGGTGCAAAAACTGGGGGTGGAGTGACCCTGTATGTCAATGAAAATATCAAAACTGCAGAACTTCAGAATATACATACGGAGCCAGAAGAACTGTGGGTCACCCTGGAAACTGAAAATGGGCCAGCCATAAGAACTGGGGTTGCCTACAGCCCCAGACCAGGGAGGACATAGACACATTACTGTTAGAAGATATACAAAATGTGACAGCTAAAGGGAGGTTCTGATAATGAGAGACTTCAACATGCCAGATACAGATTGGTCAATACCAGCAGGAACATCTGTCAGAACTAGACTCATGGTGGATTCCTTGCAGGAGAAGGCCTCAAACAACTGGCACAACAACACACAAGAGACAAGGCTATCCTAGATCTAGTACTCACTAACAGGGAAAGGATCACAGATCTCAGGTAGGTCACCTGGGGCCCGTGACCATCACATGGTATGGCTCAATTTGGCCACTACAACTAAACCATCCCATTCCAAGGCAAAATATGGGACTTCAGAGGAGCTGACTTTGATAAGATGGCCAACAGAGTTAAGCTAGCCCTGGCAAAAAGAAATACAGGTGAGGGGTACAGGCAAAGTGGCAAGCATTAAGGTTGCAATATTTAAAGCAACATCCCATTGTGTTAGAGAGAAAAGGAAGTGAAAAGAAGAAGAAACCACTTTGGTTCTGATAAACAGTAGCAGAAAAGGTCAGAGACAAAGGTTGACCTTCAGGAAATATAAGGGAACACAGCGGGATGAAGATAGGAAGCATGCCAAACTTCCCTAAGGGAAGCAGGGAAGGCAGTAAGGCAGGCAAAGCCCAAACTGAGGAAACACTAGCACAAACAGTAAAAAGGTGACAAGACTTTCTATAGATGCATTAGTTAAAGGAGAAAGTCCAGAGGGGTGTGCTCAGATCAAAGGAGATAAGGAGGCGTGTGAGGAGGACCATGTAGAAGCATCTATCCTAAATAGATACTTCTGCTCAGTATTCTGAAAGAAGGTAGGGCAGGGCCCACGGCTCAGCACCATGGACACAGCAGGGAGGAGGTGAGCACTTGTCCTTCACAAAGAAAGGGTCCTACAAGAGCTCGATAATCTCAGGCTGGACAAGTCAATGGGACCTGATGACATACATCCCAGGGTACTAAAGGAGCTAAGGGTGGAACTAGCAGAGCCATTATCAGAACTGTTTAGTGAGTCTCTGAGCACAGGAGAGGTCCCAGAAGACTGGAGAAGGCTCATGTGATCCTGCTGCACAAGAGTGGTTGCAGAGGAGGCAGGGAACTACTGACCAGTCAGTTTTACCTCAGTAGTAGGCAAGATTATGGCGGCACTCCTTAAGGAAAGGATAGTGCAGCACCTGGAATCCATAGGAGCACAGGATCCAAGACAGCATGGGTTTACAAAGGAAGGTCCTGTCAAACTAATCTCATAGATTTCTTTGACTGGGTAACCAGAGTGGTGGACCAAGGGGAGCAGTTGATGTGCCTACCTTGACTTCAGCAAAGCTTTCCATGCTGTTCCACATATAAGATTGATTAATAAGCTGGGTAGGCTCGAGGTGGGTCAAGTTGGCCAACTAGGTGCCAAACTGGTTGGCGGGCATAATACAGAGAGTGGTGGTAAAGCGATATACAGTCAGAAGAGATGCTAGTCACAAGTGGGGTACCGCGAGGATCAGTCCTGGGGCCAGTCCTCTTCAATATCTTCAACAGTGACATTGCAAATGGACTGGAGGGTAAGGTTTGTCTGTTTGCAGATGACACCAAGATCTGCAACAGAGTAGATGATCCAGATGAGGTTGGCAGAATAAGAAGATTTCTGGATAAACTAGGAAAATGGTCAGAAGAGTGGCAACTGGGGTTTAGCAAAAGAAGTGCAAGATCATGCACATGGGGAAGAAACCCTGAAGCCACCTATAGGCTGGGAGGGAAGTTGCTGGCAGTCACAAGGGAAGAAAGAGACTTGGGCATCATCATCACAGATGACCTGAAATCATCCAAGCAGACCACTAAAGCAGTAGGTAAGGCTAGGGGATGTTAGGGTGTATTAGTAGGGGTATCACAAGTCGGAAGAGGGAGGTAATAATCCTCTTACAAGACACTGGTTAGGCCCCATCTGAGTACTGCATGCAGTGCTGGAGACCACACCTTCACAAGGACATTAACCAACTGAGGTAATCCAGAGAAGGGCAACCAAAATGGTGCAGGTACTGCATCAGAAAACATATGAGGACAGATTAACAGAGCTCAATATATATACCCTAGAGCAAAGGAGGAGATAGGTGATATGATCAAAACATTCAAAGACCTTAAGGGCATTAACAAGGTGAAAGAGTCTGCCATGTTTCAATATAAGAAAATAGCAGAACAAGAGAACACAGCATGAGATTAGCGGGAGGCTGATTAGGGGTAATGTGAGGAAGTTCTTTTACACAGAAAGGGTGGTGGATGCATGGAACGGCCTACCTCAGGAAGTGGTGGATATGAATACAGTGCAGGGTTTCAAACAGGTATGGGATAGGCATAAGGGAGCAATACAGTTGAGCATGAATAGATAGGCCATTGACAGAGCAAGGCTGATGGCATATTTATAAGGTAGAAAAGAAATGGGCAGACTGGATGGGCCTTGCAGTCATTATCTGCCATCAACTTCTATGTTTCTATGTAAATATAAATTTGTTTACAGGCATTACTAGTATCTTTTGAAAGACTGTCCGACTTGTGATTATTAAGTTTGAGTATAGCTCATGAAATAATAAGTGTGATATTTGTTATTTCATATAGTCCCCCATTGTGTCTTATGCAGACCATGTAAATCCAAATCATTCCAAAGCCATCTTGACATGCAATACAGAGCTCTTTTCCTGATAAAAGGCTGCTGATATAATAAATAAAGAACAAAGTCACAAGTAAGGAACCAGTGGCTTATGGAAAAACACAGGGATATGATTCTGCCACTGAGGGGAAAACACAGGAGAAATTAGGGCTTCTTACAGGAAATGGTTATTTGGATCTGGGAGCACTGAATATTTCTTATCCTATATTTTGTATCCTGGATAGGGCAGGGAGATGCTACATCTCATTGTCATAGGTATCTTCATTTACACATTTTTGCACTGTATTTACTCAGACTGTCCCAGATTAGATGCAATGTCTTGTTTTCAGTGGGGTCATGATTTTACCATTTTATAATGTATTTATTCAGGTACCTAGTCCAGGGTCCCTGTATTCAAAATAGATGCATAGCACATCCTGGCAGAAAAGGGAGATGTGCCGTGCAACTCTAACAATGTGCAGCAGCGTGATATTCAAATGAGTGGGATTAGCCGTCCATGAGGGAATGGGTCAGGAACACCCAAATGGTATGCTGTGCAAGTCGAGGGCATTCCCATGCATATGCTATGCTGTGGCATATTCAGTGGGAATGCACCCCTCATAGTCCAGAACACTCATGCCCACAGTTAGGCCATGAATAGCTGGCCTAACCTGGCCAGCACCCACAGGCGGGCAGCGGATGTACACCCAGGTGCACAACAGCCTGCAGTCCTGGTGGACTAGAGGTACCTCTGTCCATCCCAATCTAACTCCATCCCTGAACAGCTCCATAGTGTAGAGCCCCCCAGACCCAATTGTACCAGAGAAACAATGGTTAATATCTATAGCATTGAGGACCCCCATCCACCGCCCCTGTACTCAGGCACCTCACCCCCATACCCAAACTGTTGCAAAGACTGGCACTGCCATCCACACCCTGCCATGGCCAGCCATTGACTGCACTGTACCGGCTGAGGACCTGAACTCTGGAATGATCCAACTGGCTATACCATACATTGGGGCACCATGCAAGCTGTGGACCCACCAGTGTATGCAGCCATGTGTGTCCCTGGCAAACCATAAGAGGGGAATTTACATACACGCCAATGCATGCCTTACCGATGCTGTATCTTCCTGTGTCATACACCACTGCAGAGCCACACTCTCCCGTTCCTGTATAACATGCCACCCTCTGAACTGCTGAGGTATCCGGGTGCCATGGGGTGCGGTATCCTGTAATGCCATTTGCAGTGTACACGTCAGGCTATGGATAGTTCATCCACAGTACCCCAATTGTATAAACAAATGGGAGATCGGCTGTAACATGCCTATTTTGGGACCTGTGAGTGGGTACAGCATTGACCATCACCTGCACGGAGCAGTGCAATGGCACCGGGATGATGGATCTGCATGCGAGTGCCTGAGGTGTATGGCCATTGGGCATTATCACCCTCATACAGCTCATGCCTATGTATAACACATTCCAGCGTCCTACTGTGAGTGTTCCTCCACCCACCAATACAGTGGTATGATCTCATCACAGAGTCAGTCATCACAATGGAATGGGCGGGGTGTCTGTGCACTGTTGAGGGGAGTGAGGCCACTACAGTATGAAATGGACTGTAGGTGTATTCAGGTGCAGTCAGGGATAGCACGGGGTCCCTACAGTATGGAACTGATGGAGCCTGGACTGCAGTACGGTGGGCTGGTGGAACAGGTGGGGGTGCAACTTTACCACCAGAGACTTTAGGATCTGTCCCACATGGGAGCGATTGGGGTCGGGGCTTGGGGGCTAGAGCTGCTCCAGTGCATTCATCCCCGTGCCAACATGCAAATGGGCGGTAATGAGCATGCATAAGGCCCTTTGCACCTGCATGCTCAATTAATTCATTTGCATTCCTTGGCTGTGGTGCATACCAGTATGTGTGACACATTCCCCTGGAAGGTATTCAGTCGGTCACCCTGGATGCACCTGACTTGGTGGCCGCCTGCACTGCGACTCCCATCCAGGGTCACGCGTCCAACAGGTACAATGAAGCCCGCTTAGATGAGCACAGTGTCACAGGTTTACTGCATGACAAAAGGGATTAACTCCCATTTAAACTGCATTGTTTGCTGCAGTAACTCTACTGCAGAATTCTGCAGTGCTGCACTTCATCCTGGTGGGCTTCACAGGTGCACACCGATACCAGTGATGCATTCTCTTTGAATATTGTATCAGTGCTGACCGGTGCACCCTCTTTGCAGAACACATCTTTCTGTTGTGCATCGGTCTGGCACTTAATAAGTCCCCCAAATGTAAAATATTGTTTTCCGTGCGTTCTGATTTTACACAATGCAGCATAATATTGTGTAGCTGTAGAACTCCACTGAAAATAAGATGCCATTTCTTCTGTGACCTTTCCAGGCTAAATAGATAGCAATCAGCAGGCATATTCTAGGAAAACACATTGCAAAAATGTGTAAAAGGAAGACCACTTTGAAACTGCCTCTCCACAGATCTGCATTCTGCAAATTTATTAAAAATCGTGGTAAAAGCATCCCAAAAGCTCGCCACAGCAATATCGGCTCTGATCAGATTTTGTTTCTGTTTGTACTGCCTTTGTAAATAGTTATACTGAATAATTTTCATTTTGCTGTTATTGAGAAAATAAAATGCTATTTGTGAATTTTGAAACTACTCTGGTTTTCCTATGCTTCCTGACCTATGCCTTGATGACAAATGGTGTCAATAGTGGGATTTATGCGTGCATACTCTGAGCCAGGAGTTTTGTGCATGGGTACTAGACCTGGTACCTGGGAAGCATATCAGAAAAGTATGGATTCTGCAGCAGCAAGCCCAGGAGTCATTACCAGAAGAATGGCAGCCAAACTAGAAGCGGAAACAAAAGTCCAAACTGAGACTGTATAGCCAGCACCAGTGATGGAAAAAAAAGCAGGCAGTGACAGAACCTGCAAGCCTGACTGCTTTTTCCAATGGTGGGGTATAAAACAAAAGAGAAGGGTGAAACAGAGAAAAGAAGAGATGCAGTGACAGGAGCTGCAGAGAAGAGATGCAGCGATGGCTGGATGCCTTGCAAGCTATTAAAGCTGGAGAATTTAGCAAAGGTCCAGCAAAGCAACAAACCAAAAACTTAAAAGACCTTAAACTTACAAAGCCGTGTCCATCAGATGATATCAACATATACCTGACAACTTTTGAAAGGGTTGCTGCAGCCTGCCAGTGACCAAAGCAGCAATGGGCAATAGAAACATAGAAACATAGAAAGAAGTTGACGGCAGATAAGGACCGCAAGGCCCATCCAGTCTGCCCATTTCTTTTTCTACCTTATAATGTGCCATCGGCCTTTGCTCTGTCAGTGACCTATCTATTCATAGTCATTTGTATTGCTCCCTTATGCCTATCCCATGCCTGTTTGAAGCCCTGCACTGTATTCATAGCCACCACTTCTTGTGGTAAGCCATTCCATGCATCTACCATTCTTTCTGTGAAAAGAATTTCCTACATTCCCTTAATTGGCCTCCTCTAATCTCATGCTGTGTCCTCTTGTCCTGCTATTTTTCTTATATTTAAACATGTTAGACTCTTTCACCTTGTTTATGCCCTTAAGGTGTTTAAATGTCTCGATCATATCACCTCTCCCTCTCCTTTGCTCAAGGGTATACATATTGAGCTCCTGTTAATCTGTCCTCATATGTCTTCTGATGCAGTCCCTGCACATTTTAGTTGCCCTTCTCTGGACTGCCTCAATTTGGTTAATGTCCTTGTGAAGGTGTGGCCTCCAATACTGCACGCAGTACTCAGATGGGGCCTAACCAATGTCTTGTACAGAGGATTATTACCTCCTCTTACGACTTGTGATACCCCTACTAATACACCCTAACACCCCCTAGCCTTACCTACTGCTTTAGAGGTCTGCTTGGATGATTTTAGGTCATCAGTGATGATGATGCCCAAGTCTCTTTCTTCCTTTGTAACTGCTAGCAACTCCTCCCAGCCTATAAGTGGCTTCAGGGTTTCTCTCCCTATGTGCATGATTTTGCACTTCTTTGCATTAAATCCCAGTTGCCACTCTTCTGACCATTCTGCTAGTTTATCCAGATCTCTTCTCATTCTGCCCACCCCATCTGGATCATCTACTCTGTTGCAGATCTTGGTGTCATCTGCAAACAGACAAGCCTTACCCTCTAGTCCATCTATGAGGTCACTAATGAAGATGTTGAATAGGACTGGCCCCAGGACTGATCCCTGAGGTACCCCACTTGTGACTTGCATCTCTTCTGACTGTATACCATTTACCACCACTCTCTGTTTTCGCCAGTCAACCAGTTTGCCACCCAGTTGACCAACTTCTGACCCACCCCGAGCCTACCTAGCTTATTTATCAATCTTCTATGTGGAACAGTGTCAAAAGCTTTGCTGAAGTCAAGGTAGGCGACATCAACTGCTCCCCTTGGTCCACCACTCTGGTTACCCAGTCAAAGAAATCTATGAGATTAGTTTGACAGGACCTTCCTTTGTAAACCCATGCTGTCTTGGATCCTGTGCCCCTATGGATTCCAGGTGTTGCACTATCCTTTTCTTGAGTGCCTCCATAATCTTGCCACTACTGAGGTAAGACTGACCGGTCTGTAGTTCCTCGCCTCCTACCTGCTACCACTCTTGTGGAGTGGGATCACATGAGCCCTTCTCAGTCTTCTGGGACCTCTCCTGTGCTCAGAGACTCACTAAACAATTCTGCTAATGGCTCTGCTAGTTCCTCCTTTAGCTCCTTAAGTACCCTGGGATGTATGCCATCAGGTCCCATTGCCTTATCCACCCTGAGCTTAGCAAGCTATTGTAGGACCCTTTCTTTTGTGAAGGGAGTAGTGCTCACCTCCTCCCCTGTGTCCATGATGCTGAACTGTGGGCCCTGCCCTACCTTCTCTTCAGTAAATACTGAGCAAAAGTATCTATTTAGGATAGATGCCTTTACAGGGTCCTCCTCCTCACATGCTCCCTTTTCTCCATTAAGCTTAGCAATACCCTCTGGACTTTCTCCTTTCACTAATGTATCTATAGAAAGTCTTGTCACCTTCTTTTACTGTTCGTGCTAGTGTTTCCCTCAGTTTGGGACTTTGCCTGCCTTACTGCCTTACCTGCTTCCCTTAGGGCAGTTTGGTATGCCTCCCTATCTTCATCCGCTGTGTTCCTTATATTTTCTGAAGGCCAGCCTTTTGGCTCTGACCTTTCTGCTACTGTATTTGAGAACCAAAGTGGTTTCCTTCTTCTTTTGCACTTCCTTTTCTGTCTAACACAATGGGATGTTGCTTCAAGTATTGTATCCTTAATGCTTGCCCACTTGCCTGTACCTCCTCACCTGTGTTTCTTTTTGCCAGGGCTAGCTTAACTCTGTTGGCCATCTTATCAAAGTCAGCTCCTCTGAAGTCCCATATTTTGCCTTGGAATGGGATGATTTAGATGTAGTAGCCAAATTGAACCATACCATGTGATGGTCACTGGCCTCAGGTGACCTTCTACCTGGAGATCTGTGATCCCTTCTTTGTTAGTCAGCAATCAGACTGGTACCTTACCTGACAGGTAAAGCTCAACTTGCCTACAGCAATATGGACACTGTACAGTCGGAAAACTATGACCTGATGAAAAGAGAGGTCCTTAAAAGATAAGTCTGTGAAGGGACTTAGAGATTCGGGAAACAGACAAACCCTTGTGCATACTGAAGTGCTGGGAAAACAATAAAAGGACCAGGTACTGGTGCCATCTGCATCCATGGGGACACTCAATACTATCCCACCAGCCAAGTAACTCTGACTATTAATGGGGTGTCGCACCATATGAAAGTGGGGTAGTACCCAAGTTACCTGTACCTGTGATTATTGGAAATGACTTTCTAGGATTTACTGAGTTAATCAAAGAGGAGTGAATCCTGATGTTTCAGTAACTGTGGTGACAAGAGCTCAGGCAAAGAAAATCTCAGATAATGGGGACTCTTTTCCATTCGCTGATTTTGATTTGACTTGTCTGAGCACAGCTCCAAGATCAGAAGTCCAGGCAAGAAAGACTATGCCTGAAGAAACAATGGCAACAAAAGACTGATAGACATCAGGGGTTAATATATGAAAATGCTGAAACTAAACTGATCACTGATTGTGATTTTTCAGAACAAACTGACAGGGAGGCTGTGGAGCCCGAGCAAGATGGCGGCTTAAAATAAATCGCTTCATTATATCATTTGAAATTTTGCTCTTTAGTGCATAATACTGGGGTTCATATTGTTGAATTTCTTGACAGAACAGTGGAAGAAGACCTTCTCTTCATTATGGGCAATCTTCTATAGATCGGCAAAAACTCAGGAAGAAAAAGTAAGTCTGTCCCTGACCCTCCAACCACGAGGTCTACCACCGGAGAAGCGACACAGGTCGTTGCAGATGAAAAGGAGGAAACACTGCAGAGCTTGAGGCAGAAAATCTCCTGCTTAATTCGATAATTCGATCTGTCACAGGGCTCTCTTGACAAATTTGACAACCCATGTTAATATGGTGGAATCGAGATGGAAGCAGTTAAAACAGTGTCAGCGGACGCAAAAAAAAAAAGTTCCAAAGCTGCATTTGGGAGCTACAGCAAATCTGGTTAAGGAAAATCACCACTTGAAAGCTCACCTGGAATCTCTTGAGAACAAGGCTAGAGCTCTGAATATTCATTTACTGGGGTGCCAGAGACGATCTGAAGGCGACTACATTGTGCTCTTTCTAAGGGACTGGCTTGCTCAACAATTTGGAGACCAGCTAATAATTGGCCGTTCCGCATTCAGAGGCTGACCGTGTAGCTATTAGGGAGACCAGTCAATTTAGAAGCACCCAGAGCAATTGTGATGGTGCTGGATGGTGTAGGCTCGGGGGTTATCTCCCAAGTCTGGCCTGGCAGCAGAAGACCCTTTTATGTGGCGGACACCCAGTGAACATGTATCCAGATTTAAGCTATGCTACAAGAATGAAGAAAAAAGATTTACGAAGTCCATGCGATGCTTCATGGATGGTATCACACACGGTATAATCTTTCTATCGCAACTCAAATAACTTATCAGGAAGATTTTGGTAGTTTCCGATCAGGCAGTAGCGCTGAAGTGGGCCCAGCGGAATACTGTAGCCTGCTCAGCATGAGAAGCGATTCTGATTCCAATGAAGAGGAGGACAAACCTACTTGAGAACTTTTTTCTTCTATATTAGGTTTGAGATATATAGTCTATGACTTTACTGACTGTGCTGATCATATTAATTGTTCATTATAGCCCATGAGGCAGGGTTTTACTATAGGTAATCGTCATTAATGTTTCCCCTTTTTTTGAAGGTTTAGCCTTCATGATATTTGTTAACCCAGTGTAGAGACCATATGGAACTAGATGTTAGAAATTAAAGTTGTGTAGCTGTAAGTTTATTTTCTCTGATTTGCCTTTAGGCTTTTACTGTGGTTGAGTGCATGAACAACTCTGTTCCTTTTAGGAACTAAAGGTTTTGTAAACTAAATGAGATAATTTCTTTAATTGAATAATAACATGCTGCTCATGGGCTCAGTATGGCAGCAGATGGACATATATGGACAGCTCATTGGGTAGTACCCTTCAAGGATGTATCTTATTGGCATAGCTCGGTTTCTAGTTTTTTTTTAATAAAGCATGTAGTAAGAGGAGCAGGGTGTAGCCAGAAATTTCCATTTTGTACACACGATCTCCAACAGTTACACTCCCCATTAAAAATGTACATATCCTCTTCAAATGGTACCCCTTCCAAACAAATCAGATTGTTGTCAGATGATTACTCTAATCTCTAAAGAGGTTATACATGTATCTGTCTCTAAACAACAGAAGTTTAAACAGAGACTCCCCTCAGTGGCCTACACTAACCCAGATACTACAGATTAGAATGAAAATGTTAACAGAAAGGCATATGGTTTGTGACAGGCACTCAAAAAACTGTACACAAATGTGTACAGTGAGTATTCCTGCCTACACCGTGAAGAGGAGTGGTGTCCTCAATGGTATGATGTTAGTCCTTATGTGTCCAGATAACTGCTGTATGTGTTTACAGATACTCTTAATAAACAAAGGTTAAAAAAAAGAACAAACTAACAATGTTTCTCTCCAGGGCTATTTTAAGCAAACAGAGGGTGAACCTATGTTTAAAAAGTGTAATGGGCTGTTGTACAGAGTTTGGGTTAAACCTCAGATGTAGGACCAGATAGAACAATTGGTTATACCACAAAAGTATAGATCTGATTTGTTACAGACAACACATGACAGTCCTATGGCTGGTCACTTGGGGAGGGATTGCACTCTTGCTAGATTGCTGTACAGATTATACTGGCCTGGAATTCATGAAGATGTTGCTACCTGTTGCAGGTCTTGTGCTGAGTATCAGAAAGTAGCCCGGTGACTAAAAAGACAAGGTGCCACTGGTGCCCCTACCTTTGATAGATGTACCTTTTGAGAAAATTTGCAATGGATGTAGTTGTCCCCTTAGACAAAAGTAAAAAGGGTAATCGGTTCAATTTTGGTAGTATGTGACTCGATACCCAGAGGCAATTCCTATGCATAGTGTGTCAGCCCCAAAAGTGGCAGCAGAGGTTGCCAACATTTTCAGGAGGGTGGGCATACCTAAAGAAATTGCTGATCAGGGTAGATCCAGAAGCAAATAGTTTAATACCTTTTATTGGACCAACATAGATGTTACAAAAAGAAAACAATGTCTAAGCTTTCAGACCAACCAAGTCCTTCCTTGGAAACCCAGGACAGTTGTTCAGAGAGTCACATTTTATTAACACCCAAATCACATAAAAAAAAAACAGAAAAAGATTCTTATTGGTTTAAGTACAGATTTAAATGGAATGAACAGCTTTCCATTAACTTGCTACTGCTGAGAATCTTTTCAAAGTCAAGTAACATCCACAGCAGATCAGCTGAACACTCAAGTAGACAAAGCCTCTGACTGAAGTTATTAATGAATGAGTGTGTTATGAGACAACATTCAAAATTAAAAACAAGACCTTTAGATTTAATACCACAAATGTCCAAGTTAAAACTTGATAGTATTGTATGATAAACTGTACAACAAAATGTATGTGTGGAAATGAGAGGAATAAAATAAAATAATATATATATATGTACACATATACACACACACCTTGTATGAACTGTTTAAAAGCATTCATACAGAATTAAACTGAAATTGGAGTGAAACTCAGCAGAAGGAGGCAGGCAGCTGGAGCTAGAAGATATAGAGAATACTGGATGAGCAACTATGCAGAACCAGTGTTTTCTGCCACAGAGGATTCTGATTCCTCTGACCTCGGGAAAAGCGGCTCGAGAGGTCCATAAGAATCAGAACCTGAGAGTGTCAAAACACACTGGTTGTGCACAAAGTTGCTCATCCTGTATTTTTATAGTGTATAATACTGTGTGAAAATGTGTTTTGTGAGTTCTTTTGCTTTCAAATGAAACTAACTCATGCAGTCTCAAGAGGTTCTAAATGCTGTTCTACCACAGTAGGGTAGAACAGCATTCCATGATCTTGGAACTGTGGTAGAACAGCATTTTGAAGGGATGGAATTCTATACAGAGCAACATTCCACTATACACTAAGGCCTGGATATTCAAACTCGCCAGGCTGTGGCGCAAGCTTGAGGCGCAGCTCAACTTGGCGCGCGAGGGGTGTGACCAGGAGATTCAAGGGAGCTGTGCCATGGCTCGCAGCTTTGAATATCACACCCTGCCACCCCCAGTTGCATGGCACAGTGGCACTGCACCAGCGCAAGTGGCTACAGTGGAGCATGGAGATGCGCTGGCGCAAGTGCCATTGTGCCATTCACAGCACCCGCGATATTCAAAGGTGACATGCAATGGGGCCATAATTTATGCAAGGCACACATGGGGCCATTTGCATGTCATTATGGCCCCATTTGCATGCAGGTGCGCCCGATCCCTGACGACTTGCGCCTGGCGCCTGCCAGGCAGCAGCCACTGGGACCCCACGCCTGCAGCCAGATTGCGGGCATCTGAATGAAAATAGAATAATCCTATATCCCTGGTGGTCCAGTGGACTGCACTCTGCTCGATCGCGGGCATCTGTTTTAATAAAGAAACCCCCGTCCAATATCCTGGTGGTCCAGTGGACCGCACTCTTGTCCAGCGGGCATCTGTACAACAGAAAATGTCCTATTATCCTGGTGGTCTAAGTGCTCCTCCTCCCACCCACCACTGGCCTCACCGCCCACTCCCCCGGTCAGCCAGCAGGTGACAGCACCCCACCCGCCTGCCGCACCGCCACCCACTGACACCTCAGTAGGCTGCACGCCATGACTCACAGTGTGAGCCAATGGGCATGCAGCTTACCAGCTACATTCTCAGATATGTGAATGATTTCATTCACAAATCTGAATGTAGTAGTATGATGCATGCCCATTGGCTCACACCATGAACCAATGGGCGGCAGCCCACGAGGTGCAGTCGGCAGCGAGTTGGTGGTGCTGCCACCGCCGGCTGACTGGGCGGAGCGGGCGGCGGGCTCAGTGGGCGGTTGCGCCCTAGACCACCAGGGAAATAGGACGCTTGTTGTACAGATGCCCGCGATCGGGCAGAGTGCGGTCCACTGGACCACCAGGATACTGGACGGGGTTCTTTATTAAAACAGATGCCCGTGATTGGGCAGAAATTGGTCCACTGGACCACCAGGGATATAGGACGGGTTTCTTAATACAGATGCCCATGATCGGCACATAGCGGTCCACTGGACCACCAGGGATATAGGACGGGTTTTGTTTTTATGAATGCCCGCGATCGGGAATGAGGCGCTATGAGTGCAGCCGAATTCTGGTGGCCACCCATAGGTGTCAGCTGCCGTGTTGCGCCTGCAATGTGGCAGCTCACCTGTGGTGGCCATCAGTTGTTCCTTTTTTGGTTTAACTTTGTGCTGGCGCCAAGTAGGAGTCGCGCATGCATGGCTCTGCACATCCGGGCTGAATATCAGGCTGTGCAGGTTATGCATGGGCACGCCCCTCCCTGTGCCTGCATACATTACTGATGCGCGCCCGCGCATAGGGATTTGTGCAGTGCACTTTTCCTTCGAATATGCCAGGGCGCATCAGTGGGTTGTGCCATGTGCAACCCTTTTGAATATCTGGGCCTATAAGTACTTTTTCTGTGCTGTTTGTTTTTTTAGGATTGAGGGAGCATTTCATGGGATGGCAATGCGTGCTGTGTGATTTAAACAGTGTAACTTCAAAAAATGATTTTGTCTTGGCTGGGAGGAGGGGCATTTAACTGAGGGAGACAGGGTTGGGAAATGCACAGGAGGGAGGCATGGTCATTTGACTTGGACCAGCCAATAGTGGGGCTGGGATCCAATTATATTTCAAAGGGGGCCAAGTGACCCAGCTTGAGTGCCATGAAGCAGGAGTGTAGCATCTGGAGTAGCATCAGCAGGAGAACAGCAGGCAGCAGGCCATGCTGGTAGACAGGAAAGAGCCTAACTGGGAGGGTCACATATTTCTTGTACAGACATGGGAGTTCAAGGTGGGGAAGGGCTCCATGGGTGGGGTAGGACCAGGTTAAGGGAGGAGAGGATGTGCAGGCGCAGTCAAATAGGGTGGGAGATGGGAAGCATTGTATGTTGCCAAGGATGTGGAGTAGCCATACTCCTGGGAGTAGCTTGGATTGCTGGGGCTGTAGGGTGTGTTGTCAGGTGAGCTAGCTCAGGCAGGAAACAGGGTGGTTGAGGAGGGAAAGTACAGTTACGCAAGAACTTACCGTAACAGTAGATCTTTGAGAGAAGCTCTTGCAGCAGGTAACACTTACATAGGACTGATGCTACCTGCCGGCAGATCTTGGCATTTCTTTTCTCTAGCAGTACCAATGTAGAACCGTCCTACCCAGCGCGCCCAGCCCCGACGCCACGCGGTATAAAGGGCGAGGCGGTCCCCACGTGCTCCAGTTCTTGCACGCCCAAAGCCAGGCCAACAAACAACCAACACTGTGGCTGAAAATACACCACTAAAAACAAATATGCAGGGCCCACAAAGGGAGATGAGCTTGACCCAGAGCAGAAAAGCACGCTCCCAGGAAGGAGGAGGAAAATATACCTGCTGCAAGAGCTCACGAAGATCTACTGTTACAGTAAGTTCTTACGTAATTGTACTATCTTACTGAGGAAACTCTTGCAGCAGGTACACTTATATAGGACTGATTCCCAAGCAGTATAAGCTAAAGACAACCGCTGGGAAAGGTAAGAATATGAAACCTCTCCCAGAGGTATAAACTTAAGACAACCCTTGGGAAGGAAGTCAACCAACACAAACCCATTCTAGGTCTAAACTCACCTGGCAGGGAAGGAAAGGAGACATGGAAAACCTCAGGAGACAAGACCTCTCAGGAAATAAGGCCCTGAGGACCGCCAGGCCAAAGCCTGCTCAGCGTCTGAAATGATGTCCAGACTGTAATGTCTGATAAAGGTGTGAACTGAGTGCCAGGTGGCAGCAGCACAAATGTCAGCCGCTGACACCCTCTTAAGGGCTGCAAAAGAGGTAAACACCGCCTCGAGAATGAGCCCTGACAGAGCCCAGCAGGGCCTTGTTAGCCTGCTGATAACAGAAGCATATGCAATGTACCAGCCAATGCGAAAGTGTCTGTTTTGTAACTGGGCCCCAAAGACTTATCTGCAAAGGATACAAACAATTAGTCTGATTTCTGGATACCCTTTGTCCTAGACAAAAACACCGGAGAGCACGGTGCACATCCAGAGTGTGCAAAGAGCTTCTCCCTTATTGGAATGCTCCAGAAAATAAACTGGAAGCTGAACCAACTGATTAAGTGTAAGCTCTGACACTACCTTAGGAAGAAATTTAGGATTAGTACGGAGGTCAACCCTGTCCTTATGGAAGATAAGGTAGGGCTCTCGACACATAAGAGCATGAAGTTCTGAGATGTGTCGAGCAAAGTGACCGCCACCAAGAGCAAAGTCTTCCATGCGAGATAGCGGAGCTCACAAGAGCATGGCCAGTTCGAAAAGGGAAGTGTGAGCCCCTCCAGAACAAACAAGTCCCAAGGAGGAATAGGGTCCCGGACCGGAGGACGGAGATGTAAAATCCCTTCAGGAAAGTCTTTACCACCTCCAGTTGAGCCACAGTTCTGTCCTGAACAGAATAATGACAGACAGAAACAACGGTCAGGTGTATGCTCACACTCATCTATTCAAATGTATGAAGATGATATCGTGCTATACGCCACAGGCCCTTCTGCTGAAGCAGTGCACTATGTACTACAGCAGGACTTCAATGCCATACAACACTGGCTCCGAACCAACCAACTATTTCTAAGCGAAAAAAACTGTCTTACTAACCTTGCGGATTGTAGCCACGGCTTTCTTGCCTAGCTACTCACCCCTCATTCTTAACCCTGGACCTATCTTCCTGGAGTCCTACACCTCTTTCAGATATCTGGGTGTCTGGCTCGACCAATACTCGACTCTCCACACATCGAATCACTATATAAGAAGTTACACCCCAAACTTGGTGCCCTATATCGCAACAAAGGCTGTATGTCCACCCAGTCCGCGAGGAACTTGTTCAAAAGATGATACTCCGATACTTGACTACGGGACATGGTCTATGGAGCCGCCTCTCCATCAAACCTGGCCAGTCTGGACACACTTTTCCTCCTTCTGCCATTTCATCCTGGAGTGCCCAAAATTGACACATCACTGTGACCTATACAGCTCCCTGGCCCTACCCTCACTCACGGCCCGCAGAACAAATGCACTGCACCAGAGTCGCTGCAAAATTCTGGGCCCAAAACCTTCCACCTTACCTAGGCTCCACCCTAATGGCTCAAACTCCCCTGCTTACTCACTTAGACACTGGGACTCCAGGCTCTTCCAAGTCTCACTCATGCACACCTCTAAGGGCCAATCGACTTTCAAATATTGATTGCCAAAACTTTGGAATGACTTGCCTGCTGATATCCGCCACTCCACCAACCATAGCCACCTCAACCCACTCCTCCTTGCACACTTCCTCACAGCATGCACTTGCTCCCAGCAGACACAGGCTTACCCCCTGACCTCTGGTTACCACCACCTGGTAATTCATAACCTAACCAACTGCTTAATAAGAGCTCACAAACTAGCTTGTACCGGCCTCGAGGATGTTTACCATGAATGTGATGTAAATACCCAATAACTACGTATTGAAAACACTGTTTATGCTAACATGAAATGTGTGTTTGTCCTAGCTCTCCTACTGTGTAAATCGGTATCATGTACAATCTGTATCATGTGAACATGAATGTATCTACTCATTTATGTCCCTCCCCTATTTCCCCAGGCACATCGGAAACGAGTGGTTCTCCACTCAGTATGCCTGCCTGATTAAACTCTTAAATAAATAAATAAATCGTAATGGACAAGTAACTGAGACCTGATTCTGACAGGGATAACAGGTATTGTAACACCGAATTAATCGGACAGACTAGAGGGTCGAGTCTCCTGGCTGTGGTCCACAGGCAAAAGCGCTCCACTTCATGGCATAAGTGGCCCTGGTAGTGGCTTCTGAGCCTCCACCAAAATCCGGGCAATAGCGCCAGAAACTCCAAAGTGAAGCTTTGCTAGGTCTGCAGGAGCCAAGCATGTAGGTGAAGGGAGTGCAGGTTGGGATGAACCAAGGTCCCTTGTTGTCGTGAGAGTAACTGACCCAAAATGGGAAGAGGCCACAGAGCTTGCACAGACAGATACCTGAGCAGGGAACCAAATCTGTCTGGGCCACAGAGAGCTATCAGGATCATAGTGACCCCTCTGATTGGGCTTTGAGGAGAACCCATTGCAAGAGGGGAAAGGGAGGAAGGCATAAAGGAGACTTCCACTCCAGGATAGGGACAATGTGTCTTGCCAGAAAGCTCCAGGCTCTGGAACGCAGCGAGCAAAACCTGGGCAGTTTTTGTTGCAGCGAGATGCAAAAAGGTCCAAATCCAGTGTCCCCCACCTTGCAAATAGTTCATCTGCCATGGACTGTCTCAGGGACCACTCTTGACAGAGCAGTCTTGCCCTGCTGAGGACATCTGCGACCACATTCAGGGACCCTGGAGCGTGGACACCGAAAGATGAAAACGGTGCTCCGTCCCCAGTCCCATACCCTCATGGCCTACCAACAAAGAGGGTAGGAGGTACCTTCCTGCTTGTTGATGTAGAACACACCGAGTGTTGTCTGCCTGAACCAGGAGGTGCCCGAGTGACAGAAAAGGAGCCAGAGCCTGCAGTGAGTACAGGACTGCTCTGAGCTCAAGCATGTTGATATGCAGGTTCTCCTCTGGCGGGGACCACAGACCTTGAGTCCTGTGGATCCCCAGATGAAACCCCCAACCCATCCCAGATGCATCTGTGGTGAGCGTCTGGACAGGACTTTCCGGCTGGAAGGGGAGTCCTCAGCAGAGATGCTGGGAAAATGCCTACCAGCAGAGTTCATGACAAACCGCTCGAGATCCTGACCAGTAAGTCCAAGTCATCCCTGGTCTGGTCCCACTGGACCAAGAGTCCACTGAATGTACGCATGCGCAGTCTGGCATAGGGGACCGAGACTATGGCAGCCGCCATGTGTCCCAGAAGCCTGAGGATGGATCAGGACGGAACAATGGAGGCTGAAAGTTCTGGGACACAGGGAGCCTGAATGCGCCTGCCCTGTCTGAAGGGAGAAAGGCCTTCCCAAGGTGGTATCTAATAGAGCACCTATGAACCGAAGATGCTGGGAGGGACAAAGTTGAGACTTTTCTGGATTTACCATGATCCCTAGGCACTGACAAAGGGAGAGCATAGCCAGGATGGTGTCCCAAAGACGAGACCTGGACGGGGCCAGAGAGCCAATCATGAGGTAAGGAACAAAGAGTGGCCATCTCAGTGCAAGGCCGCTGCAGTGGCAGCCAGGCACTTGGTGAAGACCCTGGAAGTGGAGGAGAGGCTGAAAGGGAGTACCTTGAACTGATAGGACCGCCCTCAAACTTGAACCTCAAGAATTTCCAATGACTGTAGCAAATAGGAATGTGAGATAGGCATCCTGCATGTTCAGAGATGCCAACCAATCCTCAACGGATAGGAAGGGGAGGAGATTCAGAAGCGACACCATACGGAATCTCGATGAAGCGACCCATTGTTGAGGTCACTGATATCCAAGACTGGCCGCAGGTCTCCTGACTTCTTCGAACCAGGAAGATGCGGAGTAAAACCAGAGTTCCTTCCACCTCTGGAATGCACTCTATGGTGTCCTTGTCCAGGATATACTAGATCTCCCACCTGATGGGAGGCCTGTGGTCTCTCGGCTAGTAAGATGGGGCGGAGGTCTGTCCGAGGGCAGAGACTCAAACTCTGTGGTGTGCCTGAACTCCATGAGGCCGAGAACTCATCTGTCAGAGGTTACTTCTCTTCATGCCCAATGGTAGAGAGAGAACGACTCAACCCGCCTCCCAACATCAGGTCTGGGAGGGTAGGGTTGTTTAGTCAGGTGGAAGGAGGGGCGGGAGAACAGCTGCTGGAGGTCTAGTCTGTCTAGAGGGGTGGGGCAGTGCCTTAGTAATCCCCTCATTGACCAAAGCCACCCCACTGCATGTGAGGCTGAGCACGGGGTTGCTGAGACTGATGTTCCCTCTGCTATGAAAACAGGGCCGCGAAAATGCTCCCATTTCGGGTGGTACATAGACTCGCACCATGCAGACTGCTTTGTCAGAGTCCTGCAGTCTAACAATCACCTTCTCTGTGTCTTCACCGAAGAGCAGAGAGCCCTTGAAAGGGGCATCCAGAAGCATGGTCTGCACCTCTGGGTCGAACCCTGAGACCCAGAGCCAGAAGTGGCGCTCAAGGCAATTAGTAGCGGCCATCTTGCCAAAGTGTCCACAGAGTCATACGCTGCTCAAGAACATGGGTACCCACATCTAAGCCTGTTTGTAAAAGCTTTGCAAGCTCTGTCTGCTGAGGACAGTCAGGCAACCCTTGCAGAATGTTCAATCCTTGGTCCCAGAGGGTGTTCTGAATTGGACCATAGGAGTCAAAAATTTAGACTCCTGATACTGCAGGTGGCAAAAGAGTACAACCTACGACCTAATGAGTCCAGCTGCTTAGACTCCTGTCTGGTGGCTGGGTACTTAGGTGTTTTGGCCTCTGCAAATGATCATGCATGGTTGAGATAACCACAGAGTCAGCCATGGCATGCTTGTCCAAATAAGCATGGTCCTTGGGGCCCGGTACAAGAGTTAGCCTTCTTGGGCACCCAGAGGACACATGTGGATGCTTCCAGGTAGCTAGGGTAACATCCTGGAAGGTGTCCACCAGGGAGGGCTTACCACCAGCTTGGGATCCTTCTGGCACAGGTATTTTGCAAGGTGCAAGCGCTCGGGGTGCAGGGCCCCGATACCAGCCCATGTTCTCCTGGATGTGCCGTGACCTCTAGGAAACTGGGATCATCGGGAGGAAACTTAGGTTGGTCCTCAGTGTCCCCAGGAAGTGAACCTGGGCAGAATCGGGTAGGAGTCCGATTCACCATAGGCAGAGGAAGAGGAGGAGGAAGACGAACCCTTCGATGTCTCCTCTTGTGCCTGGGTCGTTTAGGAGAGGGAGAGCAGGAGGAGGAAAGAGTCCTGGTCCTCTTATGCTTGTCCCTGTGCTTTAGGGCTGGCTGGTAACTTGTCCTCCCCAGTCCCTGAAGGGACGGCGAGGCATGACCTTCGGGCTGAAGGATGGGAGGAGCAGGTCCCACAACATAATGGTCTCCCCACCAGTGAGCAAAAGCTCTTGACCTGGGACATCCCCAGTCTCGGAGAATCAGGTCTAAGAGGCGATGTCGGGTCAGCCAACAGGAGGACTGGCATCAGTATGGACCGCGCCGGCGGGTCCAGTGACGCCGGTGAAAACTCAGTGACGCCGGAGCTCCAGCATCAGAGGGACCGCGAACGTCATGTGGCGATGTCGGAGGGACCAACGATGGTTGTGGTACAGGTTTATCTGGCACCAGAGGAGGTGGAGGAGTGACCGCTTGTCAGTATTACAGCCATGTTCAACGGACGCCTGGTCAGAGAAGGACAGGGGCAGTTGGACGAAGAGGACTTGGAGGGCCGATCAGCAGTATGTTTATTGGAGTGACGCTCGGTCCAGTTCCATGGATGGACATTGGTCCTTCTTGTGTTTGGGCAGCAGAAGCAGCCGATGAGAAGAATCGCCCGAAGGCTTGACCTCCCAGGAGTCAGCGGAAGCTGAACGGGAGGATTTCTTACCTGAAGAAGGCACTGAGCTGGAGTTGGAGTGCCTCTTGTGGCCAGAGGAGTCCGGCGGACGCTTCTTGGCAGATGCTCCAACGCCCTCGGCCTGGAGGCTGCCGAGAACCAGAATCTGTCTGGATCCTGATGGGTTGTAAGGTGGGCGCCTTAGCAAGAGAGGCAGGAGGCTTGAGAGAAATGAGCTGGTCCTCATGTTCGAGGAGTTGGAAACGACCAGCCGAGCTGGAAGACCTGGGCCTGGAGGGCGCAGTGGTTTCGATCCCCTGGCGGTTCTTCTTCTTCCTTTTTTGGGAGTGGGGAGGAGACTCCTACTGGAGAACGTGTCCTGCTGCATCTCAGGCAAGCTGCTGCTATGCAAGGTGGGCCTGAAGCGACTTTTGCCTTCTGATCCTGGTCAGACTGTTGGAAGGCCTGGCAGTGGTGCAGGGGTCGGTGTCGTGGTCTGGGTCCAGACAGAAGAGGCAGGCAGGGTGACCATCCTTGGCAGGGTTCTGCTGTTGGCAAGAGCACTTGTTATGGTGCCCAGTCGAAAGAGAGGGCATACTTGTTGAAAAAACTCAAAAGATTCTAAATGAACTATTTTTGATGCTTTCTAGAGCTGAGAACCCGAAGGCGAGCCAAGAGCCATACTATCGAGTGCCACGGGCGGGAAAGAACTGGAGCACGTGGGGACCGCCATTCTTTATAAGTACTATGTGATGTCGGGGCAGGGCTAACGTTGCAGGCAGTCCCACGACGGTACTGCTAGAGAAAAGAAATGCCGAGATCTGCCGCCAGGTGGTGTCAATCCTATATGTGTTACCTGCTGCAAGAGCCTCTCTCAAGAAGATCTGGAGGCTGGAGGAGACAGAATGGGGAACACAGCCAGGAGTAAAACCAATGAGGCATCCAAAACAGCTCAAAACAGGCAAAATAAGAGGGAACTAGGTGGACAGCAGGAAGGTGCAGCAAGGAAGGAAGTGATGACTGAGGGGGTCAAGCACAGGGCATGACTAAGACTGGGTCAGAATAAAGATATCAGCCTGTGGGAAGGGGGACTGACTCAATAAGAAAGCAGATTAGCACTGCAAACAGATTCTCAGGGTTGGCTAGTCCAGAAGACCAGGTAGCAGAAAGAAGGAAAGTTACAGTGAAGGAGCAGGGAGAGAACGCTACAGGGAAAAGTTACACAGTGGGGAGGTATTAGGCAGTACAACAAGAAGACACAGTGGCGGGGCTTAGCGAGATGATGCAGCCTCGGAGGGAAGTGGAGCAAGGAGACAGGAGGACAAGGGAAGCAGCAGACAGCCTGAGGAAGCTAAGGATAGGGAGAAGAGGGGAGGGAGTCAGAGTGGGGAGGGCCACATTTCAGGGAAGACACAGGTAAGTAATAACAGAGGAGGTGGTAGCATGGTGGATGGAGCAACAAATGAGTGCAAAGGGAGGTTCCACAGAGGAGAATAGTTTGGAGGTGGAGGTCAGTACCCCAGTCATATTTGAGAGGGGGAGGACAGGGCAAAGGTTAGAGGAGGCAAAGGAGAGGCGGGATGGGGGGATGAGAGAGCCTGCAAGTTGGGAGAGAAGAGGGAGAGCAGGATAAGCATCAGAGAGTCCTAATTTAGGGATTCTATACTTAAAGGTATAAGATGGGGGAAGGGGTGCAGAAAAGTAACATCTGGGTAGAATGCATGCCAGGCATGACAGCGAGTAGAGTAAGCATATGGGCAGATATGTTGGGAAGGTGGAGGGAAAACGCACATTGTGGTGCACCTGGGAACAAAATGATCTGGAAGGATACAGGACATACAAGACAGCTTCAGGGAAGTGGGAAACTATGTAGGAAAGAGGGAACAACAGTAGCCTTCTCAGAGGTTCTGCCAGTGCCAAGGGCTAGTACAGACAGGAAGGAAGAATCAGTGACTTCAACAAGTGGCTGAGGGAATGGTGTGGGACCAAGGGTATGGATTGGTGGGGACTGGGGTAGTACATGGGATAACACAGATCTTTATGCAGGGATAGGTTACACTCAGCAGGGCAGGGTCACAGGTTTTGAAACAGAAGCTGGGGGATTTCATCAATGAGAGGTATCATTTAAACTAGGTGGGGGGACAATGGAGTTGGGAATCACCAGGAGAGGGGGTCCCATGGACTTCCCCCACCACCAGGATAAATATGACCTTAGGTGAAATAGGGGCTGAAGTGAAGGGTAAAGAATCAGGAAGGACAGGAGCAGTGTGAGAATTGTTTCACTAAATGCTCGGAGCCTGGGGAACAAGTTGACAGAGTTGCAGACATGGATGGCAGAGGGGAGGTGGACATAGCTGCCATTACTGAGACGTGGGCAACCAGGCACCATGACTGGGACCCAACCATCCCAGGGTACTAACTACTCCAGAGGGATAGAGATAAAGCAAAGGCTGGGGAGGGGTTGTCATTTACGTAAGGGAAGGGATCGGATGTAATAGGGAGGAAGGGAGGAGGGCAGGTCGGAAGTAATCTGGCTGCAACTACTTAGCCAGAAAGGGTCCAAGATCTGTCTGGGGTCATTTATAGACATCCAGCCCAGGAGGAGGACATTGATAGGGAAATGGGGAGCAGATAAGGAGACATAGTGGCAAATGGAGCACAGTGGTGGTGGGGGATTTAATCTACCGGGGAGGATTGCAGCATTCCAGCAACCACTTGTGCCAGGGAGCAGATCCTCCTGGAAGATTCCAGGATGGCTTCTTACCAGAGGGTAATGGAGCCAACGAAGGAGGGAATATACTAGACCTGGTACTGGAAGATGGGAACGGTCAGTGATGTTAGGTGAGAAACATCTAGCAAGCAGTGACCACCGCCAGTGTGGTTCTCAATCAATCTGGATAGGTAAGTGCCACTACAAAAACTAGGGTCCTGGACTTCAAAAGGGCAGACTTTGGCAGGATGGACACATACTGGAAAGTCATATTGCAAGCATCCACCCAGAAATGGACACGGAACAAAAAATGGGCAGTCAAGGCAGGACTGGCTGAAGCCACTAAACTTGTGTCGAGCCAGAGCACAGCCAGGACCAAGAAACCAAGTTGGATGAGTAGAGAGGTTGTGGAGAAGGTGAGGAGAAGAGGAATGCATTTAGGATCTACAAGAGATCCAACAGGGCAGAAGACAGAGAAGAATATGTGAAGAAATCCAGAGACGTGAGCAGAGTGGTAAGGGCAGCAAAGGTGGCTAGGAACGGAGGTTAGTGCAGGGATCAAAGAAGGAGAAGAGGAAGAGCAAGGATCAAATTGTTAGGATCAGGAAGGGAAGTGGTGGGTAGAAAAGGGGCTGAGCAGGCAGAAATACTTAATGAATACTTCTGTTCAGTCATCACCAAGGAGAGGAATGGGCCCGCATCTGAGAAAAAGGACGAGGTGGGAGAGGGTGGGGTAGAAGCAACCATGGATGGGGAAATCATGGTGGAAAGGGCAAGGGAGGGCCTAAAGTCCCTGAAGGTGGACAAGGCACCTGGCCCAGAAGGAGTCCACCCAGGGTGCAGAGAGAATTGGCAAAGGTCCTGGTAGGGCCATTGGCGACCTGTTCAATACCTCTCTGAACTCAGGGTGCGTGCCCAGGACTGGGGAAGCACATGTGGTACATCTGCATAAGAGTGGGCCCAAGGACAAACTGGGAATTACAGACCAGTAAGCCTTACTGCAATTGTGGGAAAACTGATGGAGACGATCCTCAAGGAAAGACTGGTGCAATTTCTTGAGGATAACAATCTCCAGGACAGCAGGCAGCACAGGTTTGTCTCAGGCAGATCCTGCCACATGAACCTGGTTGATTTTACAACTGGGCCACGAGGGCACTGGACAGGGACATGTGGTGAATGTCCTCTACCTGGATTTCAGCAAGTTCTTTGACTAGGTGCCACATGGTAGGCTGACCTACAAGTTGAAGATTCTTGGAGTAGGGAGGAAACTGGTCAGATGGGTCGAGAACTGGCTGCAGGGTAGACCGCAGAGAGGTAGTGGGGGGGGGCATCTGAACCCAGGGCAGTAAAACAGGTTACTCACCTGTAACAGTAATTCTGGGAGTGGTATATGTTGTACATCCACACTTGTTGGCAGACTCTAGAGGTTCTCCGGAGGAGATCGGCAAGATGCACACCCCTATTTAGGAACAGGGACTGAGAACTGAGGTTCCATAACCAGCATCCCGGCGTGACTCAAGGTCGATGTGGTAATGGGAAATGAAGGTGTGGGACCTCCAGGTAGCAGCCCTGCAAATTTCCTGGATAGGGACATTCTTAGATGGGGCCACCGATGCAGTGGTATGGGGGTGGAATGAGCCTTAAGCCCTACAGGAGGCTCCCTGCCCACCAACTCATAGCAGAGATCAATGCAGGCAGTGATCCACCTGCCAATTGTCTGCTTGGCTGCAGGTCTGCCAGGTGCGGCTTCAGTAGGTGACAAACAGCTGGTTAGCCTCTCTCAAACATCCACCATACACTTTTAGTAGGCGAGTGTACGCCTTTAGGTCCAAAGTATGGAGCCTGTTCTCAGCCTCTGAGGTGTAACTGGGGTAAAACACTGGCAGAGTAATCAGCTGGTTAAGGTGAAACTCAACACCAACTTTGGAAGGAATTTCAGGTGGGGCACAGGACAACCTTGTCCCTGTGGAAGACCAGGTAAGGAGACTCAATGGGAGCGCCTGTAACTCCCAGTCCTTCTGGCTGACGTGATAGCCACCAAGAAGGTGGTCTTCCGACAAATGCGAGATACTGCTTATGCATCAGTTCAAATGGCTTGCCCATGAGCTTTGCCAAACCAGCAGCAGATCCCATGGAGGTGGAGGTTCACGACCGAGAGGATATGTGATCTAGGCCTCAAAGAAGCACCGACCACTTTCTCCTGTGCCACTGGCTGCTGACCGCCCATGTCTGGTAAGCAGAGATGGCTGCCAGGTGCACCTTTATGGTCATGCTGGACCGAAGTCCCTGCTGGGAGAGGGACCACAGATAGTCCAAATTGCTAGCCACTGGACAGGACGAGGGGTCCAACCTTTGCTCTGACACCAAATGGAAAATCTCTTCCATTTGAAGGCATAGCATTTTCTGGTTGATTCCTCACGGGAGGCCTCAACGACATTGAGGACTTTGTTGGAGAGACCCAAAGTCTGGCACCTAGCTGCTCAGGAACCAGGCTATCAGACCAGGGACTGAAGGTCCGGATAGAGGACCTTCCTGATTGATGGAGATCAGACCCAGGTGTGCTGGAAGCTGTCTTGGAAGCCTGGAGCTGAGGCTGAGCAGATCTGGATAACAGAACTGGCGTGACCAGTCTGGAGCTACCAGGATCACCTGCTCCTTGTCCCTTCGGGCTTTGATGAGCACCTGTGAATCAAGGGAAATGTAGGGAAGGCATAGAAAGGTCTAGGGTCCATGGCCTCGAGAAGACATGCCCCTGCAGCTAACCCTGCTTATGGGTGGGCATGGAACAGTCTCAGCTTCTGTGTTCTCCCTAGAGGTGAACAGGTCCACCTGAGGGTGCCCCAGTGGGAGAACAGATCTTGTACTATCTCCAGATGGAGAGACCACTTGTGAGATGCTCTCACCCAAGCAGCTGAGAGCATCGGCCAGCTGATTCAAGGCTCCTGCCACATGAAAGGCTAGAAGATCTGCCCCAAGCTGAGCACAAGGGTCCAAGTGTGAGAGCTCCTTGCACAGAGGCAAGGAGTGCATCCCGCCCTGCTTGTTGATAGTACATGATCGGGGTATTGTCCATCTGTATCTGGACCACTTGACCCTGAATGAACAGAGCGACGCAGTCAGGGCGAGCTGAACCACTTGAGCTCCGGCAGGTTGATGTGATATCGGGACTCCTGAGGGGACCAGAGCCCGTGGGCTCTGTGCTCCCAGATGAGCACCCAACCCATCAGAAAGGAGCCAGTCGTCCGATTGACCATCAGCCTGGGCAGACAAATGGGATGCCTTCCTGCAGATGAACTGGGACGAGCCACCATTGGAGGCTGCCCAGCATCCACTGGGTCACAGTGACCATCTGGTCAAGATGACCTGAGTGCTGAGACCACTGGCTGGCCAGTTCCCACTGAAGGAACGATATGCCAGCGGGCCCATTGGACCGCACTGGTACAGGCCACCATGTAGCCCAGAAGATGCAGGAAGTCCTGGGCAGGATGCAATGGCCCAACCAGAAATGATTGGGCAAAGGAGGAGAGAACCCCGCCAAGCTCTGCCCCGATGAACTGAGTCACCTGTGAGGGTACGAGTTCTAACTGGGGCCTCGTTGATCAGGAGGCCAAGGTCAAGCAAGTCTGAGGGCCAGATCCCTGGACCGCCCACCTCCATCCTGGAGGGATCTGCTATCAGCCAGTTGTCCAGGTAAGGGTACACTCAGAACTCCGTGCCTCAGGAAAGCCACCACCACTGTCATGCATCTGGTGAAGACCCTGGGGACCAAAGACAAGCTGAAGGGCATGGCTTGAACTCAGAGGGTCCTCAGCTCGAAGTGGAGGAACAGTCGGTGGGACGGATGGATTGGGACATGAAAGAACACGTCCTGAAGGTCTAGGGAGCAGAACCACATGTCTTGCTCCAGAGATGGTATGATCTGAGCCAGAGTTACCATCTGGAAGGTGGACCTGAGGAACTTGTTCAGGTTGTGAAGATCGAGAATGGGCCCCAGCCCCCCATCCATTTTGGTACCAGGAAGTACCTGAAAATGAACCCTGGGTCTGAAGGAGGGTCTGCTTCTCTGCACACCACCTCCTTGCAGAGGAGCTGAGCTATGTCATCTTGGAGAGCCGACTGAGTGGCTGCGAACACCAGATCCCCACGGGCATAGGCTCAGTATGGAGGGCTTGCTCGAATTCCAGAGGCAGGCCTCAGTCGTCCTCTTCCAGAACCCACCGGTCCATAGTGATAGCAGACCAGGCAGAAAGGAAGTGGCTGAGCCGGCCTCCTATGGAGGACCTAGGGAGGTGTGATGGGTTGGAGGGAGGCTTAGAGGAGAAGGACCCAACCGAGGAGCCACCAAGACCTTCCCTCCAGGTGTCCTGACTGACGAGACTACTGATTTGGTCTGTGATCACCAAGTTGGTGCCTCCTGGCACTGCTGCTGGACTGGTCTGGCCGCAGGAATGGAAGGGCAAAAGGGCTTGCAGTTCTGGCGCTTAGAGCCCTTGTCCTTCTGGTGGATGTCCGGAGTCCAGGTGGCATTGGACTTCGATACATTGGAGGTGGCCCCACGCCGGGCCCGAACAGGTCAGTGCTAAAGAAGGGACATCTGCCAGCTTGTGTTGTATCAGCCAGAAGGTTGAGATGCACAACCAAGCCCTGCGACACATGGCCACTGTGGTCGCCCACTGAGCTGGCACAAGAATTGCCAATGTCTAGAGCAGTCTGGAGTTGTTCCTTCGCCACTGCTCCTCCCATGGTCCCGGACCTGCTTGACTGTTGTCTGGAGGTCCACTGAAGGTAAGGAATCACCTCATCCAGGGAGCACAAGAGGGCATGGGAGAAATGTGCCATCAGCACAGCCGAGCTGGCCTGATGAAGGCCGAGAGAGGAAGCTGCATAGAACTTTTACCTGAGTGACCCAACTGCTTGGATTCCCTTGTCCGGGGTCTATTGACGCCCCTGTATTGCCCAAATGTCAGAAGACGGAGTCTGCCACCAACCCATCAGCTGAGGGGTGCCCAAGAATCCTGAAAAGGACCCGACTGGGACCACATACTTGTGGGCCATCTGGGCAGAGGGCACAGGGCAAAATGCGGATGCTGCCACAGATCCAAGGCTGAGACAACTATGGCCTCGGCCACGGGAAAGGCCTCCACAGGCCTATCCCCTTGTCCAAGAATCTCTGTTAGGGGATATTCTGGTCTGCTTGAACGGGCTCAAGTGCTATTCCGTGGAGTCAGAAATGAGCTGAAAATGCCCATTAATGAGGTGGGACCCTTGTCGACAGAAAGGCCCCCAGCAGACTCACGCGCGCTGGAAGGGAGAGTAGCGATGAGTCTTCGGACTCCAGGAGTCCGGATAAAGCGGGCGGCCACCAGTGTCACCTCAACTCGCCTTGGGCGGTCGGGAGTGAGAGTGACTAACAACCGATGGGGCAAACCTTGAGCCAACCGAGAGAGCTTGGTCGGAGCCCCAGATTTCAGGTTGCTCGGTGGTGGCTCCACCCAGATCGGTGGAGAAGCCAGCCGCCGAGCCAGAGGTGACGGGATGGTAGCCAACGCCAATGGCCGGGTAGAAGCCAGAATCGCGGTTCTCGACCCAGACAAGACCAACTGTTTCTACATCAAATCTTCAGAGCGCCGACGCAACCTGCGCCAGAGTCTCTCCTCATCCCAGGAGAGAAAGACGAGTAGCGCACCGCCACTTACCATAGTGTTGGGATCGAGATCGCCGGAGATGGCGAGTCTTGTCCGAGGTGGAGGATCAAGATTGAGACTCTCGACCATCGGGCGGGCCGACAGGGATTTCTGAAGGAGCCGGGAAACCCGCGGCCCTGGTCAGGCTCCCTAACAGGCGTGTCTGACCCAGAAGGCTGAGCCAACTCAGTCATCCGAGGTCACCGGAAGCACCGTGTCTGAAACAGTGTCGCCGGTCGGATCGGGCGACAACCCGCTCAATTGGCTTGAGAAAAATCTCAGCCACGCTTGACAGGTGTCTTAGCCGACTTGCCTGATGGGGCAATCGTGAAACCAGTGGCCTCGGCCGCGACCTCAACCGAAGTCAAAACAGGAGTCTCTGGGAGCAGGACCGCTCCGGTCCCAAGAGCGCAGTCATTGAGATTTTTCCTCCTTGACTCCTTATTGCAGAGCGCGAAATGTGCAACCTAGAAGGGCCTTCTCCCTTGGTCGAGAGACTGACACAACTCTTGAAGGAAGCCAAATAAGAAGAACCCAGTTGGAGCAGAATGAAAGCCAAAGCCGAAGAGGAGCTAGCTGCAGCCTGGACTGCCTCCTCCTCGAGGCCTCAAGGTTGTTCCAGCTGCTCAGCAGGCCCGCGAGCTGCGGAGACCACCCAATGGGCAGCTTTCATTTAACCGTGGATAACATATTTCTGGTCGCCTAGCTGAGTCGAGCAGTGGCAGTCTTTCGAGAACCGATGGAGCAAAGGGACCGACAAAAATTGCAGGCCTGTGGATGGTGGTCATGTCCCAGGCAGTACACACACACGTGCAGTGAGAGTCGGTGCAAGACATTTTCTGCTCCAGGGACACCGGCGAGACCTAGGGACGGTTTTATCTTCCATCATGGTAGCAAGGAAGAAGAAAAGATGAAACCCGAACAAGTTTTAGAGTTAGTTTTGAAGCAAATCCAAAGATTCAAGAGCCAGGGTCTACTACATGAGGGAGCGCTAAGGAGAAAACCTGAACCTTCCATCAGAAAGGAAGATCTGGCATCATGGGGCAGAGCCGAGGGTTTTATCACCCAGGTGGGGTGGAGCCAGCTTGAAGATGTTCCGTGACCTTAAAGGAAAGGCAGACCTGCCAGCAAGTGTGGATAGAACAACATATTCACGATCTTAGAACAAGTGATGTACCACAGGGCTCAGTGCTGGGACCGGTTCTGTTTAACATTTTCATAGCCGACATTGCAGTGGGGATTAAGAGCAAGATCAGTCTCTTCGAGATGACACAAAGATTTGTGCTGAGGTAGATGGAGGGAGGGAGCAAAAGTACTTCAGGAGGACTTGGTAAAATTGAGGAATGGTCTCACACTTGGCAGCTTGGTTTCAATGCCAAGAGGTGCAAAGTGATGCATTTAGAGGCAAGAACCCAGGACACAATTACTGGCTGGAAGGTGTCCTGTTAACAAAATCCAAGGAGAAGGATCTAGAATGCTGGTAACCAGGAGATGAACCACTCTGCTCAGTGCAGGAAGGCAACAGCGAAGGTAAACAGGATCCTAGGGTATAGCAAGGGGATTTCTTCCAGGAGTGGAGAGGTCATCTTGCCCTGTACAGGTCCCTAGTGAGACTGCACCTAGAGTACTACATTCAATTCTGGCACCTTACTTGAAAAGGGACATTAAACTACTGGAGGGAGTATGGCGCAGAGCAACAAAAATGATCCTGGTGTTGGGGACAGACCATATGAAGAGAGACTGACAGAGCTCAATATGTATACACACTGGAGGAAAGAAGGAGAGAAGGGATATGATTGAGACCTTCAAGAGAAGGGTTTGAACAAAGCAGACACCTGGTGTATGTTCAGTCTGAAAGGTGGAAGGAAACCAGGGACACTCTATGAAGTTGGAACTGAGGAGGCACTATTTCACAGAAAGGGTGGTGGCAGGGTGGAATGCTCTGCCAGAGGAAGTTGCAGCATTGCAGAGTGTTGGGGCTTCAAGAGGGGTGGGACAGATTCAAGGAGGTACAAATCGGGAGGGGTGGAGATGGGGAGGGCATATGAGGGAGGTGGGCAGCTGCAGTTTAATGGACTGAAGTGCTGCACACTTGAGCAGACTAGATAGACTGAATGGCCTGTATCTGCTGGCAATTTTGTATGTTCATAAACCTGTCAAGATATTTTCTGAACTATACTCTCAACCAGTTAACACACTCCATAAATATTAAGACCTACAAAGCTTTAACAATATTTATATTTTTCCATTCATAGTTTTCCTCCTTTGAGCACTGGCAGGCGGCTTTGGCCCTCCTGACCGAGAGACTTTCTCTCTGGTCCCGCTGCTCCCTGCACTCGCTGACCCGTAGTTATCCCGCAGATTGCCACCACCAGCAGGGCCAGGAAGGAGGCAGCCAGCCCCAGCTCCCAGAGACCCAATCCAGAAGCGGGGGTCAGCCCTCGGGTATGGCGGACCATCATTGAGCACTGCCATGCTCCGTTTCCTCTGTATTCTCCCTTCTCACCTTCTTATCAACTTAAGCAAGTCCAGACATGCCTCCAGCCGTAGTGTTCCCTAAGTCACCGCCAGAGGGCAGTCAGTGAGCAGGACGACAGGTCTCCTCCCTCTGAGAGAGAGAGAGCAGTCTTCCGACACTCGATCCTCTCTCCCTGCTGACCTCGGTGCCCCGGCTCATTCCCAAACCAGGGTTGCTGGCGATCGCAAGGTGTAACAACCAGCTCCTCAACTTCCAGCCCACTGGATGGCCATTTTTACAAGATAATATCAATTGTCATTATTATTGCCAAATAAAACAATAAATCTCTCAAGACCACCTAGTAAATAAGTTCATACATCTTAAAATGTTCCAAGTTCAATAATGAGTCAATATATAATCAAATAACTATATGAACAGAAACAGTCTTAAGAATCTGAATTAAACCCCAGTGGAATTAAACTCTGCCTCCCCTGGAAAAGATAACTAGAAAAGACGGTATATTCACTATGTATGTGAGTCAAGAGTCCTAACACCCTGTAGCATAATTATGGCATGTACCTGAATATAAGCTCTATCTAAATATGTTAGCAAAACCCAACCCTCTCCTCCACACAGCCCCTAGCCCACAAAACCACCATTCTGAAACCCTCCAAAACGCACAGAAAGTTACCCCCCACACCAAACCCCCATAAACACACTCAACCAAGACAATCCAACCTCACCCAATACCCCCCACGCACATGTGTATTTGGTGAAAAACAACATGTTGATAACCTGTTAAAAGGACTAGAAAATAAAACAGCACACTGAAGTCCTATTAAATGTCAGTCCTATGAAGTAAAAGTCTGTGTAAGTTTAAGTAGGTAATGTCATGAAACCCAAATCAATATTCATGCCATCTGCTACCATACATGAGAAGCAAAATAAGCTTAATCTCAAAAGTACTTGTTATGTATTTTTAAATGTCCTTTTAGACCATTACTGACATATCTGAGATAGAGTGGTCATTCTGAGAGAAGTGTTGCCCCACTGGATTGTCAGTCATCTTCATATTAACGTGTATGTTCAGGTGGTGTGTGTTCATTCTAGTGAGAGGTTGGCTTGTCTCACAAAATAACCTGTTTGTGGACATCTCTTACACTGAATGAAATAAACAACATTGTGTGATATACGGTTATAATTCCCTGTATCCTGAATAGTCTTTTGTGATGTAACCACACAATTCAAGTGGAAATGAGCTCACAAGGGTCGTACCATTTAGTGTCATGGTACCCTGTTCTGGTGCAAGTTTACTTCTAACTATCAGGTTGGCTAAATTAGGGGTTGTTTAAAAGATAAGAGGTAGTTCTTGAAAAATACAATTTAGGGTCTCATCCTCACTAAATACAGGGTGGAGGTCCTTAATCATTTTCCGTAGAAGTTCACAGTCAGGATGATATGTGACAGTAGGGTATTCTGCTGGTAGTGGTCCTTTCCTTATACTGAAGAAGTTACTCTCTAGGTACCTGTGTTGCACTTTCTACTGCTCTGTCAATTTCTCTGGAAGAGTGTCCCTGCTCCATAAAGGTGTTTTTCAACATAGCCAAATGTGTATCTCTGTCTTCGCTATTTGAACAGATACGGTGATACCAAGTGCTTGACTGTACATGACAGATTGTTTTGTGTGGCTCAGGAGATTACTATTCTGTGTAAGTATCTCTGTCTGTTGACTTCATGTAAATACATGTATGTAAGGTTCCATCCTTGATGGTGACAGTGGTGTCCAGAAAATTAACACTGGTGGCAGACTATTCCAGGATAAGCTTTAAGGTAGAGTGGAAGTTTATTTATTCATTCATTTATTTGATATATCGGTTTACAACCTTTGAGCCAGAGGCTCATTTGCAAAGGTACCTGCCACATGTAAGACAGATGGAAACGTAAAGTAGGTATAAAGACAATTACATTAAACATGAGATACATGGTATAACAGTGGTTACATTAAGCATGTGTTACAGACATTTGTCACAGACAGTATTTAAAAGATTTGGAAGTAGGTATTTTCTGAACATTATTTATAACCTTTGGATGACTATATTTACAACATAACAGCAGTGAGGCATTATAAGCTTGAGAGGCATCTAAACATAGTAGTCAGCCCTAATCATGGATTGGTGTTAAAGATGGAGGTTGCAGTCCATAATGGACTTTGTCAGAGAATATTGGATCAGAGTGGTAAGAGAGTGAGAGAATTAGAAGCAGTTGCAGGAGCGGATATTGAAGAGGTGGTTGTGAAGAGTGGTTTTGAAATGGGCGATCTTGGGTGCACCAGTGATGGTGCTGGGAGTGCATTAAACCATGTGGGTGCCCTATGGTGGAAAGATCTTCTGGGCAAGGAGGTTTTACCCTGGGCACAACCAGAGGCTTTTCTGAATTGTGGGTGAAGATAGTGGGGTTTGCAGGCTGAAGACAGGCGGTGACCCCGGGGAGAGTCTGAGCAGTATTTTCTTGGAGAGTAAGCAGGTCTGGTAGTGAAGCCTTTCATCAAGATTGAGAATATTGGAAGAGGTATAGAGCGAGCAGGTGTGAGTGAGCCTGGGTGCACCTGTAAGGAGCCTGCAGGCCTTGTTTAGTGTGGCCTGGATTATCTGGAGAGTGGTGTTATTTGCTGCACCATATACAGGGAGCCCAAGTCCACTAGCTGACAGTATCAATGAGGTGATGGCAAGCCTAAGGGGTGGGGGGGAAGGCAGTCCCTGTGTTGGTAAAGGAGTCCAACTGGGTGTTTGTTGCAGCAGCAAGGGTGTTTATGGTCATGGAAGGTAAGGGCCGAGTCGAGGGTAAGTCCAAGATATCTGTAGTTGGATACCTGCTCAAGGGGTGCTGGGTGCTGGGGAGGATGCTGAGTAGTGCATTCTTAGCTCTGTTTTGGCGGTGAGAGAAGATCATTGACTCTCGCCTTTTTAAGTTGAGGACCAGTCTATGGTCCTTAAACCACCTTTCTGCCTGGGAGAAGTCAAGTTGGAGGAGTCCTGCAGGGTGTGGGTTTATGATGCGAGGTGATGAGCACTGCATCATCTGCATATAGTAAGATTTTGTGGAGCAGGCCTTTGTAAGGAGTTTAGGTAGAGGGAGAAAGAAGTGGTCCCAGGATAGAGCCCTGGGGCAATTTCGGAGCGGACGGGTAGTGTGTTGGATAGAGTTCCATTAATTTTGACGCATTGGGACCGGTGGAAAGGTAACTGGAGCACCAGGCCAGGGGGCCTGTGGAGAAACCAAGTTGGCGGAGTGAGTCGAGAAGGAGAGGGTGGCATACTGTGTCAAAGGCCTTGGCTAGGTCTATGAACACAGTTCCTGCAATGTTACTGGCGCCTAGGGAGGAGTGCAGAAGTTGATGAATTCTAGGAGGGCTGTGGTGGTGCTATGGCCTGAGCAGAAGTCATGTTGCTCTGGGCATAGGATGTTATACTTGGCTAGGTATTCAGTAAGTTGGGTGGCCACCACTTTTTCTAGCGCTTTTAGAGAGGGGTGAAGAATGGAGATGGGTCGATAGTTATTAGGGGAGACTTTGTCACCACTTTTATGGATGGGGTAATGACACCTGTCTTCCAGGCACTAGAGAATCTGCCCCAGACATAGGGATTTGCTGAGCAGGTCTGTTAGGGGGACTAGGGACCACGCCGAGGACTATCAAGGAGCCTGGCATCTAGGGGATCATTTATAGGGTTATCGCTGTTTAGCGCTTTTTTGTAGGTAAGAATGAGCTCAGGGGGATATTGTGCGCAGGGAGGAAACAGGGATGCTGCAGGGTTCGAGGCGGGATTGGGGCACGGGTCAAAGAAACCATTAGGAGAACAGTGCTGAAATCTGAGAAGGTGGTGTTTAGACAGTTTGCTAAGGTGAGTGTGTCTGTGGAGGCAGTGCCATTTATGGTGAGCTGGGAGGAAGGTGTGGAAGCAAGATTTCATTGAGTTTCTTTGATGTTATTCCAGAAGGTCTTTGCAGACCCCCACGTGGTTGTGAGAGTGGATTGATAGTAGTCTGCTTTGGCCTTATGGATGGCTCGAGTGCATTTATTGCACGCGGGCGTTATAGGAATGTCTGTCCACCATCCTGCCCACCTCTATGGCTTTGTGCCAGAGATTATCCCTGTCTCTCAACATTTGGAGTAGGGAGGGGCTATCCATGGGGCATGTTGCTTTTGGTGCGGAGTTTGGTGGGTGGAGATAGAGGTCACAGGCCTTGGTGAAGACCTGTGCAAACAGGGTGAGTGCAATGTCGACGCTTGGGGCTGTATTAATGGGGGACCAATCTATCTGGGTGAGCAGTATTAAGTTTTATAACCTCCTGAGTGGAGACGCCTTCTGAAGGTTGTTTGGATCACTGGGTTTGGGTGTGGAGGAGGTCCATTGGAATAGGATGAGTGAGTGATCACTTAAGGAGTCGGAAGTACTTTATCCTGGATTTTGTGGGGGCGGTTAGAGATAAGGATGTCCAGGAGGGTGGTGGTACCAGTAGAAGTGTGGAGTCTAGGGGTTGGGTAACAATTGGACCATGTCAAGAGCCGAGAATGAGTCCTTAGTTGGTGCTGCAGAGGGCCAAGCCAGTTTACGTTGAGGTCCCCTACTAGTGTCCATTCAGCATTGTGTGGTAGGGTAGAGAGGTATTCGGAGAGGATATGATGGCAGTCTTTGGTTCTTAGGGGGTACGTAGGCGACTGTGAGGTATAGTGGGGCTCTGAGGGGTCGGGGTGGAAGTTAAGTTCCTGATGAAAATCTTTAAGTGTATCAGTGCCCTCTGTTCAAATTATAAACAAATCATCAATGTAATTGAAATAAGCAAGTGATTTTAGTACAATCAATCAATCAATCAAATCTTTATTTATCCAGGCGAACATCGTTGAGCATGGCTCATTTGCAAGATGTACCTGGTAAGGTCAAGGTTCAATTTACATGAAATATAGCATTCAGGACATTTACAAATAGAAGAATACAAAAATGTGAATAGTACAACTGATCACAATAATTAATATAACAATCAAATTATACACCAAATTGTAGAGACAGGAATAAAACAATAAATCAGATATTGGACACATTAATTTGACATGTATAACAAGGATATATTACATATATACACGATTCATAAGGTTCATAAGGTAGCCAGCTCGCTAGGATGGGTACTAGGGGACAAGTGAGTGTTTTGTGGCTGATGGAGGGCAGGATTGGTACCCTATAGTAATGGTAAGGGGTAGTGAACTGGGTGGGGGAGGAATCTAATAGTTAATGCAATAAGAGGATCCAGAGTAGGTATAGGAGGAAGAGGAGAGGGTTAGGCACTGGATCTGAAAAGGCACTGGATAGTAAGTTATAGGTAGTTTCACAGTAGGTGCTGGTAAGCTTGTATTGTGTATCTACATATCTACATATGGAGGGTTAAACTAGTGTTGATGGAAGCAGCTACATTTTTCTTTGAAAATCCTATTATAGGTATTTGAAGGCTGAAATAGATATAAGCTTTTCAATTTCAATGTCTTCTGCATTGTGTTCCATAAAGTGGATAACACATGGCTAATTGCATATCTACCATGTCGAGAGTGGAATTTAGGCACCTTGAGGGTAATAAGGTTCATGCTTCTTAATGCATAACTATTTGATGTGGCTTGTAAAAAACAGTCAGAGATATATTTTTGAAGCTGCTGCGATATTGCTCTGTAGGTCCATAATACTGCATTTCTATCTCTTCTGGCTTGAAGCGACGTCCATCCCACTGCAGAGTAGAGCAGACAGTGGTGAGTGCTATAGGGTAGGTCTGTGATGAACCTCAAGGCTCTGTGATATAGTGTATCTATCTTGTTCAGACATACAGTAGGGCAGCGACTGTATAAGAAGTCAGCATAATCTAGTACTGAGAGGAAAGTGGCCTGGACCATCTTCTTTTTGAATCACTTGTAAGGAAGTGCCTTATTCTGTAGTACAGTCCAAGTCTTTGTCTGAGTTTTTTAACAGTTCTTCCAAATGTTCTAGGTAGTTCTAACCTATTATCTAACCATACCCCCAGGTATTTGAATTTTGTGACATAGTCTAGTTTTCACCAAGGGCAGTGGTTAATTTCGAAGGTTAAGAGGGATACTGTATCCTGACTGCACCTGAGGGAGAAAACATAGCCTTGGTTTTCTTTGCATTCAATAATAGTTTCTTTTCCAGCAGTTGATATTGCAGCAGGTCAATTCTGTTTGTAGATCTTTGCAGGCTGTAATAGGTGAAGAGTGACTGACATACAGTACTGTATCATCAGCAAACAGGTGTATAGTGGCTTTGGATAGTTTTAAGTCGATGTTGTTGATATATATTGCAAATAGGATAGGGCCAAGGATCGATCCTTGTGGTACTCCTCTTGAAGTGGTCTGAGTGATGATATATCACCTTCGCCTTCACCTGCTGAGTTCTTCCTGAAAGATAATCATGAAACCATCTAATGGAATTGGTGTCAAGCCCAACTGACCTCAGTGATGAGAGGAGCAGGTCGTGGTCAACCGTGTCAAAGGCCTTACTTAGGTCTAAGAAAACAGCACTAACACAATTTTTTTTATCCAATTCAAGTTGCCAGTCATTGATGACTTTTGCAAGAGCTGTGATGGTACTGTGATTTGTTCTGAAACCAGATTGTGTTAGATTTAGAAGATTGTTAGCTTCTAGGTACTCCTTAACTGAGTGCTCACAATTTTTCGGAGTAGTTTGGATAGTACTGGGAGAATGGAGATTGGTCTGTAGTTATTGAGGTCTGTGGGATCCCGGATTTCAATAGTGGAACAACTTGAGCTGTTTTCTCCAGATTGACGGATGCCTCCTGTCTGTAATGAGAGATTGAAACAGATGTGTCACCGGTACTGCTATAACATGTAAGGCAATTTTTATGAAGTAGGGGTCAAGGGAGTCAGCACTGCACTTTTTTGTATCCAACTGTAATATTAGTTCTTCAACTTGTTTCAGTGTGGTTGGTGTGAAGGAGAAAGTGGAATCAGTCACTTTACATCAGAGTTCTTAATCCCTAGTTGCAATCTCAGAAGGTTGGCAGGTGAGGAGTCAAATGCTAGCCCAGCAGTAGTAAAGTGATTATTAAAAGCTTCCAGTACTTCTATTCTGTCAATGATGGTTCTATTTCCACTATGTACCTTTTGGGAGTAGGTTGCTTGTGACATTGCCAGTTATATCTTTTATGGTATTCCAAAATTTGCAGGGTTATGGTATGATGAATCTAGTTCAGCCATATAGTATGCAGCCTTTGTGTCTCGTACTTTCTTGGTGCAGAGATTCTAGCTTTCTGAACTGCTCCCAGTCAGTGTCTAACTTGGTTTTTCGAGCCTTCTTCCAAAGTTTGTCCCTGTTGAGCAGGTTGGATTTAAGATCTGAATTGAACCAACGACAATATTTATTTTGATAATGAGTTTAGCAACTGGTGCATGGGTGTTTAGAGCACTTGTAATAATATCATTTAAAATACCATGTGCAATCTCCGTAGTGGTCGCTAAATAGAACTCTTGCCATCTTATGGAGTGTTTGATATCATCCAGGTATGCATTGATGTTGAATTTTTTCGATCTCCTCAGCATGAATTTTGTCGGGGCAAAGGCTTACATGCAGTTCTAACTGCTGCAATAGTACAATGATCACTGATGTCATTGAACAGTACTCCAATATGTGAGAAGAGGTGAGGTTTACTCACTAGTAATACGTCCAGTAGTGTATTGTTTTTAGGGTTCTTTTGTTTATTCTAGTAGGTTCATTTATAAGTTGTGTAGCCCATGCATATCACAGAATGATGATAGTGGTGCTGCTGTCTTAGAAAGCCAGTTTAGATTAAGGTCACCTATGATTATGGTTTCTTCATTTCCTGCTGAGATCAGATCCCCAAATGGGATAGAATTTTCAGGCCAGCTGAGGGAGGCCTGTAGCAGCCGATCAATTGTAGCGAGATAGTGTTGGAGAGATCTATTCTGAGGGATAGGCACTGAATTCTCTTTCATGGAGGACGAGTCAAGATAGTTGTAGGTAGGTTGGCTTTTACATAGATTACTACCCCACCTCCTCTTGAATGCCTATCAGCTCTGAATGTTTGATAGTCAAGTAAGTTAATGTCTCTGTCAGCTGTATCGGGTCTAAGCCATGATTCAGATACCACCAAAATGTCAGGTGGTATGGCTAACCCAGGCTTGAACAGTGCCTTGAACAGTACAGTGCCTTAAAGTCTCCTCCAAATTTGCCATAAAGAAATTAGCATACGGTGGAGCCATCCTGGTGTCCATTGCTGTTCCATAGTTTGAACATAATATTTACCATTGAAGTTGAAGTTATGTGTCAGAATAAATTCAGTAAGTTTCCACCACTCAGGGTCAATGTTTTGGTCTAATACTTTCCCATGTAGGTACTTAGGCAGGCTGAAATGCCATCCTTGTGTGGAATGTTGGTAGAGGGATGTTACATCCATCATTGCTAATTAGGGGTTGTTTAAAAATCGTCTTTACTGTTCCTAGATGCCGCACCACCTTAGGTCAGCGGTCTTTCACTTATAGCAACCCCTCTGGCTCAACTCCTAGGTAGGGAAATCTCTGCAGAGTCAAAACCTCGGCCCTTTCAAACACAAACTGAAGTATCTAGTAACAAACAGTATATGTGACTGCTGCCCTTAGCAGCCTTCTACTTATGACGTTATCTTTGTTCTTATTTCTTTCAGCACTTTTAACTCTTGGCACTTCATTTCAGTCCTATCCTCGAGCCTTTTCCCTCCACCCCTCACTCTTCTTCTTCCTGCTCGTGCATCTTGTGCTCTTCCCTGCTCCTCCTCATCTTCCCCTTCCACTCATTCTCTTATCTCACACCACCTTCTTTGCAACACTGTTCCTCCTTCCCCACGCTTCTGTCTCTTACCTTCTCTCCCACCCATATTACTCTCGCTTGTGTTTTGACAACACATGCTAGGTTGCATCCTCCCTGGCTAAACACCACCTCTTTCCCTCTACTATTAATTTGTCTCCTCCCTCCCTTCGCCAGCACCCCCTCTCTCTCTGCACTCCACACCATTCCTCCTTCCACCCTCCTCTCCCCTCATCACCTCCTTTGCAACTCCTCTCTCTCCCTCCACCTCCTGTGCAACTCTTCTTCTTCCCTCTTGTTTCTCCTGCCACCCCACCTTACACCCATTACTTTCTCTCCTAGATTTTGACAAGGCCTCTCAGGCTGTCCACTCCTCTAGCCCCTTTACTGTTATATTGAGTAACATTCTGTGTTATTTTGATTGCTTTCAAAGTATTAGTTTTTTTAAGTATATTCTTGAAGTCCGCTATTTACTTATCTATTGTTTACATTGTTTTGTACTACTGACGTGGAACCCTTGTAAATGAGTTGTACTGCTCAAAGGTGTTGTAATCCAAGACACAATAAATAAATAAAATTGTATTAGGCAGCAAGCCCTTATAATCAGAAGGTTTCTACAGGAAGTGTGTGGTGTCCTGGATGTAACTGTCCTGTCTACAACCAGCGGTTTTAATATGGTTTCTACAAATCCTGAAATCCCTCAATCAGGATGCCATTGCAGAGACTATGGGTAACCCTGATTGCCAGGTTTATGTATTTTAGGCAGTATGTAGAATGTCCCTGACTTGGGTTCAACAAGGATAATGTCCATTAGTCTGCTTGGACATGGTTAGGGTAGTAATTTTGGTGCTGCATTACTGAAGGAGCTGTGCACAACTACTAGGTATCGGTGTCATAAGAACCTCCCTTATCACCCTCAGACACGGTCTTGTTGAGCATTCTAATCAAACCCTAATAAGCATGTTAAAAGGTTTGTAAAAGGGAATGGAAAGACTAGGACCAGTACTTACCTTACCTGCATTTTGCTCACAGAGACGTTTTCCACCATTTGAATGCTGTATGGAAGACAACCTAGAGGGCTCTAGATGTAATAAAAGAAACATGGGAAGATAACCCCATCAGAAACAATCTATTACATCTTATATGTGTGCCCTGAGAAAGAAGCTGGCAAAATATGTTGAAATCGCCTATAGTAATCAGGAAGAGGTCCAGAACCAGCAGAAGGTGTATTATGACCATGGGGTAAAATAAAAGATTTTGAGCCAGGTGAAAAGGTCTTGCTAGTAGTTAACAATGAGATTGAGACCCCTGATAGGCAAAATCCTACCAAATATACCATGCTAACCTCCTGAAGAAATGGGTTGAAGAAACACCAAAGGCTGCTTTGCAAGTTTTACCAGAAACTGATAAAGATGGTATTGATGTAGCTTATGACAGACTGGAACAAACTGTAACTGCTGATGCTGCAAAGGTGAATGTTTCCTTAACCTCCAAACAAACTGCAGAAATTGCAACTTGCTAAAGACATTTACCAGTACTTTCACCATGGTGCCATGCCGAGCTAAAGGTGTTGAGCAAGTAATAGTGACAAGGAATGCTTGCCCTATTAGATAAAAAGGCATACAGATTACCAGAGCAGTTAAGAGCTGACTTGATTAAAGAAATACAAAAATGAAAGAATTGGGTATCATAGAAGAGTTGAGAAGTGCTTGGTTATCACCAATGGTGATTGTACTCAAGGTTTTTATTTATTTAGAAAGCAGAATTACAACCCTTTGAGTCATAGACTCATTTCCAAAGGCTCCACGTCAGAATAAATCATAGACATTCATACAGTACATACATAGAATAAATGTGAGAGAGCAATCATACAGAGTATAAGTACAATGAGCACCGGTTAATGCCTATACATTTGGTAGCTAAAACAGGGCAGAGCTATCGACATATTTACCTAATGAGCAGTTAAGACCTATACAATTGGTAGCTAAAGCAATGCATGATATGAGTTGGCAGTAAGCTGCCTCAGGGAGGCCTTGTCTTATACATAATACAATGCATTCATAGTCCAGTGCAACTATATGGTAACTGATGGAGGTGAGAGCCTGTAGGCTAGAAATAGTGAGGGTCTCCACTGCCAAGCCAAGGTTGGGTGGATGGCATAGTGGCGTAGTGCAGAAAGTGGTGTAAGAAAATGAAGGGGTGTAAGAATCTGCCTTGATTTTAGGAAACTTAATCAGGTGTCAGAATTTGACAGTTATCCTGTGCCCAGATTTGGTGGATAGACTGGGGAGTGCCAAGTATATCAGTACCTCAATTTCAACAAGGGTTGCTGGCAAATTCCCCTAGCTAAAGAATCCAGAGACAAACTGCATTAGCCACTCTTCTAGGATTCTATCAGTTCACCACCATGCCTTTTGGTTTACATGGTGCACCTGCAAAATTCCAGTGGTACATGGATGTAATTTACCCCTCACACTGGGTATTGTGCTGTGTACCTTGATGATGTAGTGGTGTACAGTCCAGACTGGAAAAGTCACCTGGAACACCTATGAGCAGTTATCCAATCGATCAGAAAGGCAGGTATGACAATTAATCCTAAATTAATCCTACCAAGTGTGCATGAGCATGTAGGAAAATGAAAATTACGCACTCACCTCAGAATTGTTGATCTTTCTGTGCATCTTCACCATTCATCACTAGTGGGTATAGTGCCAGAGCTGGGACCCTGCAGGAGACATTATTTCCTTTGGGTGGTCAACACAGGGCTGACACCACCCCTCGAGACCGGCGTTCTCGTGGCGTTGGTGGGTTGGCCGTTATCTGTCGACTTCGCCCCAGCCCCAGTTCTGAGATGCCAGAGTGTAAGGAAAGGGAGGTGGGTGGGGCAAGGAGCCCAAGGGATAGATAAAAGGAAAGGATATATATATATATATATATATATATATATATATATATATATATAAAAGCTAAAAGGAGAAATAAACAACAGAGAGAAACCAGATATGGGAAAATGGGGAAAGGGAAGGAGCCCCAATCTTTGGAAGGAGGAGAAAGAAAGGGAGGGTTAAGAGAGGGAGGGGAAAAGAGGACCACAACCCCAGAGACGATCCTGCATCCTAGAATTTTGACAATAATGATAGACATAATCTGGACTACCAAGGTTAATAGTTGCTGGGAAGCAAAGCCTGAACTATTAAGCAGCATTCGCCCGGGATGGCCAACCTTAAGATGGGTGTGTATCTCTGACTCCTCCCTCCCTCCCAAAATAGGGGAAAACTTAAATGGCCAGGAGGGCATTATGATCCAACTCAAGGAAATGAACCCAAAGGTTTTGAGTTCATAAAGAAAACGTAGGGGGTGCCCTAATCAATCAGCTCACTCCCAAAGAAGTGAGGGAAGACTAAAGACAGGGAGAGAGCCCCTCCCGTGACACCCCCATAATATCCCCTACTAGAGTAAATTCCTCCCGGTAGTTCTAGGGTCCTCTTCCTCCCAACCATGAGGAGAGGAGAACGAGGGAGAAAACAACAGAGAGACACACGGGGAGGAGGGAGCCCACAGACGGAGGCCCCAGGGGAAGGAGGGCGGGATTTAGTGATGAATAGTGAAGATACACAGAAAGATCAACAATTATGGTAGGTACATAATTTTCATATCTTATCTGTGTCAATCTTCACCATTCATCACTAGTGGTGAGTACCAAGCCCCCAAAGGGATGCCCTAAACTACCCCAAGGGACTAAGTCCCTAGCCTCTGGTGGTGAGACACTGGAGGAGAGAACCCTTACAGGCCTGGGGAGGCCTAAGACTGGTCTGAGTGAGACAGGGAGCCCCAGTGGAGCAGGGAAGGTGCCCAAAAGTTGCTGTCTCACCCTGCAGGAGAAGAGGTGGGTTCTCTGGTATGCGGAGGAGATCACCCTACACCAGGCAAGTGGTGACAACCAAGATAAGCAAAGCTGTGTCTGCCTAATGCAGATCGCTGTCCTCATCATTTTGGATGCCACCTCATTGGCGTCAGAAGATGCCCTTGCTTGGTGCCTTGCTAGCTCCAGGCCCTGAGCATAGAGGGCAATGGCTTGCCTGGTTTCCTCTGTATCAGGCATTGAGGCTACTGAGCTGTTCTAGCCTGGACCACAAGAACCTATCATAGGCTGCAAAGTAGGCCTGATGTGAAGCAATAGAAAGGAGGATCTGTGCTGAATAGAAAACTCTTCTCCCAAAAATCAAGTCCGCAGAGTCAGTATTCTGAGTCGGGTCACGGTAGGGGGTGTGAGGCCCAGAGGGGTGTCCAGGAGGTCAAGCCCAAAGAGGGATGAGGCAGAGAACCTGGACACCCTGGGGAGTGCAATATTGTTAGCGTAGGTCCCTTGGGGCTGGAAACAGTGGAGAAGGGACGAGTCAAAGTCAATTGACGCTTCCTGGAAAGGAACAGGTCAGGCGGGAACCACCAGGTTGACTGCACTGTACTCGAATAAGAAGGCACGCCACATGCTTGGGATTGCTGACAGGGACGGGATGAGGTGGAGCTCGTCCAACATCCTCGCTAGGAAGAGCTGATATGAAGACAGGTCAGACACTGGGGAGATGTGGACAGATAACTCCTCCCTCCGAGGAGAAGGAAGAAGATGCAGGTGAGCTTTGCGGTTCAGGGTCTGGCTGCACAGAAGCATGATGGAACACCTGCTGGTCCAGGGCATGGAGATGGGAGGAAATGCACAGCTGAACCTCTGAACTGCTCCCAGGTGAGAGGTCCCCTAGGACCGGGAATACCTGGGATAGCCAGGGATGGAGACAGAGGCATGGGGACAAGCTCCTAGCAGCAGGAGAATGGCCTCTGTCAGGGCAGGAGGGCCTAGAGGAAACTCCCGTGAGGAGGAGATCTAAAGACCCAGCAGCTAAGAGCCGCTCAACTGGATTGAACGGTCAGAGCTGTGCCCATGGGAAGAAATCCCCTGTGACGGATCGGGACTATGCAAGTCCAGAAGGACGGCCTCTGACCTCAGAGTTGAAGCCCCTCTCAAGGACCAATCCAGGGAAGAGCAAGGGTCCGACTGCAGCTCCTCCCAGAACCCGGTCAGGCTCCAGTGAGGATGCCCTGTGCCACACCCCTACTCCTCAACCCTTCTGAGTCAGAGAGGACCTCGTCCTCATAGCCACCAGCCTAGGCAGCTGACAACTACAGGCAGTCTCGAGGAGTCCACCCAGGGGCAGTACCTCCCTTTCTGGCGTGCCCCAGGCTGTCCCAAACTTGGACTGTCCAAACACACCAATGAAGGGGCACCCCAACTGGAGGAGCAGATGTGCCAGTGGCCCTTAGTTGCCGGCAATGGCCACAGGGACCACTGCCTGCTGGTCAGTACCACTGACCTCAGAGCCTACCGATAACAATGGAACCCCAGAGGAGGCTGAGTGGGGCCGAGATGCTGGATACTGAGGGATCAAAGGATTCTGAAGAATCTGGGAGCCAATCCAGATCTGACCGGAGTCCCCTCCGAGGAGGTAGATTCCAAGTTCTGATGCCAGACTACCCTCGATGCCTGCCAGTTCCCGGACCACGAGCCAGACCGCCTCTACCCTGGTCCACAGATGGTACCAGGGTCAGGCACTTACACCACATCCGATGACACCACCCTGCCCGGTGCCGTGAACGGCCCGGAGTTGGGCACAACACAGAGCATGGCACTGTGCCCTCAGTGCTGCAAACAGTGCCAGAGTCGGCACAGGCTCCAGTCCCCAGTCCCGGCGCCGCAGAAGCAACAGAAACAGAAACAGGTCCAGAAACCACAGTAACACAGTCCCGGTGCTGCTGACATCCCCAGCACCATGAGACGGCACCAGGAGAGACAGCGGCACCGAGGATGACCCAGCGCCAATCACGATGCAGCCCTCCAGCCCCGGCACCACAACGGCATTGGGACCCAGGTCCGGTGTGGGAAGGCGACACCGAGGACAGAGCGGTCTGGACCGAGGGCCCAGAACACGACACTGAGGGAGTCTTCCTCAAAGAGCCGACTCGCCAAAGCGGTGCCTCCTGACTGTCCCCAAGAGGCCAGACTGGGCCTCCTAGACCAAGGAAGGAGCCCCTACCATGGCAAGGCTAAGACAGGTGCAGGCCCCTCCTCCACGGGCTGTATAGGACTGGGAAGGGACCTGGAGGAGGGCCAAGAATCTCGCCTTGGCCTGTGGCTATGAACCCGTCCTCCAAAAGTCGGTGGTGCAAGTCTGACTTTAAGCACACAGATTTCAACAACTCGATGGTCCATGGAGAAGCAGGTGTCTAGTTGTCCATATAATCGTCAAGATGAGGCAGGAGAGGCAGTGGTCATGCTGGTCCATCATGGAATAAAAACGGCCACAGGGCACCCGGCATAGGAGGCTGTCACGCCTTTGATGGTTTCTTGCCCCGGATAACCACATGACCGTCGACGGCAAACACAACAAAAACAGTACTCGGCTGCTACTTAAAAGTAATGAAATGATCTTACCGGCAGAAGCTACATCGAGCAGGGTGAATAGAATCGAGGTGCTCGTGCACACACACACACACACACACAAGGTCAATTTTATAGCCACAAACGCAGTCTTGCTAGCAGAGTCTCCACATAAGGTCTTCACTCAGCAGCCGAGAAGAAGAACTGGGGCTCGGGTGGAGTCAATGACAGATAACTGGCAACCCATGAGCACCATGTAGAATGTTGGCCTCAAGAGTGATGTGCTGGCCCCTGCCGACCGCCATAGAAAAAGTTCTCAAGGGTCCTAGCTCCGCGCTGTACCCACAAGTGATGAATGGTGAAGATTGACAAAGATAAAATTTAGATATTTGGGCTACATTTTGGGAAATGGAGACATTAAGCCAGAAGTTTCAAGATGAAGCTGTAGCTAACAGCACTGTTCCCAAAACCAAGAAACATGTCAGGTTATTTTTAGGGCTGCAGGTTATTATGGAGATTTGTTTCCAGCTATGCAGGTTAGCTACTCCCTCAATGAACTCACAAAAGCGGTTCCCAAATAATGTGAAATGGACCCAAAGTGTGACAAGGTTTTTCAGGCTATTAAGGCTACATTATGTTCAGCCCCTGTTTTAAGAAGCCCAGACTTTGAGAAACAATTTCTGTTACAGACAGATGCATCAGAGGTAGGCCTAGGTGCAGTCTTGAGTCAGCATATAGATGGGAAAGAACATCCTATTCTGTACATAAGTAGAAAATTGTACAACAGAAAGAAAAGGTACTTGACCATTGAGAATGCCTTATGGCAAAGTGGGACATGGAGTCCCTTAAGTTTTACTTACTAGGAGCAGACTTTGTACTTGTAACAGATCACAATCTTCTGTTGGCTTAACCAAATGAAGGATACAAATTTCAGAATCACACAGTGGTACCTGGCACTACAGCAAATCAAATTTAAAGTGATTCACAAATCTGGGAAAGAGAATGTCAATGCTGATTTTCTGTCAAGATACAGATCAGGAATTGAGAATTCAGAAAGTTGAAAAAACGAGTTGAAACGTCTGTTTGCTATGCTGCATATGCACTGAACTGTAAAGGTTATAAGCTAATGTTAAATGGGAATTTAATAGAACATTTTGGAAAACTGATTTTGTAAAACAGGTTCCTTCTTAAAGAAAGGGTATGTGACTTGGTTTAATAAGGTCCTGCACCATTTGTTATGTAGAAAGTGTTTAAATGAAAGGGTCTGTTCTATCCTCTCCTTTTCTGTCTCTTCTCTGTCTGGTTGCGCAACCAAATTTTCTCGGTGGAGACCTAGGAACTGATCACTCAGACAGTTTCGTAATTCTCCACCACTATATCTCTGCCTTCACTTGCTTTTCTGTCTTTTCTTCCACCTTACATAGCTGCAGTAATAAAATATATATGTGAATCTCTGTATAAAGCGGTATATAATACAGGGATCCTTTGTTTAAAACTGTATATAGTTATACTGTTTAAATGATTGCAAAGCTATTTGGAACTCAAGGGCTTAAGCTGAGATGCAGTTTTACACCCTTTGCAGTGTTGCCAACAAGAGGTCAGCAGTTCTGGGACACCATGTACTGTTTTGCTGCACCTGCAAGGAATTAAACAGCAAGAACATTCTGTGAACTTACAAGAAATGGAAATTGTGTACCTATTGTAATTCTTGATCTTCTTGGACGAAGTCTACACCACTCATTCACACTGATGGGACTCGCCAGAAGCACTAGGACTGGCCGGGAGAAAAAATCTTCAGGAGGGCTGGCACTGAGGTAGGGTCGCATGGATGCGGCGCTCAACATGCTTGTGCATATAGGCTACCTTGGCGCTGACCCTCCAACCCTTAGTACCTTTTTACCAAGGAGGTGCAGCATAAACTAACCTAGCGAAACTAACCTATGTTGGACATAGCCATTGAGGAAGTGAAGACCAAAACAGATAAGTGAGCTCGGGGATGGAGGGGGTGTGTAGATGAGTGGTGGAGACTTCATCCAAGAAGATCAAGAATTATGGTAGTACATATTTCCATATCTTCCTGGACATAAAGTCTCCACCACACATTCACATTGATGGAGAGTACTAAGCTAAAACAATCCCCAGAGAAGAGGCGGCAGGAGACCGGAGCTCACTTAGGACAGGAGTCCATTAAGGATTGTCCTGCCAAAGGATTGATGCTGTCAGGCATGGACATCCAAAGCACAGTGCTTCACAAAAATGTGAACAGAGTTCCAAGTAGTCACATTGCAGATGGCTGCAGGGGCACATTTTGTATTTCTGCCAGAGATGCCACAACTGCTCTGGTAGAATGAGCGTATCACTGCCTTCCAGCTTAACCTGTGCCATGGAATAACAGTGGCGAAACATGCCACCAGCCACGCGAAATACACCTGATGGCAACAGGCTGACCCAGCCAGGCCATGCTGAACGAGACAGAGAGTTGCTTTAACTTGTGGATCTCTTTAGTTCTGTCTATGTAGAACGCAAAACTCTTAATATCCAGAGAATGTAGGTACGCTGTCCTTCATTCTGGAAGTTCGAGGAGTAAGTCAGAAGAACCAAGGGCTGGTTCAGATGGAATTCTAAGACCACTTTGGGCAGAAACTTAGGGTGAGTTGAGAACCACCTAGTCCTTGTAGAAATACTCTATAAGGAAGGTCTATGACCAGGGCATGTGATTTCAGACACTCTGCGAGTGGAGGTAATGGCTAGGAGGAAGGTGGCCTTCCAGGTCAGGAACTTCAACTTGCAGGTTGCTAGAGGCTTGAGGGTTTACTAGTGAGCACGCCTAACACAAGGTTAATATCCTAAGTAGCAACCAGTCTCTGACTGGTGGCCTAGTGTGAGTATACCCTTAAGGAACCTCTTGACCAAGGGCAACTGAGCCATAGACATAGTGTGTACAGGCTTGTGATAAGTTGAGATCGCGCAGAGATGAAACTTTACTGTTGAGTACTGTAGCCCTGTATTTGACAGGTCTATTAGATACTCTAGGATTTTGTTTGGTGGGCAAGAAAAGGGATCCAGGGAGAACTTTGCACACCAGACAGAGAACTGCCCCACTTAACCATGTAAGTTTTCCTAGTGGAAGGCTTGCGCGCCACTAGAGAATGTCAGGACTCTATGGAAACATAAATCTTCCCACTTCTATCTCCATGCTTGGAGATGAAGGGATCTTAGGTTGGGATGGACCACTGGGCCTTGGGTCAGAAGGTCCATTTGAAGTGGTAGTTGTCTTGGTGGAACTTCTGATAATCTGTTGACCAATGGAAACCATATTTGACAAGGCCAGAATGGGGTGATGTGGAGCCTTCTGCCCCACCATGCCTCCAACTTGAGCAGCACCCTCTGAATCAAGGGAAGAGGAGGAAATGTGTACAGAAAGTGTCTTGTCCACCACAGTCTGAATGCATCCTGACAGAAAACACCAGGTTTTGGATTTCTGGAGCAGAATAGAGGCAGTTTTGCGTTGAGTGGGGATGCAAAAGGTCCAGGTCTGATAAGCCCCTCTTGAAGAACAATTGCACAATGTTTATGTCAAAGAGACCACTCGTGAGGATCCACCTTTGTTCTGCTGAGGTGATCTGCTAGATCGTTCTGGGCCCCAGGCAGGTAGACTGCCTGGATCAGCACTTTGTGATCCAGGCACCATTCCCACTCTCATCGCTCCCTGCACACGTGAATAAGAGTGTGCTCCGCCTTGCTTGTTGAGGTAGTACATCACTGCTTTGTTGTCCATCTGAAGAAGAGTTATTTTGTGACAGAGGATGTCCTTCAGGGCTTGGACTGCATACAGGACAGCTCTCATTTCCAGGACATTTATGTGATGCTGAGAATCGTCCTGATTCCACAGACCTTAGGGTGTGGAGATCTTGACAGTGGGCTCCCCATCTGACTAGAAAGGCATCTGTGGTGATGGTGATCTGTGTCTCCTGTGGGGCAAAGGAAAGTCTTTCAGTAGGTTGTCCTCTTGAGTCCACCAGGTGAGTGACCGTTTAGAGGTTGCGTCACCTTGATGTGAAAGGCTGCGGGTGTGTGGCTGGGGACCACAGTACTGAGCATCCACTGAGTGTTTCTCATGTGAAGACGAGCCAAAGGTACCATGAACATGGATGACCCATGAGACCCAGCATCTGCTGTATCGAGAAGTCGGACCGATCACTCTCTTTGATGAAGTGAGCCATCGGGATGATATCGTTTCTCCTGTCCTCCGGGAGGAAGGCCCTTGCATTGGAGGTATCCAAGAGGGCTCATATAAAGAGGAGTTGCTGGGAGGCTGTAGCTGCAATTTTCCAGATTCAACAGAACTCCCCTAGATGTGAGGAACCTGGAAGCTGTGGTCAATGCTTCCTGTGTTCCTTGCCTGGAAGGAACTTGCTAGGAGCCAGTTGTCCAGATATGGGAATACTTGAATTCTGAGGTTCCTTAGGGGTGCTGTGAGAACTGCAAAGCACTTTGTAAAAACTTGTGCACGGAGGACAGCCCAAGGGCAGTACTCTGAATTGGTAGTGCTGACCCAGGGCCACAAATCAAAGATACTTGTGGCTTGGGTGCATGGGAATATGTTGGTAGGCATCATGCATGTCCAGGGAGGCCAGCCATTCATTTGATGAATCAGAGGTAGAAGAGTACCGAGTGATATCATCTTGTATTTTTCCTTGAGAGAAACTTATTCAACTTCCTTAGGTCTACAATAGGGTGCATGCTGCCTGTTTTCTTTGGAACTAGGAGTAGAAACCTGTGTTCCATTGCTCCTGTGGAACTATGTCTACTGCCCTGTTGTTCAGAAGGCCTTGAATCTTGGAAGCAAGGAGGTCTGAATGAGTGATCGACAGCCTGGGCTGTAGTTTGGGTGGATGATCCGGAGGGTATCCGAAAAATTCAGAGAATAACCCTGCAATTTATCTTGAGAACACATTTGTCTGAAGTGGCTGATTTCCACTGATTGTAAAAGGAGTCAGACGCCCCACTACTGCAAAGAAGAGTCCCCTCGGACAGCTGAGGTGGGATTTGGGCCGGAACTTCAGAGAGTGACTTTCGGACCCTGTGCCTTCTGCTGCATTTTTCTTTTGTGGCTGAGTGGTTTGGTTCTTGTTGAAACATTTTCTGCCTTTTCCACGAAAGGACTGAAGATTATGAAACTGGTGGTGGTTCCTGCCCAGTTGAGGGGCAATAGGGGCTGGTCTGGCTGTCTTGATAGCCTTCCTAGTTTTCTGTGTGGCCACAAGGGCCTGTTCCACCTGCAGGCCCACAGATAAACCCAAATGGTAAATTCGTGACTCTTTGCTGGGCATCATTAGTAAACCCGAGGTTTGTAACCATGAGTGGTGCCTGGTGCATATCCCAGCTGCTGCTGCTCTAAAACAGTGTCAACGGTGTCCATAGCAGCCTTAAGATGCTGATTATTGGACTCAATACCTCTAGTGATAGTTTGGAGAAGCTCTGAGGCAACGTCTGACTCCGGGAGTCTCCACAGTGGCTGTTAGCTAATGCCAGAGAGTATACTCATATTGTGAGAAATAGGCCCGTAGCTAGCAATACACATGCTCTAGGTAGCGTGTGGCGTAAGACTCGCCCCCAATGTGTCAATATTATGAGATTCTTTGTTTACTGGATGAGCCGTAGACTCCTGAGGAGAATGGTTTTGTCATTTTCTGCCAAGACCACTATGGCGTCAGCAAAGCTTGAGAGGTGAGTTTTGCGCTCCTTGGGAGAATGTACTTCGGTCTATGGACTTAGCCATGTAAGGAATGAGTATCAGATTGTCCCACTCCATTTGTTAGAGAGTCTCGAAAGAGGGCTGTACTGGAAGAGTGAATTCCACAGGGATCTCTGGGACATGAAGATATTGCAGGTGCAACAACTTCCCTGTATCAACCTCCGAAGTCTGGAGAAAGAGGGTGGAATTCATATTCTTCATTACAGACTTAAAGGACAGGTCCTCAATCAGAAGCTATGCTGAAGTAGAGGGCTTGTTTCTCACTCGAGAGATGAATCTTAATCGAGTTGTCTCCTAATCGCAGATCAGGATCAGGCTCAATATCATATCCAACTAGCCCAGGAGGAATAATATATAAAGGAAAGGGAGGAAAGACAGCAGGAGGAGGTGCTCCTCGAATCAGAGTCGAGAATCCCGGTACCGAGTGGCACTGGCCCTGAAAACTGTGCTGGCGCTGGATGCACCAAGACTGGGTGAAGACAGCACCATAACCTCGCTGCATGAAGCGCGGAGACCCCAACCCAAACCTCAGGGCACCCAAGGATGAAGATCTGAAAACATGGGAAGAAAATGGTACCTGTGCAGGCCCTGCACCGCAGCTATGTGAGGAAATGCACAAGAGCGCGATGTCGGCGGCACGGAGAAGGTGTCACATGACAAGGCTCACCCAACCTCTCTGCCCACAGGTTTGACACCCTAGGCCCGAAGACAGCGGGGCTGACTCTGCAGACTCGGGACAACCGCCGAACCCACTGCTCCATAAAAGCAGCCCAATGTTACAACTGCTCACTGGTGGATCCCGCAGCAGCGGGTAGACTCAAGGAGTCGAGGATGCCAGCTACTAGGAACAGAGGCTGCAGGTGACCCCGACTGAGTCAGAGTTGGCCTTCTGTCCTTCGTTATCAACAATCGACATGCAGACATACCACCAGAGGGTGACATCGAGTGGTACAGTTTCTTCTTTGACCAGTGGAATAGAAGAAGAACTCAAGGTCCCGAGCAGTGTTGGGTTCCCATGATTGAAAACAGGCCCACCTCTTTTTGTGCTTCTGGGAGGATCGCCCTTCCTACTGAGCACCGGACTTCCCATAGTCAGATCCTCCCTCTGTAGAGGGCAGCGGACCAGACCCAGCCCTGCTGAAACATAGCTTTATGCGAAGTCTCCCTGCGCCACTGACCCTGTTCATGGTTGACTCCATGAAGGTGGGCTGAAGAGGACTTCTGTGTTCTTTCAAAGAAGAAAAGAAAACATATTTTATTTTGACTAAATAACTAAACTAAAATCAAATACTGAATGACTAAAGCTGCTGTTGGATAGGCGTGAAGATTTGATTACGGCAAGTGAGCAACTGTCACTGAAGCACACTTGGTGGGAAAAAAGGAACTGGAGCAGTTGGAGGGTCGATGGCGAGGTAACCTATATGGCACGAACTGGTCTCATGGTGCCACATCCGTCTGACCCCTACCTTGGTGCCAGTCCTTCTGAAGTGATTGGCTCCGCTTGGTCCTAGCGCCTCCGGCATAGTCCCATCAGTGTGAATGAGTGGTGGAGACTTTATGTCCAGGAAGATAATTCTGTGAGAAGCAGGCTCTCTAGATTCCAGACAAAGACTTATAGAAAGAGCAGCAATGCTTTTGTTTAAGACAAGGAGAGTGAGACTTGGAATTAAGAGATTCCCTCAGAAGGACTTAGTTTTCTCTGTTTGTACTGCCTTTGTAAATAGTTATATTGAATATTTTTTATTTTGCTGTTATTGAGAAAAATAAAAGCTATATCTGAATTCTGAAACTGCTCATCGTTTTCTATGCTTCCTGACCTGTGCCTCAATGACAGCCTGTACCACTGGCACAACCTGTCACTATATCAACAAATTCAAATACTAAAATCCCCATACCTCCCAATAAATAATCAACCCGCCACCCACCCAAATTTTAATTATCACATTTACTACTTAATATACAATATTAACACACAATCACATTTCACCCATTCCGCTCCACATACACACAACACAAATCAAAATCACCCTCCTCTTGACCCTACTGGCAGATAGAATTATCTCAGGCAGTCTAAATGTATATATTTTTTTTAATAAAGTACCACATAACGATCAGTCCCAACACTTTAATCCAGAAATTAAAAAGTTATTTTGTGGGGCTCTCACCACTCCCAATGAAAGTTTTCTGTAAAAGCCATGGGCTCTCACCCTTTTCAGTCACCAGATGAATATCCAGACAAGAAATGAAAATCACGTACCTAACGTAATTCTTGATCTTTCTGTGCATCTTCACCATTCATCACTGCTGGGTTCTGGCTGGAGGCGCAGGACCCATTAGGCTGTGTTATTTTTTTTTTAAGGGGAGAGTCGGGGTCATGGGGGCCACCGCCCTCAAGGCGAGCACTGCGTGGCCAGTAACCGACGCCGACTCCTCCTCCATCCCAGTTCTGCACATCAGAGAGTAGAGTTAGGAAGAGGAAAAAGGAGGGTGGGGCAAGGGAGCCGGGAGACAGGAAAAGGAAAGGATATAAACAGAAGAAGAAATAAAGCTGGCTAAGAGGACAGAAAGAGTAACCTAGGGGTCTGGGACAGGGGCCCCAAACCTCTGAGCAGGCAAAGGAGGGACAGAGTATAGGAGGGTAAAGAATAGGAAAGATAAGGAAGAGAGGAAAGAAAACACCTTGCTACCCCCTGCAGAGGTCGAAGGGCTCTGAAAGGGACCGCTATCTATAGCCACATTCAAAGCTTTTCACATTTCCACCAAATACAACACCCCAGGTTTGAGAACAAAAATTGTATGGGGGCTAGTTGGCAACAGCCCAGGAGAAAGACCAAGTCAGGGCACCAGACTTGAAAAGCTCTGTCAGCTAGCCCCAAAGAGGTGGGAAGGGGGCAAGTGTCTCCCACTCCTGTCACTATGAAATCCCTAGGGCTGGGACAGGACCCATGCCATTGTAGAGTCCCCTAAGAGGGAATCCTCTCAAGTAAATCTAGAGACAGAGCATCCCACTGAGACAGAAGGGAAAGGGTGTCATGAGGAAAAAAAAAAACCTTAAAACATGGTCTCACCATCCCGAGGGGACCCTGCATGAGAAAAAGACAGCTGTAACCAGCAGGGGAAGAAGGAGGCGCTACAGCTCCTGAGAGGAAGATTTAGGGTACAAGGGCCCTCACAACTGCAAGTAGACCTGAGGAAGATCCCAAGGGTCAAGAAACCCGAACTGGCAATCGAGCCCAAGAAAGGGGTTCGATCCAGCCAGAGGAGAGGTCCTCATCAGGAGTGCAAGAAGAGGCCAGGGTGAGCCCTCCTAAGGGACACGTGCCCCTGCTTGCCCTCTCCCAACAGTGAACCTCTGTTATTTCACCAGAAGGAGCAGAGAGTACAGAAGTACCAGCAGGACCCAGCACACAATTGGCCTCAGCTGGGGAAAGAGGAGCAGGAGGAGACACTGCCCAGGGCCGAGGCCCAAGAGGGAAGGAGTGTGGAAGCAGTGATGAATGAGTGAAGATACACAGGAAGATCAAGAATTATGGTAGGTCGTCATTTCATATCTTATCTGTGTCAATCTTCACCATTCATCACTAGTTGAGCGATACCAAGCCCCAAAAGGGACCTGGTACCTCCCTGAGGAAGAATGTCTCAGCCTCCTGTGGGGAGACACGGTGGGAGAGTCCCTTACAGGCCTAACTAGACCTGGGACTGGTCAGGGTGAGGCAGGGTTTCCCTTTGATTGGGAGAAGGAAGTCGCCCTGAAGTTCCTCCTCACCCTCAGGGAAAAAGTTGAGTTCCCGAAAGGAGGAAGAGGCAATCCCCTTCGCTGGGTCACAGATGATAACCGGGATAGACAAAGCCATGCCATCCACCTTATGCAGATCGCTGTCCCAGCTAGCCTGGATGCCACTTCATTGGCATCATATGATACATACTTGGTACCTTGCAAGCTCCAGGCCATATGCGGAGGGCAATGTCTTCCCTGGTTACCTCCATTATCAGGCATGGATGCTAGGATTTGTCCTAGCAAAGACCATAAGTGCCTGTTATAGGGAGCATGATGGGCCTGATGCTCTGCAATAGAGAGTGAGAGATGTGCCGAGGAAAACACTCTCCTCCCAGGAGTCAAACTCCAGGTCTGCATCTGGGAGATGGTCACATCTTGAGCTTCTATGCCCAGAGGGAGTGTCCAGGATTGTCATGCCAAGAGGGGTGAGGTAGGTCTCCCAGAGATGCCTGGGGAGCACAATACCTGTGCCAGGCATCGGGGCTGGGAGGGAACTGATGGATGCTGCCAAGCATGGTATAAAGCCTTCCGAAGGGGAGGGCCAGGTGGGTACCACCAGGTTGCCTCCACTGTACTAAGCAAAAAAGTGCACCAACCGCTGGATTGCATCTTGCAAGTCTAGATATGTGGAGCCAACCAACCCCAAAAGGAAACGCTGATAGGTGGTCTGGTCAGTGTCTGAGGAAAGGTGGACAGAAGGATCCTTGCCCTCATGTGAGGAAGACGAGAGAAAGCCGACGAGTCCGGGGAGTCAGTATCTGGCTGCCCTGGGAAAGGGTGAAACACCTGCCGTCATGGATCTAACATAGGCTGGGAAAAGTGCAACCATGGCTCCTAAACTGCTCACAGGTTAGATGCCCGTGAGGACCAGAGTGATTGGGAGAGAGGGAGGTTGGCAGAGGTAAAGGGGCCAAAACACCTCTGAGGAGAACAACCTCTGCCAGGACTCAGGGACTGAACAGGTGAACCAACACCCTAGAAGGATCTGTCAGTTGGTCACGGCAATTCAACATTATGAAGTGGTTGGGACTGAGCCCTGAAGAATTCCCCTGCAACACGACCGGGGCCACATGGGTCTAGAAGGGTGGCCCCTAGACTCAAGAAACAAGATCTACCCCAGGGAGACTTCAGGGGAGAAGACAGGGCTGGCACTGCTGCTCTACCGAGACCCTGTGAGCACTGCTCCTGACGCTGTCCCCTTCAACCCCTCAGACAGGGACCTCTTCCTCAGGACCGACTTAGGAAGCTCAACCTCACCCGCCAACTCCTGAGAGGCAGAAGATGAGGGAACCTTCTCCCCTGTCCCAGACACCTAGTAGGTCCAGAAGTAGACCCAGTCTGGACACCCAAAACAAGGGGTTCACCTCCCAGAGTCTAGAGGCTCCACCGGCTCTGGTGGACCCTATGGTGCCACCCTGGCACAGAAGGTCCGTTAGCTCTACCGGGCGCTGACACTGGCACTGGTAGAAACCACGGTTCCGAAGAAGGGTGGGACAGATGCCAAAGTGCTGGGCGGGGGGATGTAGAATCAGAGGACTTGGAAGAATCCAGAAGCCAGTCCAGATCACGCCTCTGAATCGTCATGGTCCTCTGAGGTACAGATCCAGAAAACTTCCCTAACTCCCCTGCCCTCGGCCCTGCAAGCGGCACTGCAAGCCAGCCCAGCACTGCCCATGGCACCGCCCGATCACGGTGCTGGGATCGAAGCAGGCGCGATCGTGATGCAGAGGAAAACCGCTGAGCCGGTCTGGCAGACACAGCCCGTGATGCTGGGGAGGGCCTTCACGAGGAGGAGGTGATTAGCCAAAGCGGTGCCTCAGCCTGACCCCGGAAGAATCAAACCAGGCCTCTGGCTCCATAAGAGGGCCTCTGCCATGAGTAAGGCTAGAAGGCTGGAAGCCCCCTCCTCCGTGGTTCATATAGGACTGAGAGGGACCCAGAAGAAGGGTCAAAGGGACCCATGTCTGGCGTTCCTATTGCATGCCTGTCCACAGAAAGTCAGCGGTATGGCTGACTTTAAACACGTAGTGTTACAGAACTCTGCGATCCATGGAAAAACAGGTGCACAGCGATCCATATCATGGTTAGGGTCCAGGCAGGTTAGGCAACGATCATGCTGGTCTGAGATGGAATAAAGCTGGCCACAGGGACACTGCCGATCGGGGCCAGCCTGCCTTTGAAGTCTTCTTTTTCTTGTCCCCTGAACGAGACATGATCGGATGAAAAATCAACAGTAAAACAGCAAAAGGCCTCCGCACTGAAGAAATAAAAGGAAAGGTCTTACTGGAGTTGATGGTGCCGAGAGCGGATGGCTCTGGCAGAACTAGGATGGACGAAAACTGGATCGAATAACTAAGCCCGATGGCGCAGCTAAAAATACTCCACACATGAGGTTGTGCTTACTTGAAGCGGGAGCTGAACTAGGATGGAGAAGTCGGTGTCAAGTTACTGGCCAACCTGAGAGCGACACGCAGTGTGTCGGCCTCGAGGGTGGTGCCACTCCTCCCTCTTTCAGAAAAAAAAAATGCTCCTGCGAGATCCTGATCCTTCAGCCAGAACCCACCAGTGAATGGTGAAGATTGGCACAGGTAAGATCAGGCTCTCTCACAGCCTCTGAAAATAATGCTAGTGAATATAGTTTAATTCCTTGAGTGCTCTCACCACTCTCAGGAACCAGCAACCAAGAAACCAGGACACAGTGACCAGTACCTTCAGGTGCAGATTGTTTAAGCTGTATTCCTCAGTTGATTTCATGCAAAAAAGCAACACGTGCTCCCAGCAGTGATGTTTCACAGACTGAGCAAGATCTCCTGGCCATTTACACTGTCGACAATTCAATTCTGTGTTCCTCAAATGGAGGGAGATTGCAAACTCTCCTCCTCAGTCACCAGTCAGCACACCACCAGCCTCAGATTACCACAGGCCACTAGAAAATCATATGTGAATTTTATAAATATTTTGGTAATTTATGAAACTATTGTTTTGGGTAAGGCCTGAGGTTAATCCAAGTGATGCATTATAAAGGTGATATTATAGCCTTTGTTCAGACATATTTGGGGAAAAAAGAAAAATCTGGCCATGATCTTCACTGAACTGCAATATCATTTCTACAGAATTGAAAATGGTTCTCTGATAAACTTTAGCTCAACTATAAAAAAAAAAATTATGTACCTACCGTAATTCTTGGTCTACTCTCGTATCTTCACCATTCATTACTGCTGGGTGTAGTCGGAGGTGCACACCTGACACGGGAGCTTTTTTTTGGAGGGAGGATCGGCACTGCCCACGCTGCCGACGACTGCATGAAGCATGCGGTTAGCCGTTAGGCAATCAGAGACTCCTTGTCCATCCCAGTTCTGTTTAGCTGAGAGGCAGAAAACAGGTTTCAGAAAAAAGGGTGAGGTAAGAGAGCCAAAGGATAGAAAAGGAAAGGATACAAACTGAAAAAGGGTTAAGCTGGTTAGGGACAGAAAAGAGAAGCCTACCCTAGTGGCCATTGGGCTCCAATCCTTGGGCAGTTTGAAAGGAAGACAAAGGATAGAAGAAAGAGAGTAGAGAAGGGAGAAGGGGTAAAAAAGGGGAGAGGAGAAGGGCTGTCTGCCACATTAAATTGGAAGACCATTGGCATGAGAGTTTCAAATCCTAGAGGGATTGAAGAGAAGGAGCAAGGATCCCACCAGTTAAGGAGTTATTGAACCAAGGTCTGAAGGGATTAATGGTCTTGTGAGACTTGGCAAAGCAGACCCTTCTCACCCCTTTATTCAAAACGTTAGTAAAACTTAAGCCTAGGTCTCACTGACTGTCCCTAGGAGGGTAACAGTCCTGCTCAGAAGATGAGTGAGCCCTACGTTAGGCATATGGAAAGAAATCTGGAAGAAGGGTTTCCACGGTACTGGAGTAACCCAGTTCAGAAGAAGAGAATCACGGACAACGGGCATAAGAAAGAGAGGAGGAAAACTCCCATGGACTCTCTCAGGACTGCCAAGAAGTAAGACAGATGAGTGGGTGACATAAGCAGAGGATTATTCAAGCCCCAAGCGAGGACACCCTAGAAATGTAAGAGATCAGGAGGTTCCCTCAGAGGTTTGAGGCAAAGACCCTACTCGCCATCCTCCAGGGTGAACGCTCTGTGACTTTAGAGAAGGAACAGAGAGCTCTAAGGTACCAGGGGACTCAGCCCCAACTGGCCTCTAGGAGGGAGGGGAGGGGAGCAGGGCGAGGTGATGCCCAAGAATTGAGGTCCATGAGGGATGGAGGGTGAAAATCAGTAATGAATGGTCAAGATACAAGAGAAGATCAAAAATTACAGTAGGTACATAATTTTTTATCTTCCTTGTCAATCTTCACCACTCATTACTGCTGGGTGAGTACAAAAAGCCCCCCAGAGGGACCTGGCACAGCCCTGAGGAACAGATCCTTCAGCCTCCTGTGGGTGAGATGCAGGAGGAAGATCCTAGCCTACTAGACCTAACAAGGTCCTAAGGCTGAATCCCCCAGAGGCTGAGGAGATGGAGGCCCAGAAGAATCCTCCCTTGCCCTCTGGAAAAGACGGGTCCCCGGAAGTGGAGGAGATCACCTACACTGGCTTACAGGTGACCATCTAGATATAATGAAGCCACTCTGTTCGCCCTTAATGCAGATCGCTGGGTCCCTGCCAGTCTGGAAGCCACCTCACTGGCATCGTGAAGATGCCCTTGCCTGGTGCCTTGCAAGCTCCCAGACCCTGAGCAGAGAGGCAATGGCCTGTCTAGATTGCTCCATATCAGGCAAAGATGCTAGCACCTGAGTGACCCTCGACCACAGGTGCCTGTTATAAACAGCATGGTGCTCCTGATGTGAACCTATGCATCAACACACACAAGCTGAAAACTCTTCGTCCCCACCGCTTGAATTCTGCAGAATCTGCATTCGGGGTCGGTCGTATGCAGGTGCTGAGGCCCGGAGTGTCTAGGGATGCCAGACTGAATGAGGGTGAGGTAGGGAGCCTAGAGACACCTGGGGCACAATACCATCTCCTGCAGTCTGTCAATGCTGGAGAAGGGTGGCTGGAGACTACCAGGTGCGGATAGACGCCTCCTGGAAGGATATGAGCCAGGAGGGCACCACTAGGTGGTAAGCACTAAATTCACTAAGGAATGAAAGCGCCTCTTGCTCGGTATTGGCCCACAGAACATAACAGATGCAAAGCTCCAGTAGTAGCCTTGAAAGGAACCGCTGATATTCCGTGGAAATCAGTATAGGAGGACAGGTGGACAGAATGTTCCTCTACCTCTGAAGAGAGGAGATGAGGAATACAAGTAGCTCAAATGTCCAGAGGACTCCTGTGTCAGAGGGGACAGGTGGAAGACCCATTTGTCCATGGCCTAACATAGGAAGGAAAGGCCGACCGCGAGTGGCTCTTGAACATCTCCCAGGTTAAAGGCCCCATAGGACCCACATGTCCCGGGAGAGGACGGGTGTTTGCAGAGGGATGGGTGATGGGCACTGTACTGAGTGTCCGGACCTCTGCCAGGGCTCTGAGACCCAGGACTGATCCCACCATGCAAGGGGCCCTGAGGCCATAATGGGCTGTGAAGTTATAGTCTGGGAAGGCAAACTCTGGAACAGTCCTGAAGGGGAGTCTGCCCTGTGACGCCTGAGGTTGCAAGTGTTCAGAAGGGCAACACTCTGCACTGCCAACCAAGGGTGCCTCTGAAACCTTAAGGGAAGAGCGGGGCTCAGCACTATGAGTCCCTACCACCCCACTGCAGGGTGGTGGAGGGACACTACCCCGACCCCTCAACCCCTCGGTTTAGAGGCAACCTCCTTCCTCGGTTCCAGCGAAATGGGTTCCTCAATCCCCAGACCTCCCCGAAGGGGACACAGATGCAAGGGCTCCCACCTCCCTCAGAGGTCCACAGCAACATCAGAGATGGCAGCTGCCTGGACCCCAGAGGAGGGCACTCCGCCTGGACCCCTGCACTGTCATCCTCAAGGGATCCCGGTCGCCTGCAGCTGAAAGATCCTCCAGGACAGCAGGCTCTGCGGACTCGGGATAGGGCAGCTGGGCCGCCTGGCGCCATGTCCTATGGTGGTCTCCAACCCTAACAGTCAGGTTGCCAGTCTGGGTCCACCTCTGAGTCGCCCCTCCAAAGAGGAGGCAGCCAGGTGGACTCCAGGCCAGCAACCCTGGAGAGCCCCAGAGGCGGCGTCGCCACGATGCCAATACAGGACACGGCACCACCCACGCCACCATCCTGATCATCGATGCCACAAATGGTGCCAGGATCCTGGATGTTGCCACCAGTGTTGGGCCCAGCAACTGTAGGCTGCGACACTGGGGAGCCTGCACCTCGAGGTGACCGCCAGGAGTGGCACCAACAACACAACTCTGGAGAGGAACCGTGTTGCTCCTCCGGCGCCGTGGAAGAGACTGCCTCCTCCTGGCCAAGGCTGGGAACTGGAGGAGCCCACTCTCCACCGGGCCACATAGACATGGGTAGGGACCCGGAGGAAGGGTGTAGAGTTCTAGCCTGGGAGACCCTTAACGCCATCCTCCAAAAGTCGGCGGGCCCTGATGACTTTAAATGAGCAGATTCCAGAACATGGCGGTCCAAGGAGAAGCAGGTGTCACAGTGGTCCATATCATGGCTGGGTCCTAGGTAACAGAGACAATCATCATGCTGGTCTGTAATGGAAAAATGCCAGTCACAGGGCACCGACGCGATGGGGCATGGCAGTTCTTGATTTTCTTTGGCCCCAGAACCAGACATGATGCGAAAAGACAATCAAACTACAGTAACAGAGCCCAGCACTGTTAGAAGAAATAAAAGGAATAGGCTTACTGGATTTCCAATGGTGTCGAGGCGGTTTCAGAACCGGATGAAGGCTGGAGAAAAGCAGCGTCAACAGGCAAAGGCCTATGGCGCAGATGAAATTTGTTTACTCATGCAGCAGGTGCAACCTCGGCGGTGGGAGAAACAGAACTGGGATGGAGGAGGTGTCGGCGATGCCTAATAGTCAACCCGCGTGCTTTCACGCAGTGTGTCAGTCGCGTGGGCGGCACTGACTGCTCCCTCAAAAAAAAAGTCTCATGGCAGGTGCGCACTCCGCTTACACCTAGCAGTAATGATTGGTGAAGATTGACAAGGGAAGATCTAAGAGCATGCTCTTCTCTGTCCAATGGAACAGGAAGAAGTTTGGCATCTACAGGTCCAGAGTCTCAGCTGACACACTGGAACAAGTTAGCTCCTTTAAATATCTTGGGGTTCATTTAGATGACACCCTGTTGTTTAGTGCTCATATGGACCATGTTGTTGAGACTGCCAATGCAAAGCTTGGTGTCCTCTATCGCCACCGGCATTCTATGACCCGGAAGCCCTGAAACTGGTCATAAGTTGCTCTGTCTTATCCACCATAGACTACGGCCTTGTTATCTATGGTGCTGGCACTGACACTGCCCTCATAAGGGTAAATACCCTACTTAAACCCTTTCGCCTGGTTCTGGGGTGGATCACTGGACACATTCTTGTGCCCTCTATCAAAAGACAGAATGGCTCCCTCTTCACCATAGGCTTATATGCCAAACATGCCTACTTGCTGAGAAGTCTTTGTTAGGGTTTACTTCCTAGATCAACCTCCTGCCTAATCCAAACCATCCAACCTACTATTAGGGACCAGAAATGCGGTTTGGAGGGGCTTGTGGTGCTGTTCAAGTGAACAGCACAAGCCCAGAGATCCCTCTCCTTCCATGGTCCTAAGTGGCTCAATGAACTCCCCAAGGACCTGATCGAGTGTAGTAAGGTTTGCCAGTTCAAATCAGGCCTCTGAGCCAATTTAGCCCAAGTGAATGTCTATGTTTCCATAAGCCCTAACAATATCTAGCCCTTGCCAAAACAGAGATCCTAGGCTCCTTTCCTGTACCCCTTCGGACACTAGTGTAAACTGTTAAAATGATCCCCCTCCCAGTAACTGTTGCACCCACTTCGCATCTCTCCCCATCCCTTGATCTCTCCCAAGCTCCCCCACCTTCCTATCAGCTCTCCCACTTGCCACCACTCCTCAACTTCCTGGTTCACCCCTGGTATTTTCCCTCCTCTTCCACCTAGTACCCTTCCCCTCTGTTCACCCCTACCACAGTTCTCCTCCCACCACACTATTTCCCATATGCCAGGCACTGACAAGGCCTTCTCTGGCTGCTTCAAATTTGAGCAAATTTGGGATTCTAGTTCTTTTGCTTTACTCTGCACTTACCCTGGCATAGCTTTACGCTACAATCTGGATCTGAAATTTAAACAGCTCTATTTGCACTGAACTCAAATCTTGCCATGTTGTTGTGTCCTGGGCTGCCAGGTTCACCAAGTTCCTTTGCAACCAATGTTCTCATGTGGACCTTTTTGTACCTTGTAATGTAACTTACTATTGAATCTGTGTAACCTATGTGTTGTTTGTCTTATATATCTGTATGACCTGGAACCTTTGTAAACAGTCCCTGACTCAAAAGAAAAATGACTTACCATAGTAATCTTGTTTCTTCAAAGGGATCACTCATTATGATTAAACTTAATGCAGTCAGCCTCCTGTGTTGAACTGCCGGAGAGATGGAATTTTATGCAAATTATGGAACTCTCAATTGACTCATGCCACTTTCAAACTGCTGCCCTAGCAACTGTTGCACTCTGAGTGCTTCAGATTCTTATAAGCCTAACTGGGTAAAACCAATAGCTAAAATTAACATTAAAATAATATGTTTGCCGTTTCAGGTCAAAACATCCTTAACCAACAAACCTAAGAAACTTGAGACCACCTGGACACCAACTGGTTAAACAAAGTGAGTCTCTTTCTTAACCTATATAGAAGAAAAGAAAAACTCTAATGCAGGGATGCAGAGCAACTTCTATAGGTTCTAGTAGGGGAGGTAGGGAGGGTCTTTAATCATGAGTGATCCTTTGAAGAAACAAGATTACTATGGTGAGTAATGTTTTCTTTCTAACCCCAGGAATCACTCATTATGATTAAACTTAATGCAGACTACCAAGCAGTACCTATGGAGGTTGGGCAAAGAACCTATTTAGGAAACAGGCTCTGCAGTACTGCTGTACCAAATCTAGCATCACCTCTGGATTGCAAGTCCAGGCTGTAATGCTTTGTGAAGGTGTGTGCCGTTTTCCATGTAGCTGCTTTACAGATTTCCAGTAGCAGAATTTCTCTTGAAGCTGCCACTGAAGCAGCTGTGCCCTGGTGGAGTGTGCTCTCAGGCCCAGAGGTACGGTTTACCCACCTCACTATAACAAAACTGTATACATGCCACTATCCAGCGAGCAACTATACGTTTTGTTGCAGCTCTGCCCTTACCAACTTCACCATGTGGGAGAAAGAGCTGTGATTGTCTTGTTCTGTAAGACTTGGTTCTGTCAATGTAGTGGCTAAGTGCCTTTTGACATCAAGGGAATGAAGTCTCCTTTCTGGAGACTGGAGTTGTCTGTAAAAAGACAGTGATAGACTGATTCAAGTGAAAATCAGACACTGTACTACATTGGGAAGGAATTTTCTATTAGTCCTAAGGACCATCTTGTCTCTGTGGAATGAGATGTAGTCCACATCTGTGCACAGGGCTTGTAATTCACTGATCCTTCTAGCTGAAGTAATGGCAACCAGGAAAACAGTTTTCCAAGTGACATACTTTAAATCTCGTTTGCCATAGGTTTGAATGGTGCATCCACAGTTTAGCAATGCAAATATTTAGATTCCAGGCTGGCACCGGTTCCCTTAGGGAGGGTGCAGAAGATTAAGCCTTTAAAATATTTTCTAAATATTGGGTGAGAGGCTATAGACCTCTCCTTACGCACTGACAGATAAGCAGAGACTGAAGCTAATTGGACCTTAGGATGGAAGGCTTCAGACCTAAAGAATGTAAATGTGTAAGGTAATCTACTGTAGAAGAATAGCCAAATCAGCCCTGAACGGCTCACACCCTACCTGTACACCATAAAGTAAATATTTTCCATTTAGAGGAATATGTTTTCTTAGTAGAAGGCTTCCTGGAACCCTTAAGCACTGTCAGCACCTGTTCTGATAGGTTAAGGTTAGTAAATTCTAAGTCCTCAAGAGCCACGCCTTGAGCCTCAATGATTTGAGATTGAGGTACATGATCCTGCCCTGAGAGGAGGTTAACAGATTCTGCCTCCTGGGTAGATGGATTGGGGAACCACTGACAGAGACAGAAGAGAGTACCAGTGTTGTCTAGCCCAATCCGGAGCTACCAGTATCATTTTGCTGGTTGGGATCTCAATTTCAGTAGGGTCCTGAATATCATAGGAAAGGAGGGAATGCATAAAGAAACTTCCCTGTCCAATGCAGGGCCATGGCATCCAGGGAACTGTGCCCTTAGAGGAGGCCTGCTGCAACAGAACATTGGAAGCTGGTGGTTTTCTGTGGAGGCAAAGAAATCCACCTCTGGAATGCCCGATTTCCTGAAAAATTGTATTGCGTACTAGGTATTCAGGCACCACTCGTGGTGGTCTTGACTTATCCTGCTTAGAGTGTTTGCCAGCACATTGTCCTTCCCTGGAAGGTGTATGGCTGACAGGGATACTCCATGGAGGTATACCAGGGACCACAGTTTCATTGCTTCTGTGCACAGCAGATGTGACCTGGTACCTCCTTGCTTGTTGATATAGTACATGGTTGTGGTGTTGTCTGTTCTGACTTGCACTACCTTGTTTTGCAGGTAAGGAGCAAATGTTTTTAGAGCCAGGTAAACAGCCCTGAGCTCCAAGAGTTTATGTGCAACAGAGACTCTTGAGGGGACCAAATGCCACTTGCTGTGTGCTCTAACATGTGTGCCCCCAACCTAGAAGAGAGCATCTGTTGTGAGAATTACTGAGGATTGTTCCTTATAAAAGTACACCCACCCTGAGGTTGTGCTCGTCCAGCCACCACTGTAAAGCCTGGACTAAACTTTTGCGACTGGAACCAGTTTGGACATAGGATCCTTCTTTGAGACCAGTACTGTGTGAGGTGGAACTGGATCCCTCTCATTTGGAACCTGGAGCCCATTACCACTGCAGTGGCAGATGCCATGTGACCCAGTAGCCTGAGAAATTCTCTGGCTGATTTGGAGTCTCCCGGACACAAAGGATTTTGCATTTGCAGAATGCTTGTCACCGTCTTGTGGCAGGAGGGCTCTGCCCTGTCTGGTGTTTAGTTCTGCACAATAAACTCCAGCACCTGGAGTGGTACCTGCTGAGATTTCTCTTCATTTATTAGAATCCCAGGGACTCTAGTATAGATTTTGTTTGTGCTAGTGACTGTACTGCATGCTGCAGAGACTGTGCTACTACTAACCAGTCGTCCAGGTAGGGAAGACTGTTACACCTTGTTTTCTCAAAACTCTACCAACACTGATAGGCACTTTGTAAAACCCTTGGTGCTGAAGTTAGTCCAAAGGGAGGGCTGCAAACTGATAATGGCCTGAAGCCAGCCTGAATCTCAAGAATTTTCTTTGAGATGGTCTGATGGGAATGTGAAAATAAGCATCCCTTAGATCTAGGGAGGTTAGCCAGTCTCGCTTTTGCAAAGAGGGAATGATTATTGCAAGAGTGACCATTTTGAACCTTGGTTTCAAATGTGCTTTTCAGAAGTCTTAGATCCAAAATAGGTCCCAAATCCCATTTTTCTTCCTTATGAGGAAGTACCTGGAATAAAACCTTTGCTCCTGTTTATTCAAGACACTCTCTCTACTGCTTTGATTGCTAGCAGATGCTTTACCTCTGTTTCCAACAAAATCCTATCTGAAGCTGTTGTTGGAGCAAAGGTTCTTGTTCTCAGCTTTGGAAATGATTTGAAACAGAGTGCCAGACCCTGGCTCACTACCTCCAACACCCACTTGTCTGTGGTGATGGAATGCCAAGCATGAAGGTAATGAGCCAGTCTGCCTACCTACTGGTGGTCCTGTAATAGGGATACGACCTGCACTAGCCCATCAGGGATTCTGTGCGGGCTGAGCCTGAACCTATGGTGCAGGAGCCACTTCTCATGGCTCTCCTGCCCTTCCTCTAAAGTAACCTCTGGCCTGCTACTGAGGCTGAGGGCCTGCGCCTGAAAGAAAGGTTTGGGGTAAAACCCCTACCCCTACCTCCTTACTCTGGAGTCTATAAGACGTGGATGGCCTATCCTTGGAATTGCTCCGATAGGTGGATTTATATTCCTCCACCTTCTTCATGTATGCCTGTGTTTTATCCCCAAACAAGAAGTTGTTTTCCAGGGAAAATCCATTGCTTTGGCCTGGGTGTCTAAAGTCAGGTTGGTGGCTCTAAGCAACGCAAACCTCCTAAGTGAAACAGACAAAACCATTAACCTGGATGCAGTACCATTGGCATCCACTGCCATATGAAATTGGTACTTGGCAGCATCAAGTGCAGCCCTTGCTGTATCCTGCAAGTCTACAGCCACTTCACCTGGGACCTTATCAGCCAAAGCTAGAACTGTGTTCCATAGAGCTTTTGGCACTGCACTGAATATGCCATGTAATTGGCCTACCTAACTAACAAAGAAGCAGCCATGTACCCTTTCTTTCCCATAGCATCCATTTTCTTGAATGTTTGTCTGATGGATGGGTATCCAAAGGATCCTGGCCTTGTCACTGGCAGCAGGTTGTACTACTCCCTCTGGATCAGGATGAGTAAACAGAAAATCAGCTGTAGTTCTGTCCAGCTGATATTTCTTGTCAGCTTTCTTATCCGCATCAGGGATAGAGGCTAGAGTTTTAAAATCTGCACTGCAGCCTTTTTAAGGACTGGTGCATGGGCAGAAGCAGACATTTCGTGAGGGTTAACCCCATCATATCAAAAACTGACTCCTCCATATCCTCTTCTGTTTCCTGAAGAGGAAGTTCAGAGTTTCCACCATGCTCTCAACAAAAGCATAGTGGGAGGGTATTCCTCAGGACCCTTAGGAGGGGACCCAAATTCTTGCTCAGGGGAGACCTCTGGATCTATAGGTTCCCCTTCAAAGTCATCCTCCTCCTCCTCCCCATACACTTCCAGCACTTCTTGCCTTGCTGGGGCTGTAGGAGGAACTGGGGCAGTTGGCATAGGAACCGGTATTGCACCCTGTAGAGCTTGTAACACTTGTAGTGCCTTAGCAATGTCCTCAGCCAAGGGCATAATATGCTTGTCTGCTGGGAGCTCCTTAGCCTTTTCAGCCGGAGGCAGCAACATGTTTTCTTTTAATGGAACAGGTTCAGAGCCTGTTTCACAGTCTTTTGTTTTACCTTGTTCAGATTTATCTGAACTTCTGTCAGATCCTGATTTTACCTCCATCCTTTTTGTGGAAAAGGAAGAAGCAGATTTATCCACACTAGAAGCAGAAGCCATCTCTTCTAAAATTTTGGACCTTTTCTTTAATGTTTTAGGACAAAAGGTCTTACAAATATCACAACTGGCAAATATATGACTTGTACCTAAAAAGAAATACACAGTGTGTCTATCTGCTTTTGCTATAAGTTGCCCACAGACTCACAACATTTAAAACCTGTAGGTCCTGTGCGTTTTTAGGTTTATCTAAATGGACCTCTGACATTGATAGACAAAAGATTACTTCACAAAAATGTTATTTAAAGTACCTCGGAACAGGAGGTTCTTTAAAATAGCTACCCATATGGTTCCTGAAACAAAGCTATTTGGTTCCTGAAGAAAAAGGAACCAATAAAATACAGAAATTTTAAACAAAACTAAGCGGTTCAAGGAACCGATCACTAAATATATAAAAACTGAGGTAAAAAACTCCCAAATAGGCGTAGAACCCTCGGTTCCAAGGAGCCGTGAGGGAACCGCGAATAGAGACAAAAACTACTAAAATACTAATAAACTATACTAAACAATGTTTCTAAGGCAGCAATTTAAATTTAAACTAAAATGAGCACTTATCCACAGATACTTTATTCTGAAGACAGTTCAAGGAGAGCTCTCCGGGACGTCCTTACTAGGCAGGCAGAGTAAAGAATCTGAAGCACTCAGAGTGCAACAGTTGCTAGGGCAGCAGTTTGAAAGTGGCATGAGACAACTGAGAGTTCCATAATTTGCATAAAATTCCATTTCTCGGGCAGTTCAACACTGGAGGCTGACTGCATTAAGTTTAATCATAATGAGTGATTCCTGGGGTTGAAGTATTAATCCCAATCTGAAATAAAATCGCTGCAAACCAGGCCATAACCCCAGCCAGCACTGTGCATGCACCCAGCTGGCAAACTCACTAGTGGTGCACAGAGCACATCCCTGCTCTCTTCCTAGAGGAACACAAGTCTTTGATCTGGTCAAAGTCCAGCAGCAGAGCCGAGTTGCATCACGTACCGACCGGCCTGCCAAGCGCAAGTCCCACAAGTCACAGGACTGCTGGATCTCAGCTCTTCCATTTGTACTGTACTAAGTGAGTGAGACTGCATACAGGAAACTCCCGCCCAAGAGAGGGACGAGTCTTGCCAGAAAACACCAGGCCCTGGATCTAGTGAGCAGAAATTGGGCAGTTTGGGCGTTCAGTGGGGACGTGAAGAGGTCCAGTTCTGAAGGCTCCCACCTTTTGAAAAGGTCATCTACTATGCCTATAGTAGCTCCTTCATAAGCCTGAGACCAACAGCAGCTGAGGCAGTCGGCTAGGTGTTTTGAACTCCTGGAACATGAACCACTGTGAGTTCCTGGCTGTGCTCCACTGCCCAGTACCAGACTCTCATGGCTTCTTTGCAAATACGGTAAGAGTGTGTGCCCCTTGTTGTTGATGTAGAAGACCACTGGCATTTTGTCCCACTGGATCAGCAGGGGGCCTGGCAGGTTGAGCGCCTGTAAGGCATACAGAACAGTTAATCTCCAACACATTTATGTAGAGATTGCATTCCGAAGAGGTCCAAGTCCCTCTTGTCTGATTGTCTCTGAAATGCACTACACCCTAATTCCAAGGCATCTGTTGTCAGGATCTCGGAGGACTGGGACTTTGGAAGGGAGCCCCAGATTCTAACTGGGAAGGGTGAGCCACCATTCCAGAGTCTGATACACTGCTTTAGAGACTCAGACTGGCTGTTCGAGGTCGTCCAAGCGCTGGTCCCATTGAACCCTGAGGTTCCACTGGAGAACCCTCATGTGCAGACGAACTAAGGGAACTGTTACAATAGCGGCTGCCATGTGGCCTAGCAGCTGCAGTACCATTCTGGTGGGAATCTGAGTTGTGGAGATAACCTTCCAAGCCAGTGCCCTTAGTCGATCTGCCCTGTCTGAGGGAAGGAAGGCTCTCCCTTGGACAGTGTTCAAGACTGCCCCTATGTACTGTAACCTCTGGGTGGGCTGGGAGATGGCTTGGGAAGGTTCAAGGTAACCCCAGACACTCGGAACAGGTGAAAGGAGTCTTCCAGAGGTGACACAGCAGATCTTTTGTGGGAGCTGTTAATAGCCAGTCGAGGTAAGGGTAGACATAATGCCCCTAACTCTTGAGAGCTGCTGCCACTACAGCCAGGCACTTTGTGAAAACCCTGAGTGCCAAGAAAGACGAATGGTTGCAATTTGAACTGGTAGTACTGTCCCTGGAATGTAAAGTGGAGGTCTTTTCTGTGGAATGACAGTATCTTTATGTGCATGTAGGCGTCCTGCATGTCCAGAGAACAGAGTCAGTTCCTTGGCAAAGCATGGGCAGCGATCCTGGCAGTTTCACCATCCTGAGCGTTTTGTCTTCGATTAAAGTGTTCAGTTGACTGGACGTCCAGGATGGGATGAAGGTCTCCTGTTTCAGGATGAGAAAGAAGTGGGAGTAATATCTCTTTACTCTGAGACGGTGGCACTGCTTGAATCGCTTTTGGCTCAGGGAGCTTGGATTTCTGCTCTGATGAGGCCTACATATGAAGGGGAGCAAAGGGAGGGAATAGATGGGTTGTCTGAAGGGATCTGGTTGAATTCAATCGTAACCCGCCCTATGATCTTGAGTACCCACTGATCTGTGGTGATACTGGACCAGCCACTGAGGTAAAGGGAGAATCTTGCCTACTGCCTCCCCTGCAACTCCGTCGGAGGAGGGGGCAGGCAGGAAGTCATGCAAGGTTGTTGGAGTGGGCAAGGGCAGCTCTGGTGTTCTTAGCGCTTTTAGGTCCCTGTGTTCCTGAGGACAGGAGGTACCATTTCTTTTATAGACCACCCTTTGCAACTGTCGCCTTCCTTGTTGGCCCTGCTGCCTGCGAAAAGAGTGACATCTGGATGTGGCTGGTTCAGATCTATACATTTTGTGGACCTCAGAATCTGCCTTACCAGAGTCCCGTAAACCAGTTATCAGCTTTTGGCCTCCTCACCAAAAAGGACTGGATGCTGGAAAGGGCATCCAGGATGGTGTCCTGCAGATCCTGGCGGAATCCTGAGACCCTGTCAGGAGTGGCTCTAGGCATATTTGTGGCCACAGCCCTGACAGCAGTGTCTGCAGAGTCACATGAGCACCTAAGACGGGCTTACTCACATCAGCACCGGATTGAAGGACTGCTAACAGTTCAGTCTTGTTGGCAGAGTCAGGTTGTGACTTGGCCAGGTTCATGAACTTATTCCATAGTGGTTTCTGGTACATCACCACATGTGCAAAAAATTAAGTGACCTGACTACACAGGTGGCTGAGAAATACACTCTATGGCCCAACGGTCCAATTTCTTGGACTCTTATCTGGTGACTGGGAGCTCATATGCTTCAGTTGCTGGGTACTTCCATGGACAGCCATGAGGATCATAGAGTCCGCCTTAGGAGGCTTGCTCAAGTGTGGTTCTCCCTGGCATCCTATAGAAGTCAGCCAGCCTGTTTGGGGACTGCCAAGGTCATGGAGGGGTGCTTCCAGGCTACCTCTGTAATGTCCTGGAAGGGCTCCACTAAGGGTGGGACGACCTAAGGGCTTTGGGTCAGTGGCCCGAAGAACTCTGCAAACACCTACTCAAGGTACAACTCTTCTGTCTCCCACTGGTTTAAGAACTGGATGGGTCTCATTATATCCAGAAAGGGGGTCATCCGAAGGGACCTCTGAGAGTCCCTACTATGGTCTGAGGATGGAAGTGACAGGTCATCCTCTGAGGAGTCATAGGAGGAGCTGCCTCTGGAGGATCCTTCTGAGGACATATTTGGGCATCCCTGGAAGAGGATCTGGATGAGGCTGACGATTACGCCATTACGCTGGTGACCCATGTCCCTCATCCCGGAAATCGGACGTTCTAGCGTCAGGAGTGGCGGACGTGGGACGCTGGGGGCTGTCTAGGAAGGGCCGGTGATGGGGTCCCGCGGGGTTGGGGACAGCTCCAGTACCTAGGCAAAAGATCCCTTTAATGGTATTCCACCAGCTATTGAACAGGGCCTTGACCTCAACCAAAGAGACGACAGGGCCTGGCTAGGTGCTGGTACCGGGTAGGGGCATTAGGGCCCCTGACAGTCCTTGCAGTATAGTTTCCTCTGGTGTTGGGTCAGATAGTACCTCTTTGATGGGCATCAGCCCTGGCGGGCAGTGTCCTCTGGCGTCCAGGTTCTCTAACGTCTGGTCATCGGGCTCCCAAGGGGAGGTGGAGGTGGAGGGGTGGCACCTGGTCTCGGGTATCCTCAGAGGCATCAGGTCCCGGACATTTGGTCTGTAGCCAGGTTCTTATTCAGGCCCTGTGGAACTGGGGAATAGAGGGCGACGCCTGGTCCAGCTCCGTAGCAGAGTCAGAGGGCGCTGAGGCCAGACGTCAGTCGAAGCCTTGGCCGACAACCGTCCTGGAAGGCAAGTGATGCTTCTTCTGGTGCTCGCATTTCTGGCATCCCCTGGTGTTGTCAGATGACGAGGGACTATGGCCTTGCAGACGGCAGGTTCTGACCTGCCGCCTAATGAAGAATGCACCTGCCCTGCTGACTGAGACCCTAGCACATGCTTTTGGGGTCAGAGAGCCAGGGACACAGGGGCTTGAGAAAGGTCAAACCTGTAAGACTCCCCACCATGCGCCAGAGAAGAATCAGGGGCTTCCTCAACTGTGACCCTGGGAGAGCCAATGAGGGCTGAACCTGACCTTGTGCTAGAGGTCGAAGACTTGGAAGTCTTCTTGGGAACCTAGCACGGATTCTGAGCTGGATCTGTCCTTGTCCCGATGATGGTGCTTCCTGCTTCATTTCTTTCTCTGGTGGAGGAGACCTTAGCCGAGGAGGAAGACGAACTGTGCCCGACTAGGTCTTCTGCATGGCAGCCACTTGCTGTTCAAGAGGTACACTTTCAAGGTGTTCAGGCAGTGGATTCAGGTCCTCCTGTTGAAGTCTTGGCAGTGTGGGCAGTCATCTGGCCTGTGGTGGGGCCTAAGGCAGAGCTATCAAGCTGAATGGCCATCTTTTGCGGGATTTGCTTGCTACAAGCAGACTTCGATTTCTGCCACTCTGTTGAGGAAAATGGCTGGAAGACACACGATGGGACTAGTACTTTGAGAAAAAGGTAACTGCCTGAGAATGCGAAAATGAGTGGTAGACAGTAGACTGGAAGCAAGAGGCATCAGTGGAGCTAATATGCACGGGTCGACGGGCGAGAAAAAACTGATGGGTTGACGGGGACTGCCCCTTTATACCATGGGTGATGGGGCGGGCAGACTTCAGGGGCGGTCCCGCATTAGATTGCTAGCTAGAATTTTTCCATGGGGTCCTAGTGCCCGTGACAGTCCTAATGGTGTTACCTGCTACAAGAGCTCTATCTCAAAGTGAGATCACTAGCTAGTGGCAGGGTTTTCTCTCCCCAGTGAATCCTCTCACTATTACAAACTGATTTGGTAAAAGTTGTTTAGGTCCAACCAAATCCCCTTTTACCAGGGTAAGAGACGCCCCATGTTCCTTAACCCATGGGTATGCACCCCATTTGGTAACTAGATGCATGTGTCCCTCATGTTTACAGGCATGCTTTCAGGGATACACAGTGCACCCACCTCCTTTGAGGGACATTTTGCTCACTCTGTACCGCTTTAGGACACTGTATAGGAAGATGCCCTGGCTGTTTACAAAACCAGCATTCATCATTTCTTTTATCCAAGAAATCCCGTTTTGGTAACTAGGGACTTCCCCTTTCTGCAGGGGTAGTGAGGGTTTTAGCTGCCCCAAAGGCTTGCTTTTCCTTTTGCCTGCAGTACCTGCTCCCCCACTTCCTTTCAGAACAGGCCTGCTCCTGGCATAGCGATTAGAGAGCTCAGCAACTTGCTGTGCTGTTTTGGATCCTGGTCCTCCAGCCAGGTTTTCAGCTCTGCTGGCAAGCCCAAAATAACTGCTCTAGTAACACAACCTCCTCAATTTTCCCCACAAAGTTTGCTTCCATCCCTCCCACCCACGCTTCAAAAACTGATGTTGCTTTAGGGCGCAGTTCCTCAAAGCTCATGTCAGGACTTTCTCGAGTTTATGGAATTTAACCCTGTAGGCCTCAGGAGTTCGTTCATACTTTTAAGTAAAGCAGTTTTAAGTTTCTCAGTCTGTGGGTCACTCTGGAGACAGGAAATGGCACCACAACTGCAGACGGAGGTTGTATACAGATCCTCTGTCTTATGGGTAGGAAATGGATAAGGAAATGACAGGAGGCATCCTTAGAATGGCAGAAAAGGGCAGATATTGTTGATAGGGACCTGAATATGCCAGATGTTAACTGGAGCACCTTTGCTGCCACATCCAAGAGCAGGGTAATTCTTGATGCCCTACAGATGGCATGCCTCAGACAGCTAGGGTTGGAACCCACTGGGAGGGAGCAATCTTACACCTGGTACTCTCAAATGGGGATGGAGAGAGGATCTCAGATTTAGAAGTGGATAGCCATCTGGGACAAGTGACCACCAAACAGTGGGTTCATGATAAACACATCCGTGAAGTCAAGCCATACAAAAGCAGGGTTCTGGACTTTAGGAGGGCTGACTTTGGCAAAATAAGAGAGTGCCTCAGAAAAGAACTAGCAAATGGACAAGGAGGAGGATTGGAGGAACAATGGGAAACATCAAAACTGTCATCACAGAGGCAACAAGCCTTTGTGTGAAGCAAATAAAAATGATGGAAAAACACTATGGTTCTGAAAAGCGGTGGTGGGGAAGGTTAGGAGAAAAGACAGCATTCAGGAAGTAAAAGACACACAGAAGGAGCAGGACAGAGAACTGTACCAGTTAAAACAGAAGGAAGGGAAGGCAGTCAAAACAGCAAAGGCCCAAACCGAGGAAAAGATAGTCAACTCAGTTAAGAAAGCGGATAAAACCTTTTATACAGTATGTACATTAGGGAGTGAAGAAAGACGGGGAGGGATAGTGAGGCTTAATGGGGGAGGCAGAGAGTGACAGTGAAAAAGCAGGGATACTGAATGAATACTTCTGTTCAGTATTCACAAAAGAAGAGGGGAGGTACCTAAACCAAACAACAGACGACTCTGAAATGGGGTGGGTGGGTCAATACCAGTCCATTCACAGAAGAATGGGTCCTGATGGGATTCACCACAGAATTCTAAAAGAACTAAGGGAGAACTAGTGACACCACTGACTACCTTTTTAACAAATCATGGAGGATGGTGGTACCCGAGGACTGGAGGAGGGCGGATGTGATTCCCCTTCACAAAAGTGGGAGCAAGGCAGAGGCAGGAAACTATAAATCTGTTAGTTTGACCTCAGTGGTAGGGAAAAGGATAGAATCACTCTGAAAGAAAGAACTGTTGAGTATCTAGAGGCCAGCAGGGCACAGGACCCAAGGCAGCATGGATTCACAGCCGGAAGGTCATGTCGGACAAATCTAATAATTTCTTTGACTGGGTGATCAAAGTAGTAGACCAGGGAGGGGCTGTGGAGGTGGTTTACCTAAAGTTTCACAAGGCATTTGACACAGTCCCACACACAAGATTAATTAACAAGTTAGCCAGCTTGGGAGAGGGTCTCAGAGTGGTAGCCAGGGTAAACAATTGGCTAGACAGCAGGACACAGAGGGTAATAAGTAAACAGAATCCACTTCAAGAAAGCGAGTTACTAGCGGGTACAGCAGGGTTCACATTGGGACTGGTCCTCTTCAATGTCTTTATTGGTGACATTGCAGAAGGACTGGAAGGAAAGTATGCCTCTTTGCAGATGACACAAAGATCTTCAACAGGGTTGCTACATGGGGAGAGGAAAGGATGAGAAGGAACTTGGCAAGGTTGGAGGAATGGTTAAAAGTATGGCAGCTTAGATGCAATGCAAGTAATGCACCTGGGAAACAAAACCCAGGGCACAGTACACAATGGGGAGGGGTACTAACAACAACAGAAATGGAAACGGACCTGGCGGTAGTCATATCAGATGACCTAAAGGTAGGCAAGAAAAATGAGAAGGCAGTAAAGGAGGGCTGGGGGATCCTGGGATGTATAGGAGCAGCATCACCAGTAGAAAACAGAAGCTGTCATCCCTCTGTACAGACAGTTAGTGAGACCCCATCTGGAGTACTGCGTTAGTTCTGGAGACCCCATCTCTGCAATGACATAGACAGGATGGAGGCAATCCAGAAGAGGACAACTAAAATGGTGCAGGTCTGCAGAAGCCATAGAAGAGAGACTAAAGGAGCTTAATATGTATATCCTCGAGGAAAGGAGGGAGGACATGAAACAAGTATGTCAAGGAATCAACACCAAGGGCAATGTGAGGAAAAACAGGTTATTCACCTGTAACAGTAGTTCTAGGAGTGGTATATGTTGTTCATCCACACACTTTGGCATGTCCCTTCCACTTAAGATCAACCAGATGTCTTCAAGCTGGTTCCTCCCACCCACCACCGGGTGTTATATATAGCTCCGCCCATGACACCAGATCTTAGCCGGCTAGAAGCCAGGTGTTGTGCGTCTGCAGCTGAAGAGGTTGGGTGGGTCTGTGTGGATGAACAACATATACCACTCCTAGAAATGAAAATTATGTACCTACCATAATTCCTGATCTTTCTGTGTATCTTCACCATTCATCACCTTTGGGTATGTCGCGGAGGTCATGACCACGCTGGAGTTTTTGGGATGGGCGGAGTCGACGACTGTTGGCGCCACCCTTGAGGCCGGCGTATCATGTGGGCGCCTGTGGGTTGGCCTTTAGGTGCCGACTCCGCCTCCCTGCCAGTTCTAAGTCACCGAGAGTAAGAAAGGGTTGGGAGGGAGGGACAAGGAAGTCCAAGGGACAGACAAAGGAAAGATATACAAACTAAAAGGAGAAATAAACGATGGAGAGGACAGAAGGAAAGTTAGAAATCTAAGGAGATTGGGAGGGCCCCAATCTCTGGAAGCAGAAAGAAGAGGAAGGAGGAAAAATTAGAAATAGGGAGGAGGAGGACATACCCTAAACCTTTGACCTGTCTCCAGATTGTATAGGAACTGTGAAGGAGTAGCCAGAAGGCTGAACTGCCAGAATTCAAGGCACAGAATCACTGGCAATAAACTCCGACATAAGCAGAAGCGGCGATTCTGGAAGAAAAGACAGGATACAGGGCTATACTCCCTGAAACCACATATCTGGAGGTGAGAAAAGAAGTTTCTTAAATTAATTTGAGGGATGAGTCCTTAAGGACAAGAATGGAGTAGGATAGAGAAAGGAGAGAGGGCAACCACAACTCCCACCCCCAGGGGTGGAGCCAAGCATTGAGAAGAAAGTGCCCCTCCCCTCCTGACAGGAAGTAAAGTCCCTCTGTGTGCCCAAGGTCACCCGCTTTTGACCAGTGGAAAGGATGGGGGAAGAGGACACAGAGGAGAGAACCCAGAGACTGAGGCCCCAGGGGATGGAGGGTGGTATAGTGATGAATGGTGAAGATACACAGAAAGATCATGAATTACAGTTGGTATGTAATTTTCATATCTTATCTGTGTCAATCTTCACCATTCATCACTGCTGAGTAATACGGACCCCCGGGGGGAGCCTGAGACCCTAAAGGACTAAGTCCCTTAGCTCTCAGTGGGTGAGACACTGGGAGAACCTTCAGGTCTGATGAGACCAGAGACTGGGGTGAGTGAGACAGGGACCCCGGAGCTGGAGAGTTGCCCTGACAGGCGCCATCTCATCCTATGGGAGAAAAGATGGGTTCTCTGAGTGCACGGAGAATTGCCCTACACTGGGCCAAGGATGACAACTGGAGAGATGCAGCCATGCTGTCCGACTAGTGCAGATCGCTGTTCCCTATGATTCTGGAAGCTACCTCGTTGGAGTCTTAAGATGCCCTCTCTTGGTGCCTTACTAGCGCCAGGCCACATGCAGAGAGCACAATGTCTTGTCTGGTTACCTCCATGTCAGGCATAGAGGCTAGATGACCTAGCCTGGACCGCAGAAACCTATCATAGGTAGCATAGTGGACCTGATGTGCAGAAATTGAAAGATGCAACCATGCTGAGGAAAGGCCTTCTCCCCAGAGTCAAAATCCATGGAATCTTGATCTGGGGCCAGTCACGTGGAGAGGCGCGGCTCGTTGGGAGGTGTACAGCTGCATCAGTCCTGACTGAGGATGAGGCATATGATCTGGAGGCAGGCCGGGGGGCACAATACCTCTGGCTGAGATCCTAGGGGCTGGGACTCTGGAAAGGGCCTTTGCCAGAATTAGCGATGACTCCTGGAGCGGAGCAGACCAGGCGGACACTACAAGGGTGTCCACTGAAGTGCCTAGGAAGGCGTGTCGAATGCTCCAGATTGTGCAAGCGGGTGGGGTGACATCGGATTCTCCATCATCCTCATGAGGAAGCGCTGATACTCTGCGAGCAGCAGCAGGAGAGATGTGGACAGAGGACTCCTCTCCCCTGAAGAGGGGATGAGGAAGTGGAGGACCTCGGAGATCCAGGGTTGGCTGCTCAGGGTGATGGCGAAACACCTGTCTGTCCATGGCCTTAACATACGAAGGGAAGTGAGCAGCGCATCCTGAATTGCTCCCTGGAGAGAGGTCCCCAAGAACCAAGAATGCCTGGGAGCACAGAAGAAGGTGAGAGGAGGTGGGGCAACGCCAACGTGGAGAGACAGTCCTCTGTCTGGGCAAGAGGAGCGTACCAGGAGCCTCAGAGAATAAGGGGCTCAGGAAACCCACAGCCAACAGCTGATCAACCATACTGGAACTGCCTAGGCTGTACCCTGAAGATTTGCCCTGTGAGGTGACCGGGACCTTGAACTCCAAAGGACAGTCTGTACCCACCAAAGACCAAGGTTCTCTCAGGAGACCTAGAGAGAAGGGCGGGGGTCCATGCTACGACTCCTTTCCGAACCCAGGTGGGTCCCGAAAAGGGTCGCCGCATCAAACCCTGACCCGCCGACTCTCCGAGTCTGAAGAGCCCTCCTCCTCACACACAGCAGCCTAGGGCAGCTGATAACCCTGGTCAGTCCCAGAGGGATCACCCAGGAGTAGCACCTCACCTCCCATGGGTGCTCGGACTGGCCCTAAAGTTGCGATCCAGGCACACCACCTGAGAGGGTACCACAATTGAGGGGCAGAAAACCATCCGAGCTCAGGCTGCAGAGCAACAGTAGCCTGCACCACTGCCTGCTGGTCAGCACCCTGACCCTAGACTCGGAGGCAACTGCCAGCCCTTCAGAGGGAGACTGGCTCCGGTCAACCGAGAAACTATCAAGGTGTCCACGTGGGTCGCCAACTCCAAAGAGTCAGACAGCGGTCAAACCAGACTCGGACACCGTCTCAGAGGTAGAGACCAGTCTGGTGCCAGACTGTCGCGGGGACACCGCTGCTGTCGCCGAAGGCGCCAGTCCGGTGTCTGCACCAGAGCTCGCATCAAACTCTCCAGTGGTACTGTGAATAGTGCCTGAAAAAGAACACGGCGCCGAGGCGGTACAAAGCGAGTCAATGCCTGCCCGCAGCGCCATCCTGACCCATAGTGCTGCGAGACGCACCTAAGTCAGTAACAGCGCAGACAGCTCCCCTCTGGCGCAGAGGGCAATCCCCTCCCATGGTGCTGTGGGTCTTCACTTGGTGCCACAAGCAGCACCAGAGCTAGACACAGCACCGCCCCCAGCCTCAGCATGCGAACAGCACCGAGGCAGAATCGGTCAAAGACGGCATCCGAGAACCCTCCAACGGCGCCCATCAGCACCATCGGTGCCACGAATGTGGACAAAGCGGAGACGGCACTGAGCTGGCAGACCGGCGCAGACCATGGCGCCATCCGGACCCTACAGTGCCGCAACGGCTCCAAGGCCTAAGATGGCACCGATGGACAACATCAACCCAGGCTTCCCAGGCCAAGGAAACTACACCAGGGAGCCTTTGCCCCTGAAGGGGTGATTGCCAGAGCGGTGCCTCCACTCGCCTCGGGGAGGACTGGGCCTCCTGCACCCTGGAAGAAGGCTTCTGCAATGGTGAGGCTACTAGAGCAAGCCCCCTCCTCCACCGGTCCCGCAGAACCGGAGGGGACCCGGAGGAAGGCCGAGAGCCGCAGCTTGGCCTGGGCAGGTGAGCGCCCATCCCATGAAAGTCGGCAGAGTCGTTCAACTTTCCACGCGTGTTGCTCGATGACACGATGGTCCATGGAGAAGCAGGTGTCACATGAATCGGGCCAGGACACTCGAGGCCTAGCGATCATGCTGGTCGGTGGCGCTGTACTGCGACCGCGGGGCACCGTACATAGTGGGCGCCCGTCTTCAATGATTTCTTGCCCCGACCGAGACATGATCCATGGCAAAGCAGGTTAAACAAAGACTTGACGTCAGCTGCCAAATAAAGAAAAGGAACAATCTTACCACAGAGGTGTGAGTGGTGGCGAAAACGGAACCGGCAGGAAAAGTATTTCTCACCAGTCGATGACGGAGTCAATAATACTAGGCCTCTTGATAGCAGCTCCTCATGAGGGTGGGGCCTCTATGGCGGAAGTGGCGTCGATAACACCTAACAGCCAACCCGCAGGCGCCACACAGCGCATCAGCCTCGAGGCGGTGCCGACAGTGCGTCGACTCTGCCCACCCCAACAAAAAGCTCCCAAGGGGTCATGACCTCCGGCCACATACCTAAAGGTGAAGAATGGTGTAGACTGACACATAAGATCTACTGTTACAGGTGAGTGACCTGTTTTGTTTTAGGAGAGTGGATATGTTGTTCATCCACATTCTTTGACAGACTCTAGCAGTTCTCTGGGAGGAGGGAGGCAAGCACACACCCTACTTAGGAAACAGATTGAAGACCTGAGACCCAAAACTAGCATCCCGACATGACTCAAAGTCGATGTGGTAGTGGGTGATGAAGCTGTTTGCTGACTTCCAGGTAGCAGCCCGGCAGATTTCCTGGATAGGGATGTCCCTGGAAGCAGCCACCGATGCAACAGTATAGTGGGTAGAATGAGCTCTTATCCATCTGGGAGCTCCTTACCCATCAACTCGTAGCACAGACCTATGCATGATGTGATCCATCTTGCACTAGTCTGTTTTGCTGCAGGTATGCCAGAAGCAGCTTCAGTGTAGGTGAAAAACAGCTGGCGAACCTCTCCCAATTTCCGCGCCTCTCCTTGTAATAGGAGAGGGCACGCGGTCGGTCCAAAGTATGGAGCCTGTACTGGCCTCCTAGGTGTAATTAGGGTAGTATACTGGCAGGGTTAACACCTGGTTAAGGTGAAACTCTGACACCACCTTGGAAGGAATTTGGGTGGGGGCTATAGGACAACCTTGTCCCTGACCAGATAAGAGGAGTCTACTGAAAGTGCCTGGAGCTCCCTGTCCTTCTGACAGATGTGATAGCCACCAGGAAGGCCATCTTCCATGATAAGTGTGACAACTCATTATGCATTGTTCGAATGGCTTGCCCATGAGCTTTGCCAATGCCTGCAGAAGATCCCACGGAGGTGGAGGTTTACGCACCAGAGGATGTGTGATCCAGGCATTTGAAAAAGCGCACAATCACTGTCTTCTGCACAGTCATCTGACTGGCCCACGCCCGGTATTCAGAGATGGCTGTCAGGTGCACCTAAGGGTTGATGACTGTAGACCCCTTTGGAGAGAGACCAAGGTAGTTGAGAATGTTAGCCACTGGAGAGGATAAAGGGTCCAGGCCCTTGCCCTGACACCAAATGGAAAACCGTTTTCATTTGAAGGCATAACATTTCACCTTTCACCTCAGGGCCTGCAGCTAAGGTTGAGATCATCTGGATACCAGAACTGTCATGGCCAGTCTGTGGCTACCAGGATCACCTTGAGGAGCACCTTGCAGATCAAGGGAAATGGAGGGAAGGCGTAGAGGAGGCCTGGGTCCACAGCCTTGAGAAGGCATCTCCCTGCAGCGAGCCCTGCTAAGGGGTGGGGGGTATGAAACAGCCTCAGCTGGTGTTTTCCTGGATGCAAACAAGTCACCAACGGTTTGCCCCAGTGTGAGAACAGGCTGTAAACTACCTCTGGTTGGAGTGACCACTCATGGGATGTCTGGCCTAAGTGGCTGAGAGCAGCCACCCGATGGTTTGAGACTCCTGCCACATAGATGGCTAGATCTGCCTCCAATTGGCTCACGGGGTCCAGATGCAGAGCACCTCCCTGCACAGCAGATAGGAGTGCATGCCGCCCTGTTTGTTGAGGTAGTACATGGTTGTGGTATTGTCCATCTGGACTTGAACCACTTAACCCCAGAGCTGAGCAGTAAAAAGCTGACAGTGCCAGTCTGACTGCTCTGAGCTCCAACAGGTTGATGTGGCATCGGGACTCCTCAGGGGTCCAGAGCCCGTGGGCCTTTGTCCCCACGTGGGCTCCCCAGCCCATGAGAGGCATCGGTCATGAGGGCGACCATCAGCTGGGACAGACAAATGGGATCCCTTCCTGCAACCATTCTGGGGTGGTCCACCATGGAGAGCGTCCCACATCTTCTGGGTTACAGTGATCAGCTGCTGAAATGACAATGGCGCTGAGTCCACTGGGTGGCCATCTCCCATTGAAGGGGAGCATGTGCAACCAGGCCCAATGGACTACTGAGGTGCACACTGCCATGTAATCCAGAGCATGAGAAGTCCCAGGCAAGCGCAATGCCCAACCAGAAATGAAAGGAGGAAAGAACCTCCGCCCTGTGCACGGAAGCAGAGCTCTGGCTTGACAAGAGTCTAGCTCTGCCCGATGAAGCCCATCACCTGAGAGGCATGAGTTCTGACTTGGCCTTGTTGATCAGGAGGCAGAGTTGGGAGCAGGTCTGGAGGCCAGGACCCTGGATCTCTCCACCTCCTGTTGGGTGGGACCTGCTAGGAGCCTATCGTCGAGGTAAGGATAAATCCTGACACCCCTGGACGCCTGACATGGGCTGCCACCACTGCAGTGCATTTGGTGAAGACCCATGGGGCCAATGACAGGCTGAACAGCATGTCTCGGAACTCGTACAGGGTCCTTCGTCCCTGAAGCAGAGGAACCGCTGATGGGATGGACAGATTGGGACGTGAAAGAACGCTCCTGCAGATCCAGTGAACAGAATCATGTTTCACTCCAAGGATGGTATGATCTGGGACAGAGTGACCATCCGAAGGTGCGTGACCTGAGATATTAATTCAAGTCATACAGATCTAGAATGGGGCACCAGCCCCTCGTCCGCTTAGCCACCAGGAAGTACCCGGAGACAAAGCCGGAGTCTGCTGGAGATCCGCCACTGAAGCTACTGCCTCCTTGAGGAGGAGCTGAGCAACGTCGTCTCAGAGGCGGGTCTGATCGGATACTCTTTCCTCCCGAGGGCTGGGCTTGGCTTGGATGGTACTGCTCGATTTCCAGAGGCAGTCCCTGACCGACCACTTCGAGAACCCATCTGTCCAAAGTGACAGTGGACCAGGCAGAAAGGAAGTGGGCGGAGCCCGGCCTCCACGGAGGACTCGGAGCTAAGGGTGCGGGAGGAGGGGTTGACAGCCCCGCCCAATCACTGAGCAGGCTTGGAGAAGGAGGCGGCTCCAGGACCTGAACCTCTGCCTCCTTTTACAGGCCTGAGAGGGCCGGGACGCCAAGATTGAGCCTCTACTGTTGCCCACCTTGAAAGGACTGCTGAACCGCAGGGAAGAATGCCGAAAGGCTTCTTTTTCTTCTGCTGGCAGAAGTAGTGTCCAAAGTGGCACTGGACTGCTCAATGCGCTGAAGATGACCAGCCACTCCTGGGCTGAACAGGTCGGTCCCTAGGAGGGCATGTCCAGCTGGTTTGTGCTGGGTATCTGCTGGGAAGGAGGAGAGCCTCAGCCAAGCTCTGCGATGAGGGCAACTGCTGCAGCCATCGAGCGGGCACAAGAATCCCCAGTGTCCAGGGCCATCTGAAGCTGCTGTTTGGCACAGCTCAGCCCTGATCCTGGACCTGCTTCACCGTGGTCTGCATGTCCATGGGGAGATGTGGGAGGACTTCATTCAGAGACCCAAGAAGGGCATGAGAGAAGTGCACCATGATGGCCGAACCTGCCTGACGAAGGCCCAAGGAGGAAGCCACATAGACCTTTCTGGCTGAATGGTCCAAAAGCTTGGACTCTCTATCAGGAGGTTGGTAAGTGTCAGCAGAACTGCAGTACGCCTGAACACAGAAGGGGTCACCAGGCTGTCAGCCAAGGGTGCTCTGTAGAACACACAGGGACTCCATGGGTACCGCATACTTATGGCGTCATGCGGCAGATGGAGCTGGACAAGAGGCAGGACACTGCCAGAGTTCTAAGGCCAGGCCAGAAATAGCCTTGGCCACATGAAAAGCCTCCATCGGGGTATCCGGCTCTCCTAAGGATGTCCGTAAGAGGGTACACTCTGCCTTTTCTGGATTGGCTCCAGGGGCATCCCTGTGGACTCAGAGATGAGGTGAAGAATGGCCTGAAGAGCGAGGGACCTTCCTCTGTCTTTAAGTCAACAGCTGATTCATCATCCCTAGGATGAGAATTCAAGCGTTGATGTCTAATCCGAGAATCCGGATACCATGTCAGCACTGAGTCACCTTTGACTCACCGAGGGCGGTCGGGGTGATCATGGCGACAAAGACTGGGGAAGCCGGTGTCCAGCCTATCTTCCTTGGAAGGCCCTCCCACAGGCTGCTTGGGCAGTGGTGAGCCCGTTTGGGCCGAACTGGAGGCTTTACGGCTCCTTGAGCTGGGGAACTGAATCGGCTCTGAAGGAGTCTGCTTCGACCTAGGAGGTGAAAGTCAGGTAATGGCGGTGTGGAAGCTGGAGCCTCTCCTCATCCGAGGAGGACGAGGCGACCGATGGCGTCGCCTCTTTTTAGAGCATTTATGCTCTTCCTTGGCCTTCGGACCTCGATGGGGTCGGACAGGCCAACTCGGTCGCTCAGGAGACACCGACGGGACCAGTGATTTCCAGGGTCAGGGACCACTTCTCGATGGGAGTCCAGCAGTCATGGTCTCGCCATCTGGGAAGACCAAAAATTAGGGAGTTCGATAGAGGAATCGTCTACGGAGTTGGCGATAAAGGATCGATCGGGTCGATGATGATCTCTACATTGTCGACCGACAGTTCAGTTGACTGACCAGACGGCAAAGCCGAAAAGCCAGTGGTCGAAGAAGCAATCTCGACTGAAGTCGAGATCGCATATTCCTGGGACCGAGATGTCTCCCGCTCCCATGAACTTCTCCATCGAGACGAAGACGATCCCGGATCCTTCTCCCGCTTATGGCATGCAGACATCTTCGGAAAGACCCAAAGCCTGGAAATCTAGTTGCTCAGGTACCGGCTGTGAGGTGCAGGGATTGAAGGTCCAGATGGAAGACCTTTCCCTGATTGAGTGATATCAGGCCTGGGTGTGCTGGAAGCTGCTCCAGGGGCCTGCAGCTGAGGCGTTCTGGATATCAGAACTGGCACGGCCAGTCCAGGGCTACAGGATCACCTTCACCTTGTCCCTCCTCACCTTGAGAAGTACCTTGTGGATCAAGGGAAATGGAGGTAAGGCATAGAGGAGACCTGGGGTCCATGGCCTCGAGAGGCATCCCCTGCAGTGAGCTCTGCTGAGAGGGGTGGGCATGAAAATGAAAATTACGTACCTACCATAATTCTTGATCTTCTTGGATGAAGTCTCCACCACTCATTCACACCTACGGAATCTACGCTGGAGGGAGTGAGGACTCAGCGGGAGCAAACATTTTGCAAGAGGGCGCGGCGCTAGAGATGGAGCTGTGAGGAGCGGCGCGAGCCTTAGCTCGTGCGGCAATGACTGTCTCGGCATCGACCCTCCAACCGTCTCAGTACCCCCAGAGGAGGTGCAGTGTAACTAACCCAGAAGGATAGCCTAAGAAAAACCGGACACAAGATAGTCCGAATGACCCATATAAGAAGGGTCAACAAAGAGTCTTCACAGCCTAAACATTGAGGGAGTGAAGACCAATAAAAGAAGTGAGCTGGATGGTGGGTGGTGGAGACTTCGTCCAAGATCATAAAGAATTACAGTAGGTACGTAATTTCCTATCTTCCTTGACATAAAGTCTCACCACTCATTCACACTGATGGGAGAGTACTGAGCTAATAATCCCGAGAGAGGGTGGCAGGGAAACCAAGAGCTCACAAATTTAGGACAAAAGTCTGTTAAGGATAGTCCTGCAAACAAAAGATGTCACGGGCATGGACATCCAGGGCATGCGCTAGCAAGTATGCACCGAGCTCCAGATAGCCGCACTGCAAATGTCTGCAATGGGTATGTTGCAGATTTCTGCCAGGGATGCCGTGACTGCTCTAGTAGAGTGGCGTACACTCTGCCCTCCAGCTTAACTTGTGCCATGGAATACCAGTGGGCGAAGGCATGCCACCAGCCATGCCAAAATGCATCTGATAGCGACAGGTTGACCCAGGCCGGGTCTCGCTGAAGGAAACAGTTGTTGAGCTTTGTGAATTTCTTTTGTTCTATCCAAACACAGAGCTCTTTTGACATCTAAAGAATGAAGGTACGCCTCCTTCATTTTGGAAGTTTGCAAAGTAGGTAGATAGGACCAAAGGTTGGTTTAGATGGAATTCTGAAACAACCTTAGGGAGAAACTTAGGATGGGTCCTAAGAACTACTTTGTCCTTATGAAATACAGTATATGGAGGGTCTGTGACCAAAGCATGTATTTCAGAAACCCTATGGGCTGAGGTAATGGCGACCAGGCAGGCTGTTTTCCAAGGAGAAATTTCAGCTCACAGGTAGCTAGAGGCTTGAAGGCTTTCGAGTAAGCATGTCTAGCACAAGATTAATGTCCCAGGCTGCAACTGGATGTCTGATAGGATGTCTGGTATGCAGAATACCCTAAGAAACCTCAACTTCAGGTAACTGAGCTAGTGACAAGGAAAGTACTAGCTCATGATGAGCTGAAATGGCACAAAGGTGAATTTTGACTGTAGAGTATTGTAGACCTCAATTTGAGAGGTCTAAGAGGTACTCTAGAACTTTATTTTGTGGGCAGGAAAAGGATTCAAAGAGGATTTTGCACACCATAGAGAAAAGCGCTTCGATTTGGCTGTTAAGTTTTCTGGTGGCTGGCTTCGACAGCCAAAAGAATATCTGAAACTCTCCGAGAGACATTGAACTTGTTCACCTCTATCTCTTCAGGAGCCAAGCAAAGGTGAAGCGACCTCAGGCTGGGATGGACCACAGGACCCTGGGTCAGAAGGTTTATCTGAAGGGAAGTGCCTTGGAAGGGTTGCTGACATACTGTTGAGTACTTGGAAACCATATCTGTCGAGGCCAGAAGGGAGCAATGAGGATCATTTTGTCCCCTGGGACTGAATTTTAAGTACTCTCTGAATTAGTGGAAGAGGAGGAAGGCGTATAAGAGCGTTATGTCCACTGCAGCCTGAACGCATCCTGACAGAAAATGCCTGGTCCTGGATTTCTGGAGCAGAAGAGAATTTTGTGTTGAGTGGGGATGAAAAAGGTCCAGGTCTGTAGTTCCGTACTCTATGAATAGTGACTGAACTATGGTTGAGTCGAGAGACCACTCGTGAGGATCTGTCTCCGTTCTGCCGAGACGGTCTGCCAGTTCGTTCTGCACTTCGGCAGGTAGACCACCTGAATTAGAGCCTTGTGCTCTAGGCACCATTCCTACACTTTCATTGCTTCCCTGCATAAAGGGTAAGAGTGTACACCGCCTGCTTGTTGATGTAATGCATCACTGCTTTGTTGTCCATTTGAAGGAGAATGTTCTTGTGACAGAGAATATCCTTCACAGCCCGGACTGCATAATGGACAGCTCTCATTTCTAGGGCGTTTATGTGAAGCTGGGGCTCGTCCTGAGTCCACATACCTTGGGTGTGGAGATTCTGACAGTGAGCTCCCCACCCAGTCAGGGATGCGCCCATGGTAATGGAAATATGATGATCCAGCGGAGCAAAGGGATACCTTCCAGAAGGTTGTCCTCTTGCAACCACCAGGTGTGAGTGACCTCTTCAGAGGTTCTGTCACCAAATGAGAAAGGACTGAGGGTGAGTGGTTGGGGACCACTGAGTACTGAGCATCCATTGAGAGGTTCTAGGGGTACAGTGAACACCGAGGATGCCATGAGACCCAGCATCCGTTGCATCGAGATAGCTTGAACGGAGCTGTTCTCTCTGATGTATCGAGCCATCTGTAGGATATTGCTCCTTCTGTCCTCTGGAAGGAAAGCTTTTGCACAGGAGGTGTTCAGAACAGTTCCTATAAAAGGAGCTTCTGGGAGGGCTGCAACTGCGATTTCTTGAGATTTGTAGGACTCCTATGGGACGTGAAAGTCTGAGGCCGTGGCTTACTGGCGTGGGGAGTTTCTTGCCTTGAAGGAGTTGCTAGAAGCCAGTTGTCCAGATACGGGAACACTTGTATTCCGATTTTTCTGAGATGCACTGTGAGAATTGCACAACACTTTGTAAAACTCGTGGTGCGAGAATAGCCCAAAGGGCAGGACTCTGAACTGATAATGTTGGCCCAGTGCCACAGACCTTAGGTATTTGTGGTGCTTTGGGTGTATAGGAATATGTTGGTAAGCATCCTGCATGTCCAGGGAAGCTAGCCAATCGTGTTGATGAAGCAAGGGTAACAGGGTTCCTAGCATATCATCTTGAACTTTCTCGAGAAGAAACTTGTTTAACTTTTGAGGTCCAGAATGGGAAGCATGCCACCGGTCTTTTCGGGACCAGGAAGTAATGGGAGAAACCTATGTTTCGTTGGTCTAGCAGAACTATTTCTACTGCCCTGTTGTTCAGAAGGCCTTGTATCTCGGAGGCAAGAAGGTCTAACTGTATTGTTGACAGCATGGGCTGCCATTTGGGGATGATCCGGAGGGCTTTCTGAAAGGTTGAGGGAGTACCACTCATGGATTATCCAGAGGACCCATTTGTCTGATGTTAAGGACTTCCACTGGTTGCAGAACTGAGTCAGACATCCTCCCACTGCTGAGGAAGAGTCCCCTCGGGCAGTTGAGGTGGGACCTGGGCCAGAAATCTCAGAAGGTGGCACTGGGTGCTTTGGGCCCTTGTGCCTTCTGTTGAGTTTTCTTTTGAGGCTGGGGGCTTGATTTTTGTTAAACCTCCCCTGCCCCAAAAGGACTGACGGTTGTGAAATTGATGTCGTTAACCCCCCGAGAAGGGTGGGAGCGGGTCGAGCTGCTTTAATGGCCGACTTAGTTTTCTGTGTGGCCTCCAGAGCTTGCTCTACTTGAGGGCCAAACAGATGCATACAGTCAAAGGGTAAGGCCATGACCTGCTGTTGGGCATCATTCATGAAACCGAGAGTCGTAGCCAGAGTGACGACTGGTACAAATGCCTGCTGCCGCTGCTCAGAAGCAGTATCAAAAGCGCCCATAGCTGCTTTAACCTGCTGGTTGTTGGACTCGATGCCCCATGTCATGGTCTGAAGTAGCTCTGAACTAGTGTCTGACTTGGGCAGAGCCTCCACCATCTGTTTGAGCAAATGCCAAAGAACATTCATATTGAGACAAATAGTCCTGGTAGCTGGCAATCGTATACCCAGGGTGGAGCTTTGATCAGGAGGCCGAGTTGGGAGCAGGTCTGGAGGCCAGGTCACAGGACCTCTCCACCTCCAGTTGGGTGCAACCTGCAGGAGCCAATCGTCGAGGGTGATAAATTTGATACACCCCCCAAGATGGGCCGCCACTACTGCGATGCATTTGGTGAAGACCCGTGGGGCTGATGACAGGCGAACGGCATGGCTCAGAACTCATACATGGTCCCTTTGACCCTGAAGTGGAGGAACCACTGATGGGATAGACGGATCGGGATGTGAAAGAACATGTCCTGCAGATCCAGTGAACAGAACCATGTTTGCTCCAAGGATGGTATGATCTGCGACAGAGTGACCATCAAAACGTGCATGACATGAGATATTGATTCAGGCGCTGCAGATCTAGAATGGGCGCCAGCCCTCATCCGCTTGGGCACCAGGAAGTACCTGGAGACAAAGCCTGGGTCAGCTGGAGGATCCACCACTGAAGCTGCCGTCTCCTTGAGGAGGAGCTGGCGATGTTTTCTCTGAGAGCCGACTGGGTCTGAGCGGATACTCTTTCCTCCCGAGGCTGGCTCAGCTTGGGGGTACTGCTTGAATTGCAGAGGCAGTCCCGACCGACCACTTCAAGAACCCACCTACCAAGTGACAATGGACTAGGCAGAAAGAAGTGGCTAAGATGGCCTCCACGGAAGACCCAGAGCTGAGGTGACAGGAGAGAGTTGACAGCCCCGCCCCATCACTGAGCAGGCTTGAGGAGGAGGAGGCTCCAGGACTTAAACCTCTTCCTCCTTTACGGGCCTGCTGGGGTCTGGGCTTGGGCCGGATGCCAAGCCTGAGCCTGCTGCCGTCCACCTTGAAAGGAGGACTGCTGAGCCACAGGGAAGAATGCCAGAAAGTCTTCTTTTTCTTCTGTTGGTTCTTGCCCAAAGAAGCCCTGGCAGAAGTGGTTTCCAGGGTGGCACTGGACTAAATGCGCTGAAGGTGACTGGCCACTCCTGAGCCGAACAAGTCGGTCCCAAGGAAGGGCACATCAGCTGGTTTATGCTGGGTATCCGCAAGAAAGGAGGAGAGCCTCAGCCAAGCCCCGCGATGAGAGGCAACTCGCGCGCCATCAACGGGCACAAGAATCCCCAATGTCCAGGGCTGTCTGAAGCTGCTGTTTGGCAACAGCTCAGCCCTGATCACAGATCTGCTTGACCGTGGTCTGCATGTCCACGGGAGATGTGGAGGACTTCATCCAGCGACCTTAAAAGGGCATGAGAGAAGTTCGCCATGATGAGGGCCGAACTTGCCTGATGAAGGCCCAAGGAGGAAGCTACATGGCCTTCCAGGCTGAATGGTCCAAAAGCTTGGATTCCTTATCAGGGGTCGGTCAGTGTCGGCAGAACTGCCAGGACGCCTGAACACAGAGACGGTCACCAGGCTCTCGGCCAAAGGGTGCTCTGTGAACTCCGAGAGGCCCCATGGGCACCGCATGCTTGCAGGCCATGCAGACAGATGGAGCTGGACAAGAGGCAGGCGCCAGAGTTCTAAGGCCAGGTCGACAATGGCCTCGGCCACAGGAAAGGCCTCCATGGGGTATCCACTCTCTTAAGGATGTCCATAAGAGGGTACTCTGCCTTTTCTGGATTAGCTCCAGGGCATCCCTGTAGATTCAGAGATGAGGCGAAGAATCCTTTGGAAAGACAAGGACCTTCCTCCATCTCCAAGCTAATGGTTGAGTCATCATCCTGGATGAGAATGCAAGCCAGTGACGTCCGAATCAGACGCACTCTGGGTATAACGTCGACTGCCCAGGTCACTTGACCACCGAGGGCGGTCTGGGGTAAACCGTGATCAACAACTGCTGGGGATTCCGGTGTTTGGTCTATAATCCTGGATGGAGCCCCTCCCACAGGCTGTTTGGAGCGGTGGTTCCACCACAATCAGTGGAGAGACCATTTGGGCGAGCTGGTGGTTTTGCCGGCTCCGTGGTCTGAGAAACCAATTTAATCGGCTCAGAAGGAGTCTGCTTCAGCCTAGGAGGCCAAAGCCAGGTAATGGTCAGTGTAGAAGCCGGAGTTGGCTTGTGCCGGTCAAAATTAGCTGTTGCCACATAAGCGCCAGAGTTTCCACTGGAGCCTCTCCTCATCTGAGGAGGACGAGGACAACTGATGGCGTCGCCCCTTTAGAGTGTTTATAGCTCTTCCTCGCCTGTCGGGTCGAGGGGTCAGGAGACCTCAATGAGACCGGACGGCCGACTCGGTCGCCGGGAGACACCAAGGGCCAGTGATTTCCGTAATCAGGACCACTTGCCCATGGGAGTCCCAGCCGGCTGGGTCTCATCATCTGAAAACCAAATTAGGGTTCGACTGAGGGATTCGTCGCATCGGAGTCGGCGAATCGATCGATCACGATTTCAACATCGCCAATCGATAATTTGGTCGACTGACCTGATGGCACAGTTGAAAAGTCAGTGGCTCAGTGATCTCACCGAGGTCGAGACCGCATGTTCCTGGGATCGAGATCTCTCCTGGCCCCAAGACCGCTCCATTGAGACTAAGACAATCCTGATTCCTTCTCTTGCTTTACGGGATCAAGAGGAGTCTGGACTACAGGCGCCTCTCCTTGATGGGAGAGAGACTAGCACAACTGTTGGAAGGAACCTGAGAAGGTGGAGCCCAAGTTGGGTGGAGCAGAAGAAGCTCGAAGTCTCTGCAGCACAAGCTGTTTCCTCCTTGAACAGCTACATGCATTCAATTGCTGGGCGGATCCTGCAGCTGTAGAAACTGCCCACGAACCTCCTTGGATTTCACAGCGGGTTCCTCTTCTTGGCCTCCCCAGTTTCAGGCATGCGAGACAGTCATTGAGGATGTTGGGATGAAAGGAGACACATATAGCATTTCAGGTGTCATGGTGACACCGAGGCAATAAACATGCGGTGTGAGGATGGGTGCGCAACATTTTCTGGGCCTTTGGCACCGATGAAATCTGGGGAAGACTTGTCTTCCATAATTGAAGCAGTTTAAAATGCAACCGCTAATGCTAACAATGCCACTTTTGGAATAACCCAAGGTTCAAAGCCAGGGCCTCACTAGATGTGCGAGCACGAGGGAGACAACCTGAATCTTCAAGCAGAAAGGAAGATCTGGCATCTTGGGGCAGAGACGAGGTATATACCACCTGGGTGGGTGGGAGAAGCAAGCTTGAAGACTTCCGGTGAGATTTAAAGTGGAAGGGACATGCCAAAGAGTGAGGATATACAACATAACCACGTTCCTAGAAACAAGTTTCTCTGATTTAAAGGTTTATGACTATAGGAGATTTTTCTATCTCCTGACATTTTATGACACTTTTTCCTTTGATCAGCTTTTGAAATGAAAAGGTCATTACTGAAGGAGATGGTCTCAAGGAAATTTCAATGCCCCATTGAAATTCAACCCTGTTTATCTCTTGCACGCCTTTATCTCAGGCAAAGAGGAATGTCAGATATTTGCAATATACATTTCTCTTTTCAAGTGCCCTTTAAAAAAAACGTGGCATCCTTCTGGTAAACCCGATATCCTGGGCCCGCCTGGGAATTTAAACATAACAGTTTCACAGAAATATGACAGCAATATCTCTGTAATATGAGTGAAGTGGCCAAATCGCCTGAGAGAGCATATGGAGGGGTACAATATGCCCGTGCCACTGGGCAGCACTATTCTAAACCTCGTCCACCTCCTACAGTATGTCTATAATCGCATATAGCAAACCATAGTGTATGTGGGTGGGGTGTGGATGCCTCAGGCCTGGTCGCTTTATAGCCAATTTTCTACTGTGCCTGCAAACCTATGTTATTTTGGAATATGTTTCTGACAAGTTTTCCACTGGCATTTGCTTTGTGCTTGCTATTGTTTCCAATGTGTGACTGTGCCAGGTATCAACATCCCTCACTTCATTTGCACTGCTTTAGCGCAGCTGGTCTTGTACCCAACCCATGCTATCATCCCTGTGCTCCAGTACACCCGCCTCCCAGTCTAGCCTATTCCTGCTCATTAGCATGGTTTGTGAGTGCTAATTCATGTTTGCATCATGATATGCCTGCTGTCCCCATGCCTACAAGTGCTTGCAGTGTAGGGTGTTGTGGTGTGTTCTCCTCCCCAGGAGAGAAGAGCAGTCCTTCAGACGTTCAGTCTCCTCTGGCTGGCCCCGATGTGACCAGGAGTTCACTCCTTAATAAAGTCATTGGTGCTGTACATGACAGCTCTACTGCTGAGCCACTGGGATGGCTTAAGTCACAAAGTTCTTGGCCAGTCTACAGTCCAACCAATCGAGAGGCATACAAGATGAGAAGCACGTCCAGGGATCTCAGGAGCTTCCAAAACCATAAGATAGTCACCAAAACCTTCAGATTTAGATGTGTATAATTCGATGTGTTTAAGTTTTCCAAGGATGAGGCCAGGTTAAACAAAAACCATAATTAAAACATAAGGATTTATTTTAGAGATACAGATACATATATAAAACATTCACACAACATTAGCAGAGTGACTATCATTGAGCAGGACAAAATAACAGGACAAAATAAGATTCAGCAGCAATGAACACAAGGAAACCAAGACTATTCAGGGACAGATTACAGTACCATGTAGAGAATTGCATTAAGTGTATCAACACTCAGTTAACCACCTCAGTTTATACTTGCTGCAAACCCTTACTACATATGTTAGATAGGCCTCTGTATCTATTTCAGGGAGTCCAGCAGCTCCAGAGCAAAGTAAGTTTTGAAACCAAGTCTGTCTGGAATTTAAGAGAGACTAAAGTGCATCTTCAGCAGAGTTAATTACTGGGCAGTTTCAAACTTGAGAGCTTGACTGTTCTACAAAACATTAATAATGACAGATAGTGGTGCCACTGGAACATTTCACACTGGAAGGTAACTAGGGTTGTTCCACAAAGAAAGGGGCATTGATGAGGTTATATACTGGGACCACACAGCTCTAGTACAAATTATAGTAGTCTCCTAAGATAAGACCCTCCCCAATGTTCTACTGCACAGGGTAGATAGCAGAGCACCAGTAAAATTTCATTATGGGGCCCATGGGTTGTTCTACTACACACAGACACAGCAGGGCACTGGTTAAGTTTCAAACATGGGAATTGGGCTTTATACAAAGAAAATATTTTATCAGATTTTTGTAATCTCTTTTGCGTCAGTTCTAACATTGGCACTGTGCAGTTATTTAGTGCTGGTAACACATGCTCACCTACTAGGACCAGCCACTCCAAAGCTGTGACATCACCATGAAGCATTAACTCCACCCCACTTTATAGCAGACTGCTTTGAATCAGTCAAATATCTCAGAAATTTACAGAAACCGAACTAGCCCACGGTTAATATACACAATCCTTAAAATGTAGAAAATCACAGCTCTGCCTAACCGGGACATGGAGATAGCACCAAATTTCCATACTATAATGTGTGATTCAAGGACTCATATCTTCAACTTATCCCATATAATTTCTGCAATGGCTGTATCAACAATGGACTTGTTAGAAAACTTGGAATTAAAACAACAATGCACATAATATGTGGGGAAACAAGTAAATTAATTTGTCTGGTAAGAAATTTTCAAGGTCAAATCAAATCTGTTGTAATATACTGTCTATAGAGTGAAACACTCTAGGGTGGGCCACAGTGACAACACTGGAACAAACGAGAAAAAAAAAATGCTTTCAGTGTTGTTCCACATTGTCCATGGACGGCCATTTAATGCTGGGATTTTAACAAGCAGCACCCAACAAGAGAATTCAGGAGAGAGAACATTTCTTAAATTTTGCTGCCTGTTGCTTTAATGATGCTTGAAGCACCTTACAACTGAAGCACTACAACTGAAGGCTGCATCAGCAGAACTCAGTGTGTCCAATCTGTAACGTTTTCTAAGTGTGTGTGTGTGTGTAAGGAAGACCAAGTCCTTGCCTTACACAAGTCAGAAACTGAGGCATCTGCCCTCTCTGCTGCTATAGCCCTTGTCAAATGCGCTATGATCAAAGCCTACAGTGACAATTTAATTGCCGTTAAGGTCTGTGCTATTCATGTTCTGACCCATCTTGGAAGCCTTTTGACCCTTTTTGCTGCTCCAAATACAAAAGGTATCAGATTTCTGAAAGGACTGCACCTGTAGCCTTTAGTGCTCCAGGTTTTGGGCAAATGAAGAACTAACTTCTTGGTTAACATGAAACTCAGTGGGAACCTTAGGAAGGAAAAAAAAGAACTGCACATAACACTACTGTATCTTGATGGAATACGAGGTATGGTTCCTTGCTGGAGAGTGCCTATAGTGCTATCCATCTAGCAGGAGGCAAGAACAGCCTCATTAAGCCAAGACTTACAGTAGGAAAAAATACTGATCAGACAATGCAAAGGGGGTGAGAGAATCTGTTCTGAAGAAAAAGTGGTAAATAAAAGTTTTCCAAGTACCACAGTACAAGCAGACCATAACAAGCAAGACCCTTTTCACTTATCTCACCCCTGCATTATTCTGAAAGAATTTAAGTAGAATAGCAAAACACTCAGGCTCCGACAAAATTTGGGGTTAAAAGTGCAGAAGTCAATTTACGCAAACACTGGCACACTTTAAATTTAGAAATTCTGTCTGTGGAAACCAACTGGATTCTCTGTGAAAAGTTACTACAGCTTGAGAAAACAAAAGAGGTTTCTAATACAATTCTGAGGTTGGAAAAACTAGTGATGCTGTCACCCTTGAGCTAAAACACTTACGGCTGATAATTCAGAGCAAATCGTCACAGAACAGGGTGAAGTTAAGGGTTCTATGTCAATGCCACAGTTCTGGAATGGGTTGGCCCCTGGTAGATACGCATTACTAGCAGTAAAGTGTAGAGCAGCGACAAAGTGGAACAACACAGAAATGATACAGTAACTCAGTATGGCGGCTCTGGTGATGTTCCATACTGGGTACCCTGCTTGTTCTACTACACCTAGCAGATACATGCAGCTGTTTTGCTGTGAACATATTCATTAAAACACTTGCATTGTCTTGCAGCTGTGTTGGACAACATTACAGATTTAATTCATTTTCAAATTAGACATTTTGTTAATATACAAACGCTTACATGACAGAAATCAGAGATGAGTCTTTCTGCATCATGAGGGGACTCTGAGCATTCCAAGAAACCATTCTGTGGTATACAGAGTGTGTGGAGGGACTGCTTACACATTGAAAAAGGATCCTGTGCATTCATAACTGCCTATATTTATTTTATGCAAGTGAAAACATGACTTCACTTTCCCTTTATTTTATTTTGACCACCATATTTACTGTTGTTTAGTATAACTGTTCAGATAACTGAGTTTGTGTAGAAGGCATTTTGATAAAACAAATCTTTAAAGCTTTAAATTTCATGACTGTGAAGCACAATATCCCAGCTGCGTAGCTCAATCCTTCCTATAGACTTGTAATCACTTTAGATTTATTTATTTATTTTTTAAAAACAGTCTGTCTTTTCAGTTCAGTCTATATACCGAACCAAACTCCATTAAGGATAGCAGTCTAGGCTTCTTCTGGTGAGGGATGCAGAAAACAGGCTGCTCTTTGCCACTTCATTAGTAGTGTGATGGCAAGGTGTCCAACTGTTCATTCTGTGTGGGGTGGGTGGGGAGGTCACTCAAAGCTTGTCATCCCGGCTAAACCCAGCTACTCAAGTCCAATAGAACTTGATTTAATTTTGCCAGCCACTGGTTTCGTTCCTCCTTGGTATCTGCACTCAGCCAAGTCCTTGAAAAAGAAAACACCAGGAAAAGAATGAGCCATCTTTCGTTCCTTCAGAGCCCTCTTAAGCAAGCACATTTTGATAAAGCACCTCACCTCTGAAGCGCTTTACACACAATCTTAAAATAAAAACAAGTGGACTTTTAAAACAACAAAACTCAAATCGCTGCACAGCATAACCCACTCCCTATATATTATAATAAATACAATTTAAAATGATAAAAAAAAAAAACACTCAAAAGCCAGGGGAAAAAGGGATGTCTTCAGAGCACGTTTGAAAATGTCAACAGAGGGAATCTGACATAGCTGTAAGCATTCCACAAGTTAGTATGGGTTTGACACAGAAGGCCCTATTCCTAGAGGACTTCAAAGCGAGCACGTGGCGACCAATAGATTCTCCACTGCTGACTAGAGCAAAAGAGCTGGTGTCCCATCTGCAGACACCTCACCTTTGCAACCCACATTGACAACACTGTGAAAACAGTGAACCAGCATAACGGAATACTATTTAAGTAGACTGTCAATTTCTAAATCAAGCGGCATTGAGAATAGCTATAACAGAGTTCCATAATCTCAATCATTGACTATGGCCTTATTATTTATGGCTCAGCTACCTCCACTGCTCTAAGGCGATCTCAGTCACTCTAAATAGGCCTGCCGGCTCCTCACGGGGCTCAAAGACCGACTCACGCGTGTGATCTGTACTATGAATCAGGCTGGTTGAACCCATCAAATCGCCTTATTTATCTCACCTGCACAATGGCAAAAAATCTATCTTGGGACTGACTCCATTATGTATTCAAAACCTACTCCGACTGAATCCTGGCTCACGACCCTCCACCAGATCTGAGCATGCCACTTTCCTGGTTCCGAGATGCTGGACTGCACAGGGACAAAGATCTTTTCGTGATACAGGGCCCCTCGACATGGTTCAATGCGCTAGTCCACCTACCTATCCTCAACCTCGCTGAAGCTTTCAAACCATGCTCTATGCCCACCTCACCACCACTAGCAACTGTGATTGCGCTAGATAAAGACTACTACTCCTCATGTCCATCCTCACATCTGAGGCCTCTTCCTCCCTGATTAATGAACCCTCTGGTACCTCTACTACTTCCTGTCTCCCACCCAAACTCCTCCCCCCTTTTTATTTTATTTTATATTTTATTTAAACAGCAGTTTGAAAACCTTTGAGCCATAGGCTCATTTACAAAAGTACCTTTGTAGCAGTAAACCAAAATACACAGTATAGCAGTACAACACATAAGTATAACAGTAAATTAAGACATAGATACAAACAAGCTGGTACAGGTAGGATGGATGCAAACAATACCAGAGTTATGTCGTCCTTAGCAGCTTAGTAATAAGCTTTGTCATAAGTATTGAGTATGGCTTTGACTAGTGGCAGTTACAGCATCGGGTGTTAATAAGGTGGTTACGTAAGGAAGTTTTGAAACCACGATATAGTTGGAGCTTGGAGATGGAGGGGGGCAGTGTGTTGAACCAGGAGGGGGCCCTAAAGCTGAAGGCTCTTTGGCCGTGAGAGGTCCTAGCTCCCTCTCACTTACTCTCCCGCCACCACCTTTCCCTCCTCTCTAGCCTCCTTTTGGCGCTTAATGATCACCCTCTCCCTGAAGTTTCCTTAACCTCGAAATTGTCTACTCGCTTGAACCTGTTATAGCTTGTTTTTCTATGAAACTTAAAACGTTACTGCCTTAAACTGTTAATAGCAAATTTATGATGTAACTTTCCTGTCTGGTTTTACCTGTAATGTGTATGCTTTGTTAAATGTTCTTTGTGACGTGGAACCTTTGTAAAAGAGCCCTGGCTCAAAGGTATTAATTCCTAGACTAATAAACTAAAAAACTAAAACCTCTCTGGGCTGAGGGAGGAGGTTGCTCATCTCCAGGCTGATTTGGCCAGGATTTGTGGGACCTCCTTCCATCCAGGGACCAACAGGGCCACTGCCTCAGAGGTTGCCAAGAAGAGGCGGTTGGACCACAGTGGGCTCAGGGAGGGTGAGAGTGGTGGAACAGAGGCGCATCCCTTCCAGCTGTACCTCTCCACAATTCCTATGCCATTCTGGCAAGTGTGTTTCTCTTTGGAGGCACCCGCAGTGGAGACCAAGGAGGATGCTGGGAACCTCCACAAAGGAGACCCACAGAAGGGTGGCATGGGGCCCCACAGGGAAGAAAACAACTCCTGGTGGGGACTCCACTGTTAGAAAGGTAGAACTGGGGGAGGAAGGTGAGAGAGGTAAGGTGCCTGCCTGGTGCCATGGCTTGAGGGACAGGGAGCGAATCCTCAGGATTGCTGGAGCAGCTGCACAGGGAGGGAGCTGGATGTCATTGTCCACCTAGGGACAAATGACCTGGCTAGGAAAGGGATCAGAGCAGTGCAGAAAGAGTTTGTGGAATTGTGGAGGGCCTTAGACAAGCAGCATGCTTGGTATCCTTCTCGGAGGTGCTGCCCGTCTATGGCGTAAGAGAGGCTAGGTGCTGCACACCATGGGATTCAATCAGTGTTTGAAAAACTGGTGCAGAGCTCAGGGATTTGACTTCATTGGGGACTGGGGGTCACCGGAGTGATGCAAGCCTATACTGGCGTGATGGGCTGCACCTGTCCAGAAGGGGAACCAGGATCCTAGGTGATAGGTTTAAATGCTTCATTGGCAAGCATTTAAACTAGCCAAAGGAGAGGCACTGGAAAGGAACAAGGAAATCCTAGCCCCCAAAAAATTATAATAATAATAACTTTATTTATTTAGTGCCTTTCCAAAACCAAGGCGCTGTACAAATAAGTCATAAAATCAGAATATACAAATAAAATCGACAATACAAACAGCATCAATCAGTAAAAGCCTTGTTCCATAAAAATGTCTTGAAATCCCGTTTAAAGGTTTCCACGGTGCGCATTCTCTAAGCCGGCAAGGCAGAGAGTTCCAGAGGGTAGGGGCCAGAAACCAAAGGCCCTAGCCCCAGAGGACTTCAATATACCCTTGGAACCTCTAGCAACCCCTCATCGGCTGAATGGAGCTGTCGCAAGGCGCGGAAGAAACCAGAAGCTCTTTCAAGTAGTCAGGGCCGAGTCCGTGCAGGGCTTTGAAGGTCAAAGACCTACTTTAAAGGTGATCCGCCACTGTATAGGCAGCCAGTGCAGATCGCGCAGCACAGGTGATATGTGTCCTTCTCGTCACCCCGTCATCAACCTTGCAGCAGCGTTCTGCACTAGCTGCAAGCGCGATATCAACCCCAGGAAGCCCCAAGTAAAGGGAGTGTACAGCTAGCGCGAAGATGTCACGAAGGCATGGACCAACACGGGTAAATCGCTGGACGGAACAAGGTGTTTCCACCTGGCAATATTCCTAAGATGGTAAAATGCAGACTTAACGACTGCTGACACCTGATGACGAAGGGTCAGCCGTCGTCAAGTACCACACCAGGTTACGCACCCATTCAGAGGAAAAGATCAGATCCACCCCAGCAGACGCCAGAGGGTTGACCAGACCCCAACCCACCTGTCCCACGTCCCGGATCCACGACTCAAGACCTCAGTCTTACCGCGCTCAACTTAACCAGCTTACATTCATCCAGTCCTGGATTTCAGCGAGGCAGCTATTAAATACCGAGAGCACTAACCTGGTCGGGGCAAAGACAGGTAGAGCTGGGTATCATCAGCATAGCAGTGAAACCTCAGCCCATACCTTCTACAATGTTCCAGGGGCAGCATACACCTGCAAACAACATGGGGAAAGCACCTAACCCTGGGGACACCACAATGCAGAGGGAAAGGGTCAGAGGAAAAATCCCCACACAACCTCTCATGCTCTCCCAGATAAAAGATGAAAACCATCTGAGCACTGTACAAGACAGACCGCAGATGGACTCCAGGCATTCGAGCAAGACCCCATGGTCTACAGTGTCAAAAGCTGAAGAGAGATCCAGGAGGACCAAGATGGAACGGTTCCTCTGATCTGTCGCCATCAGGAGATCATTGAGCACCTGAACCAGAGCAGTCTCGGTACTATGCCTCTTACGAAACCAGACTGGAGAGGTTAATAGATATTGTGGATGGTCAAATGGTCCTCCAGCTGGTTTGCCACTACCTTCTCAATAACCTTCCCAATAAAGGGAAGGTTTGAGATCGATCTGTAGTTGGAAAAACATCTGGGTCCAAAGAAGCCTTCTTCAAAGGGAGTCACCACTGCTTCCTTTAGGAGCTAGGAAACTCACCCAATTCTAGGAGCACCAGATAATTTGAACCAGAAACGGCCAACGATCTCAATACAACCCAAAATTAGGGAGGTAGGGGCTGGATCTAAACTACAGCATGTAGGCTAATCCCCTGATGATCCGCATAATATCACTGAACGCCGACAGGTCAAAGGAACACCAGGAGACAGAGGGTTTCACGGCCAAACACCAACCAAAAGCTTCCCCTTTAGAGTGTGTTGGATGGATCTCGGATCTGATGTCGGCAACCTTATTTGCAAAGAATTGAGCGATCTCATCACACTCCTTCTGTGAAAAGCTCGATGGAGCTGGAGACAGGCTGGGTTGCACAGCCTGTCCACAGTTCTGAAGATCTGAGCCAGTCAATTCTGAGCGACAGAGATCTCCCTGGACAGGAATTCTGCCTTCTTATGGGAGATCTCTGATTGGTAGAGCTGATAATGCTCCTCCAAACTAAGGCGGTCGGCATCCAGAGCAGATTTCCTCCAACGACGCTCTAACCGCCGGCCCACATCGTGCAACTCCCTCAAGGACCCATCAAACCATGGGGCCCGGGAGGGCTTAAAAGAGAGGGACGAACATGGACAGGAGCACTGGCGCCCAGGGCCAAGAAATGGCCTGATTATAAGCCAAGACCATGGCCTCTGGAACCATGCTGGCAGTCGGAAACTCTAAGAGGGACAACACCGCCATCAGGTCTTCAGGGCACACATCCCGTAATGGGCGTATCGAACCATCTCCACAGGGGCAGACCTACTGAAGGGGAGCAAAAGTTGAAGCTCACGTGTAATGGCGTAAGTGCGGTAAACTCCAACATAGAAATGTCGATAGGGAGAAGGGAAGGAAGGGGTAACTGGAGAAAGTGACAGAGGCAAGAAGGACAGGGATGGGGCAAAAGACAAAAATACTCCTTAGTAATTGTGTTTCTTCTAATGGAGTCTTGCTGTATTCTGACAATCTGCAGTTAGCCCCAGCCTTTAAACTGCCCCGGAGAGTAGAGGGTTAATTTTCTATGCAGTGCATAGAACGTTGAGCTCCAGCTCGGTTGAGGTCTCTGTCTGCAGCACTTTGAAACCCAGCCGTCAGATTCTTATGAGCAAACACTCACCAACTATGTGGAAATTGTAAAATTTTTTAACTAGCCAACTGGCAAACAAAAGTTTTGGATTCCTAAAGGAAGACTCAAGTCAGGAATCCCAAAACCTATCCAAAATAAAGATTATAATATAAGCACCCAAGTAAAAAGGAGGATGTGCTGAAGACACCCCTGGGTACAACACTGCACCTGCCCAACACTTCCCAAAAACAGGTTTTGAGAGGGAGGCAGGAGGGAATAGAATACAGCAAGACTCCATTAGAAGAAACACAATCACTAAGGTGAGTATTTTTTTCTTCAAACAACATGAAGTCTTGCTGTATTCTGACAATCTGCAGACTACCAAGCAGTACCTCCATGGAGGAGGGACAGAACCTACTTGGGAATAGGCTCTAAGTACTGCTGTGTTAAACTGAGCATCACTCCTAGCCTGGATATCCAGAGAGTAATGCTTGGTAAAGGTATGGACTGTTTTCCAGGTGGCTGCTTGACAATTTCTAACAGAGGGATATCCCTGGCAGCAGCCAGCTGTACCTCTTGTGGAATGAGCCCTCAGGCCAGAGGGTGAATTTTTCCCAGTTTCTCATAGCAGAATTGTATACAAGAAACGATCCACCTGGCAATAGTTCTTTTGGTGGCAGGTTTGCCCTTTCCCACTTCCCCATAAGTGAGGAACAACTGAGGGAATCAAACCTGTGACCCTTGGTACACTTATGTAGTAGCTAAGGGCTCTTTAACATCTAAACTGTATAGCCTCTCTCCCCTGAGGAAGAATGATCAGTGAAGAAAACAGGGAGAGACATGGACTGATTCAAATGGAAGTCTGAAATCACTTTGGGCAAGAACCTCCTATTGGTTCTAGGACCACTTTATCTCTATGGAAGGAGATAAAATCAGGTTCCACTGACAGAGCTTGCAATTCACTGATACGCCTGGCAGAGATAATGGCTACCAAAACACAGTTTTCTAAGTCAAGTACTTGAGCTCTGCTGAGGACATAGGCTCAAATGGGGTTGCATAAATTGCACAATGCAAACATTTAAGTCCCAGGCAGCGGCAGGATCCCTAAAGGGAGGATTGGTATGAAGCAATCCCTTGAAAAACAGAATATAGGTGAGACGACAGTGAGGAAGGCTTTCCCACTGACAGAAAAGCAGAAACAGCTGACAAGTGTACCTTCAGAGTAGCTGGTCTGAGGCCTCAGACCATTAAGATAGACCATATAATCCAGAACTGTAGGCAAATCAGCAGTGTGTGAGGATATATGCTTCTTGGAACACCAAATACTGAATCTTTTCCATTTGGAGTCATAAGCCTTTCTGGTGGCAGGCTTTCGAGAGGCTTGAGAATATCCAGAACCCTTGGGACAGATGCAAATCTGCATACTCTAGCACTTCAAGAGCCATGCCTTGAGATTGAGGGACCAGAGTTGGGGTACCAAATCCCCCTGAGAGGAGGTTAACAGGTTGTAATTCCTGGGAAGAGACAGGGAAGATGACCTGCTAAGGACAGTAAGAGGGCATACCAGGGCTGCCTGGCCCAATCTGGAGCAATCAGAATCACTTTGCAGGGTTGTGACCTCACTTTGACCAGAACCTGAACAGCAGAGGAAGGGAGGAAGGCATAGAGAAAACCCTTCCCAGTTCAACATCAGAGCATCCAGAGGGACTGAGCCCAAGACTGGGGGTCTGCAACAAAACAAGGAAGTTGGTGATTTTCTGGGCTGCAAAGAGATGCATCTCTGGAGTGCACCATCTTGAGAAAATCACTTTAACACCAGAGGGTCCGGGACCATTCGTGATGGCCCTGGGAGATCACTCAGTGCATCTGCTAGCACATTGTCCTTCCCTGGAAGGTGGACTGCTATCAGAGAGGTCTGCAGGAATAAGCCAGGGACCACAATTTCATGGCTTCCGTGCACAAGGCCGTGGACTGAGTGCCTTCCTGTTTGTTGATGTGCCACATGGTGGTGGTGTTGTCTGTTCTGACCTGAACCACCTTGTTCTGCACTGACAGAGAAAGCTTGCAGGGCCAGAAAAACTGCCCTGAGTTCCAGGAGATTGATATGAAGAAGGTACCTGAGGGACCACAGTCGTTGGGATGTGAGAGCCCCAGATGGGCTCCCCACCCCAAAAGGAAGCATCCGTGAGTAAGGACAACTGAATAAGACTGAGTAACAAATGGGACCCCTTGCTTTAAATTGTCCTGATCCTGCCACCATTGAAGAGCTTGGATCAGTGTCCGAGTCACTGAATCAGTTTGGTAATGGGGATCCTTTCTTTGGGACCAAAAGGCCCTCAGATGGAACTAAATGTCCCTCATCTGAATTTGCCCTTGGACCACCGCTGCAGAAGCTGCCATGTGGTCCAAGAGTTGAAGGAAATGCCTTGCTGGTCGGGACACCTGAAGGCTGAAGGAAGAAGCCAGTTCTATAAGAACTCTTGCCATTTCAGGGAAGAAAGGCTCTTGCTTTGACAGTATCTAGCTCTGCCCCTATAAAGGTAAGAAGCTGCAAGAACTGTTCGAGAACTGACTTGGGAGGTTGAGAATAAATCCTAGGAAGTGAGCACTTGCTGGGTCACTTGCAGGTCTGACTGATTTGGTCTGGAGACTGACCCACTAGAAGCCAGCCGTCCAGATATGGAAAATGGAAATCTTTTGCCTTCTTAAAAGGCAACTACTACTGCCAGGCACTTGTGAAAACCCTTGAGCTGATGTTAAGCCAAAGGGCATTGCTTGAACTGATAATGGCCTGAGGGCAACTTGAACCTGAGGTACTTTCTGTGGGAGCACCTGATAGAGATGTGAAAGTAGGCATCTTTGAGATCCAGGAGGCTAGCCAGTCCCCTGGCCTTAGAGAGGGAAGAATTATTCCCAGAGTCACCATCTTGAACCTTGGTTTTAAAAGATGTTTGTTCAGGTATCTTAGATCTAGAATGAGTCGCCACTCCCATCTTTTTGGGGGATGAAGTACCTAGAGTACAGACCTTTGCTCCGGTGTAGGGTAGGAACTCTCTCTATGGCTGTTAAGGCCAGAAGAGATGAAACCTCTGCCTCTAGGGCAAGGGTTTCGAGAGACCTGCAGGTGGAAAGATCTGGCTCTCATCTTTGGAAATTTTTGAAGCTCAGAACAGTCCCTGGCTTACTACTTCCAGGACCCACTTGTCTGAAGTAACAGACATCCAGTCCTGGACGTAAGTAAGCCAGCCTGCCCCTACAGGATAGAAAGGACCCGGCAGACCCATCAGGGTGTCTGCTTGGCAGGGGCCCTTAGGCTGAGGTAGATGCAGCCCTGCTCATCCCCCTTCTGTCTCTCCATCTGAAGAACCCCTCTGTGAAAAGGGAAAATAGGCCTGTGCTTGGTAGAAAGGCCTATGAAAAGGCCTGCCCTCAGATTGCTGCCTTTGAGGAGTTGCCTGCCTCTTCTTGGCCTGAGCACCCTATAAGTGGTCCCAGTACGCATCCATTTTCTTCATGTAATTCTCTGTCTGCTCTCCAAACAGAGAATTACCCACTACAGGGAAATCCATGGCCTTACTCTGGGTATCCTGTGAGAGGCTAGTACATCTGAGCCAAGCCATCCTCCCAACAGCCACAGATGTAGCCATGACTCTTGATGACACATCACTGGAGTCCACAGCAGCATGAAATTGTACCTTTGATGCCTCAATCCCAACAGCAGCCACCTCCTCCAGCTCCTTGGCCAGCTGGGGAGGCCTGTTTAGCCAGTGCCAGTACAGTGTCCCACCTGGACTTCTGGTACCTGGCTGTATAGGCCATATAGTTAGCCTGCCTGAGTCCCAAGGAGGATGCCATGTATTGTTTCTTAGCTATGGCATCCATCTTCCTGGAGTCTTTGTCTGGGGGTGTGAAGCCAAGGGAATACTTGCCTTGTCACAGACTGCAGCCTGCACTACCCCAACATGACTGCATTGCTGGTATAAAAAGTCCATAACCGAGCCTGATAAGGTGCACCTCTTGTCCATCCTTCTGTCAACAGGGGTACAGAATTAGGAGACTTCAGGATTTTTTGTGTCTGCTTCCCAAAGGACTTATGAAGGGAATAGACAGTCCCTGGACTCTGGGATGTCCATCATTTCAACAAAATCAGGCTTCTCCTGATCCTCCACAGCCTCCTCCATAGGAAGCTGGAGGGTTTCAGCCACTTTTCTGTAAAACAGATAGTGGGTGGGGACTCAGAGATCCTAGGAGGGGAACACCAGAAGGTCTGTCTGGGAGATGTCCGGTTCCTCAGGCACATCCAGACTTTCACCGCCATCTTCAAAATCCCCATTCTCCTCAAACTCTGGTTCATAAAATTCTTCAGGGTATAACTTGAACGGGGAACTGACCGAATCGAACCCCTGCCAAAGGCGCCGGATCGGTCAGATTCGGGAGGTGTATTCTAACAATCTAAATCGCCTGATATTTCCTCGGCGGTCGGAACATGAACCTCTGGATCTGAACCGTCGATTTTCTTTATGCTTTTTGTAGGAACCGATCCTCAGGATCGCTCTCCTTCTGTCTCAAGAAGTATCGCCTAGTCAGAGGGCACTCCTTCTGGTTCGGTCGGAACCGAACTGGGCTGGCCATCCGGTCAGTGGATCTCGGCTTCCTTTTCCCCAAGTCTAATCTTTTTTCCAGGGTAGACTTAGGAAAGTTTTTACATATTTGGCAGTCTGTATGAGGTGGTCAAATCCCAGACAATAAACACAGGTGGTGTGGGATCGGCCTTAGCAAAGACCTCCCCACACTCACTGCAGTGTTGAAACCCAGTGGGCCCGGGTTTATTTCTTGGGTTTTCAGACATAGCCAACCTAACCAAACTTACCCTTTTTTCAGCAACCACCAGGCAAGACTTTATGGGTCCCTAACCGCAGTTACGGTATTGGAAAACAAAACGTTGAAACACATTTTTTTTAGAACAGATAAGGACCGTAACCACACATAATAAAGAACACAAGAATTAATATAAAGGATCGGTACAGCCAACCGATCGAAATACAAGTTTACAATTTCCACAATAATCAGAGAAACTATCTAAGTACTCACGGTACTGCAGACAGAGCCTGAACCGACAATGCGGAATTAAATTCAGAATGAAACTGACATCTTTAACCGACTTTGAACCGAAAGCAGAAGGAGAAATCTCCGGAGCGACTGTTCAGTGAGTATGAGTAAAGAATCTATGACGTGTTGGGTTTCAGAAGGTGCACAGAGACCTCAACTGAGCTTGAGCTCAACGCTCTATACACTCGTAGAAAATTAACCTCTACTCTCTGGGGCAGTTTAAAGGCTGGGGCTAACTGCAGATTGTCAGAATACAGCAAGACTTCATGTTGTTTGAAGGAGTAAGGCTATCAGGAAATGGAGGGTAATGAGTACCAATGCCCATAGTCTGGGCAACAACGCCCTGAACTGGTGGCCTTGATGGAAGAGGGATGCCTGGATATCGCAGAAGTCACAGAAACATGGTACACAGAGAACCATGACTGGGATGTTAACATACCAGGGTACATAACCTACAGGAGAGACAAGAAGGGAGAAGAGTAGGAGGAGTAGCTCTCTATGTAAAGGAAGGGATGAAAGCAACTGAACAAATGAGTAAACAAGGAAGAGGAGGCACTGTGGGTCACCTTGAGACTGGAAATGGCACCACAATCCGTACAGGGTTAGTATAGACCCCATGTCAGGGGAGGGAATGGACAAGGATACGATAGAAGGCATTCTTAGGATGGCAGAGAAAGGGAGATACTGTTGATGGGAGACCTGAATATGCCAGATGTTAACTGGAGCATTTGCTGCAGCCACATCCAAGTAGGGCCATACCGATGCCCTACAAGTGGCATGCCTCAGACAGCTAGTTTCGAACCCACTCATGAGGGAGCAATCTTAGACCTCATACTCTCAAATGGGGACAGTGAGAGAATCTCAGATCTAGAAGTGGGTTGCCATCTGGGAATAAGTGACCATCAAACAGTGTGGTTCACGTTAAACTCAGCTACAGAGTCAAGCCATACAAAAAGTAAGGGTACTGGACTTTGGCAAGATGGGAGAGTGCATCAGAAAAGCACTCAGCAAACCAGCTAGAAGGAGGGGTGGAGCGACAATGGGGAATCATCAAACTGCCATCACAGAGGCAACAACCCTTTGTGTGAAGCAAATAAATCAAACCGAAAGAAAAAGCCACTATGGTTCTCAAAAGAGGTGGCAGGGAAAGTCAGGAGAAAAATAGCATTCAGAAAGTATAAGGAAACACAGAAGGAGCAGGACAGAGAGCTGTACCAGTTAAGGCAGAAGAAAGCAGGGAGGAAGTCAGAATAGCAAAGGCCCAAACTGAGGAAAAGATAGCCAACTCTGTTAGGAAGGGGATAAAACCTTTCCATAGTTACACCAGGGAGCGAGAAAGACAAAGGAGGGGTAGTGAGGCTGAATAGAATGAACGGTGGGTGGGAAGAGGGGACAGTGAAAAGCAGGATACTGAACGAATATTTCTGCTCAGAATTCACAAAAGAGGAGAGGAGGATCCAAATCCAATTAACAGAAGCACTCTTGATGGGGTCGATCCAGTCCTTTCACAGAAGAAAGGGTTCTGAAAGAACTAGTAAAATTGAAGGTGGACAAAGCAATGGGGCCAGATGGAATTCACCCAGAATTCTAAAAGAATTAAGGGGAGAACTAGTGAAACCACTGACTACCCTTTTAACAAATCATGGAGGATGGTGTGGTACCGACCACTGGAGGCAGATGTGATTCCCTTCACAAAAAGTGGGACCAAGACAGAGGCAGGAAACTGCAGACCTGTCAGTTTGACTTCTGTGGTAGGGAAAGTGATGTAATCACTTCTGAAGCAAAGAACTGTTGAGTATCTAGAGGCCAGTGGGGCACAGGACCCAAGGCAGCATGGGTTCACAGCGGAAGGTCATGTCAGATGAATCCAACCAATTTCTTTGATTGGGTGACCAAGGTAGTAGACCAGGGAGGGGCTGTGGACATGGCCTACCTAGACTTTAGCAAGGCATGACACAGTCCCACACAAAGATTAATAGTCAGATTAACCAGCCTGGGAATGGGTCCCAGGGTGGTAGCCTGGGTAAAACATTGGCTGGACAACAGGACACAGAAGGTAATTGTAAATGGAGTCCACTCAGAAGAAAGAGGGGTTACTAGGGGGTACTGCAGGGTCCAGTCCTTTTATTGTCTTTTATAAGTGACATTGCAGAGGGACTGGAAGAAAAGTATGCCTCTTTGCAGATGACACAAAGACCTGCAACAGGGTTGATACACAAGGAGGTGTGGAAAGGATGGGAAGGACTTGACAAGGTTGGAGGAATGGTCGGAAGTATGGCAGCTACGATTCAATGCAAAGAAGTGCAAAATAATGCACCTGGGAAACAAAACCCAGGGAAGATTACACAATTTGGGGAGGGAGTAACAACAACAAAAAGGAAAGGGACCTGGGGTAATCATATCAGATGATCTTAAGATTAACAAGCAATGTGAGAAGGCAGTAAGGAGGGTGAGGGTATACTGGGATGCACTGGGAGAGGCATCACCAGCAGAAAAAGGAAAATTACATACCTACCGTAATTCTTGGTCTTCCATTCATTACTGCTTGGTGTCAGCCGGGCGGCACCCACCATGGGAGGTTTTTGTTTTTTGGGGTTGGCACGCCAGGCCACCCCCGAGAGTGAGGCAACGCGGATGCACGAGGGCAACTGTTAGGTGCCGCAGACTCCTCCCTCCATCTCAGTTCTGTTAGCCAGAGAGAGGCAAAAAAGGGTAAGAAAAAGGGAGTGAGGCAAGAGAGCTGAGGAACAGAAAAAGGAAAGGATATAAACTGAAAAGGATAAGACAGGACAGAGGAAGAGCAAAGGGTCCCTAGCCTAAGGGTCACAGGCTTCGGTCCTGGGGCGGCTCCAAAGGAGGAAGAGGAAGGAGGAAATAGGAAGAAAGAGAGAAAGGAAGGCAAAAAAGGGAATGGTGAGAGGGGAGAGGTCCTGCTAAGGGGATTGGTTTGCAGGTTTGTAAGCTCGGAACCAAAACAAGGGAGCAAGGATCCCATATAGGGAGTTTGAAAGTAAAAGTGTTTCGCCAAACCAGTTGAACAGATTAGACACCAAGGGCAGATTTTCTACACCCTCGTCATCCCTAACCCCCAAATCCTAGAGGACAGCTCACAGACTGTGAAGGCAGAAAATTATTCTGACGGAGCGCCCAACAGGAGGGGAAAGAAAACCCACTCAAGACCTTGTTAAGTACGAACACCAGAATGTGTAAGTGGATAGAGTTAGGCAGAAGCAATTAGAGGGCACATTTTTATGTGGAATAGAGCAGGAACTCAATCGGACTCCTAAGGCAAGCAAAGATTCCAACTCAGGGCGAATGCTGGAACAGTTCCAAGAATAGTTGAAACTGATACAAGGAGGTCTGAGCTCTGCCCGAGGGCCCCTAGAGGAAGGGACTGAACCAAAGGAAGAGTCTCTCAAAACTGTGAAGTGAACAGTATGGCTTGAGAAAAACCAAGCGCTCTAAGGGGATCAGAAAGAGTTCCTCAGGAAACAGAAATTAGTTGTACGCCTACCCTCAGGGGAAAAAAAAAAAGAAAGAAAAGGGTCCGCCCAGAGGAACGGAAAGTCATTTTTCTTGGCAAAGGACAGAAGAAAAGGTGGGGGGATGAGCAGGGAGGGAGACGTCAAGAAGGAGGCCCTTGAGGGAAGGTGAGGGGTATCAGTAATGAATGTGAAGATGCAAGAGAAGATCAAGAATTACAGTAGGAATGTAATTTTCCCATCTTCTCTTGTCAATCTTCACGATTCATTACTGCTTGGTGAGTACCAAGCCCCTGCCCTGAGGGGAGGGAGAAACAGAGCATCCCTGAGGGAACAAGACCTCAGCCCTCTGTTGGTGACAAACAGAAGGAGAGACCCACGGCCGATTGAAGAAGAGCCTAAGGATGGGAGGAACTAGGAGGTGTCCCGAAGATGGGGACGGAGAAAGCCCTGTAAAGCCTCCTAGCCCTGGAGGAGAACAGACGGTCCCTTGAAGGCAGAGGTATCACCCTACGCTGGGCCAGGGTGACAATCATGACGGTTACCACCATCCGCCTAATACAGATTGTTGTCCCTGCAAGCCACCTCATTGAGGCCATAAGATGCCCTTGCTTGGTGTCTTGCAGGTCCGGCCTATAGCAGAGAGGCAATGGCTTGTCTGGATTAGTCCAGAATCAGGCACTGATGCTAGAAGCTGGGATAGCATCGACCATAAATGCCTGTTGTGATGCAATGCACAGCATCGCCAAGAAGAAGAACATCTTCTCCCCACCAGTCAAATTGTAGGGAATCTGAATCTGGTGGGCGGTCGTGCGCCAGCAGAAGCAGCTCTGAGGAGTTTCTAGGAATGCCAATCCCGAAGGCGGGTGGGAAGAGAACCTAGAGACCTCAATGGGGCACAATACCTTCTCCTGCAGTCTGCAGCTGGAACAGGTACACGCTGGCGACTGCCAGGAACGGATAGACGCCTCCTGGAAGGAATAGGCCAGGAAGGCACCACCAAATGCTGGGCACTGAATTCACTGAGGAACCGCGTGTTCTCCGCTCAGTATGGTCTTGTCTAACAAAGAATATAGCGAAGATCCTCACCATCCTCAAAAGGAATCACTGATATTCAGTGAAATCAGCTCGAAGAGAGAAGAGCAGGGGCTCCTCTGTCTGAGGAGGAGACTAGGATGATGGGGAGCTTGAATGTCCAGAAGACTCCTGCGGCAGTGTGGATAGGCGAAACACCTGCTCATGCATACATCTAATGTATGAGGGGAAGGTCGCCCAATGGCTCTGAACGCTTCCAGGATAACAGGCCCGTGAGGGACCGATATGTCCTGGAGAGAGGGGGGTGGCTGCAGAGGAATGGGAGAGGGGCACCTATGACGAGGCAACTGTCCTCTGCTGAGGCTCTGAAATCCAGAAAACGGAGCTCAGGCTGGCAGGGTCCCGGACAGCAAACCTGGTCGCAGAACGGAACCCTGAAGATGCAAAGCCTGGAAGAGCCTAGTAGGGGATCCTCCCTGTGATGAACCTGAGGCTGCATGGGTCCAGAAGGGCAGCCCACAGCAACGCCATCAGAGGGGTCCCTGGAGCCCCAGAGGGAAAGACGGGCCCAGTGCCGGCCACTACCTGCAGGCAGGTGAAGACCGAGGTGCCTCATCCCGGCCTCAACCCCCGGACTTGAACGCCTCCCTCCTCGACCCCAGCGACAACCCACACCGAGCAGATGCAGCACCACCAGGATCGGCAGCCACCGCAACCCCTCAGGAGGATGAGCCTCTCCCATGCCATCCCTCAAGGGACCCCAGGCCACCCCCAGCCTGGGAGGCCTCAGAAGAGGACAGCAGAGGAGACTGAGGAATAGGCTGGGCCACTAGCACCTTGTCTCACTGGAGACCCAAATTCAAAGAGTAAGGGTGCCAGGATGGGTCCACATTAGAATCTCCCTCCTCTGAGGAGGAAGGGACAGCGGACCTCAATGCGGCCACCCCAGGGGTCTACAGAGAAATGGCGCCTTGACGATGCTGGTGCCACCTACAGCACCGGACGGCTTCGCGCCACAGATACACCACAACCGGCCCTGACTCACCAATGGCACCAGTCAGACCCCCCCACACCGCCCTCAGCACCAGGACCTGACACGCGCTGCTAGAAGAATCGACCAGGCACATGGCGCCAAGAGCCAAAATGGCACCCCCCCGATCACTGGCGCCGAAGGCGTGTCGAGGGTCCACCGTGCCGGACCCAACAGATCTGGGCCTCGACACTGGGGGAGCCTGCACCTGAAGAGATGACTGCCGCGGGCGGTGTCTCCACCGCTGCCCTGTGGGACTGCAGCGCTCCCCAGACATCGAAAGAGGCCTCCTCGGCAAGACCAGAAGATAAGGAGGCCTCCTCTCTCCAGGCTGTATGGGCCTGGGAGGACGAGAGAAAGGGTCTAAAGATCTTACCTTGACTGGGAAGCCCTGGAGTGACGCCATCCCCGAAAGTCAGCGGAGCCTTGCGATCTTTAATCGTGGACTTCTAGGATGCAACTGTCCATCGAGAAACAGGCGTCACGAATCCATATCATGGTTGGTCCCAGGCAGCGAAGACAAACATCATGCCGGTCCGTAATGGAAAATGCCGCCACAGGAGCACCAATGCATAGGGCGCTGCCCGCTTCGATTCACGCTTTGCTCTCGAACCAGACATGATAAGAAAACAATATAAAATACAGCAAAAGCTCCCTGTGCCTTGAAAAGAAAGGAACAATCTTACCAAAATCAACTGCATCGGAAAGAACTACTCAGAGGGAGTTGCAAAACAGGCCTCAGGCGCAGATGAAAAACTTCACGCATAGCAGGTGCAACCTTGTGGGGGAGAAACAGAACTGAGATGGAAGGAGTCTGCAGCACCTAATGGCCGCCCTCAAAGACAATACTCTAAGTGTACCCATTGGTGCCGACGAAAACAAAATCTCCCGTGGCGGGTGCGTGCCTCCGGCTGACAATCAAGCAGTAATGAATAGTGAAGATTGGACAGGGAAGATCAGGAAGTTGTTATCCCTCTGTGCAGACAGTTGGTGAGACCCCATCTGGAGTACTGCGTCCAGTTCTGGAGACCCCATCTCCACAAGGATGTAGACAGGATAGAGGCAGTTCAGAGGAGGGCAACTAAAATGGTGCAGGGTCTGCAAGAGAAGCCATACGAGGACAGACTAAAGGAGCTTAATATGTATACCCTTGAAGAAAGGGGGAGAGATACATGATAGAAACTTTTTAAGTACCTCAGTGGATTCAAAGTCAAAGAGGTAGCACCTTTCAGAAAACAGGCGTTCAAGAATGAGGGACACAATTTAAAAATAGAGGGGGTTCTGGGGCAATGTGAGGAAGTATTTTCACAGAGAGGGTAGTGGATGCATGGAACAGCCTTCCTGAGGAGGTTGTGGGGTCTAAAACTGGGAGATTTCAAGAATGCATGGGACAGACATAAGGCAATTCTTGTGGGGGTAGGAAGAAATAGGCTGTTGGTTAACTAGGATCTGCAGCTTATCCTGTAGGTAGGAAATGGGCAGACTATGGGCCAGCGGTCCTTATCGCCAAAGTCTATGTTTCTATGAGTATATGGCAACAGGAGGTCTTTTATGCAGTCCGGATCTAACACATGCAGGTCCTTGAAAACCATCCATTATTGAAGTTGATGCACCATCTAACAGGTAGCAAAGTGCAGTGTGTGCAGCAGTAGTGTGATATGATCAAAATATTACCCGATATCAGACAGGCTGCCATGTTCTACACTAGCTGGAGACAATACATCAAACCTTCTAAAAGCCTGAGACAGAGCATTATGGTAGTCTAGACACAATGTAACAAATGCATGGACTATTCAACAGGTCATCATACTGAATAAAGGGCTTTACCTGAATGATATTCCTCAAATGAAAAACCTACAGTTGACACATGGTGTTCTAAGGTCAATCTGTTGTCAACTGTGACTCAGGTTGCTGGCCACTGGCGCAGCAGTAGTCCTACCACCTGCAGTGCTGGCATCCTGCGTTCGGTAGCCAGCCCAGGAGTCGAGTCAGCCAGGGGAGGTTAGCAGAGTGTCCGATGGGCACTCTCCACCAAAAGGGGTGTCCACCATGGTCCAATGCGAGTGCCTCAAGCCAGGACAACACTGAGACAGATTGGGCGTATGTGGACATCTGCAGCATGCGTTTGGGTGCATGTGCATGCTGCGATTACATCATTGTAATCCATGGTCAACGAGCTGGAAGTTAAAAAACAAAAAAACACTTGTCAGATACACCATGGCTGCATAATGAAGTTTGTGAAGACAACGGGCAGACTAAGATGGCCCCTGTGGTCCTTACCTAGTGTCAAATTGTATGTTTATGAGGGTAATGTAGTCAGTTGCTTTGGAAAATATGGAATGTTAATACACCAAGAGCTATCTTTTCTGTGTCATATTGCCAATTCTGATGGTAAATTCTGTTTAAATTACACCAAGACTAGATGTAATTAAATATATTGTTACAAAACAAGGGCACTTAACATCACCTGCTGAAAGCCAGGAGATTAGCTAGGGATAAATAATGGTGTGCTAAAGACTCATATTTAGTCCACTGTGTGATCCTAACACTGTACTGCTAGGTGCAAGATCTTAAGGAGCTATTAATCACACCTGGGCATCTGGAACAATGGCAAACATTAAAAGAAATTAACATGCTCATATATTGCAGAGAACACTAGCACCGCTATGAAATCCCTTCTCTGCACTTACTGCCCCTTGACAAATTACCTAGGACTTGTATGATTGAAGCCTCCCAACCCCACCACCTACAACCAAGTATACACTACCACTGCAATGATGCTGGACCACATAACTGAAACATAGAAAGGTGACAGCAGAAGGTGACTAGGGGTCCATCTAGTATACCCAGTTTTGTTTCTGTGGCATTTGCTGAAAGAGCAGCTGACATCAGCAAAACAGTGCATTTTCTTGCCCTCCGTGGGCTAACAGCACCCTGGCTGGATCATTTCAGTGATGTCTTGTGCTTTTCTTGGGTGCAAGAAGGGTGGGGTGGCTATAGGAGTATGGAGGCAACCAAGTGAAGCAACAAATTATAAAAGCAGGTGCTGCAGAGCTAAATATTCAGTCCCTAATAAGTACAGCACACCTGTCACCCTCCCATGCTGCAGACATGGTTTAAAAGTAATTATAAAAGGATCTCAAAGTACTGCAATATGATTGGCTGTTATACCCCAGCAGCCTTAAATTAATCCCCATTACAATGTCATGTACAGCCTGATCACAATGGCATATTCTTCCTGTCAATACTCCATCTTACATACTAACACACATACTAAAATGCCAGCAGAATAGGCCTAACGGTCTCTCTCTCTCTCTCTCTCTCTCTCTCTCTCTCTCTCTCTCGAGTCTGCTCGATTTTCAGCACCCACACAGAGGGCCGATTTGGTGTCCCCCCCAGGTTATACCATCCCCAGTCCCAGATGTTCCACCTGTATTGGGCCTGGTCAGATTTACCCTCCGCTGTACCTGTCCCATCCCTCTTAAACCCATCCACAGTCTCCACCTCTACCAGCTCCCTGGGCAGTGCATCTTGTAGCACTGTTTAAGCAAGGAAAGTATGGTATTAATTTCAAAACAGATTTAGGAATTTTATTGACGGTTCAATGACATTTAGGAGCACTAAAATATCTAAATGTCAAACATATTAAATTAAAAAATGTGACCATCCCATGTACAATATTTGATGTTTATGGCTTGTGTTGCCACATGGTGCAAACAGACAACCTCACAGAATTAGTTATTAAAAAGGGCTTGAATTATGAATAAATATATTTATACATATACACACTTTAAATTAGGAATTTTGTAGGCTAAATACTATGGTATCCAAGACTATTATTGTAAATAATGGCAATCTACCCCTGCAGTGTGTATGTCTGAATTATTTATTTATTTTTAAAACTCTGGACTTTTTATGCTTTGTCTCTGAGGACAAAGCAGAGAATCAAAATTAATTCCATCCATCCATCCTCTCTCTCTCCATCCATCTATAGCTGTCTGCCTATCTATCCACCTCCTCTTTTCTGCCAAACATTCTACAGATTTCGTTAAAGTTCACTTCTGCAACAAACAAACCAAAAACTTGTTATTTCATGCTTTTTGTCAGCATTGTACTACCGATGAACTGAACAATATGGTGATAACAGAATGAAAAGCGACATTTTTAAAATGTTGCTGTTAGCATTTTACAGGTAACATTTTTTAATGGGTTATAATTATTCTTTCGAACAGGTCACATTAAATACAGAATACCAAGAGCGCTTGTTCATCATAGGTATGTACTTCCTGTCCCCATTGTTCTTATAATCAAAACTACGTTAGAATTTATGGACTGGTATACATTTAAAACCACACTTCAAATACTTGCAGCCATATGAAATGAATTTTATTTCTAGAGCATCCATATTCATGACTGTTTATACATATAGACAAACACACATCAGTTGTGTGTTGTGTGCTATATATACACTTTATTATCGACACATCGTATCCTTTGTGAAACACAATAAAAATATCCAGATGCCATAGCCTTTCAGCTGGATTGAGATACATTTATGATTGATATATAGGTGTTATTTGTGAATCGTAATATATTGCATCAGGCATGCATTGCATAAATATGAAAATTACATACCTACCATAATTCTTGATCTTCTCTTGTATCTTCACCATTCATTACTGCTTGGGTTAGTGCGGGCCTTGCACCCTTCTGGAGATTTTTTTTTTTTTGGAGTCAGCTTCAACGGCGCTGCCCTCGGCGCGACGTACTGCGAATCATGCGTGAGGCGGCCATTAGGTGCCGCAGACTCCTCCTCTATCTCAGTTCTGGTAGCGGAGGCGAAATAAAGGGTAAGAAAAGGAAAGTGAGGCAAGAGAGCCAAGGGACAGAAAAAGGAAAGGATACAAACTGAAAGAGGAATAAGCCGGTAGAGAATAGACAGAGGAGGAGAATTCCTACCCTAAGGGACCGAGGGCCTCCTTTCGAGGCGGCTCTGGGGAGGAACAGAGAGAGGAAAGAGAAAGTAGAAGAAGAAGAAGAAAAGAGGCATGTTGAGAGGGAGAACAGTGCCCATCGAGCATTGGTTGAGAGGCTTACAGGCTCGAGACTAACAAGGAAGCAAGAATCCCAGTTGCTAGGACTGAGGGGAGCTTCAACCGAACCACCTGAACAGATTCGAATGAGGGCAACATCTCTGAACTCTCAACATGCCAAGTCCCTACATCCCAGCTGAGGGCTCCTAGACTGCCCGGGCAGAACCTGTTCCGGTGAGAGCACCCACCAGGAAGGGACTAAGTCCCTTAGCACCTTGTTAAGTGCTAACACAGCAGTGTATGGGAAAGACTATGCCTTCAAGGCAGCTTTGTATGAAAGATAGAGGGAACTCAATCAGACTCCCTAAGCAAAGGCAAGCAGACGCTCAGAGCTGACAAGTTCAATCAGCAGCTAGAAGAGCTCAAACACAATACCTGCCAAGGGATTCTAAATTTTGCTGAGGCTGAGACAGAGCACGGCCTCTTAAGCTGTGAAACTGCATAACCTGAAGAAGGTATTTAGAAATCGCACCTAAGAGCGGTCAGAAAGAGTTCCCTCAGAATAAGAGAAAAGTACAACTGTGCTTGTTCCTCTTTACCTTGAGGAAAAAAGGAACCGTTCATTAAGAATGGGAACAGAAAACATTTTTTTTTTTTTTTTGCGCATGAAGGCCAAGGAAGGAAGAGGAGCGAGGCGGGAGGGAGGCATACAGAAGGAGGCCACTGAGAGGAAGGTGGGCGGGTATCAGTAATGAATGGTGAAGATACAAGAAGATCAAGAATTACGGTAGGTACATAATTTCATATCTTCCTTGTCAATCCTCACCATTCATTACTGCTGAGGTAATACTGAGCCCTCCCTTAGAAAAGGGGGGTGAACCCTGAGAGAACAAGACCCCAGCCTCCTGCTGGTGAGAAACAGAAGGGAAGACCTGGGCTAATCTAGAGAGAAGCCTATGGGAGAAGAGCTAGGAGGTGCCCTCAAGGACAGGGAGGCAGGAGAAAGCCCCTGCAGTAATCTCCTAGCTCTGGAGGAAAAGAGACAGGTCCCCGGAAAGCAGAGCGAATCACCCTACGCCGGGCCAGGGTGACAACCTGATAGGCGAAGCCATGCCGCCTGCCTAATGCAGATCGCTGTCTCAGAAGCCTGGAAGCCACCTCATTGGTGTCATAAGATGCCTTGCTTGGTGTCTTGCCAGCTCCAGGCCTATAGCAGAGAGGGCAATAGCTTGTCTGGTTTGCTCCGTATCAGGCATTGATGCTAAGATCTGACAGAGCATCGACCACAAATGCCTACTGTAGGCAGCGTGATGAGCCTGATGAGATGCAATGCAAGCCATCGCATGAGAGGAAGGAACACTCTTCACCCACCGGTCGGTGATTGAGGAATCAGAGTCTGGTGGACGGTGCGTAGCATCGGCGGTGCCGGAGGAGTCTCTAGGTATACCAAACCCGAGGCGGGTTGGGGAGAGTACCCAGGGATTCGAAGGGGCACAATACCGTCGTCGACAGTCTGCCGGGCTGGAGAAGGGCAGCTGGCGACTGCCAGGAACGGATAGACGCCTCCGGAGGGATAGGCCAGGAAGGTACCACCAGGTGCTGGGCACTGAATTCTCCAAGGAATTCAGCGTCTCCCATTCGGTATTGTCTCGCCCTAACGTGGGAGGTTGAAGATCCCTCACCATCCTCGAAGGAATCGCTGATATTCAGTGAAATCAACATCGGAGGAGACATGAGCAGAGGGTTCCTGTCCCTCAGAGGAGGGAGACGAGGATGATGGAGAGCTCAGTGTCCAGAAGATTCTTGCGGCAGTGGGGATAGGCGAAGACCCGCTCATTCATACACCTGACATATGAGGAAAGGCCGTCGCAGAACCTCTGAACTGCTCCCAGGATAACGGGCCCGTAGGACCGACCCATGGCCTGGAAGGCGGGGGTGGCTGCAGAAGAATGGGAGATGGGCACCTACGAAGAGGCAACTGTCCTCTGCTAGGGCTCTGAAATCGGAGAACGGAGCCCGAGCTGGCGGGATCCCGGACAACAGACCAGGTCGCAAAATGGAACCCTGGGATGCGAAACCTGGAAAAGCCCAGAAAGGATCCTCCCGTGACGAACCTGGGACTGCATGGATCCAGAGGGCAGCCCGCAGCAATGCCACTGGAGGACCCTGGGGTCCAAGAGGAAAGGCGGGCCCAGCGCCACGGCTCCTAGCCACCCCGAGGTGGCCAGCAGAGACCGTGACGACTGCACCCTGCCCCTCAACCCCTCGGACTCCGACAAGCCCTCCTCGACCCCAGCGTTCTCCCACCCAGAGTGGCTGCAACAGCACCAGGGAGGTAGCTGCCACGAGCCCCCAGGAGGGAGGCCCTCCCTCCGCCCCACTCCATCGCCCAGGAGGCCCTCAGGGAGGACAGCAGCGGGGACAGCGGAAGGAGGCCCGCTGGGCCGCCCTAGCACCACGTGCCACTGGGGACCCTGACTCCGAAGAGTCAGGTTGCCAGGGACGGGTCACGTCTGAGTCATCGGCCTCGAAGAGGAAGAGACCAGCTGGACCACAATACTAGCAGCCCGGGTCCCTGGTGAAGCGGCGCGAGTGCTAGGCGGCGCGCGGACGACCTCGGCCCACCGCACCCGCTAAGCCCAGTCCGGCTCCCCACTGGCGCCGGCTAGGCCCACGTGCCGGAACCCAACCCGCACCGCCAGGAGAGTGAACCGGCCTGCGATGCCAAAGGCCAGAGCGGCACTGCCGATCACCAACACGCTAGCGCGCGATCAGCAGGCGCCGGGCGGCATCAAGGTCCACTGGTGCCGGGCCCAGCAGGCGTGGGCCTCGACACTAGGGGAGCCTGCAACTCCGAGGAGTGACTGCCGAGGCGGTGTCTCCGCCCATGGCCCGGGAGGACCACGACATTCCTCCGACACATAAATGAAGCTTCCTCTTCGGCAAGAGAAGAGAGCAAGCCTCCTCCCTCTACGGACCGCATAGGCCTGAGAGGGACCCGGAGGAAGGGCCTAGAGACCTTACCTGGGAATCCCTGGGCGACGCCATCCCCGAGGTTGGCGGGGCCTTGCCGATCTTCAAGCGCGGACTTGAGGACACGACGGTCCATGGAGAAACATGCATCGCATTACGCCCATATCGCGTGGTTGGGTCCCAGGCAACGGAGACAGACATCATGCTGATCCTTGACGGAGAAATGCCGCCACAGGAGGACCGACGACAGGGGCACGTGCCAGCCTTCGATTCACGCTTTGCCCCGAACCTGACATGATGCGAACTAAATAAGGACAAAAACAGCAACAAAGCACTTCGGCGCCCGACAGAAATAAAAGAACGGTCTTATCGGGAGGCCGAGCGCATCGGCGTGTACCACTGGAGAAAGCGAGAAGTCTTGTGGACGCAGAAAAGCTTCAACTACCGCACAGCCTCAGCGGGCGGAGAAACAGAACTGAGATAGAGGAGGAGTCTACGGCACTAACGGCGCCCCTACTTTGTAGCCACGTACGTCGCGTGGTGGCGCCATTGAGCGGACTCCAAAAAAAAAAAAAAAACTCCCGAGTGGGTGCACGCCCGGCACTAACCCAAGCAGTAATGAATGGTGAAGACTGACAAGGGAAGATTCACAGATGCACAATGAAGTCAAACTCAACTGAAGGAAGAAAATATCCAATATACTCACTGCCTAATTTTTGTACACATTTTACATTAAACTTCCAGGAAAGGAAGAGGGTGTCTATTGCATATTGGTATGCATATATCGGTGACAAAAGATAACCACTGCATAATTGTTCTAAACATACACATTATACTTCAAGAGAGGAAGAAGCTGACCACTTGCATGTATTTTCATAAACCTTTTCACATTAAACTTCCTGCTTGGGAAAAGATATCCATTGCCTATACTGCCATAAATACTTAATCAGTAACTTCCAGGGGAATAAAATCCACTGCATATACTGACAAACAGGTTTGCATTATATTTTCCGTAAGGAAAATATGGCCACTACATATTATTTTGTTTTAACACATTTTCTCATTAAACTTCTAGTGGACAAGTAAAATTAACTGCACATATCACTGAATAATGTTTTAAACTTCCAATGAAGAAAGATACACTATACTAACGTTTTCACATTAAATGTACGATTGTTGAATAAGATGTCCAATTTAGGCGTCTTCATTTTCCCAATTAAACACACAGGAAAGAATATGTGCACTGCTCGCTGAATATACTGTTAACTTTCAATGTAAAACATACTGTATACATTTGTAAAACACTGCCAGAGTGGGCTTATCAAAGACGATATCCTCTGCATATATGGTTAGCTGCATGTTCATTTTAAATTTCCAGTGAAGGGATTTTTAATCCACATTAATTGAATTTAGAAAATTTTGCATCCACTGTGCAAACCTGTACCTTGGAACTGGGCACATGCCGACAGTCTGCATAATGACTTTTTAATTGTTATAGCAACGAAAATCTATGCATTAAAGAAAAAAAACACTTGACAAGCATTGTTAAAGGAAAAAGCGCTCATTACAGAGTCACAACATTCTTGTCCTTTGTATTTTGATAACCTGTTTGTCTGCTTCCACAATACAACAGCTGATAAAAATCAGTATTTGTGCACTTGATATTTTCATGAGATATTACCCTGTGAGGTTTAATTTTATATATTATTACAAGGAGTTATACTTCTAAATTTCCTGTCTTCAGATCTGGGACATGACTTAAAAAAATCAAAGCAGATTACCAAAATCAGGAACATATCTTACAAATGGAATATCAGCTCAAGAAGCCTGTTATGTTGTGGTATTTTGTAGTAGTATACTATGCTTGAAATCCGTGTCAGCGACAAAAAAAAAACACGTCCAATTTAGGTGGGACCGAGAACATTTTGGAGGCAAAATCCGGGACGTCAATAAAATCAGGGACTTTGAGAGGTATGAAAAGATGCTAAAGTTCTCACACAAAACATTAGTCTTTTAAGAGAATACACAGACAGGAGGACAGATCTGTCTCTCTCTCTCTCTCTCTATATATATATATATCCATCCCAAAATAAAATGCCTGTGATGGACTTGTAAAAAGTTACTTCTCCCCTTAGGTGCGCCAAGCAGACAAGTCCAGTATTGTACAGTTTCCTCAGCCCACAGTGACACTGTAGAACACACTTAAAGAGCAGATATCCACTTATTTTTTCTTTAGGTCCTGACGGTTTACTTGTTGTGGATCCGATGACAACTGTTCCTGAAGGTGGTCTGAATCATGTTCTCACTATTTGTTCAGTGTACCGATGGCCAGACCATCGTAGTGAACATGCACATTTAAAAAACAAAACAAAACACTTCAATTACCAATGGCCACGGACAAGCATCATTGACGTCAGTTACAGTTTAGCATTATAACTCCATGGGCACACACGCTAACTATAGTAATCTCGCTCGTCCCTGAATGTATACATGGATGCGCAAATCACCAGTAGGTGCTGTCATGGCGAGATCAAGCCGAGCTCTACGGAGGTGCTCTTTTCTTCACGAGCTGACTGGCCTGACATTCGTGAAAGTTCTCGTAGCTAGTTTCATTCACTGTGCTTGTTAATAAATTAAATAAAGAATTTCAAGCGAGTTTTGAAGTAAAGTAGTATGTGTTCTTTGTGCTAGTGTATAAATTAAAATTATGTATAGACATCTGTGGACGGGTGGTTTTGCACACTCTTTGTTGCGGCTGTTACTGCTGAAAATGAAGTGTTTGCACTAATTTTTGACAACTGCTTCTTAGATTCCTGATAAAAAACAAATATTATGGATTGTAGAGGTAGTCCCTGTTGACCACAATGCAAAAATAATGATTCCCTTATCACGGATCACAGGAACAAGTTGATTTGCCAGACAATTATCAGCTGTCTGTCTTGACAACTTGTTGCCATCATTCAACAAGCTGTACCAGCTGTCACTGGCTTGCTAGCAGTAGGATGTGGATGCCTCTGAACTGAACACATCGTAAAAAAAATGAGATAATGCATAATCTGATGCAAATCCCTTGATGTACTGGCAACATTTCTCTTATTGCAGCCTGATAGGTTTTCTTTCAGATCGTCGGTTGCAGTCATAAAGGCGGGGTGGGGTGTCTGAATCCCGTTTTGAAAATATATCTACCGACACTGCCATTAGTTGGATATTGCAGCAGCAGCACTGATTTGTTAAATGTCATGTTGTTTTTTTTTTTTTTATCAATTTAGGCATAAGCACATCGGCTGCTGCTGCTTCCCAGACACGACCACTGTAGCAATTGTTTCACTTTCTGACTTGGCGGGATCCCGTGATCGACTTACTTTCCCCATCCCTTACTCATTTGTTGCCGTCAAATATGACTAACAATTGTTCCAGACTTCAGTCTACGCAGTTCCAATGATGTGACTCTCCCCAAACCCTGTGTCGTATAAGGGAATCATTATTTTAGCACTGTGGTCACCAGGGACTACCTCTGCAATTTATAATATGTGTTTTGTATCCTGAATCTAACTTTTAGGGCATGGAGAATCAGTTCTCAGCAATTAGTGGCAGCTTCATTTTCAGTCAGTAACAGACTCAGCAAAAAGAGTGTGCAACACCACCCATCCCACAGATGTCTATATATAATTTTAATTTACACACAAAGAATACATACTACTTTACTTCAAAACTCGCTTGAAATTCTTTAATTTATTAACAAGTACAGTGAATGAAACTAGCTACGAGAACTTCCACGAACATCAGGCCAGTCAGCTCATTGAAACAGCACCTCCCGTGAGCTCGTGGCTGATCTCATCCATGACAGCTCCTGCTGGTGATTTGTGCGCCCATGTATACATTCAGGACAAGCGTAGATTACCACAGTTAGCGTGTGTGCCCATGGAGTTATAATGCTAAACTGTAACTGGCGTCACTGGTGCTCCTCCATGGCCATCGGTAATTGAAGTATTTTTATAAAATGTGCATATTCACCACAATGGTCTGGCGTGATTCAGACCACCTTCATGAACAGTTGTCATCGGATCCAGCAAAGTAAACAGGTGAGAGCTAAAGAAAAATATAAAAATACGTGGATATTTGCTCTTTAAGAGATTACCTTCGTCAGCCTGACACTGTAGAACCCACTTTAGAGAGACTACCGTATCCTTGACGGCCTGCAGCACTCACTTCAAGCCTTTGAAGTTTGCTGGCCAGCTCCTCCAAGCGCGAAGCGGTGACAACTGGCGTACTTGCCCGTTGTGAGTGCCCGGCCGCTGGCTACTTTCTCCTGCAGCCCCTGGGCAGCGATCTGAGGCTGGCTGTGGCGGGGCTTTCCTCACCGAGGGTTTGTTTAGGATGTCCTCAATATTGAATGGGGTGAGGGCTTCACGCCCTTGCTGTTAAGGGAGGGACAGAAATGGCAGGGATGCAGAAATGTACAACGCCCGCTGTAATATAGTGCAGTGCTGCAGTCCATAGGGACAACATGGGCGGATTGCTTCTTGGGGAGGGTCAGGCGGAGAAAAACAGTTCCGCGGATGGAAAAACATGGCGTCAGCCCTTTTCTACATGTGAGCGTCTGCAGGGCTCCGCCCATGCAGCCGTAAAAGGGTGGGGAATGGGGAGAACTGGCTGAATGACCCAAACACCTCCACCCTGGCTACGGTGGGCATCTTCAACCCCGATAGCTGGATCCTGTGTGCAGCTCCACTGCCCCCGCAAGCGGGGGAGGGGCCCACCCAACAACTGGAGGGTATCCTTCCAGGGTATGGTGATGCAGATTACTGCGGGGCTCCCACGGACCAAACAATGCAATAACAACCATTTGTCAATGCCGAGCGTTAAGCTTGCAGGTATTTGCAGTGGTATTTGGCATGGACATGGCTTAAAAAATCAGTGACAAAGAAGTGCAAAAGCATTTGTCAATGCGAATGTTGCTTGCTTCTATGTGCTGTTTAGGTATCTGGAAGTCATTGGAGTGCAAATATTGAAAATTTCTGAACTTCCGGCGTCACGTAGGAACTGCATAGCATGCTCAGATGAAACAGTCATTTTGAATTTTTCTCCAAATTTTCAACATAGCCATTTAAGACCTCTGCTAATGAACAGTGTCACTGTGATTTTCTTAATATGTCCCATACATTGAGTTCAGACACCGACTAGCCATTGTGCACTACATGGTGAAACACGTTTTGGGCAGGATGTGAAAATGACAGCTGTACTGCTCATGAGGAGGTGTGGTAAAATGGCAATGTTGAAAATCTGGAGTGAAAATATTGAAAATTCGCGAACTTACAAGCCTGCGTAGGAACTGCGCACAGCTGCTCGTAAAGCGGTAATTTTAGGAATTTTTCCACCAAATTTTCAAAATAGGCTTTGAGAGCCCACCTTATGAGCGCTGGCACTGTAGTTTAGATTAGTCAGGCCGAAAGGTGATTCCGGCGCGGTGACTCACAATCTGGGCCCGAATAACGCCATGACATAGATACATAGACAGTGTCGGCAGATAAGGCCTATGGCCCACCTAGTCTGCCCATTTGAGCTTGTAAGTTCAGTTTGTTTTCCTAGGATGACAGTGACAGAATTCATGAGAAGGGGTTGCAAAAACCCCATGTTGAAAATTTGGTGCAAAATTCCAAAAATGCCTAAGATATGCAACAAAGTTGAAAAAAAACCATCTAGCCCATTATACAGCTTACCGGCATTTCCTCAGTTAGGTAGTCGGCTTTGAAAGAGTGCAGGCGTGTTCCCGGTCCAGCAATGAAATCGTCGGCAACGAGCTCCGGAGAATAGAAGTGGGGGGTGTGGGGGAGGCAGGGTGCGCAGTGGGTGGGTGCGGGTTGTGGGAGGAGGCGTGGAGACTGTGTGGGACCGTTTTACTTTACAGGTGTTTTTCCTATAATTGACGATGCGGACGTTTGCCACACTGGGGTGGGCTCTCAGCGTGGCAGAAGGATGGCTGGGGTCCCGTGGAGCCGGCGGGAGTTAGGCACCCCGTCCAGCAGATGTGCAGGGGCGTCTGCCACGCTGGGGTGGGCTCCCAGCGTGGAAGCAGGAGAAAGCTGTTTGGGGGAGGTGGAGCAGGCAGGGGATTGGGCACCCCATCGGCCGAGCGATGCAGGGACGTTGCCACGCTGGGGTGGGCTCCCAGCGTGGCAAAGAATGGGGGCCGTGACGCTGCAAGCACACAGCGGTGGTTTTTTTAAGAGAAGACCACCGCTGTCACACAGCACCGCAGCGATTGGTGCAGGATCACACGCCTGCTCAACGGAGCAGGGGATTCCCAGGGCAGGCACACCTCCAAGATGTCCCATTCTCCCAAGGCGTTCCTTGTGCATGTGCGCAGAAGAACGTAAAACTGTGACCCCAGGTTTTAGGTCTATCTACTGCTTGGAGGTAATGTCACACAGTGATGGTAGGGGCAGACTAACTCTTCATTGCAGACTTCAAGATCCTGGTTCTATAATCAACAATTCCATAGTTCCTGGATTAAGGTTCACTGAGCTAGCAGCCATCCAATCATGTAGGTCAGGCAAACATCGATTTATCACAGCTACAGGATCACCATAATTTGGTGAAAGAGAGGCACAACTGGATATCACCTGCATAGCAGTTAAAGAAAGAACAGGTTACTCACCTGTAACAGTAGTTCTAGGAATGGTATATGTTGTTCATACACACTCTCTGGCATGTCCTTTCCCTTTAAATCTGTCCGGAAGTCTTCAAGCTGGCTCCTCCACCCACTCAGGTGGTAAATACTCGGCTCCTCCCCATGGCGCCCAGATCTTAGCCGCTGGAAGCAAGGTAGTGCGCCTAAAGCCAGGGAGGTCGGGTGATGCGTGTGGATGAACAACATATACCACTCCTAAAGCTACTGTTACAGGAGTAACCTGTTGTTCTAGGAGGCGTGGATATGTTGTTCATTCACACTCTCTGGCAGACTCCAAGCAGTTCTCCGGGAGGAGGAGGCAAGGTGCACACCTATTTGGGAAATGAGAGACTGGAGAACCGAGGCCCCAAAACTAGCATCCGAGCGTGACTCAAGGTCGATGTGGTAGTGGGTAATAAAGGTGTTTGCTGACTTCCAGGTAGCAGCCAGACAGATTTCCTGGATAGGGATGTCCCTGAAGCAGCCACCGATGCAGCAGTATGGCGAGTAGAATGAGCTCTTATCCCTCTGGGAGGCTTCTTGCCCAACTCATAGCACAGACCTATGCATGATGTAATCCACCTTGCAATGGTCCGTTTAGCTGCAGGTCTGCCAGAAGCGGCTTCAAGCGTAGGTGACAAACAGCTGGTGAACCTCTCCAAGAATTTCCGCGTTCTCTCCTTATAATAGGAGAGAGCACATCTCAGGTCCAGGGTATGGAGCCTGTACTCAGCGTCCGGTATAATTAGGGGTAGTATACTGGCGATCAACACCTGGTTAAGGTGAAACTCTGACACCACCTTTTCCGGGTGGGCGCGCGGGACAGCATGGAAGACCAGATAGAGAGTCCACTGTAAGCACAGGTTCCCTGGAGGTTCTTTCTGGCTGGCGTGATATCCACCAGGAAGGCAGTCTTCCATGACAAGTGTGAGCTCACACTTGTTCATGGGTTTGAATGGCTTGCCCATGAGCTTGCCAAAGCCAGCAAGAGATCCAACGGAGGTGGAGGTTCACGCACTGGAGGATATGTGATCCAGGCCTAATGAAGCGCCCGACCACTGTCTCCTGAGCCAAAGCAGCTGACCGCCCACGCCCGTAAGCAGAAATGGCTACCAGGTGCACCCTAAGGGTCGATGACCGAGACCCCTTTGAGAGAGACCAAAGGTAGTCTAGAATATTAGCCACAGAACAGGATAAGGGGTCCAGACTCTTACCCTGACACCAAATGGAAAACCTTTTTCCATTTGAAGGCATAACATTTCCTGGTCGATTCATACGAGATGCCTCCACCACAGTGTAGACATTCTTGGAAAGACCAGAGCCTGGAACTCTAGCAGCTCAGGTACCAGGCTGTGAGGTGCAGGGATTGAAGGTCGGATGGTATACCTTCCCTGGTTGAGTGATATCAGGTCCGGCATGTACAAAGCTGCTCCAGGGTCCTGCAGCTGAGGCTAAGGAGATCTGGATACCAGAACTAGCGAGCCAATCTGGAGCTACCAAGATCACCTTCACCTTGTCCCTCCTCACCTTGTGGATCAAGGAAATGGAGGGAAGGTGTAGAGGAGGCCTGGGGTCCATGGCCTCGAAGGCATCCCCTGCAGACAGACCTGCTGAGGGGAGGGCATGGTACAGTCTCACCTTGGAGTTTTCTCTGGAGGCAAACAGGTCCCCAAAGGTTTGCCCCAATGGGAGAACAGACTGTAAGCTACATCTGGATGGAAAGACCACTCATGGGATGTATGGCCTATGCGACAGAGCATCCGCCAGTTGGTTGAGACTCCTGCCACATGGATGGCTAGGAGATCCGCCTCAACCAGCTTACAAGGTCCAGATGAGGCGCCTCCCTGCACAGCAGATGGGAGTGCGTGCCGCCCTGTTGTTGAGGTAGTACATGGTCGTGGTATTGTCCTTCTGGACTTGAACCGCTTGACCCCAGAGCTGAGGAGCGAATGCTGACAGTGCCAGTCTGACTGCTCTGAGCTCCAACAGGTTGATGTGGCATCAGAGATTCCTTGGGAGTCCAGAACCTGTGGGCTCTGTTGTCCCCATGTGGGCTCTCCAGCCCATGAGAGGCATCAGTCGTGAGAACAACGTCGCCTGGGCGGACAACGGGACCACTTTCTGCAACTGGTCTGGGACGGTCCACCATTGGAGGCCTCCCATCCTCGGTCACAGTGATCAGCTGGTCGAAATGACCATGGCGCTCAGTCCACTGAGCATCCAGCTCCCACTGGAGGCGCATGCCACCTGGCCAAAGCGGACCACTGAGGCACGCCGCGCCATGTAACCCAGAAGGCGCAGGAAGTCCTGAGCAGGCGCAAGTGCCCAACCAGAAATGATTGGGCAAAGGAGGAAGAACCTCTGCCCTGTCCGCCGAGCTGAGCTCTGGCTTGACGAGAGTTGAGCTCTGCCCGATGAAGCCCATCACCCGAGAGGCACGAGTTCTGACTTGGCCTCGTTGATAAGGAGGCCTAGTTGGGAACAGGTTCGAAGAGCCAGATCCTGGATCTCTCCACCTTCTGGAGGGAGGAACCTGCCAAAAGCCAGTCGTCGAGATAAGGGTAAATTTGAACTCGGCGCCGAGATGGGCTGTCACCACTGCGTGCACTTGGTGAAGACCTCAGGGCCGATGACAGGCCAAATGGCATGGCTCGGAACGTACAGGGTCCCTCGACTCTGGACGGAGGAACCGCTGATGGGACGGATGGATTGGGACGTGAAAGAGCGCATCCTGTAGATCCAGTGAACAGAACCAAATGTTTAGTTCCAGGGATGGTATGCTCTGGTTCAGAGATACCATCTGGAAGGTGCGAGACCTGAGATACTGATTCAGGTCGTGGAGATCTAGGATGGGGCGCCAGCCCTCGTCCGCTTAGGCACTAGGAAGTACCTGGACATGAAGCCTGGGTCTACAGGAGGATCTGGCACTGGAGCTACCACCTCCTTGCGGAAGAGCCGAGTTATGTCGTCTCGAAGAGCCAACTGAGTGCAAGCTGAGATCCTTTCCTCCCGAGGGGAGCGGGCTTGGCTGGGAGGGTACTTCAATTCCAGAGGCAGTCCTGGCCGACCACTTCTAGAACCCACCTGTCCGAGGTGATATCAGACCAGGCAGAATGAAGTGGCGGAGCTGGCCCCCATGGGAGGACCCAGAGCTGGCGTGAAGGTGTGGGGTGGCAACCCCAGCCCATCACTGAGCAGGCTTGAGGAGGAGGAGGAGGCTCCTGGACCAGCACCTCGGCCTCCTTTTCGGGCTGTTGAGGACCCTGCCTGGGCCTGGGGCGCCAAGCTTGAGCCTGCTGTTGCTGCTGTCCTCCTTGACAGGAGGGCTGCCTAACGCAGGGAAGAGTGACAAAAGGCTTCTTCTTGCATTTCTGCTGGTTTTGCCTGAAGAACACTCCGTAGAGGTAGCATCAAGGTGGCACTGGACTGCTCTGTCGCTGAAGGTGACCAGCCACTCCTGGACCGAAGAGGTCAGTGCCTAGAAGGGCACATCAGCCAACTTGTGCTGGGTATCCGCGGAAGGAGGATAGCCTCAGCCAAGCCCTGCGTCAGTGGCTACTGCGGCTGCCAAAGAGTGGGCACAGGAATCTGCAATGTCCAGGGCTGTCTGGAGCTGCTGTTTTGCAACAGAACGGCCCTGATCCCGGACTTGCTTTACTGTGGTCGGCATGTCCACCGGGAGATGAGGGAGGACTTCATCTAATGACCAGAGAAGGGCATGACAGAAGTGTGCCATGACGACAGCCGAACTGGCCTGACAAAGGTCTAAGGAGGAGGCTGCACAGACCTTGCGGCAGAGTGGTTCATATCTTTGGACTCCTTGTCCGGAGGTCAGTTTGTGTTGGCCGAGATACCAGTACATCTAAAGACAGAAGCAGTCACCAGGCTCTCGGCTGAGGGATGCTCTATGAACCCCACCAGGGACCCCATGGGTACCGTGTACTTGCAGGCCATGCGGGCAGATGGAGCAGGGCAGGAAGCGGGCGCTGCCAAAGCTCAAGGGCTGGACCAGTGATGGCCGACCACTGGAAAGGCTTCCATGGGGTATCCCCTTTTGAGGATATCAGTGAGGGGTACTCTGCCTTTTCTGGATGGGCTCAAGGGCATTCCGTGGACTCAGATATCAGGTGGAGAATGCCCTGGAAAAGGAAGGGCCTTCCTCTAATCCGGCCACGGACGACTCATCACCACCTGGATGAGAGTGTAACCCAATGTCATCGGAGTCTGAAGAGTCGGGTACAGTGGCCACCGCCTATGTCCTTCGATCCGTAGGAGGCAGTCTAGGGGTGACGTATGGACAGGCGTCCAGTGGAGCCGGTGTTTGAATGGTCCTCCTTCAAGGGCCATCCTCCCGAGGCTGTGAGAGGTGGCTCAAAAATCGGTGGAGAAACCGGAATAGGCCGAGCCAGAAACGCGCTGGCCCAATGGGAGGTGGAACCAGGCCTTTGATTCTGGAGGGGTCGGGCGCCGGCTTAGGAGGCAGGAGCCAAGTAATGGCCAGGACAGCTGGCGGAGCCGGCTTCTGCCAGTCAGAATCAGCTGTTGCCATGTCAAGTCCTCATAAGCGTCGATGGAGTTTCTGTCGAAGCCTCTCGGGGCGAGGACTGGCGGCACCGCCTCTTTGAATGTTTATGGCCCTTTTCCGGACATTCGACCGAAGGGTCCTGGTCCTCGATCAAGGCGAATGGGGTCCGTTAGTTCGATCGAGGGGACCCGAGTCGGTGAAACCGAGGATCCGGTACCTTTTCCACAATGGGACACCCGAGGGCAGTGTCTCCTGGTCGGGAAAGGAAAGGACAGGTGTCCTTTCTAAGGAGTTGGTGACAAAGGCTCGATTGCGTCGGGGAGTAATCTCGGCCGTTCAGACGTTCCTCGGTCTTGGTGCCTTGGCCAGACTGAAGATCCGTGAAGCCGGCGGCCGAGTGATCTCGACCAAAGTCGAGACTGCATGTTCCTGGGACTCTGATCTCTCTCAGTCCCAGGGCATCTCCTTCGAGAAGAAGACTTGGGGTCCTTATCCCTCTTCCGAGGGACGGAAGGAATCTGAGCAAGGCGCCTCACCCTGGTGAGGACAGACTGGCACAACTCCTAAAGGGGCCTGAAAGGTAGAGCCAAGGTTTAGAGGAATGAATAATCTGCAACTGGCTGAAGCCTGAGCTGCTTCCTCTTCAAAAGCAGCCATCTGCTCTAACTTCTCGGCGGATCCCGTGGCAGCGGAAACCGCCACCTTGCCTCCTTAGATTTCACCAGCGGGTTCCTGAGCTCCAGTCTCCCCATTTTGTGCGCCTTGCAGTCGTCCGGAACATTGGGATGGAAGGCCAAACAGAAGGTATAAGATGTGGTGTCATGACTGACACCTAGGCAATAGACACACGAGAGGTGGGGATCGGTGCGCAACATTTTCTGGCGCAGGGACACCACCAAACGGGAGACGATTTGTCCTCCATGTCCAATGCACTGTAATCAGAATCGTCAACTTTAATGAGTTTCAGAGTAATTTGGCGAAGACCAATGTTGTAAATCCAGGGCCTGTGAATTGCTAAAGTAGCACCTAGGGAACCCGAATCTTCCAACGGAAAGGAAGATCTGGCGCCATAGAGGCGCAGCAGAGGTATTTACCACCCAGGTGGGTGGGAGGAACCAGCTGAAGACTTCGGCCCTAATTTAAAGGGAAAGAGACATGCCAGAGTGTGGATGAACAACATATCCACACTCCTAGAAATCTGATTACGTAGAACTTACCGTAACAGTAGATCTTGAGAGAGGCTCTTGCAGTAGGTAATTACAAATAGGACCAAAGTCGGCAGGTGTCAGGACCCACTGAAAAATTTCTAGCTAGCAGTCTCTGGCGGGGACCACCCCCACGTCAGGTGATTGCGTCAGTATAAAGGCGGTCCCCAATGCCCACCTTCCAGTTCTTTCCCTCAAAGGCCAAAAAGGCAAGATGAGAGAGAAGCGGATGTTTTCTTCACTGAAAAAGGAGCTGAAAAAGCTTTGGGGGATGGAGGCAGGAAGGCATACCTACTGCAAGAGCCTCTCGAAGATCTACTGTTACGGTAAGTTCTTGCGTAACTACTATCTTACCAGAGGGCTCTTGCAGTAGACAATCTAAATAGGACTGAGTCCCAAGCAGTCTGGAACAAGCAGAAGAAAACAGGAGGAGAAACTACCCAAAAGTAGACTCTCTGGCTGTGAAGGTCTCAGGAAAGAAGACCTTGCAGAACAGCCAACACAAAGCCTGCTCTCACGACAAGAGGCAATGTCCATACTGTAGTGTTTCGTAAGGTATGGACAGAAGTCCAAATAGCGGCTGTACAGATGTCTGCCGCTGACATTCTTGAAACAAGCAGCAGAGGCAGCGACTCCTCTGGTGGAGTGGCCTCTGACTTGACCCAACAGGGTCGTCTTATACTGTCGTAACAGAAAGTGATACAATGAGCCAACCATTTAGACAGGCAATGCTTAGAAACAGCACTGCCTTCTCTTTACGACAAAAGAGACAAACAGTTGATCAGTCTTTCTGAGATCCTTCGTCCTGGTGGTGTAGTATCTCAGAATTCGGTGAACATCCAAAGTATGCAAGAGGTACTCCCCTTGATTGGAGTGCTGCGTAAAAGCGGGCAGCTCTATGGATTGAGTCAGTGTAGATTCTGCTACACCTTGGGGAGAAACTTAGGGTTGAGCACTGAGAGCCACACGTTGCTTGTAAAAATCAAATATGTGATTTTGCACATCAGAGCCTGGAGCTTGGAAATCCTTGAGAGCAGAAGTAATGGCCTGAGGAGAGTGTCTTCCAAGAAAGGAACTTTAGGTCTGCTGAGGCTGCGGCTTGAAAGGAGGCAGAGTAAGCTTTCAAGGATAACATTCAAATCCCAAGGAGGGCAGGAATCCGAATGGGGGTCTAAGAGGAGGACCCCTCTAAGAAAGTCTTGGAGACTTCCAGTTGCATAAAGTCTTGTCCCCAAAAGGAACATTTAAGCCAAGATGGCTGCCATGATGAACCTTCAGAGAGGAATGACAGACCCAGATCAAGAGGTGTCAAGTAATCAAAAAGTGCCCAACAGAGCACGAGAAGGCGATATCTTTGAGCGGCCCAAATAGAGAACGTTTCCATTTCACGGCATGGGTAGATCTAGTGGAGGGCTTTCTAGCCTCCACCAGAACCTCAGGCACCAGCGGAAACCCTGAATCGGGCTTGAGCTACGTCTGCAGGAGCCATGCATGCAACTGAAGGGACTTGAGGCCTGGATGGACCAGGGTCCCTGATCCTGGGTCAGCAAAAGATGCGACAGAGGAAGAGAAGTGGAGGTTCCTCTGAAAATGTTGCAGAAGAGAGAACAAACTTGCCTGGGCCAGAAAGGGCGATTAGGATCATGCGAAGCTCCTTCTGAGCTGAATTTCTGTAAGACCCTCAGAATCAAGGGGATCAGGAGGAAGGTATGAGCAGATCTGCTCTTCCAGTTTAGAGACAGAGCATCTCTCCAAAAATGCAGCGCCCTGGAGTGAGCAGAAGTCATGAAGTTTTGTGTTGTGAGGAGGCGCAAACAGGTCTACCTGTGGTGTTCCCCAGTGTAGGAAGATATCATCTGCTACCCCTGATCTAGTTCCACTCGTAGTGTAAGCAGAGCGACTGACTGAGGCGGTCTGCCAGCGTTCTAACTCCGGGATGTGAATAGCCGTGAGGTGAAGGTTGTACTGCACTGCCCATTCCTAAACCAGCACTGCCTCCCTGCAGAGAGGGTAGAAACGAGTTCCTCCTGTTTGTTGAAGTACCAGACTACACACATGCTGTCTGTCTGGACAGCAAAGTGTCCATGAAGCAGATAAAGGTGCAGAGCCTGAAGAGCATAAAGCACAGCCCAGCTCGAGCACATTGATGTGGAGAGATTTTTTGAGCTTGAACCAGGAGCCCTGGGTCCTGTGAGGCCAGATGGGCTCCCAACCCTCGCCGAGGAGTCTGTAGTCAGCATCTGGGAGGGAGAAAGGCAGAAGGAACTCCCCAGCAAAGGTTTCCTGAACCATCCACCATTGCAAGTCCCAAGCCATAGGATTGGAGACCAGAACTAGTTGATCTAGGTAGTCCATCAGCTGATCCCACTGAGACCGAAGCATCCACTGAGAGATTCTCATGTGAAGCCGAGCATGAGAGACTGTCGGAATAGCAGCCACCATGAGCCCGAGGAGGTGAAGGACCAACCTGGCGCTGACCCGCTTGTGGCTGGACAACAGGCTGACCTGAGCTGGAGTGAGGCCGCCCGTCCAGTAGCAGGAATGCCATGCCAGAGGTCGTGTCCAGGATCGCCCGATAAACTGGAGCCTCTGGGACGGGATCAAGTGGGACTTGGCCTGGTTGACTAACACCCAGGCAGGTAAAACCTGCAGGGTAAGGGAAAGGAAGCAGGAGTTCCTCCTGGATGAGGCCGCCAGGAGCCAGTTGTCCAGGTACAGGAAAACCTGTACCCCTGGGTATGCAGGTAGCGCAACCACGAAAGGCATTTGGTGACTACCGAGGGTGCCGAGAAAGACCAAATGGGAGGGCCTTGAACTGGTAGTGGTCCCCTGGAACCAAAATGCAGGTATTTGTGGTGGAAGGGTGAATGGGGATATGCAGGTAAGCATCCTGCATATCCAGAGTGCACAGCCACTGTCCCGGCGAAGAAGGGTCAGAAGACTCTGTAGAGAGCATCCTGAACCTTTTGTATTCGAACAAGTTCAGGAAGCTGAGGTCATGAATCAGCGTTACATCTCTTGACTTCTTGGGACCAGGAAGAAATGGGAGTAGTAACCTGTCCCTGAAGATGTGGAGGAACTGGCTCTATCGCCTCCTTCAGAAGAAGAGAGGATATTTCTTCCTGAACCAGAAGATGATGTTCTGGGAGTAAGACACACCTGGGGGTGGGGGTTTTGAGGAGGTTTCCGAAGAAACTCCTATTGAGTGTCCTGCGATCAGCTGGAGCACCCAAGTGTCTGAAGTGATCCCTCCCAACCCAGTAGATGGAGGGAGAATCTCCCTCCTACCAGTTCCTCTAGAAATCCCAGAAGCTGTGGAGAGGAAAGGCATCAGGAGATGTGAGGCAGCGTCGTGGCTGAAGTCCCCACTACTTTTTTGGGTGGGGTGGGGTGGGGGCTTGGCAGACAGAAAGGCCCAACGTTTGTTGGCCCGCTTTCCCGGAGGTTCGCCTTTTGCTGAGAATGTCTGCGAAAGGATGACGCTGAGTCTGAGGGGTCTGTACATGGAGTCAACTGACAAGTGCAGTACCTTCTCCTGCAGATCGGTGATGATGTCCTGGACATTGCCACCAAACAGCATTGAACCCCTGAAGGGCGCATCCTGGATAGCAGACTGCACCTCTGGGACCAAACCTGACACCAGGAGCCAGGCATGATGCCACAAACCCATGGCAAAAGCTGAGCTCCAACCAGCAGCATCCACTGCGCCGACATGGCACGAAGCATGTGTCACTTGCCGAACGGACTAGATCCGCTACTTTCTGCTTCGCCTGAGACTCGAAGTGAGTCCAATTTAGCTCCACCTTGCTAAGGATCACCTTCTAGTAATCCCCACATGACCAACGTAATTCAGGGCCCTAATACCCACAGTGGAAGAAGGAGACCTTCTTCCCGCACTGGTCCAGAAGCGAAATTTTTGTTGGGTGGTGACGAGCTCAAGTGTTTGGGGTTAGCCGTCCGTGAGCGGCGCTAATCACGGCCAAATCAGCACGCAGGGTGTGAATTTAAAGAGTCAACACCTCCAGAGCCTGATACAGCCTGTCCGATTTCCTAGGAAAGGGGCTAATGCCGATGGCTGCTTCCAAATGGTGGAAAACAGGTCGGCATGAGGCTCAATCCAGGGTGGCATTAGGGTAGGAGCGGTCTCGGCAGATTCAGGTGCGCAGCGCAGTTTCTTACGCCTGTGATCCGCCCCAAGGAATGCCACTGATGAACTGCCTAGATTTTACGCAGCAACTCTGTAAAGGGAAGGATCCTCCGGAAGAGACTTCAGAAGAGTGTCCTGGCCTGGGCTTGTCCGGAGTGCATGGCTCGTTGTCTGGGTCGGAACTACCATTGAGTCATCCGAGGTCTCCAAGGAAGAGGAGGAGGAAGAAGACCTCCTCCCGGCGCAGGGGAGGAATGGACCCCTTGGGAAGCCCTCGAGGAAGCATATCCTGCCCTGCCCTGGAACCGGAGGCTCGCTCTGGTATCTGGAGGTGGGAAGGGGTCTCCTTGTCTCAGACGGAGGGGTCCGGAACCGGACCGAAAGATGGTTCTCCACCTCCTGGTGGGCTGAGCCTTGGCCTCAGCCCACCAGGAACCAGAGTCTCCTTCAAGTCCACCAGCAGCTGAGGGGTGGAGGAGGAGGAGGGATCGGATACAGAGAGTATCTGTGAGGCGCATATCCGTATCCCGATGGGGAAACCCAGCGCCGGGTACTAGGGCACCGTGTACTGGCGGCGCGGTAGTCGGCCAGGTACTGGGGTGCCGGATACTGTGGGCTTGGGTATGACAGCGTTGGATAGGACAGGGTCAGGATACCCAGGTACTGGGGGTCTGTGGGAGCAGAAGGCCCTGGAAACAGCCCAGCAGGTGGGCCGAACGGGAGGCCCGGCCGAGGTCATCGCCCAGCGGAGGGAGACCCAATGGAAGCATACCACCTCCTCCGTGTCACCTGGGGTAGAAGGATTACCATCCCAGGGTCCAGCAAAGGAGATGCTGGCGCTTGGAGTGCAATGAGCATTGCAGCAAGCTCAGGACGCACGGATAGGCCCGGCGGGTCCGCGCCGGCTCTAATGCCGAGCGGATGTCGGAGGAGCCGACGTCTGTCTTATCGACGGGATCCTGGCAGACGCCGGAGAAGCCGGCATCTGACTTATCGACCCAGCACCCGGCGAAGGCTGCTGGCGAAAGGTATTCTTTTAGCAGGCGCTTTTGAGGCTGTGCGCTGCCCCGGAGGGTCGGGTGTCTTAATGGCCTTACCCAGGCAGGCGGAGGAGCCAACGTCTGACTTATTGGGGCAGCTTCGAGCGGAGAGCCGCCTGGCGGCGATCTTACTGGGCGGCTGCCTCCTTAGACCGGAGGCTCCCGGGGCCCAAGCAAGAGCCGACGGGAGGGTTGACACCGCCTTGAAGCCTCCAAGACGGCCACCACGGAGCTGCCTCCGCCTACGACCCCAGCCGAGGTTGCGGCAACAATGAGGAATCCTGGGCCTTCTTCTTGTGGTGGCCCTCCGGAGAAGTCAAAGCCTGCAGAAGTTTTTCAGTTCCTTTCCATGGAGGTCATTTTTGTTTAAGAATGTGGGCCTCCAGGGACTGCTGCCTCCGCTTTTGGGTGGCCGTGTTAAACTGCTGGCAGAGATGGCACTTCTCAATGGGATGATCGGACCTAAACAAATAAGGCACTGGGAATGTCCATCCTTATGTGGGAGCTGGGCACCGCAAGAATTGCACTTGTTTTTGTGCTCGGAGGGAGTTGGGGATGACATACACGGCAGCTATCGTAAGGTTGACGAAATTTGAGAAAAAGTAGAAAACAGGTGGTAAACTACCGTGACGACTGACTGCGGCTGTGAACTTAACCGCTGCGCTGCACGAGCCAACGGCGGAATGAACTGGAAGGCGGGTGTGGGGAGACTGCTTGCTAGAAATTTTTCCGTGGGTTGTGACGCCTGCTGGCTTCAGTCCTATTTGTAATTGCCTATGGCAAGAGCCCTCTCGAAGTAAGATATGAAAATTACATACCACAACTGTTGATCTTCTGGGAATATCTTCACTATTGAGTTGCACTAGTGGGTCTCAGCCAGAGGTGCTAGGATTCAGTGGGAGCCAGAACTTTTAGGAAGGCTAGTGCTGAGGTAAGTTGCGTACATGCATAGCATCGTGAGACTGGCTCACACTGCATGGCTTACCTTGGCACCAGCCCTCAACCACCTTAGTAACTTCTTACCAAGCAGCTGCAACATACCCTAACAAGTACTTATGCACTTAACCTAAGGACATAAGAGAGCACTGGTGATCCATTAAAGAAAAGTCAACAAATCAGTAACAGTGTCTTCACAGGCCAAACCAAGTAGCAAGGGGTAATGACCAATAAAACATCCTGGAGCAGCCTGGTGATGGGGTGGGTGGTGGGCATGTGAATGAATAATGAAAATACTGCTAGAAGATAAACAATTACAGTGAGCAGGTATTTCTCATATGTTCTGGGAATTGATGTTCACCATTGTCTCACATTAATGGGCCAGAGTACTCTGCTCAAACAAAATTCCCTAGACTAGGGTGTCAGGAACTAAGGACAGAAGTCCATTTAAGATTGTCCTGCCAAAGCTGTCATGCTGCCTGGCATGGACATCCAGAGCACAGTGCTAAGCAAAGGTTTACACTGTGCTCCATGTAGCAGCTCTGCAGATACCACAGATCGGTACAGAGCAAATATCTGACAGGAACGTGGCAACTGTTCTAGTGGAGTGGGAACGTACCTGACCTTCCAGCTGGAGCTGAGCCATGGCATAGCAGTGGCATTGGCAGCCAACAGTCCAGGCAGAAATGCACCTGACTGTAACAAGCCCCTTTGACTGGGATCGAAGGAGATGAGCTGTCTGGATTACCTAAAGTCCTTAGTTCTGACTAGGTAAAACATAAGAACCCTTTAACATCCAGCTAATCAAGAGTCCATTCTGGAAGTCAGCAAGGTATGTAAGCAGCACAGGCAGATACGGATAGAAGTGCGACATCACTATACATATGAACTTAGGGTGTGTGTGTATGTGTGTGGAGAACCATCTTGTCCTTGTGGAAAACAGTACATCTGTGAGCAAGGTATGGATGTCAGACACTGGGCAAGTGAAGGTGAAGGCCACTAGAAATGCTGCCTTCCAAGTTAAAAACTTGAGCTCACATGCTGCAAAGGGCTCCAAAGGCTTGTGGGTGAGAATATCTAGCACGGCTGATATCCCAGAAAGCAGTAATAATCCAGCTCAGCCAACCAGATTCCTTGCCTGCTCCCTATTTTAAATGTGTCTCAGAGCGGGCGAGATACCTCCCTTACATAGAGGGAGAGCTAGAGGTCACGCCTACACTCTGGGTCTATCTAAATAAAGTAAGTAGATGAAATCAAAGTTCTGAAACTTATAAGACGAGGTACTAATGACTCTGGATACACTGAGACCTGGTACTTAAAGTAGTTATATTCCATGTTCGTTCCTAGATACCCACATATATGGAAAAACAGAAAGCAAACAGTGAAAACTTTTCAGATATTGGGAAATTCAGGCAATATCACAGTTTGTTTTAGATTTTCACCACGGCAATAAGACAAGAATGCCAATAAGCAAGCTAAGAATATCCTCATTTCTTTTTCAGGAAATTTGAATTTGGGTGGCGTTTTTAAACAGCAATGGCTCTAGTTCATATAAATAAATGGAGCCCTAGGACTCTAATGTATTTAAAGATGCATAAATGAACATATGAGAGTTTAAATGTTCAGGGCCCACCACTTTACAAAATGTTATGGCATATTGATTAATTAGCCATCTCGAAATGGATAACAAAGGATTTAATATGAAATGCATAGTGACTTTGCATGAACTCTATATAATAACCATTGTAATTTTAAAATGTTAATATTTGGTTAATTTCAGAATGAAATGGCAATCACTGAAATGGTAGGAACTGTATTTAATAACTGCTAAAGAATTAATAGGCAGGTGAGCAAAATATTCATTGTTACGGTATCTGGTGATTTAATCTTTTAAACTTTTGGTGACCTGAAGGGACAATGAGTTAGTAGTTTATTTATCTTTAGATATACATACAAATGATGAAGTAGCCAGAGTGCTGATAATTTGTAAAAGCACTAGTAATTGGTGAGCAGAACCAGATCTTTGATGCCTTATAATAAGATGTAGCTATGTTCTGTAATTTTCGAAGGTGGAATACTGTATTTAGGATATAATTTGATGGAACTTTTCCTTTTGTTTGGCAATACAGTATTGTACCGATGAAGGTTTTCAACGTTTACTTGATGTTGGAATTCTGTACCTGATGTCTGAATTCTATGCACTGTATCTTTGATTCAGTAAACATACTTGATTATTTAATCTTTTGGGTGAGTGGGCATTTTGTAACCAATTTGTATTAGACTGATATCTCAAGAAAGCCACCGCCACATGAATGAGGCAGTCTGTGAAAGATGCTCTTAAGGAACCATTGAACAGTGGCAGCTATGCCAGGAAGAGGGTACTGACAGGCTCGTGGTTGCAGAAAAAACACACAAGTAGACCGTAACTATGGAGTATTGTAGGCCAGCATCAGAAAGGTCCAACAAGTACTCCAGAACCTTGTTAGGTGAGCACCCAAAAGGTCCATACAAATTTTGGAGCACCAGATGGAAAGTCTTTTCCATTTGTCTGTGTAAGGGATCCGGTGGAAGGTTCACAAGCAGCCAAAAGTATTTCAGAGATCCTCTAAGATACCGTGTACCTGTTCACTTCCATCTCTTCAGGAGCCAGGCCTGAAGGTGAAAGGAGCAGAGGTTGGGATAAACCAGGTGGCGACCCTGGTGGAAGAATTCTTGGTTTGCTGATAGTCTGTTCAAAGGAAACCAAATCTGTCAAGGCCAGCAAGGGGCAAACAGTATTTTCTTGCCCATGTACACCTCAGTTTGAGCGATATTTCTGCACTTGAGGGATTGGTGGAAATGCATGCAAAATAGATTTTGCCAGTGCAGTCTGAGGATTTCTTGGAGCAGAATCTGGACAGTATGGCACTGAGTGGAGCTGCAAACTGTCCCCATCTGGGGTGCCCCACTCGAGCAGCAATCTCATGACGTATGGAGCTAGTGACCACTCATGAGGATTGGCCTCTGTTCAACAGCTCATCTGCCAGAGTATTCTGGGCTGCTGGCAAATAGATGGCTTGGAGCAGGATCCCCTGCTCCGAGACCATTCCCACACACTCATCACCTCCCTGCAGAGAGGTGGAGTGCACCCTCCATGTCTGGGATGTTACGTCAAAGACTTGTAGTCTGTCTGGAGGAATATTTTGTGGCTGATGAGACCCCGTAGAGCTAGCAAGCCATACAAAAAAAAATTGCATCTCCAACACATTGATGTGGTGGCGAGGTCTCTGTGGGTCCCAGAAACCTTGTGTTTGAAGACTGAAAACCCTGAAAGTGGGCCTCCCATTCGAACAGGGAGGCAACCGTAACTAGTTACCCAAGGCTCTGGTTGGGAGAAGGGAAAGCTCTGGAGGAGATAGTCCTCCACTGACCTCCGGGTGAGTGACTGAACCAGAGGCTTGGTCACCTGAATGGGGTAGGTCTGAGGACATGATGCTTGCAACCACAGTGGACTGAGCATCCACAGGAGTTGTTGTCATGTGCAACCATGCAAGGGCACTGTGAACTCTGAGAAGGCTGTCAGATCTATCATGCATTACATGGAGTGGCTTGTAAAGTTTTGCACTCAGTGATGTGGCACACCATCTGCAGGCCTGCATTCTGCTCTCTGGTACAAAGGCTTGGGCCTTGGTCACATCCAGAAGAGCTCCCTAAGAACAGTAGCTGCTGTGAGGGTTGGAGTTAAGAATTCTCTAGTTCAGCAGCACCTCCATGGAGGTGAGGAACTGGGTAGCAGCGGCTACTGCCTGTTCCGTGTCCTGCCTGGACTGGCTATCAGCCAGTCATCCAGGTATAGTAAACCTGCAGTCCTGTTTTACTCAGGTGCACTGCAAGGCACCTTGTAAACACTAGGAACCAAGAAAGCCCAAAGGCAGGACTCAAGTGGTAGCTGCCCCAGTATGAAGAATCTGTTCAGCAGAATTTTGTTTAGTCCAGAGTCTGGCAGACTTAAGCAAGCTTCAAGGGTATTATTTTTGAGTGGGGGAGGGGGATGACTCTTGGTAGCTCGCAATCTCATGTCTAGGGTAGCTGATGCACAGGCCCATTTTCACCAAGTGTCAGCTTATGTGACTCCTCATAAGAGGGTGAGCACTGACATGCTGGCAAAAGTGGTATTGTCATTCTCTGGGAAAATAACAATGGCATCAGCTAAGGTTGAGAAACATACACAGTACTATCTTTTGGGGCAGGTTTTTCTTTTTCCCAATATCTCTATCTGCTTGCTGACAGAAGGTACTGAAGCAGGCCTACTCCAGACCACATCAGACAGAGTTTCAAATGTGGGTGCAACACAAGGAACTAAATGGAGTGGCATGGCAGAAACGTTAATCACTGCAGACAGACTTTTACCTTGATCAATGGCGTAGACTCAAAATAAAGTTTGGAAGCATGCCTCTGAGCAAAGCCTTGAAAGTTAGGTCCTCCTGAGGCACAGCAATGGGGTCTGGGCCCAAAAGTCCATGCTAAGAAGTCATTGCCACCACCCTCAGAAAAGAAACATATAAATTGCCGGCAGATAAGGACCTCCAGGTCCACTGAGTCTGCCCAAGTGTACCATCTACATGTTACCCAGGGACCCTAGTGTTCCGGTGTTTTCCCTCCTGCCCCAACTCTAAAATTCCCTGTACCTATCCCCAAACAGCCTTGAATCCTGTCACAGTTTTGGCTCCACCACTTCCTCAGGGAATGTATTCCAACCATCCACCACCCTTGCTGCGAAGTAGTGTTTCCTAATGTTTCCTTGACTCTTCCCCTTCTTCATTTCATGACCCCTAGTTTTGAGTCTCTTTCTGGAAAATACTGCTCTCTGGGACCTTGCTGATACCCTTTTGGTACTGGAAGGTCACTATCATCTCCCATCCCTCCTTTGTTCCAGGGTATACATGTTGAGGTCCTTCAACCTCTCCTTGTATGTCAATTTGCTTAGTCCCTTTTCATTTTTCATTGCTGCCTCTTTACCCTTTCCACCCTATCCACGTTTCTCCTGAGGTACCCATTCAGAACTGGACACCATATTCAAGATGTGGCCTCACCAGCTATTTGTACACAGGCATCACCAACCTCCCTCCTCCTGTTAGTGATTTCCCTGCCTATGACCCCTGCATTCTACTGGCCCTCGCTACTGTCCTCACATTGCTTTGCCACCTTGGTGTTTTATAGGATACTAAAAAGGTCCCGTTCCTGCTCAGTTACCTCCAGTGTTACCCCCAAAAAAATCCTGTACTCTGCTCTTTCATTTCTGTTCTCGTGCATAATTTTGCACTTTTGGTATTAAAGGGACACTGCCAACCCCTTAGGGCTCAAAGTGTCCTAGTTTGAAAAACACATTTTATGATTGCAAAATTCTGTAAAGATCATTAATGTAGCTAGTAGTTTGATTCTGATTATTTTTTGTTTAAAAAGTGAAAAACAGACTGCCCAACATACTGGTGTTACCACACCAAAACATGTTTATTTACATTCCTTGATCAGCTCCAGCTCGTCTTTCCTGGACTTGGGAACCCCCACAACACAGTCCAGCCACTCATGATGAAGTGGGAGATTTAGGAGGCTACTGCCTCATGATGACTGCACTGTTTGGGGTGTTTCTAATGCTTAGGAAGTAGGCAGTAAGAACAGATCCAGGGTTGTAAACAAAACAAGGTTGTTTATAAATATACATTAGCATGCATTTCAGTTCTACTAAACAAGGAAAGAGACAAAAACAGCAACATCAATGAATTTTAGAGAAGGTAAGCAATCCTAAAATGTAGGTTTCAACTAGAAATAATATGATGAAAACAGGTTGACAGTGTCCCTTTATGCTCAACTGCCACACTTTTGATCACTCCTCTAATTTGTGAAAAACTCTTCTAATTTTTCAACCCCACCTGAAGTGTCTACCTGTTGCAGAGATCTGTATAGTCTCGAATAGACCTTCCCCTCAAGCACATCCACAATGTCTCCCCACGAAAATGTTGAACAGGATTGGTCCCAGTACCCGACCCTTGTGGTATTCCACACTAGTCACCACTTCCTCCCTGATGGAATTCCATTAACACTACTCTCTGCCTTCTTCCCTCCAGCCAATTTTTACCCATCTCTACGTCTGGTCCCACCCAAGGCTTTAAATCGTGCAGAAGCCTTCTGTGTGGCGCGGTGTGTTGAAAGCTTTGCTGAAGTCCAGGTGCACCACATCCACTGCCCACCTTGATCTATCACTCTGTTCACCCATTCAAAGAATTTAAGTTTGTTTGACATGACCTCCTTCTGCGAATCCGTGCTGTCTGTGATCCACTAGATCATCTGAAACTAAATACTTAATTATTTCTTTCAGTAATTTCTCCATCAACTTCTTCACCACTGATGTCAGGCTGACTGGCTTGTAATTGCTTGCTTCTTCCTTGCTTCCTCCCTCATGTAATGGGACCCGTCTGCCATTTTCTAGTCATCTGGTCCACCCCCATCTCTAATGATCTATTTAACAGGCCAGTTAATGGCTCTGCTAGCACCTTCCTCAGTATTCTGGGGTGTATCCCATCGGGTCCCATGGCTTTGTAAACTTTTAATCCTGCTAGTTCTTTTAGGACCCCCTCCACTTTGAATGGGCTGATGTCCACTCCCTTCACAACCTCCCCATTCTCCTTAATCCACCACCCTCCCCGCTCCTCCACCATGAACACTGAGCAAAAGTAGCTGTTTAGGATATCTGCCTTCTCCTGATCCCTTCCCCCATCTCCCCATCCTTATCCCTTGGCGAATGAAAAGATGAGGTTGGGGCACAGAAAAGGGTGGATAAGGATCTCTAATTCAGAATGCAGCCCCAAGGATGAGGTGCTGGTGCTAGAGGCAGTGGTAGAACTGGAAGTTAATCTGGTGCTGGGCCAGGCCCCACAGGCCCAAATCCGGCACCAGTTACCCTCTGACATAGAAGTGACTAGCAATGGTACCAGACCAGTCCCACCAAGTGGCACAGGGTGGGGAGTGCGGCCTGTGGGACAGGAGTCGGCAGCATGGTCACAGACAAGTGCCCAGGGTTGTTGCCAGAGTCAGATGCTGTACCTGGCCAGAGCCCTGCCTGTGGCTCCAGTTCCACTGGCCTTTGATATACCTTGTATCTGTTCACTTTATTTCTTCAGGAGTCAGGCCTGAAGATGGCGAGTCACGTTGGGATGGACCAGAAGACCCTGAGTCAGTAGGTCCATCTTGAGTGGAAGACTCTTCTGTGTGTTGACTTATAGTCTGTTCAGAGGAAACTATCTGTCAAGGCCAGCAGGGGCAATAAGAATCATCCTGCCCCTTGTGTCTCCAGTTTGAGAAATACCCTATGCACTAGAGAGACTGGTGGGAATTCATACAGAAACAGATTTTGCCATTGTGGCCCGAATGCATCCTGACAGAAAACACCATGTCCTGGATTTCAGGAGCAGAATCGAGGCAGTTTGGTGTTGAGTGGGGATGCAAAATGTCCACATCTGGGGTACCCCACTCGAACAGCGATCTCAATGTCTGGAGCTAGTGAACACTTGTGAGGATTGGCCTCTGTTTGGAAGAGTTTGTCTGGGAGATATTTTTGGATTCCTGGAAGATAAACGGCTTGCAGCTGCACATTCCCACCTCTAACTCCCTGCAGAAAGGGTAAGAGTATGCTCCCTCCTGTTTGGTGATGTAGTACATCAGATTTGTCTCTCTGGAGAGAGGACTGTTTTGTGGCTGACAAGATCCACTAGAGCTTGTAGGATGTACAAAACAGCTCACATCTCAACACATTGATGTGGAATGAGATTCTGATTGGTTCCAGACACCTTGTGTTCAGTAGACCCTGGTAATGTGCCCCCACCCCAAAGGGAGGCATCTGTGGAGAGTGTCACCTGAGGTTCTGGTTGGGAGAAGGGGAAGTCTTGGAGGAGACTGTCCACCATGTTAGTGACCTAATCAGGGCTTGACCATGTAATGGGTAAGACTGAGGATGTGATGCTTGCGACCACTGTGTGCCGAGCATCCACTGAATCATTCTCCTGTGCAACAGTGCCAGGGCACTGTGAACACTGAGGAGGTCATCAGGCCTAGCATGCTCTGCATGGAGTAGGCTTGTAGAGCTTTGTGCTCTATGGCGTGGCATGCCATCTGCAGGATTGCCTGTATTCTGCTCTCTGGTAGGAAGGCAAGGGCCTCGGTAGTATCCAGAAGAGCTCCTATGAACAGCAATTGTTGTGAGGATTAGCGTTGAGACTTTTCTAGATTTGTAGAAGCCCCAAGGAGGTGAGGAACTGACAGGAAGTGGATACGGCTTGTTCCATCTACTACCTGGATGGGCTGGCTATCAGTCAGTCATCCAGGTAATTGTGAACCTGGAATCCCATCTCTCTCCGTGTGCCCGCATTACTACAAAGCACTCTGTAAGACTCAAGGCACTGAGGAGAACCCAAAAGGCAGGACTCTGAACCGATAATGCTGCCCCAGCACAATGAATCAGTTATCTGTGGTGGCTGGGGTGCACTAAAATGTGTTGTATGCATCTTGCATATCCAGAGGGTATCCAGTACTGAGGCTTCAGGAAGGGAAGCAGGGATCTTAGGAAATCATTTTGAATTCTTCTCGATACATGAATCTGTTCAGATTTCTGAGGTTGAGAATGGGATTAATGATTAATACCCCTGATTTCTTTTGTACCAGGAAGTAGTGGGAGCAGAAGTCTGTGTTTCACTTTGGCACTATTTCAACTGCCCTGCTGCTCAGAAGGCCCACAACCTCCTGCACAGAAGCTCAGACATGTGAGCTGATAAGAGGTGCAGTTTCCTGGATGGACAGTCCAGACTGATTTCTGCAAGAAGTCTAGCAAGTATCCCTCCTGGATGATCCTAAGGACCCATTTGGTCATCGTGTTAGACTACGACTGATGGTAAAAATGGGTAGGCACCCCAAATGGGAGGAGAGGTCTGCCTTGGGCAGCTGACTCAGAATGGGGGCTAGAGCTTCAGAGGGTGGCACTAGATGCTTTCAGCATCTTTGTCTGCACCCTTTTCTGAGGCTGGGATGTATTTTGGGCTCCCTGCCTTTCCATGAAAGGACTGCCTGTTCTGAAGAAAACCATGTCCTTTCCACTCTGTGGACTGGATGTCCTGGAAGCCTTAAGGAAATTTTAGTTTTCTGAGGCGCCTCAAAAGACTTCTCTACCTGCTGTTCAAACAGGTACATTCCATCAAAGGAACATTCATAACCTGCTGTTGAACACCTTGAGAAGAACTAGCACTCGTGGCCAGGAATGCCTTCTAATGTAGATACTACAGCAAAAGCAGGAGGTTGTGTCAAAGGCTTTGAGCTGATGACTGCTGGACACAATTCCATGCATGGCAGTCAGCAGAATTTTGTTTGCCAGGACTCTACCAGAGACTTAAGCCAGCTCAAATGGTATACTCACATTTGGAAAAATTCCTTAGTAGCTAGTAAATTTGCATACTGAGGGTAGCAGCTGTGAAAGCCATTTACCAATTGTCAATCTTTCTTGCACAATTCCTTGTTGACAGGGTGGCAGTGATCTCTTGAGGAGAATGGCTTTGTCATTCTTTGTGAGAACAACAATGGCATCAGCTATAGGCTGGGAAATATACACTGGTCTACCCTTAGAAGCAGTTTATTTTCCGTCTGTTTGCAGACAGACAGAATAGAAGGTGGTCTTTTCAGACTGAATCAGACAAGGTTTTCAATGCGGGTGGAGTAGGAGGAACTAAACTGACTAGCATGGCATTAACATTAAATCACTGCGGGACGGAGAAGTTTACCTGGGTTAATGACTGTAGGCTCAAAATCTAGAGCAGAATGCATATCTCGGAGCAAAGCCTGGAAAGATAAAGCCTACTGAGGTACAGAAGTAGGGCCTGAATCTGAAACATCAGGCTAAAGTAAGAGTCCTCATCACTGCCCTCAGAAATATGGAGGTCAAGGTCAGACTCATCCCTCCACATTCTTCCTGGAGGAGAGTAGTAGACAGGGAGGATTAAGGGCCTCCAATCCAGAACACTGTCTTGGCAACACCAGCCCCAAGGACGAGGAACTGGTTCCAGGGTTGGCGCCATGGCGGAACCAAATGCAGCACCAGGGCGTCCAGTGCCAAGGGCAACACCAAGACTGGCACTGGACTGGGCCCGAAAAGTCTAAACCCAGCTGACAACCCAGCAAATGGCACTGCTGCGGTCCCAACCAGTGGGACAGGAGTCGATGATGCAGGCACCAAAGGTCCCAGGGGCTGTTAGCTAGCCAAAACACTCTACCCAGCTTGAAGGCCTCCCTATGGCTCCAGTTCCACCACAAAAGGCCAGAGACTGGCTCTGCTAACAGAGGAAAAGCAGGCCAGATGCTTCACCCACTGCTCCACAAGAGCTACACAATAGTGGAACTGCTCATCTGAGTCCCCAGTGACTGACAGAGGGGCCCTCAAGCCCGAGACCTTGAAGTATCAGAGGCCTTCTGTGACAAGAACCGTGCAGGTGTGGGCCTTCAGCTCCAGGAGACCGAGGATCTTGTGGCAGACCTCACAGAAGGTAACCTCGAGCAGTGCCGCTTCTTCCCTTCTGATGGGAGAGGAAGAACTTGAGGCCAAGTAGTGCCAAGAACCCAACCATGATGGCGATCTGTGGCAGACCTCACAGAAGGCAACCTTGAGCAGTACAGCTTCCTCCTCTTCTGAAGGAGAGGAAGAACTCGAGGCAAAGAAGTGCCAAGAACCCAACCAGGATGGGAAACAGGTCTGCTTCTTTTTGTGCTTCTGGGAGCACTGGCCTTCTCCCAAACACTGGACCACTCCTAGTCAAAACCCTTTCTTGAAGGGAAAGTGGACCGGACACAGACCCGCTGCTGTAGGTGCCTTTCTAAGAAGGTTCTCTACTATCGTCCTCCATGGCTGTCGACCGTTGACTTAGTTGGGCTCTGAGAAATTGACAGAAATGTTTTTGCAAAATCACTAAACTGACACAAAAATAACAGACTCTAGCTTTAAAGACTAAAAGTAAGAAGAACTGAATGCTGTCATACAGATGTGAAGTTCGATTCCGACAGGTGGCGATGTCACTGATGTGTACTCAATGGCAAGGAAAAAAGGTACTGAGGCGGTGCGGGCGGGTGTCTAAAGGTAAAACATGCAGCACGAGTCAGTCTTGTCATGCCACTTATACCAGAAGCCCTCAGCACCACCAGCACTCCTGAAAAGGTCTGGCTCCTGTGGGGTTCTAATGTCTCTGACTTAATCTCACTAATGTGAATCAGTGGTGAAGATCGATTCTGGAAGAGCAAGAGAGAAGTAATTGAGAAAAGCTTGTTGAAGTTCGTGAAGGAGCCAAGGGATATACTGCTCAGGTGGTGGGAGAAGCTTAGCTTTAAGACATTCTGATGAATCTGCACTTTTCAGTGGAACTGCCTATGTGCGGATTGTGAACTGCATCCACGCCCTAGAAATGAAAATTACGTACCTACCGTAATTCTTGATCTTCTTGGACGAGTCTCCATCACTCATTCACACTAATGGGATCTGCGCCGGAGGCACTAGGACCAGCGGGAGCAAACTTTTTGCTGGAGGGCCGGCGCCAGAGATGGGGGCGCGGAGGCGACATGAAGCTCAGCTGCGCGTGTGGTAATGACTATCTCAAGGCCGACCCTCCAACCGCCTCAGTTCCTTTTTCACGCCCGCCGAGTGCACTTCCAGTGACGACGTCGCCGCCCACGGAGTCAAACTTCAAACTAGCAGCATAGTTTTCAGTTTTGTTATTTTGTAGTAATATCTCGAATAAGTATCGCTAAGTTTATTCTTATCTACAAAGAAGTCTCAACAAATGTTCTCCACAGCAAAAGACATCTGCAGGAGGATGTAGGATCATTTTTCCTCTGTATGCTTACAGCTCGAGCAGCATGCTCTATATGACAGGGAATGCACACAGAAACATTTTGCCATGGCAGTCTGAGTGTACACTGGCAGAAGCATGAATCCTGGATTTCTGGAATAGAATCAAGGCAGTCTGTCACTGAGTGGGAATTAAAATCTCCACATCTAGAGTGCCCCACTCACTGAATAGTGCTCTCACAATGTCAGGTGCTAGTGAACACTTGGAGGATCTGCTGCTTGACTCAGTTCATCAGTCAGGGTGTTTTAGATCCCTGACAGACTGCTTGCAGCAGGATCCCTACCCAGGCACCATTCCACACTCGCTGCCTCCTGCAGAGATGGTAAAGTGTGCTCTTCCTTGCTTGTTGGCATAGTACATATAGAACAGCTACATAAGAAATGAAAATTACATACCTACTGTAATTCTTGATCTTCTTGAATGAGTGTCCACCACTCATTCACACTGAGTGGGACTACACGGAGGTATAGGACTGAGTGGGAAGCAAAAATCTTCAGGAGGCCAGCACCGAGTGAGGCTCGAGCCTGGCTTGCGCCACATAGGCTACCTTGGGCTGCCCTACAACCGCCTCAGTACCTTTTTACTGAGGAGGTGCAGTGTAAACTAACCTAGTGAAACTAACCTATGTCAGACATAAGATCGTCTGAATGACCCAAAGAAGGAGTCAACACAACAGTCTCTTCACAGCCAGCCGTCGAGGGGTGAAACCCACGAACAAGATAAGTGAGCTCAGGGAATAGAGGGTGGGCGTGTGAATGAGTGGTGGAGATTTGATCCAAGAAGATCAAGAATTATAGTAGGTATGTAATTTTCATATTTTCCTGAACATAAAGTCTCCCACTCATTCACCTGATGAGACAGTACGAGCTAAAATAATCCCCGAGAAGGCAGCAGAAGAAAGAGGAGCTCACTTAGGATGGAAGTCCATTCAGGATGGTCCTGCCAAAGATGGATGCTGTCTGGCATGGACATCCAAAGTGTAGTGCTTCACAAAGGTGTGCACTGAGCTCAAGTAGCTGCATTGCAGATGTCTGCAAGGAACTTTTAATTTCAAGGGAGATGCACCCAGCTGCCTGCTGGAATGACGTATCTCTGCCTTTCAGTTTAACTATTGCCATGGAGTAGCATTGGCAGAGACATGCCACTTGAAATACATCTGATAGCAACAGGCTGACCCAGCCGGGCTGTGCTGCAAGAGAAAATTATTTGTTTAGACTTGCAGATCTCTTTAGTTCTATAGAACTGTAAAACCCTTTAATATCCAGAGAATGTAGGATACGCTCTTCCTCATTCTAGTTGATTCTGGAAGTTCGTGAAGTAGGCTGGAAGAACCAAGGGCTGGTTCAGATGGAATTCTGAAACTACTTTAGGAAAAACCTTGGGGTGAGTTCAAAGAACCACCTTATCTTTATGAAATACAGTATATGGGGTGGTGGTGTCTGTGACCAGTGCATGTATTTTACACACTCTCGCAGTGGAGGTAATGGTACAATTAAGGCGTTCTTCCAGGTCAGGAACTTCCAGCTCACAAGTTGCTAGGGGCTCCGAAAGGTTTAGGGTGAGCATGTCTAGCACAAGGTTAATGTCCCAGGCAGTTACCAGTCTTCTGTGGTAGCCTAGTGTGAAGTATACCCCAAGGATATCTTAACCAAAGGTAACTCGCCAGAGACATGGGTGTACAGTCTCGTGATATGCTGAGATCACGCAGAGGTGAACCTTCAGGGTTGAGTATCGCATGCCCTGTATTTGACAGGTCCAGAAGATACCCAGGACTTTGTTAGGTGGGCAGGAGAAGGGATCCATGGAGGACTTTGCACACCAGATGGAGAACCGTCCCACTTTTACAGTACAAGTTTTCCTAGTAGCTGGTTTACGTACAGCTAGGAGAATGTCAGAGACCCTACATGAAACGTCAAACCTACCCACTTCTATCTCCTCAGGAGCCAAGCACGGAAGTGAAGGGCTCTCAGGTAGAGATGGACCACTGGGCCCTGGGTCAGGAGGTCCGTTTGAAGTGGAAGCTGTCTCGATGAAGTTTTCGATAATCTGTTGATTAATGGAAACCAAATTTGATGAAGCCAGAATGGGGCAATGAGGATCATTCTGCCACCTTGTGCCTCTAGCTTGAACAGTACCCTCTGAATTAAGGAAGAGGATGAAAAGCATACAGAAAGCGTCTTGTCCACTGCATTCTGAAGGCATCCTGACAAAGTGCCAGGTTCTGGATTTCTGGAGCAGAATAGAGGCAGTTTTGCATTAAGTGGGGACGCAAAAGGTCCAGGTCTGGTGTTCCCCACTCTTTGAAGAGTGATTGCAAGACGTTTGTGTCGAGAGACCACTGTGAGGATCCCTTCCATGCTGCTGAGACGATCCGCTAGATCGCTCTGCACTCCGGAAGGTAAACCGCTTGAATAAGGGCTTTGTGCTCCAGGCACCATTCCCACACCCTCATCGCTAACCTGCACAGGGGATAAGAGTGTGCTCCACCCTGTTTGTTGATGTAGTACATCACTGCTTTGTTGTCCATTTGAAGGAGAATGATCTTCTAATAGAGAAAGTCCTTCAGAGCTCGGACTGTGTACAGGACAGTTCTCATTTCTAGGATATGTATATTGAGTTGAGACTCGTCCTGATTCCATCGACCTTGGGTGTGGAGATCTTGACAGTGAGCTCCCCATCAGAGTAGGGGTGCATCTGTGGTGATGGAAATCAAATTCCAGTGAGGTAAAAGAAAACCCTTTTAGAAGGCTATTCTCGAGTCCACCAGGTGAGTGACCATTTTAGAGGTTCCATCACCTTGATGTGAAAGGACTGAGGATGTGTGGTCGAGGACCACGGAGTACTGAGCATCCACAGAGTAGTCCTCATGTGAAGACGAGCCAGAGGCACAGTTAACACTGAGGATGCCATGAGACCCAGCATCCGCTGCATCGAGAGAGCTTGAACTGAGTTGTTCTTTCTGATGAAGTGGGCCATCTGAAGGATGTCTTCTCCTGTTCTCTGGAAGAAAGGCTTTTGCACGTGAGGTATCCAGAAGGGCTCCTATGAAGAGCAGCTGTTGGGAGAGTTGTAGTGTGATTTTCCTAGATTAAACAGAATGCCCATCATTTTGAGATCGAGTTCAGTAACCATGAGTCTCACTGGATGCATATACAAGCTGCTGCTGCTCTAGAAGCAGTGTCAAAGGCATCCATAGCGTCTTAAGTTGCTGACTGTTGGACACAATGCCTCTAGTAATCCCTCTCCCTACTTCCAAGAACTGCTGTGCCTCCTCCTGCTCCTTCTCTTTTCTAGATACTATTGATGCATCAACTTAGCCTGTAAGTTGAGTCACGAACCTATACCATGTAGTTTGTCATTCATTACTATTGTCACTTGTTTGATGTACCAGCAACTCTGGTGTTCTATTGTGTTCCTATTATACGTTCATTTTTCCCCGACGTGGAACCTTTGTAAATGAGCTTGTAGCTCAAAGGTTTATTCCGAGAATTCAATAAATAAAAATAAAATAAAATAAAGTAATGGTCTGGAGAAGCTCTGTGCTAATGTCTGACTCAGGAAGAGCTTCCACAGTGGCTCTGAGCGAATGCCAGGGGTATAGTCATACTGAGAGAAATAACCCTGGTAGCCTAGCAATGCTCATACCAGGGTAGAGGCAGCTAACTCGCTTCCCCAAGGTGTCAGTCTTACTAGATTCCTTGTTTACTGGACATGCTGTAGATTCCTGAGGAAGAATGCCTTTGCCATTCTGCCAAGACAACTATGGCATCAGCAAAGGCCTGAGAAGCCAAGATAGGTCGATCCTTTGGGGTGTGTGTGTGTGTGATATTTTCTGTCTATAGATTTAGACACGGAAGGAATAAACACCAGATTATTCAACACCTTTTGTGAGAGTGTCTCAAAAGAGGGATACACCGGAGGAGTCAATTCCACAGGAATATCCGGAATGTGCAAGTACTGCAGGCACAGCAATTTCCCTGGATCAATCTCTGAAGTCTGGGGAGGGAGGGAGGGAGGAGAGAGAGAGAGAGAGAATTCATGTTCTTTAGCAGGAGACTTGAAGGAAAGGTCTCTGACCAGAAGCTCTGCTGAAGGAGAAGTCAGTTTGCCACTCCGAGGCGAATTGTTGTCTCCTAATTGAAGATCAGGATCAGGCTCAATATCGTCTCCTACTAGTCCCAGAGAAATAGTGTATATATAGGAAAAGGAGGAGGAGGTGCTCCACGAATCAGAGTCGAAAACCCTGGCACCCCAGGCAGCACTGGCACAGGATGTGGCACCGAAAAGAAGATGGCACCAGCCCAGAGAGCGGCGCCCGCCAAGACAGGAGTCAAGGCAGCACCACTCTAGGCGCCCACACAAACACCAGAGGCCCCAACCCACTCTCGTGTCAAGGAGGAAGATCTGAAAAATCAGTAGGAGAAAATGGTACCTGTACCTGCGCCACAGCAATATGAGGGGAAAAGCACAAAGGTGTGGCATTGCGCACGGGAGAGGGCACCACACCACTAGGAAGTCCCAAATGCCCTGCTCGCAGGTTCGAACTGTTAGCCTGAAGGCCCAGGAGATGTATCCGCAGGCTCGGGACAGGCGGACAACCGCTGAACCCATTGCTCCATAAGAGCAGCCCAATGATGAAACTGCTCACTGGAAGTCCCCAGGGGGAAGGGAGGGACTACAGAGGTTGAGGATGTCCGTTTACCAGGAACAGACTCTGCAGGGGACCCCGGAGGAGTCGGACCCTGCCCCTTGCCACCAATGATCGATGTGCAGATATACCAGAGGGTGACCTTGAGCGGTACAGTTTCTTCTTTGACCGGGAGTTAAAGAAGAATTCAAGGCGACAGCGGTGCGAGTCCTCGACAAAGACCGAGAATGGGACTGCTTCTTTTTGTGCTTTCGGAGGACCGCCTTATCCTCGAAGAACCAGACTGCCTGTAGTCAGACTCCTCCCTGTAGAAGGCAGTGGACCAGACCCAGCCCTGCTGAAAACACAGCTGTCATGCAAGTTTCCCTACCGTCCCGTGCTCATGTTTCGATTTTACATCAAGGCAGGCTGAAGACGCATTTACTCTGCTGATTTAAAATAGACCATTTTAACACTGAATTACTAAAATAAAACTAATCAATGCTGAACGACTATAGCTGCTGTCATATAGATGTGAAGATTTGACTCCTGGCAGGCGAGCAACGTAGTCACTGAAGCGCAGTCGATGGCAGGAAAAAGGGAACTGAGGCAGTTGGAGGGTCGATGATGAGGTAGCCTATATGGCTCATGGTGCTTTCTCCTCGTGGGCCCCTACCTTGGTGCCGACCCCTGAAGAGTTTTGCCCCTACCGTCCTAGCGCTTCTGACGTATTCCCATCACTGTGAATGAGTGGTGGAGACTTTATGTCCAGGAAGATCTTACCGTAACAGTAGATCTTCGAGGGAATCTGCCATCAGGTCACACCTAAGGAACTAAGCAGTCAGGCGCTAGGATCATGCAAAAGCTTTTCTGCAGCAGTCTAGTAGGGACCGCCCACGCCAACGCCACGCTCCGATGTCACAGTGTGACAGGGTGGAAAAGGACCCTGTCCCAGTTGTTATGGAGAAAGTGTTTAAATGCAGGGATCTGTTCTGTCCTTTCCTTTTTGTCTATCTGGTTGCGCAGAACAAAATTTCCTGTGAGACCTAGGATTTGATCACCCAGACAGTCTCACTATTCTTTGCCTCTCACTGTCCCTCAGTCTCCTTTACTGTCTGTCTTTTTCTCCCTTCCATATCTGCTGATGTAAAAATATATGCAAGTCACTGTATGGGAATGTAACTGATATTGGGATCCCTTTTATTTAGAAATTATAGTGTTAATTTTTGAAATGTATATAATTGTGGTTTGAGATAATTGCAAAAAGCTATTGGAAACTCAAGAGGTTACCCAATGCAAGTTTTAAACCTTTTGCAGAAGAGCTGTAAAAAGGGGCTTCAGCTCAGGGATACTGTGTTCCTGCCAGCGCCTGCCTGAAACATACAAGAACACTTTAGAAGAAACAGGATGCTTAAGAATGGGGTTGGAAGGACTTAAGAGAGCTGAGCTGCAATTGCTTGAAAGAGAAAAGGGACACAGAGATTGAAGAAAACTTAGATGCATCTTCTGCTTATTTTGCCTTTGTAAATAGTTCAACTGAACACTTTTTTAATGTTACTTCTAGTAGAAACAAATACTCTTCTTGTGAATGTTACAACTGCTCCTGGTTCTTCCTATGCTTCCTGACCTGTGCCTCGACAACACACAGCCCTATATAAGTGTGGGCAGCCCTTCTCAGTTCTTTTCCTAACCGGAGGCCATAGGAGACAGAAGTCCCACACCAGGGAACCAAGGAGAGAGGAAGGTGCCCAGCTAGAAAAATGTCTGGAAAACAGGATATAGAGAGAGAGAGAGAGAGAGAGAGAGTAAGAGATGGAGGGACGGACAGAATGATTTGATGACAGATTTCCTCAAGATCTACTGTTATGATAAGTTCGTATGTAACTGTTCCATCTTCTTCAGGGATCTCTCTGTCATCCAGGTCACACCTATGGAATGAATCCCAAGCAGTGCTAAGTGCAAGACAGTCTGGGTGGCAGAAGGCCAGAGGCCTAAGAAAGAAGGCTCTGAAGCACAGCTAGGCCATAGCCTGCCACTGTTCTGGAAGCAATGTCCAGACTGTAGTGCTTGGTGAATGTGTGGCTAGTACTCCAAGTGGCAGCAGTAAAAAATTTCAGCTGGACACACCCTGAAGCAGGCAAAAGAAGTGGCCATGCCTCTGGTTGAATGGCTATGAGCACACCAGGAAGTTCCTTACTGTACTTCCTATAACAAAAATTATACAGTTGGCCACCCATTTGGACAAGCACTGTTTAGATACTGGAGCAGTCTTTGCCAGGGAAAAAGAAGCGAACATCTGAGAGGACTTTCTGCACTCCTTAGTACGGTGTATGCTGCCTGAGAATTCTATACATATCCAAAGAATGGAGCAATGCTTCCCTGGATTGGCCTGGAAAATAAACAGCCAGGTGGATAGATTAATTTAGAGTAAACTCAGACATCATCTTAGGAAGAAAAACAGGTTACCCACCTGTAACAGTAGTTCTAGGAGGTATATGTTGTTCATCAACACTTGTTGGCATGTCCCTTCCCTTTAATTCTTGCCGGAAGGTCTTCAAGCTGGCTCCTCCCACCCACCCAAGCGATATAACCCTTGGCTCTGCCCCATGATGCCAGATCTTAGCCCGCTGGAAGCCAGGTTGTGTGTCCGCAGCCAGGGAGGTCGGTGGGTCAGTGTGATGAACATATACCACTCCTAGAACTACTGTTACAGGTGAGAAACCTGTTTTTCTAGGGATGTGATGTGTTGTTCTTATCCACATTTGTTGGCAGACTCCTAGCAGCTCTCCGGAGAAGGGAGGCAAGGCGCACACCCCTACTTTGGGAACAGAGACTGGAGAGCTGAGGCCCCAAAACCAGCATCCTGGTGTGACTCAAGGTCGATGTGGTAATGGGTGATGAAGGGATTTGCTGTCTTTCAGGTAGCCGCCCTGCAGATTTCCTGAATAGGGATGTCCCTGGAAGCAGCCACTGACGCAGGCGTATGGCAGGTAGAATGAGCTCTTATCCCTCGGGAGGTTCCTTGCCCGCCAACCTATACCAGAGATCAATGCATGATGTAATCCATCTGCCTATTGTCCGCCGCTTAGCTGCAGGCCTGCCAGGTGTGGCTTCAGCGTAGGGTGACAAACAGCTGGCGAACCTCTCCTGAATGTCCGCCATCCTCACCTTGTAGTAGGATAGAGTACGTCTCAGGTCTAGAGTATGGAGCCTGTATTTGGCATCAGAGGTGTAGTTCAGGTAGAACACAGGCACGTCAACACCTGATTAGTGAAACTCTGACACTACCTTTGGGAGGAATGTCGGTGGGGGCGCAGGATAATCTTGTCCCTGTGGAAGAGCACCTGGAGCTCCCAGTCCTCCTATGGATGTGATAGCCAACAGCAAGGCAGTCTGCCATGACAAGTGTGACATCTCACACTTGTGCATTGGTCTGAATGGCTTGCCCATGAGCTTTGCCAAGACCAGCAGTAAATCCCATGGAGGTGGAGATTCATGCACTGGAAGAGATATGTGATCGAGGCCTTTCAAAAGCGCCAGACCATTCTCCTTGCCACTGTCTGCTGACCGCCCATGCCTGGTAAGCACAGATGGCAGCCAGGTGCACTTAAGGGTTGAAGACCGGAGACCCCCTATGAACAGAGACCAAAGGTAGTCTAGGATGCTAGCCACTGAACAAGACAGAGGGTCCAAGCCCTCACCCTGATGCCATATGAAAATTTCTTCCATTTTGAAGGCACGGCATAGCCTGGTCGACTCCTTCCTGGATGCTTCCACTACAGTGAGTACATCCTCAGAGAGACCCAAAGCCTGCAACACTAGCCACTCAGGAACCGGGCTGTCAGGGTGCAGAGACTGTAGGTCTGGATGGACTACCTTCCCATATTGGCAGAGATCAAGTCAGAGTGTGCTGGAAGACACCACAGGAGCCTGTTGCTGAAACTGAGGAGATCTAGATACCAGACCTGGCGGCCAGTCTGGGGCTACCAGGATCACCTGTGCCTTGTCCCTCCTCACCTTGAGAAGCACCCTGTGGATCAAGGGAAATGAGAGGAAGGCATAGAAGAGGCCAGGGGTCCATGGCCTCAGAGGCATCCCCTGCAGCGATCCCTGAGGGGCGGGCATGAAACAGCCTCAGCTTGGTGTTTTCCCTGGAGGCAAACAGGTCTACTATCGGTTTGCTCCAGTGGAGAAAAGACTGTGAGTTACCTCCGATGAGAGTGCATGTTGCTCTGTTTATCGAGGTAGTACATAGTTGTGGTATTATCCGCTTGGACTTGAACCACTTGATCCCGAGGCTGCTGAGCGAATGCTGACAACGTCAGTCTGACCGCTCTGAGCTCCAACAGGTTGATATGGTAGTGGGATTCCTCGGGCGGGGGGTCCAGAACCGTGGGCCCTGTTCTCCATGTGGGCTCACCAGTCCATGAGACAGGCATCAGTCATGAGGATGACCATTGGCTCGGGGCATACAAATGGGATCCTTCCTGCAACTGGTCTGTCTTCCACTGGAGAGTGTCCCACATCTTCTGGGTCACAGTGATCAGCTGGTCGAAATGACCTAGGGGCCGAGTCCACTGGGTGGCCAGCTCCCACTGAAGGCGCATGCCACCGGGCCTAATAGACCACGGTGATGCAGGCCGTCATGTAACCCAGGCAGGTGCAGAAAGTACTGGGAAGGGCACAAGTGCCCAACCAGAAATGACTGAGCAAGGAGGAAGAACCTCTGCCCTGTCCGCCGGGAGCCATGCTCTGCCCCGATGAAGCACATCACCTGAGACGGCGCAGGCTCCGACTGGCCTCATTGATCAGAAGGCCAAGTTGAGAGCAGGTCTGGAGGACCAGGTCCCTGGACCTCTCCACCTCTTGCTGGGTGGAACCTGCCAAGATCAATTGTTGAGGTAAGGGTATATTTGACCCCTTGATGCCCGAGATGGGCTGCCACCACTGCAGTGCATTTGGTGAAGACCTGTGGGGCCAATAACAGGCAGAATGGCATGGCTCAGAACTCGTATAGGGTTCCCTTTGCTCTGAAGCGGAGGAACCACTGGTGGGATGGATCGATTGGGACATGAAAGAACACGTCCTGGTGATCCAGTGAGCAGAACCACACGTTCTGCTCCAGGGATGGTATGATCTGGGACAGAGTTACCATCCTGAAGGTTCGTGGCCAAAGATACTGATTCAGGTCATGCAGATCTAGAATGGGGTGCCAGCCCCTGTCTGCTTCAGGACCAGGAAGTACCTGGAAATGAACCCAGGGTTGACTGGAGGATCTGCCACTCAATCACTGCCTCCTTGAGGAGGAGCTGGACTTATGTCGTCTCTCAGAGCCGAATGAGTGTGTGCTGATATTCTCTCCTCCTGTGGGTCGGGCTCGCAATGAGGGTACTGCTCGAATTCCAGAGGCAGACCCTGGCCGACCACTTCTAAGACCCACCTGTCCGTGGCTAGTGGACCAGGTGAAAAGAAAGTAATGAGCCGACCCTCCACAGGAGGACCCAGAGATGGCGTGATGGGGATAGGTGGCAACCCCTATGCCATCACTGAGCAGGCTTGAGGAAGAGGGTCCAGGGCCTGAACCTCAACCTCCTTGTCTGCGGGCCACTGGAGGCCTGGACTTGGGCCAAGGGCACCAAGCATGTGCTTGCTGTTGCTGCCCACCGTGAAAGGAGGGCTGCTGGGCCGCAGGGCAGGGTGCTGAAAAGGCTTTTTCTTCTGCTGCTTCTTGGTGCCAGGAGCGCTTTGAGCAGAAGTCGCTGAGTCCAAGGTGGCACTGGACTGCTCGATTCTCTGAAGGTGACCATCCACACCTGGGCCGAAGAGATCGGTACCCAGGAAAGGAACATCAGTGAGTTTGTGCTGGGCATCTGCCGTAGGGTGGAAAGCCTCAGCCAAGCCCTGCAGCGTGAGGCAACTCGGCTGCCACTGAGCAGGCTGGGGTCCCCAAGGTCCAAGGCCATCTGAGCAGCTGCTTGGCAGCAGCACAGCCTGGTCCCGGACCTGTTTGACCCGTAGTCTGAAGGTCCGTGTTGAAGTGTGGGAGAAATTTGTCCAAGGAACCCAGAAGGACATGGGAGAAGTGCGCCATGATGACGGCTGTAGCTAGCCTGACGGAGGCCTAGAGAGGAGGCTGCATAGACCTTTCTGGCAGAGTGGTCCAGTTTGACTCCTTGTCTCAGAGGTCTCATCTGTGTCAGCAGAGCTGCCTGTCCATCTGAACACAGAAGCGGTCACTAACCCTCAGCTGAGGGATGTTCAGTGAACCCGAGAGGAACTTGCGTGCCATCCGGCAGGCGGCTCTGGGCAGGAGGCAGGATGCTGCAGCTCCAAGGCAGTCCAACACTGGCCTCAGCCAATGGAAAGGCCTCTATAGGGTATCCATCTTTTAAGAATGTCTGTAAGAGGTACTCCACCCATTGTTTTTCAACAGGTTCCAGAGGCATCTCCGTGGATTCAGAGATAAGACAGAGAATCCCCATAAAAGCGAAGGACCCCTCCTACATCGACAGACTCATCATTCAGCGGAGAGAATGGAGGTCTGTGTCATCAGAATCTGAGGTATCTGGATAAATCAGTCGGCCACCAAGGTCCCTGAACATGCCTGGGATGGTGACCCGATAACCTCACGAGAAAGACCCAGGACTATTCAGGAATCCTTCGCAGGAGCCCTTCCGAGGGCTGTTTGGTGGCTCCGCCACTACTGGTGGAGACCCCAGTTTAGGCGAAACGGCAGGTTTCACTGACTCTCGACGGGCGGAGGTACCATTATTATTGGCTCCATGAGTCTGCATTGGCTCAGAGCAAAGCCAATGAATGGCTCGGGTGGAAATCGAGGAAGGCTTCTGCCCAGACAGAATGAGCTGTTGCCATATCAGATCTTCGTAGTGTTGACAGAGTTTCCACGAAGCCTCTCCTCATCTGAGGAGAATGAAGATGAGCGGTGATGTTGCCTCTTTTGGCGTGCTTATGTGCCTTCCTCGGCCTGTCAGTTGAGGGAGTCAGATCTCTATCTCGATCAGACTGGCCAACTGGGTCACTAGGGAGACACCGGGCGGAACCAGCGATTTTCCCAGATCAGGACTGGTTCCTCGATGGGACTGCAAGCAGGCTGGTCTCCTCCTTGGGGATAAACAAGATTTGAGTCGTTAAGATAGTTGTTGACCTCCTAGACTGACAACTGATTGACAGAGTCCAGAGTTATCTCAACTGCATCCATCGAGACTTGACTGGCTGACCAGACAATGGGATCGACGAGGTCGGAGGCTGAAGCTGCAGAAATCAACCAAGGCCAAGACTGGTGATTCCTGGGATCGAGATCACTCCTGATCCCAAGAATATCTTCACGAGACGGTTTCTTGTCCTTTTATGGGAACGGGAGGTATGCGAGCCCGAAGGTCCCTCGCCCTTAGTGGGAGAGAAAGGCACGCCTACCAAAAGGAGCCCAGAATGTGGAGCCCAGGTTGAGTGGAATAAAATAGGCAGAAAGGAACACTGCAGCATGAGCTGCCTCTTCCTCAAGGCCTGCATCTGTTCTGACTGCTAGGCGGACGCCCAGCTGCGAGACCGCCCACCGGCCTCTTTGGATTTCACCGGTGGATTCCATTTCGGGTCTGCCCAGCTTCAAGCGTCGCGAGATGATTATCGAGGGCGCTCGCTGAACGCGAAGGCAAAATCAAGTCTGGGTGTTAAGCAGGCCAACACCCAGAAGCAGACGTGACACGGAGTGTGGTCTGTGTGAGACATGTTCTGGCCACACAGGCACTGGGGAAAACCGGGAAGATTTATCTTCCATTATCGAAACAAAAGCTACAATCGCTAGTTTGGATGAGTGCAATCTTCAGCGGATCTGAAGGTTTGAGAGCCAGGGCCTACAACACGCGGTAGCAGAGAGAGCAACCTATATATTGCAGCGGATAGGAAGATCTGGCATCATGGGGTGGAACCGAGGGTTATACCACCCAGGTGGGTGGAGGAGCCAGCCTGAAGACCTTCCAGCAGAATTAAAGGGAAAGGGACATGCCAACAAGTGTGGATAAGATCATCATAGCCACATCCCTAGAAAAACAAGTTACTCACCTGTGAAGTACAGTTACATAAGAACTTACCGTAAGTGGTCGATCTTCAAGAAAGGCTCTTGCAGTAGGTAATTACATATAGGACTGATGCGGCAGGTGTCAGGACCCCACAGAAAAATTTCTAGCTAGGAGTCTGTGGCAGGGGACCGCCCCGTCAGGTGACAGCGTCATGCGACATCAGTATAAAGGGAGGTCCCCCGCCCGCCTTCAGTTCTTTCCTGCCAAAGGCCAAAAGCGAGCGAGAGAGGCGGACATTTCCCATCCTGGAAAGGAGCTGAAAAGCTTAGGGGATGGAGGGCAGGAAGGTATTACCTGCAGAGCCTCTCGAAGAGCTACTGTTACGTGAGTTCTTACGTAACTGTACTATCTTACTCGAGAGGGCTCTTGCAGTAGGTAATTACATATAGTACTGAGTCCCAAGCAGTCAGGAACAAGGAAAAGCAAGTGGGAGGAGAAAACTACTCAGGAATAGACCCTTTGGCTGTGAAGGTCTTGAGAAAGGAGACCTTGCAGAACAGCCAACCAGAAGACCGCTCTATGAAGAGAGGCAATGTCCAAACTGTAATGTTTCATAAGGTATGGACAGAAGTCCAAGTAGTGGCTGCACAAATGTCGGCCACTGACATATTCTTGGAACAAGCAAGAGAGGCAGCAACCCCTCTGGTGGAGTGGTTCTGACTTGACCCAGCAGGGTCTTGTACTTGTCATAACAGAAAGTGATACAATGAGCCAACCATTTAGACAGGCAATACTTGGAAACAACACTACCTTCTCTTTTATGAGCAAAAGAGACAAACAGTTGATCCATTTTTCTGAGATCCTTCATCCTGGTGGTGTAGTATCTCAGAATCCGATAAACATCCAGAGTATGTAACAGGTACTCCCTTGATGGGAGTGCTGCATAAAGAAAGCAGGTAACTATGGATTGATTCAGCGAGATTCGCTACCTTGAGGGAGAAACTTAGGGTTGGTATGCAGAGCCACACATTCCTTGTGAAAAATCAAATACGGGATTTTACACCTCAGGGCCTGGGCTCGGAAATCCTTCAAGCATAAGTAATGGCCACGAGGAAGAGTCTTCCACGAGAGAAACTTGGTCTGCTGAGGCTGCTGGCTCCAAAGGAGGCAGAGTAAGCTTCAGTGGTAAAATTCAGATCCCAAGGAGGGCAGGAACCTGGATAGGGGTCTCAAGTGGAGGACCCTCTAAGGAAGTCCTTAGAGACCTCCAGTTGAGCAAATGTCCTGTCCACAAAGGGACATGGTAGGCAGAGATGGGCCATGTGAACCTGCAAAGAAGAATGACTGAGACCCAGATCAAAGAGGTGTTGCAAGTAATCCAGAAGCCGCTCAACAGAGCATGAGAAAAGGCGCAAAATCTTTGGAAATGGCCCAGATAGTGAACAGTTTCCATTTCATGGCATAGGGTAGATCTAGTGGAGGGATTCCTGGCTTCGCCAGAATCTCAGCCACTCGGGAGGGGGGAGGGGACCCCGAATCAGGCTTGAGCTAAGTTCGTAGGAGCCATGCGTGCAGCTGAAGGGACTTGAGGCCTGGATGGACCAGGGTCCCCTGATCCTGGGTCAGCAAAAGTCGCGACAGAGGAAGAGAGTTCCTCTGAATACTGTTGCAGAACAGAGAACCAAACTTGCCTGGGCCAGAAAGGGCGATCAGAATCATTGAGCTCCCTCTGAGCAGAGTTTCTGTAAGACCCTCGGAATCAAGGGATCGGGAAAGCACAGATGAATCTGCCTTCCAGTTTAGAGACAGGCGTCTCTCCAAAAATACCGCACCCTGGAGCGAGCAAGCAGAAGTCGGGAAGTTTTGCATTGAGAGGGATGTGAACAGGTCTACCTGTGGTGTTTCCCAATGTAGGAAGATATCGTCTGCTACTCCTGATCCAGTTCCTACTCGTGAGCTTAAGCAGGCGACTGACTGAGTGTCTGCCAATGTGTTCTCAACCCTGGGACGTGAATTGCTGTGAGGTGAAGGTTGTGCTACACTGCCCAATCCCAAACTTGTATTGCCTCCCACAAAGAGGGCAAGAACGAGTTCCTCCTGATTGCTGAAGTACCAGACCACACACGCCTGTCTGGACAGCCAGGTGCCCGAAGCAGATGCAGAGCCTGAAGGCGTACAGCACAGCCTGCAGCTCGAGCACATTGATGTGGAGAGATTTTTGAGCTTGGGCCAGGAGCCCTGGGTCCTGTGAGGCCCTAGATGGGCTCCCAACCTCGCCCGAGGCGTCCGTGAGTCAACGCCTGGGAGGAGGAGACAGACAGAAGGAACTCCTGGCAAAGGTTTTCCTGAACCATCCAACACTGCAAGTCCCGAGCCATAAGAGTGGAGACCAGAGCGAGTTGATCTAGGTTATCCAGCAGCTGATCCCATTGAGACTGGGCGTCCACTGAGAAATTCTCATGTGGAGCAGAGGTGAGAGACTGTTGGAATCGCAGCCACCATGAGCCGAGGAGGCGAAGGACCGACCTGCGCTGATCCGCCTGTGGCTGGAGTGAGGCCGCCTGTCAGTGGCAGGAATGCCATGCCAGAGGTCATGTCCAGGATCGCCCGATGCAAACTGGAGCGTCGGGACGGATCTGCGGGACTTTGTCTGCGGTATTAACTCACAACAGGACCAACACCTGCAGGGTAAGGAAAGGAAGTGCAGGAGTTCCTCCTGACGAGGCCACCAGCAGCCAATCATCCAGGTAGGGAAACCTGCACCCTGGGTAAGCAGGTAGGCTGCTACCACCGAAGACATTTGGTGAACACTTGGGCGCCGATGAGAGACCAAATGGGAGGGCCTTGAACTGGTAGTGGTCCCCTGGTATGCAAAGCGTAAGGTATTTGTGGTGGGAAGGGCTAATAGGGATATGCAGGTGGCATCCTGCATATCCAGAGCGCACAGCCACTGTCCTGGCCAAAGAAGGGCAGAAGGCCCCGCAAAGAGAGCATACTGAACCTTTTGTACTCCACTAACAAGTTCAGGGAGTCGAGGTCAGAATCGGCCTCACATCTCCTGACTTCTTTGGGACCAGGAAGAAATGGGAATAGTACCAAGTCCCCCAGGTGGGGAGGAACGGCTCTATTGCCTCCTTCAAGAGAAGAGCGCCATTTCCTTCTGGAACCAAAAAGAAGATGTTCTGGGAGTAAGAAGACCTGGGGAAGGTTTTCGAGAGGTTTCGAAGAAACACTATTGAGTGTCCTTCTGCAATCAGCTAGAGCACCCAAGTGTCTGAGTGATCCTCTCCCAACCGGTAGGTGGAGGGAGAATCTTCCTCCTACCAGTTCCTCTGGAAATCCCAGAGGCTGTGGGAGAGGAAAGGAGTCAGGTGGTGTGAGGCAGGCGTGGCGCTGAAGCCCGCTGCTTTTGGGTGGGTGGGTGGGGGCTTGGCAGCTGGAGGGCCGAAGTTTATTAGCCGCTTTCCTGAGTTTCGTTTTGCCGATTACATCTGTAAAGGGATGACGCTGGGCCTGAGGGGGTTTGTACATTCAGTCAACGGACTTCAGTGCAGTACCCTTCTCCTGCAGATTGGCGATGATGTCCTTGACACGCCATCCAAACAACACTGAACCCCTGAGGGGCGCGTCCTGGATAGCAGACTGCTGCACCTCGGGACCAATCCTGACACCGAGCCAGGCATGGCGCGCAAACCCATGGCGAAAGCCGAGCTCCTACCAGCAATGTCCACTGCATCATCGTGTACGAAGCATGTAGCTGGCGAGCGTGCAGACTGGACTAGATCCGCCACTTCCTGTTTCATCTGAGGCTCAGGAAGGAGTCCACCTTAGATTCCACCTCACTAGGATCGTCTTCTGGTAATCCTCCATGTGACCAGCGTAATTCAGGCCCTTGTAGCCCAGAGTGGAAGAAGCGTGGGCCTTCTTTCCGTACTGGTCCAGAAAGCGAGATTCCTTGTCAAGTGGTGGACGAGCTCAAGTGCTTTGGGTTAGCTGTCCGGCTGTGAGGCTAATCACACTGAATCAGCTCGAGGATGAGAATTAAGGAGTCAACACCCTTGGGAGCCTGATAAAGCCTATCCGACTTCCTAGGAAGAGGGGCTATGGCCGATGGTTGCTTCCAAATAGTGGAGACAAGGTCGTGAGGCTCAATCCAGGGTGGCAACAAGGTAGGAGCGGTCTTGGGCAGATCAGGTGCACAGCGAGTTTCTTCACGCTGTGGATCCAGCTCCAAGGAATGCCACTGATGGACCTCCTGGATTTTGCGCAACTCCGTGAAAGAAGGATCCTCCGCAGGGAGTTCTCAGCCTGGGCTTATCCGAGAGTGGGGCTCATCGTCCGGGTGGAACAACCATTGGAGTTGTCAAGGAGGAAGAGACTCCTCCCAGTGCGGGGAGGAGCGGACCCCTTAGGAAGCCCTCGGGAAGTGTATCCTGCCCTGCCCTGGAACCGGAGAACAGGCTGCGAACTATCTCTGGGGTGAAGAGACTACTTGTGGGATGCCTTGCCTACATGGCTGAGGGCATCTACCAGTTGGTTCGAGGCTCCTGCCACATGGATGGCTAGGAGATCCACCTCCAGTCGGCTCACGAAGGTCCAGGTGCGGAATGCTTCCCTGCACAGAGGCCAGGAGTACGTTCTGCCCTGGTTGTTGAGATGGTGCATGGTCATGGTGTTATCCGTCTGGACCTGAACCACTTGACCCGCAGACACGGAGCACATGCAGTCAGTGGCAGCCGCCTGCTCGGAGCTCCAGCAGGTTGATGTGACATCGGATTCCTTGGGGTTCCAGAGGCATCGATTGTAAGGATGACCGTCTGCTTGGACAAACGGATCCCTCCCTGCAGGTGTTCCAGGTTTGTCCACCATTGGAAAGCGTCCCAAAGCCTCGAGTTACTGTGACCAGCTGGTCAAATGATCTGGACACTGGGACCACTGGTTGGCCAAGCCCCATTGAATGGGTGCATATGCCACCGGCCCAACGGACCACGGTGGTGCAGGCCGCCATGTAACCCAGAAGATGCAGGAAGTCCTGGGCAGTGCAATTGCCCAACCAGAAATGATTGAAAAGGAAGAGAACACTTCCACCCTGTGAGCTGGGCTCTGGTCTGCAAGAGTCTAGCTCTGTCCCATGAAGCAGATCACCTGTGAGGGCACGAGTTCTAACCTGGCCTCGTTGACCAGGAGGACAAGTTCGAGACAGGTCTGAAGGGCCAGATCCCCGGACCTCTCCACCTCCACTCTGGAGGGACCCAATATGAGTCAATCGCAAGGTAGCGGTACACCATGACCCTCAACGCTGAAGATGGGGCCACCACTGCAATGCATTTGGTGAAGACCGGGGGCCGATGACAGGCCTGAACAGCATGGCTTGGAACATGTAGAGGTTGCCTCTCTTAGAAGCGAAGAACCTCTGGTGTGACGGACGGATCGAGATGTGGAAGAATACGTCCTGAAGATTCAGGAAGCAAAAATACATGTTTTGCTCGAGAGATATGATATGATCTGGGACAGAGTTACCATTTGAAAGGTGCGTGACTTGAGATACTGATTCAGGTCATGCAGATCCAGAATGGGACGCCAGCCCCCTTCCGTTTTGGGACCAGGAAGTACCTGGGTTGGTCGGGAATCTGTGACTCGCGCCACTACCTCCTTGAGAAGGCCTTGGGCTATGTTGTCTCTCAGAGGCTATGGGCATGAATGGACACTTTCCAGGGGAAGGGTCTGGCTTCATGGTACTACTCAAATTCCAGAGGCAGTCTTGGACCAACCACTTCCAAAACCCACCTGTCCGTGGTAACGGACCAGGTGGAAAGGAAGTGGTGGAGCCAGCCCCATGGGAGGACCCAGAGCAGGCATGACTGGTATGGGGCTGGACACGCCCATCCCATCACTGAGCAGGCCTGGAAGAGGAGGGTCTGTAAGCAGGACCCTTCCCTCCCGGTTTGCGCATCTGAGCACCTGACTTGGGCAGAGGGCGCCAAGACTGCGCCTGTTGCTGTTGCCCAGATTGAAACTGGGGCTGCTTGGCCATGAGGGGCAGAAGGACGAAATGGCTTCTTCTGCTTCTTGGAACCCTGGGATTCCTTTTGGGCAGGCATGCTTGGAGTCCAACATGGTACTGGACTTCTGATACATTCCAGGTGACCGTCCACTCCTGGCTGCAACTGAGCGGGCACAGGAATCCCGATGTCCAAGGCCATTTGGAGCTGTTGTCTGTCAACAGTCCGCTCCTGGTCCCTGACCTGCTCGACCGTGGTCTGAAGGTCCGTGGGAAGTGAGGAAGCACCTCATCTAAGGAGCCCAACAGGGCGTGAGGAGAAGTGTGCCATGATTACAGATGAGCTCACCTGGCGAAGGCCCAGCGAGGAGGCAGCATAGACCTTCGGGTGGAGCGATCCAGCTTCTTGGATTCTTTGTCCGGTGGTCTATCGGAGTCTCCAGAGTTCTCAACCCACCTGAACACAGACTGTCACCACTCCCTCAGCCGAGGGATGCTGTAAAAATCCTGAAAGGGAGCCAGTGGTACTGCATAAATCCCCTTCCTGAAAATATCAGTTAGGTGGTATTCTACCCATTTCTCAACGGGCTCGAGCTTCATCCCCTGCATACCTGGAGATAAATCAGAGGATGCCCATAAAGAAAGTGGGCCCTCCTCGGCAGATAGACTCATGGCATCATTGTTCTGAGAACGGGATGCCAAATCCAGAGTCATTGGACTCCAAGGAGTGCGGATACAGCGGTCTGCCACCACAGTCACTGTGAACCCGCCATGGGCGGTCGGGAGTCAGAGTAACGGACAGCCTGTGCAGGCAGCATGAAGCAGGCGAGACTCCTGGGGGCAGCCCCTGAAGAAGGCTGTTTGGTGGCGGCTCCACCGCAATAGGTGGAGAGACAGGCATCTACCGAGTCGGGATTGACGCCACCGGCTCTGCGAGTGGAGGTGTACACGACAGACTCTGGAAGTGGTCGACTTCAGACTGGGAAGTGACAGCCAGGTAATGGCTGGGGTGGAAGGACCGCCTGCCCAGCCAGAACAAGCTGTTGCCACAGTATGTCCTCGTGGCGCTTGGTGCAACTTGTGTCGAAACCTCCCTCATCTGAGGACGAATTGTGGTGGCTCCGCTTCTTAGAGTGCCACTTATGCGACTTCCTCTACCTTTCGGTCGAGGATGTCCCAGACCTGGATGTCGACCATTGGATGGACCGACGGGGACGCCAGGGAGAAGGCGGGATGAACCTCGGTTCCTCTGGGTCAGGGACTACACCACCCGGGTTTCCCAGCTGGCTGGGTCACCCACTCAGCGAGGGCATGAAGGACCTGAGTCCTAAATAAAGAGTAAGTCGGCCTCCTTGGTCAACGACGCCGAGGATTTTCTCGACTGGGTCGTCAGTCAAGCGCTTGGGCTGGCTGACCTGACAGGGCACCGTGAGATTGGCAGTGAGGCCACAACTTCGATCAAGTCAAAACAGGAGCGACCTGAACTGAGATCGCTCTCTGTCCCAAGAGCGACATCAATGAGAAGTGGTTTCTCTCGGTTTCTTCTTATGGGATCTGGAGATGTGTGAGCAGGGCCTTCCCCACGAGTAGGAAGGGACTGGACCAGCTCCTTGAAGGAACCAGAGAAAGAGGAGCCCAGTTTAGTGGAACAAAACAGAGGACGAAGACAAGAGCTCAGCAGCGAGCTGCCTCTTCTTCAAAGGCCTTCATCTGTTCCAGTTGTTCCGCGATCCCGCGGCTGCGAAGATTGCACAACAAGCATCCTTCAATTTGATCGGCGGGTGCCATTTTTCGGACGTCCAAGCTGGAGACATCTGGGCGATCATCCAAAACATTTGGATGAAAGGAGCGACAAAGGTCGCAGACCTGAGTGGTATGATCGAGACCCAGGCAGTACACACATGTGGCGTATGGGTCAGTCCTGGACATTTTCTGCCCACAGGGACACTGGTGGAACCTGGGCGAGGACTTGTCCTCCATCACGGTTGCTACTAGAAATAATCGGAGAGATTTGGCGAATCTTGATCGGTAAGACAATTTTGGAGCGCCAGGCCTACTACATGCGGAGCAAGAAGAAGAGAACCTGCATCTTCCAGCGGAAAGGAAGATCCAGCGCTATGGGGCAGAGCAGAGGGTTATACCACCAGGGTGGGTGGAAGGAGCCAGCTTGAAGACTTTCTGGCTGATCTTAAAGGGAAAGGACATGACAATAAGTGTAGACAGAACATATCTATGATCCTAGAAACACTCATTTCCCCAGAGTGCCTATTTTAAGGGATTCTTTACTCAGTGGGTGAGCCATGGATTCTACTGGAGCACAGCTTTGTCACTTTCTTCCAGAACTACTAGAGCATCTGTAAAGGCTTGAGAAGCAAGGATCAGTCTGTCCTTAGGTGGAGCATACTTCCTGTCAATGGACTTAGCCACGGAAGGAATGAGCACCGGTCTGTCCCATATAATTTGTGAGAGAGTCTCAAAGAGGGTTGCACCGTGGTGTTAGTTCCACAGGGATTTCAGGAACATGCAGATATTGAAGGCACAAAAGCTTCCCAGGACCCACCTCTGAAGTTTGAAGAGAGAAGGTGGAATTCATATTCATCAGTAGAGATTTAAAAGAAAGGTCTTCACCACAGGCTCTGCTGAAGTGGAGGGCTTACCTCCACTCCATAAAATGAATCATCTGGAATGTCCCCAAACACAGATCAGGATCAGATTCAACTTAGTCTTCTACTACCCCTGAAGGGACAGTGTAGATAGTAAAGGGGGAAGAAGGGCAGGCGTGCCACTCCTGAATCTGAGTCGAAAACCCCAGCACCTGAGATGGCACAGACAAAAGCAGAGCGCCATATGCGGCACTGCCAAAGCCAGGAGCCATGGGCGTGGCTGGTAGAGCACCGAGGTCCTCAACTCTGACACCAGGACACCTGAAGCTGGAGACCTGAAAGCATTAAGAGGAGCAAGAGGAGAAAGCAGTATCAGTGCCGCCCTACACCGCAGCTATGTGAGGAATAGGCATGTGGGAGCAGAGTCGACGGCACTGAAGAAGTTGTCACGTTACCAGGAAGACCCAACTGCTCTGCCTGCCGGTCCACAGCCAAGGGCAGTTGGGACAACCACTGGACCCACTGCTCCATAAGAGCAGACCAATGATGAACGAGTCCACCGGAGACCCCGCCCCGGGGCGGGAGGTACTCTGGAGCCAAGGACCCCAGCCACCAGGAACAGAGGCTGCAGGCGACCTGACGCCTTCCTCCTGTCCCCACTACTGACGCATCTCAGTGCAGACGCACTCAGAGGGTGACCTCGATTGGGCCCGCCTTTTGTGCTTTTGAGAGGACCCACCCCCACCCCCCCAGCACCAGACTGCCTGTTGTCAGACGCCCCTCAGAAGATGGTGGCAGACCGGACTCAGCCCTGCTGCAAAACAGCTTTCGCGAAATCTCCCTACCGTAACCATTCATGATCAACTCAGTCGATGGCTGGCTGAAGAAAACTTCCTTTCTTCGTTACTTCAGATGAAAATAAGAAAAATAAAAAGAAACTTTTTTTTAAATAATTAAAAGAACTAATAAAATCAAATACTGAATGATTAAGTTGCTGTCGCATAGATGTGAAGATTTGACTCTCGGCAGGTGAGCAACTGTCAGTGAAGCGCACTCAGGATGGAGAAAAAAGAAAAATTACTCACCTTAGTAATGTTGTTTCTTCTAATGGAGTCTTGCTATATTATGACATATGCAGTGAGTCCCAACCTTCGAACTGCTCGGGGTGAAGAGTTAACTTTCCATGCCAGGCATGGAATGCTGAGCTCGATTGAAACTCTGTCTGTTCTTCAAACTCAAACCGTCAGATCTTTATGAGCTAAACTCACTGAGGTCCTGTGTGAAGCTGTAAACCTACACTAGCCAACTGGCTACTAAACATAAGAACACATTTTTGGTCCCAAAGCAAAGACTCAAGTCAGAGACCCAAAAATGAAAACACAGCACCAAGTCACCCCAAAAAGGAGGGGTGAAAACAACAAGGTGGGCATCTACTAAGTGCCAACACTGCACTGCCACCCATCCCAAAAACAGAGTTCTACAGAGGGGCAGGCGGGGGTGTCATAATAGCAAGACTCATTAGAAGAAACATTACTAAGGTGAGTAATTTTTCTTCAAACAACATGAAGTCTTGCTATATTATGACATATGCAGACTACACAGCAGTACCTCCATGGAGGAGGTCAGAACCTACTTAGGAAATGGCTCTGAAGCACAGCTGTATAAACGAGCATCACTCCTAGCCTGGATGTCCAGGGAGTAATGCTTGGTAAAAGTGTGAACTGTTTTCCAGGTAGCTGCTTGACATATCTCTAGAATAGGGATGTCCCTGGCAGCAGCCAGGGAAGCAGCTGTACCTCTGGTAGAGTGAGCCCTCAGGCCTGAGGGAGGAACCTTACCCAGCTTTTCATAACAGAATTGGATACAAGAGACAATCCACCTGGCAATGGATCTTTTAGTGGCAGGTTTCTCTTTACCAACCTCACCATAAGTGAGGAACAGTTGGAGGAGTCAAACCTGTGACCCTTGATACGCTCTATATAGTAACTAAGGGCTCTCTTCACATCTAAACTGTGCAGCCTCCTCTCTGCCAGAGGAGGAATGGTCAGTGAAGTACACTGGAAGGGATATAGATTGATTAAGATGGAAATCTGAAACCACCTTAGGCATGAACTTCCTGTTAGTCCTGAGGACCACCTTATCTCTATGAAAGAGATAAAATCAGGCTCACTGACAAGGCTTGTAATTCACTTATCGTCTGGCAGAGAATAGCTACCAGAAACACAGTCTTCCAAGTCAAGTACTTAAGGTCTGCTGAGACAAAGGCTCAAAGGGGTTGCATAAGCTGAGCAATGCAAACATTAAGATCCCCAGGCAGGGGCAGGGTCCCTGGAATGGAGGGTTGGTGTGAAGCAATCCCTTAAAAACTTGGAGAATACAGGATGAGCTGAAAGAGAAGAAGCCAGAAGGTGAAGGAAGGAAACGAAGAAGCCAGAAGGTGAAGGAAGGAACATATTCAATTCAGTGCTTCAGAGTAACTGGTAACTGGTATTTTTCTTTAAACTTAGATTGTAGGCTTGTAGTGACACTATACTTTCTTTCTGTGTTGTCTTTACTTATAATTGTTTTGGGCTGTTGAAAATTTAAAAATAGTGGTGGTGTAATTCTGTGCTGTCTTTAATTGCTGCAAATTTTATCTTGGCTTGTCTGACTGTCCTGTAGCTGGGTGAAGAGTGTTAATTGTCTGGCCTCTGACCTCAGCTACGTGATAACTGAGGTGGGGCTTAGTCACAGTTAAAGCAGCAAACAGAAGTTCATCTTCTCAGAAGAAGCCAGAAGGTGAAGGAAGGAACATATTCAATTCAGTGCTTCAGAGTAACTGGTAACTGGTATTTTCTTTTAAACTTAGATTGTAGGCTTGTAGTGATACTATACTTTCTTTCTGTGTTGTCTTTACTTATAATTGTTTTGGGCTGTTGAAAATTTAAAAATAGTGGTGGTGTAATTCTGTGCTGTCTTTAATTGCTGCAACCCCTTTCCCCAACTCTTAATTATATGCCCTGATAAATCTGATTGACAGGAGCTAAACACAGGGTATAGTAAGAGGTGTGAAGTAGGAGGGGCATAAGGGGGAAGAAGACCACCTCAGCACAAGTGTTTTGACTCATTTATTTATTTATTGGTTTCTTTTTCCTTAAAAAATATATATCTGAGGATCAGTTACAGGATTTTTTAGTACTGTAAATAAATAAAAAGAGAACTAAGAGAGCTTCAGTAGCAGATAAGTAGTGGAATTGCAGTATAATGTGGGAGTGGTAATGCAGTGGCTGTGGGCAGCCATATTCAGGCAGACCTTCTGGACACTGAGGTGCTGCCCTATCTGCATGCATCTCTGGGACTGCGGGATGAGGTAACCAGACTCAGAGCGGAAGTAAACTGGGTCAGGAGTACCATCACCCTATCCAGGGACCACCCAGTCCAATGCAGCTGCCTCAAAGGATGCCGAGAACGAGGAGCACTTGGATGACAGTGGCCCAGGGAGGGTTAGAGTAGTCAGGCAGAGGCACATCCCAGATCCTATTCCTTCAAGAACTCATATGCCACACTGGCAAATGAGGACAACCAAATAGAGGTACCCAGGGAAGTGGAAGGAAAGGATGTGGAGGTTAGGCAAGGAGGTGACCTCAGTGGGGAAGCAGTGGACCCCAGAGGAGGAGGAAGCGAATCCTGGTGGGGGACTCCATCATAAGAGGGATCCAGCTAGGAACACAGGAGGGGAGGAGGGAGGTGAGGTGCCTACCAGGTGCCACAGCATGGAGGATGGAAGGAAGATACTGGGATCACTGAAGGCAAGGCAGGAGGGTGAGCTGGATGTCATTATCCCCTAGAGTACTAATGACTTGGCAAATGGGGAGCCAAAGGAAGTTCAGGAAGAGTTTAGGAAACTGGGGAGGGGTCTCAAGCAAGTAGCTACTTCTGTCACTTTCTCAGAAGTACTACCTGTGAGAGGCAAGGGAGAGCATAGGAGTGCATGCACCAGGAACTTTAACTCATGGTTGAAGAACTGGTGCTGTGAGGAAGGTTTGGATTCATTGGTGACTGGGGACCCATCTGGAGGATGGAGGTTTGTTCAAGCCTGGACCTGCATCCATCCTGGAGAGTCAAGCACTCAATGATAAGTTTAAACGCTACACTGACAAGCATTTAAACTAGCAAGGGGGGTGGCAGGCCAGCAAGGATGGTACCTACTTGCTCACCCCCACAGCTAGTAATGGAACCAGTGAACCAGAGGAGTGGCTATCTCTGCAAAGCAGTGTGCAAAAGATGGAGATTAATGTCCAAAGGTGGATAAGCAGAAAGGGGCAAAATTCAGCAGAAGGGCAGACAGCAAGGAGAACCAGGGATAAATGACAGCCAAGGAAGGGGCTGGAGTAGAACAGTGAAGCAGTCTGGGAGGTCAAATCATGGAAAGCCATGTGTGCAAATGCCAGGAGCCTTAGCAACAAGATGGAAGATTTGGAGGCTGTCATGGTACAGTCAGACCTGGACATTGTGCCATCACTGAAACCTGGTGTAATGATAACCATGACTGGGAGATGGCCATACCTGGCTACAACATATTCAGAAGAGACAGAGCAGGCAGGAAGGAGGAGGAGTGGCACTGTATGTGAAAAATGACATAGAGGCCACACAGATCCAGGAGGAACAAAATGGGGAGAGATACTGTGGGTTAAGCTGGAAAGAAAAATTGGGCCAGCCATCCCACAGTGTGGTCTATAGACCACCAGCCCAGGAGGAAGAAACAGATAGGGAGCTGATGCTAGCCATCCAAAGGTTGGCAGACAAGGTGAGGTAGTACTGGTTGGAGACTTTCATATACCAGACGGACTGGAGCATCCCAGCAGCAGCATCAACTAGGAGCAGATTTATCCTGGACTCCTTCAGGGTGCCTTCCTGCCAACTGGTCATGGAACCAACTCGGCAGAAGGCAATACTGGACCTTGTGCTCACAAACAGGGACAGTGTGATGATGGGGTAACAGTGGGGAGCACCTGGGTAACAGTGACCACTCAGTCATTGTGGTTTGAAATCACAGAAAGAGCAGAACCAAACCACACAAAACAACGTATCCTGGATTTTAGGGGGGCAGACTTTGGGAAAATGGGAGATGCTGGAAAGAGGCATTAAGGGAATGGTACAGGAATCAGGGATTGAGGAACAGTGGGCAGTATTTAAAATGGGGATTATAAGAACAACAGAATTATGCATTAAGCAGGTTAACAAGAGGAAAAGAAAGGAGACCATTATGGTTTCCAAAGAGGTAGCAAAGAAAGTGAAAGCCAAAAGATTGCATTCAGGCAATACAAAGACACAGGCAGAAGGGGATAGGAGAAGTACCAGGAGAAACAAAGGAGGCAGGGAAGTCAGCAAGGAAGCCAAAGCTCAGACAGAAGAACACATTGCAAAATCAGTGGTTAAAGGGACAAAACCTTTACAGGTACATAAGTGAAAAAGAAGGACAAAGGAGGATAGTGAGACTGAAGGGGAGGATGAGAGCAGCGTGGAGGATGACAACAGTAAAGCTGACATATTGAACAGGTATTTCTGCTCAGTCTTTACTAAGGAAGAGTGGGTAATGGGTCTGAAGGGAGTACAAGGGGTGAGAATGGTGCAGAAATGGACACAAGTCCCTTTACACGTGAAAGGGTCCTGAAGGAACTGGAAGTAATAAGAGCTGATAGCAATGGGACCAGATGGGTGCACCCCTAGGGTCCTTAAAGAACTAAGAGAGGTGGTGGCTGAACCTCTGGCTATCCTGTTCAGCCAATCACTGGAAACAGGGAGGTACCCAAAGACTGGAGGACAGCAGATGTAGTCCCTTATACAAAAGTGGGAACAAAGAGGAAGCAGGGAACTACAGACCAGTCAGCCTCACCTCGGTAGTGGGGAAAGATCATGGAAGCACTACTGAAGGAGAGATTGGTGGAACATCTGTTGTCAATGGACTACAGGACCCAAGGCAGCATGGTTTCACCAGGGAGGTCATGTCAGACCAACCTCATTGAATTTTTGACTGGGTGACTGGGAGGTGGATCAGGGAGGGCAGTGGACATGGCCTATCTGGACTTCAGCAAGGCCTTTGACACTGTGCCACATGAAGACTATTACACAAACTGGGGAATATGGGTGTGGGCAGGACAGTAGTGTGGTGGGTAGGTAACTGGCTGGGTGGCAGGACACAGAGGGTGGTGGTAAATGGCTGTCACCCACAGAGGGAAGAGTGACCAGTGAGTACCACAGGGATCAGTGCTGGGACTGGACCTATTCAACATCTTCATCAGTGACATTGCACAGGATATAGAAGGCAGAATTTCACTGTTCGCTGATGACACAAAGCTCTGTAATAGAGTAGACACACCAGAGGGTGTAGACAGAATGAGAAGGACCTGCAGAAACTTGAAGAATGGTCAAGGGTTTGGCAGTTGAAATTCAATGCAAAGAAGTGCAAGATAATGCATATGGGCACAAAAACCCCGGCACAATATATCAGTTGGGGGTGAGGATATAGCATGCACCAAGCAGGAAAGGGATCTTGGGGTTGTCATCTCTGATGACCTCAAGGTAGGGAAACAGTGTGACAAGGCATCAGGTAAAGCAAATAGGATGCTGGGATGTATAGGCAGGGGCATCACCAGCAGGAAAGGGAGGTCATAATCTGCTATACAAGACACTAGTGAGGCCCCACCTGGAGTACAGTGTACAGTTCTGGAGACCATACCTACGTAAGGACATAGACAGGTAGAGAAGGTTCAGAGGAGGGCAACAAAGATGGTGCATGGGTTGCATCACAAGTCCTATGAAGACAGGTTGAAGGAACTGAACATGTACTCCTGGAGGAGAGGAGGGAGAGAGGATATGATAGAGACATACAAGTATCTTACAGGGAGGAACAGGGTGCAGGAAAAACACTATTTTGAAGAAAAGATGTTTCAGGACTAGAGGGCATAGGATGAAGTTGGAGGAGGACGATTCAGAGGAAACATGAGAAAGAATTTCTTCACAGAACGGGTGGTGGACAAGTGGAACACCCTGCCAGAGGAAGTGGTGGGGCTGAAACAATCACGGATTTAAGAATGCATAGGATAGACATAAAGGAATTCTAGAGGTCAGGGGTAAGGTAATAGACTTCTAGGAAAACAAACTGAACTTACAAGCTCAAATGGGCAGACTAGGTGGGCCATAGGCCTTATCTGCCGACACTGTCTATGTATCTATGTTTACCTGCTGAAATAAAGGCAGACACAGCTGCCAAATGTACTTTTAGGGTAGCTGGTCTCAGCCCTAAGGTATTTAAATGGACCACATAATCCAGGACTGTGGGTAAATCAGCAGATTCTGGGAAATATGCTCCCAGAGCACCATATGGAAAACCTCTTCCATTTGGAATTATTGGTAGCCCTGGTGGAAGGTTTCCTAGAAGCCTTCAATATATCCATTACACCTTGGGAGAGGTGTAGATCAGCAAATTCTAACTCTTCAAGAGCCAGGCCTTGAGATTGAGAGATTTGAGGTTCGGTACCAAACCTCCCTTGAGCACACAGTTAACAGGTTGTGATTCCTGGGAGACACAGGGGAAGATGGACTGCAAGGACAGTAGGAGGGATACCAGGGTTGTCTGGCCCAATCTGGAGCAATCAGGATCATCTTGCAGGATTGAGATCTGATTTTGACTAACACTTTGAACAGGAGAGGGAAGGGGGAAAAGCATAGGAAACTTCCTTCCCAATTGAGAACTAAGGCATCCAGAGGACTGAGCCCAACACTGGGGCCTGCAGCAAAAGGGACGTTGGTGATTGTCTGGGGCTGCAAAAAGTCTATCTCAGGGTGCCCCATCTGGCAAATATTACCTCCAGGACCTAGGGATCCAGTGACCATTCGTGATGGCCCTGGGAAATCCTGCTGAGAGCATCTGCCAGGACATTGTCCTTGCCTGGGAGGTGAACTGCCATAAGGGAGGTGTTCAGGAGGCCAGAGCCACAACTCATTGTTTCGGTGCACGGTCAGAGACCGAAAGTGCCTCCTTGCTTGTTGATGTACCACATTGTTGTGGTGTTGTCTGTTCTGACCTGTACAACTTTGTTCTGAACAGATTTGGAAAAACTTGAAGTGCTAGAAAACTGCTCTGAGTTCCAACAGATTGATGTGGAGCAGAGATTCCTGATGGGACCACAATCCTGGGTAGTGAGGTCGCCATATGAGCTCCCCACCCAAGAGGGATGCATCTGTAGTAAGGATTAAGAGTGAGACTGAGGACAAGGGAACTCCTTGTCTCAGATTGCTCTGATCCTGCCACCACTGTAGGTCGGGATCAGGGTTCGAGTTACTGGATCAATTTGTTAGAGGGTCTTTCCTTGAGACCAAAAGGCTCTCAAATGGAACTGGATGTCCTCATTTGAAATCTTGCTCCCTGCACTACTGCTGTAGAAGCAGCCATGTGCCCCAGGAGCTGGCAGAAATGCCTTGCTGGTCGAGAGACCGCAGGGTGAATGAGGAGGCCAAACAGACCATGGTCCTTGCCCTGTCCAAAGGAAGGAAGGCTCTTGCTTTCTCTGTGTTCAGCTCTGCCTAAGAAGGTGAGGAGCTGGACAGGCTCTAGAACTGACTTTGAAAGATTCGAAGGAAACCAGAGAGGTGAGCAGTTGCTGAGTTATCTGTAGATGTAACTTGACTTGGTCTGGAGACTGAGCCTACTATGAGCCAGTTGTCCAGGTAAGGGAAGATGGCAATTTTCTGCCTTCTTAGGAAGCAACTGCTACTGCCAGGCATTTTGTGAATACCCTTGGAGCAGAGGTGAGGCCAAAGGGCATTGCTCTGAACTGGTAATGGCCTGAGGCAGCTCAACCTGAGGTACTTTGATGGGAGCTTCTGATGAGAATATGGAAGTAGGCATCCTGAGGTCCAGGGACGCAGCCAGTCCCCTGGCCTTAGAGAGGTGAGAATAATTCCCAGAGTCACCATTTGAATTTTGGTTTTAAAGGTGCTTGTTTAAATATCTGAGATCCATGATGGGCCATTCTCCTGTCTTTTTGGGTAAGGAAGTACCTGGAGTACAATCCTTTGCCTTGGTGTAGGGTGGAACCCTTTCCACAGTCTCTGAGAGCCAGGAGGGAAGAGACCTCTGCCTCTAGGGCAAGTGCCTCTGGTGGATTTGCAGGTGGAAAGGATCTGGTTCTCATCTTTGGAAACTTTCTGAAGCTGAGAACCAGTCCCTGGCTTACTACTTCCAGGACCCACTTGTCTGACGCCAGAGACTCAGTCCTGGACAAGTAAGCCAGCCTGCCCCCTCAGGTAGTTGAGAATCGGCCCTGGCAACCCCATCAGGGTGCCTGCTTGGCAGGGGCTTTAGGCTGAGGGGTGGAAGCAGGCCTGCTTGTACCCTGTCTGCCTCCTTCTAAAGAACCCCTCTGGGCATAAAGCAGAAGAGGAGGCCTGGGCTTGGTAAAAGGCCTATGAAAAGGCCTGCCCCTGCCCCTGGAAGCTGCCTTTGAGGAGTGGCCTGCCTTTCCTTGGCCTGTGCACTCCTATAGGTGGTCCTATACTCATCCATTTTCTTCATGTAACTCTCTGTCTGCTCCCCAAACAGAGAATTACCCACAACAGGAAAATCCATGGCCTTAGTCTGGGTATCCTGTGACAGGCTAGTACATCTGAGCCAAGCCATTCTGCTAAGTGCCACAGATGTAGCCATGACTCTTGATGACACATCATTAGAGTCCACTGCAGCATGGAATTGCACCTTGGATGCCTCAATACCATCAGCAGCCACCTGCTCCAGCTCCTTGGCAAGATGGCCAGGACCTGTTTTGCTAGAGCCATAACATATCCCATCTGGATTTCTGATATCTAGCAACATAAGCCATATAATTTGCCTGTCTGAGTCCCAAGGATGCTGCCATGTACTGTTTCTTTGCCATGGCATCAATCCTCCTGGAGTCCTTGTCAGGGTGTGAAGCCAAGGGAATATTTGCCTTGTCACAGGCTGCAGCCTGCACTACCCCAACATGGCTGCATTGTAGTGTAAGGAACTCTGTATCACAGCCTGACGATGTGTACCTTTTGTCTATTCTCTTATCCACAGGAGGTATAGTGTGAGGAGTTTTAGAATTTTTACTGTCTGTTTCCCAAAAGATTTATGCAAAGGAATAGACAGTCTCCTAGACTCTGGGATATCCATCATTTCCACATAGTCAGGCTCCTCTTGATCATCCACAGCTTCCTCCATAGGGAGCTGGAGGGTTTCAGCCACTTTTTATAAAACATAAAATGAGAAGGGACTCAGAAAGCCTAGGAGGAGACACTCCTGAAGGTCTGTCTGGGAGATGTCCGGTCAATGGGCACATCCAGACTTTCAAATCCACATTCACTCTCCTCCTCCTTCTTCCCTCCTCCAGTTCATAATATTCCTCTAAATCATACTCTTGAACTGGTGGAACTGGCTGAACCGTACGCTTACCTGATGGTGCCGGTTCGGTCGGAACCAAGGAAAGCGACTGGACAATTTTAATTGCTTTGCTATTTCTTCAGCGGTTGAGAGGAAAGTTTTGGCTCCACACCAGCTGATTTCTTAGTCCTTTTGCTGGAACCGACTCTCAGAGTCGGATCTCCTTGCCAGGAAGTCTCGCCTGGTCAGAGGCACTCCCTCCGTTCGGTTGGAACGAACCGGGCTGGCCATCCGTTCAGCGGACTTTTGGCCTCCTTTCCTGAGCCTACCAACTCTCTTTTCCAGGGTAGCTGCAAGAAAATTTTACAAATCTGGCAGTCTGCATTGAGGTGGTCAAACCCAGACAATAAACACAGGTGGTGTGGGGTCAGCCTTGGCAAAGACTTCCCACAGACACTGCAGTGTTGAAACCCAGTGGGCCCGGTTTTTCTTTTGGGTTTCTCAGACATAATGCCAGCCTAACCAAACTTACCTGTTATGGCAATCCTGCCAGGTAGACCCTCTTATCGGTTTCCAACCGTGTCACGGAGTCGTGGAAAAACGTAATAAAATCCGTTTTTTTTTAGAGCCGATAAGAACCGGTAACCACACTCTAAAAGACAGATTAATATATTTTAAACAACCTGATTGGTTCAAACCAACCGATAAACCGCTTACAAGTTCCACACAGAATAGAAATCAATGTAAAACCTATCTGGTACTCACAATACCACAGACAGAGTCTGAACCGACCGGCTGCGGTTTAATTTCGATCGAAAACTGAGAAAACAATACTTTAACCGACAAAATGAACCGAGCAGAAGGAGAAATCTCCAGAGCGACTGTTCAGTGAGGCGGGAGTAAAGAATCTGACGGTTTGAGTTTGAAGAACAACAGACAGAGTTCCAACCGGGCTCGAGCTCAGCGTTCCATGCCTGGCATGGAAAGTTAACTCTTTCACCTCGGAGCAGTTCAAGGTTGGGACTCACTGCATATGTCATAATATAGCAAGACTTCATGTTGTTTGAAGGAACTGAGGTGGTTGAAGGGTCGATGCCAAGAGAGTCTATATGGCGCGAGCCAGCCTTGTGGCCAAGCATATGCAGTCCTATCTTGGCACTGGTCCTTCTGAAGATTTTTGGCTCCTCGCTGGTCCTAGCACCTCCGGCGTAGTCCTACTAGTGTGAATGAGTGGTGGAGACTTTATGTCCTGGAAGATTAATGTGTTGCATACAAATGTTGCAGCAAAGGCAACTTGGATAACAGCTACTCTGCACACCAAATTTAGCCAATCAGGATAATATAGAATACATAGCTAATGATACATGAGCCCATTACCATAGCAATGGGACTTGATCTTACCGTAGTATAACTGAGTGCTTACTGTACGCTCACTGAGTTTTCCTATCATGACATCCATTTGGTGCAAAATGGTTCCAAACCCCAGCTGATCATAAGCTGACCTTTCTGTATGCATGTATCATGTACTTGGAAATAAACCTTACTCTAAAGTACCTGCTTCCTGTGTTCTGCTTTTGTTATCAGGTGTAGAACCTGAAACTCTGACAGTGTCTTAGGAGACTACTGATAGAACGTGCTGATACTTTGTGTGGAAGAAAACGTTGTCATTTTCAGCGAGGACATGTGAAGTGCATAACAAGGTTAAAACAAACCGATCGCAGCCACATTATCTCGAATTGTTTGATCAGCTGTAAATAAATGTTGTTGTTAAACAAATACTTAAATACCAGAATAGCGTGGTGCAAACACAGAAAAACTGATAGGTGACGAATATACAAATGGCTACCTAAAAGGGCGAATCTTACTAATATATTGTGACATACTAACATACTAAATTGCCAGCAGATTAGGCCCAGTGGTCTATCGAATCTGCTTGAGTACAGCCTACAGTTCACTCACTGCAGCTGCCCCCTTAGTGAACCCCAAGGACCCTTTACATACTCCGCCTCCACCCTCGGACTACACCCTTGTGTCTATCCCACTCTCTCTCAAGCCTCCCACTGTCTCCATCCTCATCAACTCTGATGGCAACGAGTTCCAGGGCACCACCATCCTCTCAGTGAAGTAGTGACGCCTCATCTCCCCTTAAACCTTCCCCACCAAACTCAGGTTATGCCCCTTGTGGCTCCATTCTTCCTCAACTGAAGCAGACCATCAGAGCCAACCCGTTAATCCCTTCTAATATTTAAATACCTCTATCATATCCCCTATCCCTCCTCTCCTCCAGGGAGTACATGTTCAAATCTCATAGTCTCTCCTCATAGGACAGGTCCCTCAGGCCACAAATCATCCTTGACCCTCTCAAGAAGGGCAAGCCAACATCCCTCCTCAAGTATGGGCGCCAATCTGCATACAGTACCCAGGTGCAGCCTAACAAGATGGTTGTAATGGGCTCTCCTTGATTTTACCCTCTGGCTATGCACCCCAGCATCCTATTTGCCCTCATAGCTGCCCTCCTACACTGCTCAAAATTATTTATTTTGCTGCTATTACCACCCGAGATCCTTTTCTTTTCTGGAGACTGCTAGCCTTACCCTCCAAGAGTGTAGTCATATGAGGGTTCCTGGCCCCAAGTGGAGTATACTGCACTTCTTGGTGTTGAACCTCAGCTGCCAAGTGTGCGACCACCTTTCAAGTGTTTCTAAGTCAACTTGCAGCATCCTTCTCCTCTTCCTTGTCCACCTCTGCTCCCAGTTTGAAGTCATCCACAAATAGACTCAGCTTGCTCCTAACTCCAACCCCGATATCTGAGATGAATGATTAAATAGGACCAGCCCCAACACCGATCCCTGGTGGACCCCACTACGACCCTTCTGGGAGACGAGACCTCACCCCAACCACCGCCCTCTGATACCTATCCGTTAACCACCCCAATCCACTCTAGTAGCTTCTCCTCAACCCCAAGCTCCTCAGCTTCTCCAACAGCCCACGGCGTGGTACAGAGTCAAAGCCTTAGAGAAGGCCAGGTACAGGATGTCCACCAGCTTCCCTGGTCCAAACACCTTGTGTCCCAGTCGTAGAATTCAACTAGGTTCATCTAACACGATCTTCCCTGGACAAACTCATGCTGTCATTCATCTTGGAGACCATAGGCCTAAAGGAACTCCACCAACCATTTCTTTCTGATGTCTTCCAGCAGCTTCCCACCATGGACATCAGGCTAACCAGTCTGTAATTTCCGGCTTCTCCTGTGGACCACCCTTATGAAGTGGACGACATGTGCCTCACTCCAGTTGCAGGGGAGCCATTCAGTGTGAAGGAAGAAGTTGAATAGGTCAGTCAGTGGTGCTGCCAGGACATCTGACAGTTCCCCAATACCCGGGTGAATCCCATCCAGATTCAGAGCCTTATCCCACACTAGGTGCGATAAGGCTCGAGATGATGACAATGTTCTTAGATTTAACCAACTACCACGTGATAAGGGGAGGGGGAGAGAGAGTGCTAAAAATCAGCATCATGCCATGGGGTAGTCAATTTGTTAAATCTAAGAGCATTGTCATCATGTCACAGTATATTAGTAAGATTTGCCCTTTTCAGTAGCCATTTGTGATTGTTTTGTTTTTAACCTTGTTATGTACTTCACATATATTTTCGCATTAACATATAATGTTTGGAATCAGTTTCACATTTTATTCACTAAAGCTTACGATTCTTGTACTGCCTCCTTTGCCATTTTGATTCTCTCTAAATTTATGAGGCATGAATTGGATTCTTATCCTTGAAATTAAATGGGATGGTAAGGCAGCGTGCTTCATTATCACAGGCTTGGTAGAAACATCATTCAGTTAAACTGATTTGACACCAATTATATACACTTGAAATACCTGCACAAGTATAGCTTATATTGTACAGTTAGCCATAGCCCCGAGTGGTGGTTTTACCTCGAGCACTGGGGCTCGTTGAGGCAACGGTTCATTTGGTCCAGTTTTTATAAATCTTGTATTTATATGCACTGCGACATATTAGTCATTACTACTTTTCCAACGCAGTGGAGGGCTTGTTGGTCCTGTGACAGAACCATGGCATAATGGTAGGGGTACTGGAGGTTCTGCCGCCAGCTGTTATAGTAAGGGAAGCCAAATCTGGTGAGGCCACAGTCGGCAATGAGTATTAGAGTTGCACCCTCCATTACAGTAACTCCCCTTTCCAAGACAGCGATAACGCATTCTGCCAAAAACTCCAGGCCCTGGAGTAAGCAAGCAGCAAAGTGACAGTTTTGCAATGTGTGAGGCTCCAAAAGGTCCAACTCTGGAAAACTCCATCTGTCGAACAGGTGCTCTACATCTGAGGTCAGCAGCTCCAACTCGTGCATCCTGGACTGTGACTGGCTTAGTCTTTCTGCTAAAATGTTTTGGGCCCCTGAACATGCATTGGCGCTAGTTCTAGAGTGCAGTACAAACCCTCATTACCTCCCTGCATAGGGATAGGAATGAGTCCTCCTTGCTTGCTGATGTAATGCATCACCTTATATTGTCTGTCTGAATTAAGAGAGGACACCGGGAGATGGGACTGGAAGGCTTGCAGGCCATACAGAACAGTTCTTATTTCTAGGATGTTTATGTGGAGGGTGTTCTCCACTTTCATCCATGTTCTGTATCTGATGGGGCCCTAGATGAGCCCCCAAGCCCATCCGAGAGGTATCTGTGGTGAGAATGCGACAAGGGGAAGGGATCAGGAAAGGAACCCCTTCAGCAAATAGGTGGGTTCCATCCATCACTGAAGCACTTTTCTGATGGGAGAGGTTGCTAGAATTTTTGTTCTATGGTCATCTGTGCGTTGGTCTCACTGGCCTCTTAGTATCCATTATGGTATCTTCATGTGCAGCCTTGCCAGTGGTACTGTGGTAATGACCACTGCCATCAGGCCTAGAAGCCTCAGGAATGTCCTGGCTGTGACACACCTGTTGTTGCAGATCATCTGGGCCTGTGCTGTCAGATGCTTGGCCCTATCCTGTGGCAGGAAAGCTAAGCCTCGGTTGTGTCGTGGACTGCAGCTATGAACTGTAGATGTTGGCAAAGGGTCTGGACTGACTTTGGTATGTTGACAGTAATCCCTAGAGCATTGAACAGGTGTCTGGCATGTTCTACGGTGTGAGAAAGCTGTTTCTTAAGAGTGAGCTTTGAGAAGCCAGTCATCCAGGTATGGGAGAACATATCAGCTGTCCTTGCAGAGGGCTGTTGCCACCACTGATAAAACATCTGGCAAATACTGGTAGCACAGATGACATGCCACAGGGCAATATTCTGAACTGGTAGTGTTCTCCTGAAACAGGAATCACAGATATTTCCTGTGCGATTTGAAAATCTTGATGTGCAAGTAAGCATCTGGGACACCCACTGATGTTATCCTCTCCCATCTAACCACATTACAATCCCTAGCTAAAGGAGGTGAGCTTCATGCCACAGGGATTATAATGTCAACTGGCTAGGTGCGGATAAACTCCAACTGAAGACTAAAATAAAAGCCCACAACCTCACGCAACTGATAAAAGAGCTACCAGACTTAACCACAAGACAAACAACCACTCTCTACTGGACTTGGCCCTCACCACGGGCCCACATAGAAACCTTAAAGCAGGCCTACTCCCAGACTATTAAGCGACCACCATATGGTCTACCTGGTCAGGAAGTTCATAGCCCTCCCCCCTCCCCAAAGACACTGCACACCAGGTCTTACACCTCCCTAGACCTAGTCTCTCTCCTGGGACCTGGGCAGGGTAAACTGGTCTTGCATCACAGAGGCATCTAACATCAACGCTGCCTTCAATGCATTCAAACTCAGATTCCTAAATGTATGGAACAAGCACGCTCCACTACACACACACACACACACACACACACACACACACACACACACACACACACAGAGTGTTCATAGAGCACATCTCCCTGGATCACGGCTGATGTAATCAGAACTTGCCGCACCAGGGACCATGCCTGGAAAGCTTATAGAAACTAGGCACCCAGGCCTCCCTTACAAGCTATAGAGCCCTTCAAATTCCTGCACAAATAGCATTCGCTAAGCTAAAAAGCATGCTTCCTATCATCCTTTAGTAACAAGTCAAACCACCCTATGGACTTCTGGAAATCCCTGCTCTCTCCCCCCACCCACCCACACAACTATTTTAGTAGATGGCACCCCTATCTCTGACCCCACCGTGTTGTCAAGCTTTCAACACCCATTTCTCCAGCTGCGCAGACAACCTTCTATCCTCCCCGGAATACACACACCGTAGCCCTCCACACAGCACCCCCACACATAGCACCTCCACCAAGTCCCTCCTTTTGTATTCCAGCCAGTATCCCCCGCTGAAGTCCACCTCGCCCACGGTACTGAACCCCAACAGAGGCAAATGCCCGTTAGCTCTTGACGCCAAGATGCTATTCCTATCAGCCCTGCCACAGCCACCCCACTGGCCGCACTCTTCAACCTCTCCTTCTCCCTGGGCAAGGTACCAACGACCTGGAAAAGGGCCACTGTAATACCTCTACCTAAAGGTGGTGACCCTCCTCCCCAGGAATTACAGACCTATCTCCCTACTCCGATACTGGCTAAACTTCAGGAGCGACTGGTCCTGTCCCACTCTCCCAGGTCCTGGACGCCTCCTCCTTCTTTACCTTTCCAATCTGGCTTCCTTGAATCCCATTCTACCGGTCACCCTCCCTACTACGTGTCACTGGGGACATCCTCACAGGTATCGGCTAAAGGACAAGTCACCACAGCTATTTTCATAGATCTAGCAAAGGCTTTGACACCGCCTCGCATCCCCTACTTATCTCGAAACTTATGGATGCAGGACTAGCCCACCCAGCTATAGACTGGTTCCAAGACTACCCAGCGGTAGGACGAATCAGTCAGACTGCCTCACACATCAAACCCCTACCAGTTACAGCGGAGTCCCCAAGGATCAGTCCTTGGACCAATACTCTTCTCCATTTTTCTTAACGCCTCCCCTCTGCATGCTCCCACTCTTCCACCCAAATGTACCGAGATGATACAGTTCTGTATGCCTCAGGCCCTTCATCAAGCAGTGTAGCATCTCTCCTTCAAGAGGACTTCTCAGCCATCCAGCACTGGTTCATGTCAAACCAGCTATCTCTTAACCCTAAAAATGGTCTCTCTTACGTTTGGCTCCCAACAAAGACTCTCCCGACAAACCCGTGTCCCCCATTCTTTATCTTGGAAGCAACACCTCCCGAACAATGCATTAGCTTTAGATATCTAGGCATCTGGCTTGACCAACACCTAGACTTGCCTCTCCACGTAGACTCCCTGCATAAGAGGCTACTTCCTAAACTGGGGGCACTCTATCGTAACAAAACCTGTCTCCCCAAACAAACGAGGCAAGCCATAGTACAAAATATGATACTCCCAGTACTGGATTATGGTGACATAGTTTACTCTACCGCCCCTCGACTACCCTGGCAAGCCTCGACACCCTTTTCACTCCTTCCGTCGTTTCATCCTCGACTCTCAATCCACTCATCACTGTACTTTTATACAGCTCCCTAGCCTTACCTATCGCTACAAGACCGCAGATCAATAAATTGCGCTAGGTTTGCTGCTAAATTTTGGACCCTCTCCCTACCTTGAATCCACCTTATCCCAACAACCCCCCGCACGTGCTCCCCAAGAGGCACAGAACCCTAGACTTCTACATGTCCCACTTATGCGCACTACCAAAGACCAGTCAACTTTTAAATTTAGAATCCCCAGATCTGGAACGCCTCCCGCCCCCCCAGACATGCACAAAATCCAGGTCTCCGCACAGACTACTCCAGGCACATTTCTCCTCCAGCTGCTCCTGCTAATGATATAAGCTCCATCTCCCACAATTACATGTTTGTACAATAAAACTCTGTTATGTGTTATGTGTCATATCTGGCTGCAAACTCAGGCACTGTTTTGCCTGGAGATTACGCCATACCTATACCCTATTGTTAACTCCTACTCAAAGACTGTATTATAAAAACACAAATTCTTATGCTATTGTATGTCAATTAACTGTACCTGTAAGTGTTCTATATCTGCCATGTACTGGGCTTAGGCCCCAAGTTGCATCTGGAATCGAGCATGTTGCTCAGTATGCCTTCCTGGTAAATCTCGGAAATAAATAAATAAATAAAATATCAAGGAGCAAATCCAGTCCCGGCTTGCAGCAGTGGAAGCAGGCCTTAGTGTGGCCATTCTAAACTTCTTGTATTCTATAAAAAGTTCAGATCTCTGAGGTCTAGAATGGGTCTCAGGTTTCTGTCCATTTTGGGCCAAGGAAGTACTAAAATAGAACCCTGTATTCCTTTGTTACAAGGGAACAAGTTCTATTGTCCTTTTTGAAGCAGGGTGGTGAATTTCCTCCAGGAGCAATAGAATGCTCTGGAGGGTAATGGAAAGCACTGGTGGATGGTCTGGAGATAGTTCCAGCAGCTCCAGAGCATGACCTTGTACTATTATCTGCAGGACCCAAGCATCTGAAGTTACCTTTCTCCATTGGTCCAGGTAGAGGGAAAAGCGACCACCACCCCAGGGGAACTGGTAGTTGGGGTGTAGAGGATATCTGGCGTGTCAACCTGGCAAGCACTGCTGCAGGGCTTTGCTGTGTGGATCCCGTCAGCAGAGATTGCTGATGGAGGAGGAGGAGGTAACAGTTATTTAAGGAAGTCCGTAAAGGATGCTACAACTGTCTGAACATTGGAGCCAGTGTTTGTGTCGACAGGAACATTGGCAGATGTTGAAAAGGGAAGGCAAGGGCCTTGATGTCGACTGCCACGTGCCAGTCGTAATAGGCCTGGGGGCTCTAGAGGTTTACCCAGCCGTGTAGACAGTCTGGGTGTTGGCGGGCAAGAGGAGGTCGACTCTGAACAAACGGGTGACCTAGAGCGATAGGAGGTCCTTATTTTTCTTTTCGTTCTATCCCTGTGCTTGTGATGGTGAGACACAGATGTCTTCTCCAGCGATTTGGATCCCTTTGATCCCGAGAAGTGGTCTGGCGACATGGCAAGGGTTTACTGGTGTAGCTCTTCCTCCATTTGGGCTAAGCATTGTTTCAGCAAGTGCTTTCTAAAGCACGTTTTTGTGTTGCTGGGTGGCCGTATTAAAGCACTTACAAATCAGACACACCTTGACATCATGGTCAGGGCTGATAAGACACTAAATGTCGTGAGAGTCTTTTGAATACATTTTCTCACTGCACTCACAATATCTAAAAACTTGGACAGTAATGACTCTGGAGACAACCAACAGCTGTTTAACATCACTTTTAAAAGGGATTACATATACTGTGATTAAACAAAAAATGACAACAATGGCATTTCTGTGGCAGGTCCGACGAGAATTGTCGACGGTGGGAAAAAGAAATGAGGAGGAAGAGGCCACCCACGTTTATATAGGAAGAGCTGATGTAGGACATTGTCGTGGTGGCCTCTAGCGGACTGCTTACAAAAGTTTCCAGGTGGTCCTACTGCCAGATGGCTGTTGTTCCATAGGTGTAGCCTGATGAGAGAGATCCTCAAAGAAGATCTGAATCTGCTAGTGGAGCCAACCATATGAAACTAACCACTCTCAAACATGCCCTAACTCCTACTTGGGAAGATAACCCATTGAAATTGTATAGTCCCACCATCACCCTAACTGTTACTGAAGGCTGAACTTTGGATCTGCTTAGCAACTTTGTCAGTCTATTAAAATTTCGAAAAAGCATGTAAAGGATACAACCCCTGAGGCAGAAAAGGAAAAGCCCCACCATTAGGGTCTCACTCCACTTGGTGTAACAAAGTGTCTCTGCATTGAGAGGCAGTGTCTCTGTGTCATCCTCCTGCTCCTGGCGCACTGTAATCAGTTCAAAAGTGTTTGGACGGGCACATAATTCTCGATTCACAGCTTCAATCTTCTTGTTGATGCAGTTGGTTAGATTGATGCGCCTAATGGGCTCCTAACAAAATCAGAAATATTATCTTAACACTGTGGAATGAAGTATGCCTTTGTTTTCAATGCTGTATTTACTGTTCCTAAAGCTGAAACAAGGTTTAATATCATAGCAATAACACCCTCATGTGAGATTACACCCCAAATGGTTAATCCTGGCAAGGAAACAAATGCAATGACTTAACTAATGTCTAGCAGGTGTCTTATGATGTCATCACCAAAGAAATATGAAAATTACGCACTACCGTAATTCTTGATCTTCTTTGTATCTTCACAATTCATTATTGTTGGGTGTAAGCTGGAGCTGTGCCCCCGCCTGCAGGAGCTTTTTTGGGAGGGAGGAGTCGGTGCTGATGGCGCCACCCATGTGGCTGATGCACCAGCGCAGAGCATGCAAGATGGCTGTTAGGTGCCACTGACTCCTCCATCCCAGTTCTGTAGAGCCGAGAGGCAGGAAACAGGGTTCAGAAAGAGAAGAGAGCAAGAGAGCAAAGTGACAGGTAATGGAAAGGATATAAACTGAAAAAGTTATAAGCCGGATACAGGACAGGAGAAAGAACCCTACTCTAAGTGGCCATAGGGCCCCAATCCTTGGGCAGTCTCAGGGACAGAAGAAAGGAAAGACAGAAAAGAAGGAGAGAGGGGTAAAGGGTGGAGGAAGAAAAGGTTAACTGCTATCACAGACTGGAAGGCCACTGGCTTGACAGTTCCCAATGGGACTTGAAGACAAAAGAGCAAGGATCCCACCAGTTAAGAGCTACTGACCCAAGGTCTAAAAGGGACAAAGGCCTTAGAGGCTTGGTGAAGGCAGACCTCCCCAATCTGGAAATTTAAAGAACCCAGAGCCTAGGACTCATCAACTGTCCCCTGAAGGGAAATCAGTCTAAACCAGAAGAGGAGTGAGTTGTGACTAGGAGTAGTGAAGAAAAGAAAAATGACTCACTTTAGTAATTGTGTTTTTATGATGGAGTCTTGCTGTATTCTGACATATGCAGTTAGCCTCAGTGTTGAACTGCCCCAGAGAGGAAAGAGTTAACTCTATGCCAGAGCATAGAATGTTGGGCTCAATTTGGTTCAAACCTCTGTCTGCAGCACTTCAAAGTGTAACCGTCCACTTCTTATGAGCTAATACTAACTAACTACACCTCCTAAGTGGAAATTGTAAATAAAACAGCCAACAGGCAACAAATTTCTGGGTCCCCAAAGACTCAAGTCAAGAACCCAAAATAATAACTAGGTAGTGAACCAACATATAACTACAAAAACAACATAACTATAACCCACTCCCCTTTTAAAAGGAGGTGCAAAGTACACCTCTGAGGTGCAACACTGCCTGCCAGCCCACTTCCCAAAAACAGGTTCTGAGAGAGGCTGGGAGGAGGTCAGAAATATATGGGCTCCATTAGAAGAAACACAATTATTAAGGTAATTTTTCTTCAAACAACATTAAGTCTTGCTGTATTCTGACATATGCAGACAACCAAGCAGTACCTCCAAGGGGAGGGTACCGAACCTATTTTGGGAATAGGCTCTGTAGTACTACTGTGCAAAACCTAGCATCACTCCCTAGCCTGGATATTCAGAGAGTAATGCTTGGTGAATGTATGAACTGTTTTCCAGGTAGTTGCTTTGCATATTTCTAATAAAGGTACATCTCTGGCAGCAGCCAGAGAAGCAGCTGGTACCCTAGTCAAATGAGCCCTCAGGCCTGAGGGGGATATTTTGCCTAGCTTTTCATTGCAGAATTGTATACAATAGACAATCCACCTGGTAATAGTTCTCTAGTAGCAGGTTTACCCTTTCCCACTTCACCATAACTGAGAAACAACTGAGAACAGCCAAACCTAAGTGCCTTAGCATGCTCAATGTAGTAGCTAAGTGCCCTCTTAATATCCAAACTCTAATATTCTTTCTCCTGAAGAAGAATGATCAGTGAAGAACACAGGAAGAGACAAGGACTGGTTCAGATGAAAATCTGAAACCACCTTGGGTAAGAACCTTCTATTGGTTCCAAGGCCCACCTTATCTCTATGGAATGAGATAATATCCGCCCACTGACAGAACTTGTAACTCACTAACACGCCTGGCAGACGGATAGCTACCAGGGATACAGTTTTCCAAGTCAAACTTAAGTTCTTTCAAGCCAATGGCTCAAAAGGAGGTTGCAAAAGCTGAGCAATGCAAACATTAAGATCCCAAGCAGGGGTAGGGTCCTTAAAGGGAGGGTTGGTATGAAGCAAACCTTTAAAGAACTTACAGAAAACAGGGTGAGATGCCAGGGAGGAAGCCTCCCACACTGACAGAAAAGCAGAGACAGCTGCTAAATGCACTTTCAGAGTGGCTGGCCTGAGACCTAGGCCATTGAGATGAACCATATAATCCAGAACAGGAGCCAGATCAGCAGTGTCTGGTAAGGCATCCTATTAGAGCACCAAATGCTGTATCTCTTCCATTTAGAATTAAAAGTTTTTCTGGTGGCAGGTTTTTGAGAGGCTTTAAGAATATCTAGAACCCCTGAGACAGGTGCAGACTTACATACTCTAACTCTTCAAGAGCCTAGCCTTGAGGTTGAGAGACTGAAGATTGGGGTGTCACACCTGGACAGCTGGCTCTGATCCCTGCATAATTTTTTGTTGTAAATATAAGAAATTAATGTATGATGGATTGTGGCAGAGGGAGGTGCTGGCTGCAAGCTAACACTTCAAACCCCCAGGATAAGTTCAAAGGACAGGACATTGTTAAACTGCAGATATCTGGGGTACAATTATCTTGTCAATTTGCTTTGATCCCAGGAAATAAAGTTAGCCATTCATGACATCCTCGGGAAGTCCTTTGATCTGCACTAGATGTCCTGAGAAAAAGGACACTGGCCAGTGTTATGATTAACCTCCCAGAAAACCAGCATTTCATCAGAGAGACCTTTGATGTGTAGATGCCAAGGCCCAGACGGAATTAAGGAATCAAATACACTTGCTTTGAATATACAGTGACTTATATCAAAGAGACTTTTGATGTCTAGGGGAAAGCAGATCACAGACTGATTTTGACTAGTTACATAGAGAAGAGATTTATTATGTCATCTCTTATTTTTAAATACTTTAGTAGGCCATTTTGGTGTTATAAAAAGTATAGATTTAGTTACACAAGGCAGAGTTTGGTGACCTCAGTGAGAGGCTGGCTCAGGACTGGTTTTAACATACTGAGAAAACCTTGACAGGGACATTTTCACATATCGGACTCTGAAGAAGCAACATCAAGCACTGTTAGGAGATAAGTATTCTGTGGATAGAGATTTAGGTTGCATGGTTAAACCTGTTTTGTTTAATGACTTGTATGTTTTTGGGATATTTTGTTCTGTAATATTTTCTGTTTTCCTATTTTAAAGTAAAGATATATATTTTAAAATGGAAACTGCCCAATACCTTGACATTTCTTTTTATTTAAGTGAAGCTTTTGAAGGTTATAGTTAATACTGTGTTGAGCTTATTGTAATACCAAACTGGGAAATGGATAGAGTTCTCTAAAGTCTTGCAAAGAGTTCTAAGGGTTCATTTTGTAGACCTGGTTAGGTGCCTGTAGGCAAAGATATCTGACCCCTCAAGACAGAATTATCGGAGTCTGATAATTGGGTATGCTAACAAGAGGTTATCAGTTTGAATTCCTCCATAACTTGAGACTAAGGTGACTTGAACCCACAAAACAGACAAGAGGGTTACCTTGTACTGTTAACTGTCCACAAATCATACGCTCAGAGGTTGGCACTTTGGGAGTAGAGGGCCGACCGGATTTGTGACATGGGTACCAGATTCTTCCCTTAGAGGAGGTGAACAGGTTACGCCTCTTAGGAAGAGGTAGGGAAGATGGACTGCTAGGGACATCAGCAGGGGATACTAAGGCTGTCTGGCCCAGTCTGGTGCAATCAGGATCACCTTGCACGGTTGTGACCTGATCTTGACCAGGACCTTGAATAACAGGGGAAAAGGAAGAAAGGCATAAATTAATTTGCACCCCAAAATCCAGAACCACAGCATCCAGGGGAACTATGCCCATGACCGGAGGTCTGCAACAGAAGAGAGGATGTTGATTGTCTGGTGCTGCAAAGAGATCTATCTCTGAAGTGCCCCACCTGGAAAAGACTACTTTCAGTATGAAGGGTCCAGGGCCCATTTGTGGACGGCCCTGAGAGATCCTGCTCAGGGCATCTCTAGCACATTGTCCTTCCCTGGTAGATGGACTGCTACCAGAGAAGCCTGCAGGGCATAAGTCAGAGACCAAATTTTCATGGCTTCCGTGCACAAGGCCTAGGACCGAGTGCCTCCTGCTTATTGATGTACCACATGGTGGTGGTATTGTCTGTCCTGACCTGAACCACCTTGTTCTTTACTGAATCTGAGAAAGCTTGGAGAGCCAGGAATACTGCCCTGAGTTCTAGAAGATTGATATGAAGTAGAGACTCCTGAGGGGACCACACCCCTTGTGCTGTGAATGCACATAAGTGAGCTCCCAGACCAGGAGAGAAGCATCTGTGGTTAGCACCACTGAATGAGTCTGATGAATGGGACTCCTTGCCTGAGATTGTCTTGATCCAACCACCATTGGAGGCTGGATCAGAGTCTGAGTCACTGGAATCAATTTGGTTAGAGGATCTTTTTCTGAGACCAAAACTACCTCGGATGGAACTGAATGTCCCTCATCCGAAATCTGGCTCCCTGTACCACCGCAGTGGAAGCTGCCATGTGGCCCACGAGCTGAAGAAAATGTCTTGCTGGTTGAGACACCAGAAGGCGTAAAAGAAGAAGCAAGGTCTGTAAGGGCCTTTGCCCTTGCCAGAGAAAGAAAACCTTTGCTTGACAGTATCCAACTCTATCCCTATGAAGGTCAGGAGTTGTACTAATTCGAGAACTGACTTTGGTAGATTGAGGAAGAATCCCAGGAAGTGAGCAATTATTGTGTCACTTGCAGGTCTGACTTGACTTGGTCTGGAGACTGTCCCACAATGAGCCAGTTGTCCAGGTATGAAAAATGGAGATGTTTTGTCTCTGAGAAAGGCCACTACTACTGCTATGCATTTTGTGAACACCCTTGGAGCTGATGTTAGTCCAAAGGGCATTGCTCTGAACTGATAATGGCCTGAAGGCAATTCAAACCTGAGGTACTTTCTGTGGGAGTACCTGACGGGAATGTGAAAGTAGGCATCCTTGAGGTCCAGGAGGCTAACCAATCCCTGGCCTCAGAGAGAGGAAGAATTATTCCAGAGTGAGCATTTTGAATCTTGGATCGACAAGGTGCTTGTTTAGGTATCTTAGGTCTAAGATGGGCTGCCACTCCTGTCTTTTTGGGGTAAGAAAGTATCTGGAGTACAGACCCTTGCCCCTGTGTGGAGTAGGAACTCTCTATGGCTCTGAGAGCCAGCAGAGAGGAAACCTCTGCCTCTAGGGTGATGGTTTCAGAGATGTTTGCAGGTGGCAAAGACCTGACCCTCAGTTTTGAAAATTTTGGAAGCTGAAGAGTCAGTCCCTGGCTTACTACCTCCAGGACCCACTTGTCTGAGGCAACAGACTTCCAGGCCTGAAAGTAGTAAGCCAGCCTGCCTCCTACAGGAATAGGAGTCGACCCGGCTGACAAATCAGGGTGTCTGCTTGGCAGGAGCCTTAGACTGGGAGGAGGATGCAGCCCTGCTCATCCCCCTTCTGCCTCTCCCTCTGAAGAACCCCTCTGAGGAAAAGGAGAGGTCTGTGCCTGGCAGAAAGGCCTGTGAAAAGGCCTGCCCCTAGACTGCTGCTTCTGAGAAGCTGCCTGCCTTCCTTGCCTGTGCACTCCTGTAGGTGGTCCTGCATTCATCCATCTTTTCATGTAATTCTCTGTCTGCTCCCCAAACAGAGAAGTGCCCACCACAGGGAAATCCATGGCCTTAGCCTGAGTGTCCTGTGAGAGGCTAGTACATCTGAGCCAAGCAAATCTCTGAAGAGACACAGATGTAGCTATGACTCATGATGACACATCATTTGAGTCCACAGCAGCATGAAACTGAACTTTAGATTCCTCAGTCCCATCAGCAGCCACCTCTTCCAGCTCCTTGGCTAGCTGGGGAAGCCTGTTTAGCCAGCTCCAGAACAGTATCCCATCTGGACTTCTGGTATCTGGCTGTGTAGCCATATAATCTGCCTGCCTGAGTCCCAAGGAGGATGCCAGTTACTGTTTTTGGCCAGCATCCACCTTCCTAGAGTCTTTATCTGGGGTGTGTGTGAAGCCAAAGGTATATTAGTCTTGTCACAGGCTGCAGTCTGCAGGACCTGAACATGGCGGCATCGTTGGAACAAGAACTCTGTACACGAGCCTGACAGCATATACCGCCTGTCCATTCTCTTATCCACAGGAGTAAAGAATTTGGTATTTGGAGAATTGTTTGTGTCGGTTTCCCAAGAGATTTATTGAGGGACTAGACAGCCTTTTGGACTCTAGGATGTCCATTTCTACAAAATCAGGCTCCTCTTGTTTCTCAACAGCTTCAACCAGAGGGAGCTGGAGGGTCTCTGCCACTTTTTGTAAAACAAATAGTGGGATGGGGACTCAGAAAGCCTGGGAGGAAGCACTAGAAGGCCTGTCTGGGGAGATGTCCAGTTCAATGGGCTCATCCAGACCTTCCACACCATCATCGTCGTCATCGCACCCTTCCAAATCCAGTTCATAATACTCATCCGGACAATATTCCAGAACTGGAGGAACAGACCGAACCGAGCGCCTACCGAGAGGCGCCGGATCGGACGGAGCGAATCTTACAATGCTAATCGCCTGGCTATCTCTTTGGCGGTTGAGGTTGCAGTTCTGGATCTGAACCAGCAAATTTCCTTTTTTGTTTGATGGAACCGACCTCTCAGGATCGGCTCTCCTTTTGCCTGAGGAGTATTGCCCAGGTCAGTGGGCACTCCCTCAGTTTAGTCAGAACCTAACCGGGCGGCCATCCGGATTAGCGGACTTCTGGGACTCCTTTTCCTAAGTCTACTCAATCTCTTATCCAGGGTGGCCTTGTAAAATTCTTGCAGATTTGGCAGTCTTAATCGAGGTGGTCAAACCCCAGACAATGAACACAGGTGGTGTGAGGGTCTGCCTTAGCAAAGGCGTCCCACACTCACTACAGTGTTGAAATGCAGTGGGCCTATTTCTTTCCTTGGGTTTCTCAGACATGGCCAGGCTAACAACTACCCTTTATAGCTTAAAAGCCAGGTAAGACCCCCTATCGGTTACCACCAGCTACGGGTTGTGGGAAAAACGTTTAAAATTCAGTTTTTGAAACAGATAGGTACCTCACACTAAAAATCTAGAAATAACACAAACTTAACACAATTGGTTCCAAACCGGACCGATTAAGATTTTACAATTTCCATAGAAATTACACAAATAAAACTAAGTCCAATACCTACAGCACTTACTGTACAGCAGAGAGGGACTGGAATCTGAAAGAAATAAGGAAAAAATGGTGTTTAAACCGAATGATTATGCTGAACTGAGCAAGTGAAGGAGCAATCTCGAGCGACTGTTCAGTTAGGCGGAGTAAAGAATCTGACAGTTACACACTCTGAAGTGCTGCAGGTAGAGGTATGAACCGAGCTCGAGCCCAACGTTCTATACTCTGGCACAGAGTTAACTCTTTCCTCACCTAAGCAGCTCAAGTGCTGGGGCTAACTATATATGTCAATACAGCAAGACTTCATGTTGTTTGAAAAATCTTTTGGAAAGAGTCCCCGGAGAGTGCTGAGACAGTTCTCGCTTTAGAAGAAGAGAACCACGGCCCATCCGTGTCGAGAAGAAGATGGAGCAGGATTTCCATGGACTCTCTTAGGGCTGTAAAGAAAGAGAGACAACGAAGGACTCGCTAGAGGTTATTCATCCCCACAAGGGAGATGCTCTAAATTGAGAGAGAATCCGAGGAGTTCCCTCAGTATTTTAGGGTGAAAACCCTACTCACCCTCCTCAAGGCAAACTCTCTGTGACTTTTGGAGAAGGAACAGAAGCGCTCCAGTACCAGGGGACTCAGACCCCAACTGGCCTCAAGAGGGTAGAGCGAGTAGGGTTGAGGCGACACCCAGGAATTGAGGCCCATTAGGGATGGAGGATGGGAGTTAGTAATGAATGGTGAAGATACAAGAGAAGATAAAAATTACGGTAGTGCGTAATTTTCTTATCTTCCCTCGTCAATCTTCACCATTCATTACTATGAGTAATGACAAGCCCCCCAGAGGGACCTGGCACAGCCCTGAGGGAACAAATCCCTCAGCCTCCTGTGGGTGAGACGCGAGGAGGAGAGACCCTAGCAGTACTAGACAGAAAAAGGTCTAAGGCTACTCAGGATGAGGAGGTGTCCCCCTGGCCAGGGAGAAGGAAGGCACCACTGAAGAACTCTCCTTGCCCCCGGGGAGAAAGGCGGGTCCCCAGGAAAGGCAGAGAAAATCACCCTACGCCAGGCAATGGATGACAACCTGGATAGACAAGCCATGCCATCCACCTACTGCAGATCGCTGTCCCTGCTAGCCTGGGCGCCACCTCACTGGCGTCATAAGGCGCTTGCCTGGTGCCTTGCAAGCTCCGGACTTTAAGCAGAGAGGGCAATGGCCTATCTAGATTGCTCCACATCAGGCAAAGACACTATACCTGAGCTAACATCAACCACAGGTGCCCGATATAGGCAGTGTGGTGTACCTGATGAGAACCTATGCACATCAGCACACAGGCTGAAGAAAACTCTTTGTCCCCACCGGTCAAACTCTGCGGAATCTGGACCGGGGTCAGTCATGCGCCAGGCACTGAGGCCCGGAGGGAGTGACTAGGGATGTCAGGCCCGAAGGAGGGTGAGGTGGGGAACCTAGGACTCCTAGGGGCACAATACCATCTCTTGCAGTCTGCTGGGGTTACAAAAGTGGCGGCTGGAGACTGCCAGGTGCGGACAGACACTTCCTGGAAAGTAACAGGCCAGGAGGGCACCACCAGATGGTGATAGCTGAACTCACTGAGAAATAAGTGCATCTCCCGGCCGGTATTGCTCCTCAGAACATGGGAGATGCAAACCTCCTGTACCAGCCTTGAAAAGAACTGCTGATATTCAGTGAAATCAGCGTCAGAGGACAGGTGGACAGAGTGTTCCTCTTCCTCAGAAGAGGGAGGCGAGGAGGAGTCTGTACAGGGATGGAAGATGGGCACCAAACTGAAAGTGCCCGATCTCTGCCAGGGCTCTGAGACCCACAGAATGGTCCTACTCAATGGGGGCGGGGGTAGAGTGGGTCCTGAGGCCATATCCGGTTGCGAAGGTTGAACTTGGGATGGCAAACTCCGTAAGAGCCCTGAGGGAAGTCTCCCCATGACCACGACTGGGGTTGCATGTGTCCAGAAGGGCAACCCTCTGTGCCGCCAACCAAGGGTGTTTACAAGACCTTTAGAGAAAGGCGGGATTCAGCACTGCGACTCCTTCCCACCTCCCCAGGGTAGTGGAAGGATCAGCCACACCTCACCCAGCCCCTCAGAATCAGAGGTAGCCCTCTTCTTCAACCCCAGCGCAGTGGGGTCCCCTAATCCTGCGCAGGACCCTGCGAGAGGCCGCAGAAGAAGGGTTCCCTAACCCCTAAAAGGTCACAGCAGCTGCCTGAGTCTCCTAGTGGAGGACACCGCACCCGAGCCACCATCCTCGGACGGAGCCACAGCCACACCCCAGCCCGTAGGGAAACCTTGAGGGCAGCAGGCTCCAGGGACTTGGGGATAGGGCCGCGCCCCAAGGTCTCGTCTGGATCCGCTTCGAGCTCATCCCCTTGGAGGGGAGGCGACGAGGAAGACCTCCAGGCTAGCAACCCTGGGGGAGCCCTGGCAATGGAGCAGCAAATGGCACCGCAATCCTGGATGGCGTTGAGGGTCCGTCAGTGCCGGGCCCAGCAGCCATGGGCTGCAACACTGGGGAACCTGCACCTCTGTGGAGGAGACTGCCGGAGCGGCGCCAGCAACGTGGCTGCGCAGGGAACCATGCTGCTCCTCCAGTGCCATAAAGAGGCCTCCTCCTCGGGCTGTATAGACCGGGAGGGCACGGAGGAAGGTAGTGTGTCCTGACCTTGGCGAACCCAAACAGCAACGTTGCCCTCTGAAAGTCAGCGGGCCCTGCTGATTTGAACAACTAGATTTCAGAACACGGTGGTCCATGGAGAAGCAGGCGTCGCAGTGGTCCATATCGTGGTTAGAGTCCCAGGCACCGCATACAATCATCATGCCGGTCCGAAAAGGAAAAGTGCCTGCCATAGGGGCACTGACGCATGGGGACACAGCCCGCTTTGGAATTATGTTTTGCTCCAGAACCTGACAGGATGCAAAATAAAACACAACAAGCAAAGGTCCGGTGCTGCTGACAAAAGGAGAGCAACGGTCTTACCGATTCAGCGGTGTCGGGATGAGAACGAGATGAAGGAAGGCCTTACCGCAGGTGTCAACCAAGACAAAGGCCTAATGGCGCAGTTTTCGAAGCTCTGACTTGCACAGCAGGTGCGACCTCGATGGCAGGAGAAACAGAACTGGGATGGAGGAGTCAGCGGTGCCTAACGCCAACCCCGTGCTCTGTGCTAGTCGTCTGCCACATTGGTGGCACCCCTCCCCAAAAAAAAGCTCCCTTGGTGGTGCGCACCTCCCTTACACCAAACAGTAATGAATGATGAAGATTGACATGGGGTAGATCCTTCATTCCTTAGACATATTTATACATTACCAACTACAAATACGTTTATATGCACGTTACTGTGTCTCTTACAGTTATATTCTTGAGTTCTTGGGGTGAGAGAACTTAAAAGCAGTTCTTTGCACACAAAAGACCTAACAGGAAACTCTCATGACCTTAAGAGACATAGGGACTGTACATACACACACACGCACATCTATATATATTTAGAAAATGGGCTTTTTTATTTCCTGACATCTGATTGGCTTGTACCCTGCCAGGGGGTACATTAACTTTCAATAGATGCCCAGGAAATAAAAAGTACCAACCTGTCATGCCCCTCACCCACTGAAGAATCATAGTGCCCACCCTGCACCCTAATTGGCTAAAAGCCCCTCATTTGAATTTCAAATGCCCCATGTTTCTCTCTCGCTTAACGAGAGATACTGTCCCCAATACCAGCTCCTGACTCCAGGCACATAATCTCAGCTGGATTCCCTTTATACCTACTTTGTTTAAATCTAAAGCAACACATTAAAAACATGCAGGAAGGAAAAAAAAAAAGGCTGTCAGCCCAATCGACTTGACAACCGCCCGATGGGCAGTCTGGTATTTAAGAGAACAGCATGCCTACAGAGCAGACTCCCCTGTGGCCATCCCATCCCCTGATGGTGAAACATGACTGTAAGTGGCACAGAAACAGAAGAAGCACATTAAAAGTGCAAAAGATGCAGGCAGATGTCAGTTGTCTTTCCTCAAAACCGTCAGCACGAATCACGGACTTTCGTTCATCTCCCCCCCAGCATATTTTCCGTAAAACAAAAATTAATTAAATACAAGCCAATGCACTGAAAAACAAGCAGGAAAGGTAAAGAAAGCCGTCAATCTGATCAGCTTTACAGCTGCATGTGTGGATATGTGCCTAAGAAGTGAACGGCTCCCCCGTGACCATCCCAGTCACCTGATGGTGAAATGCAACTGTAAACTAGCACAAGATGACAAGAACAAAAGAGGCACATTAAAAGTGTAGGCATAAAGTTATAGTACCTTACAAAGCAGTACATTAAAAACATGCAGGAAGGGTAAAAGCTGTCAGCCCAATCGCTTGACAACCGCCGTGGGCAGTGCGGTATCTAAGAGAGCAGCATGTGCCTACAGAGCTAACGGCTCCCCTGTGGCCATCCCATCATCTGATGGTGAAACATGACTGTAAGTGGCACAGAAACAGAAGAAGCACATTAAAAGTGTAAAAATGCAGGCAGACATCAGTTAATTGTCTTTCCTGAAAACCGTCAGCACAGACACGGTCACTGCTCATCTCTGCGCTTAGTGTATGCTATCGTCCCGCTCACCACAGCACACTTCAAGCTTTTATAATAAGAGAAACTGAGTCATAACATTAGGAGAGCTACAGCATGAGAACAGTAACCTACACTGTACAGAGGGGGTGGGGAACTGCACACTACCAAGACTGAAAACTGTAATGCCATCTATTGGCAAATGCCAATACATGGACTATTTTACTTCAAGAAATCCCTGAAAATCATTTATATAATTTTTTTTCTATTTTCTTGCCAATTTATTTTTCTCACATAAAAATGCCACAGCTACCCCATTTTCTAAGTGCAATAATGCCCTCAAATTGGGCAGTATTGGAAATACGGACCTTCAGGGCTATAAGGCCCTCCGCCTGCGGCGCCGGGCCTCATTACGCCCTGGGCGGTCCGGTATTTCCTAATACCGCCCACTCCTGTCGGGTATTATTGCTTACATATTAATTATGGTGGCATGGTGGTGCCACCATAGCTAGGGGTTGAGTGCCCCATTTAAGGTTAAAGTGTGAAAGTTTGCATCTTAATAACTTTGCCACCGTAAGACGGATTTGCCTGACATTTGGCAGGCATGGAACTATTACCATAGATGTCAGGATCTGCCAAGTTTACATGTGATCCGGATATCTGATTGCTGAGTTATAAAGCGACATTCCATAATGCATTTCGCTTTTGCATTCTTTGCTCGCGCCTGAGTAGTCGCAGGTTGCACGACAGGTCCAAAACTTCAGGAAGATGCAGCGAGGTCCCGATGTGCCTTTTATAATTTCGTGAAAATATATTAAGCGGTTCAAAAGTTATTCAGTAAACAAGTTTCCCATCATAGTCAATGGAAAAAGTTAACAAAAAGTTTGACAGTGTCACAAATGCAGTTTTAGTGTCACAAATGACCCCTGCAGTGTTGCAAATCTGCCATTTTGTTTTCAGTTACTGATCACATAAATAGTTGGTGTTTAAAATTGGGACCCTCTAGGAACACAATTCTTTTTGTGTTTACCTAGTGGGGCCCTGAGGATACTAGCCATGCCTTTTTTTTTTTTGGGGGGGTTAAACCCCAATGTTTTGAAATTTTTTAAAAAGTAGTGTCAGACATTGACACTTCGTGATTGTTTTGCAAAAGTGTCATGTTTTCAACACTACTGCGACACTATGGCCAAAATAACAGGAATTCTTTGCCACCCTGCTGCAAAGAGCGGTTTGGTCTTTTGGGCTGAAATTTGGAGGAAAAATCCAACATCCCACAGATGTGCCTTTTGGAGGTTTGGTGATAAAATATTGCAGGGTGCAACGTTATGGTACTCTGAAGTTGACACCTTTTCCATAGACTAACATTGCGGCGTCCGACGCCTTTCGGGGACCATATCGGAAGCGCTTGAGGATCACGGACTTTCTGTCAGAAAATGCTTAGCCCCTGCTGGTAGCCAAGTCGCAAAACTAGTCAGGAAAGCCATAAATCATATGAAATTTACATTTTTTTCTACGTAGTATAGTTCCTGAGATATAAGCAATTTAGTATTCCAAGTGCTCATTTTCTTCTCGAGGCCCATTATTATGCATACATTCTTTGTACTCACTAGGTTTCTCTGTGCAGCTGTTGGGCAAAAACAGGGTGTGCACTTCAATTACAGATAGCGTTCCCACTTGCGTTTCCGTTAGTGTTCCCTTGTCACGACACCTTGCGTGTTTCGTTTTGCATTCCTTTCGCGCTTCGCGTTACTGTTACCGTGTGGGTTTCCACTACTGTTTCTGTTGTGTTTCATTTTGCGTCATCATTGTGCATTACCATATGCGCTTGCGCCCTGCTTCATTGTGATTCCTTTGGCATCATTGTTGCTGTTACCATTAGCATTTGCATTTCCTATTCTTGGTACTGGTGAGTGTTACCATTTGAGTTTCCGTGCGCTTGCGTTTCCGTTTGCATTACTGTTCCTGTGTATGTCACCGTGTGAGTTACCTTGTGTTTTCATTTTGCGCTTATGTTGCTGTTAACATTTGCGTTTCCATTACCATTTTCTTTGCGTTTAGTTTTGCGTCACTGTGTGCATTACCGTTTGTGTCTGCGCTTCGTTTCCTTTAGGCGTCGTCATGCTGTTATCCCATTAGCATTTGCGTTTCCTATTCTTGATACTGTGACGTGCAAGTTACCAGTTCGTTTCTGTACTAGCTTGCGTTTCTGTTTGCATTACCGTTCCCGTCCTACGCCACAGTGTCGTTACCCTTTGCTCTTGTGTTTCTCTTAACATTTGCGTTGCATATGCGTTTCCATTTTAATCGGGCCCTCGCTCCCACCACCAGATTCCATTCACTATTTATAGTGCCAATTCTCAAAGAAGGAAATTCATGGCAAAAACTTCGGTTTAATGCATCAGTTAGGGTTTGCTCCACAGCGACAAAAGCGAGGAATTCGGTGTTAGGGTTGCCACCCCTTGTACTAAGCCCAACAGGCATCGGGGTGTGTGTTGGGGTCGTTGGTCCTAACTCTCACTTCTTCCCATGTGTAAACAAGCTGAGGTGGTGCAGTATAGGAGAATGGGGTGAGAGTTAGTACCGATAACCCAACGTACCTCTGATGCCTGTTGAGCAGGGATAGGGATGGATCGCCTAGACTACAGATCCCCCATTACAGGGACAGCCATCAGACATCGGGGAGGAACTACTACACTACCAGGATTTGTTCTTTAACTTGTGGGGGGGCGATGGGACGTGGGGTCCACCAGACTACCAGAAAAGTCGAGTGGAGGGTGGGGTGCCACTAGACACCAGGGAAAAAGGGCGCTCTGGCGTACACTGCTGCCGGCAGCACGACTTCAGCTGCAGAGTGAAGAAATTCCTGCTGTTCTCATACAGAGAACACAGGAGAAAGCAGCTCCTCTCGCTAAGCATGGCACCCAGGATTTTGGGTGCCTGGAAAAAATGTTTCTTCTCATAACTTTTAAAACAAACATCAGTATGTAGCTAAACTGCTCTAATTTAGCTAGGTTCTGATGTTTGTTTTAAATCCATTCATTTTATGTGTTTTATTTCTCTTACTAACTGAAAAAACAAAACAAAATGGCATACCCATGAAAAAGCATTTCCACCTGTGACACAGGATGACCCATCCAGGGGTGTAGCCAAACATATGTATGATGTACACACAACCTCCAACATCTACCCCTCCCTTAACAAATGTACACATCCTCTCAAAATGCTACCCTTCCAAACAAATCAACCCCTAGGCAATGAGCGTTTGAACAGCGAAACTTCTCAGTGGCCTATACTAACTCAGACACTGCAGATTATAATGATTATGTCAATAGAAAGGCATGTGGTTTGTGACAGGCACGTCGACACAACTGTACACAAATGTGTACAGTGAGTATACCTGCCTACACCCTTGGACCCATCTGCCTAAAGACATTAGGCTCCTGCAACACAGGATGAGCCATCTACAACAGGCATTAGGCTCCTGCAACACAGGATGACCCTGTCTGCGAAAAGAGGTTGGCTCACGACACAGAAGAAAAAATTACTCACCTTAGTAATGTTGTTTCTTCTAATGGAGTCTTGCTATATTATGACAAATGCAGTTTGTCCCACATTAGAACTGCTCGGAGGTGAAAGAGTCAACTTCATGCAGCATGGAACTTAGAGCTGGCTTCGGTTAGAGAAGCTCTGTTAGGGTGGTTTCAAACCGAAACCGTAAGATCTTTACGAGCAAAACTCACACTAAGGCTCTGTGCGGAAGCTGTAACTCACACTAGCCAACTGGCTATTAAGATATTCACACATTTTCCTGGCTCAACACCAAGACTCAAGTCAGGGGACCAGAAAATAAGATAAAATAACTAAATAAAACACAACACCCAAACATAAAAGGGCATCAATAAGTGCCAACAGTGGACTGCCCACCCCATACCAGTAGAAGTTCTGAGAGGGACAGGCTGGGGAGAGGTCATAATATAGCAAGACTCCATTAGAAGAAACAACATTACTAAGGTGAGTAATTTTTTTTCAAACAACATGAAGTCTTGCTATATTATGACAAATGCAGACTACACAGCAGTACCTCCATGGAGGAGGACAGAACCTACTTAGGGAATAGGCTCTGCAACACGGCTGTGCCAAACCCGAGCATCCCTCCTGGCCTGGATATCCAGGGAGTAATGCTTGGTGAAAGTGTGTACTGTTTTCCAAGTAGCTGCTTGACATATCTCCAAGATAGGGATGTCTCTAGCAGCAGCTAGAGATGCAGCTGTACCTCTGGTAGAGTGAGCCCTCAGGCCTGGGGGAACCTTACCAGTTTTGATAGCAAGGTGGATACAAGAGGCAGATCCACCTGGCAATGGATCTCTTAGTGGCAGGTCTCCTTTCCCAACCTCACCATAAGTGAGAAATAGTTGGAGGGAGTCAAACCTGTGACCCTCAGTCGCTCTATGTAGTAACTTAGGGCCCTCTTAACATCTAAGCTGTGCAGCCTCCTCTCACCAGAAGGAGGAATGGTCAGTGAAGAACACTGGAAGTGAAATAGATTGGTTAAGGTGAAATCCAAAACCACCTTAGGCAAAACTTCCTGTTAGTCCTGAGGACTACCTTATCCCTGTGAAGAAATAAAGTCAGTCTCCCCTGATAAAGCCTGTAACTCACTTGTCGCCTGGCAGAAGTGATGGCTACTAGATATACAGTTTTCCAAGTCAAATACTTAAGCTCTGCCGAAGACAGAGGCTCAAAGGGGGTTGCATCAGCTGAGCAATGCAAACATTAAGATCCCAAGCAGGGGCAGGGTCCCTGAATGGAGGATTAGTATGAAGCAATCCTTTAAAAACTTGGAAAATACAGGGTGAGCAGAAAGAGAAGAGGGCTTCCTGTTGAAATGAAAGCAGAGACAGCTGCCAAATGCACTTTCAAGGTAGCTGGTCTCAGTCCCAGAGAATTAAGATGGACCATATAATCCAATACAGTGGGTAAATCAGCAGATTCTGGGAAATATGCTTCCCAGAACACCATATGGAAAACCTTTTCCATTTGGAGTTATAGGTAGCCCTGGTGGAAGGCTTCTAGCAGCTTTCAAGATTTCGAGAACACTTTGAGAAAGTTGCAGATCAACAACTCTAACTGCTCAAGAGCCAGGCCTTGAGGTTGAGGGATTTGAGATTCGGATACCAAACTCTCCCCTGAGCACAGGTTAACAGATTGTGGTTCCTGGGGAGACACAGGGAAGATGGACTGCTAAGGACAGAAGGAGTGGGTACCAGGGCTGCCTGGCCCAGTCTGGAGCAATCAGGATCATCTTGCAGGGCTGAGACCTGATTTTGACTAGTACCTTGAACAGGAGAGGAAGGGGGAAAGGCATAGAGGAACTTCCCTTCCCAATCGAGGAGAAAGGCATCCAGGGAACTGAGCCCAACACTGGGGCCTGCAACAAAAAGTGGAAGTTGATGATTGTCTGGGGCTGCAAAACATCTTTCTGAGGAGTGCCCCATCTGGCAAAAACTATCCCCAGTACTAGGGGATCCAGTGACCATTCGTGATGGCCCTGGGAAATCCTGCTGAGAGCATCTGCCAGGACATTGTCCTTGCCTGGGAGGTGAACTGCTATGAGGAAGTGTTCAGGGAATAAGCCAGAGACCACAACTTCATCGCCTCAGTGCACAAGGTCAAGCCGAGTGCCCCTTGTTTGTTGATGTACCACATTGTAGAGGTGTTGTCTGTTCTGACCTGTACCACCATGTTCTGAACAGATGCAGAAAAACCTGAAGTGCTAGAAAAACAGCTCTGAGTTCCAACAGATTGATGTGAGCAGAGACTCCTGAGGGGACCATAACCCCTGGGTGGAGAGGTCGCCCATGTGAGCTCCCATCCCAAGAGGGATGCATCTGTAGTAAGGGTCAAGGAATGGGACAGAGGGATGAAGAGCACCCTTGTCTCAGATTGCTCTGATCCTGCCACACTGAAGGGCCTGGATCAGGGTCTGAGTCACTGGGATTAACTTGGATAGGGGATCTCTTCTTTGAGACCAGAAAGCCTCAAATGGAACTGAATGTCCTCATCTGAAATCTTGCTCCTTGCACTACAGCTGTGGAAGCAGCCATGTGTCCTAGGAGCTGCAGGAAATGCTTTGCTGGTCGAGAGACCTGCAGAGTGAAGGACGAGGCCAGGGCCACCTAGGTCCTTACCCTTTCCAGGGAAGGAAGGCTCTGGCCTGCTTTGTGTCCAGTTCTCGCCTATAAAGGTGAGTATCTGGACAGGTTCCAAAACTGACTTTGGAAGATTGAGAAGAAAGCCCAGAGAGGTAAGCAGCTGCTGGGTAACTAGCAGGTGTGATTTGACCTGGTCTGGAGACTGACCCACAATGAGCCAGTCGTCCAGGTAGGGAAAAATGGCAATCTTTTGCCTTCTTAGATGAGCAACTGCTACTGCCAGACATTTTGTGAACACCCTTGGGGCAGAGGTAAGGCCGAAGGGCATTGCTCTGAACTGATAATGGCCTGAGGGCAGTTCGAATCTGAGGTACTTTCGATGGGAGCTTCTGATAAGAACATGAAAGTAGGCATCCTTGAGGTCCAGGAAGCTAGCCAGTCCCCTGGCCTTAGGGAGAGTAAAATCATTCCCAGAGTCACCATTTTGAATTTTGGTTTTAAAAGGTGCTTGTTCAGATATCTTAGATCCAGGATAGGCCGCCACTCTCCTGTCTTATTTGGGGTAAGGAAGTACCTGGAGTACAGACCCTTGCCCTGGTGTGGGGAGAAACCCTTTCTATAGCTCTGAGAGCCAGGAGGTTGAGACTTCTGTTTCCAAAGCAAGAGTCTCTAAAGGGTTTGCAGGTGGAAAAGATCTGGCTCTCATCTTTGGAAATTTCTTGAAGCTGAGAACCAGACCCTGGCTCACTACTTCCAGGACCCACTTGTCTGATGTTAAAGACTCCCAGTCCTGGATGAAGTAAGCCAGCCTGCCCCTCAGGTAATGGAGAGCCGACCCTGGGCATCCCATCAGGGTGCCTGTTTGGCAGGGGCTTTAGGCTGAGGGGTGGGAGCAGGCCTGCTCGTGCCCGTCTGCCTCTCCCTCTGAAGAACCCCCTCTGAGCATAGGCTGAAGAGGAGGCCTGGGTCTGGTAAAAGGCCTGTGAAAAAGGCCTGCCCCTACCCCTAGGGGCTGCCTCTGAGGAGTGGCTTGCCATTCCTTGGCTTGTGTACTCCTATAAGTGGTTCTATATTCATCCATTTCTTCATATAATTCTCTGTCTGCTCCCCAAACAGAGAATTTCCCACCACAGGAAAATCCATAGCCTTAGACTGGGTATCCTGTGACAAAGTAGTACACCTGAGCCAGGCCAATCTTCAAAAGCCACAGATGTAGCCATGACTCTAGAGGATACATCATTAGAATCCACTGCAGCATGGAATTGCACCTTAGATGCCTCAATACCATCAAGAGCCACCTGCTCCAGCTCCTTTGCAAGCTGGCCAGGGACCTGTTTAGCTAAGGCCATGACAGTATCCCATTTAGATTTCTGGTATCTCTGCAACATAAGCCATATAGTTTGCTTGTCTGAGTCCCAGAGATGCTGCCATGTATTGTTTTTGGCCATGGCGTCAATCTTCCTGAGTCCTTGTCAGGAGGATGTGAAGCCAGGGAATATTAGCTTTATCACAGGCTGCGGCCTGAACTACCCCTACATGACTGCATTGCTGTGAAATAAAATCTGTATCAGGGCCTGACAAAGTGTACCTCCTGTCCATCTTTTTATCTACAGGAGGCACAGAATTAGGAGCTTTTAAAATTTTTATTGTTTGTTTCCTAAAGATTTATGTAAAGGGATGGACAATCTCCTGGACTCTGGGATATCCATCATCTCTACATAGTCAGGCTCCAATTGCTCATCCAAAGCCTCCTCTAAAGGAAGCTGGAGGGTCTCAGCAACTTTTATAAAACAAAAATGAGAAGAGGACTCAGCAAGCCTAGGGGGAGATTCACCTAAAGGTCTGTCTGGGGAGATGTCGGTTCAATGGGCACATCCAGACTTTCAAAGTCACATTCACACTGATCATAATCATCCTCCCCTCCTCTGGTTCATAAAACTCTTCTATATCATATTCTTGAACCGTGGAACCGACCTTTTGCCAGATAGTGGCGCGGTTCGAGGGAACCTGGGACAGTGACTGGACAATCTGTATTGCCCTGGCTATCTCTGCAGCAGTTGGAGAAGGAATTTTGGCCTCCACACCTGCTGACTTTCTAGTTCTCTTTGCTGGAACTGGCTCCTCAGAGTCAGCTTTACGTTGCCGAGGAAGTCTGGCCCTGGTCAGAGGGCACTCCCTCCGGTTCAGCGGACTTTTGGCCTCTCGCTTCCTGAGCCTGCCAACTCTCTTATCTAGGGTGGCTGCAGGGAAATTCTTGCACAAATCTGGCAGTCTGCATTGAGGTGGTCAAACCCCAGACAATAAACACATGTGGTGTGTGGGTCAGCCTTGGCAAAGGCTTCCCCACAGACACTACAGTGTTGAAACCCAGTGGGCCGGTTTTTCTTTTGGGTTTCTCAGACATAATGCCAGCCAACCAAAAACTTGCCCTTTGATGGCAGTGCCAGGCAAGACACCCTTATCGGTTCCCAACCGTCATGGTCGTGGAAAAACCGTAATGAAATCCGCTTTTTTTAGAACCGATAAGAACCAGGAACTGCGACTCTAACAAGCCTTAAAAGGCTTCAAAACCAAGTTTAAATACAATTCGATCGGTTCAAACCGAACCGATAAACATTTACAAGTTCCACAGAAAACCTATCTACTACTTACAATACCACAGACAGAGCTTGAACCGATCGGTTTGCGGTTAACATAAATCATATCGCGGTTAAATTTGCCGAGAAAAGAGCGCTTTAAACCGAAGAAATGAACGAGCAGCAGGAGGAATCTCGGAGCGACTGTTCAGTGGTGAGAGAAGAATCTGACGTTTCGTCTTGAAACCACCCTAACAGAGTTCTCTAACCGAGCTCGGCTCTAAGTTCCATGCTCTGCATGGAAGTTAACTCTTTCACCTCCGGAGCAGTTCTAATGGTGGGACAAACTGCATTTGTCATAATATAGCAAGACTTCATGCTGTTTGAATCCATTTTCATGTTGAACATCTATTTTCTCCCCATAGGAAAAATGGGAAACTTTGAAATGTAATAATTTTGGAACAGATTAATATTTTTCACCAAACTTTCAAAAGGCACATCTGTGATGCAAAAGGCTTTCTACCCTTAAAATTTCAGATCACAACTTAACAGTTTCCTAGATACAGGTAGACAAAGAAACAGCATAAAATACACACATTTAAGAATTTTCAGACTATAACTCAGAAACCACACAACTGATTCAAATGAAATTTGCCACATGAAAGGAGACCTACCCTTTGAGATTAGGCATTCAAAGTTTCATGCAAATCTGTTGAACCATTGAAAAGTTATTAAAGTACAAAAGAAAAATTACTCACCTTAGTAATTATATTTGCCTAATAGAGTCTTGCTGTATTCTGACAATTGCAGTGATTCCCAACCTTGAACTGCCCTGGAGAACAAAGAGTTAACTTTCTATGCAAGGCATAGAATGCTGAGCTAGAGCTCGGTTGAAGTCTCTGTCTGGAGTGTTTTCAACTTAAACCGTCAGATTCTTATGAGCCCAACTAAACTAAAAATTCCATGTGGAAATTGTAAACATTCTTACTAGCCAACTGGCTGAAAAAGTTTGGATTCCCAAGAAAGACTCAAGTCACGAAACCCAAAAACAAACCCAATGTACTAAAATTAACAATAATAAATAAGCACCCAAACAAAAAGAAGAGGGTGCAAACAAAAACACCCCTGGGTGCAACACTGCACCTGCCCACTCACTTCCCAAAAACAGGTTCTGAGAGGGAGGCGGGAGGAGGTCAGAATACAGCAAGACTCCATTAGAAGAAATATAATTACTTAGGTGAGTAATTTTTCTTCAAACAACATAAGTCTTGCTATATTCTGACAATTGCAGACTACCAAGGAGGAGGGACAGAACCTACTTTGGGAACAAGCTCTGAAGTACTGCTGCGTGAAACTGAGCATCACTCCTAGCCTGGATATCCAGAGAGTAATGCTTGGTAAAAGTATGGACTGTTTTCTAGGTGGCTGCTTTACAAATTTCTGAGAGGAAAATCCCTGGCAGCAGCCAGGGAAGCAGCTGTACCTCTTGTGGAATGAGCCCTGAGGCCTGAGGGTGGAGGTTTTCCTAGCAGAATTGTATACAAGACACAATCCACCTGGCAATAGATCTTTTGGTGGCAGGTTTGCCCTTTCCCACTTCTCCATATGTGAGGAACAACTAGAGGGAATCAAACCTGTGACCCTTGGTATGCTCTATGTAGTAACTAAGTGCTCTTTTGACATCTAAACTGTGTAGCCTCCTCTCTCCTGAGGAAAAATAATCAGTGAAGAAAACAGGAGAGACAGACTGGTTTAAATGGAAGTCTGAAACCACTTTGGGCAAGAACCTTCTATTGGTTCCAAGGACCACTTTATCCCTGTGAAATGAGATAAAATCAGGTTCCACTGACAGGGCTTGCAATTCACTGATCGCCTGGCAGAGGTAATGGCTACCAGGAACACAGTTTTCCAAGCCAAGTACTTAAGCTTTGCTGAAGACATAGGCTCAAAGGGGTGTTGCATGAGTTGAGCAATGCAAACATTCAAATCCCAGGCAGGGGCAGGGTTCTAAAAGGAGGATTGGTGTGAAGCAATCCTTTAAAAATTAACAGAATACAGGATGGGAAGATAGTGAGGAAGGCTTCCCCACAGACAAAAATGCAGAAATAGCTGACAAGTGAACCTTGAGAGTACTGTAGATGGTCTGAGGCCTAGGCCATTAAGATGGACCATATAATCTAGAACCGCAGGCAATTCAGCAGTGTCTGGAGAAATATGCTTCTTAGAACACCAAATGCTGAATCTTTTCCATTGGGAGTTGTAAGTCTTTCTGGTGGAGGGCTTCTGAGAAGCCTTGAGGATATCCAGAACCCCTTGGGAAAGATGCAGATCTGCAAACTCTAACTGTTCAAGAGCCATGCTTTGAGATTGAGAGACTGAAGATTGGGGTACCAAATCCTTCTCTGAGAGGATGTTAACAGGTTGTAATTCCTGGGAAGAGACTGGGAAAGACGGACTGCTATGGACAGCAATAGGGGTACCAGAGCTGTCTGGCCCTATCTGGAGCAATCAGAATCACCTTGCATGGTTGAGACCTTATTTTACCAAAACTTTGAACAGGAGTGGGAAGGGGGAAGGCATACAGCAACCTCCCTCCCAATTCAGGATCAGGGCGTCCAGAGGACTGAGCCCAGGACTGGAGGTCTTCACCAAAAGAGAGGAAGTTTGTGATTGTTTGGAGCTGCAAAGAGATATCTCTCTGGAGTGCCCCACCTTGAAAAAACACTTTCAACACCTGAGGATCCAGGGACCATTTGGGATGGCCCTAAAAATCATGTTCAGTGCATCTTCTAGCACATTGTCTTTGCCTGGAAGGTGAACTGCTACAAGAGAGGTTTGCAGGAGTAAGCCAGGGACCACATCTTCATGGCTTCTGTGCACAAGGCCGTGGACCGAGTGCCTCCTGCTTGTTGCTGTACCACATGGTGGTGGTGGTGGTGGTGTCTGTTCCGACTTGAACCACTTTGTTCTGTACGGACTGTGAGAGCACGCTTTTAGAGCCAGAAAAACTGCCCTGAGCTCTAGAAGATTGATGTGGAGAAGGATTCTTGGGACCACAGCCCCCAGTGCAGGGACCCCAGGTGGGCTCACCAGCCCAGGAGAGAATCATCCGTGGTAAGGACCACTGAACAAGGCTGAGCAACAAAAGGAACACCTTGTCTTAAATTGTCCTGATCCTGCCACCACTGGAGGGCTTGGATAAAGTCAGAGTCATTGGGATCAATTTGGTAAGGAATCCTTCTTCTGAGACCAAAATGTCTCAGGTAGACTGAATATCCCTCATCTGAATCTTGCCCTTGGACCACTGCTGTTGAAGCTGCCACGTGGCCAAGAGCTAGAGGAAATGCCTTGCTGGTCAAGATACCTGAAGGCTGAAGGAAGAAGCTAGTTCCATAAGAACCCTTGCCCTTTCTAGAGGAAGAAAGGCTCTTGCTCTGAGTGTGTCCAGTTCTGCCTCTATAAAGATAAGAAGCTGGACTGGTTTGAGAACTGACTTGGGAAGGTTGAGAAGAAATCCTAGACAAGTGAGCACTTGCTGGGTCACTTGTAGGTGAGACTCTGACTTGGTCTGGAGACTGACCCACTATTAGCCAATCGTCCAGATAAGGAAAAATGGAAATCTTTTGCCTTCTTAGAAAGGCAACTACTACTGCCAGGCACTTTGTGAAAACCCTTGGGGCTGAGGTTAGCCAAAGGGCATTGCTCTGAACCGACAGTGGCCTGAGGGCAACTTGAACCTGAGGTACTTTCTGTGGGAGCACCTGATGGGAATGTGAAAGTAGGCATCTTTGAGGTCAGGGAGGCTAGCCAGTCCCTGGCCTTAGGAGGAAAGGATTATTCCCAGAGTTATCATCTTGAACTTTGGTTTTAAAAGATGTTTGTTTAGCTATCTTAGGTCTAGGATGGTCGCCACTCCCTGTCTTTTGGGGTCAGGAAGTACGGAGTACAGTCCTTTGCCCCAGTATAGGTAGGTACTCTCTATCTCTCTCTCTCTATAGCTTTTAAAGTTAGGCAAGAAGAAACCTCTGCCTCTAGGGCAAGGGTTTCTGAGAGATTTGCAGGTGGAAAAGATCTGGCTCTCATCTTTGGAAATTTTTGAAGCTGAGAACCAGTTCCTAGCTTACTACTTCCAGGACCCACTTGTCTGATGTAATAGACATCCAGTCCTGGACAAAGTAACCAGCCTGTCCCCTACTGGAATAGGAGAGTCGACCTGGGTAGGCCCATCAGGGTGTCTGCTTGGCAGGGGCTTTCAGTTGAGGAGTGGATGCAGCCCTGCTCATCCCCCTTCTGCCTTTCCTCTGAAGAACCCCTCTGAGAAAATGAAGAGGAGGCCTGTGTTGGTAAAAGGCCTTTGAAAAGGCCTGCCCCTGCCCCTAGACTGCTGTCTTTGAGGAGTTGCCTGCCTTTCCTTGGCCTTAGCACTCCTGTAAGTGGTCCTGTACTCATCCATTTTCTGCATGTAATTCTCTGTCTGCTCCCAAACAGAGAATTACCACTACAGGAAAATCCATGGCCTTAGCCTGGGTGTCCACAGAGGCTAGTACATCTGAGCCAAGCCATCCTCCGAAGAGCCATAGATGTAGCCATGACTCTTGATGACACATCATTAGAGTCCACAGCAGCATGAAACTGAACTTTAGATGCCTCAATCCCATCTGCAGCCACTGCATCCAGCTCCTTGGCTAGCTGGGGAGAGGCCTGTTTAGCCAGTGCCAGTACAGTGTCCCACCTGGACTTCTGGTACCTGGCTGTTTAGGCCATGTAATTCGCCTGCCTGAGTCCCAAAGAGGATGCCATGTACTGCTTCTTTGCCATGGCATCAATCTTCCTGAGTCTTTATCGGGGTGTGTGAAGCCAAAGGAATATTTGCCTTGTCAGAGGCAGCAGCCTGCACTACCCCAACATGGATGCATTGCTGATATAAGAACTCTGTGTCTGAGCCTGAAAGTGTATACCTCTTGTCCATTCTACTATCCACAGGAGGTATAGTGTTAGGAGACTAAGATTTTTTGTGTCTGTTTCCCAAAAGATTTATGGAGGGAATAGACAGTCTCTTAGACTCTGGAATGTCCATCATCTCTACATAGTTAGGCTCCTCTTGATCTTCCACAGCCTCTTCCATAGGAATCTGAGGTTTCAGCCACCTTTCTGTAAAACATAAAGTGAGAAGGGGACTCAGAAAGCCTAGGAGGGAAACACCTGCAGGTCTGTTTGGGGAGATGTCCGGTTCCTCAGGCACATCAGACTTTCACCATCATCTTCAAAATCCCCTTCTCCTCAAACTCCAGTTCATAAAATTCCCTTCCTCTACAAATTCCGGTTCATAAAAATCTTCAAGGGCATAATCTTGAACCGGGGTACCAGCCGAACAGTACCCCTGCCAGAAGAGCTGGATCGGTCAGAACTGGACGGAGCGATTCCACAATCTGAATTGCTCTGGCTATCTCTTGACAGTCGAACATGAACCTCTGGATCCGAACGGTCGATTCATCTTTGTGTTTTCTTTTTGTGAACACGATCCCTCAGAATCAGCTCTCCTTTTGCCTGAAGAAGTATCATCCTGGTCAGAGGCACTCCTCCTGGTTCGGTCTAAACCGAACCGGGCTGGCCATCTGGGTCAGCAGACTTCTCGGCCTCCTTTTTCCTCAGTCTACCTAATCTCTTCTCAAGGGTAGATTTGGGAAAGTTTTACATATTGGCAGTTTGAATCGGGTGGTCAAACCCCAGACAATAAACACAGGTGGTGTGAAGTCGGCCTTAGCAAGACCTCCCCACACTCACTGCAATCATTGAAACCAGTGGGCCCGTTTTTTTTTTTCTTGGGTTTCTCAGACATGGCCAACCTAACCAAACTTACCCTTTTTCGGCAACTGCCAGGCAAGACTCTTATCGGTTCCTAACCGTGTCATGGTATTGGAAAAAAATGGTTCAAAACATTTTTTTTTTTTTTAGAACCGATAAGAACCGGTAACCACACACTAAGCAAGCACACAAATTTCACTAACAAATGGCGGTTCAGCTGAACTGGAGCCACACTTTCTAGATTCCACACAGAAAAAACAGAACAATTCCTATCTAGTACTCACGGCACCACAGACAGAGACTGAACCGACTATCGGATACTTTCTTTGGTTTAAAAACCGGCGAAGACTGAAAACTTTAACAGACTTTTGAACCAAGCTGAAGGAGAAATCTCGAGGCGACTGTTCAGTAAGTGAGATAAAGAATCTGACGGTTTAAGTTCAAAACACTCCAGACAGAGACTTCAACCGAGCTCTAGCTCAGCATTCCATGCCCTGCATAGAAAGTTAACTCTTTGTTCTCCAGGGCAGTTCAAAGGTTGGGAATCACTGCAATTGTCAGAATACAGCAAGACTTCATGTTGTTTGAATAGGCCTTTAACATAGAAGAGATCCTTCAACCCTAACTGTAGTGGTGCTACCCTATACCACTACTATATGTAAGTGATAGATGACCCACTCTAGAATTGTGACGTTGGTGCTCTGATATCCCAGACACCCTTGGTGTCCACCACCAAAGCGTCGTATATCACAGCATGATCGCACACTCTAGAGTGGGTTATCTATCTTATAAAATAGTAAAATTGATTTGAAGGGGTGAAAGTGCAGGTGTTCAGTCGCGCTCTGATATCATACGGTCATCTGATGTGTTTCAACCAATCAGATGATTCCTTTCTTCATATATATATATATATATATATATATATATATATAAATAACACACACACACACACTCACGCACATACATATATATTTTGATTATAAATTCTAAAATATTTGGTTTCAAAAAATGGAACCTATTTAAAATCAAAATGCCTTGTTTTGCAGAAAATTAGAAATCAACATTTATAAAATGGACTATGCCAACTAGACTTTTAACTTAGCATTTTTTTTGCATGGGACACCCTCTTATAATTACAAGAGTGCATGGAATGTTTAGAAATGAGCAATACTGAGTAGCTAAGCATGATGTCATGATTTAGAATGTATAATCAGAATACAACAGAGGTGCATCCTAATCATGAAGATTTGCTGTCCCTCAACAGGACCGATTTAGGGATTGCTAGCCGTAAAAGCCTGCAGCTCAAGATTTCTCTACAGCTGGCCCAGTGGCATGGAAGGTTGAAGCACCTAACATCTTACCTGCCACCATGCTGCCGATCTGGGTTTGGGAATGAGCCAGGATTGTCATGGATCAGCTGAGGAGAGAGAGGATCGAGGGTTCCTCAGAATGCTCTCCTCCTCTGGGGAAGGAGGAGGTTTGTAAATCGTTGGTGACTGCCACTTAGAAGAATGTGGTGTGCAATGCAGATGGAACAAGATCAGTAGTAGGGGTAGCGACGCCTTAGTGTCACATCTCAGCCAGCGTTAGAGGGGTGGGGATAGAAATGGAGAAAAACACGCTCCACTGACACAGCATGAAGGCCACCTGCCAGCTCTGCACCTGCCAATCCAGGCAAGCCTCCCTAGTGCCAGGTGGAATTAAGTTTACAGCCAGGGACTTTGTCACGCCGCCCTGTCCTCCAACTTGAGGAGGAGATTATTTATTGAAGGTATAGGAAAACAAACCTTTGAGTCAAAGACTCCTTTACAAAGGTTCCACATCATTAAATACAGAGACTACAGGTACAATGGCAACAAATAAGACAATATAGTTACAAAAGGTGCAATTGCATTAGCAAAGTGTTTACAGTAAGTTGCAATAACAAGTACAGAATAAAGACAGTAAACAGTTAACAGGGTATACACACTGCAGGGCGGTGGCACCAGTCATGCCCTGGTAGTTAATTATACATCTCCCGAATGGGGTGTCCACTGTCCAAATATAAGCATGCCATGGGGTGGCAGGACAGGGTATGGTCCATAGACGGGGAGGCATGGGCAGAGCTTGAAATCAAGGGTGAATGCATGAGCTGAGGCTTGAGAGATTAGGAGCACGTAGTTGGCACTTGAACCCGGCTGAGTCTGGGTTCTGAGAGGAGGGAGTTAGGGAGGAGTTAAGCCAGCGTGGGGCCAGGAACCTTAAGTTCTTTGACCATGAGGTCTTCAGAAAGGTACCTGGAAGTAGGTTGCAGTAGATTGCGGGTGTGGCGTGAGGACAAGGGTGCTTGGAGTACCACAGGCAACTGCTGAATGAGGTAAATAAGCCTTGGAAGAAGGCAGTGTGACAGGGCTGGTGCAGGGCAGGTAGCTCTGAGCAAGGGCTGGGAACAGCAAGCGATTTCTCCATTGAGTGAACTCTTATATTTTCCCTCCCCTCAAATAAGATTCTTCCTATAAAATGGTAACTACATGAAACAGCCACATGGCCCAAGAGGAAGGCAATACCCTTTCTGGTGCTCTGTTTACCCAGATCTACCCCACACTCAATTCAGGGAGACCAGCTACCTACCCACCCGATCCTCCAGCCAGGAAAGCAGACACATTATATGTTTGTGCCATATCAGACTGGCAAGTAGAGTGCTCTGAAATGAATAGATTTGTGAGACTGGGGTCAGCTGTCCCATGTTACCTTGTCCTTTTCATCATCCGGTAGATACAGTAGGAGATGCAGGTTCCTGAGAGAACAAACCAGCAGCGATGCCATGCCCCAAGCCGCTAACGTCTTCAAAAATGGTCTAAGGGGCAAAAAGAAAAACAGGGTTTAGAGACTTGCTATTTCAGTATGTAGTCCAACATACCTAAGGCACAGTTCCCTCAGCAAGTTTGCTGAAACCTTCACAAAAATCCAGTCAATGTCAAGAGTCAAAAATGGAAATTACGTACCTACGTAATTCTTGATCTTCTTGGATAAAGTCTCCACTGCTCATTCACACTGATGAGATCGCCGGGCGCTAGGACCAGCGGGAGCAAACTTTTGCAAGAGGTCAGAGCCAGAGATGGAGCCACCAGGAGTGGCCGCAAGCCTTGGCTCGTGCGGCATCCCATCTCGGTGTCGACCCTCCAACCGCCTCAGTACCCCGAGGAGGTGCAGCGCAACTAACCTAAAGGATAGCCTAACAAAACCCAGACATAAGATAGTCCGAGCGACCAGCATAAGAAGGGTCAACAAAAGTCTTCACAGCCTAAAGATTGGGGTGAAGACCAACAACAGAAGGTGAGCTCGGGGATGGTGGGAGGGTGTGTGAATAGTGGTGGAGACTTCGTCCAAGAAGATCAAAAATTACAGTGAGTACGTGATTTCCATATCTTCCTGGACATAAAGTCTCCACCACTCATTCACTGTCAGGAGAATACCCGAGCTAATAATCCGCCGAGAATAAGCAGGAGACCAAGACCTCACAAATTTAGGACAGAAGTCTGTTAAGGATGGTCCTGTCAAGCGAAAGATGTTGCCTGGCATGGACATCCAGGGCATAGTGCTTGACAAAAGTATGCACTGAGCTCCAGGTAGCCACATTGCAAATGTCTGCAATGGGCACGTTGGGATTTCACCAGGGATGCGCGACTGCTCTAGCAGACTGAGCATACATTCTGCCCTCAGCTTAACCTGTGCCATGGGATAGCAGTGGCGAAGGCATACCACCAGCCATGCTGAAATGCATCTGATAGCGACAGGTTGACCCATCCGGGTCTCGCTGAAGAAACCAACAGTTATTGAGCTTTGCAATTTGTTTTGTTCCATCTAAATAGAAGCATGAAACTCTTAACATCCAAAGAATGAAGTGCGCTCTCCTTCATTTTGGAAGTTTGTGAAGTAAGTAGGAAGGACTAAGGTTGGTTTAGATGGAATTCTGAAACAACCTTAGGAGAAACTTAGGATGGGTCCTAAGAACTACTTTGTCCTTATGAAACACAGTATACAGAGGGTCTGTGACCAAGGCATGCATTTCAAAGACCCTGCGGGCCGTGGTAATGGCCACCAGGAGACCGTTTTCAGGTGAGAAATTTCAGTTCACAAGTAGCTAGAGGCTCGAAAGGCTTTCAGTGAGCATGTCTAGTACAAGATTAATGTCCCAGGCTGCGACTGGGCGTCTGATAAGAGGTCTGGTATGCAGAATTCCCTTAAGAAACCTCTTAACTACAGATAACTGGAGCCAGTGACAAGAAAAAGTACTGGCTCTTGATAAATTGACTGTAGAGTATTGTGAACCTGAATTTGAGAGGTCTACAAGGTATTCTAGAACTTTATTTGGTGGGCAGGAAAAAGGATTCAAAGAGATTTTGCACACCAGAGAAAGCGCTTCCATTTGGCTGTGTACATTTTTCTAGTGGCTGGCTTTCGCTCAGCCAAAGAATATCTGAAACTCTCGAGAGACATTGAACCTGTTTACTTCTATCTCTTCAGAAGCCAAGCGTGAAGGTGAAGCAATCTCAGATTGGGATGGACCACAGGCTCCTGAGTCAGAAGTTCGTCTGAAGGGAAGTGCTTTCGGAGGGGTTTCTGACATACTGTTGAGTAACAGAAACCATACCTGTCAAGGCCAGAAGGAGCAATGAGGATCATTTTGTCCCCAGGACTCGAACTTGAGAAGTACCCTCTGAATTAGAGGAAGAGGAGTAAGGCATATAGAAAGTGTTTTGTCCACTGCAGCTTGAGCAGCATCCGACAGAAAATGCCAGGCCCTGGATTTCTGGAGCAGAAGAAGCAGTTTGTGTTGGTGGGGATGCAAAAGGTCCAGGTCTGGAGTTCCCACTCTGCGAATAGTGACTGAACTACGGCTCAGGCAGAGACCATTCGTGAGGATCTGTCTCCTTTCTGTTGAGATGGTCTGCCAGTTTGTTCTGCACTCCGGCAGGTAGACCCGCCTGGATTGGGAGCCTTGTGCTCCAAGCACCGTTCCACACTCTCCGCCAGCTTCTCTGCATAAGGGTAAGAGTGTGCACCGCCTGCTTATTGACGTACACATCACTGCTTTGTTGTCCATTTGAAGGAGAATGTTCTTGTGACAGAGAATGTCCTTCAAAACCCGGACAGCATAAATACGACTCTCATTTCTAGGACATTTATATGAAGCTGGGACTAGTCTTGAGTCCATGTACCTTGGGTGTGGAGATTCTGACAGTGAGCTCCCACCCCATCAGGGAGCATCTGTGGTAAGGGAGATCTGGTGATCCAGGGCACAAGGATACCCTTCCAGAAGGTTGTCCTCTTGCGACCACCAGGTGGCGACCTCTTCAGAGGTTCTGTCACCTTGATGAGAAAGGACTGAAGGTGAGTGGTTGGGGACCCAGTACTGAACATCCATTGAAAGATTCTCATGTGGGCGAGCTAGGGGTACAGTGAACACCGAGGATGCCATGAGACCCAGCATCAGTTGCATTGAGATAGCTCAAACCGAGCTGTTCTCTCTGATGTATCGGGCCATCTGTAGGATATCACTCCTTCTGTCCTCTGCAAGAAAGGCTTTCACACAGGAGGTGTCCAGAAGAGTTCCTATAAAAGAAGCTTCTGGGAGGGTTGCAACTACAATTTCTTGAGATTAGCAGAACTCCCATTGATGTGAAAGTCTGAGGGCCCGTGGATACGGCGTCAAGAGTTCCTTGCCTAGAAGGACATGCTAGAAGCCAGTCGTCCAGATATGGGAACACCTGTATTCTGATCTTTCTGAGATGTGCTGCGAGGTACAACACTTTGTAAAACTTGTGGCGCGAGGATAGCCCAAAGGCAGGACTCTGAACTGATAATGTTGGCCCAAAGCCACGAACCTTAGGTATTTGTGATGCTTTGGGTGAATAGGAATATGTTGGTAAGCAGCTTGCATGTCCAGGGAGGCAAGCCAGTCGTGCTGATGAAGCAAAGGTAACAGGGTTCCTAACAATATCATTTGAACTTCTCCTTTGGAAGAAATGTGTTTAATTTTCCGAGGTCCAAAATGGGGCGCATGCCTCCAGTTTTCTTTGGAACTAGAAAGTAATAGGAGCAGAACCCTGTGTTCCGTTGATCCAGTGGAACTATTTCTACTGCCCTGTTGCTCAGAAGGCCTTGCATCTCGGGCGAGAAATTCTGACTGAGTATTGACAGCCTGGGCTGTCATTCAGAGAGACGATCGGAGGGTCTCTGAAAGATTGAGGAATACCCCTCACGGATTATCTGGAAGACCCATTTGTCCAATGTTATGGACTTCCACGGTTGCAGAATTGAGTCAGATGACCTCCACCGCAAGGAAGAGTACCCTCGGGCGCTGAGGTGGGACTTGGACCAGAAACTCAGAAGGCGGCATTGGGCACTTTGGTCCCTTGTGCTTTCTGTTGTGTTTTCTTTTGAGGTTGGGGGCTTCGTTTTATTAAAACTCCCTGCCTCGAAAGGACTAATGGTTATGAAACTAGTGTTTATTAACATCCCGAGAAGGGCGGAGCAGGTCGAACCAATTTAATGGCAGATCTAGTCTTTTTGTGGCCTCTAGTGCTTGTTCTACTTGAGAACCGAAGAGATAAAGACACCAAGGGCAAATTCCCATGACATGTTGCTGGATATCATTCGTGAAGCCTGAAGTGCGCAGCCAGAGTGATGGTGGTACATATGCTTGCCGCCACTGGAGGCAGTATCAAAAGCGTCCATAGCTGCTTTAATCTGTTGGTTGTTGGACTCGATACCCCTGGTTTATGGTTTGAAGAAGCTTTGAATTAATGTCAGACTCCAGTAGAGCTTCTACCATTGCTTTTAGTAAATGCCAAAGAATATACTCATATTGAGAGAAATAGCCTTGGTAGCTGTGTCGCATACCCAGGGTGGATGCGGAAGAACTTTCTTACCTAAGTATCTATCTTCCGAGATTCTTTGTTTATAGGTTGGGCTGTAGTAGCCTGGGGAGGATGACCTTATCATTCTCTGCCAAGACTACAATAAGGTCTGCAAAGGCTTGGGAGGCCAAAATGGGTCGATCCTTGGGAGCAGCATGCTTTCTATCTATGGACTTAGCCACAGAAGGAATGAGGCGGATTATTCCACACCATTTAAAAGCGTCTTAAAGAAAGCTGTACCGGGAGTTAAATCCATAGGGTATCTAGGACATGAAGGTATTGGAGACTTAAAAGCTTCCCAGGATTGATATCTGTACTATGGGAGAAAGAGTAGAATTCAAATTTTTCAGCAGAGACTTAAATGACAGGTCCTCGACCATAGGCTCTGCAATAGGATTAGATCCTGTTCCTTCCACGTGATCACCCAGCCTAAGGTCTGGGTCAGGCTCACTATCATCTCCTGACAGCAGAGGAGGGACTGTATGGACAGGAAAGGAGTGAAAATCAGAAGGAAAATAGGAAGGAAAAGGGTTCGAGTCAAGAAGCCCTGCAGACTGGAAGGCGTCACAGCGTCTTGGCACGAAGAGCAAAGCGCCGCCTGACCCAAGCGCGGCGTCTGGTGCCGACAACCCTCAAGCGCAGGCGGCTCCAAAAAGCCACGGGCGCAGGGGCGGCGCCGAGGCCACATGGAGTCGAGGCTGCAACGACAATACTGGACGGCACCAAGCGACTTATCGCATCAAACGGCGCGAAACAAATGCAGGGCTCCTAAAACTAAGATTTAAGGAGAAAGAAGGAAGAATACCAGGAGATATAGGCATCGGTGCGACTCCCTGCGTCATAGCCATGTGTGTGTGTGTGTGTGTGTGGGGCACACCTGGTGCAGTAGCAGCACCGAAGGCGCCGGCGTGACTAGGGAGGCCCAACTGCCCTACCGATCCTCCGAAGGGTCAGAGGGTCCCTGAGTGACCAGGCCAGGCAGCTGGACCAACCGCCCGAGCCCATTGCTCCTTAGAAGCGGCCCACTGATGAAACTGCTCATCTGAAGCCCTACCAGAAGGTGGGAAGGGCTCCGATGTCAAGAGGTCGGTGACGGACACAGAAACCGCGACTCCTGAGGAGGAGACGGCAACTGACCCTGTCGACCCCATTTACGACACGCAGACATATTAGAGGGCTAATTTCGAGTGATTTTCCATTTTTGACCTGTGGGCCAAAGAAGAGCCCGAGGCGAATGGTGCAGAGAATGCGACTGTTTTCTTTTACGCTTCCGGGGCACCGCTCCTCCCTCGGCACTGGGCGTCCGTTGTCAGACCTCCCGGAGGGCAGTGGACCAGACCCAGCCGGCTGACAGAACAGCTTTCATATGAAGTCTCCTACCGTCACCTGACCCGCTCATGGTCGACTCCGTCAATATAGGCAGAGACTTCTTTCTTGTAATAAGAACAAATTATAGTAAGTGGTACTTATTCAGAAATACTACAAAATAATAAACTGAAAACTATGCTGCCAGTTTGAAGTTTGACTCCCGGCAGGTGGCGTCGTCATCACTGTAGCGCACTTGGCGGCAGGAAAGAAGGAACTCAGGTGGTTGGAGGTGCGACACCGAGATGGTCATTGCCGCATAAGCCGAGGCTTGCGGCTCCATCTCTGGCACCGCCCTCTTGCAAAAGTTTGCTCGTTAGGTCCTAGCGCCTCCGGCGTAGATCCCATCAGTGTGAATGACTGGTGGAGACTTTATGTCCAGGAAGATATGAAAATTACATACTTACCATAATTGCTGATCTTCACCATTTATTCATACCAATGGGTCTAATGCCAAAGCACTAGTACCCTGCAGGAGCAAATTTTATTTTGCACTGAATGAGCTGACACTGGCTACTGATGGCGCCTATGCCAGCCAATAACAGCTGTCAGCTCCCTCCTACTCTTAGTTCTGTTCATCAGGAGAGAAAAAAAGAAACAGAATTTGACGCAGATAAGGACCACTTGGCCTATCCGTCTGCCCATTTCTCCTTACCTACATTATTACTGCACACCGTGCCCTATCCACAGCTCTTCCCCATGTTCCTTTCCACTATGATTTCCTTGTGCTTATTCCATGCTTTCTTGACCCCTCAACTTTTTTACTTCACCATCTCTGCTAGAAGGCTGTTCAGGAATCTACCACTCTTTCTGTGAAGTACTTCCGCATCTCCTGAACTTCCTCACCCCTCCAGCTTCATAGCATGTCCCATTGTTATTGAGCACTTCTTTTGAATAAATATTTCCCTCCTGTACCTTATTTACCCCGTGATGTATTTAAAGGTCTCTATCATATCCCTCCTCTGCCAGGGTGTACATATCGAGGTCCTTATTCTCTCTCTCTTCATAGGGCTCTTAATGCAGACCCTGCACCATTTTAGTTGCCCTCTCTGGACCACCTCCACTCTATGTCCTTCCAGAGATGTGGTCTTCAGGAATGGACACAGTACTGTAGATGGGGTCTTACCAATGATCTATACAGTCAACACCACCTCGGTCTTTCTACTGGTGATGCCCTCCCTACTCATCCCAGCAGCCCAGTAGCACTCCTGACTTGTTGCACTGCCTGGACACCTTTAAGTCATCTGATATGATTACCCGTAGGTCTCTGTCTTGCTTGGTCAATACCACTTCACCCATTTTGTACTCCAACCCCAGCTTTTGTGCCCAAGAGCTTTATTTTGCACTTTCTCACACTGAAACCCTAGTTTTCTCCACATCTCAGCTCATCCTTTCCAACCCCCGTGTCCACCCTGTTGAAGATTTTGGTGTTATCCACAAAGTGGCAGACCTTCCCTTCCAGCTCCTCTGCAATGTCACGTATAAATACATTAAAGAGACTGGTCCCAACACTGATCCTGGAGGCACCTCGCTGGTTACCTTTCCTTCCTCAGAGTGAACTCTGTTTACCACCACCCTTGCCACCTATCCCTAACCAATTTCTTATCCAGTTTACCATCTTTGGACCCACTCCTAAGCTACCTAGCTTGCTTACTAGTCTCCTGTGTAGAATGGTGTTGAAAGCTTTACTGAAATCTAGGTAGGCCAAGTCCATGCTTCACCCTGATCTAAATCCATTGTTACCCAAAGAAATCTATCAGATTCATTTGACATGACTTCCTGTGAAACCATGCTGCCTTAGGTCTTGTAACTCACTAGATTCAAGATATGTCACAATCCTTTCCTTTAGCAGTGATTCCATTAACTTCCCACCACTGTTATCAGGCTGACTGGTATATAATTGCCAGCCTCCTCCCTGCTACTACTACTTTATGCAGTGGAACTACATCCAGGAGAGGACTAGATACTTTTGTAGCCCAAGGGATAGGAAAACAATATAGAAATAAACAAAATAAAACCTGACTACCAAATTAGAGCCTAAGCACTGGGCCTACTAGGTGGAGCAAGGGTAGTGGGTCTAACAGAGCCAGAACCTCTTGCCACTAGTCAGTGTGTGGATAGTGATAGCTAAAAATGTGGGGCAGCAGCCCTGAGCACTAGTTCTGGCAAAAGCAGCAAAGGGATGTCAAACAGGGATCCTTTGCAAATAAGATAACAACTGTGCCAAAATGGAAAAATGACATCTAGACTCCCAAAATAACTCCGTGCTACCAAACAGAAACTGAGTAAACTGAGAGTAAACCCATAATCCTCTTTCTCATGACAAATGGGAGAAAGTGGGGATGAAGAGTATAGGAGTTGTAGGACTAGCAGTCGTAGGGAATCAAGATGTGGTTATCTCATCTGACATGTTTGAAGTGGAGTGGATGAAAGCCCAAAGCACAGTTGAGAAATAACAAGGGATACCAACCAAAACTTTCAGCATGGGTTGAAGAACACGTCCTACTTCTTCCCACAATCACAGAGATGTAACTTGTGTGAAGCTAGTATATTGCGCCAAAGCAAAGTGCACTGCATCTCTCCACAGACGAGGCATATATGCTCAGCTGAGTTAGGCTGGATAGTGCCAAGAGCACTTGTTGCATGTAACAACTAACAGGGATATATCTTCTAGGGGATACATCCAGGCAGGAAGAAAGAGGATAAAGAAAAAATAGAGGGAAAGAGTTACCTACTCACTCAACAGAAAGAAGAAATTCCATCACACTTGGCAAATTTCCTTTCCTGTTTGCTGTAACGTTGTCAGTGGGGAAGGTAGTTAATACATACAGAAAATGTACTCCCTGTCTGGAGTAGTGGTACAGTTCAAAAGCTGTGACATCAGCACAGACCCCCAGGAAGGAGGAGGAGGAAAAGGAAAAAAAAAATCACAGTAGTAATGTTTCTTCTTAAGAGATCCCTCACTATGTTTACACTTTATGCAGTCATCTTGGCTGAAAGTGATGCCCTGGAGAGAGAACCTATGCACATTTTAAATTTGGAATGTGAGGTTCAAACTCTGCAACCATAGAAACATAGAAGATGTCAGCAGATAAGAACTATATAGCCCATGTAATCTGCCCTATTTTCCTTACCTGCAGCTATACTGCAGATCATACTCAGTCTTCAGTCCCCCCCTTTACTTCCAAGATCCCTTGTATCTATCCATGCATCCTTGAATCCTGTAACCATTTTAGCTTCACCACCCTCTCTGTGAAGAAGTGCTTTCTGAATCTCCCCTTCCACCTTCATAGTGAACTCCTTGTCCTTGAGCATCTCTTTCTTTCAAAACTGCTACCTTCCTGTACCCTGTTCTTACCTGTAAGGTATTTGCATGTTTCTATCATATCCCCTTTCCTTCCTTTCCTCTAGGGAGTACAAATTCACTCAAGCCTTTCTTCATAAATTTTTGATGCAGGCCCTTGTTGTCGGCCTACAGGTCAGGAAACATAGGAAAACCAGGAGCAGTTGTAGAATTCACCAAAATTTTTATTTACACATAGAAGTTAACGGCAGAGAAGGACTGCAAGGCCCATCCAGTCTGCCCATTTCTTTTTCACCTTATAAATGTGCCATTGGCCTTTGCTCTGTCAATGGCCTATCTATTCATACTCATCTGTATTGCTCCCTTATGCCTATCCCATGCATGTTTGAGGCCCTGCACTGTATTCATATCCACCACTTCCTGAGGTGACCGTTCCATGCATCCACCACCCTTTCTGTGAAAAAGAACTTCCTCAAATTACCCCTTAATCGGCATCCCTCTAATCTCATGCTGTGTCCTCTTGTTCTGCTATTTTTCTTATCTTGAAACATGTTAGACTCTTTCACCTTGTTAATGCCCTTAAGGTGTTTGAATGTTTGATCATATCACCCTCTCCCCCCCTTTGCTCTAGGGTATACATATTGAGCTCCGTTAATCTGTCCTCATATGTTTTCTGATGCAGTCCCTGCACCATTTTGGTTGCCCTTCTCTGGACTGCCTCACTAGCAGTAACATAAAAATAAACTTGTTCAGTATAACTGCAGTATTTACAAAGGCAAAATAAACATAAGAGGCAAAATAAACATAAGATCAATCTGAGTTTTTCTTCAGTCCCTACGCCCCTTTTTCTCTCTCAAGCAGTTGCAGCTCAGCTCTCTTATAAGTCCTCCCAACCCCATTCTTAACAAGCATCCCGTTCTTGTAAGTATCGAGCAGGTGCTGCAAGAACAGTGTGCCTGAGCTGAGGCCCCTTCTCCACAGCTCTTCTGCAAAAGGCTTAAAAATTGCACTCAGGTAACCCCTTGAGTTCCCAATAGCTTTGTGCAATCATCTCAAAATACAATTATATACATTTCAACAGTAACACTATATATTTTCTAAACAAAGGGATCCCAATATCAGTTACATTTCCACATAAAGATCTGCATATATTTTTATATCAGCAGATGTGCAAGGGAGAAAAAAGACAGCAAGGAGGCTGAGAGACAGTGAGAGGCAAATAATTGCGAAACTGTCGGGGTGATCAAGTCCTAGGTCTCACAGGAAAATTTGGTTGCTAATCAGCCAGACAAGAGACAGGAAAGTAATAGAACAGAACAGATCCTTGCATTTAAACACTTTCTCCATAACAACTGGAACAGGGTTCTACTCCACCCTGTCACAGCCCTGCACCATTCTGGTTGTTCTCCTTTGTATTGTCTCCACCCTATGTCCTTTGGGAGATGAGACCTCCAGAACAGGACACACCACTGACCTATACAGGGAGAATCACTACCTCCATCCTTCTGCTGGTGATGTCCCGCCTATGCAGCCCAGCATCCTATTTGCCTGCTCCACTGCTTTGTCACACTGTTTAGCTACCTTCAGATCATCAGAAATGATTATCCCAGGTCCCTTTCCTGTTTTGTGACTAATTCCACTCCTCCCAGTTGGTATGTTACCCTGGGTTTCTGTGCCCCAAGTGCATGATTTTGCACTTTTCTGCACTGAAACCCAGCTGCCAGACTGTGACTATTCTTCCAGCTTATGCAGATTGTCCCTCATTCTTTCTGCCCCCTCCCTGGTGTGTCTACTCTGTTGCAGAGCTTAGTGTTGTCATCAAATGGGCATACTTTTCCGTCTAGTCCCTCTGCGTGTCACTAATAAAATATTAAAGAGGACCAGGCCTAGTACTGACCCTTCATGCACCCCACTGGTTACCTTGCCTACTCCAGAGTGGATGCCATTTACCACCGCCTCTGACTCTCATTTCCTAGCTAACTCGTACCCATTTAACTACTTTAGTTTCTATTCCTAGGCTCTCTGGCTTGCTTACCAGTCTCCTGTGTCGAATAGTGTCAAAGCCTTGCTGAAAATCCAAGCAGACCATGTCCACAGCTCTTCCCCAATCCACTTCTCTGGTTACCCAGTCAAAGAACTCGATCAGGTTAGTCTGGCAAGACCTCCTTTCTGTGAAACCATGCCTTGGATCCTGTAGACCACCGCGTCAACAAGGTATTCCCCAATCCTTCCCTTTAGTAGTGATTCCATTACCTTCCCACCACTAAAGTCAGGCTGACAGGCCTGTAATTTCCCACCTTCTCCTCCTATTTCACTCTTGTGGAGTGGGGCTACATCTGCCTTCCTCTAGTCCCCCAGCACCTCCCGTTTCCAATGACAGATTGAACAGGGCTGCCAGGGTGCAGCCAGTCCCTCCCTGAGTTCCTCAGTATCCTGGGGTGGATCCTGTCCGGTCCCATTGCTTCAGTCCACTTTTAACTCATGCTCAGTTCCTTAAAGTCTCTATCCTCTGTAAAGGGACTAGTTCCAGCTCCATCCCTTAAAGCCCTTGTTCTTAACCAGTGGTCCATTTCCACCCATTTTCCATAATCACTGAACAGAAGTATTTGTTCAGTATGTCTTCTTTGGCGGTCCTCTGCCATGCACATTCCTCCTCCTCATTTCAGCCTTACTATCTCCCTCCTTGGTCTTTCTCTTTTCGCCTATGTGTCTAAAAATGCTTTATCCCCCCTTTTTTAATACCGATTCTGAAATATTTTCCTCTGTGCTTTTGCTCCCCTAACTGCCTTCCCTGCCTCCTATTTCTCCGGTAACACTCCTATCCTCCTCCCTCTGTGTTCTTTTTGTACCTTCTAATACCATTTATTTTGCACTGACTTTTGCTACTTCTTTCCAAACCATAGTTTTCTATTTTTCCTCTTGCCAACCTGCCTGATGCATAGATTATAGCCTTTTCACGCCCACTCTGGCCATTGGCAGATCTGTTTCAAGCCAGAGTGGAGTGGCAGCTAGTGAAACTAGCCAAAGGCTACTTAAATATATATATATTTTTTTAGTTTTCAAACAATTTAAAGAACACCAATCAAACTGAAAGCAGACTTAAGAAACGTGTCCTATAAACCTTAAAGAACTGATTCTTGTGTGAACCTACTGCAGTTTCTGGAAGAGGAGGCAGGGTAGGGAGTGTAAACATGACTACTACCATGAGTATTTTTTACTTCTAAGGAATCCTTCACTTAGATGTTTACACTTTTTTGCAGACTCTGTAGCAGTACCTTGGGAGGATGGGTCCAGAACCTAGTTAGGAAAAAGGTTCTGCAAGACAGCAGTGCTTTGTGAAGGTGTACTCTTCCAGTTAAGCTCCTTTGCAAATATCTAACAGAATGTCCCTAAGGCAGAGGTACCCTTAATGGAGTGTGCTCTTAATCCTCTTGGTGGCATTTTCCAGCTTTTTCATAGCAAGAGTGAGTATAAGAGGCTATCCAGCGAGACAGATGTCTTTGTAGCTGGTTTGTCTTTGCTAGCCTCACCAAAGGTAGCGTTGTCCAGTTCATGTAGACAGTCAGGACTCGCTTTATGTCCAGGCTGTGCAACTTTCCTCACGAGGACTGGAGAAGCTCTGGGTAAAGTACAGGGAGGGTCACTGACTGATTTAGGTGAACTTCAGATACCACTATAGGGATAAATTTTCTGTTGGTTTTAATAAAGTACAGTTACCACTTGAGCACTAGAACCACACGAAACCTTTCTAGCTAGCAGTCTAACTGGGGCCGCCCACTCCAACGTCATATGCCGACATCGGCCGATCCTATAGAGTGGGCTTGCCCGCGCCTCCTCTGTTCTCCTGCCAGAGACCATAAGCCACTTAGTCCCAGTAAAGGATCTGCAGCTTATCCACTAGTAGGAAATGGGCAGACTGGGTGGGCCAAGTGGTCCTTATCTGCCGTCAAATTCTATGTTTCTATGTTAAGTGAACAGAGGAGGAATCAAAGGTTTCTGCCAAAAGAAAATAATGGAGAAAGAGGTATAGACACAGAAAGACCTCCCAGGTCCAGGAGGGAGGGATGGCTTGGCCTGCTGCAAGAGATCCCTCTGCAGAATACAACAGTTACATAAGAACTTACCATAACAGCAGATCTTGAGGTGATCTCAGTCATCAGGTCACACCGTAGGAACTTCTCCGTTTGTAAAGCAGGATCCACACGGGTCACACTCAGAGGAACTTCTCTGTTTGTAAAGCAGGATCCACGGAAGCTTTTTAGTAGTCCACCTGGGGTCACCGCCGATGTCATGTGACAACATCACCAACCCTATTATAAAGCCTTGAATGGCCCCAATTCCTCCTCAAGGGAGCATAGCTCTAGCCATGGGGACAGAGACAGAGGTGCCAGGCCTGTAAAAAGGTTGGATATACCAAGTCAGTTCCAGTAAGAAGCCCCAAAAGGCAGATGGTGGGAGGAAAAGAGACTGATACAGAGATCCCTCAAGATCTGCTGTTATGGAAAGTTCTTATGTAACTGTTCTAGCTTCTTCGGGGTATCTCAGTCTCAGTCATCAGGTCACACCGTAGAGACGAGTCCCAAACAGTTACAGGTCCAAATAGGCAGTCTGGGAGGAAAGCCAACCTTAAACTTAAGACAGGAGGCCCTGCAACACAGCCCTGCCAATTCCTGCACGGGGCACTAGAGGCAATGTCCAGACTGTAGTGCTTGGTAAAGGTGTGATGGTACTCCAGGTGGCAGCTGCACAAATGTCCGTGGCTGAGACCCAATGGAAAAATGCCTCTGGTAGAATGACCTTTGACAGCACCAGGCAATTCTTTGCCATACTTGCTGTAGCAGAACACTATGCAACTGGCCAACCATTTAGATAAATTGCTTAGAAACCTGAACTCCCTCTCTACCTGGGACAAAAGAAACAAACAACTGCTTTGACTTCCTGCTTTCCTTGGTTTGGAGCAGGTAATACTTCACAGTGCTGCATACATCTAACGATGCAGCAGTGCTTCCTAAGGATTGGCATTCTCTGGGAAATAAACAGGTAGGTGGATAGACTGGTTAAGGGTAAACTCAGACACCACCTTAGGAAGAAATGTAGGATTCGTGTGCAAAGACACTCTGTCTTTGTGAAAAATCAAATAAAGGCTCCTCAAAGCAGAGGGTCTGAAGCTCTAAAATTCTTTGAGCAGAACTAACAGCAACCAAAAATAACACTTTTCAGGAAAGAAAGTGTAGCTAACAAATTTGCGCTGGCTCAAAGGGAGACAGGGTCTTCTCCAAATTAAAATTTAAATCCCAAGCGGAACAGGAGAACTAATGGTTTCAGGAGCAGGATGCCCCTCAAAAGATATGGGAAACATCCAGCTGAGCAGTGGTGCAGTCACCCATGGGTTCATGGAAAGCCAAGACACATGAAAGATGCACCTTGAGGGAGGAGTACTGGAGACCTGAATCAGATAAAGAATGATCAGGTAGGCCAGGATCTGGTTCACGGACAGGTGAAGGGATCCAGATTATGCTTGGCAGCCCATATGGCAAACCGCTTCCACTTCAGGGCATAAGTGGCTCGGGGTGGAATGCTTCTGGGCAGCCACTAGGTTGTCTGCCACCATATTAAAACCCCATAATCTAGCGAGCTACGTCCTCAAGGAGCCAAGTGTGCAGATAGAGGGACCTGAGGTTGCGATGGATCAGGGTACCATGATCCTAGGTTAGCAGATTCCTGCAGAGAGGGAAAGAGACTGGAGGTTCCTCCGTCGACTGCTGTAGATTAAGATACCATATCTGGCGAGGCTAGATTGGAACTACTAGAATCATGCTGGGCGCCCCTCCCCGGCGGCCCCCAAAAAATCTGCAGCAGTGAGCACCCTCTGAATCGGGAGAGAATGTGGGACGTTGTAAAGAAACCTCCCGCTTCAGGAGAGGAACAACGCGTCTTGCCAAAAACTCCAGGCCCTGGATCGAGCAAGCAAAAACTGGACAGTTTTCCATGGAGCGGGATGCAAAAGATCCAACTCTGGATGACCCAATCTGTTGAATAGATCTGCAAAGATGAGAGAAGTTCCACTTGTGCATCCTGGACTGAGTCTGGCTGAGACTGTCAGCCAGAGTGTTTAGCACACCTGGGACATAGACTGCTGAGATGTTCAGATCGTGGTTTAGTGCCCAATACCACACTCTAATGGCATCCTGCATAAGGGGTACAAATGTGTTCCCCATTTGTTGATGTAGTACACTACACTGAGTCTGTCTGACTGAATCAGCAACTGACCGGAAGAAGAAGATGGTTCTGAAAGGCCTGCATGGCATACAGGACTGCCTGCATCTCCAGGACACCCGATCTGCAGGAGGCTTTGATCTAGAATCAAGAGTCCTGGATTTGAAAGGGACCAGATGAGCTTCCCAGCACAGGGTGGAGGCATCCATGGTGAGGATTTGCTGAGAGAAGGAGATCTTGAATGGAATTCCTTGCAACAGATTCAGGAGGTTCATCCACCACTGGAGCACTTTGTGGACTGGTGAAGAGACCCACACTAACTGATCCAATTTGTCCGTTCATGGGTCTACTGGACTCAGAGTCCACTGGAGGGTGCTCATATGGAGCCTGGCATGTGGAATGGTGGGGGACGGCCGCCATCAGACCCAAAAGTCACAGATACAGCCTGGCAGGGATAGAAGCTCTAGGCCACCTCCTGAGCCTGGGCAGTAAGGCACTCTGCCCTGTTTTCAGGCAGGAAGGCCTTCCCTTGTCCAAAGTCCTGGACCGCTCCTATGTATTGCAGTCTCTGGGACGGAACTAAGACAGACTTGGGCAAGCTGACAGTGATGCCCAGGAGAGGAACAACGGAGAGTCCTTTCTAAAGTCCCTGGAGCTGTTCCCTGGACAGGGCCTTCAGAGCCAATTATCCAGATAAGGGAAGATGTACAGCCCCTCCTTCTGAGGGCCGCAGCAACTGATGCTAAGCACTTGCAAAGACCCGTGAGCAGAAGATGACAAAGGGCAACACACTGAACTGGTAATGCTCGCCCAGAAAAACTGGAGAAACGTCACGTGAGGAGGAAACACTGAGATATGCAGGTAATCATCCTGTGCGTCCAGAGAGCACAACCAGTTGCCCTGTTTCAGAAGGGCATCAGACCTGGCAAAGTTACCTTCGGAACATTTTGTATTGGACATACAGATTGAAGTCCTTTAGGTCCAAAATGAGTCTCAGGTCTCCAGTCTTTTGAGGACCAGGAAAACCTGTAATAAAACCCCTTGTTTCTCCGGCGCCTGGGTACTGGCTCAATGGCCTGCTTGCATTGTAGGGACTGAACCTCCTCTCAGAGAACATTCAGATGATCCGGGGTTGGAGGGCAGAGGAGAAGTCTCTGGAGGTTGGTTGATGAGCTCAGGGGTGTGACCCTTTCTATAATTTGTAGAATTCAGGCATCTGATGTTAAGGTTCTCAACTGATTGAGATGGAGGAGAACTGACCTCCAACCAACACCTCTTGGTCAAGGACCAGAAATGGTGGGGGTGGGGGGTCTGGCAAGGAGCCAAGCAGAGGCGGATCCAGCTGCAGGGGCTGGTCCATCCCCTCTGGGACAGCTTGGCTGCAGATCCAGCATTGGAGGGTGGGCAGGAAGCGGAGCTCTACGTTTGCCTTGGGGCTGGTCCTGGCCTACTGGATGTCTTAAAACAAGGGTGGGCGCTGCAGGCAGGTTGCATGTGGTAGAGTGAATGGACAGACTTAACAGCCCTGCCAGAAGCTTGCAGGTCATTGATGACGTCCTGGACAACTGGGCCAAAAGCCTAGCCCCATTCCAGGGGCATTAAACATCTTCTGCTGGACATCAGCGGGAAAGCCAGAGACCCTCAGCCAGAAGTGCCTACAAGGGCAAATGCCAGTGGCAGCAGCCTTGACAATTGTGTCTGCCATGTCATAGAGGGCCTGCAGGAGGAGCTTGCTAACTTCTTCAGTGGTCTGCAAGCATTTCAGAATCTCCTGCTTCTGTGAACTCTTCTGGGAGGGCCTTGCCCTTCTTCCAGTTGGTATTCTGGTACTTTACCATGGGTGACAGGTAATTGGCAATCCTCAGTCTGAGGCTGGATGAGGCATAAACCCTCCGGCCCAAAGGTCAATAATCGCAACTCTTTGTCTTGGGGGAGGAGGAAGAAGTACAGTTACGTAAGAAATTACCGTAACAGTAGATCTTCGAGAACAGCTCTTGCAGCAGGTTACACCATTAGGACTGAAGCCGGCAGGCATCAGGACCCCACGGAAAAATTCTAGCTAGCTATCTTTAGCAGGGACCGCCCCCAGACGTCAGTCCCGCCTCCGACGTCAGGCGTAGTATATAGAGGCGGTCCTGCCAGATTCCCCAGTTCTCCGCCGGAGACTTCCGCCACAGGCTGACACCGAAATGGGAGACTGAGGATTCACCGTCAGAAGACAAAGGAAAAAATCCCTGTTAGTAAAGGCTTAAGCCATGCCTCCTCCAGGGGAAGGTGGGCGGGAAGGTACCTGCTGCAAGAGCTGTTCTCGAAGATCTACTGTTACGTAAGTTCTTACGTAACTCTACTATCTTACTTCGAGACACAGCTCTTGCAGCAGGTTACACCATTAGGACAGATTCCCAAGCAGTAACGCCGCAAACATTCTGGGAGGAGGAAGCTAGAAAGTATATTCCAGGTCCTGAATCTAGGACAGGAGACCCTGTAGCACAGCCAGGCGAAGCCGGCTCTCTCCACGAAGCGATATCCAGGCTATAATGCCTGATAAATGTATGTACAGAGCTCCAAGTGGCTGCAGCACAGATGACAGAAGGGAGACGTTTCAAGTGCTGCAAAGGAGGTGGCCATCCACTAGTGGAATGGCCCGGACTGAACCGGGAGGGGCTTGTGTTTGATGATATAACAGTATGAGATGCACTGGACAAGCCAGCGAGACAGGGACTGTTTAGATACCGGTTGGCCCATCATCCTTTCAGTAAAGGAAACAAAAGTTGCTCCGATCAAGCTGCTTAGTTCTGTTTAGGTAGTACCTTAAGCTGCGATGAACATCCAGGGTGTGTAGGCCTCTCCTCTGTTACAATAATTAGGGAAGTAGACCAGCAGGTCAATATCCTGATTGAGAGTGAGTGCGGAAACCACCTTAGGCAAGAATTTAGGATTCGGTCCTCAGGGATACTCTGTCTCGGTGGAAAATTAAATAAGGCTCCTTACACATAAGGGCACGGAGCTCAGAAACTCTTCGCTGACGAACAGCAACCAAAACAATGTTTTCCATGACAGAAAACGCAGCTCGCAATCACGGCAGGTTCAAAAGGAGGGAGCGTAAGTTGTTCCAAGACAAAGAGCAAATTCCATGGAGGCACTGGGTCCTTAATGGGTGGCCTAAGATGTAACACCCTCTCAGGAATTCTCGACAGGCATCTAATTGTGCCACTGTCGCTGTCCCACCGGAAGGTGATAAGCTGAAATGGCACAGAGGTGCACCTTAATAGAGGAGTAGGCGAGGCCCGAACGGAAAAGGGAGAGCAGGAACTCTGACACCGCTTTCACGGACAACCTACAGGGAAAGGCCGTGTTTGCGACCATAAACAAAACGGCGCCACTTCATGGTGTATGTCGCATGTGTTGCCGGCTTTCTGGCTGCAAAAGAACTTCCACAACCTCTTGCGAGACCCCGTCGCAAAATGGCTACGCCTCTAGGAGCCATGCATGCAGGTTCAGTGAACGTGAAGTCCGGGTGGACCAGTGAACCCTCTTCCTGAGACAAGAGATGGGAGCTGAATGGCAGCGGGGTGGAGGTTCCGGGATAGCTGTATCAGCAAGGGAACCAGATCTGTCTGGGCCAAAAGGAGCCACCAGGATCATTGTTGCATGCTCCCTGCGCAGTTTGATAAGAACTCTCTGGATCAACGGGAAGGGAGGGAAAGCGTGGAGGAATCTGTCACCCAGGAGAGGGACAAGCGTCTCGCCAGAAAACACCAGGCCCTGGATCTAGCGAGCAAAAATTGGGCAGTTTTGTTGATGGGGAAGCGAACAAGTGCAATTCTGGCTGCTCCCCATCAAGAAACAGATCCTCTGCTACCTCCTGAAGAAGTTCCCACTCGTGGACTCTGGCCTGGGAGCGACTCAGGCCGCTGCAATTGTGTTGTCCACCCGGGAACATGTACTGCGATCAGGTTTGCACCGTGTCGGATTACCAAATCCCACACCCTCCATGGCCTCCTGCAAAGGGGTAAGAGTGTGCGCCTCCTTGTTTGTTGAGGTAATACATCACCGCCGTGTTGTCTGTCTGAAGCAGGAGAGTACTCGGCGGGATCTCTGACTTGAAATGCCTGCAGGGCATAAGGACCGCCCTCATCTCTAGGACGTTGATATGGAGTGGGCCTCCTGAGGTCCACGTGCCTGGGACTTCACCCTGTCCAGGCGTGCTCCCACCCTAGACCTGAGGAGTCTGTGGAGAGGATTACCTCCGAGGCAGGCGCTATAAGCGGGACGCCTGAAGAGAGTGTCCTGGGTCTAGCCACCACTGCCAGTCTCGAATCATGGTATTCGTGATTCTGACCGGATGCTGCATGTGGTCTTGCCTTTGGCACTGTACCTTGAGCATCCACTGAGTAACCCGCATGTGGAGCCTTGCGAAAGGGACAGTAGGAATGACCGCAGCCATGTGTCCGAAAAGCGGAAGGACCGACCTGGCTGGGACGGTCTTGTTCGACGAAGCTCCCTGATGAGGGATCTGATGCGTTCGCTCTGTCGTCTGGAAGAAATGCTCTTCCTGAACGGTGTCCAGTACTGCACCTATGAATTGCAGCTTCTGCGACAGTACCAGGAGAGACTTCTCGTGGTTGATTAGGATACCCAGAGATCGAAACAGGTCCTGGGTACTTGGATCGCCTGTAACAACGCCTCTCTTGGAGGCTGCCATGAGAAGCCAATCGTCCAGGTACAGGGAACACGTAATGGCCCTGTCTCCTTAGAGACGCTGTCACGACTGCCATGCATTTGGTAAAGACCCTGGGTGCCGAAGACAGGCCGAATGGAAGGGCTCGAACTGAAGATGATGGCCGAGAAACGAAGCGCGGGAACCTCTTGTGCGCTTGAGCTATAGGGATGTGCAGGTAAGCGTCCTTCATATCTAGAGATGCTAAAAAGACGTCCCGCTTCAGCATGGGAATAAGACCGGAAGAGTTACCATGCGGAATCTTTTGTAGGCTGACAAATTGAGGTCGCTGAGGTCCAGAATCGACGGAGGTCCCCTGTCTTCTTTGGAACCAGGAAGTGGGAATAGTATCCGTGTCTCTCTGGTTCTCTGGGATGTACTCTATCGCTCCTTTTGCAGGAGCGCCGAGTACTTCTTGTCTGATCAACAACAAGTGCTGACCCGGTACCGGAGAGCAAAGGAGGCCCGAGGTTGGCTTTTCCGCAATTCTATAAAGTGGCCTCTTCCGACTAACTGTAGAACCCACCTGTCGGTGGTTATAGTCTGCCATCCTGGCAGAAATTCGTAATCGACCCCGACCATAACGTCCCGTTGATCCTGAGGGGCGGGGCCAGGAAGGGCAGGCTGTGGCGGCTGAGGCTCCCGCTGGCTGGGCGGCTTAGGAGTGTGCTGGCTCGACCTCGGGTTGTTTCCCTGGCTCTGCAAACCGGAGCCCTTTGCTTGTGGAACCGGTGGGACTGTTGTCTCTGCGTCCGTCCACTAAATCGGCTTTGGTTCCTACGAAGGAACTAAGCTTGGTCGGTACATGGCCTAGAACCGACCTCACCGCCTTCCCGGCCTCTTGGAGTTTGGTAATTATCTTCTCGAGGGCTTACCAAACAAAACTTCTCCCTCGAATGGGCGTCCATGGCGTTTTCTGGACGTCCGGGTAAAACCGAGACGCTGAGCCAAGAGTGTCTCCAGAGGCATATGCCTGAGGCTGCTGCTCGGGCCGAGGAGTCCCAGAGTCGTAGCACTTGGGTTCCCACGTCCGAACCTGTACAGGAGCTGCAACATCTCCTCCTTCTGCTCACCTTCGGCAATTTCTCAGCCGCATCCAGACCCTGCTCCCACAGGGCATTTTGGAACTGCACCATGTGGGTCAAATAATTCAGGGATCTGATGGCGGATGGCAGGAAGCATACGTCGCCTACCATGGTGTCCAGCTGTTTGGACTCTGGGTCCGGTGGCAGGGTGCTCAAATGTTGGGTCTCTGGGACCCGGTCATGAGAGGCTGTTATGACCAGAGACTCGGCCTGAGGATGCTGAGTCAAGTACTGGTCTTTTCTTGGAGCCTTGTACAAGCGGTCAGCCTTCTTGGCATCGCCGGGAGATCCTCGTGGGAAAAAGCTTTACCAGCGTCGCGCTAGAAACTGAACCGAAGGGTCGAGACATGCAAATCGGACAGGCGGAAAGAACTGGGGAATCTGGGGACCGCCTATGTACTACGCCTGACGCCAGAGGTGGGACCGACGTCAGGGCAGTCCCGCTGAAGATAGCTAGCTAGAATTTTTCCGCGGGGTCCTGATGCCCGCCGGCTTCGGTCCTAATGGTGTAACCTGCTGCAAGAGCTGTGTCTCAAGTAAGATCTAAGGTGTTTGGGCATCTCAGACCCATCATGAGCTGCCTTGATGACCACTGAATCTGCTTTAGGATGGGCAGCGTAATATGGAAACCCTGAGGAGCATGATAAAACTTATCTACCATACTGAGCATAGCTGGCACCATGTTAGACCTGTGCCAGGCTGTAGTAATAGCATTCCTCAAAGCAGGCATAATAGGAGGACTGATCTTGGGAGGAGACTCTGGGATCTCCGGAAGTCCACCAAATCTTTCTCTAGTGACATCCTTCTCCTCCTCAGTATGGAACCCATGGCTGAGGACAACCGCTCATAATGTTGAAAAAGGTAGGGTCCTCTGAAGGAGACCTGGGAGTGTGTCTGACAGTCCTTGCTAACACAGGAAACAGTGGACAGGTCTGAAGTAAGAGGATCTTCCTCCTTTTCTCCTCATCAGGAAGAATGGGGTCAGGGTGGTACTCCACCTCAACATTGACCTCTTCCAGGTCCAGGTCCGATGTATGTGGCACGAAGACAACCCGCAGGGAGCAGCCCGTGACCAACATAAAGATGTCTACTGCGCAGGCGAGGTAGGTCTGAAGGCGCCAAGTTGGTGAACGAGCACTGAAGTAAACTTGGTAAGGATCTCACTGAGATCGATGACCGCCAAGCCCTCGCTGACATGTGTGGTGTGTGTTGACAGTGAGGGGAGCGACGACCCCGCGGCCTGAGGGCGTGGGCAGGCTACGACGGGAGAGCCACTGACTAAGGAGGGGCTGATGACCTGGAGGTCAATGATGGCTGCCCTGAGAATCGGACAGTAGGGCTGTTGGTATGGGTCTGGTAGGCACAGAGACCTGGACAGCAGATTTGGCATCGATGCCGTAGCAGTCAGAGTACCCTGGACAACAAAGAAGAAGCCGTTGGGGAATGGGACCACTGGTGGGGAGTGATCCTGATCTTGGGTCTTTCCTGTGACTCCCCCAAGGACTTGTCTCAGACCTTAGCAGCCTGGGAGCTCGATGACCCTGCGGTGACCGAGATGTTGAGACCACAGAGGAACCCTGGTGAGAGCTGGCTAACCGTTGTTCCATTATGACATTTTAGATCCTTTCTTCATAGCCTGAGGATTGCTTGATTAAACTTCTGACAGACCTCACAGTCAGAAACTTCGTGGTCAGGCCCAAGACAGCAGACACAGAGAGAGAGAGAGAGAGAGTGTTCATCTGTGGAAGCAATCTTCTTACCACAGCAGCAGCAAAGGAAGAGAGAGTAGATGGATTAACTCTCAATATAAGCCCCCACCAAAAAAAACGAATGCCTTGAGGAAAGAGATTCAAAGTAAACTACAGAAAAAGCCATAGGCAAAAAGGTACAAAACTGTATCTGAGTATTCACGCAGAGTCGGTAGACTGAGTTGAGAGGGGAAAGAATTGAGGAGGAAATGGGATTCCTCACGCCTTTACAGGGTTGGTGATGTCTTCAGTTGAGCGGCGTGGTGGCCCCAGTTGTACTGCTGAAAATCTTCCATGTGGATCCTGTTTCACTGACAATGAAGTTCCTAAGCAGTGTGACTCCAATGACCGAGATACCTCAAAGACGGAACAGGCTACGTAAGATCCTATCGAACAGTAGATCTTCAGAGAAGCTCTTACAGAAAGTAACACAATTAGGACTGAAGCGGCAGGTGTCAGGACCCCACGGCAAACTTCCAGCCACTAGTACCAGGTGGGGACTGCCTCCCCTCCCGCCATTCCATATGGTATAAAGGGTGGGCAGTTCTGCGTGCCCCAGTGTTTTTCCATCTGAGACCCGGTGTCTGGATGCAGACTGATCTGAGAAGATAACCTAGAGCAATACCTCAGACAACTGGTGAGAGTAGGCGATATTATATGCTACAGCAGGAGACCTCCAGGTGGAAGGAGGGTGGGAAGTATACCCAGGCAAGAGCTTCTCTGAAGATCTACTGTTACGATAGCGCTATCTAACTGTACTATCTTACTTGAAAGGCAGCTCTTGCAGCAGGTAACACAATTAGGACCCATTTCCAAGCAGAATAACGAAAGACAATGGCTCGGTGGTAAGTGAACAGGAGAGAAGAGGAAAGAAGATCCCTTACAAGAGGAGACCCTCGCAGAACTGCAAGGTCGAAGCCTGCTCTGCGTCTCGAGGCAATGTCCAGATTAGTGCCAAATGAAGGTGTGGACTGTGTGCCATGTAGCTGCCGCACAAATGTCTGATACAGAACGCTTTCAATGTGGCAAAAGAAGCCACCACACTTCTTGTTCAGTGACCCTGGACTGATCCTGGTAGGGATTTGTCATGTTTCTGGTAACAGAAAGAAATACAATGCATTAGCCACTTGGACAGTGTATGTTTGATCACAGGAGCTCCTAGAATTATGGGGGCAAAGGAGATAAACAATTGGTCAGAATGCCTGCTGTTTTTGGTTCTGGACAGATAATAAATGAAAATTACATACCTATCGTAATTCCTGATCTTTCTGTGCATCTTCACCATTCATCACCTGTGGGTTCTGGCCGGGGTCGCGACCCAGGGAGCTTTTGATGGGTGGAGTCAGCGCATTGATGGCCCAACCTCAAGGCCGACGCACTGCGTGAGTGATCGCGGGTTGGCAGTCAGGTGCCGTGCCGACTCACCCTCCAGCCAGTTCTGAGTCGCTGTAGAGAAAGAAAGGGTTGAGAGGGAGGGACAAGGAAGTCCAAGGGACAGAGAAAGGAAAATATATACAAATTAAAAGGAGAACTAAACGACAGAGAGGACAGAAGGAGAATTAGAAATCTAAGGGGATTGGGACGGGGCCCCAATCTCTGGAAGCAGAAAGAAGAGGAAGGAGGGAGGGAAAAAATGAAAATTGCGTACCTACCGTAATTCTGATCTTTCTGTTCTTCACCATTCATCACCTTTGGGTATAGTGGCGGAGTTCGCGGCCTTGAGAGTTTTTTGGGAAGGTGGAACGGACACACCATCGGCACCGCCCTTGAGGCCGGCGCACTGTGTGGTGCTTGCAGGTTGGCCGCTGGGTGTTGTCGACTCCGCCTCCCGCCCAGCCCTGAGTCGCGAGAGTAAGAAAGGGTTGGGAGGGAGGGACAAGAAAGTCCAAAGGACAGACAAGGAAAAGATATATGATAAAAGGAGAAATAAATGACTGATGGGACAGAATAAGCTGGAAAACTAAGGGATTGGGAAGGGCCCCAACCTCTGGAAGTAGAAAAGGAGGAGGGAGGGAGGGTTAAGGAATTTAGGGATAAAGATGTGGGGGAAGGAACACACCCTGGAAACTTGACCGGTCTCCAGATTGTATAGGAACTGCGAAGGAGTGGCCAGAAGGCTAAACTGCCAGAATTCAAGGCACAGAATCACTGGCAATAACTCCAACATAATCAGAATGGCTATTCTGGAATAAGGCAGAGGGAGGCATGGGCCTCATTGAGATTGATTACACATATAGATCCACAATAGTGCGACTACATACTTACTGACATCCTTGGACCCAAATATAGTCAAGGTCTTGCATCATGAAGAAAATAAGCCTAAAATGACTTCACTCATCAAATTAGGAGAAGCCTCTCAGAAGGGTAGCAGAGATTGATGTCAATCCACAAGTAGATAAGGAATTGTCAGCAACAAAACGCAAAGAATCAGAAAAGGAGTATAAGGATAAAGACCAACAGAAAAGAAAACTATTGGAAAGCCCATAATTATAGTGGAAAATACAGGGAGCTACTGGAGCAACCACAGGTCGATCAAGCCCTGACCCATGAGTGGTTAAGAAGAGGTGAATTTAGGCCATGAGATGAGAGACTAATAATGGCAGCCCAAGGTAGTGGGCTACGACAAGATGGTTCACAAAATCCATAGAAAAAACAGGAGAAACAGACAAGTGCAGGTTCTGTAGTACAGAAGAAAAATTACTCACCTTAGTAATGCTGTTTCTTCTAATGGAGTCTTGCTATATTATGACAAGTTGCAGTTTGTCCCACCACTAGAACTGCTCGGAGGTGAAACAGTTAAATCCATTCCATGAATGGAACTTTGAGCACGAGCTCTAAGATAGAAGCTCTGTCTGTGTAGTTTCAAACCTGAACTATCAGATCTTTCTGAGCAAAAACTCACTAAGGTCTGTGTGGAAGCTGTAACCTACACTAGCCAACTGGCTACCTAAATAATAACACCCATTGCTGGTCCCAACACCAAAGACTCAAGTCAGGGACCAGAATTAATAATATAATTTAACAATATGAGAAATAACACAAGAGAATAATAAACACCACACCCAAACCCCAAAAGGGGTGAAACCTAAAAAGGGCATAAAATAGTGCCCACACTAGGTTGCCCACACCATACCCAAGTAGAAGTTCTGAGAGGGGCAGGTGGGGAGGTTAATATAGCAAGACTTCATTAGAAGAAACAACATTACTAAGGTGAGTAATTTTTCTTCAAACAACATGAAGTCTTGCTATATTATGACAAGTTGCAGACTACACAGCAGTACCTCCATGGAGGAGGGACAGAACCTACTTAGGGAATAGGCTCTGAAGCACAGCTGTGCCAAACCGAGCATCTCTCCTAGCCTGGACATCCAGGGAGTAATGCTTGGTGAAAGTGTACCGTTTTCCAAGTAGCAGCCTGGCATATCTCCAATATAGGGATGTCTCTGGCAGCAGCTAGAGACGCTGCTGTACCTCTGGTAGAATGAGCCCTCAAGCCAGAGGGGATCTCTGCCCAGTTTCTGATAACAAAATTGGATACAAGAGACAATCCACCTGGCAATTGATCTCTTAGTGGCAGGTTTCCCTTTCCCAACCTCACCATAAGTGAGGAAAAGTTGGAGGATTCAACCTGTGACCCTTGGTACGTTCTAAATAGTAACTAAGGGCCCTCTTAACATCCAACTGTGCAATCTCCTCTCACCAGAAGAGGAGTGTTCAGTGAAGAATACTGGAAGGAGATAGATTGGTTAAGATGGAAATCTGAAACCACCTTAGGCAAAAACTTCCTGTTAGTCCTGAGGACTACCGTATCCCTGTGGAAAGAAATAAGTCAGTTTCTACTGACAAGGCTTGCAACTCACTTATGCTGCCTAGCAGAAGTGATAGCCACTAGGAAAACAGTTTTCCAAGTTAGATACTTCAGCTGTGCAGAAAACAGAGGTTCAAAGGGGTTGCATTAACTGGGCAAGCAAACATTAAGGTCCCAGGCAGGGGCTGGATCCGAAAAGGTGGATTAGTATGGAGTAATCCCTTAAAAAACTTGGAAAACACAGGGTGAGCAGAAAGAGAGGATAACTTTCCTGCTGAAACAAAAGCAGAGACAGCTGCCAAATGAACTCTCAGGTAGCTGGTCTGAGGCCCAAGGAATTAAGATGGACCATGTAATCTAACACAATGGGCAAATCAGCAGATTCTGGGAAATATGCTTCCCAGAACACCAAATGGAAACCTTTTCCATTTAGAATTATAAGTAGCCCTAGTGGAAGGCTTCCCAGAAGCCTTTAGAATTTCAAGAACACCCTGAGAGAGGTGTAAGTCAGCAATTCTAACTCCTCAAGAGCCAGGCCTTGAGATTGAGGGATTTGAGGTCTGGATACCAAACTCTCCCTGGGCACAGGATAATAGGCTGTGATTCCTGGGAGACATAGGGAAGATTGATTGTCAGGGACAGAAGGAGTGGGTACCAGGGCTGCCTGGCCCAATCCGGGCAATCAGAATCACCCTGCAAGGCTGGGATCTGATTTTGACTAACACTTTGAATAGGAGAGGGAAGGGGAGCATAAAGAAACTTCCCTTCCCAATCCAGAAGGAGGCGTCCAGGGGACTGAGCCCAACACTGGAGGCCTGCAGCAGAACAGTGAAGTTGGTGATTGTCTGGGGCTGCAAAAGATCTATCTGAGGGCGCCCATCTGGCAAAGACTATCCCCAGTACTTGAGGATCCAGGGACCATTCGTGATGGCCCTGAGAAATCCTACTGAGAGCATCTGCTAGAACATTGTCCTTTCCTGGAAGGTGAACTGCTATGAGGAAGTGTTCAGGGAATAGGCCAGAGACCACAACTTCATTGCCTCGGTGCACAAGGTCGAAGACCAAGTGCCCCCTGCTTGTTGATGTACCACATTGTTGTGGTGTTGTCTGTTCTGACTTGTACCACTTTGCTCTGAACAGATGCAGAAAACACTTGAAGTGCAAAAAGACAGCTCTGAGTTCCAGCAAATTGATGTGGAACAGAGATTCCTGGGAGACCACACTCCCTGAGTGGAGAGGTAGCCCATGTGGGCTCCCCACCCCAGGAGGAAGCATCTGTAGTGAGAGTCAGCGTGTGAGCAGGGGATAGAGGACCCCCAATCTTAAATTGCTCTGATCCTGCCACCACTGGAGGGCCTGGATCAAGGCTCGAGTCACTGGGACCAACTTGGAAAGGGGTCTCTTCTCTGGGACCAATAGGTTCTCAAGTGAAACAATGTTCTCATCTGAAATCTTGCTCCCTGCACTACAGCTGTGGATGCAGCCATGTGCCCCAGGAGCTGCAAAGTGTCTTGCTGGTCGAGAGACCCGCAGAGTGAAGGAGGAGGCCAGAGTCACCAAGTTCCTTACCCTTTCTAAGGGAAGAAAAGCACTGGCCCGATTTGTGTTCAATTCTGCACCTATAAAGGTGAGTACCTGGACTGGTTCCAGAACCGACTTTGGTAGATTTAGCAGGAAGCCCAGGGAGGTGAGAAGCTGCTGGGTGACTTGCAGGTGAGATTTTACCTGTTCTGGGGACTGGCCTACAATGAGCCAGTCGTCCAGATAAGGAAAAACACATCCTTTGCCTCCTTAAGTGAGCCACTGCTACTGCCAGACATTTTGTGAATACCCTTGGGGCAGAGGTCAAGCCGAAGGGCATTGCTCTGAACTGGTAATGACCTGAGGGCAGTTCGAATCGGAGGTACTTCGGTGGGAGCTTCTGATTAGGGCGTGAAAATAGGCATCCTTGAGGTCCAGGGAAGCTAGCCAGTCCCCTGGCCTTAGAGAAGGTAAAATCATTGCCAGAGTTACCATTCTGAACTTTGGTTTCAAAAGATGCTTGTTCAGATATCTGAGGTCTAAGATGGGCCACCATTCTCCTGTCTTTTGGGGTAAGGAAGTATCTGGAATACAGACCCCTGCCCTGGTGTAGGGGAGGAACCCTTTCTACTGCTCTGAGAGCCAACAGGGTTGAGACCTCTGCTTCTAGAGCAAGGGTCTCTAAAGAACTTGCAGGTAGAAAAGCCTGGCTCTCATCTTGGGGAACTTTTTGAAGCTGCGAACCAGACCCTGGCTTACTACTTCCAGAACCCACTTGTCTGAGGTTAAAGACACCCAGTTCTGACTGAAGTAAGCCAACCTGCTCCCTACTGGTAAAGGAGAATCAGCCCTGGGCACCCCATCAGGGTGCCTGCTTGTGCAGGTGCTTTAGGCTGAGGGGTGGGAGCAGGCCTGCCCACACCCGTCTGCCTCTGCCTCTGAAGAACCCCTCTGAGCATAAGCAGAGGAGGCCTGAGTTTGGTAGAAAGGCCTGTGGAAAGGCCTACCCCTACCCCTGGGAGTGTGCCTCTGGGGAGGGCTTGCCGCTCCTTAGCTTGGGCACTTTTGTAAGTAGTCCTATATTCATCCATCTTTTCACACAATTATCTGTCTGCTCCCCAAACAGAGAATTTTCCACCACAGGAAAATCCATAGCCTTAGTCTGGGTATCCTGTGAGAGGCTAGTACACCTGAGCCAGGCCAACCCTAAAAGCTACAGATGTGGCCATGACTCTAGAGGAGACATCATTAACATCCACAGCAGCATGAAACTGCACCTTAGAAGCCTCAATGCCATCAGCAGCCACCTGTTCCAGCTCGCTAGCAAGCTGGCCATGGGCTTGTTTGGCTAATTCCATAAATGTATCCCATCTAGATTTCTGATACCTTGCTACATAAGCCATATAATTTGCTTGCCTGAGTCCCAAGGACGCTGCCATGTACTGTTTTTGCCATGGCATCAATCTTCCTGGAATCCTTGTCAGGAGGATGTGAAGCCAGGGAATATTAGCTTTATCACAAGCTGCAGCCTGAACTACTCAACATGATTGCATTGCTGAGAAGGAATTCTGTATCAGGACCTGACAATGTGTACCTTCTGTCCATCTTTTTATCTACAGGAGGCACAGAATTAGGAGTTTTAAGATTTTATTGTTTGTTTCCTAAAAGACTTATGCAAAGGAATAGACAATCTCCTAGACTCTGGAATGTCCATCATTTCTACAAAATCAGGCTCCTCTTGCTCATCCACAGCTTCTTCCAAAGGAAGCTGGAGGGTTTCAACAACTTTTTGTAAAACATAAAATGAGAGGGACTCAGAAAGCATAGGGAGATTCTAAAGGTCTGTCTGGGGAAATGTCTGGTTCAATGGCGACACTCAGACCCTCCCAGCCACATTCTTACTGTTCATAATCATCCTCCCCTTCTCTGGTTCATAAAACTCCTCAACATCATATTCTTGAACCGATGGAACCGGACGAACCGACCTTTTACCAGATAGTGGCGGTTCGGACGGACCGGAGACAGTGACTGGACAATTTGAATAGCTCTTGCTATCTCTGCAGCAGTTGGAGAAGGGATTTTGGACTCCAAACCTGCTGACTTCCCTTGTTCTCTTTACTGGAACTGGTTCCTCCGAACCAGCTTTTCTTTTGCTCGAGAAGTCTCGCCCTGGTCAGAGGGCACTCCCTCCGATCGGTTGGCACCGAACGGGCTGGCCATCCGGTCAGCGGACTTTTGGCCTCTCGCTCCTGAGCCTGCCTAATCTCTTTCCAGGGTGGCTGCAGGGAAATTCTTACAAATCTGGCAGTCTGACTGGAGGTGGTCAAACCCAGACAATAAACATGTGGTGTGTGGGTCAGCCTTGGCAAAGACTTCCCCACATACATCACAGTGTTGAAACCCAGTGGGCGGTTTTCTTTGGGTTTCTCAGACATAATGCCAGCCTAACCAGAAAAAACTTGCCCTGAACGGCAGTGCCAGGCAAGACACCACTTATCAGTTCCTAACCGTGTCACGGGTATTGGAAAAACGTAATAAAGCTTTTTTTTTTTAGAACCGATAAGAACCAGGAACTCGACTCTAAAATGACAAGCTTTAAAATTTTAAGCTTTTAACTCCAGCTGATCGGTTCAAAACCGAACCGATAAACTTACAAGTTCCACACAGAAAATACAATTTTAAATTACTTACGATACCACAGACAGAGCTTGAACCGAACGGTTTTGCGGTTAAAATAAAACTATTCTCGGTTGAATCGAACCGAGAAAACACTGTTTAAACCGAGAAATGAACCGAGCAGTAGGAGAAATCTCCGGAGCGACTGTTCAGTGAGGCGGAGTAAAGAATCTGACAGTTCAGGTTTGAAACTACACAGACAGAGCTTCTATCTTAGAGCTCCTGCTCAAAGTTCCATTCATGGAATGGATTTAACTATTTCACCTCCGGAGCAGTTCTAATGGTGGGACAAACTGCAACTTGTCATAATATAGCAAGACTTCATGTTTGAATTAGAAACAGTTGCACATCTTGTGGCTGGATGTGAAGTCCTCATGGCAGAAGGCCTGTATACTGAAACACAACAATGTAGCAAGATCGATCCACTGGAAACTGTGCAAACACTATAACATACAGGTAGCAGAGACACACTGGAAACATGAACCACAAAGAATCACAGAGAATGAAGAAGTAATGATCACATGGGATCATCCATCACCTACAGCCAAAAAGTGGAAGCAAGAAAACCCGATATTGTAATACAAGAAAAGAGAACAAAGGTAGCATTACTGATTGAAATAGCCACCCTAGTGACTACAGTGTGCTGCGTACAGAGAGAGACAAAATCATGAAATACCAAGATATGCAGTCAAAAACCAAACTGATGTGGAATAAGGACACACAAATTGTTCCAGTAGTGCTTTTAGCAATGGGACTAATCAAAAGAACTTTCAGGCACATTTAAATATGCTACCAATACTTGTGACACCTTATGAACTTCAAAGGAAGCCATTTGGGGACATTAGGTGTGCTGAGAAGAGCTGTCAGCAAACATCAAAGATTAATACAGTACTAATTTCTTGAGTTTTGAATATGCCCTGGCTAAAGAATGGGGTCCATTCTTGCCACGGTATTAGAAATCCCTAAACATTTGGAGACACTAAACCGAAGAAAAGATGAGATACAGGAATACCCCTAAAAATTAATTTTGGTGTAAGAAAAGTACAGTTACATAAGAACTTACCGTAACAGTAGATCTTCGAGAACAGCTCTTGCAGCAGGTTACACCATTAGGACTGGAACCGCCGGCATCAGAACCCCAAGGAAAATTTTCTAGTAGTCTTCAGCGGGACCGCCTCAGATGTCGGTCCCGCCCCTGACGTCAGGCACAGTACACAAGGAGGCGGTCCCGCCAGAATCCCAGTTCTCCGCCAGAGACTTCCGGCTGCTGGGATGACATCAGAAGAGGAGACAGAGGACCCGCCATCAGATGACCTTTCCGATCCTAAGGATATTGTTAGGCTGGAACCTACCGTTCCTCCAAGGGGGAATGGTGGGTGGGAAAGTACCTGCTGCAAGAGCTGTTCTCGAAGATCTACTGTTACAGTTCTTCGTAACTGTACTATCTTCTTCGAGTAAAGCTCTTGCAGCAGGTTACACCATTAGGACTGATTCCCAAGCAATGGAGCTTAGAAAAGCCATCGGGAGGAGGCAATACGGAGATCTAGACCCGTCCCTGAGCCTAGGACAGGAGGCCCTGAAGAACAGCAAGGCCGAACCCGCTTCGGCCTTTGAGGTATATCCAGGCTATAATGCCTGATAAAAGTGTGCACCAAACTCCAGGTGGCTGCAGCACATATGGCCGACGTGAACGCTCTTCAGTGGCGCAGCGGAGGTAGCCACCTCTTGTCGAATGGCCCTGACCACTCCAGGCAGGGTTTCTGACGCTGTCATAGCAAAAGGAAATACACTGGATGAGCCAGCGTGAAAGGGTTTGTTTTGAAACCGGACCCCTTTCATCCTCTCAGCAAATGAAATGAACAGCTGCTCCGCTTTCCGGTGCTGTTTGGTTCTGGTCAAATAGTATCTGAGACACCTGTGCACATCCAGGTTGTGAAGCAGTGCTTCTCCTCGATTGGCATACTTAGGGAAGTACACTGGTAAATCGATGTCCTGGTTGCGGTAAGGGCTGAAACCACCTTAGGCAGGAACTTAGGATTATCCTCAGGGACACCCTGCCCTGATGAATAATTAAATAAGGCTCCTTGCACACGAAAGCATGTAATTCGGAGATTCTTCTCCCAAGTAACTGCAACCAAAAACAACGCTCTCCATGACAGAAAACGTAGCTGCAATCTGCGGCAGGCTCAAAGGGTGGCAGCGTAAGCTGCTCAAAGCAAAGGATAAATCCCAAGGAGGGACGGGATCCTTGATGGGCGGCCTAAGGTGGAGGACCCCTCTTAAAAAGTGCAGTAATGTCCAGCTGGGACACTATCGTTGGCCTATGGGGAGTATGGTAAGCTGAGATTGCACAAAGGTGCAGTTTTAAGCGAGGTAAGCTAACCCGGATTGAAATAGAAAAAGCAGGTACTCCAGAACCAGCTTCTCAGGGCAGTCTAAGGGTGAGAAACCGCGAGTCTGAGACCACAGGCAAATCTGCGCCATTTCATGGCGTTATGTTGTGTGTGTCGCGGTTTTCTGGTGGCAGAAAGCACGTCTGCCCACCTTCTTTGAGAGACCACGTGTCACAACATGGCTATGTCTCTAGGAGCCAGGCATGCAGGTTCAGTGAATGTAAGTCCGGTGGACTAGTGAACCCTCCTCCTGAGACAACAGGTGGGAACTGATTGGTAAAGCCAGCGGAGGTTCCCGGGACAAATGATTCAGCACGGAAACCAAATTTGTCTGGGCCAAAAGGCTATCAAAATAAGAGTCGTGTGCTCCCTGCGAAGTTTGAGAAGGACTCTCTGGATCAACGGGAAAAGAGGGAAGGCGGGGGAATCTGCCCGCCAGGAGAGGGACAACACATCTCGCCAGAAAACACCAGGCCCTGGATCTAGCGAGCAAAAATTGGGCAGTTCTCGTTGGATGGGGAGGGAATAGATCCAATTCTGGAGTACTCCATCTGTGGAACAGATCCTCTGCCACTTCCTGTAGGAGTTCCCACTCGTGGACTCTGGCCTGGGAACGACTCAGGCCATCTGCGACCGTGTTGTCCACTCCGGAACGTGAACTGCAATGAGGTTTGCGCGTGTCGTGTACACATTCCCACACCCTCATTGCCTCCCTGCAAAGGGGTAAGTGTGTGCCTCCTTGTTTGTTGAGGTATTACATCACCGCAGTATTGTCTGTCTGTAACAGGAGAGTACTGGGTGGAATCTCCGACTGGAAGGCCTGCAGGGCATAAGAACCACCCTCATCTCCAATATGTTGATATGGAGATGAGATTCCTGAGTAGTCCATGTTCCCTGAGACCTCACCCGTTCAGGTGTGCTCCCACCCCAGCCCTGAGGCGTCCGTAGAGAGAGTGTCAACACCGGGATGGTGCTGTGAGGGAACCCCCACTGAGAGGGTTCCCGGGTCTAGCCACCACTGCCAGTCCTGAATCACGGTTTGTGTGATTCTGACTGGCTGCTGCAGATGGTCATGTCTTTGGTCCCACTGCACCCTCAACATCCACTGGGTTACCGCATGGAGTCTTGGCATAGGGACCGTTGGAATGGCCACAGCCATGTTCCGAGCAGGCGAAGGACCAGCCTGGCCGGAGACGGTTTTCTTCGCTGACATGTCCCTTATTGGGGATCGTGCGCTCCGCTCTGTCTTTGGGAAGAAAGGCTTTCCCTTTGACTGTGTCCAGAACTGCGCCTATGAACTGCAGCTTCTGGGACGGTACCAGAAGAGACTTCTTGTAGTTGATTAAAATGCCCAGAGACTGGAAGAAAGCCTGGTGTGCTGAATGGCCAGCAGCAATGCCTCCTCAGAGGAGGCCATGAGAGAGCCAGTCATCCAGGTGCGGGGAACACATAGTGACCCTGTCTCCTCAGAGACGCTGCCCACGACTGCCATGCACTTGGTGAATACCCTTGGTGCTGATGACAGCCTGAAAGGAAGTGCTCGGAACTGGTAGTGGCGACCGAGCTTCGAGCGCAGGAACCTCCTGTGTGCCTGAGCGATGGGGATGTGCAGGTAGGCATTCTGCACATATCCAGGGGCAGAAAGCGTCCTTCTTCAGCATGGGGATTAGTCCCAGGAGGGTCACCATCGGGAGCGCTGTAGGCGACCGATATGTTGAGTCGCTGAGATCAAAATTGACGGAGGTTCCCTGTCTTCTTTGGAACCAGAAGAAGTGAGAATAGTAGCCTGCTCCTATCTGGTTCCCTGGAGCGTGCTCCACAGCTTCTTTCTGCAGAGCGAGAGCACTCCTGCTTGATGAGCAGGGCGTGCTGACCGAGTAGCGGGAGAGCAGAGGAGGCCTCGTGGGAGCTTGTCTACGAATTCTATAAAGTGGCCTTTTTAGGCCAGCTGTAGCACCCACTGCTCGGTGGTGATGGGCGCCACCTAGCAGGTGGTCTGCGATCGACCCCCGACCTTTGTTTCCCATTGATCCAGAGGAGGGAGGGCTGGGAAGGAGTCATGCTGTGGCAGCAGAGGGTCCTGCAGGCTGGGCCGACTTGAGCACGTTGGCCCCTACCTGAGGGCGTTTTGACCTGAGCTTTCTGGGAAAAGAGCCCTCTGATGCTGGCGGAGCAGGGTTGTTGTCTCCGAGTCGGCTGCGAAGCGAATCTGGTTCCTCTGAAGGAACTGAGGTCTAGATCTGTATACGTGGCCTGGACAGATCTAACGGCCTTCCAGCTTCCTGTAATTTGGTGATCACCTTCTCAGATGCTTCACCAAACAAAACTCGCCATGAAAGGCGTCCAAAATGTTTTTCTGGGCGTCCGGGGTAAACTCCGAGACACAGAGCCATGAGTGTCTCGGAGACATACGCCTGAGGCTGCCACTCTGGCCGAAGAGTCAGGGAGTCAGACGCTGCTCAAAGCACCTGGGTCCCTACGCCTGAATCCGGGCGGAGGGCTGAAGAAGTTCCTCCTTTGGGCCACCGTCTGGCAATTTCTCTACCAGATCCTGCCCCTGTTCCCAGCGCATTCTGAAACTGAACCATGTGGGTCAGGTAATTCAGGATCTGATGGCGCAAGTCACGGCTGCGTGTCGCCTACCAACCGTCCAGTTGTTTGGACTCTGGATCCAGTGGCTGTGTGCTCAGATGTTGTGGTTTCTGAGACCAGTCATGAGAGGCTGTGATGACCAGGGAGTCAGACAGAGGATGATTAGCCAAGTACTGGTCCTCCTAGGGGCCTTGTACAGGCGGTCAGCCTTTTCGGCATAGCGGAGTGGAAGGTGGACGCCTCCACGCTGCCTAGTGATGTCCACGAAGGTGTCCACCAAGGGTGGTACTACCACAGGCTTAGGGTCCTTTTGCAGAAGGTAGGCAGGCGTAATCTTTCGGGGTGTAGTTCTTCGCATCCCATCCCATGTTCTCTTGGATGTGTCTCATTATCTCAGAAGAGGGGTCATCTGGAGGAGACCTAGGAAGTCGCGTGGGTCCGAAGAAGGGATGCCGATCGGTGAAGGAGACCTGGAGCATTCAGAGATGTCAGATCTGGAGTCCTCCGTCGATGGCGAATACCGGCGTCTTCTGGGTCTCTTGGGCTGTGTGACCTTGAAGAAGATCTGGGCGGAGGCCTTCTCTTCTCTGTGAGATCTGCCCTAGGAGGTGTTGCTGGCTCCTGGAGGAAGAAGCTCGGCCTGCTGCCTTTGGCGAAGGAGGCGCAGGTAGCCGGTGGTGCTGCGGATGCGGGAGGAGGGTGTGTGGTGACCACATCCTTCCCTCTGCCAAGTTGAGTACCGACAGACGGGCGGGCGCCGGTGGTCTGTCGGGCGGGCGTTGGCTCCCTGGGGGTCTCGGTTCTGGGGAGGGTTTCCGTGGGAACTCGGCGGGTCGGAGGTGCCCGCCTGGTCCTTGGGCTGAGTGGACTCCCTCGATGCGCCTCCTGACCGGCGTCGGTGGCGGTGGTGGGCTCTTCTGTCTGCGGTGGCAGGCGCGGTCCCCGGCCGGTATCCTGGGGAAAGAATGCCTGACCGCGACGGGTGATGAACAGCCGCCGGCTCACGGGGGTGCTTGTGGATCTTGGCTGACGCCGGGTCCGACATTCGCTAAGGGAGGTCGGCTCCTTGGTCTATGCTGTGGGGAGGCAAGGAGACAGACCCGGATGTCGGAGGCTGAGTGCGGGATGAAGACTTGTGATGTTCTCCTGACCTGGAAGAGGCCTTAGCCGAGAAGAAGGAGGCCTGGAGGTCTTGGCAGGCGCACAGTTGAAAACCACTGGCAGATTTGACCACAACTGGGGAGGCTGAGTGGGCCTCGACGGAGAGCAGTCCGACCTGGAGCCGGAGCTGCGGGAATCCAAGGCCCTGGAGGGGATCTAGGTCTTACCTTCTCCCGATGTTTCGTGGTGCCTGTGGGACTTTTCGAAGGTCCCCCTGGAGGAAGATTCCATGGCCTTGAGCTTTTCTTCTAGGAGGAAAGCCTGGAGAGCCTTCTGTCGGCGGATTCTGGTCCGCTATTAAAGCACTGGCAGAAGGAGCCAGCCTGGTGTCGTGGTCGGGCCCAGGCACTGAACACTGGCGAATGGAGTCTTTAAATGGGATCTACTTCCCACAAGCACACTTAGAAGGATGGCTCTCCACTGAAGCTGGGAGGACATCAGGCGAAGAAAGGCAGTCTTGCAGAAGAATTTCTTCCAGTGGTTCTCGATTTGAAAGAGTTTCCTAGACGTCGCAGCCTAGTACTAACCGAAGAGGTCGAGACATGCAAGTCGACGCAGCGGGAAAGAACTGGGATTCTGGACGGGACTGCCTCCTTTATGCAGTTACCACGCCGGGGCGGGACCTACGCCGAGGAGGTCCCCGCTGAAGACCGCCAACTAGAAAAATTTCCATGGGGTCCTGACGCCGGCCGGCTTCAGTCCTAATGGTGTAACCTGCTGCAAGAGCTGTACCTCGAAGAAGATCCTAGTTTCTTAAATTAAATTGAGGTTGTGCCCAAAGGGACAAATAAATCAAAGTAAAGATGATGAGGAGAAGGGAGAGAACAGAAAGAGCAACTACCAACCCCATCCCATGGGGGTGGAGCAGAAGAGCACTGAGGAAGGGGCCCCAATCCAGACCACTCTCCCTATAGGAAAATATCCCCTATGTGACCAAGGTCACACCACTCCTGACTAACAGAAAGGAGGGGGCTAAAGAGGGCTAGAGAGGAGGGGGACGAGAGACTGAGTCCCCAGGGGATGGAGGGTGGGATTGTGATGAATGGTGAATACACAGAAAGATCAGAATTACGGTGGGTCGTAATTTTCATATCTATTCTGTGTCAGTCTTCAAGATTCATCTGCTTTGAATGGTCTGGGGAGCCCCGAAGAGCTTAACAAGGGACTTAGTCCCTTAGCTCTCAATGGGTGGCGCACCAGAGAGCACCTTCACGGTCTAGAGAGGCCCGAGAGTGGGAAGAGGAGGACGGGGACCCCGGAGGTAGGGAAGGTTACCCTGACAGACGCCGCCTCACCATACAGGAGAAAAGGTAGGGTTCTCTGGTGAGCGGACAATCGCTCTCACGCTGGGCCATGGGTGACAACTGGGAGAGATGCAGCCATGCCATCCGACCTAGTGCAGATCACTGTCCCTCACGACCCTGATAGCTACCTCATTGGCGTCATACAATGCTGTTGCTTGGTGCCTTGCCAGCTCAGGCCACATGCAGAGAGTGCAATGGCTTGTCTGGTTTCCTTCGTGTTGGGCATCGAGGCTGGGAGTTGACCTAGCCTGGACCACAGGAACCTATCATAAGTAGCATAGTGGGCCTGATGAGCAGATATGAAAAGACGAACTGTGTCGAGTAAAAAGTCCTCCTACCCCAGAAGTCAAATTCCATGGAGTCTGCATCTGGTGGCGGTCACGCTGAAACCCATCAGAGTATCCAGTTACGCTAGGATGAGACAGATTACCTGGAGACTCAGGGGCACAATACCTCTGGCGGAGATCCCATGGGGCTGGGACTCTGGAAAAGGATCTCTGCCAGAAGCGCATCGACGCCTCCCTAAAGTGAGCAGGCCAGGGAGGCACTACAAGAGTGTCTGCACTGAAATCGCCCAAAAGGCACGCTCCGGATGCTCTGGATTGTGTTGAGTGGGTGAGGTGACATGCATGTCCTCCAACATCCTCACGAGAAAATGCTGATACTCAGCGAGATCAGCAGCTGGGGAGATGTGGACAGATGGTTCCTCACCTCCTGAAGAGGAGGATGAGGAGTCAGAGGACCTCAAAGGTTGGCTGCTCAGGGGAGGTTGAAAACCTGTCTGTCCATGGCCCTAACATAAGAGAAATTGAGCAGCCATAGCTCTGAACTGCTCCCAGGAGAGGGCTGCTAGATCCAGAATACCTGGGACAGCAGGAGAATGTGGCAGAGGAGAGGGCAGAGCAGACAACAGGAATCTGCTGTCCACCGCCTGGGCTAGAGTGCGCACCTGCAGCCCCAAGAGAAGAGGGAGCTCCAGAAAACTCAACAGCTGACAGCTGGTCAACCATACTGGAACTGCCTAGGCTGCACCCTGAAGAATCCATCCTGTGAGGTGACTGGGGCTGTGAAAGTCCAAAGACGGTCCCCACCTCCAAGAACAGGGCCCTCTGAGGAAACTGAAAAGGAAGGGTGGAGACCACGCTATGACTTCTTCCGTGGCCGGATGGGTCCCAGAAAAAGGTCACCGCATTGAACCCCCTACCCTCGGAATCCGAAAGAGCCCTTCTCCTCGAAAAGAGCCAGCCTAGGCAGTTGGCAACCTGGCCAGCCCTGAAGTGGCTATCCAGGGAGCAGCACCTTCCCTCCTGTGGGTGCTCTGATTAGCCCCAAAGTTGGGCGATCCAAGCACACCACCTGGGGGTACCACCAATGAGGGTCAGAAAACCCTCCGAGGCCAGGCTGCAGAGTAATGGTGGCCTGCACCACTGCTTGCTGGTCAGCACCTGACCCTGGACCCAGGAGCAACTGACCGCTCCTCAGAGGAGGCTGGTTCCAGTCTGTCGAGCACTACCAAGGTGTCCACGTGAGCAGCCAACTCCAAAGAGTCAGACTGCCCATCTGACTCAGAATCAGATTCCTCCGAGGAGGAGGTGGAGATCAGTTCTGTGCCAAATGGTACATGGACACCCATTGCCATCCGACTGAATGGGGCACCAGACCAAGTGACTGCACAGAGCTGGTGCCGATGCCTCAGTCGCACCACCGAGGTGCAGGAAGAAGACACGGTAACAACAAAGGCAGCAGCATTGGGCGGGCCTGTCATGACCCATGGCGCGCAACATGACTGCAGCACGGCAGCAAGCCCTAAGGCACCGCTGTGGCGGCGCCAAGATCCAAAACCCCCATGGGGCCATGTCGTCCTTGGCACATGGCGGCTTCAGAGCTGGACACAGCACCATGCTCAACCACCGGCTAGACGAAGGCGGCACACGAAATAGTGAGGGACAGTGCCGTACAGCCTCCCACGGCGACCAACACCATCGGGCGCCGCGGAACAAAGCCGACAGCAGAAATGGCACTGAGCGATGGACTAGCGCCATGAATGGCGCGGAGGCCCAAGATGGCACTGACCCAGGCCTTCTGAACAGAGGGCTTAACACCGCTGAGCCTTCACCCCAAAGGGCGATTGCCAAGGTGTACTCCCATCCATCCCCCAAGGAATGGACTGGGCCTCCTGCACCACGGAAGGGGCTTCTGCAAATCGCTGAGGTTACTAAAAGCAGAAGCCACTCCTCTGTGGCCCATATAGAACCGGGACAGGACCTGGAAGAAAGGCCGAGAGGTGTGGCTTGGCCAGAGTGTGTGCCCGTTCCCATGGTGTGAGCTCTTCCAACTTTCTACACGCATTGTTCGATGACCACGATGGTCCATGGAGAAGCAGGCGTTGCAATCATCATGTCGTGTAGTGGGCCAAGACATGCGAGGCAATGGCATGTCGGTCGGTGATGGAATACTTGTGGCATACGGGCACCGGCATGAGGGGGCGTCCTGTCTTCATAGTTATCTTGCCCCCGACTGAGACATGACCTACGGGAAAAAGAACACCAAACAAGACTCGACGTCGCAAAATAAAAAGAAAGGTACAGTCTTACCAGGTGAGGTCAGAGTGGAAGCGAACAGCGGAACAGGTAGGATAAACTTTAAATTCAACGGAGTCAACGGACTTAACAAGAATGGAGCTGAAGGCTTCAAAGTGGACAACAGGCCTCTCTGCCCAGCAGAGCTACCCACGGTGCGACACCTAATGGTGGGAGGCGAAGAACTGGTGGGAATGCAGAGTGGAACAACACCTAATGGCCAACCCACAGGCGCCCACAGGCGCGGCGGCCTCGAGGGCAGCGCCGATGGTGCGTCGACTCCGCCCCACCCAAAAGAGCTCCCTGTGGGGTCATGACCTCCTGCCACTATACCCAAAGGTTATGAATGGTTAAAATTGACACAGATAAGATCTAGAAGAAGGGGGGACATATCATGCACCTTAGACCTGTCTCCAGACTGTATAGAACTCGACGGAGTAGCCAAGAGGCTGATTGCCAGAACTCAAGGCACAGAATCACTGGCAATAAACTCCGACATGAGCAGAAGCAGCTATTCTGGAAGAAAAGACAGAATACAGAATACAGGATACAGGATACAGGGTTGCCCCCACCCAACACATATCTGAAGGTAAGAAACAAAAGATTCTTAAATTAATTTGAAGGTTGAGTCCCTAAGGACAAGAATGGAGGATAGCAGAAAGAGAGAAATGAAGAGAGGCAACCACCAACCCCCATCCCACAGGGTGGAGCGAGGCACTGAGGAGAGAAGATAAAATCCCTGTGTGCCCCAGGTCACTCCACTCCTGACCAGTGTGGAAAGGAAGGGGAGGGGCACAGAGGGAGGGGGACCAAGAGACTGAGGCCCCAGAGACGGAGGGTGGAATTGTGATGAATGGTGAAGCTACATAGAAAGATCAAGAATTACGGCAGGTACATAATTTTCACAACTTATCTGTGTCAATCTTACCATTCATCACCTGTGGGCAGTGCCGAGAACCCGAAGGGCCCTAAACCCTAAAGGACAAAGTCCCTTAGCTCTCAGTGGTGAGGCACTGAGAGAGAAGAAAACTTACAGGCCTGGCGAGGCCGAGTTGGGATAGTGACACAGGCCCCCCACCCCCAGAGTGGGTAGGAGGTTGCCCTGACAGACACCAGCCTCACTCTACGGGAGAAAAGCGGTTCTCCAGTACGCGGAGGAAATCATTCTCATGCCAGGCCAAGGGTGACAACCGGAAAGATGCAGCCATGCTGTCTGCCTAGTGCAAATCGCTGTCTCTCGACCCTGGAAGCTACCTCGTTGGCGTCGTAAGATACCCCAGACTTGGTGCCTTGCTAGCTCCAGGCCATGTGCAGAGGCGCAATGGCTTGTCTGGTTACCTCCGATCGGGGTATAGAGGCTAGTAGTTGACCTAGCCTGACCACAGAAACCTATCATAGGTAGCATAGTGGGCCTGATATGCAGAAATTGAAAGAAGCAACCATGCCAGAGAAAGTCCTCCTCCCACAAGTCAAATCCATGGAATCTTGATCTGGGGACAGTCACTGTGGAGGGTGCAAAACCCATCAGGAGTGCTCAGCCACACCCCAAACTGCTCCCAGGAGAGCGAGGTCCCAAGGACCAAGAATGCCTGGGAGTGCAGGTGATGGTGACAGAGAAGGAGGGACAAGGCCAGCGGCAGAAGGTGACCATCCTCTGTTCAGGCAAGACGCGCACCAGGAGCCTCAAGAAGGAGCAGCTCTGGAGAACTCAACAGCCGACAGTTGATCAACCATGCTGGACCTGCCTAGGCTGTGCCCTGAAGATTCCCCAGTGAGGTGATCCGAACTGTGGAATTCCAAAAGGATGGTTCCTACCTCCAAAGACCAAGGCCCACTCGAGGAGACTGAGAGGGAAGGGCAGAGGTCCACACTAAGACTCCTTCACGAACCTGGATGGGTCCTGGAAAGGTTGTCGATCAACCCTGACCATGCGGACTCCGAAAGAGCCCTATTCTCGCAAATCCCCAGCCTAGGCAGCTGATACGCCCATGTCAGTCCCAGAGGGAATCCACCTGGGAGTAGCACCTCTTCTCCCGTGGGTGCTCCGATCGGACCCAACGCCAGGCTGATCCAGGCACACCACCTGAGGGGGTACCCCAACTGAGGGCAGAAAACACTCCAAGCCAAGCAGCAGAGCAGTAGTGGTCTGCACCACTGCATGCTGGTCAGCACCCCGACCCTAGACTTGGGGCAACTGCCCGCTCCTCAGAGGAGGCTGGTTCCAATCAGCCGAGGAAACTACTAGGTGTCCACATGGGCCGCCAACTCCAGAGTCAGACAGCCGGTCCGGCCAGAGTCGGATTCAATATCGAGGAGGTAGAGATCGAAGTCGAGTGCCAGACTGTACGCACACCCACTGCTGTCCCGACCCGAAGGGGTACCAGTCAGGTGTCTGCACCACAGCCAGCAAACTCTCCACGGCACCGAGGCGGTGCCCAAAGAACAGCACAGAGGTGGTAGCAGAAGAGGAGTCGATGCCTCGCCATGACGCCCAAGAGGGCACCGAGTCAGGGATAGCCTGACAACGACACCACCAGCTCCCAGGGTGACACCTCCCATGGCACAGTGTCTTCACTGAAGGATGCCATAGTCAATGAGTGAAAGTATTTTTATTTTATATTTTCTTTTATGCCCCTTCTCTTGTTGCTTCCTCACTTCAGAGTCTCCTACGGCCTTGTGTGTCCCTGCTCGTCTGTCAGCATCGGGTGCAGTCATCCCCAAGCTGCCTTGGTTTGACCCCAAAGCGAGAATACGAGGCGGGCCCCTTCCACCACCCCGCAGGACTGTAGAATTGTCGGGATCCGCCATCCGTGCCGCAGGGTCCTGGGATCAGGGCCTGAAGCTCCATCTACAGGAGCACCGGAGGGTATTTTTCTTTTCCGCCATCCTCAGAGGACGCCTGCGCATAGAGAGCTCTAGGAGCCGACACACGCCTCAGCTGCTAACGCCCTGGCTCCCAGCAGATGTCCTCCCTCCCTGCTACATGCAGTCCTCGCTGCACCACCACCCATGGTCACCCAGGTGGCGGTATCGCCATTATCCCACCCACCGGAGGAGAGCAGCCTCTGGGCGCTCGATCTTCCTCCCCAGTTGGCCCCTCCAGTTCCAGTCCGTTCCCGAACCGGGTCGCTGGCGCACCAGCGGTAACCCTACTGCTGCGCTGGCGGGCCAGCAATGAGTGACAGTATTGAGGAGGAGACAGCCAGGCATGGGGCATAAGGGGTGAAACAGTGCTGGTGTCTGTAGAGAAGGCTAATTCTGGTGTTGACAGCTGTGGAGAATAGATGGATGTGTTTGTGGTAGTTAAGGAGGTGTCCAAGGTAATACCAAGATATTTGAAGGCAGTGACCTGGTCTAGGGGTTGGAGCTGGGAATTGAGGATGCACAGGAGATAGTCTCTGAGCCTGTTCTGGTGATGGGAGAATAAAGTACAGTTACGTAAGAACTTACCATAACAGTAGATCTTCGAGAGAAGCTCTTGCAGTAGAGTAATTACAAATAGGACTGACGTTGGCAGGTGGCAGGACCCCCACCGGAAAAATTTCTAGCTAGCAGTCCTTGGCGGGGACACGCCCCACGTCAGGTGACCCGCGTCAGGCAGCGTCAGTATAAAGGCGGTCCGGACGCCACCTACCAGTTCTTTCCGCCACAGGCCGAAGGCCCGGACGAGGAGAGAAGCAGATATTTCCTTCAATGGAAAAGGAGCTGAAAAAGCCTAGGAGGATGGAGGGCAGAAGGTATTGACCTACTGCAAGAGCCTCTCCAAGATCTACTGTTACGGTAAGTTCTTACATAACTGTACTATCTTATTTCGAGAAGGGCACTTGCAGTAGTAATTACAAATAGGACAGAATCCCAAGCAGTCTGGAACAAATAACAGGCAACGGGAGGAGGAACTACTCCAAGAAGTAGCAAAACCTTGCAAACCTCAAGACAGGAGGCCTTGCAAGACCACTAACCCCAAGCCTGCTCTCTACGGCAGAGGCAATGTCCAAACTGTAATGTTTTGTAAAGGTATGGATGAAGTCAAGTGCGGCAGCACAGATGTCTGCCGCAAGGCACATTCTTGAAACAAGCTGCAGAGGCTGCTACTCCACGAGTGGAGTGACTCTGACTTGACCCGGAAGGTCTTGTTGTACTTGTCATAACAGAGTGTGATGCAATGAGCCAACCACTTTGACAGGCATTGCTTGAAACAGCAAAGAGATGAACAACTGATCAGTCTTTCTGAGATCTTCGTCCCTATCGGTGTAGTATCTCAGAATCCTGTGAACATCCATGGTATGGAGCAAATATTCTCCTGGTTGAGTACTGCGTGAAAAGGCAGGTAACTCTATAGACTGATTTAAGGTAGACTCCGCTACCACTTTCGGTAGAAACTTAGGGTTCGTCGAGAGCTACTAGTTCCTTGTGAAAAATCAGATAGGGATTTTACACATAAGGGCCTGGAGCTCGAAATTCTACGAGCAGAAGTAATGGCCACACCAAGAAGAGCGCCTTCCACTACAGAAACTTCAAATCTCGGGGCTGCAGGCTCGAAGGGAGAAGGGTAAGTCTCGAGAACAAAGTTCAAATCCCAAGGGGAGCAGGAGTCCGGACAGGTGGCCTGAGATGAAAGACCTCTGAGAAAAGTCTTGGATACCTCTAATTGGGCAAAGGCTTTATCAGCGAAAAGGAACATGGTAGGCTGAAATAGCGGCCATGTGAACTTTCAAAGAGGAATAACTGAGAATCAGGTCAAGAGGTGAGTAAATAATCAAGCAGAACGGCCACAGGACAGGAGAAAGGCTCCATCTTCTGGAGGCAGCCCAAATAGAAAATCTCTTCCATTTCATGGCTAAGTGGACCCAGTGGAGGGTTTTCTAGCCTCCACCAGAATCTCGCCACCTCTGAGAGACGCCAAAGCGAGATTGGGCAAGGTCTGCAGGAGCCATGCATGAAGTTGAGGGACTTGAGTCCCAGATGGACCAGGGTCCCCTGATCCTGGGTCAGCAATCCTCGAGATAAAGGAAGAGGAAGAGGAGGAACCTCTGAGATTGTTGTACAAGAGAAACCAGATTTGCCTGGGCCAGAAAGGAGAGATCAGAATCATTCTCGCTCCTTCTGTTGCAAGTTTCTGCAGAACACAAGGGACCAGAGGAATTGGGGAAAAGCATGGCTGAATCTGCCCTTCAATTTAGAGACAGAACGTCGCTCCAGAAAGCGCCCGCTCTGGAGCGAAGCGAGCAAAAGGTGGGAAGTTTTGTGTTTTGGGAAGAGGCAAACAGGTCTATCTGGGAGTCCCCAAAGCTGGAAGATGTTGTCTAGAACCTTTGGTCCAACTCCCACTCCATATGGCAGAGCCGAGGGCGACTTAGCTTGTCTGCCAGGGTATTGTCGACTCCTGGAACGTGGATGCACCGTGAGGTGAAGGTTGTGAAAGCTGCCCAGTCCCAAACCCTCATTGCTTCCCTGCACAGCGGGTAGGATTGAGTCCCTCCCTGCTTGTTGATGTACCACACCACGCGACATGTTGTCCGTCTGGACAGCTAGGTGACCGAAGGATGTATTGGTGAAGGGCTTGGAGAGCATAGTACTGCTCGTAGCTGGACATTGATGGGCTCCCAACCTTCGCCTGATGCATCCGTGGTCAGAGTCTGGGAGGGAGGATGACAGAAGGGGACCCCGAAACAGGTTCTCTCGAACCATCCACCATTGCAAGTCTCTTGTCATCGGCGAGGAGATCAGCACCAGATGATCTAGGTTGTCTACGAGTTGATCCACTGAGAAATCCTCATGGAGCCGCTGGGAACTGCCCGGGATGGCGACGCCATAAGCCCCAAGGAGACGGAGAACCGACTCGCCGAACCTTCCCGCGCTCTGATAGCAGGGAAATCTGTGACTGGAGGAGGCCGCCCTGTCCGGAGGAAGGAAGGCCTTGCTCACTGTCGGTGTCGAGATAGCCCGATGAACTGAAGTCTCTGGGAAGGGTCCAGATGAGACTTGGAATGGTTGATGGTGATACCCAGGCAAGTAAAAACCTGCTGGGTGAGGGAGAGAAATTGCAGGAGCTCTCCCTGGATGAGGCCGGCCAAGCCAGTCGTCCAGGTAGGGAAAACCTGAACTCCCAAAGTCGCTTGGGTGGGCAGCTACCGCCCAGGCATTTCAGTGGCTTCGGGGGAGCAGGAAGACCAGCAGTAGTGCGCGGTGGTAATGGTCCCCCTGGAAGCAAACCGGAGGTACTTGCGATCACGAGGACGAAGGGGATGTGCAGATATGCATCTTGCATATCCAGCGCACAAAGCCATTGACCCAGACGAAGAAGGGGCAGAAGGATTTGAAGGAGAGCATCCTGAACTTTTTGTATTCACGAGAAGTTCAGGGAGCTGAGATGAGAATGGGTTGAGATCTCCAGTCTTCTTTGGTACCAGGAAGAATAGGAATAGTAACCCGTCCCTGAAGGTGAGGAGAGCGGGTTCTATGGCCTGCCTGAAAGGCAGATATTTCTTCTCTGACCAAGGAAGATGGTCCCCTTGAGTAAGAGGATTTCAGAGGGTGGCGTGGAGGTTTCTGTAGAAACTCTATGGAGTGCCCCTCCGCGATAATCTGAAGCACCCATGAATCCGTTGTTATCCTCTCCCAACCCGGAAGGTGGAGGAGAATCTCCCTACCGTTCCTCGCGAAGTCCGGAGGCGGTGGGAGAGGGAAGAGTCAGGTGGTGTGAGGCAGCGCCGCAGCTGGGCACCCGCTGCTTTTTGAAGACGGGGGGCCCAGCAGCTGCAGGCCCCAGTGTTTCAGTAGCCCGCCTTCCTTGAGGTTTCCCAGCAGGCCACTGCGTCTGCAAGAGCGGCGCTACTCGCGAGATGGGGGACGGTACATGGAATCCACAGATTTCAGAGCCGTCCCTTCTTCTAAATCGGTGATTATGTCCTTGACATCACCGGAAAAGCACTGAACCCTGAAAGTGCTTCCTAGATTGCTGACTGCACCTCTGGGACCAAACCTGACACGTGGAGCCAGGCGTGCGCCGAAGACTTACAGCGAGCGAGACTCCGCCGGCAGTGTCCACTGCATCGTGGGTCATCCTCAGGATGTGACGACTGGCGAGGCAAGGCAGAACGGACTAGGTCAGCTAACTCCTGCTTGACTTGGGAGTCAGGTGAGGAGTCAATCTTAGATTCCGCCTGGGTGAGGATAGCCTTCTGGTAATCCCCAAATGTGCTACATAATTCAGGGCCCGGATTCCCAGTGTGGGAAGAAGCGTATATTTTTCTTCCGTACTGGGTCCAGAAGCTGAGAATCTTATCCGGCGGGAAACGAGCTTAAATGTTGGGTGTGCTGACCGGCCGTGGCCGGGCGCTAATCACCGACCGAAGTCTGCAGGGGTGAGAATCAAAAATCTACACCTCCGAGCCTGGTATAGCCTGTTGGGACTTTCTAGGAAGCGGGCTAAGCTAACGTTGTTTCCAAATAGTGGAAACAAGGTGGGCGCGAGGCTCGATCCAGAGGCACTAGAGTAGGGGCCGTAAGGGCAGGTCCAGATGTTCAGCGAAGTTTAACCGCTGAGGATCTGGTTCAAGACGCCACTGATGTACTTCCTGGATGTTCCGGAGCAACTCTGTGGAAGGATCCCGGAGGAGACTTGGAGGAGTCCTTGGCCGGAGCTTGGATGGAGACGAGGCTCACTCGTCTCTCTCGGAGCATCCATCGGAGAATCCGAGAGGAGGAAGAAGAAAATTAGAAGCAGAGTAAGACTCCTGACCGTCTGGGGAGGAACAGATTCCTTGAGGGGAATCCTGAGCGTGTCCTGTCCCTCTCTGGATCCAGAGAGAAGACTCGGGAATCCCGGGCGGAGAGAGGAGTGTGCCGTCTCGGGCGTACGAGGCTGGAGAGGTGGCACCATCGCCGTAAGGCGCTCTCGATTTCCTTGGTGAGCTGAGCCTGGCCTCAGCCCACCAGGAAGCCAAAGTCTCCTGAAGATCCACTGGCAGCCTGGGGCGGGTGGAGGAGGAGGAGGAGGATAATTATCCGGATTATATCCGTGGGCGAGTATCCGTAACCCGACTCGGGAACACGGTGCGGGTATTCGGCGTGGGTACTGCGGCATTGGTGGAGCCGGCGTCGGGTACTCTGGGCGCCAGATACTGGGACCGGGTAAGACTCGTCCGGATAGGCGGCGGATACCGGGTACCGGAGGAGCTACCTGGCCAAGTGAGGGACCCAACAGGCGGGTCAACATTGATAGGCCCGTTTGGAGAGTCGGGCCCCCGGAGGGATATCCTCCGCTTGAAGTGGTGGGGCGGTGTCGAACCCGGCGTCAGATCCGGTTCTATAGGAGGAAGAGGAAGGTTGAGCGGTAGGAAGAATATCGACATTGCCCAGGGACGGAGGGAAAAGTCCCGGGGTCAGGCTGGGGCGAACCTGGGACGACAGATGATGGAGGGTCTGTCGTGAGTTCCAGCCCGGCGCCGTCCGGAGGAGCTGGCGTGCGACTTGAGGGCTGGATCTGGCAGATGCCACAGAGGCAGTCCGGCTTATGGGGTCTCCGTCATCAGAAGGCGGGCCGAGGGTGAAGTGGCTCCGTCCGAGGGGACGCGACCAGGCGCCGCCCGGCGGTCGGGCTTCATCGGTCTTCTCCGGCAGACGCCGGAGGAGCTCACGTCCGACTTATGGGAGGTGCCCGCGCAATGAGCCGCGAAGCCTGCGACGGTACTGGGGCAGAGGCTTCCTTTAGCCGGAGGTGCCCGCGAGACCAGCACGCAAGCCTGATGGGCGGGCCGACGCCTCCAAAACCTTGAGGCTGCTGTCGGACGTATCCCGGAGGGAACTTTAGCCTGAACCGCAACTCCGGCCGGAGTCGCGTTTAGGCGGTGACATTCTCCTGTCTTTCTTTGTCCCGCTTCTTGTGGTGTCCTTCAGGAGAGGTCGAGCGCCTGCCTAAGCTCTTCAACTCTTCTCCATTGAAGACATCTTTTGAGCAGATGGGCTTCAAGGACTGTTGGCGTCGTCTGCGGTAGCAGGTGAGTGCAGGCAATGCGGGCACTTGTCGACTGCGTGGTCGGGCCTAGATAAAAAGGCAGAGAGTGGCCGTCCTTGGCCAAGGGGCAGTTGGGCGCCGCATGAGTTGCATTTATTTTGGAAGTGGACGACACACACCGGCGATCACGATATGAAAATACTGATAATTCGGGTAAAAAAGCAGCCCGGAAAGAACAGGGGCTGACCACGAACTTTACTGTGAGGTGCCGCAGTGCTAACGGGAGAAAGAACTGGGCGAAGCATCCCGGGTAACGCTTCTTTATACCGGACGAGCGCCGCCGGACGCGGTCACCTATGTGGGGCGGTCCTCACCAGGGACCGCTAGCTGAGACATTTTTCCGTGGGGTCCTGCCACCTGCCGACGTCAGTCCTATTTGTAATTACCTACTGCAAGAGCCCTCTCGAAATAAGATCATGCTTTATGTCTTTTGTAGTTTAATACTAAGCGCCTCAGCAAACCAGGATTCTGCATCCAAGAAGGCATGTTGAAGGGAAGCCTGGAGAGTGAGGGGTCAGGATAGGAGGCGAAAAGAATGTCACGCTCAGTGTAAACTAGTACTTTGGCCCGAGTAGGCACTGGGGAGAACTGAGAAAAGGATGACAAGAAGGAGCCAAGGATGGAGCCTTGGGGACACCAGATTTAACAGGGAGTCTGGAGGAGAGTGCTGCCAAACCTGACTTGCTGGGGATCTGTCTTTTAGATAGTGGTCAAACCAGTTGGAGCATCCTGGGACACAGCAGAGATGGGGAGGACATCCAGTAGGATGGAGTGATTTACTGTGTCAAAAGCCTTCAACAGGTCCACAAAGACTGCACCGCTAGATGGCCCTTGTCAAGGGCAGAGTGAATGGCTGAGGAGAATTTGAGTAGTGCCGAAGTGGTACTGTGGGTTTGCAGAAGCCGTGTTAATCTAGACAGACAAGATTGTACTAGAGAGGTGTTTGGTGAGTTGGTCCAGGACAATCCTCTCAGCACCTGTGAGGTGGAGATGATGGGGTGATAGTTCCCAGCAGAGGTAGGATCACCTCCTTTGAGGATAGGGAAACTACTGGACTTTCCACTTGGCAGGAATTGGCTAAGGCATATGGAGCAGTTAGGAATGGAGGTAAGAGGGTGAGAAGTTCGGGGGCTAGGCGCGGGAGTTTGAGGTCTATGGGTCGCTGCTGAAACGGGAGCTCCTATAGACTTTAATAGGTAGGGATTGGTGTCCTTGGTGAAAGGGCTTTGAAATGAAAAGGGGGATGGGGGGGCGGGTGATGTAGGAGGATCAAAAAGTGAGGAGCTAGTATATTGCTGAGGTCTGTGAAGGAGGAGTTAAGAGGTCAGCTATTTGTGTGGGGTCAGTGATAGCAGTGCCATTTGAGTAGAGTTTTGGGGGAGGACACAGCTTTGCCACAGAGCTCTTTAAGATTGTCCCACAATTTTTACCCTGGCCCCAAGATTTACTGAGGGAAGCTCTGTAGTGTTCAGCTTTGGCTTTGCATATTTTCCCATTGTTCTTTGCTTAGAAGTGTTGTCGGTCATCTGGCCTGCGGTGACAATGGCAATCTGCCAGAGGATGTCCCTGTGATGCATCAGGTCAAGGAGAGTTTGAGAGAGCCAGGGGTGGAGTGACCTTTGATTAGCCATTTAGTAAAAGGGCAAATAGGTCACGCATAGTTAAAGGAGTGGATGAAAAGTTGAGCACAGAGTCAATATTGGGGAAGTTCTTATGGGGACCAGTCCCAATGCAAGATGGCATTTGAGGTGCTTCAGGTTACCAGGTTTTACCTTCTCTGGAAGGAGACGGGGGGGTTAGTGACATGGGTGGAACACTAGCAGAGCACTGGTGAGTGATCACTCAGAGCATTGGAAGGACTGAGACGTCGATTAGTCTGTTGGGATGATTGGGAGGACCAGGTCCAGAAGGAGGCAGACCCTGTCTTAGAGTTGTGAAGAGTGGGAGTGGTGACGACTTGAGTGATGTCCATGGCAGCAATAGCATCCTTGAAGGGGTAGAGGAGCTAGATAACCAGTTGATGTTGAAGTCACCAAGGGCTATGCATTCATTTTTGGGGGTAAGTGGGAGAGGTAGTTTAGGGTAGAGTGAAATGCCAGTTTCTGACTGAGCAGGGAATGTAAACGAGGTTACAACAATGAGGAGCAGTAGCACAGTGACTGAGACTTTCAAGGAGAGAGCTTGGGCTCCCTGATCTAAAAGGGCAGGGGAGAGGTTGGACCTGTAAATTGTTCCATATGTAGAACATGCAGCTGCCTTGTTTCCTGACTCTATCAGCATGAAAGACTGAGTACCCTGAAATGGAGATGGAGGAGTCAGGGTAGTTTTGAAAGCCAGGTTTCAACTAGGGAGAGTATATCAGGTTGGTGTTGAGTCAACCAGCCTTGGAGGAATCAAACTTTTTGTAAGCTGCAGATGTTGATGGTTGCTATGCACAGTCCTTCAGGGCAGAACAGGAGGGTGGGGGTGATGGACTGGGCAGGGTGGATGTTTCCAGAGAGAGTAGGAGTAGGAGCATAAAGGCCCTCTGGAGGTAGCGTCTATGATGTGAGGGTTTTCTGTGGTGAGCAGAAGATAGTGAGCTGCAGATGCGGGTGACAGCAAGGATCAGGAGTGAAAGGATAGTGGGGTCAGCCAGAAGGATAGCATGCTGGCTCCAGTGATGGAGAGAGGGGGGTGCTGGAGGGGCATGGGGGAGTAGGAGAGCCTAGCTTGTAGAGGAACTGTGGCGAAATGGAAGGTGTAGTGAGGGTGGTCTGGAGTAACTGAGTTTGGGCAAGTTAGGTCGGGGTCATGGTGAGGAAGGAAGGGGAGGAGAGGTAAAAGAAGGAACAGGACTAGGTACAGGGGCCATGGGATCAGCGGGAAAAGGTAGGAGGGGTATGAGATAGGGGTGAACAGGATTAAGTAAGAATTAAAGAAGGCTGAAAAGGAAGAGCTGAAACAGGGGTGGCTATGATAGCGTGGTAGGGTCTGAACTATAAAACAGAGGTGCAGAGTCTTCTCCTGTGCCAATGTCAGCTGACCGCCCACGCCCAGTAAGCAGAAATGGCTGCCAGGTGCACCCTAAGGGTCAATGACCGTAGACCCCCTTTGGAGAGATGAAGGTAGTCTAAAATGTTAGCCTCAGAGCAGGATAAGGGGTCAAGACTCTTACCTTGACACCAAATGGAAAACCTTTTCCATTTGAAGGCATAACATTTCCTGGTCGATTCCTTACGAGATGCCTCCACCACAGTTTAGTCATCCTCGGAAAGACCCAGAGCCTGGAACTTTAGCAGCTCAGGTACCAGGCTGTGAGGTGCAGGGATTGAAGGTCCGGATGGAATACCTTTCTCTGGTTCAATATCATCTGGTCTGGGCGTGTACAAAGCTGCTCCGGGGCCCTGCAGCTGAGGCTGAGGAGATCTGGATACCAGAACTGGCGGGGACATTCTGGGGCTACCAGAATCACCTTCGCCTTGTCCCTCCTCACCTTGTGGATCAAGGGAAATGGAAGGAAGGCGTAGAGGAGGCCTGGGGTCCACAGCCTCGAGAAGGCATCCCCCTGCAGCGAGCCCTGCTGAGGGGGGCGGGCATGGTACAGTCTCAGCTTGGTGTTCTCCCTGGAGGCAAACAGGTCCACCAATGGTTTGCCCCAACGGGAGAACAGATTGTAAGCTACCTCTGGATGGAGAGACCACTCATGGGATGTCTGGCCTGCGGCTGAGAGCATCCGCCAGCTGGTTCGAGGCTCCTGCCACATGGATTGCAAGGAGATATGCCTCCAACTGGCTGATGAGGGTCCAGATCTGAGCGCTCCTTAGCACAGCAGACGGGAGTGCATGCCACCCTGTTTGTTGAGGTAGTACATGGTTGTGGTATTGTCCGTCTGGACTTGAACCACTTGACCCTAGAGCTGAGGAGCAAAGCTGACAGGGCCAGTCTGACTGCTCTGAGCTCCAACAGGTTGATGTGGCATCGGGACTCCTCGGGGTCAAGAACCCGTGGGTCCTGTGGTCCCCATGTGGGCTCCCCAGCCCATGAGAGAGGCATCGGTTGTCAGGACGCACCGCTGGCTCGGGCGGACAAACAGAATCCTTCCTGCAAGTGGTCCGGGACGGTCCACCACTGGAGAGCATCCCACATCTTCTGGGTTACAGTGAGCAGCTGGTGAGTGACCATATCCATGGAGTCCACTGGCGGCCAGCTCCCATTGGAGGCGGCACATGCCACTTTGCCCAACAGACCACCAAGGTGCCCGCTGCCATGAATCCAGAAGTCGCAGAAAGTCCGGTAGGGGCAAGTGCCCAACCAGACATGATTGGACAAAGAAGAGAGAACCTCCGCCTGTCCGACGGAGCTGGGCTCTGGCTTGACGCAGAGTCGAGCTCTGCCCCAATAAAGACCATCACCTGAGAGGGCACGAGTTCCGATTTGGCCTTGTTGATCAAGAGGCCCAGATGGGAGCAGATTCGGAGGCCAGATCCTGATCTCCACCTCCTGAAGGGAGGAACCGCCAGGAGCCAGTCGTCGAGATAGGGGTATATTTGTACTCCTCAACGCCGAAGATGGACTGCCACCACTGCAATGCACTTGGTGAAGACCCGAGGGGCTGATGACAGGCCGAACGGCATAGCTCGGAACTTGTACAGGGTCCCTTTGACCCTGAAGCAGAGGAACCGCTGGTGGGATGGATAGATTGGGATGTGAAGAACAAGTCCTGTAGATCCAGTGAACAGAACCACGTTTCGCTCCAGGGGTGGTATGATCTGGTTCAGAGTTACCATACGGAAGGTGCGAGATCTGAGATATTGATTCAGGTCATGGAGACCTAGGATGGGGCGCCAACCCCCCATCCGCTTGGGCACCAGGAAGTACCTGGACACGAAGCCAGGGACTGTAGGAGGATCCGGCACTGGAGCTACCACCTCCTTGCGGAGCAGCTGAGCAATGTCGCCCCGAAGGGCCGACTGAGTGCGAACTGAGATCCTTTCTTCCCGAGGGGCGCGGGCTCGGCTGGGAGGGTACTGCTCGAATTCTAGAGGCAGACCCTGGCCTACCACTTCCAGAACCCACCTGTCCGGAGTGATACTGGACCAGGCGGAAAGAAAGTGACGGAACCAGCCCCTCACGGGAGGACCCAGAGCTGGCGTGACGGGTGTAGGGGTGGCAACCCCTAACCCGTCACTGAGCAGGCTTAGAGGAGGAGGCTCCTGGACCGGCACCTCGGCCTCCTTTATGGGGCTGTTGAGGACCCTGCTTGGGCCTGGGACGTCAAGCTTGAGCCTGCTGTTGCTGCAGACCTCCTTGATAGGACGGCTGTCTAACCGCAGGGGAAGAGTGCTGAAAGGGCTTCTTCTTGCGCTTCTGCTGGTTCTTGTCCGAAGAACCCTTTGCAGAGGTAGCATCCAAGGTGGCAATGGACTGCTTTATACGCTGGAGGTGACCTGCCACTCCTGGACCGAAGAGGTCGGTGCCAAGAAGGAGCACATCAGCTAACTTGTGCAGTATCCACGGAAAGGAGGATAACCTCCAGCCAGGCCCTACGTGGCGAGTGGCCACTGCGGCTGCTAAGGAGCAGGCACAGAAATCTCCAATGCCCAGGGCCGTCTGGAGCTGCTGTTTGGCAACAGCACGGCCCTGGTCACGGACCTACTTCACCGTAGTTTGCATGTCCGCTGGGAGATGAGGGAGGACTTCATCTAGTGACCCCAAAAGGGCATGAGAGAAGTGTGCCATGATAACAGCCGAGCTGGCCTGATGAAGGCCCAAGGATGAGGACGCTGCATAAACCTTCCGGGCAGAATGGTCCATATACTTGGACTCCTTGTCTGGAGGGCGGTCAGTGTCGGCTGAGCTACCCGTGCGTCTAAACACAGAAGCAGTCACAAGGCTGTCGGCCGAGGGATGCTCTGTGAAACCCACCAGGGACCCCATGGGTACCGTATACTTGCGGGCCATGCAGGCAGACAGAGCTGGGCAGGAGGCAGGGTGTTGCCATAGCTCAAGGGCTGGGCCAACAATGGCTTCTTGAGGATATCTGTGAGGGGGTACTCCGCCTTCTTCTGCATAGGCTCCAAGGGCATTCCGGTCAATTCTGAAATGAGGCGGAGGATGCCCTGAAAAAAGGAAGGACCTTCCTCCAAGCCTGCCACTGATTACTCATCATCCCCCAGATGCGAGTGCAAACCAGTGGCAACAGAGTCCGAAGAATTGGAATATAAAGGTCTCCTGCCTATGTCTCCCTCGATACGCCGAGGGCGATCGGGGACCACTGTAATGGACAGACGATGGGGGAGGCCGATGTCTGTCCTATCCTCTTTTGAGGGAGCCCCTCCCTGAGGCTGCTTAGGCGGTGGTTTCTCCAAAATCGGTGGGGAGACCGAAACAGGCCGAGCTGGGATGCATGCCGGCCCTACAGGTGGAGGAACAGGGATCTTCGGTTTCGGAGGGGTTGGCGTCGGCCTAAGAGGTTGAGGCCAAGTAATGCCTGGTGTTGCCGGCGGAGCCGGCTTCTGACCGGTCAGAATCAGCTGTTGCCACATGAGATCCTCATAACATCGATGGAGCTTCAGAAGTCTCTCCTCATCCGAGGAGGATGAGGATCGGTGGCGACGCCTCTTCCTAGAGTGCTTGTGACCTTTCTTCAGTTTTTCGACCAATGGGGTCGGCTCGCTCGATCGGGAGAAGCTGGAGTCAGGGAGAACCGCGGTTCTGGCACCTTTCCCTCGATCGAGACACCCGAGAGCTGGGTCTCCTCGTCAGGGAAGGAAAGGATAGATGTCCTTCCCAAGCAGTCGCCGACCGGAGTCAGTGACAATGGCTCAATTGGGTCGAGAGAAATCTCGGCTGGTTCAGCCATGTCCTCGGCCTCAGTGCCTTGGCCTGACGGAAGGTCCGAGAAGCCAGCAGCCGAGGAAGCGATCTTGACCGAGGTCGAGACTGCAAGGTCCTGAGAATCTGACCATTCTTGGTCCCAGAAATGTCTTCTTGGAAGAAGATGATTTAGGTCCTTGTCCCTTTCCTAGGGGAGGAGGTCGAGGCCGGGGTTGCTCACCCTGGTGGGGAGAGACTGGCACAGCTCCCAAAAGGACCCAGTGAAGGTAGAACCCAGGTTAAGCGGCACGAAAAAACTTCGGCTGGCCAAAGCTTGAGCAGCTTCCTCTGCAAAAGCCGCCATCTGGTCGAGCTGCTCGGCGGATCCCGCGGCTGTGGAAACCACCCACCTGGCCTCCTTCGATTTCACTGGTGGGTTGCGAAGCTCCGGTCTCCCCAGTTTTAGGTGTGTCTTGCGGTTGTCCAGGACGTTGGGATGGAAGGCCAGACAGATGGTGCACGAAGTGGTGTCATGCATGACACCCAAGCAGTAGACACACGAGAGGTGGGGATCGGTGCGTGACATTTTCTGTCCGCACAGACACCGGTGAAATCCGGGGGACCACTTGTCCTCCATGTCCTATGCAGTCGGAACGGTATCGTAAACTCTGATGAGTTTTAAAGAAAGCGATTGCGGTGGAAACCGTCGTTGAGAATCCAGGGCCTACGAACTGCAGAAGTAGCAAGAGGGAACCTGAATCTTCCAGTGGAAAGGAAGATCTGGGGTCATGGGGCGGAGCCGAGGTATTTACCACCCGGGTGGGTGGAAGGAGTCAGCTTGAAGACTTTCCGGTGAACTTAAAGGGGAAAGGGACATGCCAGAGAGTGTGGATGAACAACATATCCACGCTCCTAGAACAACTTATTTTTTTAGTGGGTAACAGTAGCTGTACACCCATGGGTAGGATGTTGATGAACTGCTCCATTACAAACATTTGAAGATCTGTGGGAGTGTTTTGCCCTCTGGTTGGAGCCATTTCATAAGGAGTTCTCCGAGATGGGTAAAAGGCTTCTCGAAGATTGTCGACAGAATTATACTTCAGGGACCAGAATTTTTGCCTGTATGTCTCTCCTGACATGTCATACCTTTTCAGGATTTCGCTTTTCACCAGGTCATAGTTTTCTGACTGTGTGTGTTCATACTGCTGCAGGCAAGCTGGGCTTTTCCTGTCAGGTAAGGTACCAGTCTGATTGCCCACTGCTGCTTTGGCCACTGGCAGCTGGCAACCCTTTCAAAAGTTGTCAAGCATGCTTTAATATCATTCAAGGAACACAACTTTATAAGTTTAATGTATTTTAAGTTGTTTGTGTCTTGTTGTTGCTCTGCTGGAGCAGTGCCAGATCCTCCAGCTTTGATAACACCAGGCATCCATCCATTGCTGCATCTCTTCTCTTCTTTTGCTGCATTTCTTCTTTACTCTGCTTCTTGAGTTGTTGCATTTCTTCTTTTCTCGGTGTCTCTAAGCACTGAGTCTCTTTCTCTCTGCTGCATCTCCTCTCTTCTCTGTTTCTCCATCTCTGTTTGTTGTATAGCCCACCATTTGAAAAAGGCAGTCAGGCTTTCAGGTTCTGTCACTGCCTGTTTTTTTTTTCCCATTGCTGGTGCTGGCTGTACAGTTTCAGCTTGAACTTCTGTCTCTGCTAGTTTGGCTGCCACTCTTCTGATAATCAGTCCTGGACTTGCTACTGCAGAATCCATACCATTCTTCTATGCTTCCCTGGTACCAGGTCTAGTACCTATGCACAAAACTCCTGGCTTAGAATATGCATGGTGTAAATCCCACTTAGGCTGACACCATCTGTCGTCGAGGCACAGGTCAGAAAGCATAGGAAAACCAGGAGCAGTTGTAAAATTTGCAAATAGCATTTTATTATTAACAGGAAAATAAAAATTATTCAGTGTAACTACAATGGCAGTACAAATGTAGAAAGCAGAGTCCTTCTGAGTTTTTCATCTCAGTTTCCAATCTCAGTCTCTGTCTCTCCCTCTTGGAAAACACTGCAGCTCTTGAATGGTCAAATGTATGGCAGCTTAGATTCAATGCAAAAAAATGCAAAGTAATGCACCTGGGAAACAAAAACCCAGGGGAAAAGTACACAATGGGGGTGAGATACTAACAACAAAAATGGAAAGGGAGCAGGGGGTAGTCATATCAGATGACCTAAAGGTGGGCCAGCAATGTGAGAAGGCAGTAAGGAGGGCTGGGGGGATACTGGGATGCATAGGGAGAGGCATCACCAGTAGAAAACAGGAAGTTGTTGGCGCTCTGTACAGACAGTTGGTAAGACCACATCTGGAGTACTGTGTACAGTTCTGGAGACCCCATCTTCGCAAAGACATACACAGAGTGGATGCTGTCCAGAGGAGGGCAACCAAAATGATGCAGTGTCTGCATCAGAAGACATATGAAGAAAGACTAAAGGAACTAAAGATGTATAGCCTTGAGGAAAGAAGGGGGGGGGACATGATAGAAACTTTAAAATACCTCAAGGAATCAACAAAGTCCAAGAAGGTAGCATCTTTCAGAAAAAGAGATGTGCAAAAACAAGGGGGCACAATTTGAAGATAGAGGGGGGACGGCTCAGAGGTAATGTGAGGAAGTATTTCTTCACAGAGAGGGTTGTGGATACAAGAAACAACCTTCCTGAGGAGGTCGTAGAGTCAAAAACAGTGGGGCAATTCAAGAATGCATGGGATAGACATAAGGCAATTCTAGTGGGGGGTAGGAGGAAGTAGGCTGTTGGTTAACCAGGATCTGCAGCTTATCTGTTAGGTAGGAAAATGGGCAGACTAGGTGGGCCAAGCGGGCCTTAGCTGCCGTCAAATTCTATGTGTCTCTTTTTATAAGGCTTTGCAACCCTCGCTCGTTAAGACATCCTGTTTTTTCTAAAATGTTCTCGTCAGTTTCTTGCAGGTGCAGCAAAAAGAACATAGAATCCCAGAACTGACCACTTGCTGACAGCTTTGGAAAGAGCTTGAAAACCAACATCTCAGGTTAACCCTTCGAGTTCCAAATAGCTTTTTGCGACCATTGCAACACTATAACCATATATATTTTCAAACAAAAGGATCCCACATTCACATATATTTTATAATCACAGATAACAAGGTGGAAGAAAAGACAGAAATAGCAAGGGAAAGCAGAGAGACAGCGAGAGGTGGAGAACTGCAAAACCGTAGGAGTGATCAGTTCCTAGGTCTCACAAGAAAATCTGGTTGCAGAACCAGACAGAGGAGACAGAAATGGAGAGGACAGAACAGATCCTTGCATTTAAACTCATTCTGCATAACAAATGAGGCAGAGCCTTATTCAACCCTGTCATAGCAGGGTGTCGCTACAGACTTTGGTATGTCACCCCAACAGCATCGAACATCTATCTGGTCCAAGCTACGGTCTGTAGTAGCTGGTCCCTGGAGTGGCTTTAATAGCCAGTCATCTAGGTAAGGAAAGACAAACAGGCTTCCCGCGGGCGGCTGACGTATCTACTGGCAAGCACTTGCTAAAGACCTATAGCACAGAAGATAAGCCAAAGGGCAACACTTTGAACTGATAATGCTCCCCCTCAATTATGGTGAGGCCACATCTAGAGTATGGAGTTCAGTACTGGTGCACATACCTTAAAAAGGACATTAATCTGCTGGAGAAGGTGCAGAGGAGGGCTACAAAAATGATAGTGGGTCGGCAAAGCATACGAGGAGAGGCTGAGGGCACTGAATATGTACTTCCCAGAAGAAAGGACAGAGAGAGAGAGAGAGAGGGGACATGATTGGGACCTTCAAGTACTTGAAAGGGATAAATAAGGTGGATAAGGAAGGTCTCCAACTCATTAGACCCTGGGTGGCCATTTTCTATCAGGAGAATCAGTGGATGGTACGGACTTCATATGGAGCTATTGGGTACAGTGACTTAAGCTGAGTGACAACCATAACACGAGGGGACATAGTCTTAAGCTGGGGGGGGGGTTAGGAGGGATATCAGGAAGCACTTCTTCACAGAGAGGGTGGTGGACACTTGGAATGCGCTGCCAAAAGAGGTGGTCTTGTTGAAGACAGTGGGCAGTTTCAGGAGAGGCTGGTGTGGCAGTTAGGCTACACCCTCAGATGTGACCGATGGACCACTTTTCTATCTCCTTATTTCCTAGTTATCAAAAAGTACAGTTACAAGCCAGCCCAGTGGCGCCGAGGGCTGAGGCGCTGGATGCCTTACCTCATGCTACACCAGTGTCCCATGTTCGAGAATGAGCATGGGCCGCTGGGGAGAGTCAGGATTGGAGAAGGACTGAGCATCGTAAGAACTGCTCTCCTTCTCTGGGTAGAGGACACCAGTGGTCGGCGCCTCAACCGCCCCCAGTGGAGACTAGGGGTCAGTTTGCTGATGCTGCAGAAGGATGGACATGGGGCAGATGCCTGATAAGTGTAGCGGGATGCGCGCCGCTCTCTGCTGGCATCATTGCACGCCTCTCCGTAGGGGAGAAATGAAAAACAGAAGTCCTCACCATAGATGACAATTGTCCCCCTTGCAGAGCCGCCGGGAGGGCACCTCCCCTCAACTAGCTCTGGTTTGGTGGGTTGAGGGACTCCCCAGCCCCTGCCGTGAGTGGTAAGTCATGAGGGCTGAAGAGGAGGGGGCCCGGTAGGCGCCAAGGGGGGACGTTAGATGGCAGAGCAGGGGACTCCAGAAACCACCCCCCCCAAAAAAAATAATAAAATAAGTACAGTTATGCAACAACTTACCGTAACAGTACATCTTTCAGGTAATACACTTGGGTCATCGCCAGAGGTCGCTGTGGCACGTGGCAGCTCTTCTAGCAGTCTTTTCCAGGGACCGCTCACACATGACATCACCTTCCTGTTTCCGATATAAATGTGGGCGGTCCCTGGTATCCTCGGTTTCCCCCGCTGGATTCTGCTCGCTAAGTGAGGACCTAGGGGAAGCAGAGGTAACATAGGTATCCCAACGCAAAGTCATTGGACCAGAATTTGTTCTTCTAAAGAAGGAGGGGGAACGGAGGGTGGGATCGTACCTGCTGCAAGAGACACTCCTCAAAGATCTACTATTACAGTAAGGTCTTACGTAACTGTACCATCTTCCATGGAGTGGTCTCTTGCAGCAGGTAATACACTTGGGATGAATCCCAAACAGTAAACCCAAGAAGGGTGGTCATTATGACAGGAGGCCTTTTGTGGGACAGCTCGGCCAAAGGCCGTCCTACAGCGGGAAGCAATGTCTAAATTGTAATGCTTCATGAAAGTATGAATTGTGGACAAGGCAGCTGCATTGCAGATATCCATGATGGAGGGCCCCTTTAAAGCAGGACACAGTAGTGGTCACAGCTCTGGTAGAATGGGCTCGCACAGGTCCTGGTAATGGCTTGTTGTATTTTGAATAACAAAATGTTATACAGTGTGCTAGCCAATTGGAGATGGTCCTTTTAGTGACAGGGAGACCTTCCCTGCCTGAGACGAAGGTAACAAAAAGTTGAGAAGTCTTACTAATCTATTTAGTTCAATTAGTATAGCATCGTAATATATGATGGACGTCTACAGTATGTAAGAGGTGTTCACCTCGATTGGAGTGTTCAGGATAATATACTGGTAACTCCAGGGACTGGTTTTAGGTGTGTTCAGACACTACCTTAGGTAGGAAGGAAGGGTTGGTATGAAGTGCCACCCTGTCTTTGTGAAAAATCAAGTAAGGTTCTCTACACATAAAGGCATGGAGCTCGGAAATATGCCAAGCTGAAGTGACAACTACTAAGAACAGTGTTTTCTAAGAAAGAAAAGTACAGTTATGTAGAACTTACGTAACAGTACATCTTCAAGAGAGGCTCCAGCAGTAGATATTCACATATAGGATCGACCCACCAGGCGTCAGGACCCCATGGAAAAATTTCTACCTAGCAGTCTCTGGTGGGGGACTGCCCCCACGTCAGGTGACCGGTGTCATACGACGTCAGTATAAAGGGGCGGTCACCCACGCCCGCCTTCCAGTTCTTTCTCACCAAAGGCCAAAACAGTCAAGATGAGAGACAAGAGGATATTTTCCCCCATGGAAATGGAGCCAAAAAAGCTTAGGGGGACGGAGGATGGGAAGGCAATACCTACTGCAAGAGCCTCTTGAAGATCTACTGTTAGGGTAAGTTCTTACGTAACTGTACTATCTTACTTGGGAGGGCTCTTGAAGTAGGTATTCACATATAGTACTGAGTCCCAAACAGTCTGGAACAAGGAAAAGTACTCGGGAGGAGGACTGTCATTCATAGCATGGAACCTCAGGCTGAATGGGTCTCATGAAAGGAGACCTTGTAGAACAGCCAACCTGAAGCCTGCTCTACGGCAAGAGACATTGTCCAAACTGTAGTGTTTCGTAAAGGTATGGACGGAAGTTCACGTTGCGGCTGCACAGATGTCTGCCGCTCACACAATCTTGAAACACACTGCAGAGGCAGCTACTCCTCTGGTGGAGTGACCTCTGACCTGATCCGGCAGGGTCTTGTTGTGCTTGTCGTAATAGAAAGTGATACAATGAGCCAACTATTTCGATACGCATTGCTTAGAGACAGCAGTGGCTTCCCTTTTGTAAGCAAGAGAGACAAAAAGCTGATCAGTTTTCCTGACATCCTTAGTCCGAGTGGTGTAGTATCTCAGTATTCTGTAAACATCCAAAGTAAGCAAGAGGTATTCCCCTTGATTGGAGTTTTGCGTAAAGAAAGCGGGTAGCTCAACGGATTGATTCAGCCACCACCTTAGGGAGAAACTTTTGGTTGGTGCGTAGAGCCCCAAGTTCCTTGTGAAAAATCAAGTACGGGATTTTACACATCAAGACTTGAAACTCGGAAATGTGTCGAGCAGAAGTACTGGTCACTAAGAATAGTGTCTTCCAAGAAAGGAACTTTAAATTGGCTGTAGCTGCTGGCTCGAAGGGAGGCAGGGTAAGCTTCTCCAGAATAAAATTCAAGTCCCAACGAGGGGCAGGAATGCGGATGGGGGTCTCAAGTGGAGAAGCCCTCTGAGGAAGGTCTTGGAGACTTCCAACTGAGCAAAAGTCCCATCTCCAAATGGAATATGCCAGGCTGAAATCACAGCCATGTGGACCTTTAACGAGGAATGGCTGAGACCCAGACTGAAGAAGTGACGCATGTAGTCCAGGACTTTATTGACCGGGCATAAGAAAGGTTTGAAGTCTTTCGAGCTAGTCCAAATAGAAAATCGTTTCCACTTCATGGCGTAGGTGGAAGGCTTTCTGGCCTCTACGAAGGTGTCCACTACGAGAGGAGAAACTCTGAAGCTGGCTTTTGCTACGTCTGCAGGAACCACGGATGTAAATGAAGGGATATGAGACCTGGATGAACTAGGGTCCCCTGATCCTGGGTCAACAATTGTTGCGACAGAGGAAGAGGAAGTGGAGGTTCCTCTGAAAACTGTTGCAGAAGAGAGAACCAAACTTGCTTGGGCCAGAAGGCAGCAACGAGAATCATTCGAGCTCCCTCCGATCAGAGTTTGTTCAGGACCCTCGGAATTAAGGGAATGGGAGGGAAGGCATAAACGAATCTGTCCCTCCAAGCGAGAGACGGAGCACCCCGCCCAAAAATCTCTCACCGTGGAGCGGGCGAGCAGAAGGCGGGAAGTTTTGCGTTCTGGGGAGAGGCGAAGAGGTCTATCTGAGGTGTTCCCCATCGCTGAAAGATGTCGTTTATGACTTCTTGATCCAACTCCCATTCGTGGGACCTGGCTGAGGACCAACTGAGTTGGTCTGCCAGTGTGTCTTCCATTCCTGGAACGTGAACCATGGTCAAGTGAAGATGATGCTGGGTTACCAAATACCAGACTCTCATCGCTTCCCAGCACAGAGGGTAGGAACGTGTTCCTCTCTGCTTGCTGAGATACAAGACTACGCACATATTGTTTGATTGTATGAGGAGATGACTGGGGAGGATCAGTGAGTGTAGATCCTGAAGGGCATGAAGGACTGCTCACAGTTCGAGCACATTTATGTGCAGATTTTGTTCGAACTTGAACCAGCTGCCCTGAGTCTTGTGAGACCCTAGATGGGCACCCCAACCTTCTTCTTACGCATCCGTCGTCAACGTCCGGGAGGGGGGTTCGATATTGAAGTGAAATCCCAGGCATAGGTTCTCCTGAACCATCCACCAATGCAAGTCCCTGATCATGGGATCGGAAACTAGTATCTCTTGGTCTAGATTGTCAATGGTCTGGTCCCACTGTGACTGAAGCGTCCATTGAGAGATCCTCATATGGAGCCGAGTGAGTGGGACTGTCGGAATGGCAGCCACCATTAGCCCAAGGAGGCGGAGGATTGACCTGGCTCTGACCCTCCTGCGAAATGGACAGAAGACGGGCCCGAGTCTGAAGGGGGTGTCTACCCTGTCCGGAGGCAAAAAGACTTTGCTGATGGTCATGTCCAGAATTGCCCTTATAAATTGCAGGCATTACCAAGGGACCAAATGGGACTTGGCCTGGTTGATGGTGATACCCAGGCTGGTGAGAAACCTGCAGGGTGAGGGAAGGAGTGAATGAGGTTCCTCCCTGGACGGGACTGCTAAGAGCCAATCGTCCAGTATGGGAATACCTGAACTCCCTGGCACAGGTGGACCGCTACCACAGACAGGCATTTGGTAAATACTGGGGCGAGAAAGACCAAATGGGAGGGCCTTGAATTGGTAGTGGTCCTCCTGAAGCAAAAATGAAGGAACTTGCGGTGGGAAGGGGATATGGGGATATGCAGGAAGGTATCCTGCATGTCCAGAGCGCATAGCCACTGTCCCTGCCGAAGAAGTGGTAGAAGGCTCTGCAAAGAGAGCATGCTGAAATGTTTGTACTCCAAGAACATGTTCAGGGAACTGAGGTCTAGGGTAGGCCTCAGATCTCCCATCTTCTTTGGAACTAGGAAGAACTGGGAATAGCAACCTGTCCCCCAAAGATGGTTGGGAACTGGCTCCATCGCTGCCTTCGAGAGAATGGAGATGATTTCCTCTAGGACCAGAGGAAGATGTTGTGAGGAGCAAGACGACTGGGAGGGTGGTCTTCGAGGCGGTTTCTGCAGAAACTCTATTGAGTGTCCTGCTGATATCAACTGGAGCACCCAAGCGTCTGATGTTATCCTCTTCCAACCCGGCAGATGGGAGGAGACTCCCCCCCCCCCACCAGTTCCTCTGGAACCTCGAGAGGCAGGGAGTCAGGAGGTGTGGGACAGCACAGCAGCCGAGGCTCCCGTGGCTTTCTTGCTGGGGGAAGTCTTGGTTGCTGGAGGGGCCTGACGTTTTTTGGCCTGTTTGCCCTGTAGTCTTTGTCGGTTCTGTCTACAAAAAGGACGGAGCCTGTACATAGAGTTGACAGACTTGAGTGCTGTGCTCCTCTCCTGCAGTTCGGTAATGATGTCCTTGACATCACCCCTGAACAGCACCGAACCCCTGAAGGGAGCATCCTGGATAGCGGATTGCACTTCAGGGACCAAACCCGACATGCGGAGCCAGACGTGACGCCATAGGCCAAGCTCCTTCCAGCTGTGTCCACCATGTCGTAAGTGGCACGAAGCATGTGCCGACTGGTCGAACGAGCAGAAGGGATGAGACCCTCCACTTCCTGCTTAGTCTGTGACTCAGGAAGGGAGTCCAATTTAGATTCCACCTGACTAAGGATGGTCTTCTGAAAATCCCCCATCTGTGTCACATAGTTCAGGGCCCTAATACCAAGGGTAGAAAAGGAAAAAATCTTCCCATATTGGTCAAGAAGCAGGGATTCCTTATCAGGTGGAGCCGAGCCGAGGTGTTTGGGATTTGCGGAGCGGCCGTGAACGGCGCTGATGACGACTGAATCTGCCTTGGGATGGAGGCTAGGAAAGTCTACACCCTCAGGAGCCTGATATAGCCTGTCCGCCTTCCTCAGAAGGGGGGGGTAACGAAGGAGAACAGGTTACTCAGGGACCAAGGTAGAAAGGACAGTGGGGGATGCTGCTACAAAAGGTAAAGCCATCAAAAAATGGAGAGCAATGAGTACCAATGCCCGTAATCTGGGTAACAAGCTTCCTGAATTAGTGGCCTTGATGGAGGAGGAACATTTGGATATCGTGGCAGTCACAGATACATGGTACACACAGAACCATGACTGGGGCATAAACATACCAGGATACGCTATCTACAGGAGGGACAGGGAGGGTAAAAGAGGAGGAGGAGTAGCTCTCTACATAAGGGAAGGAATCAAAGCAACAGAACAAAGGGGTAAAAAGGGAGGAGGAGAAGAAGCACTGTGGGTCAACTTGGAGACAGGCAATGGCACAGAATCTGCACAGAGGTTGTATATAGACCCCCCAGGGGGAGGAAATGGACAAGGAAATGATAGAAAGTATACTCAGAATGGCAGAAAAAGGGGAGATATTGCTGATGGGTGATCTGAATATGCCAGATGTTAACTGGAGTGCAGTTGCAGCAGCCACTTCTAAGAGTGGGGTTATTCTAGATGCCCTACAGGGGGCATGCCTTAGACAACTAATATTGGAACCCACTCGAGAGGGAGCAATCTTAGACCCGTTTCTCTCAAATGGAGATGGAGAGAGGATCACAGATGTAGAAGTGGGTAGCCATCTGGGAACAAGCGATCATCGAACAGTATGGTTCACAATAAACATAGCTGTGGAGTCAAGTCATACAAAGGCAAAAGTACTGGACTTTAGGAGGGCTGACTTTGCAAAAATGGGTGAGTGCCTAAGGAATACACTAGCAAATGGGCAGGAAGGAGGGGTGGAAGAACAATGGGGAATAATAAAAACTACTATCACAGAGGTAACAAGCCTTTGTGTGAAGCAAACAAAACAAAACGATGTAAGAAACCACTACGGTTCTCAAAGGAGGTGGCAGTGAAGGTTCAGGAGAAAAAGAAAGCATTCAGGAAGTACAAGGAATCACAGAATGAGCAGGACAGAGAATTGTATCAGTTAAAGCAAAAGGAAGCTGGGAAGGCAGTCAGAACAGCAAAGGCCCAAACTGAGGAAAAGATAGCCAACTCAGTTAAGAAAGGGATAAAACCTTTTATTAGTACATCAGGGAGCGTAGGAAGACCAAGGGAGGGATAGTGAGGCTTAATAAAGGGGAGGGAGGGTAGGCAGAGGGTGGCGATGAAAAGGCAGAGATACTAAACAAATATTTTTGCTCAGTATTTACAAATGAAGAGGGGGAAGTACCTAAACCAAACAGAAACACTCTGGATACAGAAGTTGATACCAGCCCATTTACAGAAGAAAGGGTTCTGAAAGAACTCTTAAAACTGAAGGTGGACAAAGCAATGGGGCCTGATGGGATTCATCCCAGAATTCTAAAAGAACTAAGGGTAGAGCTAGTGACACCACTGACTACCTCTAACAAATCATGGGAGGATGGGTGGTACCGGAGGACTGGAGGAGGGCAGATGTGATTCCCCTTCACAAAAGTGGGAGCAGGGCAGAAGCGAAACTACAGACCTGTTAGTTTAACCTCAGTGACAGGGAAAATGATGGAATCACTTCTGAAGGAATGAACTGTCGAGTACCTAGAGGCCAGAGGGGCACAGGACCCAAGGCAGCATGGATTCACAGCGGGAAGGTCATGCCAGATGAATCTAATAGATTTCTTTGACTGGGTGACCAAAGTAGTAGATCAGGGAGGGGCTGTGGACATGGCCTACCTAGACTTTAGCAAGGCATTTGACACAGTCCCACACAAAAGATTAATATACAAGTTAGCCAGCCTGGGAGTGGGTCCCAAGATGATAGCCTGGGTAAAGAATTGGCTGGAGAATAGGACACAGAGGGTAATAGTAAATGGAGTCCACTGTGAAGAAAGGGTGGTTACTAGTGGGGTACCACAGGGTTCAGTATTAGGACCGATCCTCTTCAATGTCTTTATAAGCAACATTGCAGAGGGACTGGAAGGAAAAGTACTGTCTCTTTGCAGATGACACAAAGATCTGCAACAGAGTTGATGCACAACGTGGGGTGGAAAGGATGAGAAGGGACTTGGCAAGGTTAGAGGAATGGTCAAATGTATGGCAGCTTAGATTCAATGCTAAGAAGTGCAAGGTAATGCACCTGGGAAACAAAAACCAGGGAAGAGTACACAATGGGGGGTGAGATACTAACAACAAAAGCGGAAAGGGACCTGGGGGTAGTCATATCAGATTACCTAAAGGTGGGCAAGCAATGTGAGAGGGCAGTAAGGAGGGCTGGGGGATACTGGGATGCATAGGAGAGAGAATCACAAGTAGAAAACAGGAAGTTGTTATCCCTCTGTACAGACAGCTGGTGAGACCCCATCTGGAGTACTGTGTGCAGTTCTGGAGACCCAATCTCCGCAAAGACATAGACAGGATGGAAGCTATCCAGAGGAGGGCAACTAAAATGGTGCAGGGTCTGCACCGGAAGACATATGAAGAGAGACTTAAGGAGCTTAATATGTATAGCCTCGAGGAAAGGAGGGAGAGGGGGGACATGATAGAAACTTTCAAGTACCTCAAGGGAATCAACAAAGTCCAAGAGGGTAGCATCTTTCAGAAAAAGAGGTGTGCAAGAACAAGGGGGCACAATTTGAAGATGGGGAGGGCAGCTCAGAGGTAATGTAAGGAAGTATTTTTTCCACAGAGAGGGTTGTGGATGCATGGAACGGCCTTCCGGAGGATGTTGTGGAGTCAAAAACAGTGGTGGAATTCAAGCATGCATGCGACAGTAATAAGGCAATTATAGGGGGTGGGGTAGGAAAAAGTAGGCTGCTGGTTAACTAGGATCTGCAGCTGATCCATTAGGTAGGGCAATGGGCAGACTGGGTGGGCCAAGTGGTCCTTATCTGCCGTCAAATTCTATGTAACAGTAGTTCTAGGAGTGGTATATGTTGTTCATCCACACTCTTTGGCATGTCCCCTTCCACTTTAAATCTCACCGGAAGTCTTCAAGCTGGCTCGTCCCACCCACCCGGGTGGTATATACCTCGGCTCCGCCCCATGATGCCAGATCTTAGCCGGCTGGAAGCCAGGTTGTGTGTGTCCGCAGCCGGGGAGGTCGGGTGGTTCCACGTGGATGAACAACATATACCACTCCTAGAACTACTGTTACTGGTGAGTAACCTGTTCTTCTAGAAACGTGTATATGTTGTTCATCCACACTCTTTGGCAGACTCCTAGTAGTTCTCTGGGAGGCGGGAGGCAAGGTGCACACACCCTACTTAGGGAACAGAGATTGGAGAACTGAGGCCCCAGAACCAGCATCCCGGCGTGACTCTAGGTCGATGTGGTAATGGGTGATGAAGGTGTTTGCTGACTTTCAGGTAGCAGCCCGGCAGATTTCCTGGATAGGGATGCCCCTGAAAGCAGCCACTGATGCGGCAGTATGGCAGGTAGAATCAGCTCTTATCCCTCTGGGAGGCTCTTTGCCCGCTAACTCGTAGCACAGATGTATGCATGATGTAATCCACCTTGCAATGGTCCATTTTGCTGCAGGTCTGCCAGAAGCAGCTTCAGCATAGGTGACAAACAGCTGGCGAACCTCTCCCCGAATTTCCACCATCCTCTCCTTATAGTAGGAGAGAGAGAGAGCACATCTCGGGTCCAAAGTATGGAGCCTGTACTCTGCCTCCGAGGTGTAATTAGGGTAATATACTGACAGAGTTAACACCTGGTTAAGGTGAAACTCTGACACCACCTTCGGAAGGAATTTTGGGTGGGGGCACAGGACTACCTTGACCCTGTGGAAGACCAGATAAGGGGAGTCCATCGAAAGCACCTGGAGCTCCCCTGTTCTTTTGGCAGACGTGATGACCACCAGGAAGGCAGTCTTCCACAAGTGCGACAAGGTACACTTGTGCATTGGTTTGAATGGCTTGCCCATGAGCTTTGCCAGTAACAGCAGTAGATCACACGGAGGTGGAGGTTCACACACCGGAGGGGATGTGTGATCCAGGCCTTTGAAAAAGTGCCCGACCACTGTCTCCTGTGCCAACGTCAACTGACCAGCCAGAACCCGGTAAGCAGAGATGGCTGCCAGGTGCACCCTAAGGGTCGATGACCGTAGACCCCCTTTGGAGAGAAACCAAAGGTAGTCAAGAATCTTAGCCACTGGACAGGACAAAGGGTTCAGGCCCTTGCTCTGACACAAAATGGAAAACTTTCCCATTTGAAGGCATAACATTTCCTGGTCGATTCCTTTCTGGATGCCTTCACCATGGTGTAGAAATCTTCGGAAACACCCAAAGCCTGGAACTCTAGTCGCTCAGGTACCAGGCTGTGAGGTGCAGGGATTGAAAGTCTGGATGGAATACCTTCCCCTGATTGACAGAGATCAGGTTTGGGTGTGTGCAAAGCCGCTCCAGGGACCTGCAGCTGAGGCTGAGGAGATCTGAATACCGGAACTGGCATGGCCAGTCTGGGGCTACCAGGATCACCTTCGCCTTGTCCCTCCTCACCTTGAGGAGCACCTTGTGGATCAAGGGAAATGGAGGGAAGGCATAGAGGAGGCCTGGGGTCCATGGCCTCGAGAAGGCATCCCCCTGCAGCAAGCCCTGCTGAGGGGGGCTGGCATGGTACAGCCTCAGCTTGGTGTTTTCCCTGGAGGCAAACAGATCCACCATCGGTTTGTCCCAACAGGAGAACAGGCTGTAAGCTACCTCTGGATGGAGAGACCACACATGAGATGTCTGGCCTAAGCGGCTGAGCGCATCCTCCAGATGGTTTGAGGCTCCTGCCACATGGATGGCTATGAGATCTGCCTCCAATTGGCTCATGAGGGTCCAGATGCGGATCACCTCCTTGTACAGCAGACGGGAGTGCGTGCCGCCCTGTTTGCTGAGGTAGTACATGGTCGTGGTATTGTCCATCTGTACTTGAACCACTTGACCCTGGAGCTGAGGAGCGAAAGCTGACAGTGCCAGTCTGACTGCTCTGAGCTCCAACAGGTTGATGTGGCATCGGGACTCCTTGGGGGTCCAGAGACCATGGGCCCTTTTGTCCCCCATGACAGAGGCATCAGTCGTGATGACGACCGTTGACTCGGGGTGGACAAACAGGTTCCCTTCCTGCAACCGGTCTGGAGTGGTCCACCATTCCAGAGCGTCCCACATGTTCTGGATCACAGTGATCAGCTAGTCGAAATGACCATGGTGCTGAGTCTACTGGGTGGCCAGCTCCCATTGGAGGGGGAGCATGTGCAACCGGGCCCAACTGACCACTGAAGTGCATGCTGCTATGTAACCCAGAAGGCGCAGAAAGTCCCGGCCAGGGTGCAAGTGACCAACCAGAAATGATTGGGCAAAGAAGGAAAGAACCTCCGCCCTGTCTGCCGGGAGGCAAGCTCTGGCTTGACAAGAGTCGAACTCTGCCCTGATGAAGCCCATCATCTGAGAAAGCACGAGTTCCGACTTGGCCTCGTTCATCAGGAGGCCAAGTTGGGAGCAGGTCTGGAGGGCCAGGTCCCTGGACCTCTCCACCTCCTGTTGGGTGGAACCTGCTAGGAGCCAGTCGAGGTAAGGATAAATTCTGACACCCCCCACCATGCCTGAGATGGGCCGCCACCACTGCAATGCATTTGGTGAAGACTCATGGGGCCGATGACAGGCTGAACGGCATGGGTCAGATCTCGAACTGGGTACCTTCGACTCTGAAGCGAAGGAACTGTTGGTGGGATGGACGGATTGGGATGTGATAGAAAGCGTCCTGCAGATCCAGTGAACAGAACCACATGTTTCGCTCCAAGGATGGTATGATCTAGGACAGAGTTACCATCCGAAAGGTGCGTGACCTGAGATATTGATTCAGGTCGTGCAGATCTAGAATGGGGGCGCCAGACCCCCGTCCGCATGGGCACCAGGAAGTAGCTGGGTCTGCTGGAGGACCCGCCACTGGAGCTACTGCCTCCTTGAGGAGAAGCTGAGCAATGTCGTCTTGGAGAGCTGTCCGAGTCTGAACGGATACTCTTTTCTCCTGAGGGGTGTGGGCTCGGCTTGGAGGGTACTGCTCGAATTCCAGAGGCAGTCACTGACTGACCACTTCGAGAACCCACCTGTCCTAAGTGACAATGGATCAGGCGGAAAGGAAGTGTCGGAGCCAGCCCCCATGGAAGGAACCAGAGCTGAGGTGACGGGAGAAGGGTTGATAGCCCCCGCTCCGTCACTGAGCAGGATTGGAGGAGGAGGCTCCAGGACCTGAACCTCGGCCTCCTTTGCGGGGTTGTTAGGGTCCGGGCTTGGGCCGGGGACGCCAAGCCGGAGCCTGCTGCTGTCCACCTTGAAGGAGGACTGCTGAGCCACAGGGGAAGAGTGCCAAAAAGGCTTCTTTTTCTTCTGTTGTTTCTTGCCCGAAGAACCCTTGGCAGAAGTGGCGTCCAAGGTGGCATTGGACGGCTCAATGCGCTGAAGGTGACCAGCCACTCCTGGGCTGAACAAGTCGGTCCCGAGGAAGGGCACATCAGCTAGTTTGTGCTGGGTATCCACCACGAAGCAGGAGAGCCTCAGCCAAGCCCTGTAACGCGAGGCAACAGCGGCAGCCATCGAGCGGGCACAAGAATCCCCAATGTCCAGGGCCGTCTGAAGCTGCTGTTTGGCAACAGCTCTGCCCTGATCCCGGACCTGCTTGACCGTGGTCTGCATGTCCGTGGGGAGATGTGGGAGGACTTCATCCAGCGACCCTAAATGAGCATAAAAGAAGTCTGCCATGACGACAGCCGAACTTATCTGACGAAGGCCCAAGGAGGAAGCCGCATAGACCTTCCTGGCTGAGTGGTCCAAGAGCTTGAACTCTTTATCAGGAGGTCAGTCAGTGTCAGCAGAACTGCCAGTACTCCTGAAGACAGAGATGGTCACCAGGCTCTTGGCCGAAGGGTGTTCTGTGAAAGCCTCAATGGACCCCATGGGCACCGCATACTTGTAGGCAGATGAAGCTGGACAAGAGGCAGGGTGCTGCCAGAGTTCTAGAGCCAGGCCGACAATAGCCTCAGCCACAGGAAAGGCCTCCATCGGTGTATCCCCTCTCAAGGATGTCCGTAAGAGGGTACTCTGTCTTTTTCTGGATGGGCTCCAGGGGGAATCCCTGTAGATTCAGAGAAGAGGCGAAGAATCCCTGGTAAAGACGAGGGACCTTTCTCCGTCTCTAGGCCAATGGTTGATTCATCATCCCCTGGATGAGAATGCAAGCCAGTGACGTTCGAATCTGAGGAATCCAGGTATAACAGCCGACCACTTTGGTCACCTTCGACCCGTTGAGGGCGGTCTGGGGTGACCGTGACCGACAATCGCCGGGGAAGCCTGGTGTCAGGTCTATGTTCCTTGGAAGGAGCCCTTCCCACAGGCTGTTTGGGCAGTGGTTCCACCACAATCAGTGGAGACACCGTTCTGGGCCAAACTGGTGGTTATGCCAGCTCCGCGGGCGGAGGAACTGACTTAATAGGCTCCAAAGGAGTTGGCTTCGGCCTAGGAGGCGAAAGCCAAGTAATGGCTGGTGTAGAAGCCGGAGCTGGCTTCTGTCCGGTCAAAATTAGCCGCCACCACATGAGGTCCTCATAGCACTGAAGTTTCCACTTGAGCCTCTCCTCATCCAAGGAGTACAAGGACGACCAATGGTGTTGCCTCTTCTTGGAGTGTTTATGGCTCTTCCTCGGCCTGTTGGTCGAGGGGGTCAGAGACCTCGATTGAGATAGGACGGGCCGACTCGGTCGCTCGGGAGACACCGGCAGGGCCGATGATTTCTTGGGATCAGGGACCACACCAACGATGGGAGTCCCAACAGGCTGGGTCTCGTCATCTGGAAAGACCAGATTAGGGGTTCGATTGAGGGAATCATCGACTGGAGTCTGCAATATTGGATCTATCAGATCGATCACGATTTCCACCTCGTCGTTTGATAAGTTGGTTGACTGACCAGATGGCAGAGCCGAAAATCCAGCGTCTGAAGACGAGATCTTGACCGAAGTCGAGACCGCATGCTCCTGGGATCGGGATTTCTCCTGCTCCCAAAAATGTCTCTCTCTCGAGAAGAAAACAATCCTGGATCCTTCTCCTGCTTATGGGATTGAGAGGAGTGCGAGCCCGCAGGCGCCTCTCCCTTGGTCGAGAGAGATTGGCACAACTCTCGGAAGGAACCCAAGAAGGTGGAGCCCAGGTTGAGCGGAACGAAGAGGCTCTGAGAGGAAGATTCTGTGGCCCGAGCCGCTTCCTCCTCGAAGGCTTGCATATGTTCCAACTGCTGGGTGGATCACAAAGCCACGGAAATTGCCCACCTAGCCTCCTTGGATTTCACTGGAGGGTTCCTCTTCTCCGGCCTCCCCAGCTTCAGGTGTGTGAGATGGTCGTCGAGGATGTTGGGATGAAAAGCAAGTCACAGATTACATTTCAAGGTGTCATGGTCAACACCGAGGCAATAGACGTACTGTGGTGTGGGATCGGTGCAGCGGCACCTTCTGCCCACAAGGGCACCGGCGAAATCCGGGGAACACTTGTTTTCCACGATCAAGCAGCAAACTTACGATCTCTATATGCGAATTCTCGGTAAAACCGAAGGTTTGAAAGCAAGGGCCTACAAAATGCATGAGCATGAGGGAGGCAACCTGAATATTCCAGCGTAAAGGAAGATCTGGTGTCATGGGGCAGAGCCAAGGAATATACCACCTGGGTGGGTGGGAGGAGCCAGCTTGAAGACTTCCGGTGAGATTTAAAGCAGAAGGGGACATGCCAAAGAGTGTGGATGAATAACATATCCACGCTCCTAGAAGGTTGTTTCCAAATAGTGGAAACAAGATCCGCGTGAGGCTCTATCCAGGGTGGAATCAGCGTAGGAGTAGTTTCGAGCAGCTCCAGATGAGCAGCGAGTTTCTTACACTATGGGTCTGGTTCCACTGATTGCCACTGATGGACCTCCTGGATTTTCCTCAATAACTCCAGAAAGGAGGGGTCCTCTGGAGGAGACTTCGGAGGAGTCCTTGGCTGAGGGTGTTCTGGAGTATGTGGCTCATCTTCGGGATCAGAGCGTCCCGCCTGCGAGTCCGAGTCAGATGTATCTGATGAAGAGGAGGAAGACTCCTCCCTATGAGGTGGAGGGACTGCCCCTCTGGGGAGTTCCCTGGGGTGCGTATCCTCTGCTCCTCGGGCACCAGAGGGCTCTTCTCTTGAGTAGGGAAAGGGGAAGGGAGTCTTCCGTCTCCAACGCAGGGGATCCTGTATAGGGCCCAGCGTCGGTAGGTGACTCTCGACCTCACGAGTGAGCTGAGCCTTGGCCTCAGCCCACCAGGAAGCCAAGGTCTCATTCAGATCCGCCAGCAGCTGAGGAGTGGGCGGCGGAGGTGGAGAAACGGATATTGGGATATCCATAGGAGGAGTGTCTGTAACCCAATAGCGGGTAGCCCAGCGGCAGATACTGGGGCACCGGATACTGTGGAGACGGGTATTGCGGCCCCAGATATTGCAGTGTCGGGTACCAGGGGCTCTGACGGAGCAGAGGGACCTGACAGAGGCCCTGCTGGCTGGCCAGACAGTGGTAACGCTGGTCCCACGGGCATCGGGCCCGCCGCGGGTACACCTTCGATAGGGTCTGAAGGAAGGATAGGCCTATCGCCAGGTAAGAGGACGCCGGATGGCATCGGGTAGGCTGGCATTGGGACTGGCGTCTGAGGGTCAAGGGATCAGGTCCTGAAGGAGGATTCCCTGATGGCAGCTTCCTAGTATCCTCCGTGACGACTGGGGAAGGAGGGTTATAATCCCCGAGGTCAGCTGAGGAGACGCGGGGTCCTCAGGAGGCAACTTGGAATGTTGCGGAGAGCCTGGGGCATTGGACTGTTCCGTGGGGTCTGGCACAGGCTTCTTGGTCAGGCGGGCATCGGTGGAACCGGAGTCCGACTTATCAGCCGAATCCGGGTGGGCGTCAGAGGAGCCGACGTCAGACTTTCGGATTCCCTGCCTGAGGAAGGCAGCGCTGGAGAAGCGGCCTTGTCGGGTGTAGTTTTGGCTGGCGCCCTAAGGAAGGCATCTTAGCAGCCTTGTCCGGGCAGCTAGGGACCGATGTCTGACTTACTGGACCTGCTCTGACCTGAAGGCCACATGGAAAAGTGGTCTTCATGGGAGGCGGCGAGCCTCCGTTGGCCTGGAGGCTCCCAAGAGCCTGGCGTGAGCCAGGCAGAAGGGGCGACGCCTTGTTGGAAATCACCAAGATGGCCGCCGTGGAGCGATTCCCCCGGAGGGGATGTTACCTTTAGTGCCGCGACTCCAGCTGGAGTCACGGCTGCTCTGGAAGACTGTTCCCACTCCTGGTGCTTCTCCTTGTTGTGTTTTTTCCTTGTGACCTTTGGGGGAAGTGGATGCCTGCCTGAGTTTCTTTAGCTATTTTTCCATGGAAGCCATTTTCTTCTTTAGGGTATGGGCTTCAAAGGACTGCTGACTTCTTTTGTGGGTAGCGGAGTTAAACTTCTGGCAGTGCTGGCACTTCTCCACAAGTGGTCTGGAGCCCAGACAAAGAGAGCTGACAGAGGGCCGACCTTGTGGGAAGTTGGAAACCACACGAGTCACACTGCTTATGTGATTCGGAGGGCGTTGGGAATGACATACACAGCGAATCATTAAATAAAATCTAAAGGCAGAGAAAAAAAGGTTGAAAAGTTTGGGACCAACAAATGACAAAGCGCTGTTCTACCTCGAGGAACTTTCACAAGCTGACGGTGGGAAAGAACTGGGGGCGGGCATGGGGGACAGCCCCTTTATACTGACGTCGTATGATGCCGTCACCTGATGTGAGGGCGGTCCCCCGCCAGAGACGGCTAGCCAGACATTTTTCCATGTGGTCCTGATGCCTGGCAGATCAGTCCTATAAGTGAATACCTACTGCAAAAGCCCACCCGAAGATCGAAGGTTACAAGTGGCCACCAGTTCAAAGTGTTCAAGAGTTAATTTCTCTATTTGAAAACTGAGATCCCACTGAGGAGTGGGTCTTCTTATAGGTGGCTTAATATCTAACATTCAGTCGTCCGCTCCTTATAATAAGAGTGCTCGTCTGAGGTCCAGAGTATGGAGCCTGTACTCGGCCTCTGAGGTGTAATTGGGGTAGTATACTGGCAGAGTTAACACCTGGTTAAGGTGAAATACTGACACCACCTTCGGAAGGAACTTCAGGTTGGGGTGCAGGCCAACCTTGTCCCTGTGGAAGACCAAATAAGGAGACTCCACTGAGAGCACCCAGAGCTCCCCAGTCCTTCTGGCTGATGTGATAGATACCAGGATGGCAGTCTTCCACGACAGATGCGACATCTCACACCTGTGCATTAGTTCGAATGGATTGGCCATGAGTTTAGACAGTACCAGCAGTAGATCCCACAGAGGTGGAGGTTCACGCACCTGAGGGAATATGTGATAGAGACCCTTGAAAATGCGCCAAACCATCATCTCCCGTGCCACCATCAGCTGACTGTCCTGCTCCTGGTAAGGGGGAGATGGCTACTAGGTGCACCTTAAGGGTAGTCATCTGGAGACCGTCTTTGGACAGGGACCAAAGGTAGTCAAGGATACTGGCCAAAGAACAGGAACTAGGGTCTAAGCCCTTGCTCTGACACCAAATGGAAAACCTTTTCCATTTGAAGGCATAGCACCTCCTGGTCGACTCCTTCCTAGATGCCTCAACTACGCTGGAGATATCCAAAACCTGGAACTCTAGCCGCTCAGGTACCAGGTTGTCAGGTGCAGGGATTGAAAGTTTGGATGGAATACCTTCACCTGATTGACAGATATCAGGTCCAGGCATGCTGGAAGACACCTCAGGAGACTGTTGCTGAGGCTGTGATCATCAGGATACCAGAACTGGCGTGGCCAGTCTGGGGCTACCAGGATCACCTTCGCCTTGTCCCTGCTTGCCTTCAGAAGCACCTTGTGGATCAAGGGAAACGGAAGGAAGGTGTAGAAAAGGCCTGGGGTCCACGGTCTCAAGAAGGCAGCCCACTGCAGTGAGCCCTGCTGAGGGGGGGCAGGCATGAAACAGCCTCAGCTTTGTGGTCTCCCTGGAGGCGGACAGCTCCACCTGAGGGGTGTCCCACAGGGAGAACAGGCTGCGAACTACCTCTGGGTGAACAGACCACTCTTGGGATGCCTCACCTACACGGCTGAGGGCATCCGCCAGTTGGTTCGAGGCTCCTGCCACATGGATGACTGGGAGATCTGCCTCCAGTTGGCTCACGAGGGTCCAGATGCGGAGCACTTCCCTGCACAGAGGCCGGGAGTGCATTCCGCCCTGCTTGTTGAGATAGGACATGGTTGTGGTGTTGTCCATCTGGACCTGAACCACTTGATCCTGCAGAAATGGAGCTAATGCAGTCAGCACCAGCCACTTAATGTGACATCGGGATTCCTCGGGGTTCCAGAACTTGTGGACCTTGTGGTTCCCCATATGGGCTCCCTAGCCCATGAGAGAGGCTTGGGGCGGACAAACAGGATCCCTCCCTGCAGGTGTTCCAGGACGGTCCACCACTGGAGAGCGTCCCAAAGCCTCTGAGTTACTATGACCAGCTGGTCAAAATGACACAGACATTGGGACCACTGGTTGGTCAAGAACCATTGAATGGGGCGCAAATGCCACCGGGCCCAATGTACCACGCTGGTGCAGGCAGCCATGTAACCCAGAAGATGCAGGAAAGTTCTGGGCAGGGAGCAATTGCCCAACCAGAAATGATTGAGCAAAGGAGGAGAGAACCTCCACCCTGTCCTCTGGGAGCCAGGCTCTGGCTCAGCAAGAGTCGAACTCTAACCCGATGATGCAGATCATCTGTGAAGGCATGAGTTCTTACTTGGCCTCGTTGACCAGGAGGCCAAGTTTGAGACAGGTCTGAAGGGCCAGATCCCTGGACCTCTCCACCTCCACTCTGGAGGGATGCAATATGAGCCAATCGTCAAGGTAGGGGTACACCCTGACTCCTTGATGCTGAAGATGGTCTGCCACCACTGCTATGCATTTGAAGACCCGGGGGGGCCGATGACAGACCGAATGACATGGCTTGGAACTCGTAGAGGGTTCCCTTCGCTTAGAAGTGGAGGAACCTTCGGCGTTATGGACGGATCAGGACATGGGAGAATGCGTCCTGAAGATCCAGGGAGCAAAACCACAAGTTTTGTTCTAGAGATGGCATGATCTGGGACAGAGTTATCATTTGAAAGGTGCATGACCTGAGATACTGATTCAGGTCGTACAGATCCAGAATGAAGCACCTGCCCTCCATCCATTTCAGGACCAGGAAGAACCAGGAAACGAACCCTGGGTTAGTTGGGGAATCTGACTCCAGCCAATACCTCCTTGAGGAGGAGTTGGGCTACGTCGTCTCTCAGAGCTGACAGAGTGTGAATTGATACCCCTTCCTCGCGTGGGGCGCCGGCTTGGCTTTGCAGGTACTGCTTGAATTCCAGAGGCAGTCCCTGACCGACCACTTCCAACATCCACTTGTCTGTAGTAACAGCGGACCAGGTGGAAAGGAAGTGGTGGAGTTGGTCCCCCATGGGAGGACCCAGAGCAGGCGTGATGGGTATGGGACCGGACACCCCCATCCCATCACTGAGCAGGCCTGGAAGATGAGGGTCCGGAAGCGGGACCGCTGGGATCCTTCCCTCCCGGTTTGCATGTCCGAGAGCCTGACTTCGGCCGAGGGTGCTAAGACTGGGCCTGCTGTTGCTGCACAGATTGAAACTGGGACTGCTTGGCCAGAGGGGCAGAAGGACGAAATGGCTTCTTCTTGAAACCCTGGGATTCCTTTTGGGCAGACGTAGCGGAGTCCAGCGTGGTACTGGACTTCTCAATATGTTCCAGGTGACCATCCACTCCTGGACCGAACAAGTCGGTACCCAGGAACGGGACATCTGCCAGCTTGTGCTGGGTGTCGGCCGTGAAAATCAAGACCCATAGCCAAGCCCTGCGGTGCATGGCGACAGTGGCTGCAACCGAATGGGCACAGGAATCCCCGAAGTCCAAGGCCATCTGGAGCGGTTGTCTGGCAACAGCCCGGCCCTGGTCCCTGATCTGCTTGACTGTGGTATAAAGGTCCGGGGAAAGGTGAGGAAGCACCTCATCTAAGGAGTCAACAGGGCATGGGAGAAGTGAGCCATGACTACAGCTGAGCTCGCCTGATGAAGGCCCAGCGAGAAGGCAGCACAGACCTTTCGGGCGGAGTGATCCAGCTTCTTGGATTCTTTGTCTGGTGGTGTATTGGAGTATCCCGAGTTCCCAACCAGCCTGAACATAGACTTGGTCACCACTCCCTCAGCCGAGGGATGCTGTGAAAATCCCAAAAGGAAGCTGGTGGGTACCGCGTACTTGCAGGCCATCCTGGGGTACGGTGCAGGACAGGAGGCTGGGTGCTACCAGAGCTCCAGAGCTAGGCCAACAATGGCTTCAGCTACCGGAAAAGCCTCGGTCAGGGAATCCCCTTTCCTTATAATATCAGTTAGGGGGTATTCTACCCGTTTCTCAATGGGTTTGAGCTTCATCCCCGTAGACTTGGAGATGAGGCGGAGGATGCCCATAAAGGAAGTGGGCCCCTCCTAGGCAGATAGACTCATGGCATCACCGTCCTGAGAATGGGGATGACAAATCCAGTCTGACTCCGGATACAGCGGTCTGCCACCAGAGTCACTCTGAGCACGCGTGGGCAGTCGTGAGTTAGAGTAACGGACAGCCTGAGCAGGAGGCCTGAAGCAGACAGACTCCTGGGGGCACCCGAGAAAGCTGTTTGATAGGGCTCACGAATAAGTGGAAGAACAGCGTGACCGAGTCGGGAGTGACGCCACAGGGTATGTCTGTGTGTGTTTTTTGGGGAGCAATGACAGACCGAGTGGTCGACTTCGGCCTGGGAGGCGAAGCCAGGTAATGGCTGGGGTGGAAGTGACAGCCTTCAGCCCAGCCAGAACAAGCTGATGCCACAGCATGTCCTTGTAGCGCTGGCGCAACTTGCGTGTCGCAGCCTCCTCATCCAAGGAGGACAAGGATCTAATGGTGGCGGCGCTGACCGCTTAGGCAACTTGTTGTCCCAGATCTGGACGTCGATCGACGGGGATGCTCAAGAGAAGGCGGGGAGAACCCCTGTTCCTCTGGGTCAGGAACAACCACTGCTTGGAGCTTCCCAGCTGGCTGGGTCACATCCTAAATAAGGAGTTGTTGGCCTCCTCGGTCAATGATGGGTCGTCGGGATCGAGGATTATCTCAAACGGATCATTGTCCAGCGTTTGTGCCGGCTGACCTCATGGGGTACCGTGAGGTTGGTGGCCGAGGCCACAACTTTGACCGAAGTCGAAAGAGGAGACTCCTGGGACTGAGATCGCTCTGTGTCCCAAGAGCAACGTCAATGAGAAGTGGTTCCTTCGTTTGCTTCTCACGGGATCTGGAGATGTGCGAGTCAGCGTCTTCCCCAGGAGTGGGAAGGGATTGGACCAGCTCCTTGAAGGAACCCGGGAAAGAGGAGCCCAGTTTTAGTGGAACAAAAACCGAGGGTGAAGATGAGAGCTCAGCGATGCGAGCCACCTCTTCTTTGAAGGCCTTCATCTGTTCCAGTTGTTCTGCAGACCCCGTGGCGTTCGCACGACGGGCATCCTTCGATTTGACTGGCGGGTGCCATTTGCCCGGACGTCCGAGCTGGAGATGCGCGAGGCGATTATCCAAAACATTTGGATGAAAACAGCGACAAAGGTCACAGGCCTGAGTGTCATGATCGAGACCCAGGCAGTATACATGCACATGGCGTGCAGGTCAATCCTGGACATTTTCTGCCTGCAGGGACACTGGCAGAACCAGGGCGAGGACTTGTCCTCCATCATGGTCACTATTTTTAAATAATTCGGAGGCAGTCAGTGAATCTTGTTCGGTAAAACAGAGTTTTGGCGCGCTCGGGCCTACTACATGCGGAAGCAAAGAGGAGGGAACATGCATCTTCCAGCGGAAAGAAAGATCTGGTGTCATGGGGCGGAGCAGAGGGTTATACCACCCGGGTGTGGTGGGAGGAGCCAGCTTGAAGACTTTCCAGCTGATCTGAAACGGGAAAGGACATGCCAATAAGTGTGGATAGAACAACATATCCACAATGCTAAAATATCTTTTTTCCCAGATTATCTATCCTGCAGGATTCTTTATCAGGAGGTAAGGAACTCATGTGTTTCGGTTGGGTAGTACGATCATTAGCGGCAGCAATTACCACCAAATCAGCCACAGGAGTAGTAGATAGAAGAGAGTGATCTAGAGGAGCTTGGTATATATGATCCGCCTTGCGGGGAACAGCCGTGACAGAAGAAGGTTGGTGAAAGGCTGCAAGCATAGCGTTTGGGTAGGTCTGGATAGTGGGGTTACCATTAAGACCGGCTCCTCGGGTAACTCCAAGTAGTCTGCCAAATCCTTGCGTTGTTTGTCATGTTTGGTTGTAGAAAATCCCACGACCTTTTGAATCTGGACCATCATTTCATGGAAATAAGAGTCATCTGGAGGAGAGACAGCCGCATGCCTGGATAAGTCCTCATTTAATGAGGAGATCTCAGATAGGGGAGACTGGAGCTGGCAATCTATATCCTGGAATTCCTCGTCCTCCAGATCCCTGGTGAAGTCTACCAGAAATTCAGGCTCGTCTAATAGGCATGTCTGGGCAAGTCCTCTTCTAATGAGGAGAGGTCAGATAAAGGAGTGGGGTTGGAAATCCAACTCCTGGAATTCCTCGTCCTCTAGAACTCGGGTAAAATCTGCCGGGAAGTCAGGGTTGTCTGATAAGTAGTCCTCCATATACGGGGGAGGTGACCAGGGTGGGAAAGGATCCCTGTCACCGTGAAACCTTTTAGGTGGAGGTGTGGTAGAATGGGATGGGGGGCTCGGCTCTCCTGGATCGGAGGGCTGAGCATGCCGCATGGCATGCAAGACGTGCTGTACTACAGTAGTAAAGCCCAGTTCTTTTTGAGTAGGAGGAGGGGGGCTTCTGGGAAACCAAAGGGAGGATGGAGGGGATTGGATGCGTAGCCTGAGCAGGTCTTGCCTCTAAGTGGTAAAGACCAGGGTCCCGATCCCTGTCCGCCTAGCTCCTATGGGTACCCACCTGTGAGGGTGGAGGGGCAGTAAGCATAGCAAATGCAGTAGGTTTTCCCTGTGGAATGCGGCCCCTCATTGATGGCGCTGCTGGAGAAAGAGTGCTATGCTGTAAAAATGAAGGCCCCATTGATGGGAGAGGAGCCCCGGTCGATGGAGCGTTGACAGAACCCATTAAGGGCTCATTATAAACTGCCGTCAACACGCTATAAAGCGCTGTTGACAAGAGGTTATAATTCCCCATTGCTAAAGAGGCAGGTTGAGAACGAGCCATCAACGGTGGGCACCAGTGACGGTGGCCATCGACGCAGCGCTTAGGCACAGAGTATGAGGAGGGCTTCTCCCCTTCCTTTTGTGCAGTCGATGAGAATCAGTGTGTCTGTGTGTGTGTGGGGCGGGGGTGGGGAGGGCACGGACTCTTGAGATGAGCCTGATTCTCCATGACAGACTATTTCTGCTCCATTAAATGTTTAATTTCAAGCACCCGTCGACGATGGGTTGCTGGTTGAAATCCTGACAATGAATGCTGGAACTGGTGTAGTGTGTGGGTCCCAAACACCTTACACAAATAGTATGATTGTCGAAGTGGTAGATTTTCCTACTGCAACAGCAGGAATGAAATAGCGCTTTCTTGCTTAAAGATTCTTTGGACATTCGTTTGGTTGCTCAAATTCTCGTCGATGACTGCTGCCTGAAATTGTTCTAGCTGCTGTGTGCGAGCTGAAGACGGCAGGAAAATGAACTGAGGCTACCAGGGACCACCCACACATATAGGAAACAGGAAGCTGATGTGATGTGTGGGCGGCCCCTGGAAAAAGACTGCTAGAAGAGCTGCCGTGTGCCACAGCGACCTCTGGCGACGACCCAAGTGTATTACCTGCTGTGAGAGACCACTCCGAGGAAGATCAACTGTTAAAAGTGAGTAAAGTACAGTTACGTAAGAACTTACCGTAACAGCAGATCTTCAAGAGAAGATCTTGCAGCAGGTAACATATGTAGGATTGACGCCACCTAGCAGCAGATCTCAGCATTTCTTTTTCTCTAGCAGAACCGACGTGGGATCGCCTACCCGACATCGGCCCCGCCCCCAACATCACATAGTATAAAGGGCGTAGGCGGTCCCCACGTGCTCCAGTTCTTGCATGCCAAAGATAGGCCAAATAACAGTGTGGAGGATAACATTCCACAGAAAAAAAAGAACAAAAATTGCTAGGCTCGCAAAGGGAGCTGAACTTGACCCAGAGCAGAGAGACTCAATCCTGGGGGATGGAGGTAGGGATGTCATACCTGCTGCAGAGCTTCTCTCTAAGATCTACTGTTATGGTAAGTTCTTACGTAAATACAGGTTACTCACCTGTAACAGAAGTTCTAGGAATGGTATATGTTGTTCATCCACACTGTCTGGCAGGTATCCTTGCCGCTTTAAATCTTGCCGGAAGGTCTTCAAGCTGGCTCCTCCCACCCACCCGGGTGGTAAAACTCTCGGCTCCGCCCCATGACGCCAGATCTGGCCCGCTGGAAGCTCAGGTTGTGCGTCGAAGCCGGGAGGTCGGTGAAGTGTGGGATGAACAACATATACCATTCCTAGAACTCCTGTTACAGGTGAGTAACCTGTATTTCTAGGGACATGGATATGTTGTTCATCCACACTGATCTACAGACTCCTAGCAGTTCTCCGGGAGGAGGGAGGCAAAGCACACCCCCTACTTAGGGAATAGAGACTGGAGAACCGAGGCCCCAAAACCAGCATCCCGGCGTGACTCAAGGTCGATGTGGTAATGGGTGATGAAGGTGTGTGCTGACTTCCAGGTAGCAGCCCTGCAGATTTCCTGGATAGGGACGTCCCTGGAAGCAGCCACCGATGCAGCAGTATGGCGGGTAGAATGAGCTCTTATCCCTCTGGGAGGCTCCATGCCCGCCAACTTATAGCAGAGATCTATGCAGGAGGTGACCCACCTGCCTATCGTCCACTTGGCTGCAGGTCTGCCAGGTGCGGCTTCAGCGTAGGTGACAAACAGCTGGCGAACCTCTCCCCGAATTTCAGCCGTGCGCTCCTTATAGTAAGCGAGCGCCCTTCTAGGGCCCAGAGTATGAAGCCTATATTCGGCCTCCGAGGTGTGATTGGGGTAGAACACCGGCAGAGTCAACACCTGGTTAAGGTGAAACTCCGACACCACCTTCGGAAGGAATTTCGGGTGGGGGCACAGGACAACCTTGTCCCTGTGGAAGACCAGGTAAGGAGACTCTATGCAGAGCGCCTGGAGCTCTCCCATCCTTCTGGCTGACATGATAGCCACCAAGAAGGCGGTCTTCCACGACAGGTGAGAGAGTTCACACCTCTGCATTGGTTCGAATGGCTTGCCCATGAGCCTTGCCAGTACCAGCAGTAGATCCCACGGAGGTGGAGGTTCTCGCACCGGAGGGGAAATGTGATCAAGGCCTTTGAAAAAGTGCCAGACCACCTTCTCCTGCGCCACCGACTGCTTCCCGGCCCTGCGCCCGGTAAGCAGAGATGGCCGCCAGGTGCACCTTAAGGGTCGCCGACCAAGCCCTTGCTGAGAAAGGACCAAAGGTAGTCCAATATGCCTCGCCAAGAAACAGGAGGAAGGGTCCAGGCCCTTGCCCTGGCACCAAATGGAAAATCTCTTTCCATTTGAAGGCGTAGCATTTTCTGGTCGACTCCTTACGGGATGCCTCAACTACGTTGAGGACCTCATTGGAAAGACCCAAGGCCTGGAACTCTAGCCGCTCAGGAACCAGGCCGTCAGGTGCAGGGATTGAAGGTCCGGATGGAATACCTTCCCCTGATTGACAGAGCAGGTCCGGGCGAGCTGGAAGCTGCCTCGGGAGCCTGGAGCTGAGGCTGAGGAGATCTGGGTACCAGTACTGGCAGGCCAGTCTGGGGCTATCAGTATCACCTGCGCCTTGTCCCTCCTTGCTTTGAGAAGCACCTTGTGCATCAAGGGGAACAGGGAAGGCATAGAAGGGCCGGGGTCCACGGCCTCGAGAGGCATCCCCTGCAGCGATCCTGCTGAGGGGCGGGCATGGAACAGCCTCAGCTACGCATTCTCCCTGGAGGCAAACAGGTCCACCTAAGGTGTGCCCCAATGGGAGAATAGATCTTGTACTACCTCCGGCAGGAGAGACCACTCGTGGGACGCACCCCTATCCGGCTTAGGGCATCGGCCAGGGTGTAGGAGGCTCCTGCCACATGAATGGCTAGGAGATCCGCCTCCAGGCTGCGCACGAGTGACCAGATGTGGAGAGCTTCCTTGCATAGAAGCATGGAGCATGTCCCACCCTGGCGGTTTAGACAGTACATGGTCGTGGTGTTGTCCGTCTGGACCCGGACCACTTGACCCCGAAGAAACGGAGCAAAGGTGGTTAGAGCTAGGCGGACCGCTTGGAGCTCCAGCAGGTTGATGTGGCATCGGGACTACCACGGGGACCAGAGGCCGTTCGCTCAGTGTTCCCCCAGATGGGCACCCCAACCCATCAGAGAGGCATCGGTCGATAGAGAGATCGTCGGCTCGAGGCAGACAAACGGGATGCCCTCCTGCAGATGAACTGGAGCGGTCCACCACTGGAGGCGTTCACATCCCCTGGGTCACCATCACTAGCTGGTCCAATGGATCGCAGCGCTGGGACCACTGGGCTGACCAGCCCCCACTGAAGGGCGCATGTTCCAGCGGGCCCAACGGACCACGCTGGTACAGGCCTCATGAGACCCAGGAGGCGAGGAAGTCCCGGGCAGAGGTGCAATTGCCCAACCAAGAAATGAATGGGCAAAGGAGGAAAGAACCAGCCCCCCATCCGCCGGGAGCCGTGCTCTGTCTCGAAGAGAGTCGAGCTCTGCCCCGATGAAAAGAATCACCTGCTTCGGCTTGAGTTCCGACTTGGCCTCGTTGATGAGGAGGCCGACCTGAGAGCAAACTTGGAGGACCAGATCTCTGGACCGCTCCACCTCCTGTCTGGAGGGGGCTGCTATCAGCCAATCGTCCAGGTAAGGGTAAATCTGGACCCCTCGGCGCCGCATGAATGCTGTCACCACTGCCATACATTTGATGAAGACCCTGGGAGCTGGAGATAAGCCGAAGGGCATGGCTTGGAACTCGAAAAGGGATCCCTCCGCTCGAAAGTGAAGGAACCTCTGATGTGACGGACGGATAGGGACGTGAAAGAACACGTCCTGTAGGTCCAGAGAGCAGAACCACATGCCGTATTCCAAGGATGGTATTATCTGAGCCAGAGTGACCATCCTGAAGGTTCGAGACCTTAGGAACTTGTTTGGGTTGTGTAGGTCGAGAATGGGGCGCCAGCCCCTCGTCCGTTTCGGAACCAGGAAGTACCTGGACATGAACCCCGGGTTTGAGGGAGGGTCCGCCACCACTCTTATCACCTCCTTCTCGAAGAGATCGATCGATGTCGGCTCGGCGAGCTGACAGCGAGGCTTCGGACCCCGAGGCCCCCCGAGGTGCGACGGCTCTGAAGGGTGGGGCCTGCTCGAACTCCAGAGGCAGGCCTTTCCCACCCCTCCAACACCCACCGGTCTGTGGTGATAACGGACCAGGCGGAAGAAAGTGGCGGGCCGCCCCGCAGGAGGCACCTGGAGTGAGGCGTGGGGTTGTGGCGACACCCCTCAACCCATCACTGGGCAGCCTTGGAGGAAGGAACCGGCGAGGACCTCCAGGGCCTTTACCTCCCTAGTCCCTGGAGGAGAGCGAGGGAGCTTGGGTTTGGGATGCCAAGCTGAGCCTGCTGGCCCTGGCGTTGCTGGGCGGACGTGCACGAGGTGCAGAGGGATGAAAGGGCTTAGGCTGCGCCTTTGTCCTTCTGTGTGGATGAGACCGAGTCCAAGGTAGCATTGGACTTTCGATCCTCTGCAGGTGACCTTCCACCCAGGGCCGAGAGGTCGGTCCCCAGGAAGGGACATCCGCCAACTTGTGCTGGTATCCGGGTGAAGGTGGATATCCTCAGCCGTGCCTCGACGGCAGCATAGCCACTGCGACGCTACTGACCTGGCACATGAGTCTCCACATCTCACAGCAGTCTGAAGCTGCTGTTTGGCCACTGCCCTGCCCTGGTCCCAAGACCTGCCTGACTGTGGTCTGCAGGTCCGCCGGAAGATGAGGAACTACCTCGTCCAGGGAGCCCAACAGGGCATGAGAGAAATGTGCCATGAGTACGGCCGAACTGGCCTGGCGAAGGCCGAGGGAGGACGCAGAGTAGACTTTGCGCCCGGCATAGTCCAATTTCTTGGACTCCTTGTCGGGAGGTTTGTCCACGTCCCTAGCGTTTCCGGCACGCTGGAAAACACTGTCGGTAACTAGCCCCTCAGCTGAGGGGTGTTCCGAAAAACCGGACAAGGAACTGGTAGGGACCACATACTTCCTGGCCATCCTGGCCGAGGGCGCAGGACAGGAAGCAGGGCGCTGCCAGAGCTCCAAGGCCGGACCCACAATAGCCTCGGCCATCGGAAAGGCCTCCGTAGGGGATTCCCCTCGGTCCAGTATCTCCGTGAGAGGATACCTGGCCCGCTTAGACACAGGTTCGAGCTTCATCCCGGTAGACTCCGAGATGAGCCGGAGCAATCCCAGATACGACGAAGGGCTATCGTCCATCGACTGACCTCCAGAGGACTCCAAGTCTACTTGCCTGGAGAAAAGGGAGGAATCGCCATCGGACTCTGAAGAGTCCGCATAGAGCTGCCTCGGGCCTGAGCCACCCTCCACCTGCCGAGGTCGATCGGGAGTGAGGGTAACAGACAGCCTATGGGGCAGTCCCTGAGCCGACAGAGTTCTTGGTCGGAGCCCCAAATAATGGTTGTGGAGGCGGAGGTTTCACCGGAATCGGTGGAGCAGCTGGTTTTGGCCAAACAACCGGCCTGGGAACAGGCTCCTCGGGTAAGACGAGGGGTTGTTTGCCGCACCGGTGACAACCACTTAATGGCCGGGAAGGCGGCGATAGCAGCTTGTTCCAGGTCAGAAGGAGCTGTTGCCACATGGTCTCGCATCGTCGGCGTAACTGACGTCGAAGCCTCCTCGATCCGAGGACGAAGCGCAGCGGCGCCGCTCAGCGGTGCCGAGACCCAGACCGCCACGACGGGCGGATCAGCTGCACTCTTGAAGAAGTCCGAGGACCGAGAACCTCAGCTTTTCAGGGGACGGTGCGGGAGGGGACGGGTGGAACGGCTCCCCTCGGCTCGGAGGATTACTAGCCGCGTGTCGACAATCCATCCAACGGGTCGAGAAAGATCTCGACTGTGTGACGGAGTCTCGGTCAACTGACCTGGCGGGGACACCGTGAGACCAGTGGCGAAGCTTGAGCGAGCGACCAAAGTCGATGGCCGACAACTGGGAGAGGGACCTTTCCCGCTCCCAAGAGCGCCGACGGAGGGACTTACCTCTGTCTTTCTTCTTGGACCGAGAAGAAGGTCCAGCAGACGGTGGGTCCTCTCCTCTAGTGGAGAGGACAGACAAAGCTCCTTAAAGGAAGCTGTATAAGAGGAACCCAGGGAGGCGGGATAAATGCAGCGATTAGGAAGATAAGAGCCCCGCCTCCTCTTCAGGCGATCATCTGCTCAAAGCTGATCATGAAGCCCGCCCGTGAAACCACCGACGGACCTCTTTTGACTTCACCGGAGAAAACGCTTTCAGGCTCTGTTGTAAACGGGCAGCACGGTCTTCGAAGACGAGGGGGCTGAGAAGGAAGAGCACAGGGCCGCAAGTCCGCGGGTTGTGCTCAAGGCCTAAACAGTAGACACATGTGGAGTGTGGATCCGTCCGAGACATCTTCTCCCCGCAAGGGCATCTCCGAAAACCGGGAGTCGATTTGTCCATCGCAGCCGCGAGGGATAGAAGACCGAAGTCTAGAATGCAAAAACCTTTAAATTCGGAAAACCGAAGAATTAGGAACCAGTCTTATACGCAGAGCGTTAAGGAGGGAACCTGAGCTTCCAAGCGGTAAGGAAGATCTGGCGTCATGGGGCGGAGCCGAGAGTTTTACCACCCGGGTGGGTGGGAGGAGCCAGCTTGAAGACCTTCCGGCAAGATTTAAAGCGGCAAGGATACCTGCCAGACAGTGTGGATGAACAACATATCCATGTCCCTAGAACTGTACTATCTTACTTCGAGATGAAGCTCTTGCAGCAGGTAACACATACGTAGGACTGAATTCCCAAGCAGTATAAACTAAAGACAACTGCTGGGAAAGGGCAGGGGGAGGAAAAATAGAAACATCTCCCAGAGGTATAAACTTAAGACAACCCCTGGAAGGTGAGTCAACAGACATACCACATTCAAGGTCTAAGCTTAAGACAACCATGAATGGGAAGGAAAAGAGAGGCAGGAAACCCTCGGGAGACAAGACCTGTCAGGAAATAAGGCCCTGGAAGACTGCCAGGCCAAAACCGGCACAAAGTCTGGAAACAATGTCCAGACTGTAATGTCTGATGAAGGTGTAAACAGAGTGCCAGGTGGTGGCAGCACAAATGTCAGCTGCAGAAACTCTCTTAAGATCTGCAGAGAAGGCAGCCACTGCTGTGGTGGAATGAACCCAAACTGAGTCCAGCAAGGTCTTGTTAGCCTGCTGATAACAGAAGGATACACAATTTACCAGCCAACGAGAGAGCATTTGTTTTGTAACTGGGTGCCCCAAGGACCTATCCGCAAAGGATACAAACAGTTGGTCTGATTTTCTGATACCCTTTGTTCTGGACAAAAAACACCGCAGAGCACAGTGCGCATCAAGGGTGTGCAAGAGTGCTTCTCCCCTACTGGAATACTCCAGAAAATATACCAGAAGCTGAACAGATTGGTTAAGAGTAAGCTCCGACACTACCTTAGGAAGAAATTTTGGGTTAGTTCGGAGGGCTACCCTATCCTTATGGAAAATAAGATAGGACTCTTGACACATAAGAGCATGAAGCTCCGAAACAAGTTAAGCTGAGGTGACCGCCACCAAAAGCAAAGTCTTCCAAGAGAGATAGAGGAGCTCACAAGACATGGCCGGTTCGAAGGGAGGAAGCATAAGCCTCTCCAGAACAAATAAGTCTCAAGGAGGAACAGGGTCTCAGACCTGAGGACGGAGGTGCAAAATCCTCTTCAGAAAGCTTTTAGCCACCTCCAATTGAGCCACTGTCCTGTCCTGAATACAGTGATGATAGGCAGAAACAGCGGTCAGGTGTACTTTAATGGAGGAGTAGCTGAGACCCAACTCCGACAGAGATAGCAGGTATTGTAAAACCGAGTTAACCGGACAGACCAGAGGGTCAAGCCTGCTGGCTGCAGCCCATAGGCAAAAGCATTTCCACTTCATGGCGTAAGAGGCCCTGGTAGTGGGCTTCCGAGCCTCCACCAAAATCTGGGCAATGTCATCAGAAACTCCAAAGCGAAGCAGGAGCCAGGCGTGTAGGTGAAGAGAGCGCAGGTTGGGATGAACCAGGGTCCCCTGCTGCTGAGAGAGTAACTGACCCGAAATGGGAAGAGGCCACAGAACTTGCACCAACAGACGCCAAATAAGCGGGAACCAAATCTGTCTGGGCCACAGAGGGGCTATCAGAATCAAGGTGACTCTCTCTGATTGGGGCATGAGGAGGACCTGCTGCAAGAGGGGAAAGGTAAGGAAGGCATAAAGAAACCTCCCGCCCAAGACAGGGACAATGCATCTTGCCAGAAAGCTCCAGGCGTGGATCGAGCAAAAACTGGGCAGTTTTGCGTGCAGCGAGATACAGAAAGGTCCAACTCCGCATTCCCCATCTTGCAAAGAGCTCATCTGCCACAGACTGTATCAAGGACCACTTGTGACAGAGGGGTTTTGCCCTGCTGAGGGCATCCACGATTACGTTCATGGAGCCCGGAACATGGACTGCAGAAAGATGGAGATGGTGCTCCACCACCCAGTCCCACACCCTCATAGCTTCCTGACAGAGAGAGTAAGAGTGTGTACCTCCCTGTTTGTTGATGTAAAACACCACAAAAGTGTTGTCCATCTGAATAAGGAGGTGACCGGGCTCTAGAAAAAGAGATGGAACCTGTCAGGAGTACAGGACCACTCTGAGCTCAAGCAGATTGATATGCAAGTTCTCCTCTAATGGAGACCACAGTCCTTGAGTCGTGTGGATCCCCAGGTGAGCCCCCCCCCCCCATCCCAGACGCATCTGTGGTGTGTTTGGACAGGACTTTCTGGCTGGAAGGGGAGTCCTCGGCAGACACACTGGGGAGACGCCCACCAGCGGAGTTCGTGACGAGCTAGCTCAGAGATCCTGACCAGCTAGTCCAAGTCATCCCTGGTCTGGTCCCACTGGACCCGAAGAGCCCACAGAATGGTGCGCATGCACAGTCTGGCAAAGGGGACCAAGACTATGGCGGCCGTCATGTGCCCCAGAAACCTGAGAATGGATCTGGCTGGAACCACAGAGGCTGAAAAGCTTTGGGACGCCAGAGTCTGGATGTGCTCTGCCCTGTCTGAAGGGAGAAAGGCTTTCCCCAATGTGGTGTCTAAGATGGTATCTATAAATTGAAGATGCTGAGAGGTGAAGAACTGAGATTTTTCTGGATTTACAGTGATCCCAAGATGCCGACAAAGGGAGAGCGTGGCCAGGATGGTCTCCCAAAGATGAGACCTGGACGGGGCCAAGAGGAGCCAATCATCGAGATAAGGGAACAAAAAGTAGCTGTCTCGGCGCAGGACCACTGCAACGATGGTGAGGCACTTGGTTAAGACTCTGGGAGTGGAGGAAAGGCCGAGGGGAAGAACCTTGAACTGGTAGGCCCAACCCTCGAACTTGAACCTCAGGAATCTCAGATGACTGTAGCAAATAGGAATGTGAAGATAGGCATCCTGCATGTCCAGAGACGCCAGCCAATCAATGACCGACAGGAAGGGGAGGAGATTTGGAAGCGCCAACATATGGAATTCAGTGCGACCCATTGGTTGAGGTCGCTGAGGTCCAAGATTGGCGCAAGTCCTCCAACTTTTGGGAACCAGGAAGATGTGGGAGTAAAACTCTGAGTCCTCTTCTGACTCCGGGACATGTTCTATGGCATCCTTGTCTAGAAGAGACTGGATCTCCTGCCTGATGGGAGGTCTGTGGTCTCTCGGGTAGTAAGAAGGGGGCAGTGGTCTGTCCAGGGGTAGAGACTAATGCTATGAAGTGCCTGAACTCCACGAGGTCGAGGACCCATCTGTTGGAGGTCACTTCTCTCCATGCCTGATGGTGATGAGAAAAACTACCTCCCACCCGCTCTCCTGACGTCAGGTCTGGGAGGGGAGGGTTGTTTACATAGTCAGGTGGAAGGAGGGGAGGGCGGCTGCTGGAGGTCTAGCCTGTCTAGAAGGGGCAGAGGCAGTGCCTCGGTGACCCCCTTGTCGACCAAAGCCACCTCGCTATGCGCAAGGCGGAGCACGGGGTTGCTGAGGCTGGTGTCCCCCTCTGCCACGAAAACAGGGCCGATGAAAACGCTCCCGCTTGAGACGATAGACTGCACCGTACAGACCGCTTTGCCAGAGTCCTGCACTCTAACAATAACCTACTCTGTGTCTTCACTGAAGAGCACAGAGCCCTTGAAAATGGCGTCCAGAAGTGTGGTCTGCATTTCTAGGTCGAACCTTGAGACCTGGAGCCAGGAGTGGCACCAAAGGCAAATTCCAGTAGCGGCCGCCCTTGCCGAAGTGTCCACAAAGTCGTACGCAGCTCGAAGAACGTGGGTACTCACATCCGAGCCTGTCTGTAAAAGGTTAGCAAGTTCTGTCCTCTGAGAACAGTCAGGCAAACCTTGCAGAATGTTCAATCCTTGGTCCCAAAGGGTGTTCTGGAATTGGACCATATGAGTCAAAAGATTTAGACTACGGATACTGCAGGTGGCAGATGAGTACACCCTGCGACCTAAAGAGTCCAGCTGCTTAGACTCCCTGTCTGGTGGCTGGGTACTTAGGTGCTTCGGCCTCTGTGAACGATCATGCTCGGCCAAAATTACCACGGAGTCAGCCGTGGGGTGTTCGCCAAGTAAGACTGGTCCTTGGGGCTGGGTACAAGCGTTGGCCTTTTGGGCACCACAGAGGACGCATGTGGATGCCTCTGAGGTAGCTAAGGTAACATCCTGGAAGGTGTGCACCAAGGGAGGAATGATCACTGGCTTGGGATCCTTCTGGCGCAGGTATTTCGCCAGGTGCAAGCACTCGGGGTCCAGTGCCTCCGTATCCCATCCCATGTTCTCCTAGATGTGCCATATGACATCTAAGAAACGGGTCATCAGGAGATTTAGGTTGGTCCTCAGAGTCACCAGGGAGCGTGTCCGAATCGGGATAGGAGTCCGATTCGCCATAGGCAGAGGAGGAGGAAGACGAAACCCATCAACGTCTCTTGTGCCTGGACTGTTTAGGAGAAGGAGAGTGAGAGGAAGGAGCAAACCTAGCCCTCTTGCGCTTGTCCTTGTGCTTCCTAGGCTGGCCGGAGACTTATCACCCTCAGTTCTGGTAGGGACAGGAGTCTCCTGCCCACCAGGCTGCGGGACAGGAGGAGCATTGGGAGCAGGAACCGGAGGGCCTATTACATCCTGCTTAATTGTCTCCCACCAGTGAGCAAAAGCTCCTTGACCATTTGACATCCCCAACCTTGGGGATTCCAGCCTCGGACGTGACGTCGGTCAGCCAGCAGGGGGGGCCGGCGTTGGTAGTACAGGTGACGCCGGTGACAGATCCTCAGTGACATCAGGTGGACCGCAAACGTTGTAGAGGTGACGCCGGAGGGACCGATTGCTGCACAGCAGCCTTGTCCGCACCGTGGAGGAAGCGGAGAAGCACCAGTGTCGGTACTAGAGTCCCATCTGACGGATGCCCCTTAGCCACAGGAGGATGGGGCGCATCGGAGGATGAGGGCTTGAAGGCCGATCAGCCTTGTGTTTATCCGAGTGACGCCGGGTCCGACTTCAACAGACGGAGGCCGTCCTGCCTGTGTTTTGGCAGTAAAGATGAGGCCCGAGAAGCAGAATGCTTGAGGACTGCTTGGCTCCTGGGGGTCGCACTGAAGCTGAGCGGAAGGACTGCTTACCTGAGGAGGGCATGGAGCTAGAGTCAGAGTGCCTCTATGGGCAAGAGGAGCCCAAACAGGACAGCTTCTTGGGGACGACCAGCATCCGCTGGCTTAGCCGCCACCACGGAACCGTGAGTCAGAAGCCCAGATCTTGATGGATTGCAAGGCGGGCACCTTGTGAAGCGAGGCAGGAGGCTTGAGGGAGGTAAGCCGGGCCTCATGTCCGGAGGAGCCAGAACGACCAGCAGAGCTGGAAGACCTGGGCCTGGAAGGCGAGTGGTCTCGATCCTGATGGCGGTGTTTCTCCTTCCCTTTAAGACGAGTAGGGGAGCGCAACTCCCTCCCAGAGGACGAGTCCTGCTGCATCTGGGCCAGTTGCTGCTGCTCTAGATGGGCCTGGAGCGATTTCTGTCTTCGGATCCTGGTCAGACTACTGAAGGCCTGGCAGTGGGTACAGGCATCGGTGTCGTGGTCTGGGCCCAAGCAAAAGAGGCAGGCTGAATGACCGTCCTTGGCAGGGATCTGCCGTCCGCATGAGCACTTGTTACGGTGCCCGGTCGAAATGGAAGATACATGTCGTCGAAAAAAATGTAGACAATTATTAAGGAACTGTTCTAGAGCTGAGGAACCCGTAGGTGATCCGAGAGCTTACTAGCAAGTTGCCACGGCGGGAAAGAATTGGAGCACATGAGGACTGCCTATGCCCTTTATACCATGTGGCAGAGGGCAGGGCCGATGTCGGGTAGGCGGTCCCACGTTGGTACTGCTAGAGAAAAAGAAATGCCGAGATCTGCCGCCTACATATATGTTACCTGCTGCAAGAGCTTCTTCTCGAAGTAAGATCCTGTTTTTCTAGGATCGTGGATATGCTATTCTATCCACAATGGTTGGCAGACTCATAACGGTTCTCCAGGAGGAGGGAGGCAAGGTGCACACCCTGTACTTGGGAAACAGAAATTGGAGAACTGAGACCCCAAAACCAGCATCCCAGCATGACCTACGCTGATGTGGTAATGGGAAATTAAGTGTTTGCTGATTCCCAGGTAGTAGCCCTGCAGATATCCTGGATAGGGACGCCCCTAGAAGCAGCCACCAACACAGCAGTGTGGTGGGTGGAATGAGCTCTTATCCCTACTGGATGCCTTTCCCACCAACCGACGAGATCAATGCAAGATGTAATCCATCTGCCAATCATCCGCTTGGCTACAGGTCTGCCTGGTGCGGCTTCAGCGTGGCGACCATGGCTGACCCTCTCCCTGAACTTTAGCCATCGCTCCTTGTAATAAAATTGTGCTGCGTCTCAGGTCAAAGTATGGTACCTGTACTTGGCCTCAAGGTGTAATACACTAGTAGAGTCATCACCTGGTTCAGGTGAAACTCGACACAACCTTCAAAAGGAACTTGGGTTGGGCGCCAGGACAACCTGTCCCTGTGGAAGACCATATAGGGATACTCAGAGTGCCTGAAGCTCCCAATCCTTCTGGCTGGACGTAATAGCCACCAGAAAGGCGGTCTTCCATGACAGGTGTGACATCTCACTTCTGTGCATTGGTTCGAATGGCTTGCCCATGACTTTTGCCAATACCAGCAGTAGATCCCACAGTGGTGGTGTTTCACACACTGTAGGGGAAATGTGGTTCAGGCCCTTGAAAAAGTGACAGACCACCTTCTCCTGTGCCACTGTCTGCTGACCGGCCCGTGCCCGATAAGCAGAGATTACTGCCAAGGTGCACCTTAAAGGTCATAGACCGAAGACCTCCTTTGGAGAGAGACCAAAGTTAGTCGAGGATGCTAGCCACCGGACAGGAGGAAGGGTCCAGGCCCTTGTCCTGACACCAAATGGAGAATCTCTTCCATTTAAAGGCATCGCACCTCCTGGTTGACTGCTTCCAAGATGCCTCAACTACTGAGCACATCATTGGACAGACCCAAAGCCTGGAACTCTAGTCGCTCAGGAACCAGGCTGTCAGGTGCAGAAACTGAAGGTCCTGGTGGAATACCTTCCCCTGACTGATGGAGAGCAGGTCCAGGAATACTGGAAGACGCCTCGAGAACCTGGTGCTAAGGCTGAGGAGATCTAGATACCAGAACTAGCAGGACCAGTCTGGGGTGACCAAGATAACCTGCGCCTTGTCCCACCTGACCTTGAGCAGCACCTTGTGGACCAAGTGGAGGGAGGCATAGAAGAAGTCTGGGGTCCATGGCCTCGAGAAGGCATCCCCCTGCAGCGAGCCCTGCTGAAGGGGTCGAGTATGGAACAGTCTCAGCATTGCATGCTCCCTGGAGGTGAACAGCTCCACCTGAGGGGTGCCCCACTAGGAGAACAGGCTGTCTATCCTCTGGATGGAGAGACCACTCATGGGACACCACGCCCACATGGCTGAGGGCGTCTGCCAGATGATTCGAGGCACCTGCCACACAAATGGTTAAAAGATCAGCCTCCAGTCGGTTCATGAGGGTCTAGATGTGGAGAGCTTCCCTGCACAAAGGCAGAGAGTGCGTGCCGCCCTGTTTGAGACAGTACATGGTTGTGGTGTTGTCCATCTGGACCTGAACTAACCGACCAAGGAACAGAGTGAATGCAGTCAGAGCCAGCCAAACTGCTTGGAGCTCCAGCAGGCTGATGTGGCATTGGATTCCTCAGGGTCCAGAGCTCGTGGACTCTGTGGTCCCCCATGTGGGCACCACAGCCAGTGAGAGCGCCAGTTGTCAAGATGACCGCGGCTCGGGCAGACAAACGGGATCCCTTCCTGCAGATGTTCTAGGACGGTCCACCACTGGAAGGCATCCCACATCTTCTGGGTCACAGTGAACAGCTGGACGAATGACCTAGTCACTGCGCCCACTGGCTGGCCACCTCCCACTGAAGGGCACACATGCCACTGGGCCCATCGACCACAATGGTGCAGGCCACCATGTAACCCAGAAGTCACAGGAAGTCCTGGGCAGGGCGCAATTGCCCAACCAGAAATGATTGGGCAAAGGAGGAGAGAACCTTTGCCCTGTCCGCCAGGATCCTGGCTCTGGCTCAGCAAGAGTCGAGCTCTACCCCGATGAAGCATATCACCTGCGAGGGCACGAGTTCCGTCTTGGCCTCACTGATCAGGAGGCCAATGTTGAGGCAGGTTTGAAGGGCCAGATCCCTGGACCTCTCTACCTCCAGTCTGGAGGGACCCGCTATGAGCCAATCGTCGAGATAAAGGTAAATTCTGACCCCTCAACGCCGAAGATGAGCTGCCACCACTGCTATGCATTTGGTGGAGACCATGGGGGGTCAATGACAGGCTGAACAGCATGGCTTGGAACTTGTAGAGGGTTTCCTCCACCCTGAAGCGGAGGAACCTTCGGTGAGACAGACGGATTGGGATGTGAAAGAATGTGTCCTGCAGATCCAAGGAGCAGGACCACATGTTCAGCTCGAGGGATGGTATGATCTGGGACAGTTACCATCCTGATAGTGCGAGACCTGAGAAAATAATTCAGGTCATGCAGATCTAGAATGGTGCACCAGCCCCCCATCCTTTTCGGGACCAGGAAGTAACTGGAAACAAACCCTGGGTTGACAGAGGGATCCGCGACTCTGACCCCTACCTCCTTGAGGAGTAGCTGGGCAAGGTTGTCTCGGAGAACTTACTGAATGAGCATGGAAATCATTTCCTCCCGTGGGGCGCGGGCTCGGCTTGGTGGGTACTGCTCAAACTCCAGAGGCAGTCCCTAGCCAACCAATTCCAAGACCCACCTGTCTGTTGTGACAGCGGACCAGGAGGAAAGGAAGTGGCAGAGCCAGCCCCCCACGGGAGGACCCAGAGTGGGCATGATGGGTGTGGGGTTGGCAACCCCATTCCATCACTGTGCAGGCTGGGAGCAGGATCTGGCCTGGGGACCACTGGGACCTTTCCCCTCGGACTTGTGAGCCGCCTCGCCCCCTGGCTTGGGCCGAGGGTGGCAAGACTGAGCCTGCTGCCCCGGCATTGGGGCTGCTTGGCCGCAGGGGCAGAAGGCCAAAAGGGCTCTCTCTCTCTTCTGCTTTTTGGAACCCTGGGATTCCTTCTGGGGAGAAGTAATGGAGTCCAAGGTGGCATTGGACTGCTCTATGCGCTAGAGGTCACCGTCCACTCCAGGACTGAAAAGATCAGTGTCTAGGAAGGGAACATCCGTCAATCTGTGCTGAGTGTCCACTGTGAAGGTAGAGACCCTTAGCCAAGCCCTGTGGTGCATGGTAACTGCAGCAGCCACCGAGCGGGTGCAAGAATCCCTGATGCCCAGAGCCATCTGGAGTTGCTGTTTGGCAACCGCCTGACCCTGGTCTACAGATACGTGGGGAGATGAGGAAGAACATCATCCAGGGAGCCCAAGAGGGCAAGATAAAAATGCATCACGACGGCGGCTGAGCTCACCTGAAGAAGGCCGAGCGAAGAGGCAGCACAGACTTTCCTGGTCAAATGGTCCAGTTTCCTAACTCTGTCTGGGGGTTTATCGGTGTCTCCTGAATTACCCGAGTGCCGAAACACAGATTCAGTCATCAACCCCTCGGTCGAGGGGTGTTCTGTGAATCCCGAAAGGGAGCCAATGGGAACCGCTTACTTGCGGGGCATCCGGGCTGAGGGAGCAGGGCAGGAGGCTGGGTGCTGCCACAGCTTCAAGGCCAGGCCAACAATGACTTCGGCCACAAGGAAGGCATCTGTCAGAGAATCCCCTTGAGGATAACAGTGAGAGGATATTCAGCCCATTTTGAATGGGCTCCAAGGGCATCCCCATAGATTCGGAGAGGAGATGGAGGATACCTATGAAGGACGTGGGACCTTCCTCCATCGAGAGACTCCCAATGGATTCCTCATCCAAGGGACAGGAATACAAGTTGGAGTCTTCTGACTCAGAGGAGTCTGGATAGATCGGCCGACCACCCATGTCACCTTCAACCCCCCTCGGGGATAGTTGGGAGTGAGGGTGACAGACAGTCTATGTGGAAGGACCTTGACCGGCTGAGACTCCTTGGTAGAAGTCCCGGAAACAGGCTGCTTAGGTGGCGGCTCCACCCGAATTGGTGGAGAGGAGGGTTTCCATGAGCCGGGAGGGTCTTTACCGGCTCTGCGGGCAGAAGAATGGTGTCTACTGGCTCCTGGGGAGTCGTCAGTCTGGATGGCGACAGCCAAGTGATGGTGTGGAAGCAGGAGTCTACTTCGAACCAGCCATAATCAACTGTTGCCACATTAAGTCATCATAGCGTCGATGAAGTCTGTCCTCTTCTGAGGAGGACGAGGATTAATGGCGGCATCGCCGATTCTTGGAACGCTTATGGGATTTCTTCAGCCTATCGGTCGAGGGAGTCTGAGACCTCAACTTTGACCGATGGGGTGCTCGGAAGGAGCCAGAGAGAACCGCGGCTCTTCCAGGTCAGGGACAGGGACAGTAAAGAGGTTCCCAGCTGTCTGGGTCGTTAGGACCAGGGTCCTGAATAATGAATTGTTGGCCTCATTGAGAGACAACAGGTCAACTGGGTAGAACACAGTCTCAACTGGGTCGTCGTCCTGCATCTGAGCTGGCTGACCTGAAGGGAGCACCGTGAAGCCAGCGGCTGAGGCCGCAATCTTGACCAAAGTAGAGACAGCAGATTCTTGGGACTGAGATAGCTCTGGATCCCAAGAACATCGTCGATGAGACGAACCGTCTCTCAACTCCTTGTCCTTTTTATGGGAGCAAGAGATGTACAGGCCCAAGGGGCCCTCCCGTTTGGTTGGGAGAGACTGGCACATCTCCTTGAAGGAGCCCGAATTGAGCGGGACGAAAACAGACATAGAAGAGGACCGATCAGTGGCCCGAGCCACCTCCTCCTCCTCGAAGGCCTTCATCTGTTCTAGTTGTTCAGCTGCACAGACCACCCAACAGGCTTCTTTTAATTAGACCGGCAGGATTCGTTTCTCTGGTCAACCTAGCTGAAGTCGTGCGAAACGATTGTCCAAGACATTAGGTTGGAATGTGTGACAAAAATCGAGGTCTGAGTGTTGTGGGCATGGCCCAGGCAGTAGATGCATGAGGCATGCGGGCCGGTGCAAGACATCTTCTGCCTGCACGGGCACCGGCGGAATCCGGGTGAGGACTTCATCACGGTCGTGATCGCGAAACGATGCAGAGAAATTCGAACGAGTTTAATATTAGGTAAATCCGAAGATTTGCCAGGGCCTACTATAATGCAGGAGCCATAAGGAGGGAACCTGAATCTTCCAGCGGAAAGGAAGATCTGGCATCAAGGGGTGGAGCCGAGGGATATACCACCCGGGTGGTGGGAGGAGCCAGCTTTGAGACCTTTCGCCAAGATTCTTAAAGGGAAAGGAGAACAGCTAATATTCTTCAGGTGAAGCTACCTCTGGCTGGAAGCTGCAATACTGAACATAGGATTTGCAAGAAAGCGAGTTGTGCTCACAACAGAGGGAGGTGAACCTTACAATTGTCTTTGGTTTGTAGCAGATATTCTGGAAGTGGAGGCTACTTCTAACTGAAAAGTGAAATAAGGAACTTAGAATTATCAGGAAAGACAGTCTTTCAAGCAACAGAGGGAGGTAGGTCTTGCTTTACTTTTGTTACAATTGTTTAGATTTTCAGTGCAGGAAGAGTTGAAACCCTGCGGGATGGAATACTATTTACTGTGTCTGTCCTGGTGCACAGCTGACATTTTGGGGCTGACTGCTTTCAGAGCACAAATCACCAGGCTGTTTTGGGGCTGGGGAGGTTTACCTGTGTCTGACTTGGATGTCTGTATTTTTCTCTGTTTGATTAGCAGGGTATTTTCTCTGTCAAATTGTTGTGTAGGGCATCTTGTTGACAGGAAGACACTCATCGCAGCGGTGGGTCAGAGCTTTTAGCTGATTGTTTCGTGAGGGCACAGTTTAGGCCCAACCCCTGCCCATCCCTCACCCACCCCTGGAAATAGTTCCTTTATACCTGGGGTTCTGACATTTCCTCAAGAGTGCAAGGTGCATATCACTGTCATATCCTCTCTAGCACACTGCACTGACAATATAAGCATACACATTGTATAATATGTATATATATTTCTATATAACAAACCAAACACACACACACACACAAAAAAAGTAGATAAACGTGGGGAGTAGTGCAATGTAATGGCTGTGGGGCAGCAGTCTTCCGGGAGTCTTTCTGGAGACTGAGATGCTGCCCTGAGGAAGGAAGTTGCCCATCTTCAGGCCACACTGGACAGTAGTGAGGGAACCTTCCCCCAGGCCACACTGGACAGTAGGAAGGGAACCTTCCCCATCCAGGAAGCACCAGAGCCACCACCACTACCCCAGAGATTGCGAAGAAAGCACAGCAGTTGAACCACAGTGGGCTCAGGGAGGGTGAGGATAGTGGAACAGAGGCACACCCAGTCAGTTGTTCCACTCCACAATCCATACACCATTCTGGGGGAGCATAGTTCCCCTATGGATGCACCCGCAGAGGAGACTAAGGAGGCTGAGGACTATTGTCACAAGGGAGGCCCACAGGAAGAAGGCAGAGGACACCACAGGAAAGGAAGCAGCTCCTGGTGGGGACCAGTTATTGGAGTATATAACTGGGGGGACAGGGAAACTGAAGTAAGGTGCCTGCCTGGTGCCATGGCTTGGAGGACAGGAAGTGTAGTTGCTGTTCCATTATAGCTAGGGTTTTTGAGGAATTTTTCCAGTGCACTTTTTCTGCATCACTGTGTAGTGGAGTTGAATCCCCAGCGTGTCTCACAGACTTATGTTGTGAGAGGCGCCTAGGCAGCAGACACACATTTTGTTTGCATCATCCTAAGAGATTTTCTCTCTGTAGTTGCAGTAATGAAAAAAGCAGATGGTTCTTTTGGCGGCATACAGGTCACCGAAAATCACCAAGCTACTGATTATTTTAATACAGGAAAAATGAAACAGAGGCTTTTGCAGCAAAGTTTCTGATTGGCAGTGGAAAAGAACTGAGAAGAGGTGGGGCTGCCTACCTTTCTGTAAATGCTGATGTATGACATCACTGTGGGTGGCCCTCGGATTGCAGTTTCCGATAGTCCTAGCGCTGACATGGGCATAGTTCCAAATGCGTGGCCTGATGAAAGAGATGTCCTCAAAGATAATTTTATGTTTGCTTGCATGCATGTGCAAGAAACATAGTGCCATCATCGGAGTTTTGGAGGTGTCACCCCTCTTCAATTCAGTCAGTGTGTTTGGCAGGCGGCATGCCGCCAATGCATGCTGGAGCTGTCTATGACAAGCTCCAAAATGCAGTGGCATACAGTTGAAAGGGGAGCTACGGCTTCAGTGAGCAGCGATGAATATACGCCTGCTCATGCGCACCTCCTACACACACACTGAAGCGCCGCGCGCCAATGGCAGTGCCCCCCTCACGTATAGCTGATGGGGTGCCCAATCCCACGCCGGCTTGTGCTGCGCTCCCCAAAAGCCTTCCACATGCCACGATGGGTGCCTCACCCCAGCGTGGCAACTCATAGAATAGCCAGCAGGGGTGCCCAATCCCCGTCGGCTCCACTGTCCCCGAAGTACTGGGTGCCACGCTGGGAGCCTACCCCAGCTGCAGCAACTTGATCATGGCCGACGGGGTGCCCAATCCCACGCCGGCTCCACGTGCCCCCCAGCCATCCTTGTGCCACACTGGGAGCCCACCCCAGCGCGGCAAACGCCTTGCGTCATCACTGAAAAAACCTGTAAATTAAAAGCGGTCCCACGGCGCTTCTCCCTGGCCTCCTCCACCCACTGGCGCACTTACCCTCCCACACCCCTAATTCTATACTTACCTCCGACTCTGAGCGCACGATCATCGGTGGACCGGGAACACGTCTGCACTCTTCAAAGCCAACCGCAAACTAGGGAAATGCCGGTAAGCTGTATAATGGGATAGATAGGGTTTTCAACTTTCTTGCATATCTCAGGCATTTTTGAATTTTTGCACAAATTTTCAACATGGGGTTTTGGGACCCCTCCTCATGAATTCTTGCACTGTCATGGCGTTACTTCGGGCCGAAGGTGATTCGCAGCCACTGTGCTAAATCACCTTTCGAATGATTAGCAAACGACACTGCCAGTGTTCATAAGTGGCCTCAAGAAGCCTATTTTGAAAATTTGGTGAAAAATTCCAAAATGACTTTTACGTAGCGTGCATTGCGCAGTTCCTACGCATACCGTGAAGTTCATCTAATTTTCAATATTTTCACTCCAGATTTTCAACATTGCCATTTTACCACACCTTCTTATGAGTAGTACAGCTGTCATTTTCACATCTCACCCAAAATGTGTTTTGCCTATGTAAGCAGACAATGGCGATTCGTGCGTAAATCAATGCACGGGACAAATTAAGAAAATCACAGTCACACTGTTCATGAGCAGAGGTCTTAAAATGGCTATGTTGAAAATTTGGTGACAAAAGTCCATAAAATGACTGTTACGAGTGAGCATTGCGCAGTTTCCACGCACCCTCGTACGTTCATGACTTTGTAATATTTCCAGTCCAGATTTTCACCAGTAGCATTTTTCCACACTTCCTTATGAACAGTACAGCGGGCATTTTTCACAGCATGGCCGAAGTGTGTTCTCACACTTTCAGCGCAGAGATGCGTGGTCGTTGTGGGAAATCATTGTTTGGGACAGATAAAGAAAATCACAGTAACACTGTTCATGATCGAAGGCACCAAAATGCCTGAGTTGCTGTAAAAAATCCCCAACCTAATTATATATACGGGTGTGGGCAGCAACAGTTTCTATGTACGCCGTGATTGCTTACTCAGTTTTTTTCATATTTTACTTGCAGATTTTCAACATTGCTATTTTTTACACCTCCCCATGAACAGACAGCTGTCATTTTTACATCCTGTTCGAATGTTTTGCACCTGTGGTGCTAAATGCCGTAGTCGCTGTGCATACGCAGCTTTCAGCTAACAAACTGATATTGCCACTGTTCATGAGGTGGGGTCACAAAAAACCCATGTTGAAAATTTGGAGTGAAAATACCAACGAATGCCTGAGGTATTTGGGTTTCCAACCATAACGCCCAACCCTGTAGAGAATGACAGGCATCAGGGGTGTGACTTGGGATTCTTGCCTGTAATGCTCATACCATTCCGCACCCTGCAGCCACTGAGAGGCACTGAGGTATACCTTGCACTCTTCGGCCCCAAAGTTCACCCCATTCTCCTATATCGCACCCATTTCACTGTATTTCCTATCGGAATGGGGTGTGCATAAGGGCCAAAGACCTCAAGGAACACCGTGACACTTGTCAGTGTCTGCAGGGTGGGGTGTAGTGAAATGGCGTGGCCGTTATGCCCAACGACCCAAAGGCACACCCCAATGCCTGTCACTCTCTGCAAGGTGGTGGTGGTGTTTGCTTCAGTTCAATACTTCACTGCCATTCCTCTTACGCAGCTCTGTAACTTACACACTACCACTGCCAATGCCAGCAAGCAAACATTCGCATTGACAAATGCTTGTTTACTCATGCTATCAGAAGACTTTCGCAGAGCTAAGCCCAAGGTGTAAGTCTTTACTGTGGCTAAACATGATCCAGCAGCTGAGCTCAGGGTCATATGATCAGTGCTCAGATTGGTTCAAAGAACTCTACATTAAGAGGCTGAGAGAAAGTGCAGGCTGGGTAGGTAGATGAAAATACTGATGTTAGAACATCTAGTCCCTGCAGGTCCTAGTGCTTTCTTGCTCTGAGAACAAAGCATAAGGTTCCATGGAGGAGACGGACTTCCTGCTCAAACAAGCCTTTAGACTGGTTGTGGCAGGAGAGACTGCAATTCTGTAAGCAATAACCCACTATAGGGCGTGGGTTTCTAAAGAATTAATGCACACTTTTGGTGAACTGGAAGGCATGAGGTGAGGAGCTGAGTGATTTTCAACGCACGTGAGAAATGCATCAAGAAACCCATGCTCTGGTATGGATTATTGTGCTTACAAACTAAAAACAACTTTTTTTGTGTGTGTTTTTTTTTTTTTTAAATGGAAAAAAGTTTTGTTTTCCTTTAGTTAGGCTGTTGCTAGGTAGAATATGCAAATTTGGTATCGAAGGCCAAGTGTATTTGAATAACCTGGGCAGTGCATTTATTTTTTAAGAAACCTATGCAGCTTTATGGGTTTTGTGTTTAAAAAGAGAACATTTTTATTTTGATGGGAAACGGTTTCATTTTACTTGAGATAGTTTGTTGCTAGGTAGATTAGGAAAAGTTAGTTATGATCTACTGATATGTCAGAGATTAATGGTCAGGTGATGTGTTTAGACCAACACTTCTCAAACTTTGTCATAGTGAGCCTCCCCTAAGCCATGGAAAAGATCTTGAGCCTCCCCAAAATACTAAAATATGTTTGGGCCTCCCATAGAAAATAGCTACTTTTCACAGTATATCAGGAATAAATTGAAACCTCTTTAAATTGATTCTCATTTTATTGCTTATTGTAACCTTCAACAGGACAAACCTACTTGCTCCAATATTTTGACTCTGACCATTGTTACCCCTTACTGCCATACCTTCATGGGTCAGACTGCTTTTTCTGTTTACCCTCTAACGGGAACAACCTCTGCCTCTCACCCTCTCACCCTGCAACTTCTCAGGGATCATTTTGCTCCCTCCTGCTTTTATTCCTAGTATCTGTATGGTTAACTCTTGTATTTGGACAGTTCTTCTGCCAGTCGAATTGATCAGTTGTTCCTCGCATTGTTAGTTTATTGTTCTTAATTTGTTTGCACTTTTATTCATGTTGTATCGCTTGAGTGTTTTGCAGTTACATTTTGAATTGTATTCTCTCACTACCCTTCCCTGGTTACACCTGAAATAAGCCATGGCTCAGTGTACAATACCTTCTCTGGTCACAGACTTGTGAATGAATACATAAATTCACCTACTATTATCCTCTTTCAGTTTGCCTTATCCTTCATACAAAATCTATAAAGCTCAAAATTGAAATATAATACTTTTTCAGGACTTGCTTGAGCCTCCCTGGAACAGGTTGGGCCTCCCATTTGAGAATCCTGGTTTAGACCAATGAAGCTGCTAGATTCTGAAAGATTCAGAAGTCCATTTCATAAACTGCATTACATGATGACACAAGCCATCTAGAGTTGCTCTGCTTTGAAGTGGGTTGGTTTCTGGAGGACCGCATAGGGCACAAACCAGCTTGATATCTCCCAAACAGCTTCTGTCCTCAGACAAAGCAGAGGTGCACTCTTGACATCCATTTATCAAAAGTATGCCATTCAAGTGTTATACCATCTGAAAACATCTACATATGTCACTTCATGTACTGTACATACCATCTCAAAGCACAAAATGAACACTTTTGTACTACTGATCCAAGTTAAAACATCTCCAGTCCTGCTCTGAAAAGGGTCTTACCTTGTCCAGAGGAAATTTGTTCTTGCCCAGTGAATCCATGGTGATTTTATGAGAACCAACTAGAGTGAAGTTGCTGGTTCGAACTGAATTCCCAACAGCAGGGCTAGAGGCTGTAAAGTGAACACACATATTGATCAATGAACCTGCTATACAGAATGCTACAAGAATACATACTACAGATCTGTGATGACGAGAAACTGCAACAATAACTGAAGCTTGCTTTGGGTATGTTCATGAAAAGGGGTTACCAAAGTATGACATGATGGTCAATTTTTCAAATTCACTGTAGATCAGTTATAAGTTTGTCAGGACACTGTGACCCAAGAATGAGAAAGGGACCAGGTTGTGAGATAACTCCGTAACAGAGATTTGAGAAAAAGCACCTTCCCATGTTGCACGTGTAACAGTGGACACCACAATGTCGCACATGCAACAATGGACACCACACAGCTGTTTAAGTTGGGGGAAAAAACTTGACTTTTCTTCACGTTATTTTACTAAGCATTTTAAGGCACTATGGCCCAAGAGTGAAAAAGGGACCATGTTGTTGGATAAACATATCAGAGACTTGAGAAAAAACACCTTCAACATTGCATATGTAACAGTGGACACCAAACAACATTCCCTCTAATAATGGATACCAAAAGTACAGTTCACATGAGAACACCGTAGTAACAGTTCTCCGAGAGAATCTCTTCCAGCAGGCGCCACCTGGCGGTCTGACGCAAATTCTTTCCTCAAGCAGTGCCTGGGAGAGAACGCCGCCGCCGACGTGAGCTCCAACCCCAATGTCTCCCATATATAGGAGGAGCGGTACCCATGTGCTTCAGTTCTTGCACGTCAAGGCAAAGTACTGCAGGATCGCAAGAGACGAGATGAGCGGATGGCCTGAACACACGCTCTCACCTGAGCAAGAGGAGGAAGAAGGCCGCTAAGGAAGAGGCCTGGTCCTGGGGGAAGGAGGGCAGGAAATCATACCTGCTGCAAGAGCTTCTCTCAAAGATCTACTGTTATGGTAAGTTCTTACATAACTGTACTATCTTACTTCGAGAGGAAGCTCTTGCAGAAAGTAACACACATAGGACTGATTCCCAAGCAGTATAAACTTAAGACAACCCTTGGGAGGGGGGAGAAGGAAAGCAGGGAGACAGGAACAGGAGGGATCCCTCAGGAGACCAAGCCCTGCAAGACCAAAACCTGCTCTGCATCTGGAAACTATGTACAGGCTTTAATGCCTGACAAGGTGTGAACAGAATGCCAAGTGGCAGCAGAACAGATGTCAGTCAGAACCTTCTTCATGGCCACAAAGGAGGTGGTGACTGCCCTTGTTGAATGAGTCTTGATTGGGCCATGAGAAGATCTGTTATGTTTCTGGCAACAGAAGGTGATGCAGTTAACCAGCCAACGCGAAAGTGTTTGCTTGGTAACCGGGTGTCCTAAGGACCTGTGCATGAAGGAAACAAACAATTGGTTGGATTTCCATCCCCCGGTTCTGGACAGGTAGCAGCGGAGAGCCTTGTGCGCATCCAAGGAATGAAGAAGTGCTTCCTCTTTGTTGGAATATTCCAGATAGTACACCGGAAGCTGAACCAACTGGTTCAAAGTGAGCTCCAAAACTACCTTAGGCAGGAACTTTGGATTGGTGTGAAAGTCAACCCTATCCTTGTGAAAAATCAAGTAGGGTTCCTTACACATAAGAGCTTGAAGCTCTGAAATGTACCTCGCCGATGTGACAGCCACCAAAAGTAGTGTCTTCCAGGACAGGAAACTAAGCTCAGCTTCCATGGCCGGTTTGAAAGGGGGAAGCGTCTGCTTTTCCAGAAAGAAAAGCAGATCCCAAGGAGGGAACGGATCCCGAATAGGGGGTCTGATACGTAGAATTCCATGCAGAAAGGCTTTGGATACCTCCAACTGAGCCACTGTCTTACCCTGGACTGGCATACAATAGGCAGACGGTGGCCAGGTGTACTTTGGAGGAGTAATTAAGACCTGACTTCGAGAGGGGAAAGCAGGTATTCCAAGACTGTGTTAACCGGACAGACCAGAGGATCCACCTGTCTGACTGTGGCCCAAATGCAGAAGCATTTCTGTTTCATAGTGTAAGTGGCCCTGGTGGCAGGGTTGCACGCCTCTACCAAAACCTGCGCCACCTTGTCTGAGACTCCAAACCTGGACTTAGCTAGGTCTTGAGGAGCCAGGCATGCAGGTGGAGGGAGCGCAGGTTCAGATGAACTGAGGACCTGTTGTCTTGAGACAGAAGCTGGGATGAGACCAGAAGAGGAAACTGAGGCTCTGCCATTAAACGCTAGAGTAAGGGAAACCAAATCTGACAAGGCCACAGAGGAGCTCTCAAGATCATGGTGGATCGTTCTGATTGCATCTTGAGGAGTACCTTCTGAAGCAGAAGAAAGGGGGAGGGAGCATAGCGGAATCTCCCCTTCCAGGAGAGGGACAATGCATCTTGCCAGAAAGCTCCAGGCTCTGGCCCTAGCGAGCAAAAATTGGGCAGTTTTGCTTTGGATTGAGATGTGAAGAGGTCTAGCTCTGGTGTCCCCATCTGGAAAAGATTTGGTCTGCGATCTGAAGCAAAGCCCACTTGTGGGCTGGCGACCTCGGTCTGCTGAGAGTGTCGGCCAGCACATTCCGCATCCCTGGGACATGAACTGCTGATATGGAGAGCTGAAGTCCTAGCGCCCAGTTCCACACCTTCATGGTCTCTCAACAGAGAGAGTAAGAGTGTGTGCCATGCTCTTTGTTGATGTAGAACACCACGGATATGTTGTCCGTCTGGATTAGCGGGTGGCCTGGCAGTAGGGCATAGGCTAAAGCCTGAAGTGCATACAGACCTGCACTCAGTTCGAGGACACTGATGTGCAGGTTCTCCTCTATTAAGGACCATGAGCCCTGTGGTCCCCCAAATGCGCGCCCCATCCCGAGGACGAAGCGTCCATTGTGAGAATATGGGATGTGGTCCCGACTTGAAACGGAAGCCCTGCTAGAAGATTTTGGGATGACATCAACCAGTGAAGTTCCCAGTGGATTGGCTGCATGATGCCTATCACGGCATTCCATTTGTCCTGTGTCTGATCCCACTGGACGCGTAAGGACCATAGTATGGTTTACATGCGCAGTCTCGCGAGCGGCACCAAAACTATTGCCGCTGCCATGTGGCCCAACAACCTGAGAAGATGTCTGGCAGGGACCTTTAAGGCTGAAGAGACGTGCTGCGCTAAGGCTTGAATGCACCCTGCTCAGTCAGAAGGGAGGAAAACCTTTCAGTGCTGTCCAGAAGCGCCCCGATAAATGGGAGTTTCTGCGATGGGAGCAACTGAGATTTGTTCTGGTTGACCGTTATGCCCCTACACTGGCACAGCGTTAGGATGTCCCCGACGGTTTCCAAAAGGTGGGGTCTGGAAGGAGCCAGTTGTCCAGGTAAGGGAACACAAAGTGGCCCATTCTCTGAAGCGCTGCAGCAACAACTGCCAAGCACTTGGAGAATATGCTGGGGGCTGAAGAGAGACTGAAGGGAAGGACCTTGAACTGAAAGCGCCTTCCTTCGATTCTGAATCTCAGAAACGTTCAATGTCTTCTGGCAATAGGGATGTACAGGTACGCGTCCTGCATGTCCAGAGAGGCCAGCCAATCTTCTGCTGAGATCATGGGCAGGAGGTTGGGCAGAGAGACCATGGAGCCTCTGATAGGAGACCCACTGGTTGAGGTTGCTGAGATCCAGGATGGGTTTGAGATCTCCCAACTTCTTTGGGATCAAGAAGAAGTAGGAGAAGAACCCTGTTCTCTCGGCCAGTGGGACTGGCTTTATGGCGTTCTGTCCAGCAGGGACTGATTCTCCTGCTGAATGATAACCCGTGTTTCCTTAGATAGCGGGATGGGGGCGTGGTCTGTCTGGAAGGATAGCGTCAACTCCGATGGAATGCCTGAATTCCACAAGCTTGAGAACCCACTGGTCAGAGGTCACTAGTTTCCAGGCATCTGCGTAAAGAGAAAAGTGGCCTCCGACCGGCTCTCCCGACTAAACGACTGGGAGAGGCGAGTTGTCTGGATAGTCAGGCATTGGGAAGGGAAGGGAGGGCGGCAGGTGCAGGTCTAGCCTGTCGTGAGGTGGCGGCTGAGGAGCCCCAGGCCCCACCTCTCCGACCAAGGCCGCCACGTTGTGGTTGTTGCTGGTAGCGGGGCTGCTGAGGCTGTCGTCCCCCATGGCCACGAAAACAGGACTTACGAAACCATCCCTGTTTCGGGCGTCACATGGACAGCACAGTACGGACTGCCTTACCGGAGTCGTGTAGCTTGGAAATTATCCTCGCTGAGTCTTCACCGAAGAGCATGGAGCCTTTAAAGGGAGCATGCAGAAGGTTGGTCTGGACATCTGGATCGAACCTCAAACCTGAAGCCAGGAGGACGCAAGAGGCAGATGCCGAAGCGGCCGCCTCGACAAGGTGTCCGAGAGTCATAGGCTGATTGCAGGACGGGTGCCCATGTCCGAGACAGTCTGTAGAAGCTTGAAAGCTCCACCTCTGAGGGCAGTCGGGCAAGCCCTTCACAATGTCCAGTCCTTGTTCCCAAAGGGCATTCTGGAACTGGACCATGTGGGTTAAGAAATTCAGACTCCTAATACTGCAGGTGGCAGAAGAGTACACCTTCCTGCCCAATGAATCCAGCTGCTTAGACTCCCTGTTGGGCGGTTGGGTGCTCAGGTGTTTGGGCCACTGTGAACGATCATGAGCTACCGAAATCACAACTGAGTCAGCAGTAGGGTGTTCGGCCAAAAAGGGATGGTCCTTAGGAGCCCGGTACAGTTTGTGTACTTTTTTGGGCACAGCAGAAGAGGAATGAGGATGCTTCCAGGAAGCATAAGTGACATCCTGGAAGGTGTCCACCATGGAAGAGATGTTCACCGACTTGAGATCTTTTTGATGGAGGTATTTGGACAGACACAAGCACTCTGGGTCAAGGGCTTCTGTGTCCCAGCCCATGTTCTCCTGGATGTGTCTCATGACCTCCATGAAACTGGGGTTGTCAGGAGGGGACTTAGAATGTCCCTCCGGGTCCCCAGGAGCAGAGTCTATGTTAGAGTCCGGTAAGGAAACATCGGAGTCGACGTATGACTCAGAAGAGGAAAAGGAAGGGGAATGGTGTCTTCTCCACTTACGTCTTTTATCCGAAGAAAGCGAACGGAAGGAGCTTCTTGAGCGAGTCCTCCAGTGCCTAGTCTTGTCGATGTGCTTTTTAGGTGCAACCAGCTCCTTACCAGCCTCATTTTCGGACAGTTCAGAAACCACAACGGTGTCTGGCTTAGGGACAGGAGTAGGGTGAGGCGTGGGTGGAGGTTTGGCCACAGGGAGGTCCTGATTCACCATCTCCCACCAGTGGAAGAACAGCTCCTTGACCTGCACCATGTTAAGCCTGGGAGACCCAGGTGCAGGAGGAGCAACCATGCTAGAGCCATCGCCAGTTCCGGCGTCGGGGGTGACCGACGTCGGCTTAGGTGCACTGGCGCCAGTATCTGGGATGACCGGCGTCAGGCTCCGATGGCAGGTGGGCCGGCGTCCGTCGAGGAGAGGGAGTGGCCTCGGAGCCGACGTCGGGCCGGGCAAGCCAGCGTCGGGACCACCTTGACCAGCGGCGGCACTACTGTGGCTGACAGTGGGGTGGAGGCGGGCGGGGTGATGACAGGTGGTCGGTCCGGCGCCCATTTGTCCCCAGAGTCCGACGGACGTCCCTCTGAAGATTTGGACTTGGGACTGTCGGAATGCTTGTGCTGCTTGTCCGACAAATGCCGTACCATAGCCGGGAGTGGACGACGGTTGGAATCCTTAGATTTGGGTGGCAAGGATGAGGCCCTACCGGCCAAAGACCTGGAGGCTTTACTCAACTCCTGGGGGTTGGTCACGGATAAGGAGGCCGAGTGGGAGGAGGACTTACCTTGGCCTGCAGAAGATGATTTTTCAGCAGGCGGGTGCACCTTAAGAGGCTGCAGGGTGGTCTCGGTAGACTTCTGAGTAGAGCCAGAGGCAGAAGTGGGCGGCTTGAGGGTCGTAAGGCTGGAGTCGTCACTGGATCTGGAGGCAGAGTGGGAGCCCGTGGACCTGGGTGAGACCTCTCCCGTTCGCTGCAGTCGCAGTGCTTCTCCTTGTGGTGCTTTTTGCAAGTGGGCGATGGTTCAGATTCCCCCGAGGAAGAAGCTCTCTCCATAGTGGACAACTTATGACTGCGTGGGGTAGGCTGAAAGGAACTTTTGCCGCCTGATGAGAGTCCTGCTATTGAAGGCCTGTCAGTGGCAGCAGTCACCGGTGTTGTGGTCGGGCCTAGGCAGTAAAGACAGGAGGAAAGACCATCTTTGAGGGACTCTGGTGCTCACAGGAGACACTTAAGGTGCTTCTTCGAGGAAGGTGACAAGTTGAAATTCAGCGGGGAAAAAAAAAAAAAAAAACAACAACATCGCTGGAGAATAATAAGAAGTTGCTGTGCCAGCGAGCGGTAGCTGAGATTAACTAACCCGAGCCAATGGGAAAAGAACTGTAGCACATGGGGACCGCCTCCTATATATGGGGACGTTGGGGATGCAGCTGACGCTTAGGGGCGTCAACCCCCCACCCTCCGGGTACTGCTAGAGAATAATTTGCCATAAACCGCCACCAGGTAACGTCAGTCCTATATGTGTTACCTGCTGTAAGAGCTTCCTCTCGCAGTAAGATCATGGATTACCCCAAAGGGCACTGACAATAAGCCAAGTTTCAAAGAAACACAACATCACACATACTTACATAATGCAAAACATCATGCGATATATGTAAATCACCAAGAAATTTCAGACTAGCGCAACTTACAGCACTTTACAGTACATTAATTTTAAATAGCACAACTAAAGTACAGTTACATAAGAACTTACCATAACAGCAGATCTTCGAGAGGCTCTGCAGTAGGTAATTACATATAGGACTGATGCGGGCTGGTGGCAGGGGCCACGGAAAGATTTCTAGCTAGCAGTCCTCGGCGTGGACTGCCCCATGTCAGGTGACCGGCGCCAGACGCATCGTCCGGTATAAAGGGGCGGTCCCGGACGGAGAGAGAAGCAGATGTTTTCCTTCCTGGAAAAGGAGCTGAAAAAGCCTAGGGGGATGGAGGGCGGGAAGGTATTACCTACTGCATGAGCCTCTCTCGAAGATCTACTGTTATGGTAAGTTCTTACATAACTGTACTATCTTACTTTCAGAGGGCTCTTGCAGTAGGTAATTACATATAGAACTGAATCCCAAGCAGTCTGGAACAAATAAAAGGCACCGGGAGGAGGAAACTACTCCTGAAAGTAGCAGTAGCCTTGCAGGCCTCAAGACAGGAGGCCCTGCAAAACAGCTAGCCCGAAGCCTGCTCTACGGCGAGAGGCAATGTCCAAACTGTAACGTTTCGTAAAGATATGGACGGAAGTCCAGGTGGCGGCAGCACAGATGTCTGCCGCAGAGGCTGCAACTCCACGAGTGGAGTGACCTCTGACTTGACCCGGAAGGGTCTTGTTGTACTTGTCATAACAGAAAGCGATGCAATGAGCCAACCACTTCGACAGGCATTGTTTGGAAAGCACTTTGGAAAGAACTTCCTCCAACTTATATCTATGTTGGGCCTGTCACAGGTAGTTACCTCTGCTACCCATATAGGGGGTCACTCATTGGATCTGGTGTTCCTACTGGATTTGGATGTCACGAATCTGGGGGTGGAACCGAATGTGTGGACAGACCATCACACCATAAGATTCAGCTTTGGGGCACCCCCTAATAGGCCTGCCTCTACGGAGATGGTCCAGTATCGCCCTTTAAGGGGAGTTAACCCAGAGGGCCTACTAGCGGTACTGGACCTATCGGGTATTTCGGGTGAGAGCATGGGTCCAGGGGACCTTGTTCTTGCCTATAATAAGGGGTTTGAGCGAGGCCTTGGACCAAATTGCTCCTTTTCGTGTTCGCCCACTCACTCAGTGCCCAAAGACTCCATGGTTCGATGAGTCTTTGAAGGAACTGAGGAGAGTGGGGCGAAGGCTAGAGAGGGCCTGGCAGAAATCTTGCCTGGATGCTGACAGACTTAGGTTGATGTATCATTATGGTATCTATCAATCGGCAATAACCTGTAAGAAGGCAGAATTCCTGTCCAGGGAGATTGCTGCTGCGCTGGAACCGACCAGCTCAACTCTTTCGGACTGTCGACAGACTGTGCAATCCACTCTGTCTACAGTCTGGAAGAGATTTTTCACAAATAAAGTGTGATGAGCTTGCTCGGTTTTTCACAGATAAGATTGCCAGCATTAGGTCGGATATCGGCCAGGCTCACTCTTTAAGGGTTTGCGGTGATCGGCAAGGGGAAACAAACACCTGTGTCACCTGGTTTGACTTTGGTAAGCCGGAATTCATGGATATTGTGAGGATTGTCCAGACTGTACGTCCAACCAGCTGCAGTTTGGATCCGGGCCCTACGCCACTATTACTAGGTTGCGTAGATACTATCTGTCCGATCATTGCTGAAATTGTTTGGAAATCTCTGGAGCAGGGATCTTCCTGATCCCCTAAAGGAGGCGGTCGTTCGACACTCCTGAAAAACTTCACTGAATCCGAACTGTCCAGCCAACTACAGACCTGTCTCTAACCTGCCTTTCTGGGTAAGGTTATTGAAAAGGTGGTTGCACCACAACTGGATGACCACCTTACAAATCACAATATCTATGATACTCTTCAATCAGGATTTAGGAAAAGACATATAGTACTGAGACTGCTCTTGTCCGGGTTCTAAATGATCTCCTGATAGTGAGAGATCGAAAGGCTCGTACTATTCTAGTCCTTCTTGATCTCTCTGCAGCATTTGGTACTGTGGACCATGGTGTGCTTTGAACGCCTGGCGGCTCTGTTGGCGGACTGTCTGGTACAGTTCTGCAATGGTTTCGATCTTTCTCACGGGCGGAGACAAAGGGTCGCCACCGAATTTATTCCTCTGATACCGTCCTCCTGCCCTGTGGGGTTCATGAGGTTCAGTTTGGCACCCATGTTGTTTGCTGTCTATATGCTGCCATTGGGAGACATTATTAGGCGATACAGTTTGGGTTTTCACTGCTATGCAGATGACACCCAGCTGTATCTGTCTTTTAGTCCCGGACAGAAAGATGCAGTCTCTATACTTAACAGCTGTCTATCCGAGATCAAGGACTGGATGAGTGCCAGCTGGCTGAGGTCAAACCGGATAAGACTGAGGTGTTGGTGGTGGACCCAGGTAGCCTTGAGGGCAGGTTGTAGGGCTGGGCTTCCTTCGGGCATATGGATCGATGGTGCCCAGCTCCCAGCTTTCGAACCGGGTCACGTAACCTGGCGTTATTATTGACGACGGTTTGACCCTGAAATCTCAGGTGTCATCCGCTGTCAAATCCTCCTTTTCCATCTTAGGAATATCGGCGGGTAAACACCTAGTTCCTCCGGGTTGACCGGGTCCGACATTGGTCCATGCCTTTGTTACCTCTCGCTTGATTACTGCAATGCCCTGTACCTAGGGCTACTGGGGTTGATATCCGCCACTTGCAGCTGGTGCAGAACGCAGCAGCCAGGCTTTTGACTGGGACATCTATGAGAAGTCATATTACGCCTGTGCTGCGCGAACTGCACTGGCTGCCGGTTCAGTGGTGGATCACCTTCAAGGTCGGGTTACTGACCTACAAACCCTACACAAACAGGGACCGCAGTATCTTCAAGATCTCCTTATTCCCTACTGTCCCTCTCGCTCACTCCGATCTGCCGACGAGGGATTGCTAGAGATTCCCAGGGTTCGTTTAAAAACATCTGGGGCACGGGTATTTTCCTACGCTGCCCCCACCCTATGGAATTCTCTACCTCGTCGGATACGAAGCTGCCTGACCGTCGAGAGTTTTAAGTCAGAATTAAAAACTTATTTATTCTTAAAAACATATGGAGAGTGATTTTATTGTGATTGTATTGTTATTATTGTTGTTGATGTTATAAGTTTATAAATTCTAATTGCCTGTCCATTTGTACAGCGCTTTGGTTTTGAAAAGCGCTTAAAAATAAATTTTTACTTACTTACTTGGAAACAGCATTGCCTTCCCTTTTGTGAGCAAAAGAGACAAACAACTGATCAGTCTTTCTGAGATCCTTTGTCCTATCGGTGTAGTATCTCAGAATCCGGCGAACATCCATGGGTATGGAGTAAATATTCTTCCTGGTTGGAGTACTGCGTAAAAAAGGCAGGTAACTCTATAGACTGATTTAAGGTAGACTCGCTACCACTTTAAGTAGAAACTTGGGGTTTGTATGCGAAGAGCTTACTCATTCTTTGTGAAAAAATCAAATAGGGATTTTACATATAAGGGCCTGGAGCTCTGAAATTCTTTGAGCGGAAGTAATGGCCACTAAGGAGAGCGCCTTCCACGACAGAAACTTCAGATCTTGGAGACTGCAGGCTCGAAGGAGGAAGGGTAAGTTTCTCGAGAACAAAGTTCAAGTCCCAAGGGGAGCAGGAGTCCAGACAGGGGCCTCAGATGAAGGACCCCTCTAAGAAAAGTCTTAATCTGAGACAGGGGGTTCCCTTTGTCACTCAGTCTCACTCTTTAATCCTTACTAAGATGCCTCCCTCTTGGGGTGGGGGGCTCACATGGGCGACCTCACCACCCAGGGGTTGTGGTCCCCTAAGGAATCTCTGCTCCATATCAATCTGTTGGAACTCAGAGCAGTATTTCTAGCACTTCAAGCTTTTTCCAAATCTGTTCAGAGTAAAGTTGTACAGGTCAGAACAGACAACACCACCACAATGTGGTACATCAACAAGCAAGGAGGCACTCGGTCTATGGCCTTGTGCACCGAAGCAATGAAGTTGTGGTCTCTGGCTTACTCCCTGAACACCTCCCTCACGACAGTTCACCTCCCAGGAAAGGACAATGTCCTGGCAGATGTTCTCAGCAGGATTTCCCAGGGCCATCACGAATGGTCACTGGATCCCCTGGTCTTGGAGGTGATATTTGCCAGATGGGGCACCCTGCAGATCGATCTTTTTGCAGCCCCAGACAATCACCAACTTCCCCTTTTTTGCTGCAGGCCCCCAGTGTTGGGCTCAGTCCCCCTGGATGCCTTAGTTCTCAATTGGGAAGGGAAGTTTCTCTATGCTTTCCTCCCTTCCCTCTCCTGTTCAAAGTGCTAGTCAAAATCAGATCTCAACCCTGCAAGATGATCCTGATTGCTCCAGACTGGGCCAGACAGCCCTGCTATCCACTCCTACTGTCCTTAGCAGTCCATCTTCCCCTGTGTCTCCCCAGGAATTACAACCTGTTAATCTGTGCTCAGGGGAGGGTTTGGTACCTGAACCTCAAATCTCTCAATCTCAAGGCCTGGCTCTTGAAGAGTTAGAGTTTGCTGCTTTACACCTCTCCCAAGGTGTAATGGATATCCTGAAGGCTTCTAGAAAACCTTCCACCAGGGCTACTTATAATTCTAAATGGAAAAGATTTTCCATATGGTGCTCTGGGAAGCATATTTCCCCAGAATCTGCTGACCTGCCCACAGTCCTTGATTATATGGTTCACTTAAATAGCTTGGGGCTGAGACCATCTACACTGAAAGTGCATCTGGCCGCTGTGTCTGCTTTTATTTCAGCAGGTAAGCCCTCTTCTCTCTCAGCTCACCCTGTTTTCTCCAAGTTTTTCAAGGGATTGCTTCACACCAACCCTCCATTCAGGGACCCTGCCCCTGCCGGGGACCTCAATGTTTGCATTGCTCAGCTTATGCAACCCCCTTTTGAGCCTTTATCTTCAGCAAAGCTTAAGTACTTGACTTGGAAGACTGTTTCTGGTAGCCATCACTTCTGCCAGATGCATAAGTGAGTTACAAGCTTTGTCAGTGGAGCCTGATTTTATCTCCTTTCATAGAAATAAGGTGGTCCTCAGGACTAACAGGAAATTCTTGCCTAAGGTGGTTTCAGATTTCCACCTTAATCAATCTATGTCTCTTCCAGTGTACTTCACTGACCATTCCTCCTCTGGCGAGAGGAGACTGCACAGTTGGATGTGAAAAGAGCCCTTAGTTACTACATAGAGTACCAAGGGTCACAGGTTTGACTCCCTCCAACTGTTCCTCACTTATGGTGAGGTTGGTAAATGGAAACCTGCCACTAAAAGATCCATTGCCAGGTGGATTGTCTCTTGTATCCAATTTTGCTATGAGAAACTGGGTAAGTTCCTCCCTCAGGCCTGAGGGCTCACTCTACCAGAGGTACAGCTGCTTCCCTGGCTGCTGCCAGGGACATCCCTATTCTAGAGATATGTCAAGCAGCAGCCTGGAAAACAGTTCACATTTTTACCAAGCATTACTCCCTGGACATCCAGGCTAGGAGTGATGCTCGGTTCGGCACAGTTGTGCTTCACAGCCCATTTCCTAAGTAGGTTCTGTCCCTCCTCCATGGAGGTACTGCTTTGTAGTCTGCATATGTCAGAATATAGCAAGATTTCATGTTGTTTGAAGAAAAAATTACTCACCTTAGTAATCTTGTTTCTTCTAATAGAGTCTTGCTATATTCTGACCTCCCACTCAGAACCTCTGTTTTTGGGATGTGGGTGGGCAGTGCAGTGTTGGCACTTAGTAGGTGCCCACCTTTTGTTTCACCCTTCTTTTTGGGGTGAGTGGGTGTTGAGTTTTCATTTTTGGGTCCCCTGACTTGAGTCTTTGTGTTGGGACCAAAAAATGTGTTTTATGTTTAGTAGTCAGTTGGCTAGTATAGGTTTACAGCTTCCACACAGGACCTTAGTGAGTTTAGCTCGTAAAGATCTGACGGTTTGAGTTTGAAGAACAACAGACAGAGTCTCAACCGAGCTCGACCTCAGTGTTCCATGCCTGGCATGGAAAGTTAACTCTTTCATCTCTGGGGCAGTTCGAAGTTTGGGACTCACTGCATATGTCAGAATATAGCAAGACTCCATTAGAAGAAACAACATTACTAAGGTGAGTAATTTTTTCTTCCAAACATGAAATCTTGCTATATTCTGTTTATGTCTGTTAATCAACTTTCTCGAACTGTATGAAAGTTAACTATGCCAGGCATCAAACATGACTTCAATAGACTGCCTGTTGTTCTTCAAACTCAAACCGTCAGATTCTTTACTCCGCCTCACTGAACAGTCGCTCCGGAGATTTTTCCTTCTGCTCGGTTCATTTTGTCGGTTAAAGTGCCGTTTTCTCAGTTTTCAACCGAAATTAAACCGTAACCTGTCGGTTCAGTCTCTGTCTGTAGTACTAGATAGGTTATATTTTACTCTATTCTGTGTGGAACTTGTAAGCGGTTCATCGGTTCGGTTTGAACCAATCAAGTTGTTTAAAAATTTTTAAATTGTACTTTTAGGCGTGGTTACGGTTCTTATTGTTCTAAAAAAAAAAAAAAAAGGATTTTATTACGGTTTTTTCCACGACCTGTGACACGGTTAGGAACCGATAAGAGGGTCCTGCCTGGCAGATTGCCATAAAAGGGTACTTTTGGATAGGACTGGCACTATGTCTGAGAAACCCAAAAGAAAAACCGGGCTGGCCATCCGGTTCAGCGGACTTTTTGGCCTCCCTTTCCCCGAGCCTACCAATTCTCTTTTCCAGGGTAGCTGCAGGAAAATTTTTGCAAATCTGGCAGTCTGCATTGAGGTAGTCAAACCCCAGACAGTAAACACAGGTGGTGTGGGGATCAGCCTTGGCAAAGACTTCCCCACACACACCACAGTGTTGAAACCCAGTGGGCCCGGTTTTCCTTTTGGGTTTCTCAGACATAGTGCCAGTCTTATCCAAACTTACCCTTTTATGGCAATCCGCCAGGCAAGACCCTCTTATCGGTTCCTAACCGTGTCACGGGTCGTGGAAAAAAACGTAATAAAATCCGTTTTTTTTAGAACCGATAAGAACTGGTAACCACACTCTAAAAGTAAAATTTAAGATTTTTTAAACAACTTGATCGGTTCAAACCGAACTGATGAACCGTTTACAAGTTCCACACAGAATAGAGTAAAATATAACCTATCTAGTACTCACAAATACCACAGACAGAGACTGAACCGACAGGTTACGGTTTAATTTCGGTTGAAAACCTAGAAAATGGCACTTTAACCGACAAAATGAACCGAGCAGAAGGAGAAATCTCCGGAGCGACTGTTCAGTGAGGCGGAGTAAAGAATCTGACGGTTTGAGTTTGAAGAACAACAGGCAGTCTAAGCCGAGCTCAGCGTTCCATGCCTGGCAGAAATCTCCGTTGCGACTGTTCAGTGCATATGTCAGAATATAGCAAGACTTCATGATGTTTGAAACATAGAATATGACGGCAGATAAGGACCGCTTGGCCCACCCAGTCTGCCCATTTCCCTACCTAATGGATTAGCTGCAGATCCTAGTTAACCAGCAGCCTACTTCTTCTAACCCCCACCCCCCAGAATTGCCTTATGACTGTCCCATGCATGCTTGATTCCACCACTGTTTTTGACTCCACAACCTCCTCTGGAAGGCCATTCCATGCATCCACAACCCTCTCTGTGAAAAAATACTCTTAAATTACCTCTGAGCCACCCCATCTTCAAATTGTGCCCCCTGTTCTTGCACACCTCTTTTTTTGAAAGATGCTACCCTCATGGACTTTGTTGATTTCCTTGAAGTACTTGAAAGTTTCATCATGTCCCTCTCCTCCTTTCCTCGAGGCTATACATATTAAGCTCCTTAGTCTCTCTTCTATGTCTTCCGTGCACACCCTGCACCATTTTGTTGCTGTCTCCTCTGACAGCTTCCATCCTGTCTATGTCTTTCTGGAGATTGGGTCTCCAGAACTGCACGCAGTATTCCAGATGGGGTCTCACCAGCTGTCTGTACAGAGGATAACAACTTCCTGTTTTCTACTGGTGATGCCTCCCATGCATCCCAGTATCCCCTAGCCTCCTTGCTGCCCTCTCCGTTGCTTGCCCACCTTTAGGTCATCTGATATGACTACCCCAGGTCCCTTTCCATTTTTGTTGTTGTTAGTATCTCACCCCCATTGTGTACTCTTCCCCTGGGTTTTTGTTTCCCAGGTGCATTACCTTGCACTTCTTAGCACTGAATCTAAGCTGCCATACATTTGACCATTCCTCTAACCTAACCTTACGGTCCTTCTCATCCTTTCCACCCCCTTGTGCATAAACTCTGTTGCAGATCTTTGTGTCATCTGCAAAGAGACATACATTTCCTTCCAGTCCCTCTGCAATGTCGCTTATAAAGACATTCAAGAGGACTGGTCCTAATACTGAACTCTCAAGTGTACCCTACTAGTAACCACCCTTTCTTCAGAGTGGACTCCATTTACTATTACTCTGTGTCCTATTCTCCAGCCCATTCTTTACCCAGGCTGTCATCTTGGGACCCACTCCCAGGCTGGCTAACTTGTATATTAATCTTTGTGTGGGACTGTGTCAAATGCCTTGCTAAAGTCTAGGTAGGCCATGTCCACAGCCCTCCTGATCTACTACTTTGGTCACCCAGTCAAATAAATCTATTAGATTTGTCTGGCATGACCTTCCCGCTGTGAATCCATGCTGCCTTGGGTCCTGTGCCCCTCTGGCCTCTAGATACTCAACAATTCTTTCCTTAAGAAGTGATTCCATCATTTTCCCTACCACTGAGGTTAAACTAACAGGTCTGTGGTTTACTGCTTCTGCCTTGCTCCCACTTTTGTGAAGGGGAATCACATCTGCCCTACTCCAGTCCTCGGGTACCACCCCATCCTCCCATGATTTGTTAAAGAGGGTAGTCAGTGGTGTCACTAGTTCTACTCTTAGTTCTTTTAGAATTCTGGGATGAATCCCATCAGGCCCCACTGCTTTGTCCACCTTCACTTTTAAGAGTTCTTTCAGAACCCTTTCTTCTGTAAATGGGCTGGTATCAACTTCTGTATCCAGAGTGTTTCTATTGTTTGTTTTAGGTACCTCCCTCTTCATTTGTAAATACCGAGCAAAATATTTGTTTAGTATCTCTGCCTTTTCACAGTCACCCTCTGCCCACCCCCTCACTATCTCTCCCTAGTCTTCCTTCACGGGTTCTAAGATTGTTCTCCTCGAGTGGGCTCCAATACTAGTTGTCTAAGGCATGCCCTGTAGGGCATCTAGAATAACCCCACTCTTCAAGTGGCTGCTGCAACTGCACTCCAGTTAACATCTGGCATATACAGATCACCCATCAGCAATATCTCCCTTTTTCTGCCATTCTAAGTATACTTTCTATCATTTCCTTGTCCATTTCTCTCCCTGAGAAGGGGTCTGTATCTAACCCCTGTGCGGATTGTGGTGCCATTGCGGTCTCCAAATTTACCCACAGTGCTTCTTCTCCTCCCTGTTTTCCTTTTGTTCTGTTGCTTTAATTCCTTCCTTATGTAAAGAGCTACTCCTCCTCTCTATTACCCCCTGTCCCTCCTGTAGATAGTGTATCCTGGTATGTTTACGTCCCAGTCATGGTTTTGTGTGTACCATGTTTCTGTAACTGCCACAATATCCAGATGTTCCTCCTCCATCAAGGCCACTAATTCAGGAAGCTTGTTACTCAGACTATGGGCATTGGTACTCATTGCTCTCCATTTTTGATGGCTTTACCTTCTTTGCAGCATCCCCACTGACCTTTCTACCTCAGTCTTTTTCTCATTTAGTAGCCTGTTTTGTAAGGAGAGGCTGGATTTTCCTGCTGCTTATCAGTGCCTCCCCCCTTGACTAGTTTAAAAGCTTGCCAATGAAGCATTTAAACCGATTGCTCAAAAATACAGGTTACTCACCTGTAACAGGAGTTCTAGGAATGGTATATGTTGTTCATCCACACTTATTGGCAGGTATCCTTGCCGCTTTAAATCTTGCCGAAGGTCTTCAAGCTGGCTCCTCCCACCCACCGGGTGGTATAACTCGGCTCCGCCCATGACGCCAGATCTGGCCCGCTGGAAGCTCAGGCTATGCGGTCGAAGCGGGAGGTCAGGTGTCGTAGGATGAACAACATATACCATTCAGAACTCCTGTTACAGGTGAGTAACCTGTATTTCTAGGGACATGGATATGTTGTTCATCCACTTATTGGCAGACTCTAGCAGTTCTCCGGGAGGAGGAGGCAAGACGCACACCCCAATACTTACTTGGGAAATAGAGACTGGAGAACCGAGGCCCCAAAACCAGCATCCAGCGTGACTCAAGGTCGATGTGGTAATGGGTGATGAAGGTGTGTGCTGACTTCCAGGTAGCAGCCCTGCAGATTTCCTGGATAGGGATGTCCCTGGAAGCAGCCACCGATGCAGCAGTATGGCGGTAGAATGAGCTCTTATCCTCTGGGAGGCTCCATGCCCGCCAACTTATAGCAGAGATCTATGCAGGAGGTGACCCACCTGCTTATCGTCCTTTGCTGCAGGTCTGCCAGATGCGGCTTCAGCATAGGTGACAAACAGCTGGCGAACCTCTCCTCAATTTTCAGCCTGCGCCTTGTAATAGGCGAGCTCCCTTCTAGGGTCCAAAGTGCGGAGCCTATATTCGGCCTCCGAGGTGTGATTGGGGTAGAACACCGCAGAGTCAACACCTGGTTAAGGTGAAACTCCGACACCACCTTCTCGGAAGGAATTTCGGAAGCGCAGGACAACCTTGTCCCTGTGGAAGACCAGATAAGGAGACTGATGGAAGCGCCTGGAGCCTCCCATCCTTCTGGCTGACGGATAGCCACCAAGAAGGCGGTCTTCCACACAGGTGAGAGAGAGAGCACACCTGTGCATAGGTTCGAATGGCTTGCCCATGAGCTTTGCCAGTACCAGCAGTAGATCCCACGGAGGTGGAGGTTCTCGCACCGAAGGGGAAATGTGATCAAGGCCTTTGAAAAAGCGCCAGACCACCTTCTCCTGTGCCACCGACTGCTTCCCGGCCCGCGCCCGGTAAGCAGAGATGGCTGCCAGGTGCACCGTTAGGGTCGTCGACCTAAGCCCTTGATTAGAAAGGGACCATAAATAGTCAAGATGCTTGCAAGGAACAGGAGGAAGGGTCCAAGCCCTTGTTCTGACACCAAATGGAAAACCTTTTCCATTTGAAGGCATAGCATTTTCTAGTGACTCCTACGGGATGCCTCAACTACATTGAGGACCTCGTCGGAAAGACCCAAGGCCTGGAACTCTAGCCGCTCAGGAACCAGGCCGTGGGTGCAGGGATTGAAGGTCCGGATGGAACACCTTCCCTGATTGACTGAGAGCAGGTCCGGCGAGCTGGAAGCCGCTGAGTCCTGGAGCTGAGACTGAGGAGATCTGGGTACCAGAACTGGCGAGGCCAGTCTGGGGCTATCAGAATCACCTGCGCCTTGTCCCTCCTCGCCTTGAGAAGCACCTGTGGATCAAGGGAAATGGGGAAAGGCGAGAAGAGGCCCGGGTCCACTGCCTCGAGAAGGCATCCCCTGCAGCGAGCCCTGCTGAGGGGGCGGCATGGAACAGTCTCAGCTCTGCCTCCCTGAGGCAAACAGGTCCACCTGAGGTGTGCCCCAATGGGAGAACAGATGTTGTACTACCTCCGGCAGGAGAGACCACTGGTGGGATGCAGCCCCTATCCGGCTCAGGGCATCGGCCAGGGTGTTGGAGGCTCCTGCCACATGAATGGCTAGGACATCTGCCTCCAGGCTGCGCACGAGTGACCAAATGCGGAGAGCTTCCTTGCATAGAAGCATGGAGCGTCCCGCCCCTGGCGGTTTAGATAGTACATGGTCGTGGTGTTGTCCGCTCTTGACTCGGACCACTTGACCCCGGAGGAACGGAGCAAAGGCGGTGAGAGCTAGCGGACCGCCCGGAGCTCCAGCAGGTTGATGTGGCATCGACTCCCGCGGGACCAGAGGCCGGGCCCGGTGTTCCCCAGATGGGCACCCCAACCCATCAGAGAGGCATCGGTCGATCAGAGAGACCGCGCCGGGCTGAGACGAACGGGATGCCCTCCTGCAAATGACCTGGAACGATCCACCACTGGAGAGCGTCCACATCCCCTGTGTCACCGGCATAAGCTGGTCCAAAGGATCGCAGTGCAGACCACTGGCTGGCCAGTCCCCATTGAAGGGGACGATGTTCCAGCAGGCCCAACGGACCACGCTGGTGCAGGCCGCCATGAGACCCAGGAGGCGAGGAAGTCCCGGCAGGAGCAATTGCCCAACCAGAAATGATTGGGCAAAGGAGGAAGAACTCGGCCCTGTCACGGAGCAGCTCTGGCTCAAGAGAGAGTCGAGCTGCGCCGATGAACAGAATCACCTGCTCGGCTTGAGTCTCGACTTGGCCTCATTGATAAGGAGGCCTAGTTGAGAGCAGACCTGGAGGGCCAGATCTCTGACCACCACCTCCTGCCTGGAGGGAGCTGCTATCAGCCAGTCGTCCAAGGTAAGGGTACACCTGACCCCTCGACGCCTGAGGAATGCTGTCACCACTGCCATGCATTTGGTGAAGACCCTGGGAGCTGGAGATGTCCAAGGGCATGGCTTGGAACTCGAAAAGGATTTCTTCCGCCGAAGCTAAGGAATCTCTGGTGAGACGGACTGATAGGGACGGAAAACGCGCCCTGCAAATCCAGAGAGCAGAACCACTACGCCATGCTCCAAGGATGGTATTATCTGAGCCAGAGTGACCATCCTGAAGGTTCGAGACCTTAGGAACCTGTTTAGGTCGTGTAGGTCGAGAATGGGGCGCCAGCCCCCGTCCGCTTCGGAACTAGGAAGTACTCTGGACACAAACCCTGGGTCTGAAGGGAGGGTTCTCCACCTTCTTTATCACCTCCTTCTGAGGAGGAGAGCGATGTCGGCTCGACGAGCCGCCAGCGAGGCTTGGGACTTCAAGCCCCCGAGGGGCGACTGCCTGAAGGGCGGTGCCTGCTCAATTCTAGCAGGCCTCCTTCCCATCACTCTCCAAAACCACCTGTCCGTGGTAACAGTGGACCAGGCGGAACGGAAGTGCCGGGGTTGCCCCCACGGGGACCCTGGGTAAGGTGGACGGGGATGGGGTGACACCCTCAGCCTGGCCACTGGGCAGGCTTGGAGGAGGACCAGCCTAGGGACCCCTGGGCCTTTTCCTCCCTGCCTCCTGTTAGAGGAAGCCAGGGTTTAGGGTTTGGGATGCCAAGGCTGAGCCTGCTGGCCCTGACGTTGTTATTATGCTGGCCAAGCGTAGAAGGGACGCAAAGGGCTTAGGCTGTGGTTTATGCCTTTGTCCTTCTGAGCGGAAGAGACCGAGTCCAAGGTAGCATTGGACTTCTCGATCCTCTGCAGGTGACCTTCCACCCCAGGGTCAAGAGGTCAGTCCCCAAAAAGGAACCATCCGCCAACTTGTGCTGGGTATCCGAAGTAGCTGTGATATCCTCAGCCGTGCTTCACGACGCAAGATAGCCAGCCGCGGTCGCCACCGACCTGGGCAAGATGAGTCCTTTCATAACTCAAAGCAGTCTGAGCTTGTTGAGCTCATTACTGCTCCTGTTCTCAAGTCCCGCACCTGCTTGACCGTAGTCTGCAGATCTCGCTGGGAGATGAGGAAATGACCTCATCCAGGGAGCCCAACAGGGCATGAGAAAAATGTGCCATGAGGACGGCTTCTAACTGGCCTGACGTAGGCTTCTCAGAGAGGACGCAGCATAGACTTTTCCATCGACATAATCCAATTTCTTGATTCTTTGTCGGGAGGTTTGTCCACATCCCTGGCGCTGCCGGTGCGCTGAAAACGCTTGTTGGTAACCAACCTCAGCAGAGGGGTGTCTAAAACCGGACAGGAACCGGTAGGGACCGTGATACTTCCTGGCCATATCCTGGCCCGGGCGAGGACAGGAAGCAGGGCTGCCAAAGCTCCAGGGCCGGACCCACTATGGCCTCGGCTACCGGAAAGGCCTGCTGGAGAATCCCTCGTCCAGAATCTCCGTGAGGGGATACCTGGCCTGCTTTGGAACGGGTTCGAGCTTCATCCCGTGGACCCGAGATGAGTCAAGCAGTCCTAGGAAGGACGACGGGCTATCGTCCCATTGACTGTCCTCCTGAGGACCCAAGTCCAGTCGCTGGAGAAAAAGGAGGAATTATCCCGACTCGGACGAGTCCTCAAGAGCTGCCTCTGGCCTGAGCCACCTCTACCTGCCGAGGTCAGTCGTGGGAGTGAGGGTAACCGACACGCTGGGGTAGACCTTAGCTTCATCGAGAATCCCTGGTCGGAGCCCCAAATAGTGGCTGTGGAGGGCGGAGGTTCCACCTGAACGGTGGAGCAGCTGGTTTGGCCGAACAACCGCCTGGGTACAGGCCTCGGTAAGTCGAGGGTTGTGTTGGCCGTCCGTGACAGCCACTTAATGGTCTGGGAAGTTATGACTGCGCCGGCTTACTCTCGGTCAGGAGGAGCTGCTATACGAGGTCCTCGCATCGTCGATGTAACTTACCGAAGCCTCCCTTGTCTGAGGGACGAAAGGCGACGCCGCTACTGCGGGTGCCGAGACCGAGACCGCCTTATGACGGGCGGATCGGCTGGACTGCCAAGAAGTCCGGGACCCAGAGCCTCGGCTCTTCCGAGGTCGGTGCGGGAAGTGTCGGCAGGAACCGCACCTTCTTGGCTCGGAGGGTTCATCCGGGGGCTCTGGAACCGAGGCACAGGCAAGCCTATCGGATCTCGCTAACTTCGGGGAACCGGGAGAGAGGAATCTCGGCTTCTATAGGCGACAGCCCGTCCAACGGGTCGAGAAAAATCTTGACATCGTCGACAGGAGTCTCAGTCAACTGACCTGACGGGGGCACCGTGAGGCCAGTGGCCAAAGCCAAGCGGTCGACGACTCGGGGAGAGGGACCTTTCCTGCTCCCAAGAGCGTCGACGGAGGGATTTACCTTTGTCCCTCTTTTTGGACCGAGAAAAAGGTCCAGCAGACGTTGGCCCTTCTCCCCTAGTGGAGAGGGACAGACAAAGCTCCTTAAATGAAGCTGTAGGAAGAACCCAGAGAGAGCTGGATAAATGGCGTGGCCGAGAAGATACGCCTCACGGGCCAGCCCTTCGAGGGTGATCATCTGCTCGAGCTGATCCGCCAGCTCGCCCCGGACACCGCCGAGACCGGGCCTCCTTAGACTCTTCACCGAGGGAATGCTGACGGCCCAGCTGGCATCGGCGCCCCTGGCAGGACGAGGCCGAGAAGGAAGAGCACAGGTCGTAGTCCCGCGGTCGTGCTCAAGGCCTTAAACAGTAGACACACGTGGAGTGTGGATCCGTCCGAGACATCTTCTGACTCAGAGGCATCTCCGAAAACCGGAGTCGGATTGTCCATCGCAGCCGCGAGGGATCGAAGACCGAAGTCTTTTTAGCAAAAACTTTCAAATTCACAAAACGGAAGAAATAGGAACCAGTCACAAACGCAGAGCGTTAAGGAGGGTACCTGAGCTTCCAAGCGGTAAGGAAGATCTGGCGTCATGGGGCGGAGCCAAGAGTTATACCACCCGGGTGGGTGGGAGGAGCCAGCTTGAAGACCTTCCGGCAAGATTTAAAGCGGCAAGGATACCTGCCAATAAGTGTGGATGAACAACATATCCATGTCCTAGAAGACTTGTTCCTTCCTGGACAGATGCAGACCATCCTGCTGAGTATAGGCTGGTGTCCCTCAGGTGGAACCCCAGTCCCCAATGAAGCCAAACCCCTGTGCTCCATACCATTTTTTCAACCATTCATTAAACTGCATGGTGCAAAGTACCCTTGCCTCACTCATTCCATTGACAGGCAGCACCTCAGAGAAGGATACTGTGTGTGCTACTTGTCTTAGGCCCCTCCCCAATTCTACAAAGTTCTTCTGCACTGCTCTAATCTCATGATGAGCCAAGTCATTTGTCCCTAGGTGGACAATGACTTCCAGCTCAGACTCCTGTGCAGCTGTTCTCGTGATCCTGAGGATGCGCTTCCTGTCCCTCCAAGCCATGGCACCAGGTAGGCACCTTACTTCAGTTTTCCCTGCTCCCCCCAGTTCTATCCCCCTAATAACTGAGTCCTCCACTAGGAGCTGCTTCCTTTCCCTGTGGTGTCCTCTGCCTCTTCCTGTGGGCCTCCCTTGTGACAGTTGTCCTCAGCCTCCTTAGTCTCCTATGCGGGTGCATCCATAGGGGAGCTATGCTCCCCCAGAATGGTGTATGGATTGTGGAGTGGAACAACTGACTGGGTGTGCCTCTGTTCCACCATCCTCACCCTCCCTGAGCCCACTGTGGTCCAACTGCTGTGCTTTCTTCGCAACCTTTGAGGTAGTGGTGGTGGCTCTGGTGCTCCCTGGATGGGGAAGGTTCCCTTCCAACCATCCAGTGTGGCCTGGGGGAAGGTTCCCTTACTATTGTCCAGTGTGGCCTGAAGCCGGGCAACTTCCTCCCTCAGGGCACAGAGTTGTCTGCAAATAGGGCAGCATCTCAGCCTCCAGAAAGACTCCCGGAAGACTGCTGCCCCACAGCCATTACATTGCACTACTCCCCACATGTTTATCTACTTTTTTTGTGTGTGTGTGTGTGTGTGTGTGTGTGTGTGTGAGATTGGTTTGTTATATAGAAATATATATATTAAACAATGTGTATGCTTATATTGTCAGTGCAGTGTGCTAGAGAGGATATGACAGTGATATGCACTTGCACTCTTGAGGAATGATGTCAGAACCCCAGGTATAAAGGAACTATTTCAGGGTGGGTGGGTTGAGGGTGGGAAGGGGTTGGGCCTAAACTGTGCCCTCACAAAACAATCAGCTAAGAGCTCTGACCCACCGCCAGATGAATGCCTTCCTGTCAGCAAGATGCCCTACACAACAATTTGACAGAGAAAATACCCTGCTAATCAAACATAAAAATCGAGACATCCAAGTCAGACACAGGTAAACCTCCCCAGCCCCAAAACAGCCTGGTGGTTTGTGCTCTGAAAGCAGTCAGCCCCAAAATAAGTCAGCTGTGCTTTAAACTCTTCCTGCACTGAAAATCTTAAGAATTGTAACAAACATAAAGCTAGATCCACCTCCCTCTGTTGCTTGAAAGACTGTCTTTTCCTGATAATTCTAAGTTCCTTATTTCACCTTTCAGTTAGAAGTAGCCTCCACCTGCAGAATATCTGCTACAAACCAAAGACAATTGTAAGGTTCACCCCCTCTGTTGTGAGCAAACTCGCTTTCTTGCAAATCCTATGTTCAGTATTGCAGCTTCCAGACAGAGTTTCAGTTGAAGAATATTAGCTGTTCACCAGATCTAGCCCGCTGGAAGCCAGGTTGTGCGCCGGTTGGTGGAGTTTAGATGAATAACATATACCACTCCTAGAAATACAGGTTACTCACCTGTAACAGGAGTTCTAGGAATGGTATATGTTGTTCATCCACACTGTCTGGCAGGTTGCTTGCTGATTTAAATCTTGCTGAAGGTCTTCAAGTTGGCTCCTCCCACCCACCCGGGTGGTAAAACTCTTGGCTTTGCCCCATGACGCCAGATCTAGCCCGCTGGAAGCCAGGTTGTGCGTCGAAGCCGGGGAGGCCGGGTGGGTCGTGTGGATGAACAACATATACCATTTCTATAACTCCTGTTACAGGTGAGTAACCTGCATTTCTAGGGACATGGATATGCTGTTCATCCACGCTGAGTGGCAGACTCCTAGCAGCTCTCTGGGAGGAGGGAGGCAAGGTGCACAACCCCTACTTAGGGAATAAAAACTGGAGAAACGAGGCCCCAAAACCAGCATCCCGGCGTGACTCAAAGTCGATGTGGTAATGGGTAATGAAGGTGTGTGCTGACTTCCAGGTAGCAGCCCTGCAGATTTCCTGGATAGGGACGTCCCTGGAAGCAGCCACTGATGCAGCGGTATGGCAGGTAGAATGAGCTCTTATCCCTCTGGGAGGCTCCATGCCTGCCAACCTATAGCAGAGATCTATGCAGGAGGTGACCCACCTGCCTATCGTCCACTTGGCTGCAGGTCTGCCAGGTGCGGCTTCAGTGTAGGTGACAAACAGCTGGTGAACCTCTCCCCGAACTTCAGCCGTCCGCTCCTTGTAGTAAGCGAGCGGTCTTCTAGGGTCCAAAGTATGAAGCCTATATTCGCCTCCGAGGTGTGACTGGGGTAGAACACCGGCAGAGTCAACACCTTGTTAAGGTGAAACTCTGACACCACCTTCGGAAGGAATTTTGGGTGGGGGCGTAGGACAACCTTGTCCCTGTGGAAGACCAGATAAGGAGACTCGATGGAAAGCGCCTGGAGCTCTCCCATCCTTCTGGCTGACATGATAGCCACCAAGAAGGCGGTCTTCCATGACAGGTGAGAGAGTTCACACCTCTGCATTGGTTCGAATGGCTTGCCCATGAGCTTAGCCAATACCAGCAGTAGATCTCATGGAGGTGGAGGTTCTCGCACCGGAACAGATATGTGATCAAGGCCTTTGAAAAAGCACCCGACCACCTTCTCCTGTGCCACAGACTGCTTCCCGGCCCGCGCCCGGTAAGCAGAGATGGCTGCCAGGTGCACCTTAAGGGTGTCAACCGAAGCCCTTGCTGAGAATGGAACCACAGGTAGTCCAGAATGCTGGCCAAGGAGCAGAAGGAAGTGTCCAGGCCCTTGCCCTGACACCAAATAGAGACTCTCTTCCATTTAAAGGCATAGCATTTTCTGGTAGACTCCTTACGGGATGCCTCAACAACGTTGAGGACCTCATCGGAAAGACCCAAGGCCTGGAACTCTAGCTGCTCAGGAACCAGGCTGTCAGGTGCAGGGATTGAAGGTCCGGATGGAATACCTTCCCCTGATTGACTGAGATCAGGTCCGGGTAGGCTGGAAGCCGCCCCGGGAGAATGGAGCTGAGACTAAGGAGATCTGGATACCAGAACTGGCGAGGCCAGTCTAGGGCTACCAGAATCACCTGCGCCTTGTCCCTCCTCACCTTGAGAAGCACCTTGTGGATCAAGAGAAATGGGGGAAAGGCGTAGAAGAGGCCCGGGGTCCACGGCCTCAGGAAGGCATCCCCCTGCAGCGAGCCCTGCTGAGGGGGCCGGGCATGAAACAGTCTCAACTTCGCATTCTCCCTGAAGGCAAACAGGACCACCTGAGGCATGCCTCAGTGGGAGAACAGATCTTGTACTACCTCCGGCAGGAGAGACCGCTCGTGGGACGCAGCCCCTATCAGGCTTAAGGCATCGGCCAGAATGTTGGAGGCTCCTGCCACATGGATGGCAAGGAGATCCGCCTCCAGGTTGCGCACGAGGGACCAAATGCGGAGAGCTTCCCTGCACAGAGGCATGGAGCGCGTCCCGCCCTGGCGGTTTAGGTAGTACGTGGTCGTGGTATTGTCCGGTCTGGACCTGGACCACTTGACCCCGTGATAAATGGAGCGAGGCGGTGAGGGCTAGGACGAACTGCTCAAGCTCCAGCAGGTTGATGCGGCATCGAGATTCCAAGGGGACTAGAGGTCGTGACGCCTGTGCTCCCCAGATGGGCACCCCAACCCATCAGAGAGGCATTGGTCGATAGAGAGACCGTCGGCTCGGGGCGGACAAACGGGATGCCCTCCTGCAGATGTGCTGGAACGGTCCACCACTGGAGGGCGTTCCACATCCCCTGGGTCACTGTCACTAGCTGATCCAAGGGATTGGAGTGCTGTGACCATTGGCTGTCCAGCCCCCATTGAAGGGGACGCATGTACCAATGGGCCCAACGGACCACACTGGTGCAGGCTGCCATGAGGCCCAGGAAGTCACGGACAGGGCACAATTGCCCAACCTGAAATGATTGGGAAAAGGAGGAAAGAACCTCGGCCCTGTCCGGCGGGAGATATGCTCTGGCTCGTAGACAGTCAAGCTCTGCCTCGATGAATTGTATCACCTGCGTTGGCACGTGCTCCAACTTAGCTTCATGGTGAGGAGGCCAACCTGAGAGCAAACCTGAGGGCCAGATCCCTGGACCGCCAATCTCCATTCTGGAGGAGGCTGCAATCAGCCAGTTGTCCAGGTAGGGGCACACCCGACCCTTCAGCGCCGCAGGAATGCTGTCACCACTGCCATGTACTTGGCGAAGACCCTCGGAGCTAGGGAAAGGCCAAAGGGCATGGTCCAGAATCCCGCAGAGATCCTCTGCCCTGAAGTGAAGGAATCTCTGTGGGACGTAACAGATCGGACCTAAAAGAATGCGCTCTGGAGGTCCAGAGAACAGAACCACACGCCTGCTCCAAGGATGGAATGGTCTGAGCCAGAGTGCCCATCCTGAAGGTTCGAGACCATAGGAACCTGTTCAGGTCGCAGTTCTAGAATGGGCACCAGCCCCCCGTCCGTTTTGGGACCAGGAAGTACCTGGACACAAATCCCGGGTCTGGTGGAGGATCCGCCACCTTCCTGATCACCTCTTTTTCGAGGAGAAGGGCAATGTCGGCTTGGTGAGCCGACAGAGAGGCTGCGGACCCCTTAGCCCCAAGGGGCGACGGCTCAGAAGGGCAGGACCTCCTTGAACTCCAGAGGCAGGCCCTTTCCTACCACCTCCAACACCCAGCGGTCCATGGTGATAGCGGAGCAGGCAGAAAGGAAGTGGTGGAGTCGTCCCCCCACGAGGGGAACCCAGGGGGTAATGACGAGGCTGGGGGCGACACCCCTCAACCCGTCACTGGGCAGGCTTGGAGGAGAGGCCGGCTGAGGGACCTCCTGGGCCTTTTCCTCCCTGCTTCCTATTAGGGAAGCCGCAGGCTTGGCTTTGGGATGCCAAGCACGAGCCTGCTGGCCCTGATGCTGGAGTTACTGGGCCGGACATGTTGCAGCCGCAGAAGGGCGAAAGGACTTATGTTGCTGACGACGGCCCTTGTCCTTCTGGACGGAGGTGACAGAGTCCAGGGTAGCGGTGGCCTTCCACTCCAGGGCCGAACAGGTCAGTCCCCAAGAAGAGGATGTCCGCCAATTTATGCTGGGTATCTGCCTTGAAGGTGGATATCCTCAGCCATGCTCTGCGGCACATGGCCACTGCGGCCGCAACTGATCTGGCACAGGAGTCTCCAATGTCCAGTGCCGTTTGGAGCTGCTGTTTCGTCACCGCCCTTCCCTGATCTTGCACCTGATTGACCGTGGTCTGCAGGTCAGCCGGGAGATGGGGGATGATCTCATCCAGGAAGCCCATGAGGGCGTGGGAGAAGTATGCCATCAGCATGGCTAAGCTGGCCTGGCGGAGGCCTAGGGAGGACGCAGCGTACACCTTGCGCCCGGCATAGTCCAGCTTTTTGGACTCCTTGTCGGGGGGCTTGTCCACATCCCTAGCGTTCCTGGAACGCTGGAAAACACTATCGGTGACTAACCCCTCCACAGAGGGTGCTCTGAAAAACGGACAAAGAGCCAGTAGGGATCTCATACTTCCTGGCCATCCTGGCTGAAGGTGCAGGGCAGGAAGCCGCCACTGCCAGAGCTCCGCATGCTGGGCCAACAATGGCTCAGCCACTGAAAGGCCTCCTGGCTTAATCCTCGGTCCAGCATCCTTCGTGAGGGGATACTTAGCCCGCATGGATACGGGGTCGAGCTGCATCCCGGCGGACTCCAAGATGAGCCGAAGCAGACCCATGAACGACGATGGGCTCTCGTCCTTCGACTGCCCCCGGAGGACTCCAGGTCATGGGGCCTGGAAAACAGGGAGGAGTTGTCGTCAGACTCCGAGGAGTCCGTGAAGAGCTGCCTGGGGCCTAAGCCACCCTCCACCTGCCGAGGATGGTCGGGAGTGAGGGTGACCGACAACCTGTGGGGCAGACCCTGACCCGACCGAGAGTCCTTGGTCGGCGCCCCGATTTCGGTTGTGGAGGCGGAGGTTCCACCACAATCGGTGGGGCAGCTGGTTTCGCCCAACAACCAGCCCAGGCTTGGGCACCTCGACTACAGAGAGGGGTTGTTTCGCCTTCGGGACAGCCACTTGATGGTCGGGAAGGCGACGTGTCTGCTTGTTCCCAGACAAAAGGAGCTGCTGCCACATTAAGTCCTCACAGCGTTGACGCACTTGGCGCCGGTCTCCTCTTCCGAGGAGGAAGACTAGGACGAGCGGCACCGCCGCGTACCTCGGTGCCGAGACCGCTGATGTCGGCTGGACAGAGACGAGGTCCGAGACCCTCGGTGTTTTCGAGGGCTGGTCTTGGAGGGAGCGGGGGACACCCGCTCTTCCCTCGGCTCGGGAGCCTTGACTGGGAACTCCGGCACAGGAGGCTCAGGCAAGTCCTTGGTCTCCACCAGGGGAACCAGTCAAGAAGGGTTGCTGGCTTCACCAGTCAACGCCCATCCGATGGGTCGAGAAATCTTGCCGCTACGACGGTGTCTCGCTGGCTGACCGACGGGGACACCGTGAAGCCAGCGGCCTTAGCCGCAACCTCGACCGGAAGAAGAGGTCGACTGTCCGGGAAGGGGACCCTCCCCGCCTCCCATGAACGCCGACGGTGGGACTTACCTTTCGAGTCCTTCTTTTGGACCAAGAAGAGTGTCCCGATGGCCCCTCTCCCTTCGTGGAAAGGGATTGGCAAAGCTCCTTAAAGGAAGCTGTGTAGGAGGATCCCAGAGAGAGCGGGATAAATGCCGCAACTGAGGAAGATGAGGATGCGACCTGGGCTGACTCCTCCTCGAGGGCGATCATCTGCTCGAGTTGCTCAGCCAAGCCAGCTGCCACGGACACCATCCAACGGGCCTCCTTGGACTTCACCGGTGGGTAGTGCTTCTCAGGGCGCCCAAGCTGTAACCGGGCAGCACGGTCTTCTAGGATGTTGGTTGAAAACGATCGACATAACTCGCAGGCCTGTGGGTCGTGATCTAGGCCGAGGCAGTAGACGCACGTGAAGTGCGGGTCCATCCTTGACATCTTCTGCCTGCATGGGCACTGCCAAAAACCATGAGTCGATTTGTCTACTGCAGCCGCGAGGGAGTAATTAGACCAAAGCCTTGAGAACTTTAGAATTATTTTCGGACGAACCGAAGAATTAAGATCCAGTCTATACGCAGAGCATTAAGGAGGGAACCTGAGCTTCCAAGCAGTAAGGAATATCTGGCGTCATGGGGCGGAGCCGAGAGTTTTACCACCCGGGTGGGTGGGAGGAGCTGGCTTGAAGACCTTCCGGCAAGATTTAAAGCAGCAAGGAACCTGCCAGACAGTGTGGATGAACAACATATCCATGTCCCTAGAACTCCTGTTACAGGTGAGTAACCTGTATTTCTAGGGATGTGGATATGTTTGATCCACAGTCTGGCAGACTCCTAGCAGTTCTCCGCCAGACTTGGCTTTATGGCGCCAAGTATCTGCCTGCTGGCCCTGCCGCTGGGCAGCTCTTGCCGCAGGAGCGGAGGAACGAAAGGGCTTACGCTGCTGTTGGTGACCTTTGTTCCTCTGAGCAGATGCAACAGAGTCTAAGGTGGCATTAGACTTCTCAATGCGCTGGAGGTGACCCTCCACCCTGGACCAGAACAGGTCAGTGCCTAGAAAGGAGAAATCTGCTAGCTTGTGTTGGGTATCTGCTGTAAAGGTTGAGATCCGCAACTAAGCCCTGCGGCGCATGGCCACTGTGACCGCAACTGACCGGGCACAAGTGTCTCCGATGTCCAGAGCCATCTGGAGCTGTTTAGCCACCGCCCTTCCTAGGTCCCGAACCTGCTTGACCATGGTCTGAAGGTCGGCCAGGAGATGATGGAGCACTCATCTAGGGAGCCCAAAAGGGCGTGAGAGAAATGTGCTATCAGAACGGCTGAGCTAGCTTGGCGAAGGCCCAAAGAGGTGGCAGTGCACACTTTCCTCCCAGAATAGTCCGGCTTTTTGGACTCCTTATCTGGGGGCTTGTCCACTTCCCTAGTGTTGCCTGAGCGCCTGAAAACGCTATCGGCCACCAACCCCTCAGCCGAGAGGTGCTCCGAGAAGCCGGAGAGGGAGCCAGTAGGGACCGCATACTTGTGAGCCATCCAGGCAGAAGGTGCAGGAGAGGAGGCCGGGCACTGCCAGAGCTCTAGAGCCAGACCCACAATAGCCTCAGCCACAGAGGTCTCCATGGGGGAATCCCCATTGTCCAGAATCTCCGTAAGGGGATATCTGACCCATTTTTGCATGGGTTCGAGTGGCATCCCAGTGGACCCCGAGATGAGTCAAAGAATACCCAGAAATGAGGTGGGGCTCTCATCCACAGACAGACCCCCGAGGATTCCAGGTCGACTAGTTGGGAATGCAACGAGGAGTCCTTAGACTCCAAAGAGTCCACGTACAGTTGTTGACCGCCTAAGCCACTCTCCACACGTCAAGGACAATCAGAGGTGAGAGTGACCAACAACCAATGGGGCAAACCTTGAGCTGACAGAATCCTTGGTCGGCACCCCAATCTTCGGCTGTGAAGGTGGTGGTTCCACCACAATGGGTGGAGCAGCCTGTTTTGGCCAAGCAGTCGGTACCAAAACCGGATCCTTGACCGAGGAACTGGAGGCAGGAGACTGCTTTGGCCGTTCAAGCAACAGCCACTTAATTGCCAGTGTGGAAGCCGGCGCTGTCTTGCTGCTGGCCAAAAGAAGTTGCTGCCACGTGAGGTCCTCATAGTGCTGGTGCCGCTTTCGGCTGCGTTGGGACCAGGACCGCTGATGTTGGTGGGACTTGCCCGAAGCGGAAGAGGACCGAGACCCATGTAGAAGGTTTTTTTGCTTCTACTAGGACCTCTGCCACCCTTTGTGAAACTCCATGCGTGGAGATGGCCAAGTCTGCAGGAGACATGCATGAAGGTGTAGGGACCGAAGGTCTGGGTAGACTAATGTTTCCTTGGCTTGGGATAACAAGCTAGGTACAATTGGTAGCCAGTTTGTCGTGAGAGAGGGAACCATATCTGACGCGGCCAGAAAGGAGCTACCAGGATCATAGTGGCACGATCCATTTGTAGTTTGAGTAATACCCTCTGTAGAAGGGGAAAGGAAGGGAAGACATACAGGAACCTCCCTGTTCAGCAGAAGGACAATGCGTCTCGCCAGAAAACACCATGCCCGGGATCTAATGAGCAGAAATTGGGCAGTTTTGCACTACACGGGGATGCGAACAGGTCCACCTCTGGGTGACCTCATCTTTCAAAGAGGTTGTCCACCACTTCTTGAAGCAGCTCCCACTGTGGTTTCTGGATTGCGAGTGGCTAAGCTAGTCTACCAGGATGTTTTGGACTCCTGGAACATGAACCGCTGTTGGTGCGAGTCCACGTTCTAGGGCCCAGTACCACGCTCTCATGGCTTCTCTACACAGAGGGTAATAGTGCATCCCTCCCTGCTTGTTCATATAAAGACCACCGACATATTGCAGGTCTGGAGAAGCAGGGGACCCTGGGATAGGTGAGTCTGAAAGGTCTGCATGGCATACAGAATTGCCCTCATCTCTAAGACGCTGATGTGCAGGGACATTTTTGTGTCCGACCATTGCCCAGAGTACGGTGATTCTGAAAATGAGCTCCCCATCCTAGACGTGATGCATTCGTGGTAAGGATCTGGTTTGGCGAGTTTGTTTGGAATGGAACTCCTGAATCCAATTTGGGCGAAGCCAGCCACAATGACAGCGTTTGCTGGACAGCCCTTGATACCCTTATCGGGTGCTCGAGACTGTCGGACGTCTGGTCCCACAACACCCTTGGGTTCCATTGAGAACTCATATATGCAGGTGTGCCAGTGGTACCATGGGTATGGTCGCAGCCATGTGTCCTAGCAGCTGTGACATGGTTCTTGCTGTGACTAGATTGGTTGAAGCTACTCTCGAGGCCTGGTCCCTCAGACGAGTAGTCCTGTGGGATGGAAGAAAGGCTCTTCCCTGCTGATAATCCAAGATGGCCCCTATGTACTGTAAACACTGGCAGGGCCAAGCACAGGACTTTGGGAGACTGATAGTTATCCCCAGCTGCGGAACATTTGAAATGCATCAGAGAGGGTGGGACTAATCACACCTGGTGGTGGCAGTTTATTTATTTTGTTTTTGTTGACCGGTAAGTGCACTAGATAAATCCTGCCTATTTTCAGGCATGACCTGGGGGAGGGGATACAGATGAATGCCAACTGACCTTGAATCAGATTAAGCTGTCCTGAGTCCAGTTAAGAGCCATTCTGCCTAGATAAGGGTAGACAAATGACCCTGTCCACGTAAGAGCAGCCTGCCACTACTGCTAGGCATTTGGTGAACACCTCGGGCCGAGGACAGACCGGAAGGCAAAGCCTGGAATTGGTAATGATTCTCTTGAAAGACAAAACGAAGACACCTCTTGTGAGCTGGTGCAAGTATGCATCTTGCATGTCCAGAGGGCATAGCCAGTCCCCTCAGTGCAGCACAGGTATTAGCCTTGGGAAGGTTACCATTCTGAACCTTTTGTATTCGATGTACTGGTTCAGGTGACTCAGGTCCAATATGGGTCTCAAGTCCCCTGTCTTCTTGGGAACCAAGAAGAAATTGAAGTAATATCTGGGTCCTAGTTGGGATGGAGGAACAGGCTATAATCGCTCATTCTGAGAGCAAGGTCTGGATTTCTTCTCTGATGAGGGCTATTTGGGTGGGAGGGTATTGAGAGGGGGCTGGAGGTTTGTCCGGAGGAACTTCTGCAGATTCCAGCATGTAATCCTTTTTGATAATGTCCTGCACCCATAAATCTGTTGTGATTTTGGTCCGCCATCTAGGCAGAGAGAGAACCGACACCCTACTGCTTCCCCCATCACCTCCGCCAGAGGCGGGGAGACCCTGGCAGGAAGTCATGCACGTGCACCTAGGTTGGGCAGGGAAGGTTGGGAGGATTTTGGATTCTCAGGTCCACTGTTCCCTGCTGGTTGTGAGGGAGCCTTTCTTTTGAAAGGGCCTCAGGGCTGTTGGTTTTTCTGCTGGTTCACACCCTGGCGCCGAAAGGCCTTGCGCTTAGGTTGCTGAGGGTCCGACCGGTACATATAGTGATCGGACTGGACTGCTTTGCTGGAGTTTTGCAGTTCCGTAATCTTTTGTACCTCCTCTCTGAAAAGGACAGAGCAGTGAAAGGGGGCATTTAGGATAAAGTCCTGGAGATCTTGCCAAAAAATAGATACTCTCAGCCAGGAGTGGCGACGGAGACACACCCCAGGGGCTGTTGCTCTGGCTGCTGTGTCCGCTGAGTCGTAGGATGCCCTCAATACGTGCTTTCCTATGTTCAGGCCAGACTGAAGTGCGTCCAAAAATCCGTGCGTGATGGGTTATTTGGCTGCTTTTGGGCCAACTTGATGGCTTTCTTCCATAAGGATTTCTGATGTAGCACCATATGGGCCAAAAAAAAAAAAAAATTAGTGACCAAATGGAGCAGGGAAGACACACAGGCTCTACCGAACTGGTCTGATTTCTTAGATTCCTTGTCGGAGGCTGTGAGCTCATATGTTTGGGTTGTTTTCTCCTGCCGTGAGCTGCGGTCAGGACCATGGAGTCTGCTCTTGGATTTTCTCCCAAAAGGGCTCTGCCTTGGGAGGCTTGTACAGTCTGTCTGCCCTTAGGGACAGCTGAAAATGAGGACGGGTGATCCCATGCCAGCCTGGAAAGGAGGGACCGGAGGGGGAATGACTAAGGGTCTCGGGTCACCAATCCCAAAAAGGTATGAAGCCTTTCCTCTCTCTGGGTCCAATTCCGGTGTCCCATTGATTTAGGAATTGTATGTGGCACATCACATCCATAAATGTTGGGTCATCTGGGGGGACCTGGTGAGTTGTGGGGCCTCTGCCTCAGAAGAGTAACCTCTGTAAGAGGATTCTGAGGAATGAGGGTGACTTCTGGAGGAGATAGATGAGGCTGACATTGAGAGTTTTACGCCCACACTGGTGTCTGCTCCTGTCGCCCAAAAGACGATGACCAGGAGGAGGAGTGGTGGCGCCTGCCCCATGCCTGGTATGCTCGGAATCTGATCTTTGGAGTCAGGCTCCTGGGTATGTGCGGAGACTGAGACCGGGAGTCTGGGATGGGTGCTTTGTCTGGGACCAGTGTAGGGGGTTGCGGTGGAGGAGGGAGGTCATTCTTTTACAACAAATCTCCCTTTACCGTGTTCCACCACGAAGTGAAGAGTTCCCCAACAACAGCCCGGGGGACCATTGACACACCTGTGGTGGCGTTGCACCACTGGGTTCTGCGGGAATAACGTTAGGGTTGCTTGGTCCTGGAGTCTCATCGTGGTGTACATGGGGACTCTGTGGAATAGCACGGTCCTTCATTGGATCCAATGATGTCAGGTCATCAGGTACCGAGGGGGTTTGATCTGGTGACTTGGCGACAGGTGGCCTGTCGTCAGGATGCCAAATGGTTGGAGCTGACGCAGAGGCTTCTGAGGCAGCTGCCCACAGGCGCCTGACTTATATGGTTCATGGCAGACATCTTGGTGCTTGACGCCTTGCTCTGTGGTGTCTGCCACTGGCTTTCCATTTGTCAGAAGACCGCTCAGTCCGGGACATGCATTGGGATCTTAGACTTTTCAGTCGATGACTTGTCCCTGGGGAGCATTCCCTACAGCAGGAAAGCTCCCAGCGCTTGTGTCCGGCCTTTTGAGGCCGACAACGAGCTGGAGGACGAAGATGCCTGAACCTTATCGGATGAGGTCCCTGTCTTAGGCCCCGAGGATTGCTGGAAGGGCCTAAGGCTGAGGGATGGACTCCTTGTAAGGAGAAGCATTCTAGCTTGCGCTCTGGAAAGAGCGAGCGGACTCCGCCCCTCTGTCAGGCTTAACTTCCTCCAACCTGCTGATGTTGAAGAGCTGCCGCCCGCTGAGATGGTAAGGGCGGCAGCCTCAACATCAGCAGGCTGGAGGAAGTAAGCCTGACAGAGGGGCGAGATCCGCCGCTCTTTCCAGAGCCGCAACTAGAATGCTTCCTGCCAAGGAGACTTAGATCTGACCTCACATACTGTGCTCCTTGTCCCGCCTGTTAATGCTTTCCTCCTGGGTTTTTCCTTGTGGGAAGTTGGTGACCCGAGGCTGAGAAGCTGGCCTCGACAGGTGTTGAAGGGCGGTGAACTGCTGCTCCATGATGTAGGCCTGAGAGTCTCTGCACGGCAGGTCTAGATTGCTTGGTTGAACTTGCCGCAGTCCGCAGGCTTGAATGTCATGATCAGGCCCCAAACAGAAGAGGCACCGAGAATGACTGTCTTTAGTAGGAATATGCTGCCTTTATGGACACTTAGATTTCTGTTGTGAAGATGAAGAAGATGGAGATGACAAACTAGCATGTTATCGATACTTTTGCGGAAAAAGAAGAAAAAAACAGACTTCTGACAGCAGAAAATGGCGGTTGACAGATGCAACGAGGCGTCTGAGGCGCCGAAGCACACAGGTCGATGGTGGGAAAAGAATTGAGGTGGGGCTGGGGATACAGAAGGTGACGTCGAACGTACAGATGTAAGGGACGGGCCTCAGCTGGGTACTGCTGGCTAGAAATTTTCTGTGGAGACCTAGTGCCTAGCGGCATAGTCCTTATGGTGTAGCCTGCTGCAGGAGCTCATACTCGAAGTAAGATCCAGCTTTTCACTTAAATTTAACTGAAAAAAAAAAAAAAAAAAAACTGCTAAACAAAACAATAAATTAAACGAGAATTCTGTGTAACTCAATGCTTAGTCATTTGAATTCAGTCACTACATCTCAGAGCTTTTGTGTAAGCAATGCTACTCCAGTGCTGCACAGCTAAAAAAAAAAGTGTAAGTTCACGAAAAAAAAGTTTAATTTCATAACTTTTCAGCTTTAAAGGTCTGCAAAACACATCCAAAAAGCAGCTTTATAGTGCATTTTAAATGCAACCATTGTGGAAATGCCACATTTAGGTCATTTATGTGCTGGGCTACTGAAAAACCTGTGGGGCTAGAGTGTTTTTCCAGTTACTAGTCCTGCCAGGTGCGGCCTGAAAAAGTTAGGTTTCAATCCCTGTACAACTCACCGCTATGAGGGCCTGACTAAACAGCCCCACAGTGATCCACCCTCACTGCTATGGGGGCTGACCAACCAGCCACTTGGTGATCCAAACTCACCACTATGGGGACCAACAGAGCCTCCATAGTGATCTATTCTTTTTTTTATTTATTTAGTTTTTGTTAACTGGTAGGTGCGCTAGCCATAAAATGACTATTTCAGGCACGACCCGGGAAAGAGTACAACAAAAAGAGAACAGTTGAACAACAGCAACATGGGTACAATAATACAAATACAGGAACAGTGCAGCAGTGCTACAAAAATACTATGGGTAAAAACAAAAATATATAAAGGCAAGCATTACACAAATAATGGCAGTAAGACATATAATAAGTACAGAAACCACGGACCCGACCTGTGGAGTGAAAGGGTTAATAAGAGTAAGGTTATACAGCGAGAAATGTGAGGAATGTTCAAACATAACAAAGACTGACAGAAGGAAGGTCAAGGGTGGTAATTGGCAAAACAACAGTGGATGGTCAGCAACAAGGTTCGAGAAGGAAGAGAGCTAGTAGTCAAGAAGTTATTTACAAAGAGAAGGAAAAATATGGGGAGGAGAAGAGGAGACGGTCTTGGAGCTGAATTAGAGCAGGGGTGATATTACTGGTAAGTCTCAGGAGCTTCAGGTTGGGTCCAAGCATGTACAAGCATCAGCTAAGGATAGATAGTGACGATATTCACTTTTAAATCTAAAGTGAGACTGAGACAGCCGGAGGTTGAGTGGAAGAGCATTCCATAGCCTGGGAGCACAGATTTGGAAGGCCCCTGTGCCTTTAGTCATCCAACATCTCGGAACATAGAGCAAGGATTTATTAGCTGATCGCAGGCCATGGAGGATGGTTGAGGGACCAGCAACGCCGCCAGCTGGGATGGGTTTTTTCCCGGATGATCGAGTCCATTAGTGATCCAAGGTAGTATTGTCTACTGGCAGAGGGTGAGAGCCAATTCAGATCCTTATAAAGAAGGCAATGATGTTTGAGTTTAGATGACGTAAGAGGCAAATCGGCATATATTGTTAGAAGTTATGTCCCATTTTAGTAGGGAGGTTTTATGGGCAGAGGTAAGAATAGAGGCACCATAAGTAAGAGTTGGGAGCAGAATACCTCGGGTAATTGCTAATTTGCCGAGGGTGTAAGAATGTAGCTTGTTTTGTAAGCCTCCCAGTTTCAAGTTTAGAGCTTTGTACGAGGACTGAATGTGAAGATTAAAATCCAGGGACTGGTCCAGCAGGATCCCAAGGTACTTGAAGTAACATTTTCACATTTCTAGTACATACTAGAGTAGATATGCATATCGCCTGAATCCTGTTTTTCACTGTCACCTCTAAAAGCATGTAACATCTGAATGAAAACATACTGGGGAATTCATCCATTTCTAGAAGACAAAAGGAAAGAAATTCATCAAAGCAGGGAAGAAGCAATGCAGTATTCTATTTGTAAAAGGAAAGTTATTTACTGTAACACTTGATCTTCTAGTGTAACTTCTCCATACAGTACACTCTTAAGTCATACAGCCAAGGCACTGGTGCACGTGGAATTTAGAACTTTTGGGTTTGTAACGAAACGGTATTATATTCAAAGCACGGTGCCATGTGCACCTATAGCATAAATAGCAATTTTGGCTTCAACCACCTCAGTAGCTTTTTTTAACCAAGGAAGAAAAAGAAAAACATAACAGAAGAAAAATGAAAGTTACGAGCTTACTGTAACTATTGATCTTCCTATATATCTTCTCAATAGATTGCCACCTGTGGGTCTTAGCTGGAGATAAGACTGACCGGGTTGAACAGGACCCTATTTCAGTTGTTATGGAAAGTCTGAATGTAGGGATCTGTTCTGTTCTTTCCTTTCCTGTCTCTTATCTGTCTGGTTGCTCAACCAAATTTTCCTGTGAGACCTAGGACTTGATCATCCTGACAGTCTCACAATTTTGCCTCTCTACTAACTCAGTCTTCCTTGCTGTTCTGTCTTTTCTCCCTTGCATATCTCTGGTATAAAAATATATGCAAATTAGTGGAAATGTAAGCTGTGGAAAAGGGGCCTCAGTTCTGGGGCATTGTGTTCTAGCTGCACCTGACTGAAATATACAAGAACATTTTAGAAAAACAAAAAGGATGCTTGTTAAGGGGTTGCAAGGACTTGTAAAACAAAGCTGCAATTTCTTGCAAGACATACAGAGACTGAAGGAAAACTCAGATGGATCAGCCCTGTTTATTCTGCCTTTGTAAATGGTTCTACTGCATAAGTTTATTTTTTGATGTTACTGCTAGTACTAATAAACACTTTTTGCAATTCTACAACTGCTCGGATTTTTCCTATGCTTCCTGACCTGTGCCTCGACGACTAAGACCTAGAAAGAGCCAGAAGTTTTCAGAAGGCTGGAGCCACTAGTCACCGTGTGCACAATGCCAATGTGATGTTGCATGCTAGCCTATAGCAGCACTAGCCCTCAACTACTCAGTAATTTTTTACTGAGGCAGAGAGCAACAAAACTTAGGGAAACCTATGCACTAACGTAAGGGCATAGATAGCTGTGATGGCCCAGGTAAGGAGGGACACTGACCAGAAACAGTGTCTTCACAGCCCAAAACAACTGGAGGAGTGAAGACCAAGAATACTGGGATGAGACCAGGGATGGAGGGCAGCTGTGGTTATTTAAAGAGAAGATATTCAGCAAGATCAGTTACAGTAAGTACATAATTTTCATCTCCCCCTAGAATCAATCATCTCCATAGATTCCCACTTGTAGGTACATGAATCAAAATCATAAGACAGTACCCTGGACTAGGGAGTTAGGAACTCCGGGCTCTCTCAGGATGACATCCATATAAATTGTCCTGCCAAGGGTGGCAAACTGCCTGGCATGGACAGTCAGGGAATAGAGCCTAAATAAATGTATGCACTGTGCTCCAAGTGGCACAATGGTGAAGTTGGAAGTTAATTTGGGGGTGCTATTTGCACCCCATGAATGGGGGGGTGGGTATTATGTTAGTCTTGTAGTATTCATCGAGACCTTTGCTTTGATATATAAATTGCCCATTAACTCCAAAGACTGATGGAGTTATGTCTTTTTAAGTTTCCGGGGAGGGAGACCTTCATCCAAATCTTTGTGAGATTTTCATGAGCTCACTAAAGAGGATTGCTTCTCATAAAAGAATGCAAAAAAAAAAAAATCTTTCGGAGAATGGATCTTGTTTCATGAGATTTTCTTGAACTCACAAGAGAAAATTGGTTCCCACAAAAGAATGTGAAAAAAAACAACTAAGTCCAAATTCTTTTCATATAGCTCTATGAAAGAAAATGCCACAAAAACCCAGGTACCTCACCTCTAACAGTAGTTCTAAGAATGGTATATGATGTTCATCCACTGTCTGATAGTTGCCTTTCCCTTTAAGGATTGCCGGAAACATCTTCTGGCTGGCTCCTCCCACCCACCTGGGTGGTAACGTCTCTGGCTCTGCCCCATGATGCCAGATCTTTCCCGCTGGAAGCAGAGGTTGTGCGCCAAAGCTGGGGAGGTCAGGTGGGACTGTGTGGATGATCATCATATACTACTCCTAGAACTACTGTTACAGGTGAGTAAAAACAGGTTACTCACCTGTAACAGTAGTTCTAGGAGTGGCATATGTTGTTCATCCACACTTCTTGGCATATCCCTTTTCCCTTTAAATCTTGCCAGAAGATTTTCAAGCTGGCTCCTCCCACCCACCCAGGAGCTATAACCCCGGCTCTGTCCCATACCACCAGATTTTAGCTCATTGAAGCCAGGTTTGTGCGTCGCAGCCGGGTAGGTCGGGTGGGTCTGTGTGGATGAACAACATACACCACTCCTAGAAAATAGTTACGTAAGAACTTACCTTAACAGTATTTTTTTTCAGAAGCTCTTGCAGCAGGTAACACATATAGGACTGATGCCACCTGGCAGCTGTTTTTGGCAATTCTTTTTCTAGCAGTACCTATGTGGGAACGCTCCCGCCGGCTCCACCCCCAACGTCACCCTACATAAAGGGGAAGTTCCCCACGTGCTCCAGTTCTTGCACGCCCACCAAAAGGTAAGCGGAAATGCATGAGGCGACGAAAACAGGAGTGCATATGTTCTCCTCATATCAGAAAGGAAATGGCAATCATAGTTGAGGTCTGATCCTGGGGGGGGGGAAGGAGGAATTGAACATATTTGCTGCAAGAGCTTCTCTCAAAATCTACTGTTATGGTAAGTTCTACGTAACTCTACTATCTTACTCGAGAGGAAGCTCTTGCTGCAGGTAACACATATAGGACTGATTCCCAAGCAGTATAAACTAAAGACAACCCTCAGGAGGGGGAGAAGGAAAGACAGGCAAAAGGGAGCAGGAGGGATCCCTCACGAGACCAAGCCCTGCAAGACCAAATCCTGATCTATGTCTGGAAACGATGTCCAGGCTATAATGCCTGATGAAAGTGTGAACAGAGTGCAAAGTGGCGGCAGCACAATTGTCAGCCACCGAGACCCTTTTTAAAGCTGCAAAGGAAGTGGCGAGTGCCCTGGTAGAATGTGCCTTGATTGGCCCATGAGCAGACTTATGTTTTTCATAGCAAAAGGAAATGCAGCTGACCAGTCAGCACGAAAGAGTCTGCATGGTAACCGGGCAACCTAAGGACCTTTGCGCAAAGGAAACGAACAGCTGGTTGGATTTCCTGTCCCTCTGGGTTCTGGCCAGGTAGCAACAAAGTGCACTGTGAACATCCAAAGAATGTCTATGAGGCAGTATAGCACAGTGGCTTAAGGCTCTGAGCTGTAAATCTGGTGACATCTAGCAGACCAGACCTGAGTTTGAATCCCACAGCTTCCACTTGCATACTGTGTGACCCTGAGCAAGTCACTTAACTTCCCTGTGCTCCCAGGTCGCACCTATAAAAAAGCTTTCAGCTTAGTGTGCTACTCCTGGTTAAACAACTAAAAAAAAAAAATTGAAGCAATGCTTCCCCTTTATTAGAATACACCGGGAGCTGAACAGCCTGATTGAGAGTGAACTCTGAGACTACTTTCAGTAGAAACTTCGGACTGGTGCGAAGATCAACCCTAGCCTTGTGAAAATTTAGGTAGGGTTCTTTACACATAAGAGCATGAGCACAGCAGCCGGGACCCCCTCCACAGGGCTCCCCAGCTCCGCTGCCACTCAACGGACGGCTCCTCTCAGACCGCCGCCAGAGACCTCCAGCCCAGCAAGCAGCTGGGACCCCCTCCACAGGGCTCCCCAGCTCCGCTGCCGCTCTCTGGATGGCCGGTTACTCTCAGGTCACCGCCCGAGACCTACAGCCCAGCAAGGTACGGCTCCTGCTGCCAGCCAATTGGAACGCGAGCGCTGTTTTCTGGCATGCTCCGATTGGCCAAAACCCTGTCCTTCAATTCTTCTGCTTTCTCTGCACTAAAAAGGCTCATATTTGCCAGTAGCCATAGAAATGTCTAAATAATTGTTCTTAAAAAGAGTGTAATCCTGTAAAACTGTGTACCTGCATAATTTTAAGTGTTACAGCCTTTCTTGAAAATTTTCTGTCTCGGGACCAGACTGTGTGCCCAAACTAACAGACTCTCTTTGTTCTGCCTAATCTATCCCTGCTGTGCTGTTTGCCCTTTGTCCTGTGGCCAGCATTTAACTCCGCCTCTCTCTCTCTCTCTCCTTTCAGCAGCCGGAACCCCTCCACAGGGTCTACCAGCTCCGCTTGCCGCTTCCTCAGACAGCCGGTCCTCTGAGGCTGCCGCCCGAGAACTCAGCCGGATCCCAGCCCAGCAAGGTACGGCCCTGCTGCCAAGTGCTACCCTGCCCACCCTAGCTCAACACTTTGCTTTATAGGGTAGAGTGATCACGGGTCTTGTAAATTACCAAGTATTGACTTTCCCATCTGCAGCCTATACCGTGACACCACTAGGGCTCTATAACTGCTTACTCCTGCTGCCATCTCAAGTCTTCAGAAATTCACTGCCTACACAGGCTGTAAATTATACCCAGTCTCTGCACCCTGCTACAACAGCTTATCCTCCTCGCAATCCTTTGCCATGGCCATACTCCCAGATGTCAACAGGCTCCACAGCAACCAATGTACCCTGGCATGCATATGCACTATGAACCCTACTGTGTTACTGGGCACTACTCCGGATTGCTAAAGAAGCCTGGTCTGCTCATAATACTGCCGAGTTGTGGCTGACATTGGGGACCTGCTACCTCTGCCCCAAGATCCTTCGCCTAAACCACCTGGACTCCCACAGTCCTGCACACAGTCTACATATAGGAAGAAAAATAGCAGTCTTTGTAAAAAGCTGTGTGACTACCAGCAAATTGCACACAACCTCCTATGGCTCAGGGCGGGGGATGTGCACACAAACCCTTGCCCACCAAGTCTACATCACCCACGAAATCGTCCAGGACACGGAACGATCAAAATTGTATCAAACATTCAGCCTCCCAAGCAAGCTGGACCAAGTTCAAGCTTGGACCACTCAGCACAACCCTGACATCCTCTCAGTAGGGAAACCTGGCTCTCGCCTAAGATCTCTGATAATGAAGTTGCCCTCCCTGGCTTCAACGTCTTCAGGCTTGACAGGGCTTCCAAGAGAGAGTGGTGGCCATCTACGCCAAGGACACTATCAAAGGTCTTGCCCTCCCTCAGGTGGATCCCAGACCCTAGCAATTAAAGCAATACTTGGGGCACACAACAAAACCCTAACTGTCGTCTCTGTTTATGTTCCCCCTAATGAACACAAAAGGGGTTTCAAGGGTATTGTCAACTTCATCCGTGGCCTGCCCACTAACTCTGAGACCATCTTACTAGGGGACTTTAACATCAACTGGCTCTCACCCGGTGCATGCACATACAGGGGTGATATCTCAGCAGTTCACCTCACCCAGCTTGTCTCCTCCCCTACCAGGATTAATTACAAAACAAGCACCAGCACCCTGCTAGACTGGATAATCTCAAGCAACCCAGAACGACTCACCAATGTGACAGTACACCCTGATGCTATTAGTGACCACTTTCCAGTCTCGTGTAACTGGTCGAACAAATTCCTCAAACCACCTCCATGCTTCACCTTCAGTAGGGTACTAAAGCGTGGGCATCTTCAGTCCCTGAAACATGATCTGTTACCTTTGACTGGTCACAAACTGACCATACTACTGACGTTAATACTGCATTAGATTATTTCATAAAACAATTCACACAAGTCTGTGACATACATGCGCCCCACAAAAAGGTCAAAGCAAGGGGGTCAATTAACCTATGGTTATCATCTGACCTTATAAGCAAACTGAAAAAGTGTAATCACCTATGGCACCTTGACAGAGAGTCGGGTAAACCCACAGACGTACTAGCCTACAAGCAAGCCAAAAATGCCTGCACCTGGGAAATACACCAGACCAAATTAAAACACCACAAGGAGTCACTTACTGCTTCCTGGGGGGATGGAAAACACTTTTGGGCCAACCTGAAGGAAGTCTAAGGTAAGGATGTGAAATTGGCATTGAACCTAATCAATATACAGGGAACACCTACCCAGGACCCACTCGCCTTAGCCAACGCCTTCAATGAAGCGTTCTTGGACCTCTCTGGGACACTCCCCCAGACTTTGATGACCCTCCACACTCCAACACCTCTACTACTGATGCTCGCCTTCACTCAGCGCCTCCTTTTTACTTCAAGAAACTTACCACCTCACGAGTCAGGAAAATACCTCCTCAAAGTGCTCGAAATCAAGACATAGTGCAGATACACTGAACCTCAAACTGGTTGCCCTTACTATTGATGAAGTTCTCCTCCCATAACCAAGATCCTGAACATGTTGTTTGCCACTGCAATTTCCACAGCTGTGGAAATCGGCCATCGTGACTCCTGTGTACAAAAATGGAGATAAGGTATTACTGTCAAACTACAGGCCCTTCTCAAGTCTGCCACCGCTTTCAAAGTGCTAGAATGCATAGTGGCTGACCAGCTGGTCGAATATCTTGTAAAATACTCAATCTAATTCCCAGAGCAGCATGGCTTCCATAAAGGTCACAGTACCTCCTAAGCTCTACTTGAATTCACTGGGTTTATTCACCGGTCCCTGGACCGAGGAACCCTAGCAGGCGCAGTATTCATTGACCTCTCAAAGGCCTTCAATACTGTCCACCACTCCCTCCTCTTAAACCAATTAACCTCCATTAGCCTCTCTGCAGAATCAACCCTCTGGTTCAAAAGCTACCCAGGATAACGTACATAAAGAGGGAAAATAAACAATGTCCTCTGATTATCTGCCTGTAAAATCTGAGTCCCACAAGACTCCATATTGGGACCGCCCTTTCAGCATTTCTCAACAAGCTACCATGCCGCTGCCCACAGCAGATGCTACTCATGCAGATGATGCAGTAATCTCCTCAAACTGCCCAGACCAAGAGAATCTTGAGTGCAAGCTGCAACATAGCTTCAGGATTGTTGAGGAATGGTTCCAGGACCACAAACTTATCCTAAACAGTAAAAAAAACAACAAAAAAAACATGATGTTCTGCAGCACCCAAAGCAAATATAAGTCATACGCCTCAACATTAGCACACGATCTGGAACTCTGCTCAAACATACCCAGCACTTTAAATATCTTGGGGTCACACTTGACAGCAGCCTGGCTCTACGCAAGCACATCAGCAATGTGGCTAGGACTGTCAACAACAAAATTAGTCTCCTCCACATTCACAAGCACAGTCTCACCTCGGACGACTTAGACTAGCAATCAACAGCTCCATCCTCTCTATCATAGACTATGGTTTGGTCATCTATGGTGCTGCTAGTCCCACGCCCTCCGCAGAATATCGGTAGCACTGAACAAGGCCTGCAGGCTGCTCACAGGAGCTGAGCGTCCTCACCGATACCTGTGACCTCTATGCTAAAACGGGCTGGCTCCAACTTAGTGGAGGTTACATCACCAAATCTGCCTGCTGGCAAAAAGGCACTACTTGGAATTCTCCCCATGGTACAGCAAACCTACTTCAGCCACACAGCAGCAACACACAACGGACAAGTACTAGCACTCACCTCTACCATGTTCCTCGGCTTCAATGATGCAGGTCAGAGCTCTTTGCCTACAGAGCACCCCTCTGTTTAATGCCCTCAGCCAGGACATCTCCGTCAACCTACTCTGGGCCCCCTTCAAGAGACTACTACGCCAGCAGCTTTCCACATCCAGCACCTGTGACTGTTACCACTAGTCTCTCTGCCCCAGGGCTCTGACCTACCTATACGCAGCTCATACCATGGCATGCCCAGGTCATCTCTACCACCCCCTACACCCCCTCCTCTACCTCCACTTGGTGGCTTAAAAACTCTGCTTGGCCACCTGCCTCATGCATCCACCCCTCACGTCTCTCTTGACAAGGTCCATGACTGCAGAAACTCCACTTCCCACCCTACTCCCCCACCCATCATCTCTTATCCCTCTTCCCTACCGCCTACTTCTTCTCTCCACTAATCTACTGCCTCAGCGCATCGACTCCAACCTCCTACCTGCAACATCCTCTCCTATAACTTACTGTAACCGCAACCCATGGGTGTCTTACCCTATATAGTCTCTTTTGTTAATATTAACCTGCTTGAATAATCCATTGTAATTACTGTAAATAATGTACATGTCTTATACTCTATGTTGCTTGAACCCTTGTAATACTGTCTTCCTCCTATTGAGTTGGAACCTTGTAAAAGAGCTCTCAGCTTAAAGGTATTTAATCCTAGATCCTAATAAATAAAAATAAATAAAAGCTCTGAAATATGCCTTGCCAAAGTAATAGCTACCAAAAGCAGGGTTTTCCAGGACAGAAACTGAAGCTTAGCCTCCATTGCAGGTTCGAAGGTGGAAGAGTCAGCTTTTCCTGAACAAAAGCAGATCCCAAGGAGGGACAGGATCCCGGATCAGGGTCTGATATGTAGAATACCACAAAAGAAAGCCTTAGAAACTCCATCTGAGCCACCATCTTACCCTGGACTGGCATGTGATAGGCAGAGACAGGGGTCAGGTGTACTTTGATAGAGGAGTAACAGAGACCTGACTCCAAAAGGGAAAGCAGGTATTCCAAAACTGAATTAACTGAACAGACCATAGGGTCCACCTTCTTGGCTGCAGCCCAGATGCAGAAACGTTTCCACTTCATAGAGTAAGTGGCCCTGGTGGCAGGCTTGCGCGCCTCAGCCAAAACTTGCGCTATCTTGTCTGAGACTCCAAACCTAGTTCTAGCTAGGTCCTGAGGAGCCAGGCATGCAGGTGAAGGGAGCGCAGATTCGGATGGACCAGGGACCCATTGTCCTGAGACAGGAGCCGAGATGAGATTGAAGAGGAAGTGGAGGCTCTGCCACTAAACGCTGAAGCAATGGAAACCAAATCAGACAAGGCCACAGCAGGGCTATCAAAAGGAGGGGTGGACTGCTCTGACTGGCGCTTTTGAGAAGCACTCTGGAGCAGAAGGAAGGGAGGGAAAGCGTAAAGGAATCTTCCCTTCCAGGAGAGGGACAGTGTGTCTACCCGAAGCAAACTAACCCAAGCCGTGTGGTGGGAAAGAACTGGAGCACGTGGGGAACTTCCCCTTTATGTAGGGTGACGTCAGGGGTGAAGCCGACATTGGCAGGGGCGTTCCCACATAGGTACTGCTAGAAAAAGAATTGTCGAGAAAAGCCACCAGGTGGCATCAGTCCTATGTGTGTTACCTGCAGCAAGAGCTTCCTCTCGAAGTAAGATCAGAGTTTACCGGACAGGTAAAGGGGGGTCAAGTTGGCGAGCGGTGGCCCAGTTGCAGAACCGCTTCCACTTCACTTTCTAGGAGACCCTCATCGAAGACTTCCGGGCGGCAACTAGGACTTCTGCCACTGTAGCAGATACTCCAAATCAAGATACGGCTAGGTCTGCAGAAGCCATGCATACAGGTGCAGTAATTTCAGATTCGGATGAACCAGTGTCCCTCTCTCCTGGGACAGCAAGTGTGAGCTCAGGGGCAGCGGAAGCACAGGCTCCACTGCCAATTGCTGAAGTAGAGGGTACCAGATCTGTTGAGGTCAGAATGGAGCTATCAATATCATATCCGCTTCCTCCGATTGCAGCTTGAGGACTCTCTGAATCAGGGGGAAACGGAAGGAAGGCATGAAGAAACCTCCCTGTCCAGCACAGGGATAACGTGTCTTGCCAGAAAACACCAGACCCTGGATCTAGCAAGCAGAAAATGGAAATTATGTACCTACCGTAATTCTTGAACTTCTTGGACGAAGTCTCCACCACTCATTCACACTAATTGGAGTATGCCGAGGCGCTAAGACCCAGCGGGAGCCAAACTTTTTCAGGAGTGCCGGCGCAGAGATGGAGCTGCGAGGAAACGGCACAGCGAGTCAGGCTTGTGTGGTATAGACTATCTCAGCGTCGACCCTCCAACCGCCTCAGTACCGTTTTTTCCAAGGAGCTGCAGTGTAACTAACTTAGAGAGGAATAACCTAAAAATCAGACATACGATAGTCCGAATGACCCGTGAAAGAAGGGTAAAAAACAAAGTCTTCACAGTCCAACCATATAACCGGAAGGCTCTTTTTACATCTAAGGAGTGAAGGGTACGCGTTCCTCCGTTCTGGAAGTTTGCAAAGTAGGTAGGAAGGACTAAAAGTTGATTCAGATGGAATTCTGAGACAACCTTAGGAAGGAAAGTACAGTTACGTAAGAACTTACCGTAACAGTAGATCTTCGAGAACAGCTCTTGCAGCAGGTTACACCATTAGGACTGAAGCCATCAGGCGCCAGGACCCCACGGAAATTTTCTAGCTAGCAGTCTTCAGCGGGACCGCCTCGACGCCGGGTCCCGCCCCGATGTCAGCTGTAGTACATAAGGAGGCGGTCCCCACAACTCCAGTTCTCCTGCCAGAGACTTCCGCCGCTGGATGACATCAGAAGGGAGACGAGGATCCGCCACCAGATGGCCAAGACTAAAAAGAACTTCCCATCTCTTAAGATGGATGTTTGGCTACTACTACCTCCACAACAAAAGGGGGAATGGTGGGCGGAAAGGTACCTGCTGCAAGAACTGTTCTCGAAGATCTACTGTTATGATAAGTTCTTACGTAACTGTACTATCTTACTTCGAGATATGAAAATTACGTACCTACCGTAATTCTTGATCTTCTTGGACGGGTCTCCACCACTCATTCACACTAGTGGGATTAGCGCTGGAGGCACTAGGACCCATCGAGCAAACTTTGCTGGAGTTGGCCCGCGAGAGATGGCGCCGCGAGGCATGGCGCCATGGGCGAGCAGCGGCTCGTGGCGGCAATGACCATCTCGCGACGCACCTCCAACCGCCTCAGTACCTTTTTTACCAAGGAGGTGCAGCGCAACTAACGTAAAGAGTAAATCTAACCCTAAAAACGGACATAAGATAGTCCGTACGACCCGTGTAAGAAGGGTCAGCAAAGAAGTCCTCACGGCCTAAAGATCTGAGGAGTGAAGACCAACACAGCGGTGAGCTCGGGATGGAGGGTGGTAGGATGAGTGGTGGAGACTCATTCAAGAAGATCAAGAATTACGGTAGGTACGTAATTTTCATATCTTCCTGACATAAGTCTCCACCACTATTCACACCTGTGTGGAGAGTACCAGTTGATAATCCCCAAAAGGGCGGCAGGAGAGCCAGAGCTCACGCTGCCTAAGATAGAAGACCATTAGGATAGTTCTGCCGAATGCGAATGTCGCCTGGCATGAACATCCAGTGCATAATGCTTAACGTTGGCATGCACTGAGCTCCAGGTGGCGGCGTAGCAGATATCTGCACTGAACATTGAATCTCCGCAAAGATGCCGTGATCGCTCTAGTAGAGTGAGCGACACTCTACCCACCAATTTAACTTGAGCCATGGAATAGCAATGTCAAGGCATGCCACTAACCATAATGAGATGCATCTAATAGCGACGGGTTGACCCAGCCGGTGTCGCTGAAAGAAACAAACAGTTGCTGAGTCTTATAAAATTCTTGGTTCTATCTAAATAGAACCGAAGGCTCTTAACATCCAAGGAATGAAGAGATCGTTCCCCTTCATTTTGGAAATTAGCGAAGTAAGGGGGAAGTACCAGAGGTTGGTTTAGATGGAATTCTGACACAACCTTGGAAAGAAATTTAGGATGAGTACGGAAAACTACCTTGTCTTTATGGAATACAGTATACGGAGGGTCCGTCACCAAGGCATGAATCTCCGAGACCCCGAGGGCTGAGGTAATGGCCACCAGGAAGGCAGTCTTCCAGGTAAGAAATTTTAGCTCACAGGTAGCTAAGGACCTCGAAGGCTTCCGAGTGAGCATGTTCAGCACCAGGTTAATGTCCCAGGTTGCAACTGGACGCCTAACAGGGGTCTGTATGAAGAATCCTTTAAGAAATCTCTTCACCATAGGAAGCTGAGCCAGAGTCAAGGAAGAAACCGCTCATGGAACGCTGAGATGGCACTAAGGTGAACTTTAACTGTGGAGTATTGGAGACCTGAGTTTGATAGGTCCAAAAGATACTCCAGAACCTTGTCAGGAGGACAGGAAAAGGGATTCCAAGAGGACTTTGCACACCAGAGAGAAAAGCTGCTCCATTTGGAAGCGTGACGTTTATGGGTGGCTGGCTTCACAAGAGCCAGAAGGATGTCCGAGACTCTACGAGACGTTGAATCGATCTCACTTCTACCTCTTCAGGAGCCAAGCATGAAGGTGAAGTGATTTCAGGTTGGGATGGACCAACGAACCCTGAGTCAAAAGGTTGATTTGCAAGGAAGTGGTCTCGAGAGGCTGCCAACATACTGTTGAGCAGAGGAAACTATAGTTGCCGAGGCCAGGAGGAGCAATGAGAATCATTTTGGTCCCCTGAGACTCGAACTTGAGGAGAACTCTCTGGATTAGAGGGATCGTGGAAAGGCGAAAGAAAACGTTTGTCCACTGCAGCCTGAACACATCCTGACAGAAATGCCAGGCCCTGGATTTCTGGAGCAGAAGAGAGGCAGTTTTATGCTGAGTGGGATGCAAAAGGTCCAGGTCTGGAGTCCCCCACTCTTCGAATAGTGACCGAGCTACGGCTGGATCGAGAGACCACTCGTGAGGGTCTGCCTCCTGCTGAGGTGATCTGGAACTGCTTTGTATACCTGGCAGATAAACCGCCTGAATCAGAGACTTGTGCTCCAAGCACCACTCCCACACCCTCATTGCTTCCCTGCAAAGGGGGTAAGAATGAGCACCGCCTTGCTTGTTGATGTAATACATCACAGCTTTGTTGTCCGTTTGAAGGAGAATGTTCTTGTGACAAAGGATATCCTTCAGAGCTCGGATCACGTAGAGGACCGCTCTCATCTCCAGGACATTTATGTGGAGAAGAGTTTCGAACTGAGTCCATACACCTTGAGTGTGGAGGAAGCGACAGTGAGCTCCCCATCCCATTAGCGATGTGTCTGTGGTGATGGAGATCTGATGATCCAGGGGAGCAAAGGGGAACCCTTCCAGGAGATTGCTCTCTTGAGTCCACCAGGTGAGAGACCTTCGAAGGGGCTCCGTCACCTTGATGGGATAAGACTGGGGGTGAGAGGTCGGAGACCACTGAGTGGAGAGCATCCATTGGGTGGTTCTCATGTGCAACTGGGCCAGGGGTACAGTGAACACCGAGGACGCCATGAGACCCAACATGCGTTGCATCGAGAGAGCTGTAACTGATTGGTTCTCCCCGATGTAACGGGCCATCCGAAGGATGTCGAGTCTTCTGTCCTCTGGAAGGAAAGCCTTCGCGAAGAGGTGTCTAGAAGCGTCCCTATGAAAAGGAGCCTCTGGGAGGGCTGCAGTTGTGATTTTTTCAAATTCAGCAGAATTCTATGGACGTAAGAAACGAGAAGTCGCTTGCACGGCTTCCAAAGTCCCTTGGCTGGAAGGGCTTACAGAAGCCAATCGTCCAGGTAGGGAAACACTCTGAGTCCGGATCTTCCTGAGATGCGCCACGAGAACTGCACAACACTTTGTAAAGACCACTGGCGCGAGGATAGCCCAAAAGGCAGGACTCTGAACTGATAATGCTGACCCAGAGCTACAAACCTGAGGAACTTCATGGGTCGGGTGGATGGGGATATGCTGGTAAGCATCCTGCATATTCAGGGAGGCCAGCCAGTCGTGTTGATGCAGCAAGGGTAACAGGGTACCTAGGAATTATTTTGAATTTCTCCCTGGGGAGAAATTTGTTTAACTTTCTGAGGTCTAGAATGGGGCGATTCCCCCAGACTTTTGGAACCAGGAAGTAATGGGAGAACCTCTGCTCCTGAATGCGGGGCACCAGTTATATTGCCCTGTTGCTTAAAAGGCCCTGGATCTCGGCGGTGAGGAGGTCTGATTGAGAGGCCGACAACCTGGGTTGTTGCCTGGGAGGACAATTCGGGGTTTCCAAAAATTGAGAGAACAACCTCGCGAATTATCCAGGGCGACCCATTTGTCCAAAGTTATGGACTTCCACCGGTTAGAAGATCAGACGCACCTCCTACTCGAGGAGAAAGTTCCACCGGCAATGTGGATGGAACTTGGGCCAGCACTGATAGGCGGCGCTGGGGGCTTTAGGTTCCCCGCGCCTGCTGCTTTCTTTTGAGGTTGGGCAGGTTGGCTTGTGGAAGCTTCCCCTGCCTCTGCCTCAAAGGACTGACGACTATGAAACTGACGTCTGTTCACATGCCCCCAGAGGGAGCAGGCGGAGGTCTGGCCAACTTAATGGCCGACTTAGTTTCTGAGTGGTTCTGCTGTCTACCGAGGTCAAAGAAAGGAGCCATCGCCGGGCAGCCATTCCTGTTGACATCATTCGTGAAGCTGTATCAGACTGGAATGGCTTCTAGTACAACACCTTGCTGAGCGAGAAGCAGTGTTTAAATCATTCATACGGCTTGACTGTTGGTTATTTAATACCCCTAGTATCGTTCAGAAGAAGCTCTGACTTGGAGTTCAAACCGAAGAGCTTCAACTATTTTTCGAAGAGTACAGGATATACCATACTGGAGAAAATAGTGGATAACTGGCACACGATACTAGAGTGGAGGCATAAAGACTTTCTTACCTAATGTATCAATCTTACAAGACTTTGTTTATAGGTTTAGCCAGTAGTTTGAGAAGAATGACTTTTTCTTCAGGACTACAATAGATCCGCAGCTTGGGATGCCAATATGGGCCTATCCTTGGGAGCGAATATTTATCAATGGATTACTACTGAGGAATAAGATAGATTATTCCACCATTTGAGACACTGGCCTGTTGAAGGCTGATCGGAGGAGTCAAATCAGAGACTCGGCTACGAAGGTCTGGAGTCTTAATATCTCCTGGATCATGTCTGTAGTCTGGGAGAGAGTTTTATCCTGTTCTCAACAGACTCCAGGTGACAGGTCTCACTATAGGTTCTGTAAAGAGGATCCTGTTTTCCACTTATCACCCAACCAAGGTTGGGTAGTTTCATCATCTCCTGATGGTCCAGAAGGACTGATTGACAGGAAAGGAATGAAAATTAGAGAGGGAGGAAGTAGCAGAGAAATGAGAGTCCCCAGGTCCCCGGCGCCAGAAGGCGAAACGGGTTGAAAACGGCACCGCAGAGGGCACGGCGCCGGAGGCACGCGGCATCGCAGCGGCGCCGCTGACTGCTGGCACTGCCGACAGCGCCGCCAGACCGAACGGCACCGCAGGCGGCGCCGCGAGACCATGCGGGCAGGCGTCGGTGCGGCACAGACAAGCCAACAGACCCCACGGAAGGCGGCTGAACGCCCAGGAACCTGAAAGCTAGAAGGAAAAACAGAGATAAGGGCATCGGTGTGGCCCCTGTGCCGCAGCCATGTGAGGGGGACATCTAGGCGCAGAGTCACCGCACCAAGAAGGCGCACTTGACTATGAAGGTCCACCGCCTACCCGATCGCTGAGGAGCCTGGGTGCGTGGCAACCGAGCCAGGCAGGAGAACCAACTTCCGAGCTCATCGCCCATAAGAGCGGCCCACTGATGAAACTGCTCATCTGGAGCCCTCCACAGGCGAGGGGCTCGATAAATGGTGACTCTACGGTCACCAGTAGTTGGTAACTCAAGAAGGAGAACGCAACTAGTTACGATAACCGGATCGCCGCCAGAGATATTTCATAGAGGCGTACTTGAGTGATGCTCTCTTTTTACCTGTGGTCAAGAAGAGCTTCGGTCGTAACGGTGCTGAATGCGACTGCTTATTTTTATGCCGACGGGGATCGCCCATCTCGGCATCGGACTGACCGCTGTCGAACCCCGCTGAGGAGAAGGAGGCTGACCGACCAGCTCGCTGACTGAACAGCTTTCATATCGAGGTCTCCCGATCTCACCTGACCTGCTCATGGTCGATCGTCATCAGTAGGCCAAGACTTCTTCGTAAGTTAAATTAAAATAGAATAAAATTGCCGATACTACTATCGAGATAATGCTAAAAATAAACTGAAAACTATGCTGGTGTTTGAAGTTTGACTCGACAGGTGAGCGACGCCGTCACTGAAGCGCACTCGACGTGGTGAAAAGGAACTGAGGTGGTTGAGGGTCGTCGCCAGATGGTCATTGCCGCCGAGGGGCTGTCATGGCGCCCATCTCTCGCCGACCCTCCAGCAAAAAGTCTGTTCCGATGGTCCTGAGTGCGCCCGGCGCTAATCCTAGTGTGAATGAGTGGTGGAGACTTACAACCAGGAAGATACAGCTCTTGCAGCAGGTTACCATTAGACTGATTCCCACAGCGGCACTCATGCCCAGGGAGGAGGAAGGTGTAGATTACAACCCCACTGAGCTAAGACAGAAGTTTGTATGACGCTAGTGAACCTGTTCTCGATGTATGTCCATACTACCACAGAGGTGTGCACCGAGCCTGGTGGTTGCAGCAAATAGTTGAGGTAGATTTTAGTGCCACAAGGAGTGGGCTCCTTCCGGACCCTTAACCACACCTGCAGGGTTTATGGCGCTTATTATAACAGAAAGACACTGATGAGCCACCGCAGAGAGTTTCGAAACAGGCTGCTTCCATCCCATAAAGGAGACAAACGTTGATCGACCAAACTGTTTGGTTCTAGTCAAGTAATACCTGAGGCACCTGTGTACATCAAGGGTGTGAAGGGCTTCTCCTCGGTTGGTGTACTTAGGAAAATACATCGGTAAGTCGATATCCTAATTAAGGGTGAGAGCTGAAACCACCTTAGGTAGAAACTTTGGGTTTGTCCTCAGGATACCTATCCTGATGGAAAACTAATAAGGTTCTTGCACATCAGTACATGCAACTTAAATCCTTCTTGCGAAGTAACTGCAACTCAAACGTTTTCCGCGACCAGAAAACATACCTTCATCAGCAGCTGGTTCAAAAAGATGGCAGCGTAAGTAAGGAGGATCGGATCCTTCATAGGTGGCCTAAGGTGGAGAACTCCCTCAAAAAAGCAATTTAGTAGTGTCCAATTGGGCCACCATCCGATGGCCTATGGGGGCATGGAAGTCGAATTGCGCAAAGGTGCACCTTGATCGAGCAGTAAGCCAATCCGACTGAAAGAGAGAAAGCGGTAATCCAGAACCAGCTTTGACAATCTAATGGCAGAAACCGCCGCTTGAGTCCACAAGCAAAATTCCACGCTATTCATGGCATACATTGTGTGGGTTGCCGGCTTTCTGGCAGAGAGTACATCTGCTACATCTTACGAGACCCCAGACGCAACATGGCTATGTCTTCTAGCAGCCAAGCGTGCAGGTTCAGAGAACGCAAGTCCGTATAGGACTAATGAACCCTCCTCCTGAGACATCAGATGGGAGCCGATTGGTAAAGGAAGTGGAGGTTCCCTAGATAGCTGATGCAGGTGGAACCAAATTTGTCTGGGCCAGAAAGGCGCTATCAAAATGAGCCGCCTGCTCCCTGCAAAGTTTTAAGAGGACTCTCTGGATCAATGGGAAAGGAGGGAAGGCATAGAGGAATCTGCCCGCCAGAGAGGCACAACGCTGCCCCGCCAGAAAACACCAGGCCCTGGATCTAGCGAGCAAAAATTGGGCAGTTTTGCAAATGGATGGGGACGCGAAAAGGTCGAACTCTGGAGTGCCCCATCTGTGAAACAGATCCTCTGCCACCTCCTGTAGAAGTTCCCACTAGGGACTCTGGCCTGAGAGCGACTCAGGCTGTCTGCAACGGTATTGTCCACTCCAGGAACGCACTGCAATTAGGTTTGCACCGGTTGCACTACCACCCCATACTCTCATAGCCTCCTGCAAAATGGGTAGGAGTGAGAGCCTGCTTGTTGAGGTAATACATCACCGCAGTATTGTCTGTCTGTAACAGAAGAGTACCCGTGGAATCTCCTACTGGAAGGCTTACAGAGCGTGAAGAACGCCTCATCTCCAAAATGTTGATATGGAGATGAGATTCTGGGCTGACCATGTGCCCTGAGAACTCAACCCATCTAGGTGAGCTCCCACCCGAGCCCTGAAGCATCCATGGAGAAGGTCACAGTCGGAGACGACTTCCAAAGGGACCCCACAGAGAGGTTCCCGGATCTAGCCACCATTACAATCCCGAATCACGGCATTCGTGATTCGAACTGGCTGCTGCAGATGGTCTTGCCTTGGTCCCATTGCACCCTTAGCATCCACTGAGTTACCCGCATGTGGAGCCTGCCATCGGACTGTTACAATGGCCGCAGCCATGTGTCCGAGCAGGCGGAGGACCAATCTGGCCGGGACGGTGTTCTTCACCTACAGGTCCCTGATGAGGATCTGATCTGTTCGCTCTGTCCGCTGGAAGAAAAGCTTTTCCTCTGACAGTGTCCAGAATTGCTCCTATAAACTGTAGTTTCTGGGACGGTACCAGGAGTGACTTCGTAGTTGATGAGAATACCCAGTGACTGAAAGAGGGCCTGGTACCGTGAATGGTCGTATCAGTGCCTCCATTGAGGGAGCCATGAGAAGCCAGTCGTCCAGGTACGGGAACACGAGCGCCTTGTTCCTCAGAGATGCCGCTATGACTGCTATGCACTTCGGAAGACGCGAGGTGCCGATGACAGCCCGAAAGGAAGCGCTGAACGGATAATGATGGCTCTGAAACCCGGCGCAGGAACCTCCTGTGCGCTTGAGCGATTGGGATGTGCAGATAAGCCGTCGGCATATCCAGTGATGCCAGAAAGGCGCCCTGTTTCCAGCATGGGGATTAGGGCCCGAAGTGTCACCATGCGGAAGGTTTGTAGACTACCAACAGATTGAGGTCGCTGAGGTTCAGAATTGCACGGAGGTCCCTGTTTTCTTTGGAACCAGGAAGAAGTGTGAATAATAGGCCAAACCTGTCTTGTTCTTCTGGAACGTGTTCAAGGCTTCTTTTCTAGAAGCGTCTGGCACTTCCTGCTGTATAAGCAGGGCATGCTGACTCGAGTAGCGGAACAGCAGGGGAGGTCTTGTAGGTGGGTTGCCTACGAATTCTTTAAAGTGGCCTTTTTAGACCAATTGCAGCACCCACCTGTCGGTGGTGATCGACTGCCACCCTGGCAGGTGACGTGCAATGCGACCCATGACCTTCATTTCCCGTTGATCCTGAGAAGGGGTGGGGGCCGGGAAGGAGTCATGCTGTGGCAGCGTTAGATCCCGCAGGTTGGGCTGACTTTGAGACTCAGTGGCCTCTACCTGGGGATGACTTGGCCTGGGCTTTTCGGGAAAAGGAGCCCCTCTGCTGTTGACCGGAACGTGGTTGTTGCCTTTGTGTCCGGCCATGAAAGCGACTCTGGTTCCTACGAAAGGAACTAGGTCAAGATCTGTACATGGCCTGGACAAATCTAACTGCCTTCCCAGCATCCTGAAGTCTGGTGATCACCCTCTCAGAGGCTTCACCACAAAGGACTTCCCCGTTGTAAGGAACGCCCATGATGTTCTTCTGGATGTCCGTGAAACCGAGACGCTGGAGCCAAGAGTGTCTCCGAGACACATGCCTGAGGCTGCAGCTCTGGCCAAGAGTCCGAGAATCATATGCGGCTCTGAACAACTGGCTCCTCACGTCCGAACCCGTACAGAGGAGATTCAAAAGCTCCTCCTTTTGACCACTGTCAGGCATTTTCTCAACCAGGTCCTGTCCCTGTTCCCACAATGCGTTCTGGAATTGAACCATGTGGGTGAGGTAATTTAGGGACCTGATGGTGCAGGTCGCGGCTGCGTACGTGCGCCTACCTAGGACATCCAACTGCTTGGATTCCGGGTCCGGTGGCTGTGTGCTCAAGTGCTGAGGTCTCAGAGACCGGTCATGCGAGGCCGTGATGACCAGGGAATCAGCCAGAGGATGGTTCGTCAAATACTGGTCCTCCCTTGGGGCCTTGTATAGGCGGTCAGCCTTCTTCGGCACTGCTGGAGTCGAATGCGGACGCTTCCACACAGCCTTGGTGACGTCCGCGAAGGTGTCCACCAAGGGTGGTACTACCACAGGCTTTGGATCTTTCTGCCGAAGATAACTGGCAAGGCGCTGTCTCTCAGGGTCCAGTTCTTCAGTATCCCACCCCATATTCTCCTGAATGTGCCTCATGATTTCAGCGAACGAGGGGTCATCCGGAGGAGGCCTGGGAAGGTCATGTGGATCTGGGGAGGGAATGCTGATGGGAGAAGGAGATCTGGAGCGCCCTGAGGTGTCAGATCTGGAATCCTCCGTGGATGAGGTGTACCGGCATCTTCTGGGTCTCTTAGGGCTGGGTGACCCTGAAGTGGATCTTGATGGAGGTTTTCTCCTATCTCAGGATCTACGCCTGGGAGGAGTTGCTGGCTCCTTGGGAATTGGTGACCTTCCTACGGACCCCTTAGATGGGGGAGGGGGCGTAGGCGTTGAAGGAGTAGGTGGAGGCGGCACTGAAGTAGGAGTAGGGTGTGTGGCGACCACATCCTTCCTGATGGTGTCCCACCAGAAGTAGAAGAGCTCCCTAACCTCTGTCAAAATCCAGCCCAACGGGCTCGGTGCCGTGGCCTGTCACCAGGGTCGGTCCCGTGGAGCTCGACGTTCCGGAGTCACCCACCTGGTCCTCGGGCTGAGTGGTGTCTTCCTCCAAGATACCTTCCACAGACGCATTAGGCAACGTGGTGCAGTCCTCCCCACTGGAGTAGCTGACGTCCGGTCCCCTGGCCGACGCCCTGGGAGACGAATGCCTGGCCCGGGCGACGGGCGCCTGACTGTAGCTGGCTCCTGGGAGTGCTCAGATGCTTGGCCGACGTCGGGTGGGCAGACGTCGGGTCTGGCGTCCGTTTCAGGGATATCAGTTCTTTAGTCTTACGTGGGACCGGGTCCGACCCACACGGAGGCTGAGACACCGACCTGGCGTCAGAGTCCCGACGGCGGGCGGAAGACTTGTGGCGCTCCCCAGACTTGGACGAGGCCTTAGAAGGGGTGGATGAAGCTGATGGCCTGGAAGTCTTAATAGGCTGCAAAGAGGAGCCGCTGGAGGCTCCAACTTGAACCGGGGGAAGTTGAAATTGAGCTCTGGAGGGAGAGCGGTCTGACCTTGAGCCAGAGCTGCGGGAGTCCGAGGCCCTCGACGGGGACCTGGGCCCTTCCTTCTCCCAGTGTTTCTCCCGGTGCTTATGGGTCTTCCCTGACGACCCCCGGAGGAAGGTTCCCTATCCATAGCCTTGAGTCTCTCCTCCAAGAGAAACGCTTGAAGGGCCTTCTGGCGGCGGATCCTGGTGCGACTGTTGAAGCCCTGGCAGAAGGAGCAGGCCTTGGTGTCGTGATCCGGGCCTAGACAACGCACACAGGCTGAGTGAGGATCCTTAAAGGGGATCTGTTTGCCATAGGCACACTTCGATGGGAGACCTTCCAGAGAGGTGTTTGGAGAGGGCATCAGATGAATCCAAGTTCGAAGAGAAGGAGAACGTTGTAGTTCCTAGTCGTCGTGACGCTAGAAAGTGACGAGAGGCCGATGCTTGTGATGTCGATGGCGGAAAAGAACTGGGATTGTGGGGGACCGCCTTATGTACTATGTCTGACATCGGGGCGGACGTGGAGGTGTCCCCGCCTGAAGACTGCTAGCTAAAAATTTCGTGGGTCCTGGCGCCTGACTGCTTCAGTCCTAATGGTGTAACTTGCTGCAAGAGCTGTATCTCAAGTAAGATCTTAGGATGAGTCCTAAGAACTACATTGTCCTTGTGAAATACAGTATTGGGGTGTGTCTGTGACCAAGGCGTGTATTTCACTACCCTATGAGCAGAAGTAATTACCACCAAGAAGGCCATCTTCCAAGTGAGGAATTTCAACTTGCAAGTAGCTAGAGGTACAAAAGGTTTATGAGTGAGCATGTCTAGCACAAGGTTAATGTCCCAGCCTGTAACTGGGTGTCTAATAGGAGGTCTGGTATGCAGAATACCCTTAAGAAACCTCTTAACTAAGGTGACTGAGCCAGTGACATAGAGTACTGGCTCATGATATGCCAAAACTGCTCAAAGATGAACTTTGACTGTGGAGTATTGCAGACCTGTGTTTGAGAGGTCTAAGAAATACTCCAAGACTTTATTCGGTGGGCAGGAAGAACAGGTTATTTACCTGTAACAGTAGTTCTAGGAGTGGTATGGAAAGTGCAGTTACGTAAGCACTCACCGTAACAGTAGATCTTCCAGGAATGCCTCTTGCAGTAGGTCATTACTCTGTGGAGCTTCCAGCAGAGGGCAATGTCACACGGCAGCTTCTTCAAGCAGTCTTTCACCAGGGACCACCCACACAACATAATTTCCTTGCTCTGCCTATAAAAGTGGGTGGTCCCTGGCATCCTCTGTTCCCCGCCGGTTTCAGCTCGCAATGGCGAGGACCGAGGGAAACCAGGTACCAGTGAGTCCCAACCTTAAGTTCTTAGCTTATTATTTCCCTGTTAGAGAAGGCAAGGGGATGAAGGGTGGGAAGATACCTAACGCAAGAGACATTCCTGAAAGATCTACTGTTACGGTAAGTTCATGAGTAACTGCACTATCTTCTACGAAATGGTCTCTTGCAGTAGGTCATTACTTCTGGGAGATTCCCAAGCAGGTTATGTCACAAATGGGGGAGGGGGCAATTATGATAGTATGCCTTAGTAGCTGTGCAGCCAAGGCTGTTCTGCAGCCCAGAGGCAATATCAAGGTAACAGTGTCTAGTAAAGGTGTGGATGGTAGACCATGTGGCTGCACTGCAAATTTCGGTAATGGAAGCACTTTTGAAACAAGCTGCTGTAGCAGCTATGGCTCTTGTGAGTGGGCTTGACTTGACCTGGTAAAGGTTTGTAGCATTTTATAACAATAGGTAATGCAATGGACTAACCAGCACAAAAGAGTGCGTTTAGCTGCCTGGAGGCCTTGGCGACCCAGGGCAAAGGTGACGAAGAGTTGCGAGGTTTTACGGATAGACTTTGTCTGGTCAATATAATAACGTAGGATGTGGTGAACATCCATCGTGTGTAAAATATGTTCCCCTGGATTAGAGTATGCGAGGTGGAAGACTGGTAATTCCAGGGATTGGTTTAGAGTCTGTTCTGAGACCACTTTTGGGAAAAAAGATGTGTTAGTGCAAAGGACAACCCGGTCTTTATGAAATATTAGGTACGGTTCTCTGCACGTAAGAGCATGAAGCTCAGAGATGCGTCTGGCTGAAGTAATAGCTACTAAAAACAATGTTTTCCATGATAGAAAACGAAGATCGCAAGTGGTTGCAGGTTCGAACGGTTCCACCGTCAATTTTTCGATCATAAAATTTAGATCCCATGGTGGAATGGGATGTTGAATTGGTGGTTTTAAATGTAAGACACCTTTTAGAAACATTTTTGCCAAACGGTGTTGATATAAGAGACTGTCATCTAGTGATTCGTGGAAAGCAGAGATGGCCGTGAAATGAACCTTGATGGATGACTAACGGAGGCCTTCCCCGAATAGGGTGGTCAGTTAGTCCAAAACCCTCGTGAGTTGGCAAGAATATGGATCTAATGATCGGGATGCTGACCAGATTGCAAAGCATTTCCATTTGGAGTTATAAGTTTCTCTGGTAGTCTGTTTGCGAGCGGCCAGTAGGATGTCTGCTACTTTTTCTAAAATATGTAGTCTATTTAAGAAGACTTCTTCAGGAGCCAAGCATGAAGATGCAGTGTCTTCAGATTGGGGTGGATCACTGAACCGTGGGGTCTTGTGTTAGGAGATCCGGTCTGGACGACAGTGGAATTGTTTCCACTATCAACAATTGCTGAAGCAGTGGAAACAATGCCTGCCTGGGCCACCGGGGAGCTATGAGAAGTATGGTGGCCAGCATCATCTGTAATTTCGTTAGTGTTCTGAGTATGAGTGGGATTGGAGGGAAGGCATATAAATAGAGTCCTGTTCAGTGTTGGGATAGGGCATCGATAGATTTTCCCTTTGTGTTCGGGATAATGGAGAAGTATCTGGGGAGGCAAATAGATCTATTTGGGGAGTGCCCTATCAAAAGAATAGATCCTGGAGGACGGAGTCATGCAGGGTCCACTCGTGTGAGGAGGACTGGCGACTCAGGTGATATGCCAATACATTGAGGCATCCCGGGAGGTGAGCAGCTGTCAATGTTAAGGTTGTATTGTATAGCCACCTTCCACGGCTGCTCTGCAGAGTAAGCGGGAGTGGGTGCCCCCTTGCTTGTTGAGGTAACATACTACTGTGGTGTTGTCTGATTGCATCAGTAGGTGACCCGGGATTAGGTGTAGACGGAAGGTCTGCAGTGCTAATACGACTGTGCACATTTCCAGTAGATTGATGTGTTGTCGGGCTTGAGTGGCATTCTATTTGCAGTGAGCCCGATGTGGCCCCATATGGGCTCCCCATCCCTCTAGGGATGCATCTGTTAGCACTTGTTGCGGGGGCCTTTCTGGAATGGACGGCCCTGGTTGAGGTTGGAGCGGAGGGTCCACCACGATAGGGCTCTCTGAAGGGCAGGAATTATCCTGATGGGATCACAAACTGCCCTGTGCTTTGGCACCATTGTTCTTGTAATGCCCATTGAATGGGACACATTCTCAGACGGTATATTTTACTGTCTGGATGGAGGCCACCATGTGTCCAAGTAGGCGGAGCATGCATCTTGCTGTGGTCATTTTTGTGACTGTATTTGCACGCCCGTTGTAGTAAAGCATCCTGACGTACAGTGGGAGGAAGGCCTTGGCAACTGTCATATCCATTGCCGCCTCCTATGTATTGAGGGTCTGGGATGGGTGAGGATTGGATTTCGCCAATTTACTGTATTCCCTAGATTGTAGAACTGAAGGGTCTCCATCAGGGAGGATAGCAGTTGCTGTCTGGAATGTGCTTTTATAAGCCAGTCGAAAGTTATGGAAAGATGTAGTGTCCTTGTCTTCTTAGAGCGCCATTACCACCGCTAGGCATTGGTAAAGATGTGGGGAGCAGAGAACAGACCGAATGGCAGGGCTCTGAATTGGTAGTTTTTCCCCAGTAAATGGAACCCGAGATATTGTTGATGAGCTGCATGAAGGGGGATATGCAGATATGCATCCTTCATGTCCATGGAACACATCCAGTCCTCTTTTTTTCAATAATTGTAGGATGGATGCTAATGTGATCATCCTGAAGTGTTTATACTGAATGTAGCCATTCAGTGGATGTAGGTCCAGTACAGGTCTGAGATCACTTGTTTTTTTGGTGTACTAGGAAAAAATGGGAATAAAATCCTTGATAATGTTGTTGTACTGGGACTGGTACAATGGCCCGTTTTGTAAGTATGGCCTGTACTTCCTCCTGCAGAATGGCAGTGTGGTCTGGAGGGTAATGAACCCATCATGGAGGAAAATATGGTGGTATTTCCTTTAGTTCCAATGTGTGTCCAGTTTGAATAAGCTGGAGTACTCAAGTGTCCCTTGTCATCTTTTCCAGGCCTCTAAATGGAGGGCAAACGACCCCACCACCTCAGAGGCCTGATCGAGGAGACTGGGGGTCAGCCCTGGTAAGTCATTGGGAACTGGAGGTGCCTCGTCCCTTGAGGGGCAGGCACATGGAAGACAGTGTTAGTTGTCCCTTTGTGGGTTGGCCTTGTCCTCGAAAAGTATTCTTATGGAAAGGTTTGTAACGATTTCCCTTTTATTCTGAGAAGTGTATTGTCCACGTTGTGTGGGTATATACTTTGGACTGTATGTAGTTGATTAACGGAAGCTTGGAGATTATCTAAATGATTTGTGTTCCACGGCCAAAATTTATCTCCACAAAATTGGTAATTTTTAGTTACTTTTGTTGTATGTCTGGTGCCAGACCGAAACCCGGAGCCATGCTTGGCAGTGAAGGGTAATGCCAGTGGCTGAAACATTAGCTGAAGTGTCCACCACTGTGACCCGACCTAAGGTGTCAGGATAGTGATGTAATAGTAGTGGCGTTTGCAACAGTTTTCCTTTTCAGGAGATGGAAGTAATTTGCAAGTGTGTCCATGGCTGAATTGTTTAAGGTCCTTTGGTATTTCAGCATGTGGCCCATATAATTTAAAATCCGAATGTTCATGGTACCCGAGGCGAATACTTTTTTGCCCAGGTAATCCGGGCGTCTAGACTCCTTATCAGGAGGTAGTGAGCTGGTATGTTTTGTTTTTTTAGTACGATCATGAGCAGCCGTAATTACTACAGAATCTGCTGTCGGAACCGAGGACAAGTATTGATGGTCTAGTGGAGCCTGATAAAGACGATCCGCTTTTCGTGCTACAGCTGGTGTGATTGAGGGCTGGTGCCATGCTTCCACAATACCATTCTGATAAGTAGATATCAGCGGGGGCACCACTAGAACTGGTTTCTCTGGGAGGTCAATGTATTCTGCCATGTTCCTTCACTGTTTATCTTGTTCTGAGGTAGCAATTCCCATAACTTTTTGGATTTGAAGCATCATGTCTGAGAAAGACGGGTCATCAGGAGGTGAAATGACCCTTGCAGGTTGTGCCAAGTCCTCGTCAAAAGAGGATGCTAGAGAGTATGGTGAGTCTTGCCCCTGAAATTCTATATTGGGAGTGGAAAGTCCTCCTCATAAATGTCCTCTGAAAGTTCTCCTAATATATCTGGTTTGTTTTCTGAACAGTATTCCTCTAAAGGAGGAGGAAGTGAGGAGGGTGAGGCTTCCAAATCAGAGCAAAGTCTCTTAGCAGGTGGTGGAGTCAGAATTTTCGGAGGATGGGGTTTCAGGTAAGTATGGTGGGGACTGTGCCTCAATGATTGTAATACAGTATTAATAATACGCTCCATATCAGGAAGCTGAGAAGGTGGGAATTCCACCGCCTGGGGTTGAGTACCCATTGTAACTGGTGTTAGTGAAGATAGGGGCGTTGCAGAGGATCCAGTCATGCCCTCTAAAATACAGCCCTGGGTCCCTATGAGTGGGAGGCTCGCCCCTATATGATGAAATCTGTGAAGGGGGGGGGGGGGCGTCCAAGAAGTGCAAATGAGGCTGGTATGCCACTCCCAAGGGCAGGCATTAATCCTGTATTTTGTGAAATGGAGTCCCCATATGAATAAAGGGTGGTGCCCTTTGGTGCTGATGTTAATGCAGTCACCTCCGTCGATGAGGAAATAGCACCAGAATGTCTCGTTTTATGAACAAAAACATGCTCCGTCAACAGGGAATGAAGCCCGTCGACAAGGGAGCATGAAAAAGGTGCTCAGTCAACGGTAGAGGCACTCTCATTGGCGAGAGAGTCATGAACACATGCGCATCGACCGAGAAGCAATCTGCCGAGGAGGGAGCTAAAAATGTGCTCTATCAACGGAGAAGGTAGCCCATCGGACGGAAACGTTCCACATGAACCTCCGTCAATGGATGAGTGTTCCTCATCAACAAGGAAAGAGGTTTAAAGGTTGTCGTCGGGAGAGTGGTTTCGTCGACAATGGATGCTCAGTCAACGGTAGAGATTTGGAGGATGTCACCATCGACATACGTCGTGGCAGGGATTCAGAGGATGTTTTTTCCTTCTCCCTTTTAGTGCCAGAATGTGACTCAGTTGGTGTGGAGCTCTTGGGACAAGCCCCTTGAGTCTCCATTAAAGCCAACTGTTCCTCCATTATGTAGGCTTGTATTTGTGTAGCCTCTCTTTCTGTTGCAAGATTAAATTCCTGGCAAAAGCACAGTTAATGGTGTCATATGTGGGGCCCAGACACTTAAGCACAACACAAGTGACTATCAGATCTATAAATCTTCCTGTCACAAGGGCAGGAACGAAAGAAAGCTCATTTTTTCTTTGAAGACTCTATTTTAGGCATTAGTTAGTTCAGTTCTTGTCGATGACTGCTACACAGAAGATTGATCTAGCTGCTGTGAGAGTTTAAGCCAGCGGAAAAGTGAAAAGAGGATACTAGGACCACCCACTTTATAGGCGCAGCAAGGAAATTATGTCATGTGTGGGTGGTCCCTGGTGAAAGACTGCTTGAAGAAGCTGCCACGTGACAGCGCCCTCTGCTGGAACCTCCACAGAAGTAATGACCTACTGCAAGAGACCATTCCATAGAAGATCAACAGTTACAGGTGAGTAACCTGTTCTAGGATCGTGGATATGTTGTTCATCCACACTTCTTGGCAGACTCCTAGCAGTTCTCCGGGAGGAGGGAGGCAAGGCGCACAACCCCTACTTGAGAAACAGAGATTGGAGAATTAAGGCCCCAAAACCAGCATCCTGGCGTGACACAAGGTTGATGTGGTGATGGGTAATGGTGTTTGCTGTCTTCCAGGTAGAAGCCTGACAGATTTCCTCTATGGGGATTTCCCTGGAAGCAGCCGTATGATGGGCAGAATGAGCTCTTATCCCTTTGGGAAGCTCCTTGCCCGCCAACTCATAACAGACTTATGTAAGAGGTAATCCACCTTGCAACTGTCTGCTTTGCTGGAGGTCTACCAGAAGCGGCTTCAACATAGGTGACAAACAGCTGGCGAACCTCTCCCCGAATTTCCGCCGTTCTCTCCTTATAATAGGAGAGGGCCCGTATCAGGTCCAAAATATGGAGCCTGTATTCGGACTCCGAGGTGTAATTAGCGTAGTACACCAGCAGAGTTAACACCTGGTTAAGGTGAAACTCTGATACCTCCTTTGGAAGGAATTTGGGGTGGGAGCGCAGGACAACCTTGTCCCTGTGGAAGGCCAGATAAGGGAAGTAAACCGAGAGCGCCTGGAGCTCCCCTGTCCTTCTGGCAGATGTGATAGCCACCAGGAAGGCCGTCTTCCACGACAAGTGTGACAGCTCACACTTGTGCATTGGTTCGAATGGCTTGTCCATGAGCTTTGTCAGTACCAGCAGTAGATCCCACGAAGGTGAAGGTTCACGCACCGGAGGGGATATGTGATCCAGGCCTTTAAAAAAGTGCCCGACCAATGTCTCCTGCGCCAATGTCGGCTGACTGACCCGTGCCAGGTAAGCAGAAATGGCTGCCAGGTGCACCCTAAGGGTCGATGACCGTAGACCCCCTTTGGAGAGAGACCAAAGGTAGTCGAGAATGTTAGCCACTGGACAGAACAGAGGGTCCAGGCCCTTGCCCTGACATCAAATGGAAAACCTTTTTCCATTTGAAGGCATAACATTTCCTTGTCTATTCCTTTCTTGATACCTCCACCACCGTGAGAACATCCTTGGAAAGCCCCAAAGCCTGGAACTCTAGCCGCTCAGGTACCAGGCTGTGAGGAACTCTAGCCACTCAGGTACCAGGTCCAGGCGTGCTGAAAGCCGCTCCGGCAGCCTGTTGCTGAGGCGGAGGAGATCTGGATATCAGAACTGGCGTGGCCAGTCTGGGGCTACCAGAATCACCTGCGCCTTGTCCCTCCTCACCTTGAAGAGCACCTTGTGGTTTGAGAGAAATGGAGGGAAGGAGTAAAAGAGGACTGGGGTCCACGGCCTCGAGAAGCCATCCCCTGCAGCGAGCCCCTGCTGAGAAGGGCGGGCGTGAAACAGCCTCAGCTTGTTTTTTTTTCCCGGAGGCAAAAAGGTCCACCAGAGGCTGTAAGTTACCTCTGGATGGAGAGACCACTCATGGGATGTCTCACCTATGTGGCTGAGAGCATCCACCAGTTGATTAGAGGCTCCTGCCATGTAGGTGGCTAAGATATCCGCCTCCAGGCGGATCACGGGTGACCAGATGTGGAGTGCTTCCTTGCAAAGCTAATGAGAATGCGTGCCACCCTGTTTGTTGCGGTGGTACATGGTCGTGGTATTGTCCGTCTTGACTTGAACCACTTGACCCTGGAGCTGAGGGACGAAAGCTGACAGTGCCAGTCTGACTGCTCTGAGCTCCAAAAGGTTGATGTGACAACGGGACTCCTCGCGGTTCCAGAAGCCATGGGGCCCTGTTGTCCCCCATGTGGGCTCCCCAGCCAACGAGAGAGACATCGGTCGTGAGGACGACCGTCAGCTCGGGGCGGACAAACGGGATCCTTTCCTGCAACCAGTCTGGAACAGTCCCTCATTGGAGAGAGTCCCATATCTTCTGGGTCACAGTGATCAGCTGGTCGAAATGAACGTGATGCTGAGTCCACTGGGCGGCCAGGTCCCAATGACTGGGGCACATGCGCCACCGGGCCCACCAGACCATAGAAGTACACGCCGCTATGTAACCCAGAAGGCGCAGAAAGTCCCAGGCAGGGCGCAATTGCTCAATCAGAAATTATTGGGCAAAGGAGGAAAGAACCTCATTCCTGTCCTCACGAGCCAAGCTCTGGCTTGACGAGAGCTGAGCTCTGCCCCAATGAAATACATCACCTGAGACGGCACAAGCTCCAACTTGGCCTCATTAATCAGAAGGCAGAGTTGGAGGAAGGTCTGGAGGGCCAGGTCCCTGGACCTCTTCACCTCTTGTTGGGTGGAACCTACCAAGAACCAATTGTTGAGGTAGGGGTAACCCCCCCCACCACCACCGAGATGGGCTGCCACCATTGCAATGCATTTGATGAAGACCCGAGGGGCCGATGACAGTCCAAATGACATGACTCGGAATTTGTAGAGGGTTCCCTCTGCTTGGAAGCGGAGGAACCGCTGGTGGGACGGACGGATTGGGACATGAAAGAACACGTCCTGTAGATCCAGTGAGCAGAACCACATGTTTTGCGCCTGGGATGGTATGATTTGGGACAGAGTTACCATCCTAAAAGTGCAAGGCCTGAGATATTGATTCAGGTAGTGCAGATCCAGAATGGGACGCCAGCCCCCCGTCTGTTTTGGGAACAGGAAGTACCTGGAGATGAATCCTGGGTCTGGCGGAGGATCCAACACTCAGGCTACTGCCTTCTTAAGCAGAAGCTGGGCGATGCCGTCTCGGAGAGCCGACTGAGTGTTGGCGGATACTATTTCTTCCTGTGGAGCACAGGCTCGGCTTGGAGGGTACTGCTCGAATTCCAGAGGAAGCCCCTGACCGACCACTGCTAGAACTCACCTGTCCATGGTAACAAGGACCAAGCAGAAAGGAAGTAGCAGAGCCAGCCCCCCCATGGGAGGACCCAGAACTCGTGTGATGGGAGTAGGAGTGACAGCCCCTACCCCGTCACTGGGAAGGCTTGGAGGCAGAGGGTCTAGGGTCTGAACCTTGACCTCCCTTATGGGCCTGGGTGAGCCCGCAGCCTGCTGCTGTTGCTGATGACCTCCGTGAAAGAGGACTGCTGAGCTGTAGAGGAAGAGTGCCGAAAAGGCTTCTTCTTCTTCTGCTGCTTTTTGGAACCAGAGGAACCTTTAGCAGAAGTGGCGTCCAAGGTGGCATTGGCCTGCTCGATGTGCTGAAGGTGACCAGCCACATCTGGCCAAAGAGATCGGTTCCCAGGAAAGGCACATCAGCTAGTTTGTGCTGATTATCCACTGGAAAGGAGGAGAGCCTCAGCTAAGCCCTACAGTGGGAGGCAACTGCGGCTGCCAACGAATGGGCACACGAATCCCCACTTTCCAGGGCTGTCTGGAGCTGTTGCTTAGCAACAGCACGGCCCTGGTCCTAAATCCTCTTGACCATGGTCTGCAAGTCCACAGGGAGGTGTGGGAGGACTTCATCCAAAGAACCCAAAAGGGCATGGGAGAAGTGTGCCATGATGACGGCTGAGCTTGCCTGACGGAGGCCCAAGGACGAGGCCGCACAGACCTTGCGAGCAGAGTGATACAAATATTTGGACTCCTTTTTGGGAGTTTTATCAGTATCGGTAAAACTACCAGTACTCCTGAACACAGAGGCGGTCACCAGGCTCTCGGCCGAAGGGTGCTCTGTGAATCCCGCTAGGGACCCCATGGGCACTGCATATTTGCGTGCCATGCGTGCAGACGGAGCTGGACAAGAGGCAGGACATTGCCAAAGTTCTAGGGCCAGTCCAACAATGGCCTCGGCCACAGGAAAGGCCTCCGTCGGGGGATCCCCTCTCTTAAGGATGACCGTAAGAGGGTACTCTGCCTTTTTCTGGATTGGCTCCAGAGGCATCCCTGTAGATTCAGAAATGAGGCGTAGGATCCCTGGAAAAGATGAGGGACCTTCCACAGTCTCTAGGACAGCGGTCATTTCATCATTGCCTGGATACAAATGTAAACCAGTGACGTCCCAATCCGAGGAATCCAGGTACAATGGCCTACCGCCCAGGTCACCTTCGACTTGCCTGGGGCGGTCTGGGGTGACCGTGACCAACAATTGCTGGGGAAGCCCCGTGTCTGTCTTCCTTCCTTGGAAGGAGCCCTGACCACAGGCAGTTTGGGTGGTGCTTCCATCACAATAGGTGGAGAAACCATTTTGGGTCGAACAGGTGGTCTTGCTGGATCTGTGGGCTGGGGAACTGATTTGGTCGTCTCCGAAGGAGTCTGCTTCGGCCTGGGGTGGCTAAGAAAGTAATGGCAGGTGGGCTTTCCTTTCAATGAGCTTATGCCTGGACAAACTCAGCTGCTGCTACATGAGGTCCTTGTAGTGCTGGAGGTCACTGAAGTCTCTCATCCGAGGGGGACGAGGACTACCCGATGGCGTTGCTCTCCTTGGAGTGCTTATGGCTCTTCCTCGCCTGTCTGCTTAGGTCCCCTAGACCTCGATCAAGATCGGGCAGGCTGACTCGGCCAGTTGGGAGACACCGATGGGATTGGTGACTTCCCAGAGTCCGGGACCGGTTCCTTGATGGGGACCCAGCAGGTTGGGTCTCATCAGGGAAAACAAGGACCAGAGTCCTCTCCAAGGTGTTGTCGACTGGAGTTGGTGACAAAGGGTCAATAGGATCGATGACAATTTCCACGTCATCGACCAAACCTTCAGTTGGCTGGCTTGATGGCAAGTCCGAAAAGCCTGCAGCCGAAGAAGTGATCTCAACCGAAGTCGAGACCGCATGTTCCTGGGACCGAGATCTCTCCCGCTCCCAAGCCCATCTCCGTCGAGGCGAAGACTCACTCTGATCCTTCACCCTCTTACGGGATCGAGAGACATGCGAGCCCGCAGGTAGGGAGAGACTGAAACAACTCCCAGAAGGAACCCAAGAAGGTGGAGCCCAGGTTGAGCAGAACGAAAAGTTCAGAGAAGACTCGCGAGCCGCCTGCTTCTCAATGCCTGCATGCATTCCAACTGCTCGGTGGATCCTGCAGCCACGGAAACCGCCCACTGAGCCTCCTTGGATTTCACGGAGGGTTCCTCTTCTCCGCCTCCCAGTTTCAGGCATGCGAGACGGTCGTCAAGGATGCTGGGATGAAAAGCCAAACAGACTGCAAGTCGAGGTGGCATGGCCGACACCAAGGCAGTAGACGACGCAGTATGGGGATCGGTACGTGGCATCTTCTGGCCACATCGGGCACCAACGAAATCTGGGGAAGATTTTCTTCCATAATTGAAGCTGCAAACTTCAATCGCTAATATGAACAATGCTAAGTTTCAGTAAAACCGAAGGTTTGAAAACCAGAGCCAACGAAATGCGAGAGCATGAGGAGACAACCTGAATCTTCTAGCGGAAAAGAAGATCAGGCGTCATGGGGCAGAGCTGAGGTATATATCACCCGGTGGTGGGAAGCTAGCTTGAAGTCTTCCGGTGGATCTTAAAGTGGAAGGGGACATGCCAAAGACTGTAGATGAACAACATATCCACGATCCTAGAATGCCAGGTCCTGGATTTCTGGAGCAGAAGAGAGGCAGTTTTGTGTTGAGTAGGGGCGCAAAAAGGTCCAGGTCTGGAGTTTACCACTCTTCGAAGAGTGACTGAACGACGGTTAAGTCGAGAGACCATTCGTGAGGATCTGTCTCTGTCTGCTGAGATGGTCTGCCAGCTCGTTTTGTACTCCTGGGCAAGTAAATCACCTGAATCAGAGCCTTGTGCTCCAGGCACCATTCCCACACACTCACTGCTTCACTGCATAATGGGTAACAGTGTGCACCTGTTTGCTGATGTAATACATTACTGCCTTGCTGTCCATTTGAAGGAGAATGTTCTTGTGACAGAGTATGTCCTTCAAAGTTCGGACTGTATAGAGGATGGCTCTCATTTCCAGGATGTTTATGTGAAGTTGAGATTTGTCATGAGTCCATGTACCCTGGGTGGAGATCCCGGCAGTGAGTTCCCAACCCACCAGGGACGCAGCTGGGAATAGAGATCTGATGATCCAGAGGGCGAAGGGATGTCCTCCCAGACCACCAGGTGAGTGACTCTACAGAGGTTCAGTCACCTTGATGAGAAAGGACTGAGGGTGAGTGGTTGGGGACCACTGAGCATCCACTGAGAGGTTCTCATGTGGAGATGAGCCAAAGGTACAGTGAACACAGAGGATGCCATGAGACCCAGCATCCGTTGCATCGAAAGAGCTCGCACTGAGCTATGTTCTCTGATGGAGCGGGCCATCTGTAGGATATTGCTCCTTCTATCCTCTGGAAGAAAAGCTTTTGCACAATGAATGTCCAGAAGGGTTCCTATGAAAAGGAGCTTCTCGGAGATCTGCAACTGTGACTTGAGGTTCAGCAGGACTCCCATGGACGTGAGGAAGTCTGAGACCATGGCCACGGCCTCCAGTTTCTTGCCTAGAGTGGCTCGCTAGAAGCCAGTTGTCCAGATATAGTAATACTTGGATTCCGATTTTCCTTAGATGCACCATGAGCACTGCACAGCACTATGTAAAACTCGAGGCGCCAAGGATAGCCCAAAGGGCAGGGCTCTTAATTGATCATGCTGACCCAAAGCCACGAACCTTGGTATTTGTGGTGATTTGGGTGTATGGAGAATGTCCAGGAGGCTAGCCAATCGTGTTGATAAATCAAAGGTAGCAGGGTACAGAGTGATATCATTTTGAACTTTTCCTTGTGAAGAATTTGTTTAACTTTCTGAGTTCCAGAATAGGGCACATGCTGCCAGTTTTCTTTGGAATCAGAAAGTAATGGGAATAAAACCTGTGTTTCGTTGATCCAGCGGAACTACTTTTACTGCCTTGTTGTTCAGAAGGCCTTGTACCTTGAAGCAAGAAGGTCGGACTATGCCACACTTGGGAGGATGATCCAGAGGGGTTTCCACAGATTGAGAGAGAGTACCCTGTGGATTATCCTGAGGACCCATTTGTCTGATGTTATAGATTTCCAATGGTCATAGAACAGAGTCAGACGCCTCCTACTGTTGAGGAAGAGTCCCTCGGCAGCTGAGGTGGGACCTGGGCCAGAAACTCAGAAGGTGGCACTGGGCGCTTTGGGCCTTGTGCTTTCTGCTGTTTTCTTCTGCAGCTGAGGGGTTTGTTTTCTGTTAAAGCCTCTGCCTTTGCCGCTAAGGACAGACAGTTGTGAAACTGACGCTTGTTTCCACCTCCTTGAGAGGGAGCGGTCGGAGGTCTAGCTGTCTTAATGGCTGACCTAGACTTCTGTGTGGCCTTTAGTGCTTGTTCCACCTGAGGCCCAAACAGATACATACCATCAAAAGGTAAGGTCATTACTTTTTGTTGGGCATCATTCATAAAGCCAAAGCACGCAGCCAAGAATGGCGCCGGTGTAATGCCAGCCGCTGCCACGAAGCAGTATCGAAACGCCCATTGCAGGTTTAATTTGTTGATTATTGACTCGATACCTTTAGTTATGGTCAAGGCCACTGATTTTCGGTTTTACCGGAAACCTGGTAAAATTTCGAATCAGAGCAACCTGAACACTGGTAAAACAAAGATTTCATGGAATCTGGCATTTTATATCAGATCAGTAAATCTACAAAAACTTGTATTTTCTTATAATTCCTTCCTGTACTATTTTCAGTTTGCTTTATTTAATGCTATATATATTAGCCTTCTTTATTCTGATTATTTATGCATATACTAAAAGAATGATAGCAGAATCCTGGTAAAATCCGGGAATTAGACTAACAATCACCAGTGCAATTCCGGAATCTGAAGGCTTGAAAACGGAATTTCATTGTTTTAATCACCGTAAATCAGTGGCCTTGGTTATGGTCTGTAATAGTTCTGAGTTAACCTACGACTTGGGCAGAGCTTCTACCGTTTCTTTGAGTGAATGCTAAAGAACATACTCATATTGAGAAAAATAGCCCTGGCAGCTGGCAATACATGTATGCCCCGGGTTGAGGCAGCAAAGACTTGCTTACCCAAAGTGTCGATCTTGCGAGATTCTATGTCTATAGGATGGGCTGTAGATTCCTGAGGGAGGACAGCCTTATTCTCTGCCAGGACCACTATGGCATCAGCAAAGGTTTGTGAGTCCAAGATGGGGTGATCCTTGGAAGGGGCACATTCCCTATCTATGGACATGGCAACATAAGGAATAAGAGCTAGATTCTTCAACACCATCTGGGAAAGAGTCTCGAAAGAGGGCTGTATTGGAGGGGTTAAATCCATAGGTATTTTTGGAACATGTAGATATTGGAGACACAGAAGCTTCCCAGGATCGATTTCCGTGGTCTGGAGAGAAAGAGTAGAATATAAATTCTTAAGCAGAGACTTAAAGGAAAGGTCTTCAACAACAGGCTCTGCAGGAGGATTGATCCCTGACTCCAGTGCAGAATTGGCATCAACATCATCGCCTAGCCGAAGATTTGGATCTGGCTCAAAATCATCTTCTGACAGTCCAGGGGGGACTGAATGGACAAGAAAGGAATGAAAACCAGGGGGAAGAAGAGGAGGAGAAAGAATCTGAGTTGAAAACCTCTGGAAACTAGGTGTCGTCGTACACATTCTCAGCGTCGTCGAGGAGACTGGTGCGGAGTTCAGAGACAGCGCCAACAGGAGTGTGGCACTGCACACGGTGTTGACATCAACCCTGGCGTTGCCAGGTCATGCGGACTTTGGTGCCGGAGAAGCCGGCACTGCAGGCGACGGCACCCTTGCAGAGGTTGGAGAACTGCGATTTGAAGGTAAAGGATGAAAATGGCAGGATATAAAGGCATCGGTGGACCCTCCACCACAGCCATGTGAGGGGGCTAGACACTGGAGCGCGGAGTTGACGACACCGAAGAAGGCGCCGCATGACTAGAAAGTCTTAGCCTCCCCACCTGCTGATCTGAAACAGACAGGCCTGAAGGTCCCGGGGACAGCCTGGACGACTTGGCCAGTCGGGACAACCTCCAAGCCCACTGCTCCATAACAGCAGCCCAATGGTGAAACTGCTCATCGGAAGCCCCTCCAATAGGCGGCGAGGAGCTCCGGTGTCAAACAAGCTGGCTACCAGAGACAGAAACTGGCGATTCCGAAAGAAGCAGAGACCGATTCCTCTGACCCCATCAACTGACCATCTACGTGCAGACATACCAGAAGGCGATCTCAGTGATGTTATTTCTTCTTCGACCGTGGGTCAAGAAGAGCTTGAGGTTGAACGGTGCCATGAACGGACCGCTTTTATAGCTGGGACTGCCCATCCCCCAGCACTGCACCATCCATTGTCAGACCCCCGAAGGGGCGTGGACCAGACCCGGACGACTGAACAGCTTTCATATGAAGTCTCCCACTGTCACCTGCCCCACTCATAGTCGACTCAGTCAATGGAGGGCTGAAGACTTCTTTTCTGTACAAGTTTTTTTTTTTTTTTTTTTTAAATGTAATCTGTACTTTTCGTGATAAAATACAAAATAATAAAACTGAAAACTAAGCTGGTAGTTTGAAGTTAGACTCCCAGCGGGCAAGCGTCGTCACTGAAGCGCACTCTACGGCGGGGAAAAAAGGAACCGAGGCAGTTGGAGGGTTGACGCCAAGATAGTCTATACTGCACAAACCTGGCTCATGGTGTCGCTTCCTCGCGACCCTCCTGAAAAAGTTTGGCTCTCACAGCGTGCTTCCATTAGTGTGAATGAGTGGTGGAGACTTTATGTCCAAGAAGATCTGGGCAGTTCTGCGTTGAGTGGGAACATGAAGAGGTCTAACCCAAGGCTCCCCCGTCTGCGCATGATTGAAGATGTTCCCACTTGTGGGCTTTGGACCAAGAGCGACTGAGGTCATCGTCCAAAACGTTTTGAACTCCTGGAACATGTACTGCAGAGAGTTCCAGCTGATGCTCGATAGTCCAGTACCATACTCTCATGGTTTCCTTGCAGAGAGGATACGCGTGAGTCCCCCCCCGCTTGTTGATGTAAAATACCACCAAGTTCTCCATCTGGATAAGTATGTGGCCCAGGACTAAATCTGTCTGCAGAGGTTGCCTGGTATAGAGGATCGCCCTCATCTCTAACACGCTGATGTGGAGATTTTTCCACTGCAGACCATGCTCCTTGAGTGTGGCGGTCTGCCAGGTGGGTTCTCCAGCCCGTGCCTGAGGTATCTGTGGTCAGAGACTGAAGAGGGCAACCTCTGGAATGGCATACCCCATGAGAGGTTGGGACGGAAGCAGCCACCATTGACGTGTCTGGCAGACTGATTCAGTGACTGAGACCAACTGGTCTAGGTCATCCATCGCTGGTTCCATTGGACCCTCAAGTTCCAATGAAGCACCCTGATATGAAGGTGTGCCAATGGTATGGTAGCGATGGCTGCTGCCATATGACCCAGTAACTTGAGGATCATTCTGGCTGGGACCAGCCAGGTGGAGGAAACCTCTTGAGCACAAGCATGAAGACTATCTGCTCTGTCCTCCGTAAGGAAGGCTCTCGCTTGGACAGTGTCCAGAAAAGTTCCTATGAACTGAAGTCTCTGGCTTGGCCAGGGTGAGGACTCCGGAAGGTTCAGAGTGATTCTAAGTCTCTTAATAGGTCAAAGGTGTTCTTCATGGTCTGGAGCAATCTTTCCCTGGAGGGGCTGTGAGGAGCCAATTGTCCAGATACGTGAAGACTTAGTGGCCTTTTCTCCTTAAGACTGCTGCCACCACCACAAGGCACTTGGTAAAGGCTCGAGGTGCTAAGGACAGGCCAAATGGCAGAACCCGGAATTGGTAGTGGTGCCCCTGAAGAGGAAGCGCAGGAACCTCCGATGGGGCTTTGTGATCAGGATGTGAAGGTAAGCATCCTGCATGTCTAGCGAGGACAGCCAGTCTCTCCTTGGTGAAGGAAAGGAATGAGGCCTGGAAGAGTCACCATCCTGAACTGCTTGTATTCCATGAACTTGTACTGGTTGCTGAGGTCCAAAATGGGGCACAGATTCCCGGTTTTCTTGTGAACCAAGAAGTGGGAATAGTATCCCATTCCTCTCTTAGAGGTTGCCACTGGCTTGATAGCTCACCTGCTCAGCAGAGCCTGAATTTCCTCTAGAATGATGGTTGGATGGGATGGGAAACAGTAGAAAGGGAGTGGAGGATTGTCCGGCAGAACCTCCAGGAACTCTATGGTGTGTCCTCTCTCCCCCCCCACACTTGCTGGCTCCCACGGCTTTCAGAGGAGGCCTCGTACCACCTCCTACTCCTTCCCCCAGGGTGTCCCATTCCCCTTAGCATAATTTTTGCCTATGGGACTGGGGTTTATACATTTTTCCCCGATTTTCTCCCCTTAGTTTCCCCTACCCCCTAGGACGCCGGCGCCTTTAGGACTTACATCCAGAGAGGCGACGTGCTAGTGCATGTCATCCTCTCATGCGCCGTACAATGTTCCCCTTCCCCGACTCCGGCATATTGGAGCCGCTGATCCCTTTGAGGCCCGGTGCTTCCACCAGCTCTCTCTACGGGAGTGTTGGACGCTTCCACGTCCCCGGTAACCACCCCTGAGGGAGGAGAGCATCCCCTGGGACGCTCAATCCTCCCTCCCCCTGCCGACCCCCAAGTCCGTTCCCGAACCTGGGTCACTGGCGTAGCACGAAGTGTGGCATCCAGTGCTGTGTGTTCTTGTTGAATCAGTTGCAGGACCCATTGAATGGCTGTGATCTTGCTCCACCCCTCTAGACAGAGGGAGAAGCAACCCCCCCCCACACCACCTCACCCAGGGTTTTAGCTGGGGAAGGGGGGTTGGGCAAGGAGTCAGGCAGTGGTATTCGGGGTAGGTAGAACCGCCTGGGAGGACCTGGCAGTTCCGGGAGCAGAACTGCCAGGATTTTGAGAGGAGGCCTTACGCCTGAAGGCTCCTCGCTGCTGCTGACCTCAGGATTGCCATCTAGAGGAGCGCCAAAAGGACTGGCGCCTAAAGGGCTCCTGACCCGACCGATACATAGTGTGTATGGACTGAATGGCCATCCCAGAGTCCTGGAGATGGGTGATGATTCTTTCAGACTCCTCTCCAAAAAGGGCAGAGACCTTGAATGGGGCATTCATGATGCTGGCTTGCACATCCTGGGTAAAACTAGAGACCCAGAGCCATGAGTGCCTTCAGTTGCAGTACCCAGTGGCTGCAGCCCGAGCTGTTGTGTCTGCGGAGTCGTAGGAGGACTCTAGCACGTGGGTGCTGACAACCGATCTGGACTTCAAGAGGTTACAGCACTCTGCCTTCTGGTGGACATCAGGAAGGGCTTCAGTGAGTTCCATGTCCTGCTCCCAAAGGGCATTCTGGTAGCATACCATGTAAGGAAATTGAGGGAGCGTAGGGTACAAGTGGCAGAGGAATACACCTTCCTGCCAAGGTGGTCCAGTTATTCAGACTCCTTGTCTGGAGGATGAGTACTAAGGTGTCTGGGTTTCTTCAGCCTGCCATGGATAGCTGTGATCACCATCAAGTCTGCCAGAGGTTGCTCTGCCCAGAAAGGGTTCCTCCTGGGGTTCTATAAAGGCAGTCTGACTTTTGGGTATGGCTGAAGAAGTGGATGGGTGCTTCAGGTGGACCTGTGACCTCCCGGAAAGTGTCTACCAGGGTGGCACCACTATAGTTCTCAGGTCCTTTTGGCAGAGATACTTGGCCAGCCGGCATCTGTGCGAGTCCAGATCTTCGTGTCCGATCTCATGTTCTTCTGGATGTGCCGATGACATCCATGAATGATGGATCGTCCAGCTGAGACCTAGGGGAGTTCTTATGGTCTGGAGGAGCCCCCACTCCCGGAGGTAGATCTTGAGGAGAAGGAAGAGCATCGGCTCAAGTCCTCCGAGGATGAGGATCTAGAACTCGAACATCTGGACTGAAGACCTCTGGAGTGACGGTGTCTGTCAGATGATCTGTAGGAGGATTGATGTCTCCTGCCTTTACGATCGTGACGACCCCTACTAGAGTCCTCAGGCTGTGAAGTGGGTTTCCTTGGCGGAGGGAGTGGGCTCCTTGAGTTGAGGGATAAGTCGCTTTGGGGGCACCTGAGAAGGTGTAGGTTCCTGAACGGGTGAGGGAGGTCTTGGCTGGAGGAGGTCAGCCTAGATGATGTTCCACAATGAAGAGAAGAGATGCTTCATGTCCGTCAGCAGAATTCTGGGCTATGGAGGAGCGTCCGTGTTGGGATGGTCGACGGCCCTGGCATTCAGCCTTGAAGTGGTGCTGGTGTCTGGAATGGGGCATCCAGTATATATATATATATATATATATATATAAATATAAATACACACACACACACTCACGCACATACATATATATTTTGATTATAAATTCTAAAATATTTGGTTTCAAAAAAATGGAACCTATTTAAAATCAAAATGCCTTGTTTTGCAGAAAATTAGAGAAATCAACATTTATAAAATGGACTATGCCAACTGAACTTTTAACTTCAGCATTTTTTTGCATGGGACACCCTCTTATAATTACAAGAGTGCATGGAATGTTTAGAAATGAGCAATGCTGAGTAGCTAAGCATGATGTCATGATTTAGAATGTATAATCAGAATACAACAGAGAGGTGCATCCTAATCATGAAGATTTCGCTGTCCCTCAACAGGACCGATTTAGGGATTGCTAGCCGGTAAGAAGCCTGCAGCTCAAGATTTCTCTACAGCTGGCCCAGTGGCATGGAAGGTTGAAGCACCTAACATCTTACCTGCCACCATGCTGCCGATCTGGGTTTGGGAATGAGCCAGGATTGTCATGGATCAGCTGAGGAGAAGAGGATCGAGGGTTCCTCAGAATGCTCTCCTCCTCTGGGGAAGGAGAGAGGTTTGTCGTCGTTGAGTGACTGCCACTTAGAAGAATGTGGTGGCAATGCAGATGGAACAAGATCAGTAGTAGGGGTAGCGACGCCTTAGTGTCACATCTCAGCCAGCGTTAGAGGGGTGGGGATAGAAATGGAGGAAAAACACGCTCCACTGACACAGCATGAAGGCCACCTGCCCGCTCTGCACCTGCCAATCCAGGCAAGCCTCCCTAGTGCCAGGTGGAATTAAGTTTACAGCCAGGGACTTTGTCCACGCCCGCCCTGTCCTCCAACTTGAGGAGGAGATTATTTATTTATTGAAGGTATCGGAAAACAAACCTTTGAGTCAAAGACTCCTTTACAAAGGTTCCACATCATTAAATACAGAGACTACAGGTACAATGGCAACAAATAAGACAATATAGTTACAAAAGGTGCAATTGCATTAGCAAAGTGTTTACAGTAAGTTGCAAACAAGTACAGAATAAAGACAGTAAACAGTTAACAGGGTATACACACTGCAGGGCGGTGGCACCAGTCATGCCCTGGTAGTTAATTATACATCTCACTGGAATGGGGTGTCCACTGTCCAAATATAAGCATGCCATGGGTGGCAGGACCAGGGTATGGTCCATAGACGGGGAGGCATGGGCAGAGCTTGAAATCAAGGGTAGATGCAGGCTGAGGCTTGAGAGATTAGGGCACGTAGTTGGCACTTGAACCCGGCTGGAGTCTGGGTTCTGAGAGAGGGAGTTAGGGAGGATTAAGCCAGCGTGGGGCCAGGAACCTTAAGTTCTTTGACCATGAGGTCTTGAAAGGTACCTGGAAGTAGGTTGCAGTAGATTGCGGGTGTGGCGTGAGGACAAGGGTGCTTGGAGTACCACAGGCAACTGCTGAATGAGGTAATAAGCCTTGGAAGAAGGCAGTGTGACAGGGCTGGTGCAGGGCAGGTAGCTCTGAGCAAGGGCTGGGAACAGCAAGGCGATTTCTCCATTGAGTGAACTCTTATATTTTCCCTCCCTCAAATAAGATTCTTCCTATAAAATGGTAACTACATGAAACAGCCACATGGCCCAAGAGGAAGGCAATACCCTTTCTGGTGCTCTGTTTACCCAGATCTACCCCACACTCAATTCAGGGAGACCAGCTACCCTACCCACACCGATCCTCCAGCCAGGAAAGCAGACACATTATTTTATGTTTGTGCCATATCAGACTGGCAAGTAGAGTGCTCTGAAATGAATAGATTTGTGAGACTGGGGTCAGCTGTCCCATGTTACCTTGTCCTTTTCATCATCCGGGTTGATACAGTAGGAGATGCAGGTTCCTGAGAGAACAAACCAGCGACGATGCCATGCCCCAAAGCCGCTAACGTCTTCAAAAATGGTCTAAGGGGGCCAAAAAAGAAAAACAGGGTTTAGAGACTTGCTATTTCAGTATGTAGTCCAACATACCTAAGGCACAGTTCCCCAGCAAGTTTTGCTGAAACCTTCACAAAAATCCAGTCAATGTCAAGAGTCAAAAATGGAAATTACGTACCTACCGTAATTCTTGATCTTCTTGGATAAAGTCTCCACTGCTCATTCACACTGATGAGATCTACGCCGGAGGCGCTAGGACCCAGCGGGAGCAAACTTTTTGCAAGAGGGTCAGAGCCAGAGATGGAGCCACCAGGAGTGGGCCGCAAGCCTTGGCTCGTGCGGCAATTACCATCTCGGTGTCGACCCTCCAACCGCCTCAGTACCCCCGAGGAGGTGCAGCGCAACTAACCTAAAAGGATAGCCTAACAAAACCCAGACATAAGATAGTCCGAACGACCAGCATAAGAAGGGTCAACAAAGAAGTCTTCACAGCCTAAAGATTGAGGGAGTGAAGACCAACAACAGAGGTGAGCTCGGGGGATGGTGGGAGGGTGTGTGAATGAGTGGTGGAGACTTCGTCCAAGAAGATCAAGAATTACGGTAGGTACGTGATTTCCAATCTTCCTGGACATAAAGTCTCCACCACTCATTCCTGTCATGGAGAGTACCGAGCTAATAATCCGCCGAGAATAAGCAGGAGACCAAGACCTCACAAATTTAGGACAGAAGTCTGTTAAGGATGGTCCTGTCAAGCGAAAGATGTTGCCTGGCATGGACATCCAGGGCATAGTGCTTGACAAAAGTATGCACTGAGCTCGGTAGCCACATTGCAAATGTCTGCAATGGGCACGTGTGGATTTCCACCAGGGATGCCGCGACTGCTCTAGCAGACTGAGCATACATTCTGCCCTCAGCTTAACTCTGTGCCATGGGATAGCAGTGGCTGAAGGCATACCACCAGCCATGCTGAAATGCATCTGATAGCGACAGGTTGACCCATCCGGTCTCGCTGAAGAAACCAACAGTTATTGAGCTTTGCAATTTGTTTTGTTCCATCTAAATAAACGCAGAAACTCTAACATCCAAAGAATGAAGATGCGCTCTCCTTCATTTTGGAAGTTTGTTAAGTAAGTAGGAAGGACTAAGGTTGGTTTAGATGGAATTCTGAAACAACCTTAGGGAGAAACTTAGGATGGGTCCTAAGAACTACTTTGTCCTTATGAAACACAGTATACAGAGGGTCTGTGACCAAGGCATGCATTTCAAAGACCCTGCGGGCCGTGGTAATGGCCACCAGGAAGACCGTTTTCCAGGTGAGAAATTTCAGTTCACAAGTAGCTAGAGGCTCGAAAGGCTTTCGAGTGAGCATGTCTAGTACAAGATTAATGTCCCAGGCTGCGACTGGACGTCTGATAAGAGGTCTGGTATGCAGAATTCCCTTAAGAAACCTCTTAACTACAGATAACTGAGCCAGTGACAAGAAAAGTACTGGCTCTTGATAAGTTGACTGTAGAGTATTGTAGACCTGAATTTGAGAGGTCTACAAGGTATTCTAGAACTTTATTTGGTGGGCAGGAAAAGGATTCAAAGAGGATTTTGCACACCAGAGAGAGAAACGCTTCCATTTGGCTGTGTACTTTTTTCTAGTGGCTGGCTTTCGCTCAGCCAAAAGAATATCTGAAACTCTGAGAGAGACATTGAACCTGTTTACTTCTATCTCTTCAGAAGCCAAGCGTGAAGGTGAAGCAATCTCAGATTGGGATGGACCACAGGCTCCTGAGTCAGAAGGTTCGTCTGAAGGGGAAGTGCTTTCGGAGGGGTTTCTGACATACTGTTGAGTAACAGAAACCATACCTGTCAAGGCCAGAAGGGAGCAATGAGGATCATTTTGTCCCCCGGGACTCGAACTTGAGAAGTACCCTCTGAATTAGAGGAAGAGGAGTAAAGGCATATAGAAAGTGTTTTGTCCACTGCAGCTTGAACGAATCCCGACAGAAAATGCCAGGCCCTGGATTTCTGGAGCAGAAGAGAGGCAGTTTTGTGTTGAGTGGGGATGCAAAAAGGTCCAGGTCTGGAGTTCCCCACTCTGCGAATAGTGACTGAACTACGGCTCAGACGAGAGACCATTCGTGAGGATCTGTCTCCTTTCTGTTGAGATGGTCTGCCAGTTTGTTCTGCACTCCCGGCAGGTAGACCGCCTGGATTAGAGCCTTGTGCTCCAAGCACCGTTCCCACACTCTCATCGCTTCTCTGCATAAGGGGTAAGAGTGTGCACCGCCCTGCTTATTGACGTAATACATCACTGCTTTGTTGTCCATTTGAAGGAGAATGTTCTTGTGACAGAGAATGTCCTTCAAAACCCGGACAGCATAAAGTACGACTCTCATTTCTAGGACATTTATATGAAGCTGGGACTAGTCTTGGAGTCCATGTACCTTGGGTGTGGAGATTCTGACAGTGAGCTCCCCACCCCATCAGAGGCATCTGTGGTAAGGGAGATCTGGTGATCCAGGGAGCAAGGGATACCCTTCCAGAAGGTTGTCCTCTTGCGACCACCAGGTGAGCGACCTCTTCAGAGGTTCTGTCACCTTGATGAGAAAGGACTGAAGGTGAGTGGTTGGGGACCGAGTACTGAACATCCATTGAAAGATTCTCATGTGGAAGCGAGCTAGGGGTACAGTGAACACCGAGGATGCCATGAGACCCAGCATCAGTTGCATTGAGATAGCTCAAACCGAGCTGTTCTCTCTGATGTATCGGGCCATCTGTAGGATATCGCTCCTTCTGTCCTCTGCAAGAAAGGCTTTCACACAGGAGGTGTCCAGAAGAGTTCCTATAAAAAGAAGCTTCTGGGAGGGTTGCAACTACAATTTCTTGAGATTTAGCAGAACTCCCATTGATGTGAGAAAGTCTGAGGCCGTGGATACGGCGTCAAGAGTTCCTTGCCTAGAAGGACATGCTAGAAGCCAGTCGTCCAGATATGGGAACACCTGTATTCTGATCTTTCTGAGATGTGCTGCGAGAATTGCACAACACTTTGTAAAAACTTGTGGCGCCGAGGATAGCCCAAAGGGCAGGACTCTGAACTGATAATGTTGGCCCAAAGCCACGAACCTTAGGTATTTGTGATGCTTTGGGTGAATAGGAATATGTTGGTAAGCAGCTTGCATGTCCAGGGAGGCAAGCCTGTCGTGCTGATGAAGCAAAGGTAACAGGGTTCCTAGCAATATCATTTTGAACTTCTCCTTTGGAAGAAATGTGTTTAATTTTCCGAGGTCCAAAATGGGGCGCATGCCTCCAGTTTTCTTTGGAACTAGAAAGTAATAGGAGCAGAACCCTGTGTTCCGTTGATCCAGTGGAACTATTTCTACTGCCCTGTTGCTCAGAAGGCCTTGCATCTCGGAAGCGAGAAATTCTGACTGAAGTATTGACAGCCTGGGCTGTCATTCAGGGGGACGATCCGGAGGGGTCTCTGAAAGATTGAGGGAATACCCCTCACGGATTATCTGGAAGACCCATTTGTCCAATGTTATGGACTTCCACCGGTTGCAGAATTGAGTCAGATGACCTCCCACCGCCAAGGAAGAGTACCCCTCGGGCCGCTGAGGTGGGACTTGGACCAGAAACTCAGAAGGCGGCATTGGGCACTTTGGTCCCTTGTGCTTTCTGTTGTGTTTTCTTTTGAGGTTGGGGGGCTTCGTTTTTATTAAAAACTCCCTGCCTCAGAAAGGACTAATAGTTATGAAACTAGTGTTTATTCTATCCCCGAGAGAAGGGGAGCAGGTCGAGCCAATTTAATGGCAGATCTAGTCTTTTGTGTGGCCTCTAGTGCTTGTTCTACTTGAGAACCGAAGAGATACACACCGAAGGGCAACGCCATGACATGTTGCTGGATATCATTCGTGAAGCCTGAAGTGCGCAGCCAGGAGTGATGGTGGGTACATATGCTTGCCGCCACTCGGGAGGCAGTATCAAAAGCGTCCATAGCTGCTTTAATCTGTTGGTTGTTGGACTCGATACCCCTGGTTATGGTTTGAAGAAGCTTTGAATTAATGTCAGACTCCAGTAGAGCTTCTACCATTTGCTTTTAGTAAATGCCAAAGAATATACTCATATTGAGAGAAATAGCCTTGGTAGCTGGCATTACGCATACCCAGGGTGGATGCGGCAAAGACTTTCTTACCTAAAGTATCTATCTTACGAGATTCTTTGTTTATAGGTTGGGCTGTAGTAGCCTGAGGGAGGATGACCTTATCATTCTCTGCCAAGACTACAATAAGGTCTGCAAAGGCTTGGGAGGCCAAAATGGGTCGATCCTTGGGAGCAGCATGCTTTCTATCTATGGACTTAGCCACAGAAGGAATGAGAGCGGGATTATTCCACACCATTTAAGAAAGCGTCTTAAAAGAAAGCTGTACCGGGGGAGTTAAATCCATAGGGTATCTAGGACATGAAGGTATTGGAGACTTAAAAGCTTCCCAGGATTGATATCTGTACTATGGGGAGAAAGAGTAGAATTCAAATTTTTCAGCAGAGACTTAAATGACAGGTCCTCGACCATAGGCTCTCCAATAGGATTAGATCCTGTTCCTTCCACGTGATCACCCAGCCTAAGGTCTGGGTCAGGCTCACTATCATCTCCTGACAGCAGAGGAGGGACTGTATGGACAGGAAAGGAGTGAAAATCAGAAGGAAAATAGGAAGGAAAAGGGTTCGAGTCAAGAAGCCTGCAGACTGGAAGGCGTCACACGTCTTGGCACGAAGAGCAAAGCGCCGCCTGACCCAAGCGCGGCGTCTGGTGCCGACAACCCTCAAGCGCAGGCGGCTCCAAAAAGCCACGGGCGCAGGGGCGGCGCCGAGCGTCACATGGAGTCGAGGATCGCAACGCATAATACTGACGGCACCAAGCGACTTATCGTCACAAACGGCGCCAAACAAATGCAGGGCTCTAAAACTAAGATTTAAGGAGAAAGAAGGAAGAATACCAGGAGATATAGGCATCGGTGCGACTCCCCTGCGTCATAGCCATGTGTGTGTGTGTGTGTGTGTGGGGGGCACCTGGTGAAGTCAGCACCGAAGGCGCCGGCGTGACTAGGGAGGCCCAACTGCCCTGCAGACCTCCGAAGGGTCAGAGGGTCCCTGAGTGACCAGGCCAGGCAGCTGGACCAACCGCCGAGCCCATTGCTCCTTAAGAGCGCCCACTGATGAAACTGCTCATCTGAAGCCCTACCAGAAGGTGGGGAAGGCTCCGATGTCAAGAGGTCGGTGACCGGACACAGAAACCGCGACTCCTGGAGGAGGAGACGGCAACTGACCCTGTCGACCCCATTTACGACACGCAGACATATTAGAGGGCTAATTTCGAGTGATTTTCCATTTTTGACCTGTGGGCCAAAGAAGAGCCCGAGGTCGCACGGTGCAGAGAATGCGACTGTTTTCTTTTACGCTTCCGGGGCACGCTCCTCCCTCGGCACTGGAGGCGTCCGTTGTCAGACCTCCCGGAGGGCAGTGGACCAGACCCAGCCGGCTGACAGAACAGCTTTCATGAGAAGTCTCCCTACCGTCCACCTGACCTGGCTCAATGGTCGACTCCGGCCAATGTAGGCAGAGACTTCTTTCTTGTAATAAGAACAAATTATAGTAAGTGGTACTTATTCGAGAAATACTACAAAATAATAAACTGAAAACTATGCTGCCAGTTTGAAGTTTGACTCCGCAGGTGAGCCGTCATCACTGTAGCGCACTTGACGGCAGGAAAGAAGGAACTCAGGTGGTTGAGGGTCGACACTGAGATGGTCATTGCCGCGATAAGCGAGGCTGGCGGCTCCATCTCTGGCACCGCCCTCTTGCAAAAGTTTGCTCGTTAGGTCCTAGCGCCTCCGGCGTAGATCCCATCAGTGTGAATGACTGGTGGAGACTTTATGTCCAGGAAGATATGAAAATTACATACTTACCATAATTGCTGATCTTCACCATTTATTCATACCAATGGGTCTAATGCCAAAGGCACTAGTACCCTGCAGGAGCAAATTTTATTTTTGCACTGAATGAGCTGACACTGGCTACTGATGGCGCCTATGCACCAGCCAATAACAGCTGTCAGCTCCCTCACATACCTTAGTTCTGTTCATCAGGAGAGAAAAAAAGAAACAGAATTTGACGGCAGATAAGGACCACTTGGCCTATCCGTCTGCCCATTTCTCCCTACCTACATTATTACTGCACACCGTGCCCTATCCACAGCTCTTCCCCCCATGTTCCTTTCCACTATGATTTCCTTGTGCTTATTCCATGCTTTCTTGACCCCCTCAACTTTTTTCGCCCCACCATCTCTGCTAGAAGGCTGTTCCAGGAATCTACCACTCTTTCTGTGAAGTACTTCCTCGCATCTCTCCTGAACTTCCTCACCCCCTCCAGCTTCATAGCATGTCCCATTGTTATTGAGCACTTCTTTTGAATAAATATTTCCCTCCTGTACCTTATTTACCCCCGTGATGTATTTAAAGGTCTCTATCATATCCCTCCTCTGCCAGGGTGTACATATCGAGGTCCTTTATTCTCTCTCTTCATAGGGCTCTTAATGCAGACCCTGCACCATTTTAGTTGCCTCCTCTGGACCACCTCCACTCTATGTCCTTCCAGAGATGTGGTCTTCAGGAATGGACACAGTACTGTAGATGGGGTCTTACCAATGATCTATACAGTCAACACCACCTCGGTCTTTCTACTGGTGATGCCCTCCCTACTCATCCCAGCAACCCAGTAGCACTCCCTGACTTGTTGCACTGCCTGGACACCTTTAAGTCATCTGATATGATTACCCGTAGGTCTCTGTCTTGCTTGGTCAATACCACTTCACCCATTTTGTACTCCAACCCCAGCTTTTGTGCCCCAAGAGCTTTATTTTGCACTTTCTCACACTGAAACCCTAGTTTCTCCACATCTCAGCTCATCCTTTCCAACCCCCGTGTCCACCCTGTTGAAGATTTTGGTGTTATCCACAAAGTGGCAGACCTTCCTTCCAGCTCCTCTGCAATGTCACGTATAAATACATTAAAGAGGACTGGTCCCAGCACGATCCTGAGGCACCTCGCTGGTTACCTTTCCTTCCTCAGAGTGAACTCTGTTTACCACCACCCTTTGCCACCTATCCCTAACCAATTTCTTATCCAGTTTACCATCTTTGGACCCACTCCTAAGCTACCTAGCTTGCTTACTAGTCTCCCTGTGTAGAATGGTGTTGAAAGCTTTACTGAAATCTAGGTAGGCCAAGTCCATGCTTCACCCTGATCTAAATCCATTGTTACCCAAAGAAATCTATCAGATTCATTTGACATGACTTCCTCAGAAACCATGCTGCCTTAGGTCTTGTAACTCACTAGATTCAAGATATGTCACAATCCTTTCCTTTAGCAGTGATTCCATTAACTTTCCCACCACTGTTATCAGGCTGACTGGTATATAATTGCCAGCCTCCTCCCTGCTACTACTACTTTATGCAGTGGAACTACATCCAGGAGAGGACTAGATACTTTTGTAGCCCAAAGGGATAGGAAAACAATATAGGGAAATAAACAAAATAAAACCTGACTACCAAATTAGAGCCTAAGCACTGGGCCTACTAGGTGGAGCAAGGGTAGTGGGTCTAACAGAGCCAGAACCTCTTGCCACTAGTCAGTGTGTGGATAGTGATGGCTAAAAATGTAGGGCAGCAGCCCTGAGCACTGGTTCTGGCAAAAGCAGCAAAAGGGGATGTCCAAACCGGGATCCCTTTGCAAATAAGATGGCAACTGTGCCAAAATGGAAAAATGACATCTAGACTCCCCAAAAATAACTCCGTGCTACCAAACAGAAACTGAGTAAACTCGAGAGTAAACCCATAATCCTCTTTTCTCCATGACAAATGGGAGAAAGTGGGGATGAAGAGTATAGGAGTTGTAGGACTAGCAGTCGTAGGGAATCAAGATGTGGGTTATCTCATCTGACATGTTTGAAGTGGAGTGGATGAAAGCCCAAAGCACAGTTGAGAAATAACAAGGGATACCAACCAAAACTTTCAGCATGGGTTGAAGAACACGTCCTACTTCTTCCCACAATCACAGAGATGTAACTTGTGTGAAGCTAGTATATTGCGCCAAAGCAAAGTGCACTGCATCTCTCCACAGACGAGGCATATGCTCAGCTGAGTTAGGCTGGATAGTGCCAAGAGCACTTGTTGCATGTAACAACTAACAGGGATATATCTTCTAGGGATACATCCAGGCAGGAAGAAAGAGGATAAAGAAAAAATAGAGGGAAAGAGTTACCTACTCACTCAACAGAAAGAAGAAATTCCATCACACTTGGCAAATTTCCTTTCCTGTTTGCTGTAACGTTGTCAGTGGGGAAGGTAGTTAATACATACAGAAAATGTACTCCTGTCTGGAGTAGTGGTACAGTTCAAAAGCTGTGACATCAGCACAGACCCCCAGGAAGGAGGAGGAGGAAAGGAAAAAAAAATCACAGTAGTAATGTTTCTTCTTAAGAGATCCCTCACTATTTTACACTTTATGCAGTCATCTTGGCTGAAAGTGATGCCCTGGAGAGAGAACCTATGCACATTTTAAATTTGGAATGTGGGTTCAAACTCTGCAACCATAGAAACATAGAAGATGTCAGCAGATAAGAACTATATAGCCCATGTAATCTGCCCTATTTTCCTTACCTGCAGCTATACTGCAGATCATACTCGTCTTCAGTCCCCCCTACTCTCAAGATCCCTTGTATCTATCCCATGCATCCTTGAATCCTGTAACCATTTTAGCTTCCACCACCCTCTCTGTGAAGAAGTGCTTTCTGAATCTCCCCCTTCCACCTTCATAGTGCGACTCCTTGTCCTTGAGCATCTCTTTCTTTCAAAACTGCTACCTTCCTGTACCCTGTTCTTACCTGTAAGGTATTTGCATGTTTCTATCATATCCCCGCTTTCCTTCCTTTCCTCTAGGGAGTACAAATTCAGCTCAAGCCTTTCTTCATAAATTTTTGATGCAGGCCCTTGTTGTCGGCCGCACAGGTCAGGAAACATAGGAAAACCAGGAGCAGTTGTAGAATTCACCAAAAATTTTTATTTACACATAGAAGTTAACGGCAGAGAAGGACTGCAAGGCCCATCCAGTCTGCCCATTTCTTTTTCTACCTTATAAATGTGCCATTGGCCTTTGCTCTGTCAATGGCCTATCTATTCATACTCATCTGTATTGCTCCCTTATGCCTATCCCATGCATGTTTGAAGCCCTGCACTGTATTCATATCCACCACTTCCTGAGGTAGGCCGTTCCATGCATCCACCACCCTTTCTGTGAAAAAGAACTTCCTCAAATTACCCCTTAATCGGCATCCCTCTAATCTCATGCTGTGTCCTCTTGTTCTGCTATTTTTCTTATCTTGAAACATGTTAGACTCTTTCACCTTGTTAATGCCCTTAGGTGTTTGAATGTTTTGATCATATCACCTCTCCCCCTTTGCTCTAGGTATACATATTGAGCTCCGTTAATCTGTCCTCATATGTTTTCTGATGCAGTCCCTGCACCATTTTGGTTGCCCTTCTCTGGACTGCCTCACTAGCAGTAACATAAAAAATAAACTTGTTCAGTATAACTGCAGTATTTACAAAGGCAAAATAAACATAAGAGGCAAAATAAACATAAGATCAATCTGAGTTTTTCTTCAGTCCCTGCGCCCCTTTTTTCTCTCTCAAGCAGTTGCAGCTCAGCTCTCTTATAAGTCCTCCCAACCCCCATTCTTAACAAGCATCCCGTTTTGTAGGTATCGAGCAGGTGCTGCAAGAACAGTGTGCCTGAGCTGAGGCCCCTTCTCCACAGCTCTTCTGCAAAAGGCTTAAAAAATTGCACTCAGGTAACCCCTTGAGTTCCCAATAGCTTTGTGCAATCATCTCAAAATACAATTATATACATTTCAACAGTAACACTATATATTTTCTAAACAAAGGGATCCCAATATCAGTTACATTTCCACATAAAGATCTGCATATATTTTTATATCAGCAGATGTGCAAGGGAGAAAAAGACAGCAAGGGAAGGCTGAGAGACAGTGAGAGGCAAATAATTGCGAAACTGTCGGGGTGATCAAGTCCTAGGTCTCACAGGAAAATTTGGTTGCGTAATCAGCCAGACAAGAGACAGGAAAGTAATAGAACAGAACAGATCCTTGCATTTAAACACTTTCTCCATAACAACTGGAACAGGGTTCTACTCCACCCTGTCACAGCCCTGCACCATTCTGGTTGTTCTCCTTGTATTGTCTCCACCCTATGTCCTTTGGGAGATGAGACCTCAGAACAGGACACACCACTGACCTATACAGGGAGAATCACTACCTCCATCCTTCTGCTGGTGATGTCCCGCCTATGCAGCCCAGCATCCTATTTGCCTGCTCCACTGCTTTGTCACACTGTTTAGCTACCTTCAGATCATCAGAAATGATTATCCCAGGTCCCTTTCCTGTTTTGTGACTAATTCCACTCCTCCCAGTTGGTATGTTACCCCTGGGTTTCTGTGCCCCAAGTGCATGATTTTGCACTTTTCTGCACTGAAACCCAGCTGCCAGACTTGTGACTATTCTTCCAGCTTATGCAGATTGTCCCTCATTCTTTCTGCCCCCCTCCCCTGGTGTGTCTACTCTGTTGCAGAGCTTAGTGTTGTCCGCAAATGGGCATACTTTTCCGTCTAGTCCCTCTGCGATGTCACTAATAAATATATTAAAGAGGACCAGGCCTAGTACTGACCCTTGCGGCACCCCACTGGTTACCTTGCCTACTCCAGAGTGGATGCCATTTACCACCGCCCTCTGACTCCCATTTCCTAGCTAACTCGCTACCCATTTAACTACTTTAGTTTCTATTCCTAGGCTCTCTGGCTTGCTTACCAGTCTCCTGTGTCGAATAGTGTCAAAAGCCTTGCTGAAAATCCAAGCAGACCATGTCCACAGCTCTTCCCCAATCCACTTCTCTGGTTACCCAGTCAAAGAACTCGATCAGGTTAGTCTGGCAAGACCTCCTTTCTGTGAAACCATGCTGCCTTGGATCCTGTAGACCACTGGCAACAAGGTATTCCCCAATCCTTCCCTTTAGTAGTGATTCCATTACCTTTCCCACCACTAAAGTCAGGCTGACAGGCCTGTAATTTCCCACCTTCTCCTCCCTATTTCCACTCTTGTGGAGTGGGGCTACATCTGCCTTCCTCTAGTCCCCCAGCACCTCCCCCAATTCCAATGACAGATTGAACAGGGCTGCCAGGGGTGCAGCCAGTCCCTCCCTGAGTTCCTCAGTATCCTGGGGTGGATCCTGTCCGGTCCCATTGCTTCGTCCACTTTTAACTGCGCTAGTTCCTTAAAGTCTCTATCCTCTGTAAAGGGACTAGTGTCCAGCTCCCATCCCTTAAAGCCCTTGTTCTTAACCAGTGGTCCATTTCCCACTCCATTTTCCATAATCACTGAACAGAAGTATTTGTTCAGTATGTCTTCTTTTTGGCGGTCCTCTGCCATGCACATTCCTCCTCCTCATTTCAGCCTTACTATCTCCCCTTCCTTGGTCTTTTCTCTTTTCGCCTATGTGTCTAAAAATGCTTTATCCCCCCTTTTTATACCGATTCTGAAATATTTTCCTCTGTGCTTTTGCTCCCCTAACTGCCTTCCCTGCCTCCTATTTCTCCCGGTAACACTCCCTATCCTCCTCCCTCTGTGTTCTTTTGTACCTTCTAAATGCCATTTATTTTGCACTGACTTTTTCGCTACTTCTTTCCAAAACCATAGTTTTCTATTTTTCCTCTTGCCAACCTGCCTGATGCATAGATTAGTAGCCTTTTCCACGCCCACTCTGGCCATTGGCGAAGATCTGTTTCCAAGCCAGAGTGGAGTGGCAGCTAGTGAAACTAGCCAAAAGGCTACGAAATATATATATATATTTTTTTTTAGTTTTCAAACAATTTAAAGAACACCAATCAAACTGAAAGCAGACTTAAGAAACGTGTCCTATAAACCTTAAAGAACTGATTCTTGTGTGAACCTACTGCAGTTTCTGGAAGAGGAGGCAGGGTAGGGGAGTGTAAACATGACTACTACCATGAGTATTTTTTACTTCTAACCCCAGGAATCCTTCACTTAGATGTTTACACTTTTTTGCAGACCTGTAGTAGCATATTTTGGGAGGATGGTCCAGAACCTAGTTAGGAAAAAGGTTCTGCAAGACAGCAGTGCTTTGTGAAGGTGTGTACTCTTCCAGTTAAGCTCCTTTGCAAATATCTAACAGAATGTCCCTAAGGCAGAGGTACCCTTAATGGAGTGTGCTCTTAATCCTCTTGGTGGCATTTTTCCAGCTTTTTCATAGCAAGAGTGAGTATAAGAGGCTATCCAGCGAGAGACAGATGTCTTTGTAGCTGGTTTGTCTTTGCTAGCCTCACCAAAGGTAACGTTGTCCAGTTCATGTAGACAGTCAGGACTCGCTTTATGTCCAGGCTGTGCAACTTTTCCTCACGAGGACTGGAGAAGCTCTGGGTAGAGTACAGGGAGGGTCACTGACTGATTTAGGTGAACTTCAGATACCACTATAGGGATAAATTTTCTGTTGGTTTTAATAAAGTACAGTTACCCGCCAGGCACTAGAACCACACGAAACCTTTCCTAGCTATGATCTAACTGAGGGCCGCCCACTCCAACGTCATATGCCGACATCGCCGATCCTATAGAGTGGGCTTGCCCGCGCCTCTCTGTTCTCCTGCCAGAGACCATAAGCCACTTAGTCCCAGTAAAGGATCTGCAGCTTATCCACTAGTAGGAAATGGGCAGACTGGTGGGGCCAAGTGGTCCTTATCTGCCCGTCAAATTCTATGTTTCTATGTTAAGTGAACAGAGGAGGAATCAAAGGTTTCTGCCAAAAAGAAAATAATGGAGAAAGAGGTATAGACACAGAAAGACCTCCCAGGTCCAGGAGGGAGGGATGGCTTGGCCTGCTGCAAGAGATCCCCTCGCAGATACAACAGTTACATAAGAACTTACCATAACAGCAGATCTTCGAGGTGATCTCAGTCATCAGGTCACACCGTAGGAACTTCTCCGTTTGTAAAGCAGGATCCACACGGGTCACACCGTAGGAACTTCTCTGTTTGTAAAGCAGGATCCACACGGAAGCTTTTTAGTAGTCCACCTGGGGTCACCCACGCCGATGTCATGTGACAACATCACCAACCCTATTATAAAGCCTTGAATGGCCCCAATTCCTCCTCAAGGGAGCATAGCTCTAGCCATGGGGGACAGAGACAGAGGTGCCCAGGCCTGTAAAAAAGGTTGGATATACCAAGTCAGTTCCAGTAAGAAGCCCCCAAAAAGGCAGATGGTGGGAGGGAAAAGAGACCTGATAACAGAGATCCCCTCGAAGATCTGCTGTTATGGAAAGTTCTTATGTAACTGTTCTAGCTTCTTCGGGGGTATCTCAGTCTCAGTCATCAGGTCACACCGTAGGAACGAGTCCCAAACAGTTACAGGTCCAAATAGGCAGTCTGGGAGGAAAGCCAACCTTAAACTTAAGACAGGAGGCCCTGCAACACAGCCCTGCCAATTCCTGCACGGGGCACTAGAGGCAATGTCCAGACTGTAGTGCTTGGTAAAGGTGTGATGGTACTCCAGGTGGCAGCTGCACAAATGTCCGTGGCTGAGACCCAATGGAAAATGCCTCTGGTAGAATGACCTGACAGCACCAGGCAATTTTTGCCACTTGCTGTAGCAGAACACCGCAACTGGCCAACCATATTTAGATAAACATTGCTTAGAAACCTGAACTCCCTCTCTACCTGGGACAAAAGAAACAAACAACTGCTTTGACTTCCTGCTTTCCTTGGTTTGGAGCAGGTAATACTTCACAGTGCTGCATACATCTAACGTATGCAGCAGTTACCTCAAGGATTGGCATTCTCTGGGAAATAAACAGGTAGGTGGATAGACTGGTTAAGGGTAAACTCAGACACCACCTTAGGAAGAAATGTAGGATTCAGGTGCAAAGACACTCTGTCTTTGTGAAAAATCAAATAAGGCTCCTCAAAGCAGAGGGTCTGAAGCTCTAAAATTCTTTGAGCAGAACTAACAGCAACCAAAAATAACACTTTCAGGAAAGAAAGTGTAGCTAACAAATTAAGCTTGGCTCAAAGGGAGACAGGGTCTTCCAAATTAAAATTTAAATCCCAAGCCGGAACAGGAGAACTAATGAGCTTCAGGAGCAGGATGCCCCTCAAAAAGATATGGGAAACATCCAGCTGAGCAGTGGTGCAGTCACCCATGGGTTCATGGAAAGCCAAGACACATGAAAGATGCACCTTGAGGGAGGAGTACTGGAGACCTGAATCAGATAAAGAATGATCAGGTAGGCCAGGATCTGGTTCACCGGACAGGTGAAGGGATCCAGATTATGCTTGGCAGCCCATATGGCAAACCGCTTCCACTTCAGGGCATAAGTGGCTCGGGGTGGAATGCTTCTGGGCAGCCACTAGGTTGTCTGCCACCATATTAAAACCCCATAATCTAGCGAGCTACGCCCCCAGGAGCCAAGTGCAGACAGAGGGACCTGAGGGGCTATGGATCAGGTACCATGATCCTAGGTTAGCAGATTCCTGCAGAGAGGGAAAGAGACTGGAGGTTCCTCCGTCGACTGCTGTAGATTAAGATACCATATCTGGCGAGGCTAGATTGGAACTACTAGAATCATGCTGGAGCGCCCCCGACGCACTCCCCCAAAAAATCTGCAGCTTGATGAGCACCCTCTGAATCGGGAGAATGTAGGGACGTTGTAAAGAAACCTCCCGCCTAGGAGAGGAACAACGCTCTTTGCCAAAACCCAGGCCCTGATCGAAGCAAGCAAAACTGGACAGTTTTCCATGGAGCGGGATGCAAAAGATCCAACTCTGGATGACCCAATCTGTTGAATAGATCTGCAAAGATGAGAGAAGTTCACTTGTGCATCCTGGACTGAGTCTGGCTGAGACTGTCAGCCAGAGTGTTTAGCACACCTGGGACATAGACTGCTGAGATGTTCAGATCGTGGTTTAGTGCCCAATACCACACTCTAATGGCATCCCTGCATAAGGGGTACAAATGTGTTCCCCCATTTGTTGATGTAGTACACTACACTGAGTCTGTCTGACTGAATCAGCAACTGACCCGGAAGAAGAAGATGGTTCTGAAAGGCCTGCATGGCATACAGGACTGCCTGCATCTCCAGGACACCGATCTGCAGGGAGGCTTTGATCTAGAATCAAGAGTCCTGGATTTGAAAGGGACCCAGATGAGCTTCCCAGCACAGGGTGGAGGCATCCATGGTGAGGATTTGCTGAGAGAAGGAGATCTTGAATGGAATTCTTGCAACAGATTCAGGAGGTTCATCCACCACTGGAGCACTTTGTGGATTGGTGAAGAGACCCACACTAACTGATCCAATTTGTCCGCTCATGGGGTCTACTGGACTCCAGAGTCCACTGGAGGGTGCTCATGGAGCCTGGCATGTGGAATGGTGGGACGGCAGCCATCAGACCCAAAAGTCACAGATACAGCCTGGCAGGGATAGAACAGCTCAGGCCACCTCCTGAGCCTGGGCAGTAAGGCACTCTGCCCTGTTTCAGGCAGGAAGGCCTTCCCTTGTCCAAAGTCCTGGACCGCTCCTATGTATTGCAGTCTCTGGGACGGAACTAAGACAGACTTGGGCAAGCTGACAGTGATGCCCAGGAGAGGAACAACTGGAGAGTCCTTTCTAAAGTCCCCTTGAGCTGTTCCCTGGACAGGGCCTTCAGGAGCCAATTATCCAGATAAGGGAAGATGTACAGCCCCTCCCTTCTGAGGGCCGCAGCAACTGATGCTAAGCACTTGGTAAAGACCCGTGGCAGAAGATGTCAAAGGGCAACACACTGAACTGGTAATGCTCGCCCAGAAAAAACTGGAGAAACGCCACGTGAGGAGGAAACACTGGAGATATGCAGGTAATCATCCTGTGCGCCCAGAGAGCACAGCCAGTTGCCCTGTTTCAGAAGGCATCAGACCTGGCAAAGTTACCTTCCGAACATTTTGTATTGGACATACAGATTGAAGTCCTTTAGGTCCAAAATGAGTCTCAGGTCTCCAGTCTTTTGAGGACCAGGAAAACCTGTAATAAAACCCCTTGTTTCTCCGGCGCCTGGGTACTGGCTCAATGGCCTGCTTGCATTGTAGGGACTGAACCTCCTCTCAGAGAACATTCAGATGATCCGGGGGTTGGAGGCAGAGGAGAAGTCTCTGGAGGTTGGTTGATGAGCTCAAGGTGTGACCCTTTCTATAATTTGTAGAATTCAGGCATCTGATGTTAAGGTTCTCAACTGATTGAGATGGAGGGAGAACTGACCTCCAACCAACACCTCTTGGTCAAGGACCAGAAATGGTGGGGTGGGGGTCTGGCAAGGAGCCAAGCAGAGGCGGATCCAGCTGCAGGGGCTGGTCCATCCTCTGGGACAGCTTGGCTGCAGATCCAGCATTGAGGGGTGGGCAGGGAAGCGGAGGTTTCATGTTTGCCTTGGGGCTGGTCCTGGCCTACTGGATGTCTTAAAACAAGGGTGGGCGCTGCAGGCAGGTTGCATGTGGTAGATGAATGGACAGACTTACAGCCCTGCCAGAAGCTTGCAGGGTCATTGATGACGCCCTGGACAACTGGGCCAAAAGCCTAGCCCCATTCCAGGGGCATTAAACATCTTCTGCTGGACATCAGCGGAAAGCCAGAGACCTCAGCCAGAAGTGCCTACAAGGGCAAATGCCAGTGGCAGCAGCCTTGACAATTGTGTCTGCCATGTCATAGAGGGCCTGCAGGAGGAGCTTGCCTTCTTCAGTGGTCTGCAAGCATTTCAGAATCTCCTGCTTCTGTGAACTCTTCTGGGAGGCCTTGCCCTTCTTCCAGTTGGTATTCTGGTACTTTACCATGGGTGACAGGTAATTGGCAATCCTCAGTCTGAGGCTGGATGAGGCATAAACCCTCCGGCCCCAAAGGTCAATAATACGCAACTCTTTGTCTTGGGGAGGAGGAGGGAGTACAGTTACGTAAGAAATTACCGTAACAGTAGATCTTTCGAGAACAGTTTTGCAGCAGGTTACACCATTAGGACTGAAGCCGGCAGGCATCAGGACCCCACGGAAAAATTCTAGCTAGCTATCTTTAGCAGGGACCGCCCCCAGACGCCGGTCCTCCCGACGTCAGACGAGTATAAGGAAGGAAGTCCCACAGATTCCCTAGTTCTCCTACTGAGATTCTCGCCACAGGCTGACACCGAAATGGGAGACTGAGGATTCACCGTCAGAAGACAAAGGGAAAAATCCCTGTTAGTAAAGGCTTAAGCCATGCCTCCTCCAAGGGGAAGGTGGGCGGGAAGGTATCTGCTGCAAGAGCTGTTCTCGAAGATCTACTGTTACGGTAAGTTCTTACGTAACTCTACTATCTTACTTCGAGACACAGCTCTTGCAGCAGGTTACACCATTAGGACAGATTCCCAAGCAGTAACGCTGCAAACATTCTGGGAGGAGGAAGCTAGAAAGTATATTCCAGGTCCTGAATCTAGGACAGGAGACCCTGTAGCACAGCCAGGCCGAAGCCGGCTCTTCGCCGAGAAGCGATATCCAGGCTATAATGCCTGATAAATGTATGTACAGAGCTCCAAGTGGCTGCAGCACAGATGACAGAAGGGAGACGTCAAGTGCTTGCAAGGAGGTGGCCACCCACTAGTGGAATGGCCCCGGACTGAACCCGGGGGGCTTGTGTTTGATGATATAACAGTATGAGATGCACTGGACAAGCCAGCGAGACAGGGACTGTTTAGATACCGGTTGGCCCATCATCCTTTCAGTAAAGGAAATCTAAAAGTTGCTCCGATCAAGCTGCTTAGTTCTGTTTAGGTAGTACCTTAAGCTGGTGAACATCCAGGGTGTGTAGCAGCCTCTCCTCTGTTACAATAATTAGGAAGTAGACCAGCAGGTCAATATCCTGATTGAGAGTGAGTGCGGAAACCACCTTAGGCAAGAATTTAGGATTCGTCCTCAGGGATACTCTGTCTCGGTGGAAAATTAAATAAGGCTCCTTACACATAAGGGCACGGAGCTCAGAAACTCTTCTCGCTGACGTAACAGCAACCAAAAACAATGTTTTCCATGACAGAAAACGCAGCTCGCAATCCGCGGCAGGTTCAAAAGGAGGGAGCGTAAGTTGTTCCAAGACAAAGAGCAAATTCCATGGAGGCACTGGGTCCTTAATGGGTGGCCTAAGATGTAACACCCCTCTCAGGAATTCTCGACAGGCATCTAATTGTGCCACTGTGCTGTCCCACCGAAGGTGATAAGCTGAAATGGCACAGAGGTGCACCTTAATAGAGGAGTAGGCGAGGCCCGAACGGAAAAGGGAGAGCAGGAACTCTGACACCGCTTTCCGGACAACCTACAGGGAAAGGCCGCGTGTTTGCGACTATAAACAAAACGGCGCCACTTCATGGTGTATGTCGATGTGTTGCCGCTTTCTGGCTGCAAAAAGAACTTCCACAACCTCTTGCGACCCCGTGTCGCAAATGGCTACGCCTCTAGGAGCCATGCATGCAGGTTCAGTGAACGTGAAGTCCGGTGGACCAGTGAACCCTCTTCCTGAGACAAGAGATGGGAGCTGAATGGCAACGGAGTGGAGGTTCCCGGAGATAGCTGTATCAGCAAGGGAACCAGATCTGTCTGGGCCAAAAGGAGCCACCAGGATCATTGTTGCATGCTCCCGCGCAGTTTGATAAGAACTCTCTGGATCAACGGGAAGGGAGGGAAAGCGAGAGGAATCTGTCCCCAGGAGAGGGACAACGTTGGCCTACCAGAAAATACCAGGCCCTGATCTAGCGGTAGCAAAAATTGGGCAGTTTTATGTTGATGGGGAAGCGAACAAGTGCAATTCTGGCTGCTCCCCATCAAGAAACAGATCCTCTGCTACCCTGAAGAAGTTCCCACTCGTGGACTCTGGCCTGGGAGCGACTCAGGCCGTCTGCAATTGTGTTGTCCACCCCGGGAACATGTACTGCGATCAGGTTTGCACCGTGTCGGATTACCAAATCCCACACCCTCATGGCCTCCCTGCAAAGGGGGTAAGAGTGTGCGCCTCCTTGTTTGTTGAGGTAATACATCACCGCCGTGTTGTCTGTCTGAAGCAGGAGAGTACTCGGCGGGATCTCTGACTGAAATGCCTGCAGGGCATAAAGGACCGCCCTCATCTCTAGGACGTTGATATGGAGGTGGGCCTCCTGAGGGGTCCACGTACCCTGGGACTTCACCCTGTCCAGGCGTGCTCCCCACCCTAGACCTGAGGAGTCTGTGGAGAGGATTACCTCCGGGGACGGCGCTATAAACGGGACGCCCGAAGAGAGTGTCCCTGGGTCTAGCCACCACTGCCAGTCTCGAATCATGGTATTCGTGATTCTGACCGGATGCTGCATGTGGTCTTGCCTTTGGTCCCATTGTACCTTGAGCATCCACTGAGTAACCCGCATGTGGAGCCTTGCGAAAGGGACAGTAGGAATGGCCGCAGCCATGTGTCCGAGCAAGCGAAGGACCGACCTGGCTGGGACGGTCTTGTTCGACGAAAGCTCCCTGATGAGGGATCTGATGCGTTCCGCTCTGTCGTCTGGAAGAAATGCTCTTCCCTGAACGGTGTCCAGTACTGCACCTATGAATTGCAGCTTCTGCGACAGTACCAGGAGAGACTTCTCGTGGTTGATTAGGATACCCAGAGATCGAAACAGGTCCTGGGTACTTTGGATCGCCTGTAACAACGCCTCTTGGAGGCTGCCATGAGAAGCCAATCGTCCAGGTACGGGAACACGTAATGGCCCTGTCTCCTTAGAGACGCTGTCACGACTGCCATGCATTTGGTAAAGACCCTGGGTGCCGAAGACAGGCCGAATGGAAGGGCTCGGAACTGAAGATGATGGCCGAGAAACTCGAAGCGCAGGAACCTCTTGTGCGCTTGAGCTATAGGGATGTGCAGGTAAGCGTCCTTCATATCTAGAGATGCTAAAAAGACGTCCCGCTTCAGCATGGGAATAAGACCCGGAAGAGTTACCATGCGGAATCTTTTGTAGGCGACTGACAAATTGAGGTCGCTGAGGTCCAGAATCGGACGGAGGTCCCCTGTCTTCTTTGGAACCAGGAAGTGGGAATAGTATCCGTGTCCTCTCTGGTTCTCTGGGATGTACTCTATCGCTCCCCTTTGCAGGAGCGCGAGTACTTCTTGTCTGATCAACAACAAGTGCTGACCCGGGTACCGGGAGAGCAAAGGAGGCCTCGAGGTTGGCTTTTCCGCGAATTCTATAAAGTGGCCTCTTCCGACCAACTGTAGAACCCACCTGTCGGTGGTTATAGTCTGCCATCCTGGCAGGAAATTCGCAATGCGACCCCCGACCATAACGTCCCGTTGATCCTGAGGGGCGGGGGCCAGGAAGGAGTCAGGCTGTGGCGGCTGAGGCTCCCGCTGGCTGGGCCGGCTTAGGAGTGTGCTGGCTTCGACCTGCGGGTTGTTTCCCCTGGGCTCTGCGCAAACCGGAGCCCCTTTGCTGTGGAACCGGGTGGGACTGTTGTCTCTGCGTCCGTCCACGAAATCGGCTTTGGTTCCTACGAAAGGAACTAAGCTTGGTCGGTACATGGCCAGAACCGACCTCACCGCTTTCCCGCCTCTTGAGTTTGGTAATTATCTTCTGAGGGCTTACCAAACAAAACTTCTCCTCGAATGGGGCGCCCATGACGCTTTTCTGACGTCCGTAAACTCGAGACGCGGAGCCAAGAGTGTCTCCAGAGGCATATGCCTGAGGCTGCTGCTCGGGCCGAGGAGTCCGCAGAGTCGTAGCACTTGGGTTCCCACGTCCGAACCTGTACGGAGGAGCTGCAACATCTCCTCCTTCTGCTCACCTTCCGGCAATTTCTCAGCCGCATCCAGACCCTGCTCCCACAGGGCATTTTGGAACTGCACCATGTGGGTCAAATAATTCAGGGATCTGATGGCGGAGGTAGCGGAAGCATACGTGCGCCTACCCATGGTGTCCAGCTGTTTGGACTCTGGGTCCGGTGGCAGGGTGCTCAAATGTTGCGGTCTCTGGGACCGGTCATGAGAGGCTGTTATGACCAGAGACTCGGCCTGAGGATGCTGAGTCAAGTACTGGTCTTTTCTTGGAGCCTTGTACAAGCGGTCAGCCTTCTTCGGCATCGCCGGGAGCGAATCCTCGTGGGAAAAAGCTTTACCACCGTCGCGCTAGAAACTGAACCGAAGGGTCGAGACATGCAAGTCGGCCGGCGGAAAGAACTGGGGAATCTGGCGGACCGCCTATGTACTACGCCTGACGCCAGAGGTGGACCGACGCCAGGGCAGTCCCCGCCAAAGATAGCTAGCTAGAATTTTTCCGCGGGTCCTGATGCCTGCCGCTTCGGTCCTAATGGTGTAACCTGCTGCAAGAGCTGTGTCTCAAGTAAGATCTAAGGTGTTTGGGCATCTCAGACCCATCATGAGCTGCCTTGATGACCACTGAATCTGCTTTAGGATGGGCAGCGTAATATGGAAACCCTGAGGAGCATGATAAAACTTATCTACCATACTGAGCATAGCTGGCACCATGTTAGACCTGTGCCAGGCTGTAGTAATAGCATTCCTCAAAGCAGGCATAATAGGAGGACTGATCTTGGGAGGAGACTCTGGGATCTCCCGGAAGTCCACCAAATCTTTCCTAGTGACATCCTTCTCCTCCTCAGTATGGAACCCCATGGCTGAGGACAACCGCTTCATAATGTTGAAAAAGGTAGGGTCCTCTGAAGGAGACCTGGGAGTGTGTCTGACAGTCCTTGCTAACACAGGAAACAGTGGACAGGTCTGAAGTAAGAGGATCTTCCTCCTTTTTCTCCTCATCAGGAAGAATGGGGTCAGGGTGGTACTCCACCTCAACATTGACCTCTTCCAGGTCCAGGTCCGATGTATGTGGCAATCAAGACAACCCGCAGGGAGCAGCCCGTGACCAACATAAAGATGTCTACTGCGCAGGCGAGGTAGGTCTGAAGGCGCAAGTTGGTGAACGAGCACTGAAGTAACTTGGTAAGGATCTCACTGAGATCGATGACCGCCAAGCCCTCAGCTGACATGTGTGGTGTGTGTTGACAGTGAGGGGAGCGACGCACCTCATGGCCTGAGGGCGGAGCAGGCTACGAATGGGAGAGCCACTGACTTAAGGAGGGGCTGATGACCTGGAGGTCAATGATGGCTGCCCTGAGAATCGGACAGTAGGGCTGTTGGTATGGGTCTGGTAGGCACAGAGACCTGGACAGCAGATTTGACGATCGATGCCGTAGCAGTCAGAGTACCCTGGACAACAAAGAAGAAGCGTTGGGGAATGGGACCACTGGTGGGGAGTGATCCTGATCTTGGGTCTTTCCTGTGACTCCCCAAGGACTTGTCTCAGACCTTAGCAGCCTGGGAGCTCGATGACCCTGCCGTGACCGAGATGTTGAGACCACAGAGGAACCCTGGTGAGAGCTGACAACCGTTGTTCCATTATGACATTTTTAGATCCTTTCTTCATAGCCTGAGGATTGCTTGATTAAACTTCTGACAGACCTCACAGTCAGAAACTTGTGGTCAGGCCCAAGACAGCAGACACAGAGAGAGAGAGAGAGAGAGAGAGTGTTCATCTGTGGAAGCAATCTTCTACCACAGCAGCAGCAAAGGAGAGAGAGGTAGATGGATTAACTCTCAATATAAGCCCCCACCAAAAAAAACGAATGCCTTGAGGAAAGAGATTGAGTAAACTACAGAAAAAGCCATAGGCAAAAAAGGTACAAAACTGTATCTGAGTATTCGCAGAGTCGGGTAGACTGAGTTGAGAGGAAAGAATTGAGGAGGAAATGGGATTCTCACGCCTTTACAGGGTTGGTGATGTCTTCAGTTGACGCTGTATGCAGCCCCAGCTACCTGCTGAAAATCTTCCATGTGGATCCTGTTTCACTGACAATGAAGTTCCTAAGCAGTGTGACTCCAATGACCGAGATACCTCAAAGACGGAACAGGCTACGTAAGCATCCTATCGAATAGTAGATCTTCAGAGAAGCTCTTACAGAAAGTAACACAATTAGGACTGAAGTCGGCAGGTGTCAGGACCCCACGGCAAACTTCCAGCCACTAGTACCAGGTGGGGACTGCCTCCCCTCCCGCCATTCCATATGGTATAAAGGGTGGGCAGTTCCTGCGCGGCTCCAGTGCTTTTTCCATCTGAGACTCCGTGTCTGGATGCAGACTGATCTGAGAAGATAACCTAGAGCAATACCTCAGACAACTGGTGAGAGTAGGCGATATTATATGCCTGCAGGAGACCTCCAGGTGGAAGGAGGGTGGAAGTATACCCAGAGCAAGAGCTTCCTCGAAGATCTACTGTTACGGTAAGCGCCATCTAACTGTACTATCTTACTCGAAAGGCAG